>JBBGZY010000615.1:4315000-5702500 GCA_037952925.1 Lithobates clamitans | reverse complement strand
TGTCATCATAGGTACACCTCAACTATGAGAGACAAAATGTGGAAACAAATTCAGACAATCACATTGTCTGATTTTTGAAAGAATTTATTTGCAAATTAAGGTGGAAAATAAGTATTTGGTCATTTTACAAAAAAGCAAGATTTCTGGCTCTCACAGATCTGTATATTCTTCTTTAAGAGGCTCCTCTGTCCTCCACTCATTACCTGTATGAATGGCACCTGTTTGAACTTGTTATCAGTATAAAAGACACCTGTCCACAACCTCAAACAGTCACACTCAAAACTCCACTATGGTGAAGACCAAAGAGCTGTCGAAGGACACCAGAAACAAAATTGTAGACCTGCACCAGGCTGGGAAGACTGAATCTGCAATAGGCAAGCAACTTTGTGTGAAGAAATCAACTGTGGGAGCAATAATTAGAAAATGGAAGACATACAAGACCACTGATAATCTCCCTCGATCTGGGGCTCAACGCAAGATCTCACCCCGTGGAGTCAAAATGACCACAAGAACGTTGAGCAAAAATCCCAGAACCACATGAGGGACCTAGTGAATGACCTGCAGAGAGCTGGGACCAATGTAACAAAGGCTACCATCAGTAACACACTACGCCGCCAGGGACTCAGATTCTGTAGTGCCAGACGTGTCCCCCTGCTTAAGCCAGTACATGTCCGGGCCCGTCTGAGGTTTGCTAGAGAGCATTTGGATGATCCAGAAGAGGATTGGGAGAATGTCATATGGTCAGATGAAACCAAAGTAGAACTGTTTGGTAGAAACACAACTCGTCGTGTTTGGAGGAGAAAGAATGCTGAGTTGCAACCAAAGAACACCATACCTACTGTGAAACATGGGGGTGGCAACATCAACATTGGGGCTGTTTCTCTGCAAAGGGAACAGGACGACTGATCCGTGTACATGAAAGAATGAATGGGGCCATGTATCGTGAGATTTTGAGTGCAAACCTCTTCCCATCAGCAAGGGCATTGAAGATGAAACGTGGCTCGGTCTTTCAGCATGACAATGATCCCAAACACACCGCCAGGGCAACGAAGGAGTGGCTTTGTAAGAAGCATTTCAAGGTCCTGGAGTGGCCTAGCCAGTCTCCAGATCTCAACCTCATAGAAAACCTTTGGAGGGAGTTGAAAGTCCGTGTTGCCCAGTGACAGCCCCAAAACATCATTGCTCTAGAGGAGATCTGCATGGAGGAATGGGCCAACATACCAGCAACAGTGTGTGACAACCTTGTGAAGACTTACAGAAAACGTTTGACCTCTGTCATTGCCAACAAAGGATATATAACAAAGTATTGAGATGAACTTTTGATATTGACCAAATACTTATTTTCCACTATAATTTGCAAATAATTTCTTTCAAAAATCAGACAATGTGATTGTCTGGATTTGTTTCCACATTTTGTCTCTCATAGTTGAGGTATACCTATGATGACAATTACAGGCCTCTCTCATCTTTTTAAGTGGGAGAACTTGCACAATTGGTGGCTGACTAAATACTTTTTTTCCCCATTGTGTGTGTGTGTGTGTGTGTGTGTGTGTGTATATATATATGTATATATATATATATATATATATATATATATATATATATATGTATATGTATATGTGTATATATATATATATATATATATATATATATATATATATATATATATATATATATATATATATATATATATATATATATATATGTGTATGTATATATATATTACACACATATATCTTCTTTTCTTACACTTGTGCACTTTAAATTGTGTCTTGAAGACGTACACTCATTTTTTATGAATCCCAGCATAACGCTTTGAACACCTCCTATTTCTATGCTCTAATCATCTTCCCAGCCGGAAGATTGCGGCTCAGTGTGGGTTTATTGTATCCTCTAAACGTGATGTGAAAGTCAGAGGATCAGTTGACGGAGGCGTGGCCATGCCTTCGAAACATGCTCTAAATGGCCAGACACAGCGGTAGGTGGCTCCCCAGTCTGACAGCTCTGGACTAACCCCACACAGAGACACTCAGTCGGCGTCCCTCTGGGGCTTAAGCTGCCAGCTGATACAGCACTCGTGGACTCCTCCATAAAGACATTCTGGCAGCTCTCCTGTGAAGCTGCATGTGGAAGCACCCACCCGCTTTAGCACCCTGTAAGTGCACCCTACATTGTTCATGTTACCTGTGCTTATTCTTATTTATTCCTAATAACGAGATGGTTTAGCACTGAAGATTATACATGTCTTTGTGTATGAGTTTATACTAGCCCATTATGCTTTTACTTTGCAGAGGAATAAAGAGGAAGTAAAACCCATCAGAGTTTACTTCCCCTTTAATTCTGTCTAAATATTTCTGGACCATATCACATTTAAGCCATTGTGGAGCATTTGGGGCTGTGCCAATACCACCTCCATTATGGACATAAGCTCCCCCATGATCCTTTGTCTACACAGAGCTGAAGAAAATATTTGATGAGTCTTCTTTTTGTCCCCAGTCACCCACTCTAGATTATTTTGTAAAGGGCCTACATGCTCAGACCTGACCTTTTTTATTATTATTATATTTAAAGATTTTTTGGGGGGGTCCTATCTTTTGCAATCTGCTGTTAGTTTTGAATTTTTGCGTCCTTAATTTTCTTTTTATACATTTTGGTATATTCTTTGTAGCATTTAAACAATGATAGTGTTCCTTCATTTTTATAGTTTTTTTCTTATTAATTATAGCCATTTTAACTTTGGCTGTGTGACATATAGGTTTTATTTTTAGCCTTTTAAACGTATTGCCCATGGGAATATACTTTGCAGTAAGTTCGCATAAAGTCCTTTTGAAGAATTCCAATTTCTGTTGTGTGTCCATTGGTGCCAATATTCCCTCCCAGTTTAAGTCCAGGAGAGCAGCCCTCATCTTTGGAAAATTAGCTTTTTATCCTTCCCATATGTTTGTTGCTAGCATTAAGGCCAGGTTCACCCCTATGCAAATTTGATGCGGGTTTCCCTGCATCGAATTTGCATAGCAGGAGAATGTGATTAGCTTCCTATGGAGCCGGTTCACATATCTCTGTTGCAGCTGTGGAGCGTACTGCACAGAAATGTTGTGAGTCTTTGGCTCCGTTTCAGGGCTGAAAATTAAGGCATAGATTCGGCCATGATTCCTCCCTGAAACGGGGAACAGGGACGCATAGCGCTCCTGTGCGATCCGCAGCGGGTTCCAGTGTGAACCGAGCCTAAATTAAATCATGTTATGGTCACTGCTACCCTGATGTTCTTTTATATGAATATTGGTAATAAGCTCTGCATAGTTTGAGATTACTAGGTCCAGCAGAGCGTCATTCCTAGTCGGGGCATCAATAAACTGGACCATAAAATTGTCTTGTAATAGGTTTGTACATTTTGCCCTTTAACTGTCCCAGCAGTGCCATTACTCCAATTTCCGGGTAGTTAAAATCCCCCCCCCCCATTATTATCACTGTCCCTGCCCTTGCAGCCCTTTCCTTCTGTGCAAGGAGCTGAGTCTCCACCTCCTCATTAACACTGGGAGGTTTATAACAAACTCCAATGATAACCTTTGTAGTACGCACACCCATGTACAGTTCCACCCATAATGTTTCAGACACATCACACTCCCCGTCAACTAGGTCCTCTTTCACACTCACTTTGAGATCACTTCTCATGCTTTCCGAAAGAGAGCATAGCCAGGAATATTAACCACTTGACCACTGGGCACTTAACCCCCCTTCCTAACCAGACCAATTTTCAGCTTTCGGTGCTCTCACATTTTGAATGGCAATTACTCAGTCATACAGCACTGTACCCATATGAAATTTGTGCCCTTTTTTTCACACAAATAGAGCTTTCTTTTGGTGGTATTTAATCACCGTTTTTTATTTTTTGCGCTATAAAAGAAAAAAGACTGAAAATTCTGTAAAAAAATTAATTTTTCTTTGTTTCTGTTATAAAATGTAGCAAATTAGTAATTTTTCTTTATAAAATTTGGCCAAAATGTATACTGCTACATATCTTTGGTAAAATAAGTACAAATTGGTGTATATTATTTGGTCTTTGTGAAAGTTATAGAGTCTACAAGCTATGGTGCCAATATCTGAAAATTGATCACACCTGGCCCCATCTAATTTCTTGAGACCCTAACATACCAGAAAAGTACAAATACCCCCCAAATGACCCCTTTTTGGAAAGAAGACATTACAAGGTATTTAGAAAGATGCATGGTGAGTTTTTTTGAAGTTGTCATTTTTCCCACAATTCTTTCACAAAATTGTCATATTAGTAGGTTATTTCTCACACACAGCATATGTATACCACAAATTAAATACCCAAAACACATTCTGCTATTACTCCTGAGTATGTCGTTACCACATGTATGAGACTTTTACACAGCATGGCCACATACAAAGGCCCAACATGCAGGGAGAACCTTCAGGCATTCTGGGGCCCTCCAGGCCAATTCTGACATTTCTCTCCTACATGTAAATATCATCATTTATTTGCTAGAAAATTACATAGAACCCCAAAACATTATATATGTTTTTTTAGCAAAGACCCTAGAGAATACAATGGCGGTCGTTGCAACTTTTATCTCGCACGGTATTTGCGCAGCAATTTTTCGAACGCTTTTTTTTTGGAAAAAAAACTGTTTTGTGCTTTAAAAAAAAAACAGTAAAGTAAAGGGCGGGACTTACGTATGCGTTCGCTTCTGCATGGGAGCACACGGGGACAGGGGCGCTTTAATTTTTTTTTATTGTTCATTTTACTTTATTTATTTTAGTTTGACACTTTTTTCCAAAAAATAAATTTTTGGATCACTTTTATTCCTATTACAAGGAATGTAAACATCCTTTGTAATAGGAATATGGCATGACAGGTCCTCTTTACAGTGAGATATAAGGTCAATAAGACCCCTGAAATAAAAAAAAAAAAAACTATCCTGGTTTCGATCGTATCGGTGAGTCGGTAGAAGCACCGGAGGGTGGCGGGGGGGATGTCCCCTCTCGCCTCCCGTAAGAACGATCAAGCAGCGGAACAGCTGCTATGATCATTCCTATGGTGTAGGGAATCGTCGGCTGAAAAAGCTGATATCTGAATGATGCTTGTGGCAGCAGGCATCATTCAGATATTTCAGATATCACCACACAAAGTCAAGGACCTCATATGACAACGGGTGGGAAGTGGTTAAAACGCATTTTTTTTTTTTTAACACAAAGTTGTCCATTTATACAATATTTCTAACACATAGCATGTACATACCAAAAATGACACCCGAAAATAGATTCTCCTACTCCTCCTGAATACGGTGATACCACATGTGTGAGACTTCAACAGCCTGGCCACATACAGAGGCCGAGCATTGCCGAGCATGGCAGGGTATGGCTGGGCTATTGCGGGGTATTACAGAGTATGGTTGAGCATGGAGGGATGGCTGGATGTGACTGCAATTGTCACATAGCAGCGCTGTGGGCACCACAGATCCAGCCCACTGCGCTGCTGCCATCTGATCTCTCCCCCTGTCCTCTCACACTGTACAGATCGGTACACAGAGGGGAAAGAGGAACCGGCGTCATGACGTCATTTGACGGAGCAATCATGTGGGAAATGGCCGCTATCAGCGGCCATTTACCGTGATCCGTGATGCACCGGGTCCGGTCACAGATGTTCTCAGGTGTGCGCCCCAGGGGGTGTGCGAGAGCGGGATTCTGGGAGGACATCACTGTACGCCCTCCCAGAATTATGTAACCTCCCTGTAGCTGTCATTTGGCTATGGGCCGGTTGGCAAGTGGTTAATAGTCCAGTCATGAGAAGAATGAAGCCAAGATTCAGCAATACCAATTAGATCATAGTTCTCTTTGTGCATGAAAGCTTCCAACTCACCTATTTTGCTTGGCCGACTTCTTGCATTGATGAACAAACGCTTTAATCGAGTGTCACATTTTGCAAACGTATGTTGTATATTTTTTTTAATAGTACAAATGGTACCATTTCCAATGGTTGTTTGTAACATAGAAACCTTTGTATCATCTGCCATAGCCCCCCCCTATCTTTCCCGATTCCACCCACCAATAGGGGCTGCCCCCTGTCTGACCCATTGTAATCTAATTCACCCTCCCCCTCAATCCTAGTTTAAATACACCTCCAGCCTTTCCATAAACCTCCCCCCCAGCACAGTAGACCCCCTTCCATTTAGGTGCAAACGATCTTTAGAATATAGGTTGCACCCCAATGAAAAGTCAGGCCAGTGCTCTAAAAACCCAAAACCGTCCTTCTTACATCAGGTCTTTAGCCATGCATTCAGCTCTCTAAACTCCCCCTGCCTTTCTTGTGTTGTGCATGGCACAGACAATATTTCAGCGAATATCCCCTTGGCGGTCCTTCCCTTCAGCTTGCAACCTGGTTCTTTAAATTTGGTTCTTGAGGAGCCTCCACCTTCCTTATATTCTGTCATTGGTTCCAACGTGGACCAAGACAGCTGGGTCATGACCAGCCTCAACCCAGTCCACCACATGCCGAAGCCTGGCACCAGGGTGACCGCATTTGGTTGAGGTGATTCTGGCGACAAATCAGTCCTTCTGATTATAGAATCCCCTATTACCACCAACTGTCTAGGCCTACCTGCACTCCCCTCACCACCCCTACTAGATGGGTTGCTCTCCTTGCTGTTAGAGGGAGCAGTGACATCTAGGGCTTCCACTGAGCTTTGTTAGGGTGCTCAAACCCAGGGCTGGCTTTCCTTTTCTCTGAGCCCCTACCACTCCCTCTAACTACAATAACCCATTTTCCTACCTGATAATCACGACTCCTCCACCCTCCCCATTAACCATACTAGCCACCCTTTCAAGGTCGTCAGTTCTGCACAGTGTTGCATTTTGCTCCTCTAGATCTCTAAGGCGAGCTTCCAGAAGGGCAACCTGCTCACATCTGTCGCAGCGGTATCCATCCTGGAGCTGTTGCTCCATTGTTGCATAAATGCGGCACACTGTGCACTGCACAAAACCTTCAATCTTGGTAGCACACATTTTCTCAGTTACAATAATAACATTACTAACAGGAAATTTCAGATGTTACTTACAGGTTTGACTCCCGTTATAATCTCCTCTTTTCAACTCTGGTTTCTAATCACCACTTAGTCCAGTTCAACTTAGTCTAAGTTCCAGCAAGCAAAAAGGTGGCAAGCTCAGAAATTAGTTCTACAGAAGCCTAGGTTCACACTGTAGCGATGCAGGAACCAGCACAATTACAGCACCGGTTCCCGCATCGCATCTCTGCTGCAGGCAGTTCCCAAAGTGCCCTTTGCGAACTGCTGCGGGTGTCAATAAAATGTTAATGACACCCCCAGATCGGGTCACAGATCGTAGTGCGCACATTGAACTCGCATAGGAATCAGATCACATTGGGTGAGAACACTCATGTGATCCGATTCCAGTGCGGGGAAAAAAAAAGTCCCTGCACTATTTTCCTGAAAATCTAATGCGAGTTTAGCCATACAACTGTATGGCTGAACTTGCATTGCACAGACATCACATGCGATCGGCACCGCAGTATGGGTGCGAATTACATGCAATGTCGGGGTTCGCACAAGTGTGAACCCGGGTGAAAGTTATATAGGTCCTGAAGCACCTGTGACCATTTAACCACTCCCCTTAATAAGTAGTCGGAAGGAAAGAAAAAAAGGCTGTTTAAAAAGTGACAGAAAAGGTGTTAAAAAGCTGCAAGGTTGGACCACAAAAATAACCTAAAAATGCAAACACAGCAATCACCAGCAGTCAAAAGCAAAACTGTCACTCTCCACTCAAATCTCCCACTCTTCAGCTTCCAACCAGCAAATCTAGCAAATTCAGATGTGCTCTACAGAAAGTTATATAGGACCTCAAGCACATCTGACCAATTAACCACTTCCCTTAATTAGTAGTCTCAGCCCTGGTTCACATTGGTACAATTTGACATGTCAAATCGCATGTAAAATTGGTGGCAATTGCCGGCAATGGCATCGTCCTAATCGGTGCGATGCTGCATTTGCGGAGTCGCACCCATTTCAAAAAGTCGTTTCTGTAATACTTTTTGAGATTTCGGGCTGCGATTTACAGTGACATCTGTGTAGAAACCTGCACAGATGTCTCTGAAATCATGATCGAAATCGGGACTGACATGCGGGAGTGAAATCATGCGAATTCAGCTGAACTAGCACGGCTTCATTCCCACAGCTCAGTGTGAACCTGGGCTGAAGGAAGGAAAGAAAAAAGGCAGCTTAAAAAGTGGCAGAAATGGTGTTAAAATGCTGAAAAGAACTTGTCATTCTTTATTGATACAAATATTCAATTTAACCACTTCCCGCCCAAAGTATGTGACATGATGTCCTAGACTTTGAGTGGGGATATCTGAATGATGCCTGCAGCTACAGACATTATCCAGATATCAACTTTTCAGCTGGCGATTTCCTGCACCTAGAGGTGTATCTAGTGAAAATGGTGCCCAAGGCAAGCTCTGAAACTGCGCCCGTCAAAAAATTTGAAACCCATCTTTCAGATAACCATAACCAAAAAAACAGCTAACAAAACTAAAAGTCAAGCTCTTTATTCTTTCAATTAACAAATTATGGATTGGCACTGATAGGCAGCACTGATTTGCGGCATTTACGGGCACTGATGAGGCAGCACTAACACTGATAGGCGGCACTGATGGGCACTAATAGGTGACACTGGCACTGATGAGCTGCACTGATAGGTGACACTGAGCTGCACTGATATAGTTGGCAGTGTCTAGCCCTGTTTGGGGGTGGCGCTTTGGTGACATATCAGGGTTCTAAACAGACCCCTAATATCTCACTTTTGAGACAGAGAAAGGGACTGAGGACAGATTCCCCTGTCCCTTTCTCTGCAGCTTCAGCTGCACTGGACAGTGAATGAATGGGGAGTGCTCTGTGCTGAGCAAATTACCATTCATTCACAAACTGAATCATAGCAACCCAACCCCCCCCTTCCCCCGCAGCAGCTGACTGGAGAGGACAGAGGGAAGCTATCAGTTCTGCAGGGAGCCATCGCAGAGTGAAACAAGATAGGTGGCAACCATGTCTCCCTCCGCACCCGGTCCGGCTAACCTCTTCTACCTGGGGACCGGGAACTGGATGCAGTGCTCCTTTTGCAGCATTCTCCTGAGTAAGCCGAGAGCCAGGGACTGGTGGTGTCCCTTCCATTTGAGGACCAAGCTGGGCAACTGACCGTGCAGTATGGAACACTATCACTTTTAAGTGCAGGCGGAGTGATCTACCGCACTGCGGCTCCCGACAATTAAATAAAGCCCTAGCCTGCCTCAGCGTATTGATATAGAAAGGGCCGGGACTTTAATTTAATTGTCGGAAGCCGGAGTGCGGTGGATCACTCCGCCTGTACCCGAAAGTGGTGAAATAATCCCCATTTCTGCTCATTATCGGCCCTGAGTTGCGGACGCCAATGATCCCAGTGTCAGTTTCATTTAATTGGGGGGGCACATAATGTTGGGGGGTCATGTCATAGCCCTCTCTGCCCCCCCCATGAGCACCCCCTTCATATGGCACCCATGGAATTTGCCTTATGTGCCATACCCTGGATACACCACTGCCTGCACCGCAAGAACAATCATAGCGGCAGTTCAGGCGCTTGTTCGTTCCTACAGGCGTTGGGAGGGGAAATCCCCCCTCCCGCCGCCCTCCAGTGATTCTACCGGTTTGGCTGTGCGATCGGTGAGCCGGAGAAGGAATACATTGGTGCCGGAAGTTGAGCATACAGATTTCCAAGGGAAGAGAGTCATAGGCCTATTTGTAATATGAGCTTACACAACACAGCAGGTGTGTGATGCTAACGAGTATGTAGCAATTGCCACGTTGGGAGTAACAAAGCCATCTGACACAGGAAACTAGCGTGAGCTTTGTGCACCACATTAACAAAGTATGTTCTATGCGTTCTTTTTAAATGTTACCTGTAAAACCCCACCTGTAGAAAAGACCAGATATGCCGATCATGGGAATACACATCCTCTTATCCCCAGTTTAGACAGCAGCAACATTTTGGAGATCAGTCAGTTCTGGCAGCTGATTTATATAGTAAATACAGACACCAAGATTAATACAGTAGAAGTACAGGAGTTTCATCATGTAACATCATCATTGTTTGTTGGGCGCAATGCACACAGGGATTTGTAGTACATAGGCCTGCAAGCATTGCATGAAGCTGCTGGACAGGTGTGGCAAATGCACCCTGAGCCCAGGAAGTGTGAGAAAGATGAGCAGTAATTTAAAAATCACACCTTGGAGAGGGTATTTTTTTTTTTTTTTTTTACAGTAAATCAGTACTTTTATCTCAAAAGTACCTCACGTTTTCATAGTAGGCATTGCGTTGATGGTATGAATGCAAACATTATGCTGTAACTTTAGATCTCCTTGAAATTGTCTGTCACATTCCTCTTAAGCCTCGTACACACGCTTAGATTTTCTAGTGAACGAACGTCTGTTTTTTGTGGCATGCTCATGTCGAAAGTTAAGAGGTTACTCACAATGCGAAAATTTGCGTACGTCAGAAGTGACGTAATGTGTTAAATAGTTTTGTATGTATTCTTTTGTTTCTGAGCATGCGTAGTCCTGCTCTTAAGATATTTTTCCTACGAAAACTGTAACAAATGAAAATCGGACATGGAGTTTACATCCGACAAATTTTATAGTCTGTACATCCAGCTTTTGTATGACGAAAAAGCAAAATCTGCTGTCGAAAGCACCGTACTAACGATCCAAAAATTTGCAGACATCTGGTCATAATAGGATTGTTATAACAGCTTACCTGTAAAAGCCATAGTAGTTACTATGTGGGTTATATAGGGAGTAAACTTTTTGTCTTAGGGCGTGCCAGTGTCCATCACCTGAAGGTGGCCTATAACCCACATAGTAACTATTATGGCTCTGTGTCCCGTGATGTACGATAAGAAACCCATTTTTCCATCCGTTTTTCGTATAGTGTGTATGGGCCTTAAGGCTTCACGTAAACGGGACGTTATTTAACCTCTCCTGAACGATTTAACTTGACAGCTAGAAACCAATGTCTAAAAACCTCCCTTTAGCCGCGTTTACACGCCGCGTTTATGTCTAGAAGCGCTTTAAAAAAAAAATAAAATTTTTGGGTTAAAATGAAAAAACATCTGTAAATAAAATGCTGCTAAACGCGAGTACATACAAGTATTCACAGCCTTTGCGCAATACTTTATTGAAGCACCTTTGGCACCAAATACAACCTCAAGTCTTTTTGAAAAAAAAAAAAGACAGAGGACACACCAGCCTTGCACATTAACTTTCCAACACCAGAATTCCCTCATATATGCAAATGTATATATTCTGATATGCATGCACATAAAAAGGAAAAGAAAGTTTAGGATTGTAGCATATTGTCCACGATGAGACCAGCCAGTTAAAACATCACAGATACATACATTTCTTATTGCTTTAAACTAACCCACCTGACCACAACCACTTTAAAAACCATCTACCTTCAGTTCAAACCCAGCTCTGAAGAAGAGGGGCCACCCTCGAAACCCGTCAGCCTACTTTGGACTGTTTTCATCCCACTCAAGTCTACTGCCCAGCAGATCCTGCTGGATGAGGTCCGTGATGAACTCTGCATTATTTGCTTGATTTTATTATTTGTTTCAGTATATTTTATTTATAATACATTTCGGTGTTTCAAAGGTAATGCACAAGGCACCCTCTGTCCTTGTTTTTTTTGCATTACTCCTGGGTTCCCCCTGACCTGTTGAGAGTGGCAGCACAGCGGATTCAGTGGCGTGATTTGTGAAGAATTGGCTCTTCTTCAATTTGCCCTACGGCAACCTTTCGAGCACAGGAGCATTTGTTTTTTCATCTTTTTGAGTATGATGCTACAAGCTTGGCACACCTTTTTTGGGCAGTTTCTCCCATTCTTCTTTGCAGGACCTCTCAAGCTCCATCAGGTTGGATTGGGAGCGTAGGTGCACATCCATTTTCAGATCTCTCCAGAGATGTATAATCGGGTTCAAGTTCAGAGTTGTCCCGTAGCAACTGCTTTCTTGTCTTGGTGAAAACAACGACCCTTGGCTGTGTGCTTAGGGTCGTTGTCCTGTTGGAAGATGGACCTTCACCCCAGTCTGAGGTCCAGACCGCTCTGAAGCAGGTTTTCATCAAGGATGTCTCTGTACATTGCTGCATTCATCTTTCCCTTGATCCTGAGTAGTTTTCCAGTTCCTGCCACTGAAAAACATCCCTACAGCATGATGCTGCCACCACCATGCTTCACTGTAGGGATGGTATTGGCCAGGTGATAAGCGGTGCTCAGTTTCCTCCAGACATGACACTTGCCATTCAGGCCAAAGAGTTCAATTGTTTGTCATCAGAGCAGAGAATTTTGTTTCTCATGGTCAGAGTCCTTCAGGTGCCTTTTGGCAAATTCCAGGCAGACTGTCATGTGCCTTTTACTGAGGAATGGCTTCCATCTGGCCACTCTACCATACAGGCCTGATTGGTGGAGTGCTGCAGAGATGGTTGTTTTTTTTTTTTTTTTGGAAGGTTCTCCTCTCTCCACAGACAAACGCTGGAGCTCTGTCAGAGTGACTATCGGGTTCTTGGTCACCTCCCTAAGGCCATTATCCCCCAATCGCTCAATTTGGCCAGACGGAGCGCTCTAGGAAGAGTTCTGGTGGTTTCAAACGTCTTCCATTTATGGATGATGGAGGCCACTGTGCTCATTGGGATCTTTAATGCTGCAGAAATTTTTCTATACACCTCTCCAGATATGTGTTTGAAACAATTCTGTCATAGGGATCTATAGACAATTCCTTGGATTTCATGGCTTGGTTTGTGGTCTGACATGCACTGTTAAAGGGGTTGTAAACCCTTGTTTTTTTTCACCTTAATGCATCCTATGCATTAAGGTGAAAAAACACCTGGCAGCCACCGGCCCCCCCATTTTACTTACCTGAGCCCCTTCATCTCCTCAGTGGGGACGCGCTGTCCCTTACTCCATGGGGTCCCAATTCTTGATTGGATAGATTGATAGCAGCGCAGCTATTGTCTCCCACTGCTGTCAATCAAATCCAATGACGCTGGCGCCAGGGGGGCGGGGCAGAGTCCGGAATTCGTGTCTGTGGAGCGTGCCCGCAAGGTAACCCCCTTGGGAGAGCCCCCTTGTTAATTAAAAAATTAAAAACGTTCCTTTACAATCACTTTAACTGTGGGATCTTATATAGACAGGTGTGTGCCTTTTCAAATCATGTCCAATCAACTGAATTTACCACAGGTGGACTCCAATCAAGTTGTATAAAAATCTCAAGGATTATCAGTGGGAACAGGATGCACCTGAGCTCAATTTTGAGTGTCGTGGCAAAGGCTGTGAATACTTAAGTACATGTGATTTATTTATTTAATAAATTGGCAAAGATTTCAAACAAACGTCTTTCACGTTGTCATTATGGGTTATTCTTTGTAGAATTTTGAGGAAAATTATGAATTTAATCCATTTTGGAATAAGGCTATAACATAAGATGGAAAAAGTGAAGCATTGTAAATACTTTCCTGGTGCACTGTATACACACCTTGGCTGATGGATGACACTTATAGGGCGTACACACGGTCGGACTTTGTTCGGACATTCCGACAACAAAATCCATGGATTTTTTCCGACGGATGTTGGCTCAAACTTGTCTTGCATACACACGGTCACCCAAAGTTGTCGGAAAATCCGATCGTTCTGAACGCGGTGATGTAAAACACGTACGTCGGGACTATAAACGGGGCAGTGGCCAATAGCTTTCATCTCTTTATTTATTCTGAGCATGCATGGCACTTTGTCCGTCGGATTTGTGTACACACGATCGGAATTTCCGACAACGGATTTTGTTGTCGGAAAATTTTATCTCCTGCTCTCCAACTTTGTGTGTCGGAAAATCCGATGGAAAATGTCCGATGGAGCCCACACACGGTCGGAATTTCCGACAACATGCTCCGATCGGACATTTTCCATCGGAAAATCCGACCGTGTGTACGGGGCATTAGCCTTAAGAATGAGCAATCAATGATGTTGGGCTGTTATACAGGACACCATCCTGACATCACTGATCACTCATTCATTAGTGAAGAAAACTCATATGGCACTGCAGTGCTGTGTCATCCATCAGCTGGGCTGTGTACTGTATGTGTAAAAGTAGCCGCGAATATACACACAGCATCATACTGATGAGTGAGCTGTCACTATAATGAACACTTGCGGCTGCTTAGCCATTCATTCATAATATTTAAACATTGTCCAGAGCTGCAGCTCTGTGTAACTGTATCTGTGACTGGTTGTACATACACAGAGCCAAAGCTCTAAATGATCTTTTACTATTATGAAAGATCACTCAGCTTACACAACAGAGCAGGGCTCTGTGGCCCTTTAGGTCTTCAAAAGGTGGTAGAGCTACAGCCAGCATGAAGCGGTGTGTTTAGGGGGCAATGAGCCACCAATTAGAAAAGGACCAAGTGCTATATACACTTGGTCCCCCTAGGGAAGTAAATATAAAAAAAACAGTTCCCCTTTAACTACTTTAGCCCCGGAAGGATTTGCCCCCTTAACTGACAATTGTGACACTGTACCCAAACAAAATTGACGTCCTTTTTTTCCCCCCACAAATAGAGCTTTCTTTTAGTGGTATTTGATCACCTCTGCGGTTTTTATTTTTTGCGCTATAAACAAAGAGCAACAATTTTGTAAAAAAAAAAAAATGTTTTAATTTTGCTATAATACAGATACAAAAAAAAGAAAAATATAAAAAAACTATTTAGTTCAGTTTAGGCCGATATATATTCTTTATTTTTGGTAAAAAATAAATCGCAATAGGCGTATATTGATTGGTTTGCGCAAAAATTATTGCATCTAACTATGGGCTAGATTTAGGGACTTTTTTTTTTTTACATTGTTTTTACTAGTAATGGCAGCGATCTGCAATATTTAGTGGGACTGTGACATTGCGGCGGACAAATCTGATTCCAAATGACACTTTTTGGGGAGCAGTGACAATATTACATTGATCAGTGCTATAACAATGCACTGATAAATGTAAAAATGACACTGGCAGGGAAGGGATTAACACTAGGGGCGATCAAGGGGTTAACTGTGTTCCCTAGGTGTGTTCTAACCGTAAGGGGGATGGGCTGCCAAGGACATGACAGAGATCGCTGTTCCCGATGACTGGGAACAGAAGATCTCTGACATATCATCTGTCAGAATGGGGATTCGCCTTGTTTACAAAGGCAGATCCCCATTCTGTCTCTGTACTGGGCGATTACGGACATCGAGCCCGCCCGACCCGCGGGCACACTCCCGCAGCGTGCAGTGGACACCCACCCACAACTGTACAAGCCGCCACACAGCTACGGCGATTCACCCAGGAGAGTCAACCTGCCACAGTATAATGAGGGCGGCTGGTCGGCAAGCAGTTAAAGAAAGGAAAATAACGGACTTACTGGTAGAATTAACAGGTAATGCAGCTATGTTACAGGAGGGCTAAGAAAAACGAACTGTTAATGCTACTGGAAGACTGCATTATGTATGTAATTTTTTATTTTGCCCATAGTTTCACGCACACACTGGCTTTTATCAAATCTTTATAACAGATAAAACAAAATACTCCTTATTCAGTTGATGACAAAACGGGAAATTGAATCATACTTATCATAATTTGCCTATCCATGGCAGCATACAGATAGAGCACCGCCTCGACTCTTCCCTCAGGAATAGTGAATAGCATGAAAGAAAGACATAACCCTTCCCCCAGCATTCTCTGTAAATATAAAATACTGAGGGTGGGAGTGTATGCTGCCATGGCTAGGCCCCAGGAAAGGAAAATTACGGTAAGATACAATTTTTCGTTTTCCTGACACCTCCATGGCAGCATACAGATGATAAATAACTAGCTCACAAGGGTGAGTTGAGGCTAACAAATTATGTATATATTTAGTTAGACAAAGATAGAGCCACATGAATTGTCCTCCTTCCAAACTCCACAGTCGTCAGGGCTCCTGGATCAATACAATAGTGCTTGAGAAATGTGTGCCGAGGAGACCAAGTGGCGGCCCTGCAAACTGTTTCCAAGGAAACATTTGCTCTCGCTGCCCATGAAGCCGAGATTGCTCTAGTCGAATGAGCATTCACCTGTGAAGGAGGTTCCATGTTCTTCGCCCTATAAGCCTTTTGAATTAATTTGACCACCCATGATACCAAGGTTCTGCTATAGGCTTCTTTTCCTTTGTTCTTTCCCCATGGGATGACAAATAATCTTTCACAGTTCCTGAATCCTTCGGTTGCAGCTAAGTAGGCCCTGAGCACCCTGGTGATGTCTAGGTCATGGCAGGAATCCGATTCAGAGTCTGAACACTGGCAGTGCCCAGGGTTCCCTTAAATGATTTAGAGTGGTGACTTTAGGTGTAAATCCTTGGAGAGGACATAGCTCCACTCTGTCCGGGAAAAAGCAGATGTGGTCGTCACCTACCCCTAGAGAATGAAGTTCGGAAATTTTCCTGCCAGATGTAATAGCCAAGAGGAAAGCCATTTTCAGAGATAAATTCCAGATGGAGGCTTGTTTCACAGATGCAAATAACTGATTGGTTAGGACCTCTAGTATTAAGGAGAGCTCCCATTTAGGAAAAGAGAGCCTAAAAGGCGGATGGATTTTTAACAAATGTGATGACTACAGGGTCTTCTGCCCATTTTGTATTAGTTGTGACTGATATAGCTGCCACCTGAATCTTGAGGGAGCACAGACCGAGACCTAGGTCAAGAACAGTCTGAAGAAAACCCATAACATTGGATGTAGAAGGGGAGGTTGGAACAAAACCTTTTCTGGAGGCATATGACATGAACTTGTCCCAGGTTCTTGTATATACGGCCTTCGTTGCTGTTTTTCTGGCCTAAAGAAGGGTGGAAATGACTTCAGGGGAACATCCTAAAAATTCAAACCTCCACCTCTCAATTTCCATACTCGATGCTCCAGCTTCTGCGGGTTTGGATGGGAGAATCTGCTCTGAGTCAGAAGTTGGGCACAATCCACCTACAGAAAATCTTTAATGCTCCACCTCATCAACGCTGCTAAACAATGTATCCCATTGCGTTGGAAAGACACTAATCCACCCAAAATATCTGACTGGCTGAAACCGGTGGAAAAAATAGCAGAAATGGAGGACTTAATACACCAAGCTAAAGACAATCCTACAAAATATTGTACCACTTGGGCTTGTATACATTTCTGAAACTCCCAGCAATTTAAAACCTTAATGCTAGACCCACTACCCAGACTCTCTTCTGGAACCCACTAATATTTCCACTAGATTGCTTGCTCAGGGCTAGGGTTGGAGTGTCTGCCTTTCCCACCATACCCCAGACCATACCCAATCGCTCTAGTTACTTACCCCACTACACACATATCTTGATTACGTCTGACTCCCTCAGATTTAGTTCTTATCCCACAGGGAACTTGCGGTTCGCACACCCTCCCCACCAGACTTCAAATTTCCCTTCTGATTTTAAACTAACACTTTATACCTCATTAACTCCCACCCCCCTCCCAAATTAAATCTCCGAAATTTTTACGGATTTTAGACATACCACAAGTTTTATAAGATTTTGAAAACACACAACATACTACCAGAAGACTGGACCAATACTGTCGATAGTCCACCATAAGTACTTATTAACCTCCCCCCTCACACAGTTTGTACCCGTTAGGGGTGCGAGGGATGTGAGCGGTCATGTCTCGGTCCACCTGTAGTTTATAGATACTCCCTCTTTTCAACTTCACCAGTTAGTCTATATTATCTCCAGGCACATTTCATTTTCAGAAGCTGGTTTCAGCCTATTCTAGGTTACTAGATTTTCCTTGTACTTAATAATAAACATTCTAATTGGCTGACGAATAAACTTTTACTTCATTCATGGACGCTCTAAATTCAAGTTTTACTTGCATTAACCTTATCGCCTGAAGATCCCCTTTCCAAATAATTACTTATTATTGTACTTACTTTTGTACCTGTAAAAACGTACTATGTATTACTATGTACTCTTATGACATTTATATGATCCATGTTTTCTTTTACCTTGAATAAAAAAAATAAAGAAGAAATAAAAAAAAAAAGAAGTTGGGGAAAACAAGGGATCCTCATTGGAGGGTAACATTGAGGCTCATGGCCAAAAGAAAGCATGGCCTCCTTGGCCAATACGTTAGGACAAGACTGCCAAGATCTGTACTGATTCCTTCAGGAGTCTCAGGAGGAACTTCGATGAGTGTGCAAGGGGAAAGGTATATGCCGTGGTGAAATTCCATGGGCAAGACAGAGCATCTACCCCTTCCGCCTGGGGATGAGGAAGGCGAGAAAATAAACGGATGAGCTTGGCATTCTCCAGAGTTGCGAATAAATCCACCTGGGAGAATTCCCAAAGGTTGGCAATCTGCAGAAATAAGTGAGGATGAAGGGCCCGCTCATTGTTGTCCAGGAAATCTCTTGAAAAGGAGTCTGCCTCCGTGTTCAGTCTGCCCGGAGATCTATTAACCACTTGCCTACCAGGCCAATTCTGACATTTCTCTCCTACATGTAAAAATCATAATTTTTTTGCTTGAACATTACAAAGAACCCCCAAACATTATATATGTTTTTTTTAGCAGAGACCCTAGAGAATAAATTTTTGGAAAAAAAACAACAGTTTCATGCTTTAAAAAGAAAAAAATACAGTAAAGTTGGCTCAATTGTTTTGCAAAATGCGAAAGATGATGTTACGCCGAGTAAATAGATACCTAACATGTCACACGCTCGTGGAATGGTGCCAAACTTCGGTACCTAAAAATCCCCATAAGCGACGATTTAAAATGTTTTACTGTTAACATGTTTTGAGTTACAGAGGCAGTCTAGGGCTAGAATTATTGCTCTTGCTCTAACGTTCGCAGCGATACCTCACATGTGTGATTTGAACACCGTTTACATAAGTGGGCGTGACTTACGTTCGCTTCTGCGTGCGAGCACACGGGGATAGGGGCACTTTAAAAAAATATATATATTTTTTTATTGTTAATTTTACATTTGTTTTTCTAGTTTTCTAGTTTTTTACTTTTTTTTTATCACTTTTATTCCTATTACAAGGCATGTAAACACCCCTTGTAATAGGAATAAGCATGACAGGTCCTCTTTACAGTGAGATATGGGGTCAATAAGTCCCCACATCTCACCTCTAGGCTGGGAAGCCTGAAAAAAAAAAAAAAACACTATCTCGGCTTTCCAGCCGTGGCGGCGCCATCTTTTTCGGCTGAAAAAGAAGATATCTGAATGTCTGTAACTGCAGGCATCATTCAGATATCACCGCTCAAAGTCAAGAACGTCATATGACGGCCGGTGGGCGGCAAGCGGTTAAAGAGAAAGTAGACTCCCACTCTGATGCTTCTTTTCATTTAGTCCATTATAGTAATCAAACTATAGCCACTGTAATCCAGCCCAAATCGCATATTACTTACTTTTTAAACAAACTTTAAAAAAAAATCCGGTTTCCAGGGGTAAGGCAGCGCCATCTTAGGTATTGTTTCTGAGCCCACAGTAGAGTGTTTTTCTGCCCCTTGCATGGAGCCCTTCCTGTACTGTTAACCAAGCCTTCTTCTCAATCCAACATTTCTATAGCAACCCTGCTTCCCTGCTCATAGCCGACTTGTTTTATTCCACAGTATTTACTTGTGCCGATTATCTAGTGTTTGCCTGTGTCAGTGTTATCCGCTTCGGCTGATAAGACTGTAGTATGCAGTCCAATACCCAGAGGGAGTCCTGGTAATGGACAGACAAGCACACAGAGCGTGCCGTGAATCAGGGGAGATAGGAGCATGCGCCGGTCATTTTTAAAGAAAAAACGGATTACAGCAATACTAAGCAAGTAAGGAGATATCTACAAGCAGTGTTCATTAGGGTTTTTTTATGCTGATTTACATAGGATACAGTTGTGGGGGAGAGTTTACAACCACTTTACGTTCCTCTCTGCCCAGAGCATTATTGATTTTACCTCCCTTAGAAGCTTCCTGCTGCGAGTGCCCCCATTTTTGTAAATATGAGACCGCTGCTCTGTTGTCCATGAGCAACAGCACTCTCTGGCCTCTGACCTGAGGCTTTAGTGAAGTTAGGGCTAGAAATGTTGCTCTCATCTCCAGAATGTTGGACACCACCCCTCCGGTGGGAAACTACCATCTTCCCTGTACTCTGACCTCTCCGCAATGGGCTAACCTTGCCCGCTGGCGACGGACGTAACTATGGTCCATGAGAGGGAACCCAAATGACGAGGTCTGGAGAAGGTCTCTGGGTTCGTCCACCAGTGCAGGCTCCTGCACATTACTGCTGTCAACAGGATTGATGGAGAGATGTTGTCTCTTCCACTGCGCCAAAAACCCAGATTGGATATACCTCAAATGCCAGTGAGACCATGGAACCAGGGGAATATAGGAGGACATTGTGCTAATGAGACTCAGGCATTGTGAAGCTAAGTTCGAACTCCGGATGACCTTGATCTGAATGATGATCTCTGCTTTCAGGGGAGGCAATGACACTGTACCCTGTTGCTTATTGAACATCGCCCCCAAATAAATCATACACTGTATTGGAGATAGCTGGCTCTTCTCGTGATTTATAAGCCACAGGACCTCCGTTAGAGTTTGCAACAGTATCTCCCTGTGGGAGATGAGCTGGATCGGGTCATGCGCCAGGAAAAGAAGAGTGGTTAACCCTCAGCCCTTTCTCTACCAAGGGGGCGAGCATAGAAATCCATACCTTTGTGAAGAAAAAGGGAGAGGTGCAAAGGCCAAAAGGTAGACATTGGAATTGCAAGTGAATCTGCCCCACCGCAAATTTCAGGTACTTTTGAAAGGAAGGGAGGATCGGAACATGCAGGTATGCATCATGAAGATCTACTGAAACCAGTCCCCTGGCTGTACTGCTTGAATAATTGTCTGTAGTGACTCCATCTTGAAGCTTTCTAAGTGGATGTATTGATTGAGCTTTTTTAGATCTATCATAGGTCTCCAACCGCCTGTTTTCTTCTCTACCAGGAGCAGGGTGGAAGAAAAACCTGTGAATTGCTCCAAGAGAACTGGGGCAGCTGCCCCCTGGAGCGAAAATATGAACTGCATAAAGGCTTGTGCTTTTTGCGAGGAGGATGGAATCTCTGTTCTTATGAAAGACCTTCGAGGAGGCTGACGAGAAAAAGTCCAGAAGTGACCGCATCAGATTGTTCACAGTACCCACGGGTCCTGACATCGCATTGCCCAGACTGGCACAAAATGTTTTAGCCTGGCTCCCTCATGGGGAGCAGTAAGAGCCTTGCTTTTTCTGGTGGCTAAAAAGGAAGCCTGAGTGTCCTTCCAAGATCTCCTGTTATCCTTGCACTCCCAGGATTGTCTGAAATCTCTTCAACCTGAATGAAGAATTTTATTCAGTACTTTTTTTATTCTTTTCATAGCAGTACAAGTTATACATTTCTCCATACATTTTATTCCAGATACATAATCTTGCTTCTAACATTCACCCGCCCCAAAAAAAAAAAAAAAAAAAAAAAAAAAAAGAAGGGGGCAAAATCCGACAACAAAAATAGATTTCCTCCCCCTGCTGTATCTCTCCCCCCCCCCGCGACCCCAAAAGCCCCCCCCGTCCTCCCATCCTCTACCCAGACCCAACATTGTCCCTCTCCCATATTGATTCATCTTTTATTTTCATTGTCCCAGGCCTCTACCCAGCTTTTCCAGATAGCGTCAAATTTATCTTGGCTCCCTCTATGTGTATAAATAAATTCCTCCTTTATTATGGTTTCTTTTATTTGTGTTCTCCATTCTTCGACCGTTGGGGGGTATATAGATATCCACTTCTGAGCAATTAGCTTTCGTGCCTGAAACAAGCCTCTCGTCATTGCGGTATGGGTATGTTTTGAAATATTTGGTTCCTCCACTATATTTAATAAACATAAATTTGGGTCTAGTGAAATTTCTATACCTAATGCGCTTTTTATGTTTTTAATTATAGCCTGCCAGTAACGATGGTGTTTGGGGCATTTCCACAACATGTGTATTAGATTAGCCGGTGCACCACTGCATCGGGGGCATAAGGGGGATTCCCTGCGTTTCCATTTAAATAGTTTTTCGGGGGTATAGTATGATCTGTGTGTAATAAAAAGTTGTGTTAATTTTTGAGTAGCTGACAGAGATACCTTTGGGATCGCAGACAAGACCTCCGACCACTGAGCATCAGTCAGTGCTCCCAGGTCTCGTTCCCACTGCGACCTAGCCGGCACCACTACCGTTTCCTTAAATTTACACTGCAATATCTCATATTTTAGAGATAAGTCCCTTCTTTTGATCCCTTTTCTTCAACAATATTGTTATTTTAGAGACATTAAGCTTAAATACAGATGTACGGGCCTGGACATGAAAAGCACATGACATGAAAAGCATGTCTAAGCTGGAGATACTGAAAGAACCTCTGTCTTGGAATCCCGAATTCCTCAGATATTTGCGCAAATCTGAAGAATTTTGAAGAAATATACTCTGGATCTACGTCACCACGTTCTTGACGGTCGAAAGTTCAGAGAACTTTTGTGTGACCGTGTGTATGCAAGCCAAGCTTGAGCAGAATTCCGTTGGAAAAACCATCCAAGATTTTTCCGACGGAAATTTCGCTCGTGGGTAAGGGGCATTAGGGTCTGCTTCAGAAGCTTGAGTCGCTTGAGGAGCTGGCTAACCACCGCACCCGCAAGATCCAAGCCACGCACCCACAGCCCTGGGAGCTTGGAAAATGGCTGCGCTGTGCATGTACAGAGGACCAGCCAGATATAGGCTGGGATAAAATAACAAATAGAAACGAAAGCAAAACAATGAAAAACAAAAAACAAAAAAAAGGACAGTGAAAACCTGTAAAAAGATTTTAAAAAAGTAACCGATCCTTCTGTATAACCCACAGCATACACCAAATCAGGTAGGCAGACTGCATTCCTGTGAGGAAACTCTGCAAAATCCCAAAAGATCCACAGAAGGGGTTCCCAGTCTTATCAGCACTGTTAGCGGCCCAAGAACAGGGACTGTGCACGAGAGGCTGAACCGGGCTGAAGCTGCTTAGAGCAGAGGTAAGGACATACTGCTACTCTTTACCAGTCAAGAGGAAATGAGGGAAGAAAAAAGAGAATGCTGGGGAAAGGGTTATGTCTTTCTTTTATGCTATTCACTAGTCCTGAGGGAGGAGTTGAGGCGGAGCTCTTTCATGTGTATGCTGCCATGGAGGTGCCAGGAAAATGTGTTAATATCATCCTAACAGGTACCAGTCCTGCACTGAGTCACCTATTCTTTAAAAGAAAAAAAAAACACAAGATCAATGGTTATAACTAGTTGGGCAAGTCTTCACATAAACAATTTTCCCATTAGGTTATATGTGCAGATAACATATTTTATGCATGTTATTTACCTGTAAAAGCCTCTCTGGTGTATACTGTACATCCAAAAGACCTAAAACTGCTGCTCTGCACTGCCATATTGGATGTAATGTTAGCAGCCTTAGAGCAGTCACTCTATAGTCCCCTTCCCTCCTACCCCAGCATCTACATAAAAGTCATGCACATAGGTGGGGGGAGGGGCAGAGAAACTGCCAGCACTGAAAAGAAGACACTCCCAGGAGTAAAGGAGGCAGGGAGAGAGAAGACTGAATTGTGGAACAGTTAATATTTCTATTAAGCAAGTTTAAAAATCATATTACAAGGAGATACAAATATGCAATAGAAAAACATTGCAAATAAGCATTTTAAATACTTGATTTTTGGTTTAACCTGCAATTTTTAAAGTTGGTGCTAGAGTGTTTCATTATGATGTTTCCAATTCCAGAATGAATGAATCTCAAAAGCAAAGGAAGACACTAGGAAGTGGACTGCAGAATCCAGATATCCAGGGGGTGATCGTGAGGAAGAGAGAGTTTAAGGTCGCGGCTTTTGCCGACGACATTTTACTCACTTTAAGATCACCTCGAACGTCCTTACCAAATCTCCTCAAGGACCTATCACTTTTCGGTAAAATCTCAAGATCAATCACACAAAATCGCATGCCCTTAATATCACCCTTTCCGCGCAGGAGGTAGCCCACTGCCAGGAGTCTTTCCCTTTCCACTGGGAGAAGACCGCAATCACCTACTTGGGCATTAAAATTCCCGTTAATTTATCAGAACTCTACTCCATGAACCATCACACTGCCCTTCTAAACGCACAAAAAAATCTCAGGGACTGGGCAGGTTTAAACGTATCTTGGTTTGGACGCTCTGCCTTGATTAAGATGATTATCCTACCACGCTTATTATATCTGATACAAGCGGTCCCGATTCTCTTACCACCAAGCTTTTTCTCTACCTACCGAAAAGCTTGCTCTACAATCCTATGGAGAAACTCCCCTCCCCGCATCAAGTACTCATGCCTTAAATTACCCAAGTCTAGAGGAGGTATCGGTTTGCCTGACTTATATAATTACTATACTGCTTGCCATCTCACAAGGATCGCAGACTGGAATACCCACTCCTTTAAAAAGGCATGGGTATCCCTTGAAAAAGACTTTTCGTCTCGACCCTTGCATCTTCTCCCTTGGCTGCCTCAAAAAAGTTGGCCACACTCTCTATTGACTCACCCGCTCATTCCCCCTCTCTTTTAGCAATTAGTAAGGCCATACGAGGAGGGACTCTGGTCTCTATCCCGGGTCCTTTAACCACGTTAAGAGGGAATCCTGACTTCCCTCCAGGTGAAACAGATAACTTCCTGCCTTTTGAGGATGTACTAGCCCTCCAGTTTTACTCAGACGGAAAACACATCCCCTTAGACAAACTCAGAATGACCACTAAAATGGCTTTGTTCCCCTTTTGGACCTACAGGCAAATTCGACACTTCCTAGAAACCCAGGCTCATCAAACTGCTGGACGAGATCCCTCACGCCCTTTGAGTCCCTCTGCCATCGCAGGTCCCCGCAAAGACACTTGATCTCTCTTATATACACACGCCTCTCGGAGAACCTAGCCCAAACTCTAGTGCCCTCTCAAGAGTCCTGGAACAGAGACTTACAAACACACCTCACAACAGATGACTGGAATACAATTCATGACTACGCTCATAAGGGCTCGCTAAATGTGGCGATTCAGGAAAATGGCTATAAGGTAATTACTATATGGTATAGAACCCCCTCACGCCTCCACAAATTTTCTTTGGACATTCCCAAAACCTGCTGGCGATGTGGGATAGAGGTGGGTACTATGCTCCATGTGTGGTGGGCCTGCGAGAACCTTCAGCCATTCTAGAAAGAAGTTCACGACCTCATCGCACATATCACTATGTTTACTCTTGACTTCTCCCCGGCCCAGTTCCTCCTACATCACACCTCACTATCCAAAAAAGAATATCACAAATCTTTAGCCATGCATATGGTCAATGCAGCCAGACTATGTATTCCCAAACATTGGTGCTCCACATGCGAGAATCTCCAAAATAAGGGATATGGAGGAACTGATCCATATCTCATAAGATAGAATGCACAAATTCCCAAGTATATGGGCCTGCTGGATTCATTTTACAACCAATGATAAATATCGCCAGTATACCCAATAAGGTTACTTCTTGACCTCTGAAACGAGCCACAGGCTACATTCAGCAGCTGGGCATGTGGGGGGTGATGTGGAACCTCGGTGCTCCCCCCCTTCTCCTCTATCCCCATCCTTACTCCGGGCTCTCCCTCCCCCCTCTTTCTCTAGATTCCTTCCTTTTCCTCCCCCCTCCTCACTATCTCCTTTCCTCTCTTCAGCTCCGTTTCTTTTCGTACTCTGGGAGTATTTGACTCCATCTCACACTTTGACCTACTATTTGACACCCCTATTTTAGTACCTTGTAAGCCTTAATAAGTTATATCAAGTTTTAGTTTAGGTCCAGGAACGATTTAATGATGCTTTTTCTCCCCTTGCTGGGGTCAAGGGGGGGGGGGGAACAGGGGGGAGGTCAAATTTGATAACAGGACCCTCTGTCCTCAGACGCTAATCTTTGGGTTTACTCATTTGGTTCCTGGCCATTGCCCTCCAAACTACACTTTCTATTTGTATTTTTCAAAAGGTACTATTGTATTGTCCTGATCTTATACTGACATGTGTTCCTGTGTTTGATTTGTATGTCTACCTCTTTATATTGAATAAAATCTTTATGGAAAAAAAAAATTCCATCAATTTATTTGTTTAAATAGAAGATCCAGTACTGTATTTTAAAAAAGTAATTAAGAAGAGCATAGGAAACAGACCATGTGAACCCCACAATTTAGCTAGCACTGTGATTTGATGCTAGGAATAAGCTATTCTGGGACTGGAAGAACCATATTAGAAATGGAAAGGGGTTCCACTTATCCTATATTTTCTTTTAATGGTAAAAGTACCTTGAAGGCCCTTTTAAAAGTTTCTCAGATGCAAAGTTAACAAAGTTATGATGCTTCTTGGTGCTCCCAGCCATGGGGACAGCAGTTCATAATGTCTGGCAGGGCAGGACTCATTTAAAACAAGACTCCACTTTTGTTGAAGAAAAATAATTCCCTTTGGGTGATCTATGTATAATGAAAGGAGGTTTACTGAATTTTGTTGCAAGTGTATACCTCTTCTGTTCTAAAGAACTTGGGGTTTGTTTCACCATGTCCTTTCCAGACTGATTCCTGAATAGGAGGGTCTGTACTCATTTTAACCACCTAAGCAAATGTCTGTGTCTAATAAAGAAAGCTGCAGTGTCTGTATCCCTTCAGTAGACAAGCCAAAAGAGTACATAAATTCCTATTGCAGGGGATAGCTAGTAGAAGTTAGCCACACTCAACTGGACTTGTTCTGTAATGCTGAAGATGTTTTGTAGCTTGTCCGAGATTGTCCGAGAACAGGATGGAAGGCCTGAAAGTTGAGGGGAACCATCCTATTCTAGTTACATAATCCCATTTTTTTTCTGTCCGTAAGCCTCCATGAGAGTTTCTTGACTTACATGGCTAAAGAGAATTGTCAAATTAGAAATGTTAAAACGGTATTATATGTTGAAGGTTCCCACATCTGTTCAGGCATGGTTGTTCCATTTTGACATAGTTCGCCTTTTTCATGCCTCTTGCGAACTAGTTGTCTTCTCTGTTCAGACAATGCACTACACTGTCCTCAAAAGAATGTCCCTTTTCCTTAAGGTGTAGGAAACATCTTGGCCTGTATAATTTGCTCTCCTATGTTGGGCCATTCATTTGTGGAGAGGTTGTTTCATCTCCCCAACTCACAGGCGTTTTTTACTATCAATACACCGCTTTGCATTTACCAAGTTACTTTGCTCGAGTGTGGGTGATCTGTTTTTTGGATGTACAAGCTTCTACCTCAGTGTAATGCTGGGCTTGAAGGAGACAGGAAAGCAGTGTTTGTTAAAGATCCTTCTGAGGTTTTTCAGCACTTGGGCTGCACATGGGATGACTAGATTACTCAGTGTTTTCCAGCATCTTTCCTGTGTTTGACAGTCCCATGTTTTTACTTGACCTTGTGGATGTTTTATTAAAGCACCACTCTGGGTAGCCACACATTTTCAAAGCACTCCTGAGATGTCTGTTACTTGTGCTTAGATTCTCTGTTACAATATCGGTCCACACATTTTTCTTATCTCTTCTGAGAAAATCAGTGATAAAATCACACAAAGCAAAGTGACATTTCTGAGGGCATTTCGAACACCAACATTATACAAAACACCTCCAGGGGACATAATGCATTTTTTTTTGCGACCGTAAATTACAGTGGCCGCCGATTTAACTGGCAAGGTAATATTTAAGAACATTTAATTAAAATAACGTGTGTAGAAATCTTATATGCTATATTACTTTTTTGAAAGAAAAATTGAGTTTTCCTTTAAAGTCAATGGACTGAGGTTACAGATTGTTTGTTTGAATTTTGGGTAACTGCAAATCAAGCTTGATCTACTGTAGCAAACAAAGTCCTGTGGATTAATTTGCTCATCTCTAGTATGGTACATAACCATTCGGGCTCATTTACACTTGCTTCGGCCTTAACAAGGCTTCGGACAGGCTTTGCTAAAAGCTCTCAGCGCTAGTCAAAGCACCTGTCACTAAATAAAACTGTTAGCTTACAGTCCTGTTTACACCTGCTTTTGCTTTGGCGTTGCTTCAAAAATTATACCCCATGTAACTTCAGTGGTGCTTCAAAGTGTCTTCAAATCCTTCATAGAAGTCTATCGCAAAGCTCGCTTAAAGCCCCACCAAAGCACCAGGCAAAAGCAAGTGTAAACAGGACTGTAAGCTAACCATTTTATTTAGTGACAGGAGCTTTGACTGGCATTCAGAGAGCTTTAACAAAGCGTGTCCAAAGCCTTGCTTTAAAGCAAGTGTAAACTAGAATTAAGAATGCAAGTGATATGACTGCATTCTAATTTTTTTTTTTTAAATGAAATCAAATTCAATCTTTCTTCACTCATTTCACAAACATCACAGCTTTTGCATGCACCAATTCTGGCTTTCAAAATAGTTCACTAAATGAAAGTAAAACACAAGTGTTTCATAAATAATAATAAATTCATTTTTGATTATTCTGTTATGGCTATTTAAAATAGCTGATAGAAACGGATTCATTAAAGGCTTCACAAAAGACCAGTAAGCTTTACGAGTGAAACAAAATCTACTGGATGAGATATGGCCAGCAAATTCCAAGTTTCACAAAGATCAGTTGAAGACACTGTGGGAAGCAGGGCACTGTTTTACAGGCTGAAATGATCAGGTAGGCCTAGCAGATTTTATTATGAGTTTCCCTTCCATGATGTACAAAACAAGACTAGCGCATAGCATATGACAAGTGCACTGAACTACCTACTAGCTTGTACATCCCACTGTCAGGACTCCCCCCCCCCCCCCCCCCCCTAAAGAATGCACTCTCAAGACTGCTTTTGTTCTGTACAGCACACTCCTGTTAAAAGGAGTGATCATACAAGCAGTTTCCTGCTACTGTATAAAGCTACATCCGAAACACTCTTGCATTATACGGTACATGGACGTGTCTTGCAAAAGTTACACCATTTTTTTTAGCATGTTTGAAAACGTAGCACTTTTGATATAGATCATCTTCATGTAGTAGTTGGCGATGCAGTCTCTACATATCCATCAGGAAAATGATACTTCATTATTTTAGTAGTCAGCTTCTGTTGTTCAGAACCTGTGAAAAGAAGACATTTCACTAATTACAGCAATAGCTAATATTTGATTGCTTATGGATTTGGAAAAAAAAAACTTATAAAATAAATCTAGCAGTCTAGAATTTTGGGTACTTTCATTACTAATCGTGGGGGCTACTATTTTTTTTCCTTAACTACAGTGGGTATAGAAAAGAATCACCCCCTTTAAAATATTCACATTTTGTTGCTTTGCAACCTGAAATGAAGACAGACACAGTTTTTGTTTTATCCAGTTATATTTACTCAGTAAAACATCTAACATCCAAGTGAAAGATATCACACCAACAGAAACAAATTTAAATCATCAAAAATTAACAAAATCACTGTGTTGGAAAAAGGATTGTTTCTTGTATCAGTATTTTGTTGAACCACCTTTTGCTTTAATTGCAGCTATTAGTCTATGGAGATATGTCTGTACTAACTTTGCACATCTAGACTGCAATATTTGTTCACTGAATTGTTCAAGTTCACTCAAATGTGATGGTGACCGTTTATGGACTGCAGTCTTCAAGTCATTCCACAGGTTTTCGTTGGGGTTCAAGTCTGGGCTCTGACTAGGACATGCAAGGACGTTTACCCTTTTCTCCTTCAACCACCGTGTGGTCATTTTTGCTGTGTGCTTTGGGTCACTGTCATGTTGGAAGGTAAACCTTCTTCCCATTCACAACTTTCTGGCAGAGGGCAGCAGATTTTCCTCAAGAATTTGATGGAAGTTTGCCCCATCCATTTGTCCTATCCTGACAAGTGCTCTAGTCCCTGCTGCAGACAAACATCCCCAATAACAGGATATTACCACCTCCATGATTTACTGTAGGAATGGTGTTATTTTACTTGGATGTTATAGGTTGCAGTGAGTACATACAGCTGGATAAAACAAAAATCACGTCTGTCTTCATTTCAGGCTGCAAAGCAACAAATGTGATTGTTTTAAAGGGGGGGTGATTCTTTTCTATTACCCACTGTACTTGCCGAGTTTCAAAACAAGCATGTACTTTTTCAGAAATATGGGAGCTGTCTATGCAGATTTGGAATCTGAATAAAGGATACGTTCACCTTTTAACAAAAAATAATAAATGCACATTTTTTTGCAGGTAAGAAAAAAAAAAGTGCATTTACTATTTTTGTTCACTGCAGCACAAGCCAATCAGCGGGTCCCGGCCAATGATTTATGGTAAACACAGGGCTCTCTTCATACAGCAGCAATGTGCCATTTTGTTTTCTCCCTGCAAAACCGGCACATTGCTTAGTAAAACACCATACAGTAAACACACTAAGCATGGTTAGGCACCCATTTAACCACTTGATCATCCTGGATGTTAACCCCTTCTCAGGCCAGTGTCATTAGTACAGTGACTTTATATTTTTTGCACAGATCACTGTATTAGTGTCACTGGAGATGTCAGTCAATTTCCCCCCAACGTCAGTGTCAGATTGCATGCCACACTATCGCAGACCCACTAGAAGTCAATTATAGCCCACATTAGTAGTTCAAAAAATAAATAAAAATTCCAGTATGTATACCATTGTTTGTAGACGCTATAACTTTTACACAAACCAGTCAATATACACTTATTGGGATTTTTTTTACCAGACACATAGCAGAATACATTTTGGCCATAATTTTAGTTTATATTGGAAAAATAAACCTAGTGGTGATCAAATACCAGCAAAAGAATTCTCTACTTGTGGGGAAAAAAAATATATAAAATTCCATTTGGGTACAGCATTGCATTACCACACAATTGCCAGTTAAAGTAGCTTAGTTTCGAACTGTGGTTAACTAAAGAATTTGAGACTGTTCACAGTTGAATATTTACTTTCACTGTCCAATCATGAGCAGATAAAAGTAAATAGGGATTTAATTTTCACTTACATGGATAATTGGAGCAAATCTTTAATTTATTGTATGAACATTCTCAACTCCTTTAGTAAATCAGCCTCTTGGTGTAAAAAGCTGCAGGGGCTGTTATGGTAATCGTCATTACCTAATGATTTACTAAGGTGTAGAGGATGTAATGGAGGATTTCCTGGGAAACTTGGAAATTCCAGCCATTACACAGGAGGAAAGAGAGGATTTGGAAACCCCAATAACACTTGTAGAACTCCAGCAGGCCAGGATTGGAGCAAGCGCAGAGTGGGGAGTTATTGTATAGGGCCCCTTGGTGTTTTAAGGATTTGGCATCTAAAACTAAGACACACCCAACAATATGACCTACCCTCCATGTCTGTTATAACCTCTTTTTTTAAGTTATCAACACAGGAATCACCCTTAGTACCTATATTGGGGAACCCGCAATTCACATTAGGAACACAAAAAGGACCTTTTGACATCCTGATCAAACAGGGACTGTATCAGGCATCGCATTTTCTGAGATCTGGCAGATGGCCAACAGTGCAGGAATTGGTAGACAGAAATGGCCCCTTCCAATTAGATTTTTGGTCGGCGGTACAACTACAACATTATCTATGTACTAGGGTACCGCCAAGTCCTCTGGATCGGAATCTGTTACCACTTGGGAAATATTGTATGGAAACTGAACCAATAAAGCATGCTGTCTCCAGAATGTATGCGTTGTTGATTAAACCATCGGAGAACTATCAGTTACCTTTCCTCCGGAAATGGGAAACAGATTTGGGGAGGACCATTTCAGGGGAACAAAAAACGAATATTATAAATTCAATGGTTAAGATAGCAATATGTACCAAAATACAGGAAACTAATTATAAAATCATTTCACAATGGTACAAAACCCCAGATAAACTTCAAAAATGTTTCCCGAATGCATCAGATAGATGCTAGCGATGCCAGATAGAACAGGGCACTTTGTTACATGTTTTTTGGTCTTGTCCCAGAGTGAGAAAATTTTGGAGGGAGGTCCGGGAGATAATTAAAAAATTTAGTGATGTGGAAATACAGGAAGACCCAGCTTTTTTGCTTTTGCATCTGTCAGAGATTCCGGGGAAAATATATAGGAACTCTATTTTGTGTCATTTGGTGAATGCAGCTAAAGCATGCATCCCGCTTAAGTGGAAACAGGCACAACCCCCTACAGTGAGTATGTGGCTTAGGAAAGTAGAGGAAGTAAACAGGATGGAAGATCTAGTCTGGACAACTAGAAAAAAGGGAAATGTATTTAAAAATGTGGTCACCATGGAACTGTTTTATTTCTTCGGAGGAAGGGAAAAAACGAATTGATACAAATTAAAGGGGGGGGGGGGGGGGGGGAGTTAAATGCTTTTTTTTTTTTTGGGAGGGGGGTAAGGAAAGGAGGGGGAAATGGACTATAAATAAGAACTGCAGTCGAAATACTGAGAGGTAGTTGTCGTATTATGGCCGGGTCTGGGGGAAGAGTCCCCCTCCTGACACGGCAAGAAGTAACATGGAGGGCAGAAATGAGAGAGGAAGATTACTCCTCTTGTTTCTTTGTCTTCTTTGCCTCTTTTGTGACTTCTTTATGTTTATTTGGGTTCATTCTTTTATCCACCTTTATTGGATAATATATTAGGAGTAGATGGAATGGAATGTAAAGAGTTATCATGTTTTTTGTTTTTTTTTGTTTCTTGTTTGGCTGTATGTGCAGAAATGGAATGTAATATACAGAAGGATTGTTCATTTCTCTCCTGTTTATATAAAAGAAAAATAAATTATAAAAAAAAAAAAAGAACTCCAGCAGGCAGTAGCTAGTATGGCAAACCAAAAATCACCCGGTCCAGATGGGTTTCCGATTGAGGTGTATAAATACTATGGAGATATATTAATCCTGGAATTGCTAAAAACACTGGGTGGGGCATCTAGGGAGGGACGTTTGCCCGCCTCAATGTTAGAGGCAACTATTATAGTCTTACGGAAAGAAGGGAAGGATCCCTTAGACGTAACCGCATATAGGCCTATTTCTCTCTTATGCTCTGACGCCAAAATCTTGGCTAAGGTTTTGGCTATTAGGCTTAATAGAATTATTCCAAAACTGATCCACCTAGATCAGGCTGGATTTATATCCAACAGATCCACAAGTATGAATATTAGAAGGGCATTTTTAAACTTACAGACCCCAACGGCGAACGAGGGATCAAAAGCGGTATTATCATTGGATGTGACTAAAGCTTTTGATAGCGTAGAGTGGGGATATATTTGGAGGGTGTTGGAGAAATTTGGATTCGGTCCCTCCTTCACCGGTTGGATAAAAATACTCTATAAAAGGCCCAGTGCTAGACTTAAAATTGATAATGAACTCTCAATTAAGATAGAACTGGAGAGGGGAACGAGACAGGGGTGCCCACTGTCACCACTGCTCTTTGCGTTAGCAATGGAACCTTTGGCTATCTCCATAAGAATGAGCTCTGAGATAAAAGGGCTTTCAGAGGAAAACGGGGGAAAAAAGAATCGCGTGATACGCAGACGACATATTGCTCTTCCTGGGAGATACAGGGCATTCACTGATAAAAGCAATGAGCATAGTGGAGGAATTTGGTAGTTTTACAGGGTTAGAGATAAACTGGGAGAAATCTTCTACCAGTAGACCCCATTAGTGATCCAGTGATCCCAGGAATACCCCAATTGGCGGTTGTGGATACATTGAAATTCCTGGGGATTACTCTGTCGAAAGATCCTAACCAATATATTACTAAAAACATTATTCCTCTGTTGGCCAAATTTAAACAAAAATTGTGCATTTGGAAACAGTTTCCACTGTCAGTAGCAGGAAGATGTAGTTTAATAAAAATGATATGGTTGCCACAATTGCTGTACCTACTACATAACTCTCCTGTTTAGATATCCAAGAACTGGTTTAATAAAATCGAGAGCCTTTTTAGGGAGCTAATATAGAAAGGGGGACAAGCCAGGATCCGACTCCGTACACTTCAACTCCCGGTGGGGGAAGGTGGATTTGCGCTACCCCACCCCCAGCGTTATTTTTTGTCATCACAGTTGCAGCAGTTAATGGGCTGCGCTGTCCCGAATGGAGGTACCCCTAATGGAAGAATACTAACAGGCACTCTACATAATACAATAATTGAAGCATTAGAGGTGGATTCCTTCTGCTATAGATATCCAACAATTAAAATGATAATTAAAATATGGGAAACGGTTAAAAAGCAGATAAGATATAATGGGTTTACTAAATACACACCCCTTTGTTGCAATAATAATCTGCAGGAAATCCTCCAGATAGGAAAAATCAGAGAATGGGAACAAAGAGGTATCAAAAGGCTAAGACAACTCTATGTTGGTAATATTTTTAATAAATTCCCAAAACTGAAAAGTGTTCAACATACCGCAGTCCACATTCTTCACCTACTTACAGCTTAGGCATGCCCTTGAAGCCCAATTCAGGATACAACCCTTGGAATGGAAAGAAACACCCCTTTTTTCAAAGTATACTTCAGGTAGGCCCTGCTAAGGGTCTAATATCTGAAATATATGGGCAAATAAGTAAAAAAGCAGTGGAGGAGAATCCTGGAAATGGGACCGGTGGTATCGGTCTCTCCCCCACAGAAGAGATCTCACCTGATGTTGCTAAATAGAGCTTATTATACCCCCAAGCGGCTGTTTAAATTTTGGGAAAAGATCTGATGATAAATGCCCCAGATGTCAGGAGACTGGCGATCTTGTCTATATGTTGTGGAGATGCCCCAAGCTGTTCCAATATTGGGAAGGAGTGATCAACACCATGAAAGATACATATGGAACCACATTAGAGATGGAGCCCATAGTATGTATACTGGGGTATAGGAGGGAACGGGGAGAGAGGAAGAGTACTACTATAGCAATTTTGAGATGTTTATTTCAAGCTAGGAAAATGATTGCATTGGGATGGCAATCGAAGGCTCCCCCTACAGTTAGAGACTGGATCAGGACAATAAATGAGACCCTATGTAGAGAAAGAGTGTATACAAAAAGAGAGGTAATTTAAAGGAATCTGACAGAATGTGGCAATAAAAGTTTATAAACCCGATATAGGAATTTAGACATAAGCTCACCTAAAGGGGAGGGGGGAGGGTTGGAAAATAGGGGTGGAATTAAGGTCTAATATTAATTTTATAATATTGGAAGTGGGTGAGAATGGGGGGTGAGGTTGTTCCCTTGCCCAGGTGGTTTTTATTTATCTATTTGTCTTCTCTTAGTATAATGTATTCCCATTCTTGCTTATTTATTTATCTTACTATGTAGATAAGACTAGGCCTATTTGTATCCTTTCTTCTCTCCTTTTATTTTTACTGAAATGTTAAAGTTTTGAAAATTGAATAAAGAATAAAAAAAAATAAATAAATAAATAAAAAAAAAAGAAGATTTACTAAGGACAAATATGCAGGACAAGAGCTGACTTTTAATGATTGTGGAACAGTACTTGAGCGCATTGCAGTCAGAGCTAAATAAATTAGGTGTCCATTTATGAAGCAGTGAAATCTATTCACTGCTTCATTCTCCGGCATTCACAGTGAAGATCTTTCTCCTCTGTGTGCCAGTTTATGAAGCTTTGTAGATCGCTTCACCTTTGGAGGAGCGAAGAGATCTACAAATGCTTCCAACAGTGGAGAACAGCCCCTGATACTGGAATCTCGTGAGACTTTACGAGATTACAGCACCAGAAATACAGAGATGTCAGTTTATTAAGCAGTGATAAATTATCACTGCTCAATACACGGACAGACAGCGTGGATTAATGTTAATAAAATAATGAGTCCCCCTACATTATATACATATGTATACACACACACACATTATATATACACATGTATATACACACACATTATATATATATATACACATATGTATATATATGTATACACATAAATATGACAGGGGGACATGCTTACACTGTTGGGGGGTCTGAATGAGGCATAAGGAAGTTAAAAATCTTCCTCCTTCCCCCTCAGATCCCCCCAGATTTCCTCTTCACTCCCCGATTCACCACCTCTGAGCTGGTGAACCTGGGAGTGTGAATTCTGATACAGATCGCCAGTGAAGCGGTGAGATCACCGCTTCATAAACTGGCCGTTACTGTGTCATTCAATGAGGATTCTCCGTGTGTAGAGATAATCGGCGGGAGAACAAGTTCAAACATGTTCTCCCCCATTATCACTGTTTCATAACCTGTTTATGGACTGTGATCAGCGGCGATCCTCAGGATCACCGCTGATCACTGCTTCATAAACGGACACCTAAGTACAGATGCATTGGTTACTCTAAAAGAAATGTATGCAGCAGTGTAAAGGACCACATGATCTTTGCATTTTTGGTAATGCACAGTAATATTTTGAATGGAATCCCCAATGCACTATTGCAGCAGTGCACAACACACCTGAATGGCAGGCAGTGTAACACGTGTTGCACATGTTGTGGCTCTCTGTATAAAAAAAAAAAAAAAAAAGGCTCTTGCCCAATTCCTGTGCTTAAAATTGGTTATAAACCCTTTACAACCACTTTTTATTACAGGTAAGCCTATAATAAGGTTTACCTGTAGCTACCTACCGTGGACATATCCTAAACCCGCATGGTTTTGGAGATATCACCTGTATCAGCATGTGCTGACGTCATCGTGCCGTTGCTTCAGCTGACGTGCCATTACTGGCGGCTCCCACGAACATGCGCGGGAGTGACGTCATCGCGGCTCCGGCCAATTACAGCGCCGGAGCCCACGATACCCTGAAATAACTCCGGGAGTCATGTCCCCAGGCAGAACAGTGTACCAGAACCTTCGGGGGCTTCAATCTAAGGTGAGTATTTCATAATGAGCTAGAATGCATAGCATTCTAGCTCATTATGCCTTTGCCTTGCAGGTTTTTTTGTGGGTTTACAACCACTTTAACGTGTGCTGCCAGCCTGTTAAAAATGAATGGGGTGCCTCCTTAATTAAAGTTGTGTCAGACCTTACTCTTGACCAAGATCCAGTAGCTTGCTTGTTGCATCTTAGCTATCTCTCTAAGAGCAGATATCACCATTCAGATTCAGTAGTGAGACATCTTCTCAATTGGGCAAAGGCTTGCATACCAGCGCAGTGGAAATCCCCCTCCCCCTACTGTAGAACATTGGATTAGAGAAGTAAATGATATAATGCGTATGGATGAACTTTATGCATCAGTAAATAGACAGGAAGCCTGTTTTAGTAAAACGGATCAGTGAACCCGTTTTACTGTATCGGAGATATATCAGGTGCTCCTTGATGAGCCTATAGTTGCATAAGCAATAAATTGGTGGCACATAACAATTTTGTTTTTTCGCCTTTGTCCTTTTTTATCCTTTGTTATTCTTATTGTTTACTTGCTTTCTGGTTTTTATTTTTGTTTTTTTTTCTTGTTTTGTTAGATTTTTCCTAAAAAAAAACAAAAACAAATCCTGTTGGGGCTGTGCAATGTATCCCCATAGGCGACATACATTTTATATCGGTACGATAGACATAGTGGGTAAATGCAATAACTTTTCTATTTGATATGTATTATTGTTTATGGTCAAAAGTTTCTGAGGTGTAATACATAAGGGCATCTTGCGAATCTGTGGATTTACTATGCATTATGATTAGGGTATATAAAAATTCATGGTTCTGTATTTTAGTCTGATGCTTAAAAAAAAAAAAAAAGACTGGGGTGCCTTAAAGTGATTGTAAAGGCAGAAGGTTTTTTTATCTTAAAAAAAAAAACCTTCTGTGTGCAGCAGCCCCCCTCAGCCCCTGCCCCCCCAATACTTACCCGAGCCCATCCTTATCCAGCGATGTTGCAGGAAAGACTCGGCTGCCCAGGACTCTCCTCCTCATTGGCAGACAGCAGCAGAGTGCCATTGGCTCCCGCTGCTGTCAAAGTCAGTGAGACAATGAGGAGAAAGAGGGGGCTGGATCTAGTAGGGGCTCCGTGCCTGAATGGACACAGAGCTGTGGCTTGGGTTGCCCCCATAGCAAGCTGTTTGTTGTGGGGGGCAATCGTCAAGAGGGAGGGGCCAGGAGCACCAAAGAGGGACCCAAGAAGAGGAGGATCTGGGCTGCTCTGTGCACAACCAACTGCACAGAGGAGGTAAGCATAACATGTTTGTTATTTTGAAGCCAAAGAAAAAGTTTCAGACCTGCAGGAAGAGTGAATGGACTACAAGTATGCTGACCAGCATGCTCGTACTCCCTTGAGAACTAGAAGCCATCTGCTGTAGTGCTAGCCATCTGCTGTAGTGCTAGCCATCTGCCAAGCCATGAAGAGCCTTATAGGTGAGCAAGAGGATCTTAAAGTCTATGCGAAACCTGACGTGTAACCAGGGCAAGGATTCCAAGAAAGGGGTAATATGATCACTTGTACCAGACCTAGTCAGGATTCTGGCTGCAGCATTTTGAACATATTGAAGTCAATTAATGGTGGATTTAGGCACACAAGCAAGTAGAGCATTGCAGTAGTCAAATCGGGAGAACACAAATGTATGAATCAGCTTTTCAGCTACAGTGTATGGTAGCATAGTACGCAGCCTAGCAATGTTTCCAAGTGGAAAAAAAAAATGTTCTGACCACGTTTTGTATATGTGGATCAAAGGTTAAACTATCATCAAATATCACCCCTAGATTTTTTAATTTAGACTGAAGCTCAAGTGCAGTGCCATCTATAGATAAGATATTAGGACTGGCCTTACATAATTGATGGGGGATGCCAATAAGCATGACTTCAGACTTGTCACGGTTTATGTCCCATCCAAGTTTTTATATCGCATATAACTTATGAGCACAACTGTATATCGGAGTGTCATCAGCATAGAAGTGGTAATTGAGCCAATGTGATCTAAGCAGTTGGCCAAGTGGAAACATGTAAATGCTAAAAAGTAAGGGACCCAAGATTGAGCCCTGAGGAACACTGTACTTGACTGGACCAACTTCAGACTGGAATCTGCCAAGAGAAACAAAGTGAAAGCGATCAGTGAGATATGACTTAATCCATTTCAGAGCCAATTCTGAGATTCCAAATATGGTTTCACGGCGAGAGAGTAGAAGACTGGTCTCCAGTATCAAAGGCATAACTAAGATCCAGAATCAGAAGCTAACAGAAAATTTTAGTGACTTTGACCAAGGTGGCTTCTCGGCTGTGCAGTTGCCAAAAACCAGAACAATGTGAGAATCCTGGTGGAGATGCATGACTAAAGAGTCTTTTCTCGGACAGAACAGAGCGCACTGCAGATGAGCGTCTTTTTAATCAGGAAGAGTACTCACTCCTGCAATGCAGAAGGCAAGCGCCCAATGACTGGTGTGTGCTGGAAATAAGTCAGGTATGTAAACATAGAGAGAGTAGGAGAGAGTAGGAGAGAGTAGTGAAAATCTTCATGGGTGACAGAAAAGGCTTACAGGTATGGCATTTGCATTAAACAAAAAAAACTTTTACAAATAGCAAAGTGCAATTTAACCACTAGCTGTCCAAGCCAATTCTGACATTGCTCTCATACAAAAAAAATAAGCATTGTATATATAAAATTACTTAAAGCCCCCAAACATTACATATATCTTTTATGCAGAGGCTCTGGAGAATAAAATGGTGATTTTTGCTATTTTCAATGTTGCACAATGTGGTTTATCAAAACACAAATCACACTTTAAAGAATATTAATGCACACAAAACACAATACCCAATTGTTAAAATATAAAAGAGGATATTGTGCCGGGTAAATGGATACCTAACAAGAAATGCATTAAAATTGCACATGCCTGTGGAATGGCAATAAACTATGGTACGTTTATCCATAGGTGGCAATTTAAAAGCATTTACAAGCTACCAGTTTAAAGTTAAAGAAGAAATCTGGTGCTAGAATTATTGCTTTCACTCTGACGTTCATGAGGAAACCTTGCACGTGTAGTGCAATCGCCATTTACATACAGTACTTTGAAAAAGTATTCATACCCCTTGATAATTTCCACATTTTGTCATGTTAAAACCAAAAACGTAAATTTATTTTATTGGGATTTTATGTGATAGACCAGCACAAAGGGGCACATAATTGTGAAATGGAATAAATGATAAATGATTTTCAAATTTTTTTACAAAAAAATATGTGACAAGTGTGGCGTGCATTTTGTATTCAGCCCCCCGAGTCAATACTTTGTAGAATCAACTTTCGCTGCAGTTACAGCTGCAAGTCTTTTTGGGCATGTCTATACCAGCTTTGCACATCTAGAGAGTGACATTTTTTGCCCATTCTGCTTTGCAAAATAGCTCAAGCTCTGTCAGATTGTATAGCGAGTGTCTGTGAACAGCAATTTTCAAGTCTGGGCCATTCTAACACATAAACATGCTTTGATCCAAACCATTCCATTGTAGCTCGGGCTGTATGTTTTGGGTCACTGTCCTGTTGGAAGGTGAACCTCCGCCCCAGTCTCAAGTCATTTGCAGATTCTAACAAGTTTTCTTCTGGGATTGCCCTGTATTTGGCTCCATCCATCTTCCCATCAACTCTGACGAGCTTCTTTGTCCCTGCTGAAGAAAAGCATCATCACAACATGATGCTGCCACCATCATATTTAACGGTGGGGATGGTGTGTTCGGGTGATGAGCAGTTTTAGTTTTCCACCACACATAGCATTTTGCTTTTAAGCCAAAAAGTACAATTTTGGTCTCATTTGACCAGAGGACCGTCTTCCACATGTTTGCTGTGTCCCCATGCCTTCTCGCACACTGCAAATGGGACTTCAAATGACTTTCTTTCAACAATGGATTTCTTTTTGCCACTCTTCAAAAAATGCCAGATTTGTGGAGTGCATGACTAATAGTTGCCCTGTGGACAGATTCTCCCACCCGAGCTGTGGATCTCTGCAGCTCCTCCAGAATTACCATGGTCCTCTAGGCTGCTTCAATGATTAATGCTCTCCTTGCCCGGCCTGTCAGTTTAGGTGGACATCCATTTCTTGGTAGGGTTGCAGTTGTGCCATACTCTTTCCATTATTGGATGATGGATTGAACAGTGCTCCGCGAGATGTTCAAAGCTTGGGGTATTTTTAAAAACCTAACCCTGTTTAAACGTCTCCACAACTTTATACCTGACCTGTCTGGTGTGTTTCTTGGCCTTTGTGATGCTGTTTGTTCACTAAGGTTCTGTAACAAACCTCTGAAGGCTTCACATAACAGCTGTATTTATACTAAGTTTAAATTACACACAGGTGGACTTCATTTATTAATTAGGTGACCTCTGAAGGCAATTGAATAAATTTTAGTTAGGGTATCAGTGTAAAGGGGCTAAATATAAACACTTTACACATATTTGTAAAAAAATTAAAAAAACAACATTTACCATTTTCCTTCCACTTTGTGTTGGTCTATCACATCAAATCCAAATAAAATACATTTAGGTTTTTGGTTGTAACATGACAAAAATGTGGAAAATTTCAAGGGGTAAGAATACTTTTTCAAGGCACTGTATGCATGCAGGACCTACGTATGCGTTTGCATTTGTGTGGATGAACAACATCCCTTGTGATATCATGGGCTGTGACAGGTCCTCTTTATAGAGTGATCTGAAGTCTATTAGACCCCAGATCTAGCCTTTGGCATTCAAAGCAACTGCTCAAACCAAGATTGGTTTAATCATCTGCTTTACTAGCCAGTAATGGCTAGTAAACAAAAGCCTGAAACCGGAAGTGAAAAAATCCTCGTCGCTTCTGGTTTCATACATAATAGAAACGATCGGGAAATGAACGTTCCTCCTTTCCTCTCTTTGGTCAGCTGGTGCGACCGCTGGCAGAAGCAACAGGCTCCCCAGTGGGATGGGAAAGCCCAGGAACGGTGGGGCATGGCAGCAGGAAGGGAGCCCTCTTCCACCACTTGTAAAAGTGCTATAGCAGCTGTTTAGACACTCCGACCATTTTTACCTAAAGAGTGCATTACCAGATCTAAAAAAAAAAAAAAAAAATCGATATCTGAATGACTGAAGCTGCAGTCATCATCCAGATAGCAGCACCACTTCCCAAGGACATATTCATATGTTGGTCAGGAAGTAATAAAAGTTACCAAAGCCCCTTATCTGCATTGACCAGTTTATGCAAAAGGTGAACCCAGCCTTTAAAGTGGTTTTAAGCTCAAAAAGGTTTTTACTGTTATATTGCAGCCATTTGCTAAAATCATTTAAGTTCATTTTTTCCCTCAATGTACACACAGCACCCCATATTGACAGAAAAACACAGAATTGTTGACATTTTTGCAGATTAAAAAAGAAAAACTGAAATATCACATGGTCCTAAGTATTCAGACCCTTTGCTGTGACACTCATATTTAACTAATGCCGGCCATACACGGTTCGAATTTCGTAAGAATTTTCTTTCGAAAATCGTATGAAAGAATTTTCGTATGAATTTCGCACCATTAGTGGGCTGCAACAACGGCCGATTTTCGTGCGGCAATCAAATTTGAGGAATCGGACATGTTGGAAATTTTTAGAAAAACGAACGATTTTCTAATCAATGATGGGCGAATCGTGCGAGAAATGTAATAAGAAAAGAAAATTTACGGAGAGAAAAGAAGATTCCCGGCCAAGAAAATTCTTTTCTGTAGCAACATGCGGTGAAATTGAATGCTTGGTCGGCCGAATTTCGAAAATCAATGGTGGCATCATCGGGTCACAAAAAAAAACGAACTTTCTGATTTTGAAAGAAAATTCGTTCGAAATTCGACCGTGTATGGCCTGCTTTAGGTGCTGTCCATTTCTTCTGATCATCCTTGAGATGGTTCTACACCTTAAATTGAGTCCAGCTGTGTTTGATTATACTGATTGGACTTGATTAGGAAAGCCACACACCTGTCTATATAAAACCTTACAGCTCACAGTGCATGTCAGAGCCAATGAGAATCATGAGGTCAAAAGGAACTGCCTGAAGAGCTCAGAGACAGAATTGTGGCAAGGCACAGATCTGGCCAAGGTTACAAAAAAATTTCTGCTGCACTTAAAAGGTTCCTAAGAGCACAGTGGCCTCCATAATCCTTAAATGGAAGACGTTTGGGACGACCAGAACCCTTCCTAGAGCTGGCCGTTCAGCCAAACTGAGCTATCGGGGCAGAAGAGCCATGGTGAGAGAGGTAAAGAAGAACCCAGAGATCAATGTGGCTGAGCTCCAGAGATGCAGTCGGGAGAAAGTTGTAAAAAGTCAACCATCACTGCAGCCCTCCACCAGTTGGGGCTTTATGGCAGAGTGGCCCGACGGAAGCCTCTCCTCAGTGCAAGACACATGAAAGCCTGCATGGAGTTTGCTAAAAAAACACCTGAAGGACTCCAAGATGGTGAGAAATAAGATTCTCTGGTCTGATGAGACCAAGATATAACTTTTTGGCCTTAATTCTAAGCGGTATGTGTGGAGAAAACCAGGCACTGCTCATCACCTGTCCAATACAGTCCCAAAAGTGAAGCATGGTGGTGGCAGCATCATGCTGTGGGGGTGTTTTTCAGCTGCAGGGACAGGACGACTGGTTGCAATTGAGGGAAAATGAATGCGGCCAAATACTGGGATATCCTGGACGAAAACCTTCTCAAGAGTGCTCAGGACCTCAGATTGGGCCGAAGGTTTACCTTCCAACAAGACAATGACCCTAAGCACACAGCTAAAATAATGAAGGAGTGGCTTCACAACAACTCCGTGACTGTTCTTGAATGGCCCAGCCAGAGCCCTGACTTAAACCCAATTGAGCATCTCTGGTGAGACCTAAAAATGGCTGTCCACCAACGTTTACCATCCAACCTGACAGAACTAGAGAGGATCTGCAAGGAGGAATGGCAGAGGATCCCCAAATCCAGGTGTGAAAAACTTGTTGCATCTTTCCCAAAAAGACTCATGGCTGTATTAGATCAAAAGGGTGCTTCTACTAATTACCGAGCAAAGGGTCTGAATACTTAGGACCATGTGATATTTCAGTTTTTATTTTTTAATAAATCTGCAAAAAATGTCAACAATTCTGTGTTTTTCTGTCAATATGGGGTGCTGTATGTACATTAACCACTTCAGCCCCGAAAGGTTTTACCCCCTTCCTGACCAGAGCACTTTTTACAATTCAGCACTGCGTCGCTTTAACTGCTAATTGCGCGGTCATGCAATGCTCTACCCAAATGAAATTTGCGTCCTTTTCTTCCCACAAATAGAGCTTTCTTTTGATGATATTTGATCACCTCTGCCGTTTTTATTTTTTGCGCTATACACGGAAAAAGACCGAAAATTTTGAAAAAAAATGATATTTTCTACTTTTTGTTCTAAAAAAAATCCAATAAACTCAATTTTAGTCATACATTTAGGCCAAAATGTATTCGGCCACATGTCTTTGGTAAAAAAAATGTCAATAAGTGTATATTTATTGGTTTGCGCAAAAGTTATAGCGCCTACAAACTAGGGTACATTTTCTGGAATTTACACAGCCTTTATTTATGCCTATGTCATTTCTTGAGGTGCTAAAATGGCAGGGCAGTACAAAACCCCCACAAATGACCCCATTTTGGAAAGTAGACACCCCAAGGAATTTGCTGAGAGGCATGTTGAGCCCATTGAATATTCATTTTTTTTGTCCCAAGTGATTGAATAATGACAAAAAAAAAAAAAATTACAAAAAGTTGTCACTAAATGATATATTGCTCACACAGGCCATGGGCATATGTGGAATTGCACCCCAAAATACATTTAGCTGCTTCTCCTGAGTATGGGGATACCACATGTGTGGGACTTTTTGGGAGCCTAGCCGCGTACGGGGCCCCGAAAACCATTCACTGCCTTCAGGATTTCTAAGGGCGTACATTTTTGATTTTACTCCTCACTACCTATCACAGTTTTGAAGGCCATAAAATGCCCAGATGGCATAAACCCCCCCCCCCCCCCCAAATGACCCCATTTTGGAAAGTAGACACCCCAAGCTATTTGCTTTGAGGCATGTTGAGTCCATGGAATGTTTTATATTTTGACACAAGTTGCGGGAAAGTGACAAATTTTTTTTTTTTTTTTTTGCACAAAGTTGTCACTAAATGATATATTGCTCACACAGGCCATGGGCATATGTGGAATTGCACCCCAAAATACATTTAGCTGCTTCTCCTGAGTATGGGGATACCACATGTGTGAGACTTTTTGGGAGCCTAGCCGCGTTCGGGGCCCCGAAAACCAATCACTGCCTTCAGGATTTTTAAGGGCGTACATTTTTGATTTTACTCCTCACTGCCTATCAGTTTCGGAGGCCATGAAATGCCCAGGTGGCACAAACCCCCCCCCAATTGACCCCATTTTGGAAAGTAGACACCCCAAGCTATTTGCTGAGAGGCATGGTGAGTATTTTGCAGCTCTCATTTGTTTTTGAAAATAAAGAAAGACGAGAAAAAACATTTTTTTTTTTCTTTTTTCAATTTTCAAAACTTTGTGACAAAAACTGAGGTCTGCAAAATACTCACTATACCTCTCATCAAATAGCTTGGGGTGTCTACTTTCCAAAATGGGGTCATTTGGGGGGGTTTTTTACCACCTGGGCATTCCATGGCCTCCGAAACTGTGATAGGCAGTGAAGAGTGAAATCAAAAATTTACGGCCTTAGAAAGCCTGAAGGCGGTGCTTGGTTTTCGGGGTCCCGTACGCGGCTAGGCTCCCAAAAAGTCTCACACATGTGGTATCCCCGTACTCAGGAGAAGCAACAGAATGTATTTTGGGGTGGAATTTCACATATTCCCATGGCATGTTTGAGCAAAATATCATTTAGTGACAACTTTGCGCAAAAAAAAAATAAAAAAAATAAAAAATTGTCCCTTTCCCGCAAAAACGGAAACTGTCACAATATAAAATATTCCATGGACTCTACATGACTCTCAGCAAATAGCTTGGGGTGTCTACTTTCCAAAATGGGGTCATTTGGGGGGGTTTTGAACTGTCCTGGCATTTTATGCACAACATCTAGAGGCTTATGTCACACATCACCCACTCTTCTAACCACTTGAAGACAAAGCCCTTTCTGACACTTATTGTTTACATAAAAAAATAATTTTTTTTTGCAAGAAAATTACTTTGAACCCCCAAACATTATTTTTTTTTTTAAAGCAAATGCCCTACAGATTAAAAGGGTGGGTGTTTCATTTTTTTTTTTCACACAGTATTTGCGCAGCGATTTTTCAAACGCATTTTTTGGGGAAAAAACACACTTTTTTACATTTTAATGCACTAAAACACACTATATTGCCCAAATGTTTGGTGAAATAAAAAAGATTATCTTAGGCCGAGTACATGGATACCAAACATGACATGCTTTAAAATTGCGCACAAACGTGCAGTGGCGACAAGCTAAATACATTTTTAAAAGCCTTTAAAAGCCTTTACAGGTTACCACTTTAGATTTACAGAGGAGGTCTACTGCTAAAATTACTGCCCTCGATCTGGCCTTCGCGGTGATACCTCACATGCATGGTGCAATTGCTGTTTACATTTGACGCCAGACCGACGCTTGCGTTCGCCTTAGCGTGAGAGCAGGGGGGACAGGGGTGCTTTTTTTTTTTTTTTTTTCATTATTATTATTATTTTTTTATCTTATTTTGAAACTGTTCCTTTCATTTTTTTTTTTAAATCATTTTTATTATCTCGGGGAATGTAAATATCCCCTATCATAGCAATAGGTAGTGACAGGTACTCTTTTTTGCAAAAATTGGGGTCTATTAGACCCTAGATTTCTCCTCTGCCCTCAAAGCATCTGACCACGCCAAGATCGGTGTGATAAAATGCTTTCCCAATTTCCCAATGGCGCTGTTTACATCCGGCGAAATCTAAGTCATAAAATGCTCGTAGCTTCCGGTTTCTTAGGCCATAGAGATGTTTGGAGCCACTCTGGTCTCTGATCAGCTCTATGGTCAGCTGGCTGAATCACCGGCTGCATTTTCAGGTTCCCTGTTGAGACAGGAGAGCCAGAGAAAAACACGGAAGACGTTGGGGGGGGGGGCATTCCCTCCCACTGCTTGTAAAAGCAGTCTAGAGGCTAATTAGCCGCTAGGATTGCTTTTACATGAAAGCCGACCGCTGGCTGAAAAGAATGATACCAAGATGATACCTAAACCTGCAGGCATCATTCTGGTATAACCACTCAAAGTCGTGAATGGCGTACCTGAAGACAAAAAAATGGTTAACAATAAAGCACAGTAAACGGTAAAGTATAAAAAATTGCATACCTGAAAAGCAAACATGATAAAACATAATAACAATAAAACATTGCAGAATAGAATACAGTAAAAAAGAGCAGAACAATAGAGAGAATAGAGAGAGAGAGAACAATAAAACACCAACTATTTTTTTTTTATTTTAAATTTTTGTTTGTGTTTTTTTTTTTTTTTTTTTTTACACTTTCTGTTGTAACTAACTTTTATAACTGTAACCGGTTCCAGGTTCGGGTCTCTCAAAATGCGATGGCATCTTGGGAGACCCTGTGAAAGTGTGCCTAGTCTGTGCAATGCTGTACCCTACGCTAATACTCAACTAGTGAATGGTAGCGTTCAAAACATTCACCAATGCACAGACCAGGATTGTCAGGACAGGAGGGACAATAATAGCGGGTGTCACGCCTATATCCGCGCTTGCTGCAGACACGACATCTTTTCTGGGGGGGGGTTCGCTGGGTAGGGGTACTCGGGAGGACATATAAATGCCTCTCATAGAGCCGACTGCATTTGGTTGGGGATGTGAACGGGGGAAGTACGGGCGCTGCAGAAGCGGTGGGTTCCCAATTAGGATTGGCGAATGCAGCAGGAAGGGCACTATGGGCACGACGGGCCTGTGTTTGTCTTTTTGGTGGCAGCGGGACACTACTTGTGCTTGCCACCTCACCAGCTTGAACTGCACTTATGGGACTCGCCACGTCACCAAGTATTACTGCAGTGCTGGTTTGACTACGACCGGGGTGTACTAGGCCGCTGGCGCTTGCCAGTTCACCAAAACGCTACAAAAAAAACTGTTAGCGATCACAGGGATCAGGCCTGACTCTGCGAACGCTGCAGTTATGCGTTTAGTGTTTTGTAAGTGTCAGTGATCGATCGATACTGCACTTGGGTGGGCTGGGCGGAGGGGCAAAACGCAGGTGCTAGCAGGTATCTGGGCTGATCCCGCTAACACTGCGTTTGTGGGAACCCTAAACTGCTGGGGACGCTAGTATAGATCTGATCAGATCAGATATTGATCCGATCAGATACTATACCACTAAGGGAGGTGTATGCTGCGTGCGTGGGTGTTAGCGGTACTGGCGCTAACCTGACGCTGCCTGGGGCTGGTGCTTGCCAGTTCACCAAAACGCTACCAAAAAAACTGTTAGCGATCGCAGGGATCAGGCCTGACTCTGCGAACGCTGCAGTTATGCGTTTAGTGTTTTGTAAGTGACAGTGATCGATCGATACTGCACTTGGGTGGGCTGGGCCGGGCGGAGGGGCAAAACGCAGGTGCTAGCGGGTATCTGGGCTGCGTTTTTGGGAACCCTAAACTGCTGGGGACGCTAGTATAGATCTGATCGGATCAGATATTGATCCGTACAGATACTATACCACTAAGGGAGGCGTATGCTGCGTGCGTGGGTGTTAGCGGTACTGGCGCTAATCTGACGCTGCCTGGGGTGACGCATATCACCGCCGGGCGATCAGGGGGCTAAACCTTTATTCGGTAATAAACGGCGGGTGCCCTGACACTATAAAAAATAAACGAACTAACCAGCGTCACCCATAACGGTTATACGGTGATCAGTGGTGAAAGGGTTAACTAGGGGGCAAGCAAGGGGTTAAAACATTTATTAGGTAGTATATGGGGGTCCCTGTCGCTATAAAACGCTGACGGCGAACCTAAATATTTACGTCCCTAACTAGCGTCACCAGCGACACTAATACAGCGATCAGAAAAATGATCGCTTAGCAACACTGGTGACGGGGGGTGATCAAGGGGTTAAAACTTTATTAGGGGGGGTTAGGGGGGTGTCCTAGACCTAAAGGGGGCCTAACACTCACTGCCCTAACACACTAACTGTCACAAACTGACACCAATACAGTAATCAGAAAAAAAAAAAAAAAAAAACCTGCTTGGTGTCAGTTTGTGACGGGGGGGGGGTGATCGGGGGGGGGGGGGGATCGGGGTGTAATGTGTGCCTGGCATGTTCTACTGTGTGTGTGTGTGTTGGTGCACTCTCATTACAGTCTTCTCTCCTCGGCCCGGAACGGAAAATACCGAGCCGAGGAGAGATGACATCATTTCCTCTGCCTCTGTGTACAATACAGAGGCAGGGAAATGATCCCATTGGCTGGGAGCGATCGCGAGGGGGGGGCCACGAATGGATGGCCTCCCCCTCACCACCGATCGCCGGGGGACATTTGCCGACCGCCGCAGGCACCGGGGGAGGGGTCCGATCGGACCCCCCACCCGCGGGCAGGCAGGGACGTACAGGTAAGCCCTTTTGCCTGCCCGTGCCGCTCTGTCGACGTACATCGTCGTGCGGCGGTCGGCAAGTGGTTAATGAGGAAAAAAAATGAACCTAAATGATTTTAGCAAATGGCTGCAATATAACAGAGTGAAAAATTTAAGGGGGTCTAAATACTTTCCGTCCCCACTGTTCAATGGGTATTTCAAGGCTCCTAACACAAAAAAGTAAATTCACATTTTTGTTTTACCTGCAAAGAAATGTGCTTTATTTTTTGCTAAAAGGTGAACTTTAATCAGCTTCAAAATCTGCATAGAGAGCTCCCATATGTACTTGTTTTGTGACTTGGCAAGTACAATGGGTATAAAAAAAGAATCACCCCCTTTAAAATAATAACATTTTGTTGCTTTGCAGCTTGAAATAAAAACAGACGCTTTTTGTTTGATCCAGCTGAATTTTCTCGGTGCAACTTATAACATCCAAGTGAAAGCTATAACACCAACATTTCAGAAAAAAATAAAACAAATTCAAAAACAGAATCACTGAGTTGGAAAAACCTTCTACTTCTCAAAAGCACGCAAAGCCATTTGACTAACTAAAGCAAACAATCAACTATGGGTGGCAAGTCACTGCCAAAATATCTGTGGGATAAAGTTGTGGACAAGTCAGGAGATGGATACAAAAAAAAATTCAAAGGCTTTATCAATGCCTAGAAGCACAGCAAAGTCTGTTATTAAGAAGTGGAAGGTATTTGGTACAACACAGACCCTCCCTGGATCAGGACGTCACTCCAAACTGGATGAAAGAGCCAGGAGGAAACTGGTTAGAGAGGCTTCCAAGAGGCCTACAGCAACCCTGAAGCAGTTTCAGGAATATATGACCTAGTGGTCATTGTGTGCATGTGACAACAATATCACAAATTCTCCCCAAATGTGGCTTGAATGGGAGGGTTGCTAGAAAAAAGCCACTCAAGAAAGGCCACGTGCAGTCATGACAGCTTTGCCAAAATGCACCTTGAAGATTCTGAGGCCACATGGAAAAATGTGTTATGGCCAGGTGATGAGTGCTCGGTTTCCTCCAGACATGACGCTTGCCATTCAGGCCAAAGATTTAATCTTTGTTTCATCAGACCAGAGAATTTTGTTTCTCATGGTCAGAGTCCTTTAGGTGCCTTTTGGCAAACTCCAGGTGGGCCGTCATGTGGCTTTTACTGGGGTGGCTTCCATCTGGTCACTCTACCATACAGACCTGATTGGTGGAGTACTGCAGAGATGGCTGCTTTTCTGGAAGGTTCTCCTCTCTCCACAGAGAAACACTGGAGCTGTCAGAGTGATGATGGGGTTCTTGGTCATCGTCATAACTAAGGCCCTTCTCCCCTGATCCCTCAGTTTGGACGGGAGGTCTGCTCTAGGTGGTTCCTAACTTCTTCCATTTACGGATGATGGAGCCCACTGTGCTCATTGGGAGAAAATTTTCTGTACCCTTCCCCAGGTCTGTGACTCAATACTTCATGGCTTGGTTTGTGCTTTGACACCACACTGTTCACTGTGGGACCTTATATAGATAAGTGTATGCCTTTCCAAATCATGTTGAATTAAATGAATAAATGAATTTACCACAGATGGACTCCAAGTTGTATAAACATCTCAAGGATTATGAGTGGAAACAGGATGCATCTAAGCTCAATTTTGACATGTGTCAAAAAAACACAAACTGTGCCTGTCTTCATTTAAGGCTGCAAAGCAACAAAATGTGATTAATTTAAAAGGGGTGATTCTTTACTATACCCAATGTAGGGTAAACATATGTACAATGCAAAGCTGGTAACTGTAGAAACAACTGTTGGAAAGTGTATAGTGCCATAGCTGCAAAATTCAATGCTGTTATATCATTATACACTTACCTAGAGAGTGTGCGTGTGTGTTACTGTGTTGCAGGAATGCTTATTCAGTGCTGTATATTCTTGAGGTTCTGAATACGTATGCCAATGTGATATTTGTTTTTTTATTTTTAATAAAATTCAGACATTTCTAAAATTCAGTTTTTGCTTTTGTCATTCTGTTGTACTGAGTGTAGATTGAGGGGAAAATAATTCATTTAAACTGTAGTATCAGGGTGCAACATTAAATAAAGTGAAGGGGGTCTGCATACTTTATGAATGCACTATATATTTGCCACAATGCTGATTAAAATTGCTCCTGCAGTCTGCTGCTGCTTTTACCTGCACTGTTCACTATTACTGGCTTTGATCTTGGCACTCAGGAATGTTATGTATGCTACTATTCCTTGTGTATATTTATACAAACAGTGAACTTTAAACATTATCACAAAAGTCAAGAATATGTAGCACTGAATTAGCGTTAATGCAACATAGAAAACAGTGAAAAGCCAGTAATTACTAGCAATAGACTGCAGCAGTGATTTATCAGCAACTCGTCAAATGATACAGTATACATCGCATTCCAGCAAGTCAAAACTGCTATATCACTCTATACTTACCTATATTTGTATTGTTGGCTGCAGTCTGCTGTTGGTAATTTTTTGAATGAAAAAATTAAAACAGTAAAGTTAGCCCAGTTTTTTTTTATATTGTGAAAGATAATGTTACGCCGAGTAAATTGATACCCAACATGTCACGCTTCAAAATTGCGCGCACTCGTGGAATGGCGATGAACTTTTACCCTTAAAAATCTCCACCGGCGACGTTTTAAAAAATTCTACAGGTTGCATGTTTCGAGTTACAGAGGAGGTCTAGGGCTAGAATTTATTGCTCTCACTCTACCGATCGCGGCGATACCTCACATGTATGGTTTGAATACAGTTTTCATATGCGGGCACTACTCATGTATGCGTTCGCTTCTGCATGTGAGCTCATCGGGACGGGGCGCGTTTAAAAAAAAAAAAATTCTCATTTATTTTGCCTTCTATTTTTTACACTGTTCTTTTTAAAAAAAAGTGTCGCTTTTAAAAATGGCCCTTTAAGAGCTATGGGCGGAAGTGACGTTTTGACGTCGCTTACGCCCTGCAATGATATGGAGACGGGTGGGGGCCCATCTTCCCCTCACTCGTCTCCATGTCACAAAAGGGGAAACATCGGATTGCCTCCGCCACTGCCGAAAGCTCCGGTAAGCGGCGGAGGGCACTGGAGCGCAGCGGAGCCCTCTCCCGCCGCCGATAAAAGTGATCTTGCGTCTAGACAAGGTTGTTGGATTATATATGGGGACACAGGAGACCTAGGGTGAATAAGCGAACATTATATACACCAAAACTGAAAGGGGGCCTGGGAATGCCTGACTTACTAAAATACTTCCAGGCAGCACAAATGTCCCTATTAATTTGATTCCACACACGACAGTCTAGACCGCTCTGGATGTCGATTGAGTCCTCTCTATGTACTGACAGAGAGATTAGTCACTTTATGTGGATGAAGGCGAAGTATAGGCTGGTTATATTATGCCCGAGCTTGTCGTTCTCCTTAGAGTTGTGGGATCGACTGGTGACTACCCATAACTTTAAGTCCCAGCAAACCCCCTTAGCCCCAATATTTTTAAATGCTTTGTTCACCCCGGGTCTCCATCCCCAAAATTTCTCGTGGTGGACCAACAATGGTTTGCTGTGTATAGCGGATTTCTGTGATCATAGAGGTGCTTTATCGAAATCAGCCTTACAGGAAAAATATGACCTTCCAAATTCGGAACTTTTCCGCTATTTACAGATAGCACATTTCTTGGCAACGCTGAATCGCACCTCCGATCTTACCACTTTCTCCTCAATGGAAAATCTCTGTAGGACTTTCGATAAGCACACTGGTCATATATCACCGATATATAACATCTTGACCTCGACTTCCCAAAAATTATTTTATATGCACAAATGGGAGCAAGCTATGAACACAGATTTAGCACCGGAAGAATGGAGCAAAATAATACAGAACGCATCTAAATCGTTTATTAATACCTCTTTGATAGAGGCGAACTATAAAGTATTGATGCGATGGTACATGGTCCCAGAGAGGATAGCAACTTTCGTCCCAGGGGCGTCCCCCCAGTGCTTTAGAGGATGTAATACAGATGGTACCATGTACCACACTTGGTGGACATGTCCTAAAGTGAGGAGATTTTGGATACGTACATTCAACCTCATTTATTCCCTCACGCAAGTGAATCTACTTAAATCACCTCTGCACGCGCTGTTGGGACGCCCAGTGGAGGGGGCACCAAAACCAATGCATAGACTCATCACTTTTATATTTGTGGTGGCCAGAATTTCGATAGCCGAATCTTGGAGGTCCCACTCGTTCCTTTTTACTTACTAAAAGCTAAACTCTCATGGATAATGGTAAAGAAATGCCTTTCGGCAATTTTGAAGGATAAGATCACTGGGTTCAATAAAATATGGGAACCCTGGATAAGGTATCTTACAACTACGTAGGATGCCTGGTAACTGAAGCATTTGCTACCTGATAGGAGTGCATCCACCCCTTCTCCCCACCTTTAACCCCTTCTTTTTCTCGCCTCTTTTTCTTTTTTCTTCTTAGGCAATTCTCTATTACTGTTTCTCCTTCTTCTCTCTCTTGTTTCTCTTATCAAATAAGTATAGCCTCGCGTGGACCCTGACGCCATATGGGGGCTTGGGGTCCGCGTGAGAGCCCAACTAACGGGTTGAATGCTGGTCTTAATTCTGACCTGAATAGACGTAAACTACAATATGTAAGCTATATAGTACATAGGATATAATAGCTCTATAATTGATCCATGGAGCTTTATTTATGTACAAATATTCTTCTTACTTGTAAAGACAATCACATTTCCTTTTCCTTGGTTTTGTTTGGAGGTTTAATTGATAATATGCACAAAATATAGAGGGGGGGGAGGGAAAAAACAAAAAAGAAATGAGTACAAACCATACAAATGTGCTGTAACTGTAGGGTAAATGCACGTTTTTGTTAGCTGTAATCATCTTTATCACAGTCTATGATACCTGTTAATGTATGACATATGCTGTTCACCCTTTTGTAAGTTGAAAAAAAAAAATTGAATAAACATCATTGTAAAAAAAAAAAAAAAAACGATCTTGTGGCGAATCCGCCGCAGAGAGCACTTGTATCTTGAAACGGAATGCCCGCTGAAGAAGAGGATACTGGGGTTATGGCAGCTAGCTGCTGCCATAACAACGATAGTCCTTATCAAAGTACCGACATATAACAACGGTGGGCAGTCCGGGAGTGGTTAACTTGAAACTGTGCTTTAGGCTGGCCATACACGGGTTGACAGGATTACCCCATCAACACAGACAGGGTTGATGCAGGAATCCCTCCTGCCAGGCTATTGTCTTCTCCCGGAGGGGGAAGCCGCCCCCACCAGGCGAGGACAGTGATTACTGCTAGCGGCTATAGTAGTTGTACCCAAGCGGCATGCTGGTTGTACCCAAAGTTAATCGGTCGATGCTGAACCAGCCGAGATTTGAACAATGTATGACCTGCTTTACTGAGTGCACTTTGTTGCACATTTACTTAGGGTTTTGGGCACAGACTTCCTGTTGATATAAGTTTGCACATGGGAGATATTTATGAATTGTATTGCACAAACCATTCTGCAATTATTTTTTATTTTGTTTTGTTGGGTGTATTGTATATCTATACATATTACATACAGCCATTTGGTTTATAGTTATATTTGTTAGTATTGACTTTTTTTTTACACTGTTACATGCCATTCTATTTCCACCTTCTTTAGCAACAGCACCGCTCGGCACTTGTCCCAGAATCTCTCTAAAGCCGGGTGTATGCCGAGTTTTTTTAATTAAAAAAAAAAAAATCCTCACAATTTCCTGCATCCACACGAGCAATGTAGAATGTAAATGCAGTGAATGCAGGGATTTCCCACCCCCATTACATTTGTATTCTGATGCAGGGACTCCCCCCTAATCAGCCAAAGGCCGGATGCTGGTTTTTGCAGCAGAATCATTTTATTGATAGACTACTGCTGAACAGAGAGGGGAATGACCCTCTGCTGACTGACTTGTACCTGAAAGAGAGCAGCCCCTAAGCCTTGAATACTGGTGTCAGTTCTTAGCCAGAATAGAAAGGAGAAGTCAGCAAAGTCCAGCACAAAACGAACATTAGACGCTGCTTTAAAGCGGAACTTTACCTATAAAAACTTAATAAAAATAATGGAACAAAAACATTCCACAGCAATATTTATGCTACCAAAATTAGTGTGCACTGAAAATTGCCTCAAGCATTGCTATTTTTTTTCTTCTTGCCAGAGGCTGTCATTTTGCTGAAGCTCAAATCCCAGCAGTAAATCACAAAGCGGAACTAAACCTATTGCTTTAACAGTTTCAAAGAACAGTTGGCAATCCCGGCATTCCAGGAATCTAACGGTCACATTTGTTTGTGTCAACCGTGTGGGAAATCTTGAATCGGAACAGAGTGTAATGCTTGGTAAGTTGCTGATGAAACGCCAACATCAGAAAAGTTCTAACTTTAAGAATGGTCTTTGGGTGCCTCTGTTGCTGTACAGCCTTCACTTTCTCAGGATTGAGACAAGTACAGCTTGTCTGGAGATGTGGCCTAGGATCTCGCACTCAAAGTATAACTAAAAGGCAAAACAAAAAATATTTTGTTTTGGATAGAGCCCAGAGGAATTAGAATGCTTGTCAGTTTTTATTAGTGTCTGTGCCCCCATTAAGGAGACTTACCCTCCTTATTTGTCCCGTTTACCATTATCATTGAAAGTAAAAGAAAATCCCACATTTTGGGATGACCCCAGAAAAGTAATAGACGGGAAATCTTATAATGGGAACACTAGTTCTGATGAACTGGGGGTCCCCAAAGAATCTCCTTAGTTTGCAGGGATTTCCTCTCACTTCTTTGTTTGGCTATGGGACAGGAAGTGAAGAGAAATATCCTCAATAGGACAGATGGCAAAAAAATGTAAAAAAATCTGACGGGTTATAAGTCTCCACGGCTCTATCCAAAATGGGAAAAATAAAAAAATTTAGTTTTGCCTATAGTTCTACTTTAAATAGTCAGTCACTTATTGGGTTGAAGCTTCAGCTCATAGTGGTGCACCCAGGCCAACACAGCATTAAAATGTGCAAGATGGTCCTTGAATGTGGCAATAAAAAAAAAAAAAAAAAAACACACAACATCGTCTGGGGTAGACCAGGATACTATCCAGCTTAATCGCTTCCGGACCAGCCGCCACAGTTAGAATGTGGCAGGTTGGCTCCCCTGCGCAAAATCAAGTAGCTGTACGTTGGCTCGCGGGGTCCGGATAGCAGGTGCGCGCCAGTTGCACAGCGAGGGTGCTGATGCTCGTGGCCGATGACCGCCGGCCACAGGGATCGTGACCAGGAGAGACAGAACAGGGACGAGTGTGTTTAAACACACACTTCCCTGTTCTGTTCTGACAGGAGTGACAGATCGTGTGTTCCTATTAGCTAGGAACCACGATCCGTCACTTCCTCTAGTTAGTCCCCTCCCCCTTCAGTTAGAATCACCTCCCAGGGAACATAGTAACCTCTACACGGCCAGTGACATTTTTTACAGTAATCAATGCATTTTTAATCGTACTGATCGCTGTATTATGCCAATGGTCCCAAAAATTTGTCAAATTGTCCGATGTGTCCGCCATAATGTCGCAGTCACGATAAAAATCGCAGATCACCGCCATTACTAGTAAAAAAAAAAAAAAAAAAAAAAAAAAATTAATAATAAAAATGCTATAAATATATCCCCTATTTCGTAGACGCTATAACTTTTGCGCAAACCAATCAATATACGCTTATTGCAATTTTTTTTTACCAAAAATATGTAGAATACATATCGGCCTAAACTGAGAAAAAATTAGCTTTTTTTAAAAAAAAATGGGAATATTTTAGCAAAAAGTACAAAATATTGTGTTTTTTTTCAAAATTGTCACATAGTTACATAGTGGGTGAGGTTGAAAAAAAAGACACAAGTCCAACCTATGTGTGTGATTATATGTCAGTATTACATTGTATATCCCTGTATGTTGCGGTCATTCAGGTGCTTATCTAATAGTTTATTAAAACTATCTATGCCCGACCCCCCCCCCTGAGACCTCCGCTTGTGGAAGGGAATTCCACATCCTTGCCGCTCTTACAGTAAAGAACCCTCTACGTAGTTTAAGGTTAAACCTCTTTTCTTCGAATTTTAATGAGTGGCCACGAGTCTTGTTAAACTCTCTTCTGCAAAAAAGTTTTATTCCTATTGTGGGGTCACCAGTACGGTATTTGTATATTGAAATCATATCCCCTTCTCAAGCGTCTCTTCTCCAGAGAGAATAAATTCGGTGCTCATAACCTTTCCTCATAACGAATATCCTCCAGACCCTTTATTAGCTTTGTTGCCCTTCTTTGTACTCGCTCCATTTCCAGTACATTCTTCCTGAGGACTGGTGCCCAGAACTGGACAGCACACTCTAGGTGTGTGCTGTCCAGGGATCTGCCAATACCCGCTGGTGAAGATGCATGCTAATAGGCTCCAAGCTGGTTGCCCACACAGTGGATGGCCTTTCACCAGGCTGCAGGTCACTTGCCCAGCTACCTATGCTTCCTCAGGTATGGTTTGCATAAACCAGACAGACATTCTTCATATCAATATAGAATAGTTTTAGTTAAGTTTGAAAAAAAATGAAAATATTTCTAAACCTTTTGGATCCCCCTGAGAAAAAATATTTGATACCACATATGCATTGTATTGTTCATTAAAGCTTACCGACACCATTCCCGTCTGAAAATTGCCTTGTGGTACTTTTCTATCACATTTTTTTTTAATGGTGTTTCCACCTGCCGCCAGGAGAGTGACCGGTTTGTTGACAATAAAATCAAGAAAGTTAAACCTCTGACTTCCTTCATAGTTTACAAGAAACAAATCAGAGCATTCTCAAGTAGGGGAATACTATAAGTTAGAGGTTGTGAGGATGTTACAGGAGGTTCATTCCAAACATCAAACTAATGCTGGTCCACATAGAGACCTCACACAGGGATTCTATAATCATTGATAAGACAGCAAGAATTTACACTACCTTAGGCCTCTTTCACACAAGCATAGGTGGTTGGGTTGCATTTTTACCGCTTCCTGATCACCTATCAATGCCACTCAAAATTGTTAAAATAGGGAGGTATTCACACTGCACCATTAGCATTGCCTTGCATTGAGGCAAGATTAACACTGCCTGCAGAGTTCAGCACGCATTGATGCTTCACATCCACCTCCATTCATTTCTATTGAAACGCACCACAAACACACCATAAATACTGTAAATGCACGTATGGCCCTTAGGGTGCAGCTGCAAAGCAGCTAAAAAAAATAATCATTTATCATTTTAGACTTGTACAAATAAATAAAAAAAAAAAACACAACTCACAGGGCATTTGAAGAGTTTTGCCTGATGCAACATTAATGCCTGTGCAACACAACCAAAACGCTCATTAAGTCTGCTGATGAATTCAATGCCTGTGTGAAAGAGCTCTTATAGTTCTTACAATTATATTGATGGGCATATAGTCGATTTTTAGTTTCCTGAACAGTAAAAAATCATTTGTGGTATAACACAGTGGCTTAGTTGTTGTTAGGATGTGTATGTTCTTGCATTGCTTTCCTCCAAGCACGGTTTTCCTCTCACACTCTAAAGACATGCTGGTAGATTAAATGGCTCTTGTCTAAAATTGGTCTCAGCATGTTAACGCATTATAGAAATATGAAACAAGTAGAAACTATAAGTGTTGGATAAGCAGCAGCTTTGTCATAAGACATCTGATTGAACATCACTTGTTACACTGAAGCAAGGCACCTAAAGACCAAGAAAAATACACAGCTATGAAGAAGCAGATCTGTCTATTGGGTCCATTGGACCCATGAACCAATAAATAATAACCTAACTAGAAGAAAGTTTATATTGGTCATTGGCCATGCTCCGTCAGGTGGATGCAAAGCAATAAAGAATACCAAACTGACAGGCTGATTAATGGCTTTGCATCTATTTAAAAATTCTCAGGTAGCTGAAGGCTGCAAAGCAGCAAGTAAATGTACATTATCGGTCACTCACTGCCTTATCAGTCAGTGAATGTGATTTACAGCTGTCAACTGTGTAATATTTAGTACAGAAATTGTACTTTTTCTATTATACTGATAGGAATAAACCTAGTTTACAAATTACTAGCATTTGGGTTTGCCGCCCCCCCCCCCCCCCAAAAAAAAAGAATCACCCCTACTAACACATTTCATCTCTTCTCATTCTCCAGTCCCATCAGCTTGTGCGGATGTAGATGTGATTACTTCAGCTTGCACTGCACAACTCTCTTCTAGGCGAGCTTTTTTTTGGCAGGGCTCATTTTGCTTATCTTGATTAAGAACACTGGACACAGCAACAGGAAGTGAAGTGCTTGCTTGAGTTGCAAGAAGCTGCAGTGGGTTCGAAATAGCTGAAATAAAGTAGCATTAAAGACAAATTACACAAACAGTAAACAGATACATCACACACACTTATCAATACTTGCATAAAGAGGACCTAAACTGTGGAAGCTATGCACAAAAAGTACAAGCAGAAGGCAATGTTTACCAATACTGCCTTTAGGCTCCTTGCCAATGATCTTTTCCCAACCTATTAACCTACCCTACGTTGTTCTGTTCTGTATGTTTGTGTGGAGATGATCATCCTAGTAAAAGAGCAAGGCTTGTAAAAGCTGCACCTAATTAATTGTGATCTATTGACCTGTCAGGGTAATGTTCTAGAAGTAGCAGAAGAGATGTAGAAATCACAGAGACACAAAATGAGTGGAGAAGAAGCAGGGAGATGCTGATATTGCAGCTTTATCTTCAGCAAGGAGAATAGTTAACAGCACAGTAGTGACATTGCTAAATCTTACACTAAGGCTCCTTTCACACGATCGGACCGTTCAGGTCCGCCTTGTCAGTTTTGACGGCGGACCTGAACAGGCGCTCCATGTTAGCCTATGGAGCGACGGATGTCAGCTGAGACATGCCTGCTGACATCCGACCCGGTCCGATCCGCAAAAAGCAGACGGATGGCCCTATGTCCGGATCCGTTGCTGGCGGATCGGATGAGATCTGATGAAAACAGACATGCTGTCCGTTTTCATCTGATCCCTCCATAGGCAGCAGCGGCGCCTGACAAGCCCCTCCCCACTCAGTGAGCAGAGAGGGACCTGTCATCCGCCGGATCAGTGGAGATCAACGGAGAGATCTCCCGCTGAGCCGGCGGACTCCGTGGAAGCGGAGTCCGCCTCATGTGAAAGGGGCCTAAATCTCCGTAGTCCGGAGAAGTCAGGAACCCTGTTAGATCTCACACTACAGATATACAGCTATGAGGTGTAGGAACAGGAGTGCATTGGCACAGTAAACATGCCACAAAATACCTGAGGAATTCATAGCAAATGGTAAAAGTTTGAAGGTACTACTTCAAATGACATTTCCAGATGCTCCTTATGAGATAGAAAATCTTTCTATTTTGAGTTTAGGTCTGCTTTAAAAGCAATTTAATTAAATATGTATGTAAAGCCATACACATGCACATACGGAAAGCTCACAATCGCCACTTGAGACCGAAGCTTTCCGATCATGTGACAGCCAATCACTGCGGTCACATGACCATAAGCCCCCCCCCTGGCATTATAAGCCCCTTAAAGGGCCAGCTCCAAGGGGTTAAGGGGGCTGGCCTTCAGTTTGCCCTGTGCCGCATGTTAATTTCTACTGTAAGCGGCAGTATGACCCTAGATAGCTCATCATCAAAACTGTGTTTTTCAATAAACGATAATAGAAATAAAATGTTTTGACTTTTTAGAGATTCGGAACATATGCTGTTGCAGGAGGATGGAAGGGAAGAACAGTTCAGGAAAAAACCTGGACCTCCTGGTCTATGTTCCGCTATTTGTCTGAATTTCAAGATTGGATTAACCACTTGCGGACCAGCCGCCGCAGTTGTACTGCGGCAGAATGGCACGGGCAGGCGAATCGCCGTTATGTTACATCGCTCCCTTTGGTGGCCACTAGGGGCGGGCGCGCAGCTCGCCCCCGGAGCCGATGTGAGTGCCCGCGATTGCTCGTAACAAAGCGAGATCCCGGTTCTCTGAGGGGAGAAGTGACAGATCGTCTGTTCATACAAAGTATAAACAGCGATCTGTCATCTCCCCTAGTCAGTCCCCTTCAGTTAGAACACACTAGGGAACACAGTTAACCCCTTGATCACCCCTAGTGTTAACCCCTTCACTGCCAGTGACATTTTTACAGTAATTAATGCGTTTTTATAGCACTGATCGCTGTATTAATGCCAATGGTCCCAAAAATGTGTCAAAATTGTCCGATGTGTGCGCCATAATGTCGCAGTCATGATAAAAAACGCAGCTCGCCGCCATTACTAGTAAAAAAATAATAATAATAAAAATGCTATAAATCTATCCCCTATTTTGTAGACGCTATAACTTTTGTGCAAACCAATCAATATACGCTTATTGCGATTTTTTTTACCAAAAATATGTAGAATACATATTGGCCTAAACTGAGAAAAAATTAGCTTTTTTTAAAAAATAAAAATAAAAATGGGGATATTTATTATAGCAAAAAGTACAAAATATTATTTTTTTTTCAAAATGGTCTCTCTTTTGTGTTTACAGCGCAAAAAATAAAAACCGCAGAGATGATCGAATAAGCGGTTAAGGAGGATATTCTTCTGCCCTCCGAAAAGCCACGATGGAGTGCCCTACCCTGCCCTCTTCTTTCTACACCCTTCCTTTTCTCACGTGCACTTTCCTCCCTTTCCTTCCCTTAAGTGATTTCTACTTAGTTTTGGTTATTAGCTATATGGCATACAGATTTTATTTCGTCCATCTTTAAACACAGAAAATTCTCCCAAGCGCATTTGTTACCCTTTAATATTTTACCTGGCAGAGACACAGCCTGGCTCATTCAGTTGGGCTATAAGCTCCCTTCTAGATGCTTTGATAAAGTAATGCCTATTATATTATACCTCTCAAATGTGAATACCTGATTCTAAACTCGCTTATCATGTCCAATTCTGTAGGAGTCCTTATTTTGTACGCCAAATAATCTACTTTGTACTTCTTATATTCCTGGTATCTGTATTCCCTTTTTTAAGCAACTTTAACCACTTCCCATCCCGCTCATAGTCAAATGACATCCGCAAGGTGGTTCTCCTATCCCGGGCGGGCGTCATATGACGTCCTTGACTTCCCGCCTGCATAGGGGGCACAAGCTTGCCACCCCATCACCAAAGAGCTGATGCTCGTGTCCGGCGGCCGCGATTTCCACCTAGCACACGCGATTGCTCGTGACAGAGCAGGAACGTGGATCTGTGTGTGTAAACACACAGATCCAGGTCCTGTCAAGGGAGAGAAGACAGATCGTGTGTTCCTAGTATATAGGTACACCGATCGGTCTCCTCCCCTTGTCAGTCCCATCCTCCTCAGTTATAACACACCTAGGGAACACAGTTAACCTCTTGATCATCCCCTAGTGTTAAACCCCTTCCTGCCAGTGACATTTATACAGTAATCAGTGCATATTTATAGCACTGATCGCTATATAAATGTCAATGGTTTCAAAAGTGTCCGATCTGTCTGCCGCAATGTCGCAGTCACGATAAAAATCACCGCCATTACTAGTAAAAAAAAAAAAAAAAAATAATAAAAGTGCCATAAAATCAATAAACTTATTTTGTAGGCGCTATAACTTTTGCGCAAACCAATTAATATACGCTTATTGCGATTTTTTTAACCAAAAATATGTAGAAGAATACATATCGGCCTAAACTGAGGAAAAAAATTGTTTTTTTTTTAAAAATAAATTTGGGATATTTATTATAGCAAAATGTAAAAAATAGTGTTTTTTTCAAAATCAACGCTTTTTTTTGTTTATAGCGCAAAAAATAAAAACCACAGAGGTGATCAAATACCACCAAAAGAAAGCTCTATTTGCGTGGAAAAAAATTATCAAAATTTAATTTGGGTACAGTGTTGCATGACCGCGCAATTGTCATTCAAAGTGCGACAGCGCTGAAAGCTGAAAATTGGCCTGGGCAGGAAGGGGGTGAAAGTGCCTTGTATTGAAGTGGTTAATCAAATAAGATTAAACTAAAGTTTTGGCTTTACATTCATTTTAACATCTGCTTATTAAAAATATTTTTCTAATTACAAAAAAATATCAACTAAATAAAACACAGAACAATTGCTTGAAATAAAAGATCTTAAATTTGGCCAGGAAGTATTTGGTTCATTGTCTTTTGCACCTGAAATAAACCATCCTTAGCCATCTACTATTTTTTAAGCCCACCAGGTGTTGCAACATATAAAATATGCTTAGGCAGACACTGAAAAAAAAAACCTTCAATGAAAACCAGCAAACTTTACATACAGTGCCTTGCAAAAGTATTTACCCCCTTGGCTTTTTACCTATTTTGTTACATTACAGCCTTTAGAGTTCAATTTTTTAAATCTGAATTATATGTGATGGATCAGAACACAATAGTCTAAGTTGGTGAAGTAAAATTAGAAAAACATATACATAAAACTATTTTTCAGAAATAAAAAACTGATAATTGGCATGTGCGTATGTATTCACCCTCTTTGTTATGAAGCCCATAAAAAGCTCTGGTGCAACCATTTACCTTCAGAAGTCACATAATTAGTGAAATGATGTCCACCTGTGTGCAATCTAAGTGTCACTTGAGCTGTCATTACATATACACACCTTTTTGAAAGGCCCCAGAGGCTGCAACACCTAAGCAAGAGGCACCACTAACCAAACACTGCCATGAAGACCAAGGAACTCTCCAAACAAGTAAGGGACAATGTTGTTGAGAAGTACACGTCAGGGTTAGGTTATAAAAAAAATATCTAAATCTTTGATGATCCCTAGGAGCACCATCAAATCTTTCATAATCAAATGGAAAGAACATGGCACAACAGCAAAGCTGCCAAGAGACGGCCGCACACCAAAACTCACGGACCAGGCAAGGAGGGCATTAATCAGAGAGGCAGCACAGAGCTAAGGGGGGAGCTGCAGAGTTTCACAGCAGAGACTGGAGTATCTGTACATAGGATGACAATAAGCCGTACGCTCCATAGAGTTGGGCTTTATGGCAGAGTGGCCAGAAGGAAGCCATTACTTTCAGAAAAAAACAAAATGGCACGTTCTGAGTTTGCGAAAAGGCATGTGGAGACTCCCAAAATGTATGGAGGAAGGTGCTCTGGTCTGATAAGACTAAAATTGAACTTTTTGGCCATCAAAGAAATTGCTATGTCTGGCGCAAACCCAACACATCACATCACCCAAAGAACACCATCCCCACAGTGAAAAATGGTGGTGGCAGCATCATGCTGTGGGGATGTTTTTCAGTAGTCAGGACTGGGTAACTGGTCAGATTTGAGGGAAAGATGGAAGTGTGCTAAATACAGGGATATTTTTGAGCAAAACCTGTACCACTCTGTGTGTGATCTGAGGATAGGACGAAGGTTCACCTTCCAGCAGGACAATGACCCCAAACACACTGCTAAAGCAACACTTGAGTGTTTTAAGGGGAAACATGTAAAATGTGTTGGAATGGCCTAGTCAAAGCCCAGACCTCAATCCAATAGAAAATCTGTTGTCAGACTTAAAGATTGCTGTTCACAAGCGCAAACCATCCAACTTGAAGGAGCTGGAGCAGGTTTGCACGTTGGAATGGGCAAAAATCCCAGTGGTAAGATGTGGAAAGCTCATAGAGACTTATCCAAAGCGACTTGGAGCTGTGATAGCCGCAAAAGGAGGCTCTACAAAATATTGACTTTAGGAGAGTGAATAGTTATGCACATTGACTTTTTCTGTTACTTTGTCCAATTTGTTGTTTGCTTCACAATAAAAAAGAAAAAAACAAACATCTTCAAAGTTGTGGGCATGTTCTGTAAATTAAATGATGCAAATCCTCAAACAATCCATGTTATTTCCAGGTTGTGAGGTAACAAAACACGAAAAATGCCAAGTGGGGTGAATAATTTTGCAAGGCACTGTAGAATGAAGGTGAACCAAAGAGCAATCTAAAAGGCTTTGCATGGCTTTCAGATACATATATTTCAGCTACCAGGTTGGAGTTTGAGGAGGGGGGAACACAATCCATATGTAAACAGCTGTCATGCCGTGGCAACATATTTCACTGTATATAGCCTGTGTGTGATTCTTCATTGCCTTCTCAGCAGAACTGAATATTTTCAGATTCATACCATAAACACTTCCGGCTAGACTGGCAGTAGTCATTTCTCTTCCACTTGTGTTCAATGATGCCGGATTCTGCATTAAACTGAGAGGGGTAGCAGGTTGTAAGAGTGTAAGTTTTTGCCCAGGAATGCCTTGAGACAGCTGACTTGCCATTGTCTGAATAACTCTGCTGGGAAGAATAGGAACTGTAGGAAAGGTTATAGTGTTTACATCTTCTTTTGCACCTGCAAAATGATAGAAAAGAGTGTCAGGATGTCTATGGTTACAGCACACACTTTCATTTTTTTAACATCAGTTTTGTAATAGCAATACAAACAATAGTTATTTTTGGCAATCCAATATAAGCTTTCATGTTGTGAGTTTTGCCAGTCTGTTGGCAATCTCTTTCTACAACTTCCTGTATTCTCTGCATACTTTGCAGCTTTTCCTCTGCTGATTACTTTCAGTTTCATGAGACTACATATCCCATGGTACCTTGCTGCCTGCAAACATTGATTCTTGTACAGACTCCACTTCCTGAAACTCCTCCTCTCAGCACATCTGTAGTTCAGAAGGTAGGCTCTGTGAATTCTGTGACACATCAGTGCTTACTCCTAGCGCAACGCGAATAAGCGTCACAGAATTTAAGAAAGTAAATGTGTGGGGATCTTCACAAAGTTTACAAACTGCAACATCATTCAGATTAATAGAAGTAGGCTAGAAATGATTCAAATTCAATGTGGAAATGAATAAATGAATTTATTTTTATTTTGACCATAAGTAGTGCAAGGCCAACCATTAATGTGCACACTGCAGAAATGGAAACCATTCAGATTTTAGGCTACGCTGATGAGCCATTTCTGAACAAACCCTTATTCATGTAAAGCACAGCTAAACCCAAAATTAAAAAATGTAATATAAGACAGATAACCAGTCCTTAGATGTGGTTCTTGCTTTGTTTTTTTTCCCTATTTTCATCTTATGATTCTGCCAAAAACACATTTCATGTCTCATGCCGCATACACACAATCGGAAATTCCGCCAGCAAAACTTCGATGAGAGCTTTTTGTAGGAAAATGCGACCGTGTGTATGCTCCATCGGTCTTTTGCTGGCGGAATTCCAGCCAGCAAAAGACTGGGAGCATGTTCTCTATTTTTCGGTTGGGAAAAGTTCCTATTCGAAAATGCGATAGTCTGTACTAATTCTGACGCACAAAATTCCTACACATGCTCGGAAACAATTCGACACATGCTCAGAGGCATTGAACTTCATTTTCTCGGCTTGTCATAGTGTTGTACGCTACCGCGTTCTTGACGGTCGAAAGTTCAGATAACTTTTGTATGACCGTGTGTATGCAAGGCAAGCTTGAGCGGAATTCCGTCAGAAAAACTATCCAAGTTTTTTCCGACGGAAAATCCGCTCGTGTGTACGGGGCATTTGGGGGGGCCAATGCCAACTATACAGTATGGAATAGCCGTAATGTGTATAGAATGGTGTGCTTGCTCAATTAACTATATATATATATATATATATACATAAACAAAGATTAAAACACATAGTGAATCCACATTAATAACAAAAAAAGTCCAAGTGAAAAAAATTGTGAATAAATCTAAAAATATAAAGTCCAAGTGCAAAGAATATAAAGATGACTGCTCAGTCCATATCGTATTTGAAGAGAGAAATATATCCAATGAAGCAAAGAAACAACCAGCAACCACCACCACCAATGAATACATTGGCCGCTCACCTCAGGGAATGGCCAAATGGTCAAAAAAAGCTTTAGATCTCAATGGATAGCTGCTAGGGTCCCGCTGCAAAAGCTCCAACATGTCTGCATGAACACTTCAATATCATGCCTCTTGATCGATAATCACTCAAAAGAGAGCAACATCCTTTTCCGAGAGTCTTTCATGACAGCCACCATAGAGAGACACTGGCTCCTCTCCTCTCAGGAAACACCGCCTTCCAATCAAAGATTTAAACCTCACCGCCCCGTCGGCCCCTCAGTTCTTCAAGGGTACCTCCGGCCAGCTGGGGAGACACAAGAATATGTCATACTAATCTTTATCTTACCTGACTGTCTCATGTGATGAGTTCTCAGAGATAGCCATTTATTTGGGTGGGTACCGGTGCTGTCCTGAAAGACTCCTGGAAAAGGATGTTACCGGTAAGTAACTCAGTTTTTCTCCAGTTCCTCTTTCAGGACAGCCACCATAGAGAGGATAAGCGAGCACCTTACCTTAGGGTGGGACCTACTGCCTGCAGCACTTTACGCCCAAAGGCCAGGTCTTTGGCTGACAGCGGGTCCAACCTGTAGTGCTTCACAAACGTGGCAAAACTGGACCACGTTGCAGCCCTACAGATCTGCTCCGGAGAAGCACCAGCCCCCTCTACCTGAGAAGTCGCCATTGCCCTGGTGGAATGTGCCTTAATACCCTCCGGGGGCTCCAACCCCGCGACCACATAAGCCTGAATAATGGCCAACCTCAACCATCTGGCTATTGTAAGTCTAGAGGCTCTAGACCCTTTCCTAGCCCCTGAAAAGAACACAAAAAAGAAATCAGATTTCCTAAACTGTTTTATACTAAGTACTGAAGGACGCACCTTCCAACGTCCAATTTATGAAAAATATGTTCCTGTTCCCTCACAGAACTTGAGCAGAAGGTAGGCAAAATAATTTCTTGGCCTCTATGAAAATTATTGGCCACCTTTGGCAAAAAGGCCGGATCCGTTTTAAAAATCACATGATCTGGGAAGACCTGAAAAAGGGGTGTCCTAATAGAGAGGGCTTCGAGTTCACTCACTCTTCTTGCTGTGGGGATCGCCACCAAAAATACAGTTTTGAGGGTGACCAACTTTAACATACAGGACTCTAATGGCTCAAAAGGTTCCCCTGTGAAGGCTTATAAAACCAAGGAAAGATCCCACACGGAGAAGAGGAGAATTCTAAATGGTCTTTGCCTGCCTAAGGCTTTGAAATACCTAGCTATCCAAGGATCTATTGCTAGTGGCTTTTCCAGGAAAACACTCAGGGCAGATACCTGTCCTTTCAAGGTGCTAAGGGCTAATCCTTTGTTTGCTCCTGACTGCAGAAATTCCAATACTGCTACAAAACTGTGTACATCAAAAGAGCTTTCTGTGCACCAGCTATTGAAGCGTTTTCACACACTCAGGTAGATAGCTTGAGTCTCCCTTTTTCTGCAACTTAGGAGAGTTGCCACTAAACGATCCGAGAAGCCCTTGCCCTTCGGCAATTCCTCCTCAGTAGCCACGCTGCAAGGTTCCACCACACCACCTGGGGACAACAGATCAGCCCCTGAGAAAGAAGGTCCTCCTGGATAAGCAGAATCCAGGGAGGTTCCACAGCCAGACCCCTCAAGATGGGGAACCAAGGCCTCCTGGGCCAGTGTGGCGCGAGCAGAATGAGAGTTGTGTCTTCTGACTGAAACTTTCTCAGAACTACTGGAATCAGTACAGGAGGGGGGGAAGACATAACACCTGGAGAAACGCCAGCTCTGAGCCAGTGCATCTACCCTGACCGCCCCGTCCCATCTGTTCAGGGAAAAGAACAGGCGCGCTTTTGTGTTCTTCCTCGAAGCGAAGAGGTCCACACAAGGCACCCTCCACTTTCGAGTGACCACCTCGAAGATGTCCTGTTTCAAAACCTAGTCACCCTCCCTCAGCATCTTCCTGCTGAGAAAGTTCGCTACCTGGTTTTGTCCCCCCTTCAAATGTACCACCAAGAGGGATAGAACCTTTGTTTCGGCCCACCTGAGGATGGATTCCGCCAGGACCCACAAGGATCTGCTCCTGGTACCCCCTTGACTGTTGATATAGGCCACCGCCGAGGTGTAGTCCGAACGGACCCGTATGTGATGTCCCTGGAGTTCTCTCTGAAAGGCTGAGTGCCAAGGCTATTGCCCTAAGTTCCCTCCAGTTCGAGGACTTTTGCATTCTCTCTCCCCCAAGTACCAGGTACCATCCCGGAATCTAGGTGAGCCCCCCAACCTGTGCCGCTCGCATCAGTCGTGACCGTCCTGGAGACTAGTAGGACCCACTCCAGGCCCTGTGAAAGATTGAACACCTTCCTCCACCACCAAAAGGGACCTCTTGACCTGACTCAGTAAAGATATCAGAGAGTCCAGGGACCCTTGACTGTGGTCCCAAACCCACAGCATAATAAGTTGTAGACGACAAAAATGCAGCCTTGCCCACTTTACTGCCGGGAGCGTGTATGTCAGTAAGCCAAAAGATGACATAGCTTTTCTTACTGAGACCTGACGACTGCCCTGAAGCAAAAACATTGTTTTGTCCACCTTCTGGATCTTCTCTAAGGGAAAGAAAACCTTTTGTTTTGTTAAATCTAACACGTAGCCAAGGAAGGTGACCTTTTGGGACGGAACCAAAACTGGATTTTACCAGGTTCAAGAGCCACCCCAAGTTTTCTAGGATGTCTCTTGCTACCTGTAGATCCTGGGACGACTGCTCCGGGGAAGAGGCAAACAGGAGTAGATCATCCAAGTATGCGACTACAGAGATGTCTCTGAGCCGCAGGAGGGCCAGGACCTCCACCATGACTTTGGTTAAGAGGCGGGGGGAAGAGCATAGCCCAAAGGGGAGTGCCCTGAACTGTAAATGAAACGTCTCTTCCCTGGTTTTTACCACCAGCCTAAGAAACCTCTGGTAGCCCTCTGCGACTTGGATGTGCAGATAGGTATCCTTCAAATCTATCGATGCCATGAAGTTCGGGGGAAGAAGCACCTTCACCGAGTAGACAGAGTCCATCCGGAATCTCCTGTATGTAACTGAGACATTCAGAAGCCTCCGGTTCATGATAAGCCTCAACTTTCCCGAAGGTTTGCGGACCACAAAGATGTCTGCCGGTCTCTTCTGCTGGGACTCGTACCACCACCTCCTGTTCCTCCAACTCCTGTAGGGAGGATAGAAGAGCTGATGATTTTTCTGTGCATTTTGGCAGCTCGGTTCTCAGAACTCCAGCCGGTATCCTCTTCTTATGATTCCTAACACAAACTGATTGGAGGTGATCATCTCTAACTGTAGGAGGAAAGCCCCCAATCTTCCTCCCACAGTGGTTAACCCGTCATTGGGTCTTCTTGGGCTGTTCAGGAGGGCAAAAAAAAAAAAATCGCCCCTCCACGCCTCTTGCCCCCAAACCTTCTTCTGCCGTTCAGTTTTTGGGGCTTCAAACTTTCTCTGAGGGTGAGACTTTAGTCTGCTCTCCAAATTTCCTTTTAATGGGAAAGGTTTTTTTTTTCATCGGCCATCCGATCCAAAACGGCCTCCTACCCTGGAAATCAAGTATTCCGCGCTTAGGATCAATAAGGAACTGCAGCCCCCCCAAGCAGAATGGAAACACCAAAGTGAAATCCACAAAACCAAAGTGTTCTAATAGGGGAATGGCGCTGTTCACAGATAATGGAAAAATCAAAAAACGCAACCACAACCCACCAGGAAATGGGAAAAAAAGAAAATATGAATAAAAAATAATAATAAATAATATGATTTTTTTGGAAATAATGAACAATAATGTGCGGTGTGCACCAAAGTGTGAGAAGATTCTAACTAAAATTCTATGAATTAATTTGTTAAGTTAATAACAGAAGGTGTGAATATGCAAGTCACTACCGAAAGTGAAAAGACGCAACCTCATACATAGTACAGAGTGGATAAAAATTACATGAAAATGACATAAAAAGTGATAACAGTACTAAAATTCCCACTCATGTGTCAGATATCATACACCTTCATTTTCACATAAAATAAACGTCTGATTATCCTGAATTAAATTTGGAAGATAAATAAAAATTGTGAAAATGTATGTGAAAGCTGAATTGATCAAAAAATGAGGATATTAATTAATAAATATGTGCAATCAAACAGATATATGAAAAAATATGTGATGCACTCAAAAAACGTCCAATATGAATTGTCCAAATGAAGGTGTATCAGACAAATGTGTGATCCACAACAAGTTTCAGTGTTAGTGTGTCCGTATCTGGCAGGCCCCCTCTTGTGCCCTCACTCACCAGAAAGCCCAACCCCTGCAGGGGTGAAGGGCATGAATCAATCCTGTGGCCGGAATGCTGGAGTCCCAGGATCCCCCTCTCGGGTTCAGCGAGCCCCTTCCCACTGGATCTGCGTTGTTCTTACATAAGTATCCACCGGAACAAAATATGTATGGAGAAACAAGGAATCCACATGGTGTAAGTCCGTTAAAAAGAATTTATTGTTCAAAAAGTGATAAATAAGTTTAAAAACGGGAGCTCACAGTGCTCGCCTAACAAAAACAAAACGGATGGTGTCTAGGCAGCGAGGTGACGGCGTGCGTTCCACCGGCCTAGCTGCCGAAACCGGAATCGGCAGCTAGGCCGGTGGAACGCACGCCGTCACCTCGCTGCCTAGACACCATCCGTTTTGTTTTTGTTAGGCGAGCACTGTGAGCTCCCGTTTTTAAACTTATTTATCACTTTTTGAACAATAAATTCTTTTTAACGGACTTACACCATGTGGATTCCTTGTTTCTCCATACATATTTTGTTCCGGTGGATACTTATGTAAGAACAACACAGATCCAGTGGGAAGGGGCTCGCTGAACCCAAGAGGGGGATCCTGGGACTCCAGCATTCCGGCCACAGGATTGATTCATGCCCTTCACCCCTGCAGGGGTTGGGCTTTCTGGTGAGTGAGGGCACAAGAGGGGGCCTGCCAGATACGGACACACTAACACTGAAACTTGTTGTGGATCACACATTTGTCTGATACACCTTCATTTGGACAATTCATATTGGACGTTTTTTGAGTGCATCACATATTTTTTCATATATCTGTTTGATTGCACATATTTATTAATTAATATCCTCATTTTTTGATCAATTCACCTTTCACAAACATTTTCACAATTTTTATTTATCTCCCAAATTTAATTCAGGATAATCACAGACGTTTATTTTATGCATTGTGTATGATATCTGACACATGAGTGGGAATTTTAATACTGTTATCACTTTTTATGTCATTTTCGTGTCATTTTTATCCACTCTGTACTATGTATGATGTTGCGTCTTTTCACTTTCGGTAGTGACTTGCATATTCACACCTTCTGTTATTAACTTAACAAATTAATTCATAGAATTTTAGTTAGAATCTTCTCACACTTTGGTGCACACCGCACATTATTGTTCATTATTTCCAAAAAATCATATTATTTATTATTATTTTTTATTCATATTTTCTTTTTTCCCCGTTTCCTGGTGGGTTGTGGTTGCATTTTTTGATTTTTCCATTATCTGTAAACAGCGCCATTCCCCTATTAGAACACTTTGGCCTCCAACCCTGGCCCAAACAAGAGATCCCCTGTGATTGGAATGCCACAGAGTTGAACTTTAGATGCGCTGTCTCCCTGCCACGTCTTAAGCCATAAGGCCCTTCGTGCTGAGTTGGTCAGGGCTGAGGACCATGAGGACATGCGCACCGATTTGGCTGAAGCGCCTGCAAAATACGCGACCCCCTTAAGTAGCATGGGGAAGGAAGACAATAGTTTCTTTTGGCGTCCCTGCTTCAGTGTGCGCCTTAATCTGAGTAAGCCAATATTTCATGTTGCGGGCCACCACTGATCGCAATGGCAGGCTTAAGGTTTCCCTGCGACGAGTCCCAGGACTTATTCAAGAGGGAGTCCATCCTTCTGTCCATGGGGTCTGAGAGTGACCCCATGTCCTCGAAAGGCCAGGTCTCCATATGCCTGGAAATGTGAAAAAGCTGCATCTAGTCTAGGAGATTTATTCCAGACTAGAGCCTCCTCTTCCGCAAAGGGAAACCTTTGTTTCAAAGCCCTTGAAAAGAAAGGTTTCCTTTCGGGATCTTGCCATTCCTTCTTGATGGCTTCCAGCTACAATAGCAGAAATTATTTTTTTAGAGTATAATTCTGATAGCACACAAGATCGGTGGGGGGACCTTTTTGGTTAGATCTATAGATTGCCAGCCTATTTCTCTCTAGGCACTTTCATTAAATTTAAGTTCCCTGTTCTTCACGGCTGTAAAAGTCCTTCAAGCAGTCCTCAATCTTACACAGGTGTACAGCAAGCAGAGCAGCAGAGATCGATATCGGTATTAAATAAATGTGCTATAATTTCTACTGGCAATATTGCGCGATGGGTATTTTTGCTCTCCGAGTGATTATCGATCAAGAGGCACGATACTGAAGTGTTCATGCAGACGCATTGGAGCTTTTACAGTGATGACCCTAGCAGCTATCCATTGAGATCTAAAGCTTTGTTTGAGCATTTGGTCATTCCCTCAGGTGGTTGCTGGTTGTTTATTTATTTATTATTTATTTATTTATTTATTTCAGGTACTTATATAGCGCCGTCAGTTTACGCAGCGTTTTACATATACATTGTACATTCACATCAGTCCCTACCCTCAAGGAGCTTACAATCTAAGGTCCCTAACTCACATTCATACATACTAGGGACAATTTAGACAGGATCCAATTAACCTACCAGCATGTCTTTGAAGTGTGGGAGGAAACCGGAGTACCCGGAGGAAACCCACGTAGGCACAGGGAGAACATGCAAACTCCAGGCAGGTAGTGTCGTGGTTGGGATTCGAACCAGTGACCCTTCTTACTGCTAGGCGAGAGTGCTACCACTACACCACTGTGCCGCCCAGTGGTTGAAGTGGTTGTTCCTTTGCTTCACTGGATATATTTCTCTCTTCAAATACGATATGGACTGAACAGTCATCTTTATATTCTTTGCACTTGGACTTTATATTTTTAGATTTATTCACAATTTATTTCACTTGAAACTTTTTTTTTAACTGGGACTTTTTGTTATTAATGTGGATTTACTATGTGTTTTAATCTTTGTTTATGCATATATAGTTAATTGAGCAAGCGCACCATTCTACACATTAACATATTCACGCTAGTGTTCGAGTGCACTCTAAATGGTTGCAGCTGTTCGGTTAATTTAATACATTATTAGCACATTTTGAGTTTTTCACCTAGCAGTGCACAAGTCCAATAAAATTCTATGGAATAGTAGTGTTGTTGCCCTAGGCTGCTTTCATGATCTGAACTAAAAAACACTTTTCTTCATTACAGAGATTAATTGCTTTGCAGTTCACAGATGCCAAAGAAAGCTGATAACATTGTTTGAGATTTCAGTTCAGTCCACAGGAAGTTACAAGGGCATAAAATTCCTGATGAAATGTGAACTGGTATTTTTCTGTATTTGCAGAAAATGTATTTAACCTTAAAGTATACGCAAACCTTAAAAAATGTCTCTACAAAACTATTCTCAGATGCATGTTAAGCTGCTAAATGTATGTTTTTCTATACCTTGTGCTGCAATATTACATACAGTATCTCACGAGTACACCCCTCACATTTTTGTAAATATTTATTATCTCTTTTCATGTGACAACACTGAAGAAATTACACTTTGCTACAATGTAAAGTAGTGAGTGTACAGCATGTATAACAGTGTAAATTTAAGTCCTCTCAAAATAACTCAACACACAGCCATTAATGTCTAAACCGCTGGCAACAAAAGTGAGTATACCCCTAAGTGAAAATGTCCAAATTGGGCCCAATTAGCCATTTTCCCCTCCCCAGTGTTATGTGACGCGTTAGTTTTACAAGGCCTCGGGTGTGAATAGGGAGCAGGTGTGTTAAATTTGGTGTTATCGCTCTCACTCTCTCATACTGGTCACTGGAAGTTCAACATGGCACCTCATGACAAAGAACTCTCTGAGAAACTGAAAAAAAGAATTGTTGCTCTACATAAAGATGGCCTAGCCCTAGGCTATAAGAAGATTGCCAGGACTCAAACTGAGCTGCAGCACGGTGACCAAGACGATACACGGTTTAACAGGACAGGTTCCACTCAGAACAGGCCTCGCCATGGTCGACCAAAGAAGTTGAGTGCACGTGCTCAGCGTCATATCCAGAGGCTGCCTTTGGGAACTAGACGTAGGAGTGCTGTCAGCATTGCTGAGGTAGAGGTCATTACTTTACATTGTGGCAAACTGTAATTTCTGCAGTGTTGTCACATGAAAAAATATAATAAAATGTTTACAAAAATGTGAGGGGTGTACTCACTTTTATGAGATACTGTATAAAAACCTTGTGATCCTGGCAGCCTTTGTATTGTGTTCAGATCTGTGGTAGCATTGACAGACATACAAATTGAGCCCTGTAATGGGAACAGCAGCCTGCAGTTGCAAAGTCAGCCTGTGACATCACAGGCTGACAAGCGCCCTGCCCAGCCCTTCTGGAAGCGACAACAGTTCTCAGTAGAAGTGATTGACGGCAGCTCCCAGCACCAATGGTTGATAGGGCTAACATGGCCCCGGCTTGCTGGGAGTGATTGACGGCAGCTTCTGACAGCACGGAATGATAGGACACATACATCACTGCCACTGGCTGGATGCTGTTAATGGGACCACATCTTCTGCCCATCAATGCATAGGTGCAAGGGGCTGCTGCGATCACATGAACACTCTGAAATGCTTCAATAAAAAAAAAAAAGGTAAATTTGCTACCAGTATGGATTGCAATAGAGATAGCTTGGTGCATTTGAAAGTCTTCAAACTAATGCAGCCACAACATATGAGAACATGTGAGCTTCATAGTAGTAGTTTTGTTCTAGGACTTATTGTGAGGTACTATCCCAACTCCCAAAAAGTTGAGACTGTAAAATCTGCATAAAAACAAAATGCAATAATTTCTCAGAGACTGCCCAACAGTGGTTCACACAGAGACGGCCCCAGAGAACTATGCCACAGGGACTACCCCCAAGTCACAGAGACTGCCACAAGTGTCAGAGAGAGTGCCCCCGACCCCCCCTGCCCTCACTTTCTAGGAGAGAGAAGCACCGGTGCTGTAAAAGCGGCAGAAGAGAGACATCTGGAAATGTGAAGGGGAAGGGGGTTTCTGTATGCCAGTTTTCACTAAGTATTCCCAGAGGCTCAAGCAGCTAGGATGTACAGCTGCTTCTCGCTCTGCAAATAAATTTACCGCCTCCACATGCCCACACAGCAACCACTTTCACTGGCAATGTGTGCACATCATGGGGGTTGAATGTGGGGTGGGGCAGGGCAGACACAGCAGGGATAGGAAGGGAGGTGGAGCAATCTTGCCTCCTCCGTCCTCTTCATGTAGCAGTGTGCTATGCTGATCCAGTGTCTCGCTATCTCACCATCTGCACAGCACAGTGCACCCACTCCAGCTCCCAGGCAGAAACTCTCGGGACCAGCAGTGACAGGGGTATTATAGTGGTTGTAAAGGGGGAAAAAAAAAAAAAAACTATACTTGTGTGCATTGTGCATTGCACAGAGCAGCCCTGATCCTCCACTTCTTGGGTCCCCCGAGGGCACTCCTGGCGCCCCAATAAGAAACCAATTCCCATGGGGCACCTATGCCTGCTGCACAGACACAGACAGCGGGACTCAGTCCCTCTCCCCAGTTACTGGAGTTGCCAGTGGCTGCCGCTGCTATCAATCAGCCCAATGAGGAGGGAGACAGTGGCAAGAGCCCCTGTTACCGTGCAAATCACTGGATCGGATTGGGCTCAGGTAAGAATAAGGGGGGGCTGGGAGGATTCTGCAGCAGAGAAGCAGCATAGAATGCATCAAGGTAGAAAACCTTGAGGCTTTAGAACCACTTTAAGCACCAGCGGTTATACTGTAACAAATGCATCTAGTTGAACCACTAAAAGGGGGGGGGGAAATCATACAATCCTGTTTAACCACTTCCCTACCCGCGTATAGACATATGACGTCCACAGATGGGATCTCCCATCCTGGGTGGACATCATATGACGGCCTCGGGTTGCCGGCCATCTAGGGGGGGCGCGTGCGCCCGCCGCGTTGCTCGGGACCCGGTGCGTGTGCCCGGCGGCCGCGATGTCCGCCGGGCACCTGCGATTGCCCGTTAACCGGGCCGGACCGTGGATCTGTGTGTGTAAACACACAGATCCACGTCCTGTCAGGTGAGAGGAGAGCAATCTGTGTTCACAATACAGCGGAACACTGATCGGTCTCCTCCCCTTGTACGTCCCCGCCCCCTACAGTTAGAAGCATTCCCTAGGAAACACATTTAACCCCTTGTGTCCCCCTAGTGGTTAACCCCTTCACTGCCTGTCACATTTACACAGTAATCAATGCAATTTTATAGCATTGATCGCTGTATAAATGTGAATGGTCCCAAAAATGTGTCAAAAGTGTCCGATGTGTCCGCCATAATGTCGCAGTCACAAAAAAAAAATCGCGATCGCCGCTATTACTAGTAAAAAAAAAAAATCAATCATTTTTTTAAAAAAATGCCATAAATCTATTCCGTATTTTGTAGACGCTATAACTTTTGCGCAAACCAATCAATATACGCTTATTGCGATTTTTTTTTACCAAAAATATGTAGAAGAATATGTATCGGCCGAAACTGAGGAAAAAATTTGTTTTTTAAAAAAAATTGGGATATTTATTATAGCAAAAAGTAAAAAATATTGTGTTTTTTTCAAAATTGACGCTCTTCTTTTGTTTATAGCGCAAAAAATAAAAAACGCAGAGGTGATCAAATACCACCAAAAGAAAGCTCTATTTGTGGGGAAAAAAAGGACGTCAATTTTGTTTGGGTACAACGTCGCACGACTGCGCAATTGTCGTTTAAAATACGACAGCGCTGAAAACTAAAAATTGGTCTGGGAAGGAAGGGGGTGAAAATGCCCTGTATTGAACCGGTTAAACAATCCTCTACCCACAGTTGATCCAGAGAAAGGCAAAAAACAAAACAAAAAACAAAGCATATAAGTATGTAAATGGGCATTTGCGCACATTTGTGTGTAATTGCGTGTATTTGCACATAATAGTAGTAAATTACTGACCAAAAATGCTGATTTTTTGATTTTTTTTTACTTAAGAATGCTTGGCGCTTGTTTATGCACCTGTGTGCATTGGCACATTACAATTAATGGCATTTTAGCTCACTTAAAAAAAAAAAATTAAAAAGCTGCACGGAGCTTTTTCAAGCTGCAGCGTGCAAGAGGCCTTAACCAGTTTAATACCAGGTACTTTCTCCCCTTCCTGCCCAGGATAATTTTGAGCTTTCAGTGCTGTTTGAATGACAATTGCGCGGTCATACAACACTGTACACAAACTAAATTTTTATCATTTTGTTCTTACAAATAGAGCTTTCTTTTGGTGGTATTTGATCACCTCTGGGGTTTTTATTTTTTGCTAAACAAACCAAAAAAGACTGATATTTTTGGGGAAAAAAATGTTTTTCTTGGTTTGTTATAAAATTTTGTTTCTCCTTCACTGACGGGCACTGATTAGGCAGCACTGATATGTAGAATTGATGGGCACTGACAGGCAGCACTGACAGGTGGCATTGATGGACACTAATAGATGGCACTGATGGGCAGCACTGATTGGGCGGGTACTGACAGGTGTTAATGCTGGGCACTGATTGGCACTGTGATGGACACTGATTGGCACTATGGTGGGCACTGATTTGCACTTTATTGGGCACTGGCAGGGGGTTATGATGGGGCACTGACTGGGCCTTGATTGGCAGCTTATTGGTACATTTGATGGGGGCTGTGCTGATAATCAGTGTGCGGATTATCAGCACAGACCGCCCCTCTGACAGGGAGAGCCGCCGATTGGTTCTCCCTGTCAGCGCGAACCGAGGAATGCCATTTACCGGCACTTCCTGGTTCACGCGATAATCACCTGTGATTGGTCACAGCTGATCACCTGGTAAGAAGCCTCTGTCAGAGGCTTCTTATCACGATCTAAGATGCGGTGGGTCAGACTGACACGCCGCGATTGCCGCACTGTGCGCCGGTATATTATTCTGCTGGACGTCATATGACGCCCAGTCAGGATAACAGAACCACTTCCCAGCCGTCAATCTGTTATAGGCAGTCCGGGAAGTGGTTAATGTTAGTATCCAGTTATATTATGTACCTTCCCTCAGGGCCCGTTTTATGATACACCACTGAGCTGGGCCTATAAAGAGGGCCTGAAACTGCAGCTCCAATAGCCCATACGTTAATCCGGCCCTGGATAGGGCAACAAAAAGCTGGCAAAGCAAGTGGTACTAACAAGGAGGAGCTGAAAGAATATTTTGCAACTAATTAGGTTAAATGACAACAGGTCAGTAACATGACTAGGCATAGAAGGGGCATCTTACAGCGTCAGAGTATCTCAGAAGTAAAGATGGGCAGAGGTTCACCAATCTGTAAAAAGCGGTGTTTAAAAATTGTCTAACAATTTCAGAATAATGTTCCTCAATGTAAAATTGCAAAGACTTTAAATAAATTATTATCTACAGCAGGGCTCAAAATTTCAAGTCCCGAGCTACTAGCCAGGCCTTAAAGCTTACTCACCACCAGTTGCCCCACCCCACCTTAACCACGCTCCGCAACACTCCCTCATAAATTATTTCATGAAAATTACACTTAAAGCGGAGTTCCGGTGACACTCTTTTATTTTTTATTACAAGCATAATGCATTATTAGTATTAAAAGCGATTGTGTATGCTGAGAATATATTTTTTTAATACTCACAACTTTGTAATTCTTCTTCTGGCCATTGCCATGATCATTGTGGGCAACTGAAGCCCAATCCACATCTCTTCCAGGAATAGCGATGAAGAGGCGCATGCTGGGTAACCAGCATGCACCTCTCGATCTCGTGCAATTCTCCAGCGGCCGTAGCGCCGATTGTTTCTAAAGTTGCCATAACAACGGGCGGCGACGGAGGAAGGTCCCGCCCCATTGTTATGGCAGCAAAGATAACCATATCTTTGATCAGCCCTAAATCGCGTCATTTCCTGCCGGGAAATAACGCGATTTTGTGCACACAATACTGCCCACAGTCTCCTGGCATTTCTGGTAAGTATAAAAACAAATTTCCCCCCCAAATGTTTCTTTATAGGTTTAAAGGTCTCTGATAATGCAACATTTTTTTCAGGGTGAAACTCCGCTTTAAAAGTTTTATGCAGAATTAAGTTACAAAAATAAATATTAACAACAACTTTATCAGTGCCTGTCAATACAGCGTGACCAGTGCCCATCAATACAGCCTCACCTGTGCCATCCCCGTCAGTACAGTCTCACCTATGCAGAGGAAGAGTCGAGCTGGCCGATCATCAGAGAGTGGGGATTGCCCAGCTTTCATTTGAATTGCTGGGTTCCTGGCGCTGCTCATGTCACACAGCCCCACCTCCTCGCCCGGCGACGCTCAATTCACACAGTCCCAACTCCTCTCCTGGCATTGGACCAGTGTTCTGTATATCAAATGCTCCGGGCGAGGAGACAGGACTGTGTGACATGAGCGGCGGCGGGCAAGGAGGCGGAACTGCGTAATGTTGAGCGATGCCGGGAACTTAGTTAAGGGTGCCAAGAATTTTGACCAGCCCGTTTTTGGAGTTTTGTGTGACATTATGTCCAATTTGCTTTTTTTCCCTCCCTTTTTTTTTTGTTTTGTTCCAATACACACAAAGGGAATAAACGTGTATAGCAAAACGTGTTACTGCAATACTTTTCTGTGAGAAATACTTGATTTTGTAGAAAAATTTCTGGGGTGCCAATTTCGGCCATGACTGTACATCATGGCTAGGCGAGTAGGGACCAAGTACAATCTGGTCAGGACTTTAAGACTAGCTTCTATCAATGAAACATTCAGGACACCCTTATAGGAGATCTGGAGTCTAGATGACCAGGAGTCCAGATCAACCTCGTCATTAAGGTCCCTCTCCCAAGCCAGCATGTATGGCTGTTTCTGAACCAGGGTGAGCAGCGACTCATACGTCATAGAAATACCAACTCTTGTACCCTGGTCTTTAGTACACCATTGTTCATAAGCGGTCACCGAGGGGGGAAGATCTCCAGAGGGTCAGAGCATAAAATGTGAGATATTTGGGGGGGGAAAAAAATGTAACTTCTCCGAAGAAGGCATCTCTAAGATGGAACTACAATGAGATAAGGTAAAAGGCAGTGGTGTATGAAAAAATGACCAATGGGGTACAGACCTTTGTCTGTCCACCATTTAAATGCCCTAATATCCATAACCAAAGAAAATCAGGATTATGAAATGTGTGCAAATGGGGTATATGCAGAGATCAGCAAAAGAATTGAGCCTCAAGCGATCCCAGAGAGGCAGAGAAAGGGAAAACGTGGGTGATTGTATTAAGATTCTATCCTTAAGGGGACGCCACAGTAAATAATCAATTTTATAGGATGAGACGGCTTGCTGCTCCAGCTGTACCCAGTCCGGCCTCTCGTGGCGAGAAACAAACAATAGACATTTGCATCAATTGTGCTGCCTGTAGTACCCATAGAAATCAGGGACACCCAAACCCCCTTTAGAGCTAGGCATGTACAAGGTAGAGCGAGCTAGTCTAGGACCTTTGAACTCCAGATAAAATTTCAGCACTTTAGTTTGAAAGTGCAAAAGATGCATCCTGGAGACAGAAACTGGTAATGACCAGAACAAATAGAGGAGTTTGGGTAAAAGTAATTTTGACTGCGTGGATCTTATCCAGCCACGGGAGATCGTAAAGGGCCCAACCACAAAGCAACCGCTCCAAACGCTTATAGCATGAAGGATAATTATCTGTGTACAACGACGAGTAAGAGGGAGAAAGACTAACTCCTAGGTATGGGAGAGCTTCTTCATGTCATTGAAAAGGGAAAGAGTCTTGAAGGTGCGCATACAATGATGGAGGAACATTATTATTCATAGCAGAGGACTTTGTCTGCTTTACCTAAGCCCAGATACCTTACCGAAATCACGTAAAATATTCAGAATTGAGGTAAGGGGGAGGTTACAAACAACATATCGTCCGCAAATGGCACACACTTGTGTACACTAGATCCGCAGGACACCCCTTTAATATTTGGATCATCCTAAATAGCTACAGTTTCTAGAACAATAGCGAAAAGCAACGGGGATAAGGGGCAACACTGACGTGTGCCACGTCTAATAGCAATGGAGTCGGTATGGTATCCCATTAGTCTAACCTAAGCTTGTGGCTGAGAGTATAGTGCACCCAGGATTCGCAAGAAGAGCAGGCCAAAGCCCCATGACTTCAAGACCTGAAACATGTATGTCCAAGAGACCGAGTCAAATGCCTTCTGCAAATCAACAGACAAGAGAAGGCCTTCCAGAGGGGGTCCTCCAGCCCAACCTGACTGCAGAAGGGAAATAATATCCACTGCTCTCCTGATCTGATCCGGCCCCTGGCCACCCGGTATGAAGCCCACCTCATCCTTATGGACAAAGGAACTGATGAAGAATGACAATCTCTTAGCCAGAACTTTCGTAAACAATTTAGGATAGTTGTCAATAAGCGAAATGGGACAATAAATTGTCAACCTCTCCAGGATCCTTATTAGGTTTTGGAACCACTAAGATGTATGCCATATAAAAGGAGTCTAATGGCATTCAAATACTCCACCAAGGGAAGGACCAGGGCATCTTGAAATTTACGATAAAATAGAGCTGGGAAACCATCAGGCCCCGGGCAGAACCAGTTTTTGAAGATTTAATAGCAGCCAGAACCTCTCGTGCCGTAAAAGGGGCCTCTATATACATGTTCTATGAGCCACAGATATTTTAGGGAGCGATATGCCCTCCAAGCATTGAGTACAAGCCTGGGGATCTTCACCACCCGGAGCCTTTTACAAGAAAGAATAAAAATTCCTAAAGGCCTCCAACAATTTACAGGGGTCCTGGGAATACATGCCATCAGAGCAGCGGACCTTAGGGACTGCATAGATTTGAATACGAGGATTGAGTTTATGGATGAGTAAGGAGCCAATCTTCTCTTTGTGCATATAGAATTTAGTAGAAGCCCAACGAACACTCTCCCCCGCTTTCATTGTCAGGGACAAGTTCAGTTCTAACGGGACCTGCTCAGCTCGTTGAAGCAGGGATAGGTCCTGGGTACGTTTGTGATGTTTAAACAGAGGTCAAAGCTCATTTAAAATGGTCTGTTGCAAAGTGTAAAACTTTTTTTTTCGGTCAGATTGAAATGTGACATGCTTTTTGACAACTATGGACGTAGCGTGCCTCGAACTAAAAAGGAGTGGGACATTTTGGCTTGTTATCAGCGATCAGTTTAAAAGCCTGCATCTCTGATGGTATAGGGGGGCATTAGTGCAGCCCTCAAATTTTCCACTTGCCTACTCGCATTTTGCGAGTCGAAAATGAGGGTTGGCGAGGAGCACCGGAGTCAGGCGGGGATGAATGGCAGCCAGCCATTCTCCCAGAGGAAAAGAACGTGGAGGGACAGAGAGGGCAGCCGGATCATTATAGCGGAAGAGAGCATGAAGGAAGAGGAGAGGCGGCTTGATCACAGTGCAGGGTTTGCCTGCTGTAACAGCTTACATTACAATTGCAGTTTGCGCGCCGTCACACACAACCCCGCCCTCCTGACCCAGCACCTGTGAAAGACAGAATGCTGGTCCAATGCCAGGGCGTGTTCTGTTTGTCACAGGTGCGAGGTTAAGAGGGCTGTGTGTGTGACGGCATGAACTGCAATTGTTATACAAGCTATTACAGCGGGCAAGCCCCGCTCTGTGATAGCCGACTCTCCTCTTCCTCCACGCTGTCTTCCGCTATAATGATCCGGCCGCCCCCTCTGCACTGGTGAAGCTGCAATGATGGACACAGGTGAGGCTGCAATGATGGACACAGGTGAGGCTGCATGGGTGCAATGATGGACACAGGTGAGGCTGCACTGGTGAGGCTGCAATGATGGACACAGGTGAGGCTGCACTGGTGAGGCTGCAATGATGGACACAGGTAAGGCTGCATGGGTGAGGCTGCAATGATGGACACTGGTGAGGCTGCAATGATGGACACTGGTGAGGCTGCATGGGTGAGGCTGCAATGATGGACACGGGTGAGGCTGCACGGGTGAGGCTGCAATGATGGACACTGGTGAGGCTGCAATGATGGACACTGGTGAGGCTGCAATGATGGACACTGGTGAGGCTGCAATGATGGACACTGGTGAGGCTGCAATGATGGACACTGGTGAGGCTGCAATGATGGACACTGGTGAGGCTGCACGGGTAAGACTGCAATGATGGACACTGGTGAGGCTGCAATGATGGACACGGGTGAGGCTGCAATGATGGACACGGGTGAGGCTGCAATGATGGACACGGGTGAGGCTGCACGGGTGAGGCTGCAATGGTAGACACGGGTAAGACTGCAATGATGGACACGGGTGAGGCTGAATGGATGAGGCTGCAATGATGGACACAGGTAATGCTGCAAAGATGGACACGGGTGAGGCTGCAATGGTGGACACGGGTAAGGCTGCAATGATGGACACGGGTGAGGCTGCAATGATGGACACGGGTGAGGCTGCACGGGTAGACACGGGTAAGACTGCAATGATGGACACGGGTGAGGCTGCAATGATGGACACGGGTGAGGCTGCAAAGATGGACACGGGTGAGGCTGCAATAATGGACACGGGTGAGACTGCATGGGTGAGGCTGCACGGGTGAGGCTGCAAAGATGGACACGGGTGAGGCTGCAATGATGGACACGGGTAAGGCTGCAATGATGGACACGGGTGAGGCTGCACGGGTAGACACGGGTAAGACTGCAATGATGGACACGGGTGAGGCTGCAATGATGGACACGGGTGAGGCTGCAATGATGGACACGGGTGAGGCTGCAAAGATGGACACGGGTGAGGCTGCAAAGATGGACACGGGTGAGGCTGCAAAGATGGACACGGGTGAGACTGCATGGGTGAGGCTGCACGGGTGAGGCTGCAAAGATGGACACGGGTGAGGCTGCAATGATGGACACGGGTGAGACTGCATGGGTGAGGCTGCACGGGTGAGGCTGCAAAGATGGACACGGGTGAGGCTGCAATGATGGACACGGGTAAGGCTGCAATGATGGACACGGGTGAGGCTGCAATGATGGACACGGGTGAGGCTGCAATGATGGACACGGGTGAGGCTGCAATGATGGACACGGGTGAGGCTGCAATGATGGACACGGGTGAGGCTGCAAAGATGGACACGGGTGAGGCTGCAATGATGGACACGGGTGAGACTGCATGGGTGAGGCTGCACGGGTGAGGCTGCAAAGATGGACACGGGTGAGGCTGCAATGATGGACACGGGTGAGGCTGCAATGATGGACACGGGTGAGGCTGCAATGATGGACACGGGTGAGGCTGCAATGATGGACACGGGTGAGGCTGCAATGATGGACACGGGTGAGGCTGCAATGATGGACACGGGTGAGGCTGCATGGGTGAGGCTGCAAAGATGGACACAGGTGAGGCTGCAAAGATGGACACAGGTGAGGCTGCATGGGTGAGGCTGCAATGATGGACACAGGTGAGGCTGCATGGGTGAGGCTGCAATGATGGACACGGGTGAGGCTGCAAGGGTAAGGCTGCAATGATGGACACGGGTGAGGCTGCAATGATGGACACGGGTGAGGCTGCAAGGGTAAGGCTGCAATGATGGACACGGGTGAGGCTGCAAGGGTAAGGCTGCAATGATGGACACGGGTGAGGCTGCAATGATGGACACGGGTGAGGCTGCAATGATGGACACAGGTGAGGCTGCAAGGGTAAGGCTGCAATGATGGACACGAATGAGTTTGCAATGATGGACACAGGAGAGGCTGCAAGGGTAAGGCTGCAATGATGGCAACGGGTGAGGCTGTATGGGTGAGGCTGCAATGATGGACACGGGTGAGGCTGCGTTAGTGGGCACTGGTCACGATGCACTGATGGGCACGGGTGATAAAGTTGTTAATATTTGTGTAACTTAATTCTGCATAAAACATTTAAGTGTCATTTCATGAGAATTTATGGGGTCGTGTATAGGACTTGAAATTTTGAGCCCTGCATTAGTGCATATGACATGGGCAGCTTGCACATCTGGAAAGGCACCGCCAATGCTAAATGATGCAGCCAGGTTTTAGAGCAGCATATGCTCCCATCCAGACGTCTTTATCAGGAAAGCCTTGCATATTTAACCACTTGCTTACTGGGCACTTAAATGATGGACACAGGTGAGGCTGCATGGGTGCAATGATGGACACAGGTGAGGCTGCACTGGTGAGGCTGCAATGATGGACACAGGTGAGGCTGCAATGATGGACACAGGTAAGGCTGCATGGGTGAGGCTGCAATGATGGACACTGGTGAGGCTGCAATGATGGACACTGGTGAGGCTGCAATGATGGACACGGGTGAGGCTGCACGGGTGAGGCTGCAATGATGGACACGGCTGAGGCTGCATGGGTGAGGCTGCAATGATGGACACTGGTGAGGCTGCAATGATGGACACTGGTGAGGCTGCAATGATGGACACTGGTGAGGCTGCAATGATGGACACTGGTGAGGCTGCAATGATGGACACTGGTGAGGCTGCAATGATGGACACTGGTGAGGCTGCAATGATGGACACTGGGGAGGCTGCAATGATGGACACTGGTGAGGCTGCACGGGTGAGGCTGCAATGATGGACACGGGTGAGGCTGCAATGGTGGACACGGGTGAGGCTGCAATGGTGGACACGGGTGAGGCTGCAATGGTGGACACGGGTGAGGCTGCAATGGTGGACACGGGTGAGGCTGCAATGGTGGACACGGGTGAGGCTGCAATGGTGGACACGGGTGAGGCTGCAATGGTGGACACGGGTGAGGCTGCAATGGTGGACACGGGTGAGGCTGCAATGATCGACACGGGTGAGGCTGCAATGATGGACACGGGTAAGTCTGCACAGGTGAGGCACTGGTGAGGCTGCACGGGTAAGACTGCAATGATGGACACGGGTGAGGCTGCAATGATGGACACGGGTGAGGCTGCAATGATGGACACGGGTGAGGCTGCAATGATGGACACGGGTGAGGCTGCAATGATGGACACGGGTGAGGCTGCAATGATGGACACGGGTAAGTCTGCACAGGTGAGGCACTGGTATGACTGCAATGATGGACACGGGTGAGGCTGCAATGATGGACACGGGTGAGGCTGTACGGGTAAGACTGCAATGATGGACACGGGTGAGGCTGCAATGATGGACACGGGTGAGGCTGCAATGATGGACACGTATGAGGCATTATTGCCTGCTCTTCTTCAGGACCGATGTCCCTTGCTGATGAGCCGGTGATCGGCTTTTTTTTCTTCTCGCACTGTCAGCGCGAGGAGAAAAAAAAAAAAAAGATCACAGAGCTTTTGCTTTGATCATGTGATCAGCTGTCAGCTGATCACATGGTAAGGGGCCGGGAGCGGCCCCTTACTTGGATCGGTGATCACCCGAGTCTCAGTGAGGCTGCAATGATGGACACGGGTGAGGCTGCAATGATGGACACGGGTGAGGCTGCAATGGTGGACACGGGTGAGGCTGCAATGGTGGACACGGGTGAGGCTGCAATGGTGGACACGGGTGAGGCTGCAATGGTGGACACGGGTGAGGCTGCAATGATGGACACGGGTGAGGCTGCAATGATGGACACGGGTGAGGCTGCAATGATGGACACGGGTGAGGCTGCAATGATGGACACGGGTAAGTCTGCACAGGTGAGGCACTGGTGAGGCTGCACGGGTAAGACTGCAATGATGGACACGGGTGAGGCTGCAATGATGGACACGGGTGAGGCTGCAATGATGGACACGGGTGAGGCTGCAATGATGGACACGGGTGAGGCTGCAATGATGGACACGGGTAAGTCTGCATAGGTGAGGCACTGGTGAGGCTGCACGGGTATGACTGCAATGATGGACACGGGTGAGGCTGCAATTATGGACACGGGTGAGGCTGTACGGGTAAGACTGCAATGATGGACACGGGTGAGGCTGCAATGATGGACACGGGTGAGGCTGCAATGATGGACACGGGTGAGGCATTATTGCCTGCTCTTCTTCAGGACCGATGTCCCTTGCTGATGAGCCGGTGATCGGCTTTTTTTTCTCCTCGCACTGTCAGCGCGAGGAGAAAAAAAAAAAAAGATCACAGAGCTTTTGCTTTGATCATGTGATCAGCTGTCAGCTGATCACATGGTAAGGGGCCGGGAGCGGCCCCTTACTTGGATCGGTGATCACCCGAGTCTCAGTGGCTCGGTGATCACAGTGCGCTCTGTAGGGCGCGTGCACAGGGGAGGCCGTCATTCGGCTATAGCGCGGATGTCAACTGGTTAAGCAGAACACTAAACCACATACTGCATCTGACAACAGCATGGCTTCGTAGTAGATCAGTCCAGGTGCTTAACTGGCCTGCCTGCAGTCCAGACCTTTTACCAAATGAAAATGTTTGGTGCATCTTGAAACAAAAAATACGACAAGTGTAAGGCTGACCGCAGGTCAGCCTGTTATTGTAGGAGGAGTCAGGCTGCATAAAGCCTGCCCTCCTTCTTCTCCTTGCTTGTGGTCGTAGGATCTCGTGTTGACAGGTCACTTCCGGGTTAGGGCAGGTCACAGCAGATCACTTCCTGTTTGTGGCTTGCAGGACGGCAGCATGGTCGGCAGCATGGTCGGCAGCAAGGTTTTCTGTTTGGATCTCTCTCCCGGTGGTCGTGGCAGGTCTCGGCAGCGTTACCATGCGGCAGGGTCTTGTGTGCTGCGGGCGCAGGGATAGGGGTAGTATTCTTCCATCCGTTTCACTTTACTCCGGTCAGCTTGGGGTTCAGATAGCACCATGTGTTGGGGTGGCAGGTTGAGGGGAGTGTGTTTGGGGGTTTTCAGGAGATGATGGCAGAGTCTCATATGTCACAATGTCCCGCCTCTGTCATTAGCACTGCATAGCACGTTTGTATTCCTGGAATACAGGTAAGCAATCCAATATTTTTTTTTTTTTTCTAGCAGGGATCCATGTTTGTCCAGTTGTAATAGTGTAGGTCATTGCATTTAGTCTTTGGTATTTGGGTCTGCTGTCACCACTATTAGGTTACAGCATAGGTATGTATGGGCAGGGTCTCCTCTCTCCCTAGCCTCATGGTGATCCAAAGTGTGGAGTTGTGATCCCCAGGACAGGAGGGGTGAATGTCACCGGTAGGAACCACACCTACACCTCCAGGTACTTTGATTAGTGTTGACCATTTGTGTCCCCTATCACGGGATTCCCTTCACTTCCTGTCTGCGGCAGGGGGTCATTGGTGGTTGCATGGGCGTTTCCCATTCACCCCTGTTCTGGTGATGGTGCGGAGTGTGGAATCATGCCTCCTATTGATCGGTTGCGGTTTCGTATGCATTTCATGGTTTCTTGCTATTTGCGATTTCCCTTTCATTTTTTGCGCTTTCAATTTGCGGTTTCTTATGCATGGTGCAGTTTTTTTTCAGGTGTTTTTGGTTGCTCGTGCTTTTTGCAGGTTTGCTCATGCATTTTGCAGTTTTCTCATTAATTTTGCGGTTTTCCCATGCGTTTTTTTTTTTTTTTTTTTTTTTTTTTTTCGGTTTCCTCATGCATTTTACGGTTTTGCACGCTTTTTACAGTTCTCATACAATTTACGGTTTCTCATGTTTTTTTCATGGTTTCATGCAGGACGGGTTCAGGAGGATTTACGGTACGCATGTGTAAGCACAGGGTTCAGGGGATAATTCAGGCTGGGGGGTTGGCAGGACACTTGCTCATTGCCTGTCTTCTCGTTATTTTTCTGTGAGGGTCCTTTGGGGGTATGTAATTTACAATTTCTCATATAATTTTGGTTTCTCATGCGATTCACAGTTCTCATGGGTTCTCATGCATTTTACGATTTATATTTACGGTTTCTCATGTATTTTATGGTTTCATGCGATTTACGATTTCTCATTTATTCACGATTTCTCATGCATTTTACGATTTACATGCGTTTTACGATTTCTTATTCGTTTTTACGGTTCCATGCTATTTACGGTTCGCATGCATGTTAGTTTCGCATACGATTACGATTCTCATGCATTTTACGGTTGTTGTGTTTTTTACGGTTTCTCATGCGAGTTATGGTTTCTCATATAATTTATGGGTTCTCATGCATTTTACAGTTTATGTTTTTTACGGTTTCAGTAAATTTACGGTTTCTTGTGGTTTTACGGTTTCTCAGGTTTTTTACGGTTCTCATGCATTTTACGGTTTCTCATGCATTTTACACGTTTTAAGGCATTTCACGGTTTTATAAATTGTGGTTTCTTATGCATATTTTTCCATCTTTTATGCTTTGTTATGGTCAATTTACATTTTCTTATGCAATTTATGTTTCTCATGTTATTTACGGTTCTCATCATGCAATTTATGTTTCTCATGTAATTTACGTTCTCATGTAATTTACGGTGTTCTCATGCAATGTTCGTTTTCTTATGAAATTTGTCATTTCTCTTGCCTATTCATGTTTCTTACATTTCTCGTGTTTCCCATGTTACTCACGCCTTACATGGTTCCCACGTGTTCTCTTGTTTCGCACGTTTTCCATGTTTCTTACGCTTCCCACGTTTTCCATGCTTCGCACGTTTGTTCATGCTTACGTCTTCCCATGTTTCTCACGTTTTCCCATGTTTCTCTTGTTTTCCATGTTGCGTTCGGGTGTTTTCATGCAGGTACAGTGTTTTCATGCAATTTTCACAGTGTTTTCATGCATTTAAGGTTTCTCGTGCTATGTGTCCCTTCTTATGCCTTTTTCATGTTTCTTACATTTATCATGTTTTTACTTTTTGTATGTTTTCACGTTTTTTTTTTCCCTTGGTGTTCACGTTTGTTTCTCTCGTGTTTCCTTGCTTCTCACGTTTTCCTTTGATTCTCGTTTTCCATTGCCTCTCTCGTTTTCCATTGCCTCTCTCGTTTTCCATTGCCTCTCTCGTTTTCCATTGCCTCTCTCGTTTTCCCATGTTTTTTCTCGCTTTCCCAGGCTTTTCTCGCTTTCCCAGGCTTTTCTCGCTTTCCCAGGCTTTTCTCGCTTTCCCAGGCTTTTCTCGGGTTCCCATGTATTTTACGTTTATGATATATGTTTATGTCATATGTTTGTCACAGTTTTTCATTTCGCTGCATTTCTGTTAGCTAGTGCTCATATTCAGGGTCTGTCACGTCTACAGATCTGTACAGGCTGAGGTTTCGTTTTTTAATTGATTGTTGTCCCACAATCTCCTCGCCTGTTTCCATACGTCATACGTGCACGTTCACCATTACACTTTTACTTTTACCCACCTCTGTCTGTGGGTATCTTAGCCCTGAGTGTTCGTTTTTAATTTCCTGTCCAGGCGCTGCAGGTTGCTCGGGCTCACTCACTGCATACAGTAGGGGGGTGTCATCATTAGGTTCACATTCTTGCGCTATTGGTCTTGCCATTCCTGCACCCACATCATCATTATCAGGTACCAGGGGTATTATGTCTTGGGGCTGCTTGTTATGTATGTTATTTGGTTGCTGTCAAACAGCTAGGTTGTTCATGTTCTACCACTGTTGAATACCCATCACGTCTATGGGTTGACAGATTGAGGTGATCGTTTTTAATAGGCTTGTTCGGTGGCAAGTCTCCTCATCTGTTCTTACGCTGTTCATGTATTTCATACAAACTCACGTTTCTCATGCAATTTACGTTTCTCATGCAATTTACGTTTCTCATGCAATTTACGTTTCTCATGCAATTTACGTTTCTCATGCAATTTACGTTTCTCATGCAATTTACGTTTCTCATGCAATTTTCGTGTCTCATGCAATTTACGTGTTTTTTGTTTTTTTTTTTAAATTTGTTGTTTCTATGATAATCTCACTTATGTTTCTCTCGTTCTTCTAGGTTTTCTCATGTTTTCCCAAGGTTACTCTCGTTCTCATGTTTCTCACGCTGTTTATCATTCACGTTCTCGTGCTACCGGGGTTTTCATGTAGTTTGCGGTTTCTTGCAGCTTCGGTGCTTAGGCTGCTTACGGTTTGTAGCTCGCATAATACATGTGTTTCGTTCTTTCATGCAGCCACGTTCCTGACGCAGGTTCTCGGCATGCTCATGTTCTTTCGTAGTTCATGTTGCTGTCCCAGTGTCATGCCACTTACGCGGAGTAGGTTAACCAGGGGACTGGTTTTTCTCTCTGGTATGCACACAACCTTTTATTTCCTAGTTACTTTTGGCTAGGATTGGCGGAAGCATGGAACTATGTTAAGTCAGCATTGCAGCTCCAGCAGCTTTTACAGGCTCAGGGGGTTAGTGGATTCCGAATATTTTCAAGTCTCTAGGTCAGGATCAGTAGGCTTCCTACTTGGTTCGGTTTTTGGCCCTTTTATCACGTATCGGCATGGCATTGTCGGGGCGTTTCTGGTTGGGCTCAGCTTTTCATGTTGTTGGAGACCCCGACAGACTTTCTTTATTTGCTGCGCATTCTATTAGCATCCTCAGGGTTCTTGAAGAGTAGCACTCCTGCTGTGATCAGCGGACTTCTCACCATGGGTCAAATTTTCCCGTGTGGTATCTATCACATTCTCATGGTCTCCTTCATGTTGGGTACCAGCTAGGTGCTCAGGGCAGGCTTATACCCGGTTTGGGTCATAAGTGATAGGAGCAGGTTCGGTGTATTTGTGCCAGGGACCCCAGCCCATTGGGTAGGTGGAGGTCGTCTGGTTTCTCTGGGTTTGGCCCAGAGCCATTTTTGAGATACCATAAGCATTTGTTATTTGTTAGTTTATACGTAATTTCAGTGGGCTATAATTTGGCATCATATTCATCCTACTGGTCATTTTTGCCCCCTTTTAGGCATACTGACCATTTGACCAGGGCACAACGCAGGTCTATCTTCTTGTTGCTTTTTGTTCCTTGTTACACTATCACAGATTGACTCCGAGTACAAGTGTAAGGCTGACCGCAGGTCAGCCTGTTATTGTAGGAGGAGTCAGGCTGCATAAAGCCTGCCCTCCTTCTTCTCCTTGCTTGTGGTCGTAGGATCTCGTGTCCCACCCACCCATTCCCTTTTTCTTTTCTATTTTTATTTTATTTCAATTCATACTTGGGTATGCCCCCTTTTAGGCATACTGACCATTTGACCAGGGCACAACGCAGGTCTATCTTCTTGTTGCTTTTTGTTCCTTGTTACACTATCACAGATTGACTCCGAGTACAAAGAAGTTATAATCCTACATCAGGCAAGAATGGGGCAACATTCCTCTCCCAAAACTCCAGCAACTGGTCTCCTCAGTTCCCTGTTTACAGAGTGTTGTTAAAAGAAGAGGGGATGCTATACTGAGGTAAACATAACCCTCGCTTAAGTCTTTTGAGACATGCTGCTGCCATGAATTTCAAAACTACCTTTTTTTTTTTTTAATTATGTTACATTTTCACAGTTAAAACATTTGATATTTTTTCTATTGTGAATAAAAATATGGGTTTATGGGATTTGCAAATCACTGCATCACTGAAAATCATTGCATTCTGTTTTTATGTTGATTTTAAACAGGGCCCCAACTTTTTTTTTTTAAATTGGGGTTATAAATTCATCAAGTGTTATGTTTGTGGATACCTAAATGAATTTCTTTATGAACAGAGCAAAGTGGGTATTACAAGTAGGATTCCACAGAACCTTACTTGAAATACAAACAGCAATAAATTGAATTTGAACGATAGCTACATTCCACTGTTCCGACCATAGAGATGACAACATTTTGGAGAAGAAAATGAAGAACAAATACAGGGAAGAGTGTCCAGGCATGTGTACCCTTATTTAGTCGATGCACTACTGTATAAACTTAATTTCCCAATGGATAGCCATACCTGGCTCACTAAAAGTAAGCAGCTCAAACAACTTTAAACAGATTTTTTAACATGTCTAACAAAACCTCTGCGCATCTGTGAAATGATCTTTCACTACTATGTAGAAACAGGATTGGTGCAAGCTTGCCAACTTATACCACCAAACAAGTTAAACAGAACACTGCAACAGGTCCATATGGTATTTTACTCAAACAAGGAAAAGAAAATCTTTTACTGCCCAGTCATAGATTTGAAAATAGCTTTGAACACTTCAGGCTTGGTTCACACTTGTGCGATGCGGGAAACACTGCGAATCCAGTGCGGGTTCCTGCATCGCACCAGAATCGCCACCGTTTCACACTGCTCTCGGTGAACAGCTGCGGGTATCAATACAAAGTTAATGACACCCCCAGATCGGTTCACAGATCGCAGTGCGAACTGTGAATTTGAACAGGAATCGGATCACATGAGAGTGAACACCTATGTGATCTGATTCCAGTGCGGACCAAAAAAAGGGTCCTGCACCATTTTGGTCCGAATGCAATGCAAATTCAGCCATACAACCGGTATGGCTGAATTCCCTTTGCACAGACATTGCATGTGATCTGCACAGCAATGCGGTGCGAATCACGTGCGAGGTCAGACATCACTATAGTGTGAATCTCAAAGAATCACAGTTAAAACTAATAAACACATTAGAAAACAATTAAAAAATGCTATTTACTAACCTCTGGTAGAAACACCACAATCCATTACTCTTCCATGTACCTCACTAATAGGTCTTTGGTTTGCAGTAATGTATCCATTTGCAGAATTGGTGGGTGTTGTTACTACCTGGACCATAGTGACTGTGGGAACCTGCTGTACAACATGTATAGCATGACTTGTGGGCTGTGAGGTCATGATTGAAGCAGACATGTAGGTCAAAGGCTTTGCCACAAAACTTGCAGTCTGTGCAGGTTTGGCCATAATGAGTGGCTGAGCACTCACTGGGGAACCTGAAATTGAGAAAATTATTGAGTACATTACTGAAATAAGCTTTTCTCATTCTGAACCCCACAAATAAAACACAATGATTACGGTTTAAAACAAAAGCATTCCTGTTTCTTTCAGAGTAGATATGTACAAATGATGTACACAAACATGTGCCTTCCTCTGTGTTCTAACATATGTTGGTGTGTGAGAAAATGAAAAAAAGTCAGAATCCTCATCGTGGGGTCAAAATCTTAAAAACAACTAAAGTAATTGAAAAGCAAAATTTTTTATAAAAACAAAATATATAAAAATAAAAAAAAGGTGTAGCACTCCTAAACAAAATATATAACACCCCTTAACAACTATAAAGTGATCCAGTGCAATTATATCCTGTGCAAATAGCAAAAACAAGTGCAGCTCTCTTTTAGGCACTCTAAATAATAATGATCCCTATCTGTGTTAGCAAAATAAAGTGCAAAACCATCAAATGCGCAATCCAATAGAGTCCATATATAGACCAATCAAAAGATCTGACTGTGCTGTGCAATCCTGGTGTGTATACACATGCAGATCCTCCACATGAAACAATCAAGTGAAATCAGTCATCATCCACAATATTTATTGCTCCACCACCTCTGTGCCCCTTTCAGGTAGAATGTCACCTCTTTTGGTGTACCTGCTTTTAAACCACCCTTCTTTTAATAACCCATACGTACAAAGAAACCAAAACGAATAAGTTCATAAATTAAGTTATGTGTAATAAAATGGAATGACACAAGTACTGAACACATGAAGAAAGGGAGGTGCAAAAAGGCATGGGAAGCCAAGACACCAGCTGAAATCTATCAGTAATGAGAAAGCAATCCTGCCCCTTGTCAGTGCAAATTAATATCAGCTGGTTCAGTCTAAACTGATGGCCTATAAAAAGGTGTCTCATTACCATGGTGTCAAACAAGAAATATCTCATAATGGGTAAAAGCAAAGAGCTGTCTCAAGACCTTCGCAACCTTATTGTTGCAAAACTTACTGATGGCATTGGTTATATAAGGATTTCTAAACTTCTAAATGCTCTAGTGAGCGCTGTTGGGGTCATAATCCAGAAGTGGAAAGAACAATCCATTTTAGTGCACAGAACTTATTTGTTTTGGTTTCTAAGTATGTATGGATTGCATGGGTTGTTACTGACATGCAACGAACATTTCATGTCAATAGCACCTTTAGAAATATATTTACCTAGAAAAATGGTGACGAGTTCAATACTTATTTTACCCGCTGTGAGAGCATTTTTATGCTTCAAAGTTTTAATAAAAAGATGATGAGCACTATAGAGTTTTTCCCTGTTTTATGAGCCCACCTCATGATATGCTGTATGCGGGAGTCTGGAGGAGACCGTAGGAGCTGTATTATAGTGGAGTGAATGAAATCACCAGTAAAAAAAATAAACAAAATCAAGCTCAGATTGACTTACTTCAGGGCTTGACAAAAAAAAAAAAAAAAAGTCAGGAGCCAGCTTTTTTTTTTTTTTTTAACAAAAAATTATTTTCAGCGGCAATGCCCATTCTCTTATGTAGCCCTGATGTGCATCTCCGCAGATGCACGACAAATGTGTACAAAGGGAGGTGCCAGTATGTGAAGAAGCAAAAAAAAAAAATAGGCAGAAAAGCTAAAGTCTTTTTTTTTTGTTTGTTTTTAGAGGTTAACCAATTCAGTACCAGGCACTTTCACCCCCCTTCCTGCCCAGGTCAATTTTCAGCTTTCAGCAATGTCAAACTTTGAATGACAATTGTGCAGTCACGCAACACTGTACCTGTAAGAAATTTAGATACTTTTTTTTTGAGACACTGATAGACTGCATTGATGAGGAGGCACTGATGGGCCCTGATAAGCAGCACTGATGGGCACCGATAGGTGGCACTGATGAGGTAGTCTTGATAGGCAGCACTGATAGATGGCACTGATGAGGTGGCACCAATAAGCAGCACTGGTGATGTGGCCTTTAAGGGCACTGCTGAGGTGGCACTGATAGGTGGCACTAATGGGCACTGCTGAGGTGGCACGATGAGGTGGCCCTGATATGTGACACTAATGGGCACTGCTGAGAAGGCCCTGATAGGCAGCACTGATGAGGTGGCACCGATAGGCAGCACTGATAGGTGGCATGATGATGTGGCCCTAATAGGCGGCACCAATAGACTGCACTAATGGCCACTGATAGGCAGCTCTCACCTAGCTGACATCGTGCAGGAGCCACCGCAGCATTCCACTACCCCCGCAGTTTCTCCACCCCTGCAGCTGGATCCCTTCAGCGAAGTGGACTCTAACTCGCTCCCCGGGGTCCCGACTTGATCTCTTCAGTAAGGCAATAAGCAGGCTGAATCCCCTGCCGGGTCCGGATCCTGGCTCCCTCTGCCTGTGATCAGCGGCACGGCACGACAGTGAGGGCTCGCACCAAGCAGCCGGGCTAGGCTGAATCCCTGGCCGGGATCCGGATCCAGATCCCAGCTCCCCCCTGCGATCAGTGGCAAGGAAGGCACACTGTCACAGTTGCCAGGACACAATTTCTTGTCACCATTGCGACCTGGCACCTGGGATTTGTCAAGCCCTCCCTTACTTGTAAAAGTAGGTCCACCAAAAGAGGCGAGATTCCACCTGAAAGGGGCACAGAGGTGGTGGAGCAATAACTATTGTGGAGGACAACTGATTTCACCTGATTGCTTTCATGTGGAGGATCTGCATATATATACACTAGGATTGTACAGCACAGTGGGATCTTTTGATTAGACTATATATGGACTCTATTGGACTGCAAACTGATTGATTTGCACTTAGCAATTTATTTTAATAATAGAGAGTATATTGGGGATCATTATTTAGTGTGCTTAAAGGAGCGCTGCACTTGTTTTTGCACATATGACAGAATTGCACTGGATCACTTTTGTGGTTGCATATTTTATGTGCCAAAGTGCTAGATTGTTTTTCTTTTTATAATATACTGATGTGTGTTTTTAGTGATTTCACAGTAGCTGTTAGCTGTTTTTGAGGTGTAAAATGTTTACTACTAGATGTTTACTACTATGTTGGCTTCTAATTTTAAATGTGCCAATTATAAGAATACTGCTCATGTGCATATCAAATAAGTAAAATTTCATAAACATTCATATGTGATATAAGGACTCTTGTTAATAAATCAGTGCTAGCAGTATAGCCTGAATCCATTGTGTGGAACGATATGCAACTCTTTTTTGTATATAAATATTCTTTTAAAGTGCAACAATCCTTGGATTTGTTTTTAACTATGGCCTTTGGAAGGGTCTGATTGCATGCACTGGAAGAGCACCGTAGTGCTGTTTCCATCACCTGTGCAGCTATTATAAAATATATACATACAAATTTTATATTATAATATATATATATATACACACACACACACACACACACACACACATATACACATACACACACACACACACACACACATACTATACAGGATATTAAAAAAAACACATAGGAAAGTCCATCAAAAGTCCATACATTCCAGGGAAGAATGGTGCTGTGGAATCTCTAGGTACTACAATGCACCTCCACGTGACTCACTAGCTACAGCTGTGCAAACTGCTTACCAGGTGTTGACCTCAACATTATAAGGTTAATGCAGCATAACAAAAACGCTCCACAATTTCAGCAGCAACAGTCTGGCTCCCCACTAGATAACTCTCAATACCACCTAATGGCTCCAGTGTATCTCCACCAGATGTGCTTTTATCACTTAAGAGAAAACAAACCAAACTCCATGGTCCAATATCATCCAAAAATTGAGGTTTTATTAAAATAAAATGGAATGGGTACTCACAAGCATAAGCGTGTATCACACATTAAAACAACATCGCCGCCCGACCAGCAGCGTGTGTGATGATGTCACAAATAGGTTCCTCCCAGCGTGTTTACTGTCAGAATGCATCTTTAGGGGACAGGAAGTCATTCGTGGCCTCTTCATGATTTATATGGTTCAGTCAGCAATGTGTGCAAACTTAGAGCCCAGTTTTAGCACATGAATACAGTTTTTAGTTTATAAGTTCATGACTTGTATTACATTTGCCAGCTCGCTGTGTTTTTTTTTTTTTTTAAATAATTCAGCGGACGTTGGTATCATTTTTGGCACGTTTTCTTTACCCAGTATTGTTTTCAGTTGAGCACATTGCCAACTGCACCATATAATTCATGAAGACGTCACAAATGGCCTCTAAGACATGTTCTTACACGAAACACATTGGGAGGAGCCTATTTGCGATGTCATCACGCACACTGCTGGGCGGGCAGCGATGTTGTTTTAATGTTGGATACAATCTAATGCTTGTGAGTATCCATTTCCAGTCTGCCCTGGGATTTATGGACTACTATTAAAATAAACAGAGCAGGAAAAGGAGGGAAAGGCAGAAACTAAATGGTGGCGCTAAAAGCATGGAATGCAGGGCGCATAGTACATGTGGAAAAAAATACAGAGAAAAAAAAAAGTGTTGCAAACACTATAAGCAAATCTGTGAAAGAAGGAGAGTGATCTCAACAGTCTCCCCCATCAATAGTCCCAAAAGAAGCAAATACAAAAGCATGCAATGGAAACAATGGGTCCTAAAGGGAGAGCTACAGTATGAAGTAGGACATAGAACCCTAGTGTCAAAAAGAGGGAAGGACATAGTTACATAGTAGGTGAGGTTGAAAACAAATCCCATCACGTCCAACCTAAGTGTGTGACTATAGGTCAGTATTATCTTGCATATCGCTGTATGTTGTTGACATTTAGGTGCTTATCTAATAGTTTTTTGAAACTATCGATGCTCCCCGTTGAGACCACCGCCTGTGGAAGGGAATTCCACATCCTTGCCGCTCTTACAGTAAAGAACCCTCTACGTAGTTTAAGGTTAAACCTCTTTTCTTCTAATTTTAATGAGTGGCCACAAGTCTTGTTAAACTCCCTTCCGCGAAAAAGTTTTATCCCTATTGTGGGATCACCAGTACGGTTTTTGTAAATTGAAATCATATCGCCTCTCAAGCGCCTCTTCTCCAGAGAGAATAAGTTCTGTGCTTGCAACCTTTCCTCATAACTAATATCCTCCAGACCCTTTATTAGCTTTGTTGCCCTTCTTTGTACTCGCTCCATTTCCAGTACATCCTTCCCGAGGACTGGTGCCCAGAACTGGACAGCATACTTTAGGTGCGGCCGGACCAGAGTCTTGTAGAGCGGGAAAATTATCGTTTAATCTCTGGAATTAATCACCTTTTTAATGCATGCCAATATTCAGTTTACTTTGTTAGCGGCAGCTTGGCATTGCATGCCATTGCTGAGCCTATCATCTACTAGAACCCCCAGGTCCTTTTCCATCCTAGATTCCCCCAGAGGTTCTCCCCCCAGTGTATAGATCGCATTCATATTTTTGCCACCCAAATGCATTATTTTACATTTTCCTACATTGAACCTCATTTGCCATGTAGTTGCCCACCCCATTCATTTGTTCAGATCTTTTTGCAAGGTTTCCACATCCTGCGGAGAAGTTATTGCGCTGCTTAGCTTATTATCGTCCGCAAATACAGAGATTGAACTGTTCACCTCATCCTCCAGATCCTTTATGAACAAATTAAACAGGACTGGTCCCAGCACAGAACCCTGGAGGTTCCTCTACCCACCCCTGACCATTCCGAGTACTCCCCATTTAATCACCACCCTCTGAACTCGTCCTTGTAGCCAGTTTTCAATCCATGTACTCACCCTATGGTCCATGCCAATGGACCTTATTTTGTACAGTAAACGTTTATGGGGAACTGTGTCAAATGCTTTTGCAAAATCCAGATACACCACGTCTACGGGCCTTCCTTTATCTAGATGGCAACCCACCTCCTCGTAGAAGGTTAATAGAATGATTTGGCAAGAACGATTCTTCAGGAATCCATGTTGATTACTGCTAATGATACCGTTCTCATTACTAAAAACTTGTATATAGTCCTTATCATCCCCTCCAAGTGTTTACATACTATTGATGTTAGGCTAACTGGTCTGTAATTCCCAGGGATGTATTTTGGGCCATTTTTAAATATTAGTGTTACATTGGCTTTTCTCCAATCAGCTGGTACCATTCGAGTCAGTAGACTGTCAGTAAAAATTAGGAACAGAGGTCTGGCAATTACTTGACTGAGCTCCCCAAATAGTCTCGGGTGCAAGCCATCTGGTCTCGGTGATTTATTAATGTTAAGTTTCCCAAGTCTAATTTAATTTCTGTCCTCTATTAACCATGGAGGTGCTTCCTTTGATGTATCATGAGGATAAACACCGCAGTTTTGGTTACTGAAGCCCCCCAATTCCCTCGTGAAGACCGAGGAGAAGAATAAATTCAATACCTTTGCCATCTCCCCATCCTTTGTAACCAGATGTCCTTCCTCATTGTTTATGGGGCCAATATGGCCTGTCCTCCCTTTTTTACTGTTTACATACTTAAAGAATTTCATGGGATTTTTTTTTGCTCTCCTCCGCTATGTGCCTTTCATGTTCTATCTTAGCCGCCCTTATTGCATTCTTTATAAAGTCTGAATGCTGATGATTATCCCTCAACCCTGTATTTTTTGAAGGCCTTCTCCTTTGCTTTTATATGCATTTTTACATTGGAGTTAAGACATCCAGGACTTTTGTTTGCGCTTTTAAATTTATTACCCAATAGGAAGCATTGGCTAATGCCCTTATTTAATATGCTCTTAAAGCAAACCCATCTCTCCTCCGTGTTCTTTGTTCCTAAGATTTTATCCCAATTTATGCCTTCTAGCAAGGTTCATAGTTTAGGAAAGTTGGCTCTTTTGAAATTTAGTGTCTTTGTATTCCCCTGTATTCTCCTGACATAGATCAGGAAAAAATGTAATCAACCAAAAGGTTTAAGGCACAAGAAGCATACACTGCACAAGCCTACATAATCAGAAATATGATATATATTTATATAAATATAAAATCAAAGAACTTCCCCAAGCTCCACCCACATACTTGCCCGCCAAGTCTTGCATCTCCCACTAAATCACGGGAAATGTAGTGCTTAGTAGCTCCAGCATAGAGCCTTTCCCTGGAGCCCAGAAACAAAGCATTTTTCAGACAGAGAATATGGCATCACAGGGAACAAAATTAAGGTTGATCGGAAAAATAAGGCAGTGATTATTTTTTTGGGCATGGGGAGAAATCTAGAAAACAACAGTGGGCAGGATCTTGGAGTTCAACGTTCCCTTTTTGCAGAAAGAATGTTTTGGACTATAACATATGCTCTCTTCTACTGACACTCTAATTGAGAAAACATGAAAATAACATTGAGGGCATACATTTTTGTGAACTTTCTAAAGTGCCCAAGACTATAAATCTAGTTTATGTAGTAGTTTTTCCCAACCTGGGGCACTCTGGGAATATCGACACTCGGACACAGATGCCATCTTTAAACCAAACTCATGTGAAATAGGAGATCCTTCTCGTGACATGCTCTCTGGAGTCTGCAAGCCACTGGAATTTGAGGTCAACAGATCAGGGTATGTTGGAGAAGCAGGAGCACTTCTGAAAGCAAAGGAAAAATATTTACTGTGTCAATCTGAAGTCAATCAATATGTATTTATGTAATGACAAAAGAGCAGCCCTAACATCAGACAAGATGGGTAGTCAACATTTTATCAAACATATTCCTTTGTTCTCTGTAAAAACATGATTTTTGTATAGAACTTAAAATCCTTTTCTTGGCATTCATTAAAAAGGGACAAAAAGGATCAGTATTGATTCTGAAACAAGTGGCTTATACTGCTGCCTACGTAAGATAGGACACTTGCAAATAAATCTGTTTGTCGGCCAGATATAATCCTTCCCACTCCCATCATTGTCCAGTTGCCTCCGCCACCTAGCGATTGAGGAAGGAGAACTGGAGACCCTTGCTAGCAATTACATTTTCTTCATCACATACGTTTCTTGTAGTAGGCCACCAGGTTTGCCATGCGTGAAATAAGTATTTGATCCCCTATCAATCAGCAAGATTTCTGGCTCCCAGGCGTCTTCTATACAGGTAATGAGCTGAGATTAGAAGCACTCTCTTAAAGGGAATGCTCCTAATCTCAGCTTGTTACCTGTATAAAAGACACCTGTCCACAGAAGCAATCAATCAGATTCCAATCTCTTTACCATGGCCAAGACCAAAGAGCTGTCCAAGGATGTCGAGGACAAGATTGTAGTCCTACACAAGGCAGGAATGGGCTACAAGACCGTCGTCAAGCAGCTTGGTGAGAAGGGTGACAACAGTTGGTGCGATTATTCACAAATGAAAGAAACAAAAAAACTGTCAATCTCCCCCGGTCTGGGGCTCCATGCAAGATCTCACATCATGGTGTTTCAATAATCATGAGACCGATGAGGAATCAGCCCAGAACTACATGGGGGAATCTTGTCAATAATCTCAAGGCAGCTGGGACCACAGTCACTAAGAAAACAATTGGTAACACACTATGCCGTGAAGGACTGAAATCCTGCAGCGCACATAAGGTACCCCTGCTCAAAAAAGCACATGTACAGGCCCGTCTGAAGTTTGATAACGAACATCTGAATGATTCAGAGGAGAACTGGGTGAAAATGTTGTGGTCAGATGAGACCAAAATCAAGCTATTTGGCATCAACTCAACTCCAGTTGTGTTTGGAGGAAGAGGAGGAATGCTGCCCATGACCCCAGGAACACCATCCCCACCATTAAACATGGAGGTGGAATCATTATGCTTTGGGGGTGTTTTCCTGCTAAGGGGAAAGGACAACTTCACCGCATCAAAAAGGGGCGATGGACGGGGCCATGTACCATCAAACCTTGGGTATGAAGCTCCTTCCCTCAGCCAGGGCATTGAAAATGGGTCATGGATGGGTATTTCAGCATGACTATGACCCAAAACATACAGCCAAGGCAACAAAGGTGTGGTTTAAGAAGAAGCACATTAAGGGCCTGGAGTGGCCTAGCCAGTCTCCAGACCTAAATCCCATAGAAAATATGTGGAGGGAGCTGAAGGTTCGAGTTACCAAACGTCAGCCTCAAAACCATAATGACTTGGAAAGGATCTGCAAAGAGGACTGGGACAAAATCCCTCCTGAGATGTGTGCAAGGCTGGTGGCCAACTACAAGAAACGTCTGACCTCTGATTGCCAACAAGGGTTTTGCCACCAAGTACTAAGTCAAGTTTTGCGAAGGGGTCAAATACTTATTTCACTCATTAAAATGCAAATCAATTTATAACTTTTTTGAAATGCATGGTTTTGGATTTTTTTGTTATTCTGTCTCTCACTGTTAAAATAAACTTAACATTAAAACTATAGTCTGATCATTTCTTCATCAGTGGGCAAACACACAAAATCAGCAGGGGATCAAATACTTTTTTTCCCCTCACTAGAGCACCAAGAAAGGGGTCTGTACAAAATAAAGCCACTAACTCAGAAACTTACCTCACAGAGATGATGCTACAAGGAAGTTACTTTGTAGAAAGGGAAATCCCTCTGACAGGTTCAAAGGGTATCTTTTAGAAAAGCCAACAGAATCAGGTTCAGATCCCACAGAATCACAAGTGGATATACAGGTAGAACAATGTAAGCAACACCCTGGATGGAGACACTTACCAAAGAATGAGAAGCATGTGGCATGAAAAGAAAGGCACGCAATGGAAGAAATCTTTTGATGCTACTCAAAGCCAAATTATTTTTCCAGAAAGAAATAAGGCCATAATGCATCCCATTGAATTCCCCCCTGGGATGGAAAATTGCTGGTCTTGCAGCCATACAAAGTACTCATTCCATGTGCTGGAGCTAAACCTAGCTTTTAGGAGCATAAGAATACCAGAATCAAAATAGGCCCCTATCTTTTAAAAGCTGAACTTCATCAGCCATGTCACAAAACCAGGCAGGTAAATTGGTCCTTGGGTCCTCTGGCCCACAGAGAGTCCACCAGGAGTCTAACGAAGTTCGAAGTACCACAAACGCCTGGGCCAGTTCAGTGCACGAGTAGCATCAGAATGTCCCATTTCAAATCTGTGAAGCAGACGAGGTAGGAGCTTCAGAGGTGGAAAGGCCTAGATCAATTTATACTGATCTCATGGAGTCACCAGGGTATCCCCTGCTAGAGGGTCACTGGTTCCGAAAACAAACCTGCTCAGTTTGTTGATGAATCTGGAAGCCAGGGAGATCCATGTCCTGCACTCCCCACCTGCAGAGGTCTCAAAACACCTCTAAGTAAAACAACCATTCTCCCAGACATTGGCAACGTAGAAAATCCATCTGCCATTTTTCCACAATTGGAAATGTGCATGACAGACAGGACTGAAGTGTGAAATTCCACCCAAACCAGAATCAGGTCGGCCTCTGATGTACGCCATTGCTGTGGCATTGTCCAAATGAAGGTGGGTTAGATGAACCTGCAGTAGAGAGGTCTAGTGTTAAAAATCTGACATGGTAGGGGGGAAATTCTAGAAAAAAAAAAAAAAAAAACACAAAACAAATCTGCACTATTACAGTCCTATTTCCATTAGGTACAATCCCATGTTCCTTAGATGAGGGGAAAATTCCACCCCTCAGGCCCTTGGCAGGGATGCAAGCTGTCAAGTTATTAGTAGAACGTGAACTGGGAGGGTCCACAGGACAAACTCTCTCTGCTCTTATGATCCAACATACTGCAAGCATCCAAGTGTGCCGATTGCTTGCAAGGGGGTACTCACAAACCATCTGCAGAAGCAGGGAAGGTATGCAACTTTGTCCCTGTAAGGCAGTAGCAGGGAGACCTTGACAGATCACTTTCAGGGGAGCAAGGTGGCAATGGTGCAGGCGTCTCATAAAAGGTGGGAAAGGCTGTGAAGGTGCATGTGTGCAATATAGGAGGTGGCATAGCACATTTACAGTGAAGCCACACAATAAGGCAGTTATGCAGGCGCAGTAAGGTGGGCATGTGCGACAATTCAAAAAATGGAGCAGTGCCCAATTTCTGCCAAGGGCTCAAGCATTAACCCCTGCTGATGTGACAGCCACAGAGTCTTAGAATAAACACAACCATTATATATGCCAGGCTGGTGAGCTTCCCAAGCATAAAATCCAGTGCCCTGGGGTCACAATACAGGAAGGCCCCACATCTTCCACATGGTGGGGTCCAGGTACAGCCTCCAAGGCTATGGCAAGGATCAGCCGATCTGGAAACTGCGTAAATGAACCCTCTTGGCGTTAAAATGTATAACAGGTTCTCTGCGCTTGCGGTCAAGGGGTTTTCCTCACTACAATCCCAGCTGCCGAACACCCAACTATAATCCGCATATAAATAATAGGAGCTAAAATTATTTCAAAGAAAAATGTTGCAGTGCTCTAAAGTGAAATACAATTCTTCTCATTATCAAATTAAAAACATAATGTGCTCAACCTATATAACAATGTATCATTAGTGCTAAACATATTAAAAAATGCTCCCAAAAAACGCAAAATTATTACTATTGTGCTCCAGAATAATTCATATAGTCCACCTTCATGTGCAAAATGCCCACTCTTCTGTGCATATTACAAGTGCTCCTTAGTCAATTTTCAATGTGCCATTAACAACCTCCAGTGCTTGTGAATTCTACTACACACCTCCCCTCGTAAAAATGCACTTACCAGACTGTATGTCCCTTAAATCAATAAGTAGGTCTTCATGCACCTTTAAAAAGGTTTGTTCCAGCTCCACAGGGCATTCCCTCCACTCCGCTGGTATTATTACCAGTATCCAACAATCTCCTTGCCACCACAGGATAAATATTGGAAAAATCCGTACACTGTCTAATATTTTTATTTCAAGTAAAACATCAACAGCCAAATTGCACACTTACATTAGATGGTACCACAATATTTTGCCTTGTAACACACACACAGCACTACCAGGCACAGGAAGAAGAGAGGAGAACTCCTGCTTATCCAGTAACAAACATGCTTATTTCTTGAGGCACGAAAATGCCAGTACAGTACAAATAGCCCCCAAACGACCACTTTTTGGAAAGTAAACAGTCCAAGGTACTTGGTAAGAGGCATGGTGAGTTTTTTGAAGTTGTCATTTTTTGTCACAATTATTTTGAAAAAGAAAAAAAAGAAAAAGGAAAGTAAAGAAAGTAATATGTCATAATTTTATTTATTTTTTTCATACTGTCACCAGTTCAATACAGCATTATCATATAACTGGTGTGTCGGTGATAAAGAACACTGATAGGTGATCATATGTGTAAAAAAAAAAATAAAAAAAATACATTTTTTTCTTTTTTGATACATTTTTTTCTATGATTTTTTTTACACTGATTTTTTACTGAATGAAAGTGGTTCATTCAGTGTCTTTTGTTGTGATTACCTGTGATTGGCCCTATCTGTACAATGTGATCACTATGACCAATCACCGGTACAAACACAATTGTATACAATGGATGGATGGCATGAAAGGAAGCCATGTATTGCTTACAAATGTCATGTGATCTGCTGTGATTGGTCACATCGATCACATGGTACTGGCAGCGAGCCGGTACAGTGATCAGTCATTGGTTGTGTCCACCGGCAGCCCTGCGGCAGCGCAAGAGGCGCATTCTGGGAGGACGTCATAGGACATCCTCCCAGAACAACAGTGCTCCAGCCTGGACATCATTGTACTACAGACTGGGCGGGAAGGTGTTAAGGAAGAAATAAGGTAATTTTGAAAATGATTGCAGCAACATGTCCCAAAAAAGTTGGGCGAAGGCAACAAAAAGCTGACAAAGTACAACCCCAATTCCAAAAAATTTGGGACAGGGCCATGTTTACCACGGTGTAGCATCTCCTCTTCTTTTAACACTCTGTAAATGTCTGGGAACTGAGGAGACCAGTTGCTGGAGTTTTGGGAGAGGAATGTTGTCCCATTCTTGCCTGGGCATATGTCGCTCTAAAACCTGAATATATTTTTTAGCATTAATGGTGCCTTTCCAAATGTGCAAGCTGCCCATTCCATATGTACTAATGCACCCCTATACCATTAGAGATGCAGGATTTTGAACTGTTAAAGTGGTTGTAAACCCTTTCCAACCACTTTTTTGCTACAGGTAAGCCTATAAAACGGATTTTTAAAACAGCTTACCTGTAAAATCCTTTTCTTGGAGTACATCACGGGACACAGAGCAGCATAATAATGACTATGTGGGTTATACGCTTACCTTTAGGTGATTGGATACTGGCAACCAATAGTAAGACAGTTCCTCCCATATAACCCCTCCTATACAGTAAGTGCCTCAGTTTTGTAGCAAGCAATGACGATCCCAGAAAGAGGGGAGGGACCTCTGTGTCCCGTAATGTACTCCAAGAAAAGGATTTTACAGGTAAGCTGTTTTAAAAAAACAGTTTTTCTTTATCGTACATCACGGGACACAGGGCACCATAATAATGACTATGTGGGATGTCCTAAAGCAATGCATCTGAGGGGGGGGGGGGGCTGAGATTATAAAGCACCCTGCAACACGCTGTGGCCAAAAACAGTCTCATTTTGAGATCTCGCATCCACCTGGTAAAACCTGGTGAACGTATGAACTGAAGACCAAACGGCTGCTTTGCAAACCTGAGCCATAGACACCTGCTGGCGTACTGCCCATGATGCACTAACCCTTCTAGTGGAGTGTGCTCTTAAATCCCAGGGTGGAACCCTGCGCTTTAATCCATACGCCTGGACAATAGTCTGGCGAATCCACCTGGATATAGATGAACTTGTTGCCAGCTGTCCTCTTTTATGACCCTCAGGCAAGACAAAAAAACAGTCCGTTTTCCGAAAGGGAGCTGACATTTCCAAGTAAACCTTTATCGCTATCACCAGATCCAGTGAGTGAAGCGAACTTTCCTCCATAGTTTTAGGGTTTGGTAAAAAGGAAGGTAAAATGATATCCTGATTCAAATGAAATTTGAAAACTACCTTCGGTAGGAAATCCGGACGAGGTCGCATGACCACTCTGTCCTGATAAAGAATCATAAACGGTTCTTTGCAAGAAAGGGCGGCTAATTCTGACACCCTTCTAGCCGATGTAATAGCCACTAGGAAAGCTAATTTCCTGGTCAATAGGACAAAAGGAATATGCCCAATAGGTTCAAAGGGCCTGACTCTAAGGCTGACAGTACCAAATTTAGGTCCCAAGGACATAAAGGTGGTTTAAGCGGTGGCCTCAGGTGTGTTACTCCCTTGACAAAGGTTCGCACCAAAGAATGGGATGCAATTGGTCTTTGGGAAAAAAACGATAAGGCCGAAATCTGTCCCTTAATTGTCCCTAAAGCGAGCTGCAAGTCTACTCCTGTTTGGAGAAAGGCGAGAACTCTTCCAATCGTATACCTACGAGGGTTCCATTTTCTTTTCTCACACCAAGAAATGTATGACTTCCATACTCTATAATAGATAGCTCTAGAAACGGACTTTCTAGCGTTTATCAAAGTGGACAAGACTGAACCCATGATACCACGGCCTTTCAATAGTCTGGTCTCAATAGCCAGGCCATCAAATTCAGCAACCGTAAAGAAGGATGGAATATGGGCCCTTGAGACAACATGTCTGGACGGCAAGGAAGGACCAACGGGTCCCCTAATGCCAATTTCACAATCTCTGAGTACCATGATCTCCTGGGCCACGCTGGGGCAACTAAGATCACCGGCTTCCGTTCTGCGTAATAAGTGCGGCAGAATTTGGATCGGAGGGAAGGCATATATCAGAGAATACTGATCCCAAGGAACTACTAATGCGTCTATCCCGACAGCAAGCGGATCCTTGGTCCTGGATACAAACCTGTCCAGCTTGGCATTGAATCTGGATGCCAGCAGATCCACATCTGGGGTCCCCCAGTATTGGCAGATCTGTAGAAACAGCTTGGGATGCAGGGACCATTCCCCTGGTAACAATTTTTGGCGACTTAGGAAATCCGCCTGCCAATTGTCCACCCCCAGAATAAACACTGCCGACAGAAATGGCACATGTTCTTCTGCCCAGGTCAGTATATGATCCACCTCTCTTTGGGCTGCCCGACTCCTGGTATCTCCCTCGTGGTTGATGACTACTGTGAAGTTGTCGAACTGGACTCTGACAGGAAGACCCCGCAACCTGGACGTCCAGAATCGCAGGGCCAGACGAGCTGCCCGAATCTCCAGTAGATTGATGGGCAGAGTCTTTTCTGTCTGAGACCATACTCCCAGAACAGACGCTTCCTCACGGCGTCCGTGGTTACCACTCTCCAGGCTACTGGTGGGAAAGACTTCCCTCTTTTTAAGTTGCTGGTTCTTAACCACCAAGAGAGGTTCCATAGAACCTGTGGAGATAGAACTATAGGTTGATTCAAGGTTCGAGCAGACTTGTCCCAGGCTTTCAGGATACTGTTCTGATACACTCTGGAGTGGAACTGTGCATATGGCACTGCGCTGAAAGATGACACCATCTTGCCCAAAAACCTCATGCACAGCCAAAGAGAAGGTGTTGGTTCTTTTTTCACCTCCTGTACAAGTTCCACTATGGAGGCGACCTTTAAGGGTGGAAGAAACACTTTTTCTTTGGCGGTGTCCAAGACCAGACCAGATACGGTGTCCAAGACCAGATACACCAAGGCTTGGGTCGGACAAAGAGCTGTCTTGTCCAAATTTAGTACCCAACCTAGGCGTTGTAAGACCCGCACTGTACTTGACACGTTTAGAACTAGTGTAGGGCGAGAGCATTCCCTTAGAAGTAGATCGTCCAGATATCCTATTATGGAGACTCCTTAAGATCTTAGGGAAGCCAACACTGGGGCCAGAACCTTTGTGAAGACCCTGGGGGCCGTGGCTAGACCGAAAGGCAATGCCACAAACTGGAAATTACTGCCCTCTACAGCGACGCGTAAGAACCTTTGGTGTGGACCGAAGATCGGCACATGAAGGTACGCATCCTTGATATCTATGGATGCTAAATAGTCTCCCTTTCTCAAGGACCTTATGACCGAATGAACCAACTCCACGCGGTAAGATCGGATGATCGGATGTCTAAAAAGAAGTCAAGATCCTTGAGGTCCAAAATGGGCTTTACTTCCCCATTTGGTTTCGGCACGGTGAATAGATTTGAGTAAAACCCCTTGAATCTTTCCTCGTGCGGGACCTTTACAATTACTCCCTGCATCAGCAGATGGTTTAAAGCTAGGAATAGGCATCTTCTTTTCTCTAGATCCGCCGGGACACTTGAGTGTAGAAAGCGGTTCGGGGGAACCTCCCAGAAGTCTATTCTGTAACCGTTTTTTACAGTGGAAATGACCCATCTGTCTTGAACCAGTTCTTCCTAGGCCTCCCCAAACAGACGAAGCCTGCCCCCCACCCGTGAGAGCGGGGGCGCCCCTTCACAAGGTAGACTTGGAGTTGGGCTTGGGTGGCTTCTGGGTCCAGGGTTTTTTTCTGACCCTGTGGTCTTTTAAACCCAGACGGCTGAGGCCGTTAATACCGCTTAGGGGAAGAGCCACCAGGCCCTGGGGGATTAGGAATTTTATAAGAGGGCTGCTTCCCCTTCTTTTTAATAGGAAGCAGAGCGCTCTTTCCTCCAGAGATCTTTTGGATATATTTATCCAGATCTTCGCCAAACAGGTGCTCTCCAAGAAATGGAAAAGCAGCAAGTAGCCTTTTACATGGCGCCTCAGCAGACCAGTTCTTTAGCCACAATACTCGGCGCATATGAACTGATAGTATATTCTTTACTATCCTCTTAAAGCGATCCTTTAGGGATTGACAAATCCCAATAGCTGCAATAGCAGGCTGAACTGCTGCACTGGCAACCGAGAAGGAGGCCTTTAATAAGGACTCTAGCTTTTTATCAGCCGGATCCTTGAAAACCTGGGCATTATCTACTGGACAGGTTAAATTTTTATTCACAGAAGATATGGCAGCATCTACCAAAGGTGTGCTCCATTTCTTCCTAAACTTCTCCTCCATAGGGTATAACACAGAAAACCTTTTGGGAGGTAAGTATATCCTGTCAGGATGCTCCCAGTCCGCATTAATCACCTGCTCCAGTAATGGATGCAAGGGAAAAGCTTGGGAAATTTGTTTAGGTCGCAAAGATCCCAGAGTAGAACAGGAGAATGCAGACTCCTGAACCGGGGGTAACTTAAACCCAATTCGTACCATCTCCATTAGAGATTGGATAAACAATTTCTGGGAATGGGAGGCTGAAATTGGTTCTTCAGAGCCAGAGTCCTCAGCCGAGGAATCTTCAGCCTCTCCTACGTCTTGGTCCTTTATGTCCAACTCCTCCGGTCCTCTGCCCATTCTGGTTCCAGTTCACCTGGACCCATCTGGCTATAAGAGTCCTGGGGCTCTAGTGACTCTCCACTTGGCCCAGGCTCAGGGAGATCTATTACGCTTCCTTCCCCCCTGTGTTAAAAAGGCAATCATGCCAGCTATTTTGCCTTCAAGGCCAGCTAAGGCAGATGCCAAATCATCCTTTGTAACATAAGCCGAGGCAGGTAGATTGGTAGTGGCCACTATGCCTGACAAGTGCAATGGCTCAGCCAGGTCAGAAGCCGCAGGTCCTTCAGTAGAGACTGAGGCTGCATCAGTATGGGGTTGGTCTCCTGATTTTTGTGGAGGGACTCTTACCCCTGGGCTTGCCCTGTTCCCTGTTCCTCGTTTTTTGGAAGACATTGCTTACACACAAGATAACCAAGGAGTACTCCCCACAAACTACAACCAGTCTTTAACCTGTCACCGTTGTGTCCAAGACCATCAAACTCACGTGCCCACCATTCGCTCTGCTTCCTCCATGCGCACGCCAGGAGCTCCATGCCTATAAGCCCTAGCATGGGAGCGAGCTCGCGCAACAGCGGCCGGCGACCCGCCTACCGCATGGCGCATGCGCCGTCGTGACGCACGCGGCGCTGTGACGTGGACAGTAGCGGCGCACATCGGCGGCACACTCACGATGGGCGCGCACTCGCATGCCAATTTAAAAAATGTGCGCCAACCGGCCCTCTGTAACCCTGGACACCGGATCAAGGCTTACTCTGGCAGTTTGACAAAAGGGGAGTATAAAGACCCCAAAGGGGAGTACTCACCATCCGAAGCAGCAGGGCCAGTCTTGCCAGGCCCAATCTTCCCCCATGACGGCGGTTAGCGCCTCTAAGGACCTTCAGGGACCGGGTCCCCCATATATTGGGGTCCACGCCTCTGGACCTGTAAAGCCCCCTTTGTGGTTTTCTTGGGCAAGGTTGACCAGGAATACCAACTTTAACAAGGGTCCAGCGTGGGACATTCTTTTGAAGAAACTGAAGAGCTTCAACAGCCATGACCATCACCTTCAAGACACTGGCGAAAAAACTGAGGCACTTCCTGTATAGGAGGGGTTATATGGGAGGAACTGTCTTACTATTGGTTGCCAGTGTCCAATCACCTAAAGGTAAGCGTATAACCCACATAGTCATTATTATGGTGCTCTGTGTCCCGTGATGTACGATAAAGAAATTAGGCTTACCTGTAGCTACACTGGATATCTCCTAAACCTAAACGGTTTAGGAGATATCCCCTGTATTTCCATGTGCTGACATCATAGGCACATGCACACTGAAACGACGGCACGTACGTGCCGTTGCTTCAGTTAGACTGTGCCGTTACCGGCAGCTCCCATGCGCGACGTCATCGCGACTCTGGCCAATTACAGCGGCGGAGCCCACGATACCCAGAAGTAACTCCGGGAGCGATGTCGGCCGTCGGAGTGGTGAATGAGGACCGCTGTGGGGGCTTCGATCTCAGGTAGGTAATTCATAATGAGCGAGTATGCTATGCATACTCGCTCATTATACCTTTGTCTTGCAGGTTTTTTTTTTTTGTTTTTGTTTTTTTTAGGGTTTACAACCACTTTAACAAGCTGGAAAGTCCCACTCCTCTTTAGTCCAGAGGACATGGCATCCATAGTTCCAAAATGAATGGGAAATTTCAATTCGTCTGACCACAGTTTTTCACTCTGCAAAGACCATTTTAAATAAGTTTTGGCCCAGAGAAGACAGCAGTGTTTCTGAATTGTTCAGGTATGGCTTCTTCTTTGCATAATAGAGTTTTACCTTGCAGTTTTTTGATGGCACGGTGTTCACAGACAGTGAATTTTGGAAGTATTCCTGAGCCCTTACAGGAATAAATCGGTGCCATCTAAGGGCCCTAAGATCACGAGCATCTAATATTGGATTTCAGCCTAGTCTTTTCTGCACATTATGTGCTGTAGATGATAAAATATTTAAAGTCTTTGCAATTTTACATTGAAGAACATTGTTCTGAAATTGTTCAACAATTTTTAAATGCAGCTTTTTACAGATGGGTAAATCCTCTGTCCATCTTTACTTCAGAGACACTCTCTCTACGATGCCCTTTTTATACACAAAAATGTTACTAACCTGTTGCCAATTAACCATACTAACCATTCTCTTCCTTTTTAGTACTATTTACTTTGCCAGCTTTTTGTTGCCCTGTCCCAACTTTTCTGAGACGTTTTGCTGCCATCAATTTCAAAATCACCTTATTTTTGTTTTCTTAAAATGGTGCATTTTCTCAGTTTAAATCATTTGATGTGCTTTCTATTTTCTAGTGTGAATAAAATAGAATTTGCAAATCATTGCATTTTGTTTTCGACTTTCCACAGTGTCCTAACTTTTTTGGAATTGGGGTTGTAAGTTAAGCACATTATGTTTTGAATTTGATATTGAGAGGAATTGTTTTTTTTTACTTCAGAGCACTGCGCCATTTTTCTTTAAAAAAGCAAAAGGGCTTGACTGAAGACAAACATCTTGATAAAAGCAGAACAAAGCCTATTGGAAAGTGTTGGCTTCTCTCAGCAGAGAGAAGGTGTCCACTCTAAGACGCTAGCATAAAGCTAGAGCAGGATGGGAGTGGGAGGGGTTATATGTGGCTGACTAACAGCTTTGTTTGGTAGTGTCCCACCTTCTGTAGCCAGCAGCATAACGCACTTGTCTCAAAATAATACTGATCCTGTTTTCCTTGACGAACGATACAATATTTTTTACAGCATGGATTTAAAAATTTATGCAATATTTACATCCTATTCAACAATATTAAAAAGGTATTGATATTATTAATAAATTTTAAAAAAAGGAAATTTTAACTCACCTTGAAGAAAGTGGACCAAATGGAGTAGGAAAGGAAGAAACACCCCTCTGCCTGCGTTTTCTAAATGCCTGTTCAATAAGTTTGGCTTCAGATGTTGGGTCAATTCTCCAGAATGAACCTTTTCCAGGCTCCTCTTGAGAACGTGGTACTTTGATAAAGTACCGATTTAGTGACAGGTTGTGCCGTATTGAATTCTGAAAGAGAAAATATCAGCTTTAAAGCAGAGTTCCACCCAAAAATGAAACCTCCGCTTTAAGTACTTGTGACCCCCTGACATGCCACATTTTGCATGTCATTTTTTTTTGGGGGGGGTACCTAGTTTTTACAGGTACCCAGCTCCAATTTCCTCTCCTGGTGCCGCTAGGCCGAACAGAAGTTCACCTCTCCCCCCTTCCCTCCCTGCACTCTTCTGGGACACGTCCCAGAAGATTGCCCAGCTATTCACGCGCAGCGCGTGTCCGGCTGTGAATCCAAAGCCAGGTGACCACACTTGCAATGCCTGCTCCGCAGAGAGGAGGGGGAGAGAAGGGAGGCTTCGGATGCCCGCAACGCTGGACCGTGGGACAGGCGAGTGTCTGATTATTAAAAGCAAGCAGCTACTCTTTTTGTAGATGCTGACTTTTAAATGGGTGAAACTCTGCTTTAAGAATACAGGAATGTTGAAAATAATTAATGAAATACAGCAAAGCCCCTTTCTACAACTACATGAAACATAGAATGCCAAAAACTCACAAGTCCTACTGCTTTATATCAGGGTTTGACAAATTTGATTTGAATATAGGAGCCAGTTTTTTTTAACTAACAAATCTTACGGGTGGAACATGTAACATGTTCCCGAAGTTGAACTTCTCTTTTGACCCTTTCACTGCCAGAGAAATTTTTTGCACACGTTTAACCACTTGCCCTCCGGAAGATTAACCACCCTTCATGACCAGGCAATTTTTTGCAATACAGCAGAGTGTTACTTTAACTGATAATTGCATGAAGTGCAACGCTGTACGAAAATAAAATTGAATGCTCTTTTTTTTACCACAAATAGGGCTCTCTTTTGGTGGTATTGGATCACTCCTGCGTTTATTATTTGCACTGTAAACAAAAAAAGGCCGACAATTTTTAAAAATATATATTTTTTACTTTCTGCTATAAAACATACCAAATAAAAAAAACGTAAAAAACAAACGATGGGATATTTTTATTTGTTTATTTTTTTACTTGTAATAGCGGCGATCAGCGACTTATAGTGGGACTGCGATATTGCAGCAGACAGTCAGGACACTGACACTTTTTGGGGACCAGTGCTAAAAACATGCACGGTCACTGTACTAATGACAATGGCTGGGAAGGGGATAAACATCAGGGGGCGATCAGAGGGTTAACTGTGTGCCAAACCAGTGTTTGTGCACTGTGTGTGAGGGGCTTAAATAGGCAGAGAGCCATAACGGGCAATCTGCCTAATGATAGGTGGGTGCCGGCAGACAGAGTCCGCAGTACCTGCAGAACAGCTCCCACGGTGTCTAATCACTTTGGGAGCGGGTCACCGCGTGATCAGGTGCAGAGTGGCTGCCCTGCTGCAGTACATGTATGGTGGGCAGTTCGCAAGTGGTTAGAAAATCATTTTAAGCATGAAGATTACATAAAACACCCAAACATTATATCTTTTCTGAAAGCAGACACCCTAGAGGATAAAATAGTGGTAGTTCCAATTTTGTTTGTCACACAGTATTACTGCAAAAGGTCTAGGGAGAAAAAAAAAAAATCAAAGTTACTTACCGGTAACGTTTTTTCCAAGAGTCCTTTCAGGACAGCACACTTGAGAGACCTCAGCTCCTCCCCTCTTAGAAAACACCGCCTCCACCAGACTTTTAAGTCGCCCCTTCCCATCAGCCCGTCAGTTTTTGCACGAGAACCTCCGGCCAGTCTAGGGAGACATAAGTACACATCAAAACAACTTTCATATTCCTGATGCTCTCACATCCTAGTGGCAAGACAATATTTGGGTGGGTATCGGTGCTGTCCTGAAAGACTCTTGGAAAAAACGTTACCGGTAAGTAACTTCGATTTTCCCTCCTTCGTCTTTCAGGACAGCACACTTGAGAGGATAAGCGAGCACTTACCCTAGGGTGGGACTACTGCCTGCAGAACGCCCAAAAGCCTGGTCCTGGGCAGACAATAAGTCCAGTCTGTAGTGCTTAACGAAAGTCTTAAAAACTTGACCACGTAGCTGCTCTGCAGATCTGATCGGGTGTAGCACCAGCCCACTCTGCTTGTGACGTTGCCATAGCCCTAGTGGAATGAGCCCTAAGAGCCCTTGCACACTGGGGCGGTTTGCAGGCGCTATTGCGCTAATAATAGCGCCTGCAAACTGACCCGAAAGTGCCGCTCCTTGCATTCCAGTGTGAAAGCCCCGAGGGCTTGCACACTGGAGCGATGCGCTGGCAGGACGGTAAAAAAAGTCCTGCCAGCAGCATCTTCGGAGCGGTGAAGGAGCGGTGTGTATACCGCTCCTTTACCGCTCCTGCCCATTGAAATCAATGGGACGGCGCGGCTATACCGCCGGCAATGCGCCTCTGCAGAGGCGCTTTGCGGTGGTATTTAACCCCTTCTCGGCCACTAGCGGCCGCATACCGGCGGTAAAACGCAGCTAATAATAGCGGTGTTTTACCGCCGACGCCGCCCCCGCCCCAGTGTGCAAGGGCTCTAATACCTTCCAGAACTTCCACCCCCTTTGCTATATAGGCCTGACTAAATAGCCAATCTTAGCCATCTGGCTATAGTGTGTCTAGAGGCTTTGGAACCCATCCTTGACCCTGAAAAAGAAACAAAAAAAGGAGTCGGATTTCTTAAACTGCTCCGTGACCTCCAGGTACCTTAATGCACATCTTCTGACATCTAACTTGTGGAAGACCTGCTCCTGTTCCCTCACAGGATTTGAACAAAAAGTGGGTAAACAAATTTCCTGCCTGCTATGAAATTCCGAAACCACCTTTGGAACAAAGACCGGATCGGTTTAAAAAATAATCCTATCCGAAAAAAAAACTTGAAAGAAAGGTGCCCTACTAAAGAGGGCTTGTAGCTCACTAACCCTCCTTGCAGTAGTGATGGCTACTAAGAAAACCGTCTTGAGGGTTAAAAACTTCACCGTACAAGACTCAATAGGTTCAAAAGGACCCTCTGTAAGGGCCTGCAAAACTAAGGATAGATCCCATACCGGAAAAGGACGAGAGCTGACTGGTCTCTGCCTACTTAAGGCTCTAAAGAACCTGGGTATCCAGGGATTTACTGCTAGCTGTTGTTCAAGGAATACACTTAAAGCCGACACCTGACTTTTAAGGGTACTAAGTGCCAAACCCTTATCCGCCCCACTCTGAAGGAACTCTAGCACTGCTACTGGACTGCGAACATTAAAGGAGCTTTCTGCGCACCAAGAATCGAATTTCTTCCAGACCTTCAAATAGATTCTGCGCATCTCTTCTTTCCTAGAATTTAGAAGAGTTGTTACCAATCCCTCGGAAAACCCCTTACTTCTCAGCAAGTCCTCTTCAGTAGCCAGGCAGCCAGATTTCATCTCTCCACCTGAGGGCAGCAGACTGGGCCTTGATAGAGTAGATCTTCCCTGACCAGTAGTATCCAGGGTGGTTCCACTGCCAGTTTCCTTAGGACCGAGAACCATGGCCTCCTGGGCCAGTGTGGCACTATCAGGGTCGTGTCCTCTAACTGGAATTTTCTCAAGACCGCAGGCAACAGAACCTGAGGGGGGGAAGGCATAGCATTTGGAAAAATGCCAGCTCTGAGACAGAGCGTCCACCCCTATCGCCCCGTCCCAGTGGTTCAGGGAGAAAAAGAGGGGGGCCTTCGTGTTTTCCCTTGAAGCGAAAAGGTCCACACATGGGATCCCCCATTTCTCGATAATCATCTTGTAGATGACTTGATTGAGAACCCAATCGCTTTCCCTCAACTTCCTCCGGCTGAGGAAGTCTGCTCTCTGGTTTAATTCCCCCTTTAGGTGAACAGCTGATAGTGAGAGTACCGTGACCTCGGCCCAACTGAAAATTGTCTTCGTCAGACCCCAAAGAGAACCGCTCCTGGTGCCCCCCTGTCGGTTTACGTAAGCAACTGCTGAGGAATTGTCTGAGCGGATCTGTACATGATGTCCTCGGAGCTCCTGTTGGAAAGCTCTGAGAGCCAGAAAAATGGCCCTCAGTTCTCTCCAGTTCGAGGACTGTACTGCGTCCTCGACTCCCCAGGAACCTTGTGCCAGACTCGCCCCCAGGTGTGCGCCCCAACCTGTGCCGCTTGCATCTGTTGTCACAATTTTGGACACAGGCAGAACCCAGTCCAGACCCTGCGATAGGTTTGGTGCCTTTCTCCACCACCACAGGGATCTCATCACTTGTACAGGAATGAAGACCGCCGAGTCCAAGGACCTCTGAGTGTGGTCCCAAACCTTCAGAATGAACCACTGTAAAGGGCGGAAGTGCATTAATGCCCACCTTACTGCTGGGAGGGCAGCTGTCAGCAATCCCAAGGCTGACATGGCCCTTCTTATGGTGATTTGTTGATTGCCCTGCAGAACTGCCAAGACTCTGTCTATTTTGGCAATTTTCTCTTCGGGAAGAAAAAACTCTCCGTTGGGTTGAGTCCAGGATGTAACCTAGGAATGCAATCCTCAGGGATGGAACCAGGCTGGATTTCTCCAAATTTAGGAGCCAACCCAGATGCTCCAGTATACCTCTTGCTACTTGCAAATCCTGGACCAGCTGCTCCGGGGAGGGAGCAAAAAGGAGCAGGTCGGCCAGGTATGCGATTACCGAAATTCCCCGAAGACGCATAAAAGCCAGGACTTCCACCAAAACTTTGGTGAATATCTGGGGCGAAGAGGAGAGCCCAAAAAGGAGGGCTTGGAACTGAAGATGCATTACTTCCTCCCCGGACCTTACCGCCAGCCTGAGGAATTTTTGACTGTCCTCCGCGATCGGAATGTGCAGACAGGCGTCCCTTAGATCTATGGATGCCATGTAGCAATTCGGAGGAAGTAGTGTTTTTACAGAAAAAATGGAATCCATCCGAAACTTCTTGTAGGAGATTGATAGGTTCAGGATGAGTCTGAATTTCCCTGAAGGCTTCCGAACCACAAAGTTGTGGGAGTAGCAACCCCTGCCTACCTCTCCGGATGGGACACGTGATATCACATCCTGCCGCTCTAGATCCTCCAGTGAGGCTATTAATGCCGCTGCCTTCTCTGCACACTTTGGCAAGTCCGTAACCAGCAGCCTGTGTGGGGGGGAATTGAGAATTCTAATCTGTACCCCCTCCTTATGATCCCTAGAATAAACTGATTGGAGGTAACCGACTCCCACTGTGGGAGGAAGGCCCCCAGTCTTCCTCCCACTGGGGTTAACCCATCATTGGGGCTTTCGGGCTGTTCAGGAGAGCGAAAAATCGCTCCCCCGCGCCCTCTGCCCTTGAGACTTTTTTCTGAGACTCTGCTCTTGGAAAATTAAACTTCCTTTGTGAGCGAGTCTTCTTTTTAGGCTGTTCCTCCAACTTTTTCTTCAAGGGGAAGGCCTTCTTTTTATCGGCCGTTCGATCAAGAACCGCCTCCAGATCTGGACCGAACAGCAAGTCCCCTGTGAAAGGGACCCCGCAAAGCTTTATTTTTGAAGCATTGTCCCCCTGCCAGGTCTTTAACCAAAGGGCTCTCCTGGCTGAGTTGGCCAAAGCAGAAGATCTAGCAGACATGCGGACCGACTCTGCTGAGGCGTCAATGTATGTGATCCCCTTCAAGAGCATTGGGAAGGAGAAGAGAATAGTCTCCTTTGCGGTCCCAGCTTCAATATGAGCTTTTATATGTGTTAGCCAGTGCTCCATGTTACATGCCACCACTGTGATGGCCATGGCAGGCTTAAGGTTGCCTAGAGAAGAATCCCAGGACTTTCTAAGTAGAGAATCCATCCGTTTGTCAATGGGGTCTGCTAGCACCCCCATATCTTCAAACGCCAAGCCTGTTTTTCTGGATACCTGAGAGAAGGCTGCATCCAGTCTAGGCGACTTGTTCCACAAAGCAGCTTCATCCTCTGAAAAAGGGAATCTGCGTTTTAATGCTCTAGAAAAGAAAGACTTCCTTTCTGGGTCCCGCCATTCCTTTTTAATAGTGTCTACTAGGACCTCATGTACCGGAAAGACCTTTTTCTTCTGCTCTCCAAGACCCACGTACATTCGGTCATGTAGAGACAGAGATTTTTTTCTCGTCTTGGATACCTAGGGTAGTGTAAATTGCTCCCAAGAGCTCTTCCACTTCCTTCAAGGGGAGTTTATATCAGGAGGTTCTGGAGGACTCGCTGTCCACCTTCTCTCCGTCTGATTCGCTTGAGGAATGTGAGAATGCACTATCTGGCTCATCCTCCAAAGTCTCTCTGGAGCCCCCCGGTAACTCCTCACTGACTGAGGGACCTGAAGGACCAGGTGCGACATCTTACTGTGCTGGCAGAGGACCGGCTGGGGGCTGTATAGGCTGAAAATTGTCAAATAATGCTTTGAAAGATTGAAAAGTCCTGGAAAGCTCCTTAACAGAAGCTGCCAGGTCAGAGCTCTGTTCCATAGAGTGTTCCTTAACTAAGCCTTCAATGCATTTACTGCACAAAACCTTCCCCCAGGACTCCCCTAAAGTACTCCTACAAGATGGGCACTTTCTTTTGGACACATGTAAGGGCTTGGTTTTTTTCGCAGACTTGTCCTGAAACGACAAAACAAGCCCCGCCAGCATCAGCAACAGTTTTTGTTTTTTTAAAAAACTATGTGACCAACACCAGGAGTGCACCCCCTAGGACCAACCACAACCATGGTCGCAAACGTGCCTCTCCTCCCCTCTGACCACTAAGAGGAGGGTTCACCCATGGAGCTAAGTGGGAACAAGGTAAGGGAACACCACCCCAGGGTTCCACTTACCTTAGTGTGGCTGGTGCTGGCGTCACCCGGCACAGAACGGGAACCATCAGTCTCCGACATCCCTCTGGCCAGGGCAGTGGTCCGCCTCAGGATGCTCCTTTGGCTGACACTACAGCTTTAATGGAGCCCGCACCAGCCGTTGCGCTGTTTGTTTATCCATCCCGCAGGCCGGAACCGGAAGCCGCGGGTCAAACAGAAGTGCCCTCCCCGCCGGAAATTACGTCGCCCGTCATCCGACTCAGCGCTGAGATTCATGCTGACTCTCAGAGAGAGGGGGATCTGGACACCTCCGCATCGCCTTCCCCAGGCAGCGGAGAAACGAACTCCCAGGCCTCCGCATTCCCCAAGGGAGGACAGGGAGCGCAAGGCCACAGCAGGTAACCAGACTCCCCATCCGTGCTGCTGTGTGTGAGAGACCTCCGTCTCTCTCTTCCAGGATTGTACCAGCCTCAGCCTCACCAGCTGAAATAGCCCTTGGTTCCTAGCGATGTCTCCCTTCCGGAGGAAACACCAAAACTGACGGGCTGATGGGAAGGGGCGACTTAAAAGTCTGGTGGAGGCGGCGTTTCCTAAGAGGGGAGGAGCCGAGGTCTCTCAAGCGTGCTGTCCTGAAAGACGAAGGAGGAAAAAACAATTAAAAATTAATTTTAGGAGGGCACAAAAATGCAATAAAATTACCAAATTTTTGGGTAAAATATAAAAGCAGAGGTTGCAAGAAAATAGATACGTAAATAGATACCCAATATGTCAGACCATAAACATGTCAGTACACTATATTTTTCATAGGTGATGCTTTAACATCCCCCTATAAGTCATCAGTTTAGCGCTATGAAGGAGGTCTGGTGCTAGAATTGTTACTCTCATTCCAGCATGTGCTGCGATATGCAACATGCGTATTGCAATGAACGCTTTCAGGTGCAGGCACCACGCGCGCTTACATTTAAATGTGCGTACATGTGGGGATGAGGAGGGCCTCAATTTGTTTTGTTTTTTTCATTAACCCCCACCTAGTAGACAAAAAGTCCTTTATGTGATGATTTTTTTTGGTGACCCTGCATGTCTCCCCTGTGCTCCACTGAGTGGAATGCAATGCACATCGCACTACATTACATTCTTTCCCAACCTGGATGGTCGGGCAAACTGTTAACGGGGACCCAGAAATGACATCACACGTCACTTCCAGGTCAACAACTAGAAGGGGAGGAGACTGAACATGTGTCAGCTCTCTTCCCTCCCCCTCTACCCGGTGGTACCGCTCTGCCGGTCCCGGGCCCGCAGATGAGCAAGCGGAGCCCAGGATACATAGTAGGCGTGGTGTCCAACCTTCTGGTCACAATGGTAACCTGGCGCCTGGGGTTTGTTGAGTCCTGCTTATGTTTAATCAAATATGATGCAAATTTAGCACTGTGGGAACAAACAATGGTTAAAAATGACCTAAAATTGTATACTGAAATAATAAAAATATTTGTTTTAGTAACCATTTTCCACACAGGACAGGCTGTCTTGTAGTGGGCCATCGCCCATCCTAAGACCTCGCACACACGGTACGAAAATCAGAAGGGAAAAGTCTGACGACGAGTTGTCTGCGGATTTTCGGATCGTTAGTACGGTGCATTCGACAGATTTGACATTTACATTAGACAAAAGCTGGATGTGTAGGCTATAAAAGTTTTGTCTGATGTGAACTCAACGTCTGATTTTCGGATGGTCAGTACAGAAATCCGTTACACAAAAGTCGAAAGTACAAACACGCATGCTCGGAATCAAGGAACGACTGGGAAGAGTTTGGTCTTGTAAACTACCTTTCGTAATTCAGAATTAACTTTCATGTAGTCTTTAACCTGGAACAAGTATAGAAATATTGAATTGTAACACTTTTGATACTTGTTTACAGTAGGCTTGTTCCCCAGACCTGGCATTGAAATGCATCATAGCCATAAACAGCCAGGCTATTACTATTTTCAGAAAGACCAACAACAGAAGCCCCATATTTCTCTCATGATGGGGGTATTTTTAGTAAGAATTTCACAAACATCCTCCCTGCATCTTCTCCCATTTCATACGATGTCCCAGATTGTTCTGTGTTTCTCACCCCAACTTTTTGCTGAACAGCGTTTCTCAAAGCCACTAAAGTCTGTGCTCCCCTTATAGCTAAATTCCACTTACACTGTCCAATGTGTGTGCTAGGCTGATAACAGGGCTCTGCCATTGTGAGCATTAGCAGTCACTATCTGCACCTTTGTGCATTTTCTGGTGGACAGACATTTTTTTCTTTGACAGTTCCCCATTATCACTCTTTTGCATGTCATTTGCCTAAAAATTTCCTGGAACAATAGACAGGTTGCAGCAGCCACACAAAGTTGGATTTACAAGTACTGAGATATGGGGGCTTATGGAGGTTACTACTAAACAGGCCTTAGATGGGCATTTGTGAAGTTCTTAAAGCAGAACTATGCTGAATCTGCACACCAAAAAACAAAAATGCTATTTAACTAATTTATAATATTCAAAGCAGCAAACATAATGCTATGTCTCCATACTATATTTTGCAAAGAAATCACTTTGAAAAACACCTCCTAGCATTTCTGGCCGCGGCTATCTTGAGTAAGGGCAGACGATTCATGCAGCATTTACTTCTTAGAAATCATACGTCTGTAGTTCAGGCATTCAGGCAGGAGGGTGTGCTTAAAACCCCTCCTCCCTTCCTGACATTTAACTAGGCCTAGAAACCAAAAAGTAACAAAGAGGTTGTATACTCCTCTTTGTGATTTTTACCTAAAAGTAAGCCTATAATAAGGCTTACCCGTAGGTAAAATGAATATCTCCTAAAATGTACGTCAGCGGTGCATGCGCTCTGAAGGTCCAAGGTATCGTAAACTTCAGGGCTTCTTCCTGGAACTGTGCTCTGCAAATCTGCCCTTCGAATGTACTTTTTATTTAATGTTTATTTGTGACAGGAGGTTTAACCTCTTCGCACCGAGCGCACGCAAAATATGTAGACTCTCGGCGGCCGGGCTTTGCCGCAGAGTGGCTGCATATTTGCATGCATTAGCGCTGACAGTGCTGTCCCGAGAGGGCGCACCCTGCGTGCTCCTGGCATAGTGACCAGCGGCTCACGGAAAGTTCCCGATCGCTTTTGGCAATCTGGACTTTTTTCGATCATGTGACCGCCGTGACAACCAAATCACAACAGTCATGTGGCCATAAGCCCCACCCCTGGCATAGCAAACCCCTTAAAGGGCCAGCGGAAGCCAGACCCAAGAGGTTTAGGCTTGACTTGTTGGGTATTTACTTAGTACAATCTCAGCTTTTATATTTTACCAAAAAATTGGATAATTACATAGTGCTCCCAATTTAATTTTTATTTATTATTTATGTGACAGGAGGAGCTTATATCTTCATTGTTGTAGCTTCTATATGTCATCACCTAGGCAGCCAGGTAAAAAAATGCTCAGTACAAAGAACTAATAGCTGATCAAAAGGTATCAATCAGCTTCTATAAATCCCCATTTATCGAAAATGTAATAAAATACAATCTCTTGTAGTATGACAAAATAAATATTCTGTATTGGCTACACTTACCTGCCAACCTTTATCAGCAGATCTGTAGTATGGGTAATGTTTGGTAATATGAGCATAGATGCCACTCAGTGTAAGCTGTCGATCTTGTGCATAGGAGATTGCCTGAACGATGAGCTGTGCATAGGAATATGGGGGCTTAGAGGCATCCTGAGAAAACAAAAATTAAGAAATGTATTAAAAAATAAGACATATAATAAATTGCCTGCTGAAAGTACTAGTTCCCTGTCTGTTTCTGGTTTTAATACTTTGAGAAACAGACCTGACTTGGAATGCAGCTGGTGTAGTCAGAGGAAAGGTTTCTGCTCTGCATCCTTAAACTGGGTAGTGACCTAAAGTACTGAAACATTGGGATCAACATAACAGTCAAGCAAGTGTATCAGGCAAGAGGAATCAGCCACATGACCACACAGAGGATGCTTTTAACTTGAACTTTACTAACAGAGGTAAAGAGTAGGATCAACAATGCAAGCAAGGTCAAAATGACAAAAAAGCGTGCCATAAAGTACAGAATAATGTTAAACTGAATATTAAGATGTACAAACAGGAGCTCATAAGAGCAATGTCACTGAAACTGAATAAAGACAGTTATAGTACAGCACAGTCTTCAATAGGCTCTGTAGCCACAGACACTAGAGAACGACCGCTACCTGAGTAAACTGTAAAATACATAAACAGCTACTTGAACTTAGCCCCTGTGATAACACCTCTCACAGTAAATTCCAGGGTAGGTTTGGGTACACTGGCAAGCAGGTAGAGGGATCTCTTAGCTGGCACCACAGGTTAACAGCTGGAGAAGTCCAAGACTGGTACCACAAGTGGACAGCTGGAGATGCAGGTCCACCTCACTTGATGCACAGTACACTGGTAGCAATTGCCAGTGTTCTCTGCAGTGGCTGGGTCTAGGTAGAAATTGCATGTTGTGCTCCGGCCTGGCAGTCAGGGCTGTGGGGATGCATACATCTAGCCGCAGATCACATGCACAGCCACCTCTGCCTCATCAGATGCCATCCCCACGAGCTCCTGAGAGTGGGAAAAATGGAAACCTATTCCCTGGGCATACTCAGAAGCCCAGGGGATTATGAAAAAAGGAGTTCAAGAACCTTGTGTCTGCATCATTGCAAGAAAAGGGAACTGTTAAGAAAAAAATGAGTCTGTCATTGCTTTTTATGAACAAGACAGCTCCCCTTTAAAATTCTATGTTCATAATCAAAAAGTTCTTAGACCCCTGTCACACTGAAGCGCCGCTAAAACAGCGCTCAAGCGCCGGTCATTTTGCGGCACTTTTTGGGCACTAGCGGGCGGGTTTTTTAAGGTCACGTGACCTTGAAAAAAAATCCAAAAACCATCCGCTTTGCGACACTTCCGAAGCGCTGCCCATTCATTTCAATGGGCAGGGGCATTTTTGGAGCGCTTTTTACAGCGCTCCAAACCCGCCCCAAAGATGCTGCTTGCAGGACTTTTTTTTAAGGTCCCGCAAGCGCACCGCCTGAGTGTGAAAGCACTCATGCAAATGAGTGGGAGGCGGTTTTCAGGCACTATTTCTAGCGCTAAAACGCCTGAAAACTGCCTCAGTGTGAAAGGGGCCTTATAGTGATTACACATATTGGCATTTGCGTGAACCTTATTATACTGTATGTAGCAGATCAAAGTAAATCAGGTTGATGATAGAAAAAATAGATTTTTTTTCATTTCAGTTTAAAGAATAAATCTACCAACAATATTTCATATTTGGGTGGATACTGACAGATTCTTATAAAGTCTGGGGACCACATCAGGGAAATAAGAATCTACTAAACCCTACTGATGCCATAATTGCTCTCATTTAAGAAATAGGTGGAGACAACATCCAGATTATTTGTGTCCCTGCGAGTTGTGAACATCTGGTGAGTGGTTGAAGCCATTTCCATCCACACAAAACCTTAGATACTAAAATACAATCAAAACTGTTCTGTTGCTCCTAATACCTAAATTACCCTTTCATGTCCTTAAAGCAGAACTTCACCCAAAAGGGGAAGTTCTGCTCTTCTTCAGCCTCCCACCTCCCTTTACATTTGGCACATAATTTTCTTTGGGGGGGTGGTGTTACCCGATTTTGACAGGTACCTGCTCCCCAATTTTGGTAAGATCACGGCAGCAATCTGAGTGCAAGTTTGCCCCCACACACACACACACACAGCCTTCTGATACACATCTAGGGTCCCAGAAGACTGTTCCCAGGTCGGACATTTCCAGGCAACTACCATTAGGTCTTGAGCATGTGATGTCTTGCAGATTTGTAAGTATGGGTCCCCCTTTTGGTTGATAACCAATGTTTGCAATAACTGAATACATTGTATTATGTGTGTCATATATTCCTAAACTATTTCTACTTTATAGACAATTGTGTGTGCATCAACCCCTGAGGAAGTGACGCTGTCACAAAACGCATCAGGATACATAGATGCAAGTTCATACCTATTATGGACTGATCTTTGAAACACTGTACCTGGCTACGGAATAACATGTATATATTAACCAATCTGCTTGACTATATGGCAATTAGGTCACTGTTGATCTGTTGGAAATTGTATTTACCAATAAATATTTACTTTATTGATTTTATTACTGAGTGTTTTGCACCTCATCTAAAGTCCCACGGGCAAATCATGTTTCTTTGTATATTGTGTGGGGATGAAGGCGTCTCACAGGGCACATCCGGCCATACTACGCTAGTTAGTTATAATACCCTTGCTTAGAGCAGGTAAGTATAAAACATCTTTTTTTATTTTAGTTTAAAAAAAAAAAAAAGAAGACCTCTACAACTGTTTTAAGTACCTTGCGATCCTAGATGGGGCTTTAAGAACTGTGAACAGGTTTCAGTAGAAACCTTGAAATGTTTCTGCTTCCAGAACAATGGCTCCTAGATTTAGGTGGTCTGGCAGGAAAGCATGGAGGGGTTAAAAGCGCCCGCAAAGCACCGTTGATGAAGCGCTTTGCAGATGCTTCGGCAGCGGTGCACATTGATTTCAATGGGCAGGATCGGTGTATACCCCGCTCCCGCACCGCCCCAAAGATGCTGCTTGCTTTTCTTCTAACGTCCTGCAAGTGCACCGCCCCAGTGTGAAAGCACTTGGGCTTTCACACTGGGGGTGCAGGTGAGGCTCCTTACAGGCGCTATTTTAAGTGCTTGAAAACGCCTCAGTGTGAAAGTAGCCTAAGGTCTTTTGCATGCTGAACATTTAGCCCCTGTGCCTGAGATTCCAGCGTTTTGTGTGAGCAGAAGGCACAGGTGCATGGTTCGGCTATGCTGCCGGCAGCCTGCTTGACCCTTGTGACTAAAATCATTGACAGGAAGACTACCCTTACAGAGAAAACAGTGGAGGGAAAAATTAATGTGTGTACCATGCCTACATAGGGATAAGTAACTGTAGAACTAAAAAGAGAGAGCGCACCAGCACACTATCCAAGTGGTATACTTAATAGTAGATAAAAAGAAGTATACTCAAACAAATCAGTAATCAAGGCAAATCAGTCCATGATGGACACAAAGGAACCAGGTCACCGAGACCGTATCCAGCAAACCGGGAGGACCTTCCAAATGTCTAACACATTTCGAGGGGAGAGCCCCTCTTCCTTCAGAGCAAATGAGGAATTCCTCAGAGCCAATTCCAGGGATCGTTTCTTCTCCTATTAACCAAGAAATTGTATAATACGGGGGGGGGGGGGTTCTTGCATTATCTGTGCGGTTTCAGTGTGACATGAATTGATATCTGTTAAATGAAATCACACAGATGTCAGCAAGCCACACATGAAATCGCACTAATAGTCAGCTTCGAAGGTGTGCTGAAGTAGCGTGACTTCAAAGCCGCACTGGTGTGAACAAGGGCTTATTGTCAAAGCTTAACCCCTTGCCGACCAGCTCACGCCGATATACGTTGGCAGAAGGTCACGTACAGGCATATTAACGTACCAGTACGTTGCCCTTTAAGACGTGCGCGTGCGCGTGTCCGCCGCGAGCGTGATTGCGGGTCCCGTGGACGACTCGATGTCCCGCGATCCTCTCATGGAGAGGAAGAACGGGGAAATGCTGATGTAAACGAGCATTTCCCCATTCTTCCTAGTGACAGGACACTGATCACCGCTCCCTGTGGCCCATCCCCCCACAGTGAGAACACATCCCTAGGACACAATTAACCCCTGCAGCACCCCCTACTGGTTAAACCCTTCACTGCCAGTCACATTTACACACTAATCAGTGCATTTTTAATCGCACTGATCCCTGTATAAATGTGAATGGTCCCAAAATAGTGCCAAAAGTGCAGATCGCCACCATTACTAGTAAAAAAAAAAATTAATAAAAATACCATAAAACTATCCCCTATTTTGTAGACGCTATAACTTTTGCGCAAACCAATCAATAAATGCTTATTGCTTTTTTTTACCAAAAATATGTAGAGGAATACGTATCGGCCTAAACGGAGGGAAAAAAATGTTTTTTTATATATTTTTTGGGGATATTTCTTATAGCAAAAAGTAAAAAATATTTTTTTTTTTCAAAATTATCGCTTTTTTTTTGTTTATAGCGCAGAGGTGATCAAATACCACCAAAAGAAAGCTCTATTTATGGGGAAAAAAGGACGTCAATTTTGTTTGGGAGCCACGTCGCACGACCACACAATTGTCAGTTAAAGCAACACAGTGCCGAATCGGAAAAAAACGCTCCGGTCTTTGGCTACCCAAATGGCCCGGGACTGAAGTGGTTAATTGAACAAGCTGAAGTTAGAAGATGATCACCAGCGTATAGGGAAGCACGTCATACACCCGTCTTCATACGCTGATTAAATCCTGCTCCTTGGGACAATACGCGTGCCAGAGGGCTTGACATAACCCACGGCCGTTTCCTCATGCTGACTCCATGTGGTTTTATGTGACAGAACACTTTTTTGCTGGCACTTAATGGAAGTGCCTTGTATCTAAGTGCGATTCTTCCTTTTTATTATTATATCAAATACATGCCAGCAGAGAGCACTAGATATTTCCTGTTTTATTTGCATATATCAGGATATTGGGACACTGATGATCTTATGCTGTGATCCTCTGTATATGAGCTGATGTGGTGACCCATGTGCTTTGCACTCTGAAGAGGTTTATCGCTACTCTCCAGGATTTTGCCCGTAAGGGAAAGCCTTTCTGACACTTTGTTGACCCAGGGGTCCTATTCTTGAGGCGAGCGGGCAAAGTGTGTTATGGTGAAGGTCACACTTCTGGCACCGATTTTCAGTCTTCGTTGATGCACATTGTCACTTTTAAGAAACATGATTTCTATATGAACTTTTTATGATTTTTCCTTTCAAATAACTATATCTTTCATGTATTGATTTATTGGATGAGGAGATTAGTTGTGATATTTAGCGCTGCACTATTCTTTGTACTATTATTGTCTGGGATTTTTTGTAAACTTGCCTTGAGTGTTAAGCAGCTGTTTATATTTTAACTAATTTTTTGCACTGGTATAATTTTATTCCATTAATACTAAGCACAGCTGCACCAGATTCTGTGTGGGCCAGTTTTAGTAAATCTACCCTATAGTATACGTAAAGAGAAGAAACAATACCTGGAATTCATAAAGACTGGGGCAGGCAGATTTTACGAAAGTGTCTCGCATTTTAAAAGTGGTGAAGAACGTGCCAATAACATGTACCTGTCTAGAACTTGTACTTGAATTTGGCTCATGCTGTGCCACTTTTAGAATGCATGAGACACGTTTTTGTCAAATCTGCTAGAGCCATTTCTCTCTGTACACCAAAAGGGAGTTGGCCTTAAAGTGGTAGTAAACACCTCTTTGTGACTTTTACCTACAGGTAATTTTATAATAAAGCTTATTATACTCACACTGTTTTGTACGCACACTGCACTCTGAATTGAGGGCACAGTAGATGTGTCTTCAATCCAGAGCTCTGTGAAGCAGCTGTGGCTCCTGTGCACATGCGATGTGATATTAGCATCATGTGTTTGCAATGCATACTAGTACATTATGCCATAAACTTGCAGGTGTGGGGGGGGGGGGAACGAACAAAAAATAGTGAAAATAGCTGCGCTATCCCCTAGTGAACAATTATTAAAATGCAAATCAAAACACAAATAGTGCTCAAAATATAATTAAAGTGCTGACAGTCCCCTAAAGTGCAATTAGTATTGATAACAACGTGCTCCTCTTTCCTTAGCCAAAGGAAAGTGCTGTACTATATGAGAAATGTGATGTGAAAAAAAAAACACACAATCTTCGTGTCCTATCATCACTCCAGTGCCCTCCTAGGACCAAACCCACCATAAGTTGTTGACCTGAGCTTAAAACAAACAAAGTAGGTTCAAACACGCATGTCTGGTCAATCTCTCATTGTGGGTCCCATTAAAGATGGGCTCTAGCGTGTTCGGGATCCTAGTCCCAACCCACGCGCCCGACTCCGCCAGGAAGATGGCACTGCACACCGCTAATCACAGGCATTGAGACATTTCCTAGTTTGTGCAGTTGTGGAGCGGGAAATGTCTCACCGCTTGTGATTAGCGGTATGCAGTGTCGGCTTCCTGGCGGGATCGGGCAGGTGAGTTGGGACAAGGATTCGGACCACGCCAGAGCCCATCTCTAGTCTCACCATGCGTACCACCTTAAGTTTCCATACAAGAAAACCAGAAAGAATATCAACGCATAACGCTATTTATTTGTTTAACCGCTTGCCGGCTGCATACCTTACATATACAGCGGCAAGGTGGCTCTGCTGCGCCGGATCACGTAGCTAGTACGCGATCTGCACTCCCTGGCATGGGCGTGCGTACCTGCCGGCCTTGCTGTGATTCGATCCAGCACCGATCAGTCTTCAGATCCAGGCCAATGATTTTGGCCTGGACCTGCTGATCGGTTCTTAGACATCACAGATCAACATGTGCCTGCCTTTACAAAACCCAGGCACAGGAAATAATGATCTCTTCTTTGCTGGAGCCCTTTTCGGTTTCAGCATGAGAAGAGTGAGTAAAACCAACACACACACACACACAATAAAACACCTAGATATACAAGTAAGGTGCAGCACTTATATAATAAGTCCACAGGAAATAAATCCAAGAACGCTGTTCAACACTTCACACATCACAAGATGATTAGCAGGAGGTAAAAAAAAAGGAGGAAACCATCACCCTGACCCGATCACACAGCCACTTACCCACCTTAGTGGACCCTCATTACAAAAGGCCACACGTGCATTTGAATAGTAAAGGATGCCCTTCCATCTCCATACATCTAGGTCAGAGACACCAAGCCGGAGTACAGAATTAACAACCCTCGGTTTCAGCCATCCCTTTCAAAACACTCCAACAATGATCACCACAAATTAATCCATCCCATGTAGATATCAAATAATAGACCTCATGGTGCCTATTGTCAAATATTGTCAAATATTGTTTAATAAAGATAAAAAGGAGATAAACTCACATGCTCCAAAAATAAAACATGCTCCAAAAATAAAACACGTTTGTTTGTCGAAACATCCAACAGTTCCCACCAGCAAGATGGATCCCAGCATACAACAGTGTAGGGCTGAAACAACTAATCGATTAATCGACAACTAATCGATTATGAAATTAATCGATTACTATTTTAATAATCGATTAATCGGCCAGTAACATAATGGGGTTAAAAATAAAATTAGCCCTTTATTGTACAAAAAGAGCAAATAATCGCTGCTGTAAATATTACTTTCACAGTTCTACAGTAAAAAAAATGAACCCCTTACAGTAGCGATTATTTGCTTTTTTTGTACTATAAAGGGCTCATTTTAGTTTTTTTAACCCCATTATGTTACTAAACGTCTTAGACCTGGTTCACATCTATGTGTTTTTTGGTGCTTTTTGCAGAAACACACTACAGTTCATTTAACATGGTTTTCTATGGGACACGTTCACATCTATGCTTTTTTTCAGCCGCAGCGTATTTGGAAAGGGTCAAGGACTTTTTTTTAACGCAAAACTGTGCTTTTTTTGGTTCAATATACTACAATGGAGAAGCTGCAGAAAAGCATGTAATGCGTTTTTGCAGCAATTTGTATTTTTTAATCTGCCCAACAACAAATTGGCCAAAGAAACTGTATTTCTCATCTAATAGTGTATACAGTATATCTCCTCTAATAATGTATATACAGTATATCTCTTATGTCTGTTATTCTCAGAGTGGATTCAATATTTTGCTCCCTAACCATTTAGTTGGTTGTTTATATTTACCACTGCATAGAGATATTTAAGAATAAATTGCTTTATTTTTTAAAAACTTTACATATTAACTAAATTATGCACCACACTTTTTTTTAAAGGTTATTAACCGATTAATCGAAACGATAATCGACCAACTAATCGATTATGAAAATAATTGTTAGTTGCAGCCCTACAACAGTGTCACATCACCAACTCCTCCCTACGTTGTTTCATCATAGATTGACGCCATCAGGGGCGTGGCTAGACAGATGCTCTGAAGCCTTATATATGCAGGACAAGGTAGATAAACGGTGGAAATAAGCTGCATTCCAATCACCGGAAGTCATGAAAACAATCACGGCCATTAGACAGCAGCAATAGGTCTTTAAAAATTGCGTTTTACAGCAAAAAAAAAAAAATGAATTTGATTGTTCAATTCATCAAAAGAGTCTACTGAATATAATTCCTTAAATTAGTAATGGAAGATAAACTAAAAGTAATAAAAATATGTCTTAAAAAATATATACAATGCTCGAACGTAGCACCATCTTGTGGTCAAAGGGAATAATATATTGTAATTATATTAATAACAAATTTGACTAAAGCACTAACATGTATACATTATAATAATGAACATGCACCTACATGTATTAAAAAAAAAAGAGATGTAAACCACATGATTCTAATTCCACAAAATGCTAGAATAAACCCAAAGAGAGGACTGAAACACACCATTAATTATGCATTGATGATAAATGCATTTACATCCCATTCGATAATCATACCATGGTGTCTATATGTTTTAGCCCTATAAATACATTGGGTTTCTAATTCAATGGAAACCCCTCTGGTCTGGCTTCCCCTCCAATTACCAATGTACTTGTCTATACTCAAAAACACAGTCCCCTTTAGATTCCGATTATGGTGGGTTTCCTAAATGGGAAAAAAACCCATATTGTGAAAAAAGATCTGTTGGGGGGGATCTATTACATTTGGAGCGACCTGAAGTTTGAGCGGCTGAGCACCCCTAAACACAACTGCAGGTAGCTCTGGAAAAAGAGGTCCCAACACCCTATCATTACGCAGTATATTTCAGTGCCTTCGTAAAATCGTTTTGATGGCGTATTGCTGGGTAGAGCAAGTAGTAAAAAAGCAAAATTTGAAGGTACCCGAGCCATAAACTCATCCAGCATGCATTGCTCGCCATCCCATATAAGGAGGACGTCGTCAATGTACCTTTTCCAGAGGATCAACTCTGGTCTAGGTCTCGCATAGACGGCGTCCTCCTCCCACTTAGCCATAAACAGGTTGGCGATACTGAGAGCAAACTTGGCGCCCATGGCTATCCCTCTATCCTGTAAGTAATATGACCAACCTAACCAAAAGTAGTTGCGCCCCATAGAAAAGTCAAGAAGCGATAAGATAAATTCCCGTTGGGATACCACCAGATTGTCAGATTCAAGGTAATGTCTCACAGCCTCTTGCTGATGGGATATAATCGTATATAGGGACAAAATATCGGCTGTAGCCAAGATATAACTGTCCTTCCACTCCAAGTCTTAGGAATATTGATCATCTGCATTGAATCCCTCAAGAACAATGGAGCCTTGGTAACCAGCAGTTGTAAGAAGTGATCAATATATTTTCCCACCCAGGAAGTAACCAAATTCATACCACTTATAAATCAGCCTTCCCGGGGGGTGCACAGAGTCCTTATGTACCTTGGGGAGGTAGTAAATCACAGGTACCCAGGGAGCAGCTGGAACCAAAAATAAAAAAGGACTTCTTAGTGAGTATCTTGTTCTGATTCTGGACTCTGGGGCATATAAATCTGAGATGTCCAGATTACTATCCGATTGTGATACTTATGTCTCTCTTGCTGGTAACCACACGACCAAATTTAAGAAGGAACTTATATCCTTGGTGGATAAGGGTTATCAGAACAAAATACTCACTAAGAAGAAGTCTTTTTTGGTTCCAGCTGCTCCCTGGGTACCTGTGATTTACTACCTCCCCAAGGTATCATGATATGATACATTTTTCTTTGTTTACCTTTTGGATTTTTACTAGCAATTCTTTAACCACTTGCTGCTCGCCCATCGTCAAATGATGGCTGGGCGGTGCAGCTTTTGTTCTGGGTGGACGTCATATGACGGCTTCCCAGAACGACCACTCGAGGGAGCGCAGCGTGGCGATCGCAGCTGCGACTTGTTGCTAGGACAGAGCACGACCTCAAGTGCCCACCAGTGCCAGAAATGTGTGCCCACCACTGCCATCAATCAGTGCCCACCTTTGCCAGCTATCAGTACCCACAAGTGATGCCAGTGCTTACTATCTGTGCCACATATCAGTGCCCATAGGTGCAGCATATTAGTGCCTCCTCATCAGTGCCCATAAGTGCAGCCTAACAGTGTAGCCTATCAGCGCCAATTAGTGAAGGAGAGAAATTACTTATTTACAAAATTTACTGACAAACTGAGAAAAACCTTTTTTTTTTCTCCCAAATTTTCGTTTTGTTTTGTTTTTTAGGTAAAAATAAAAAACCCAGAAGAGATTAAATACCACCAAAAGAAAGGTGTGAAGGAAATGATAAAAATTTCACATGGTTACAGTGTAGCATGACTGCGCAATTGTCATTTAAAGTGTGACAGCGCTGAAAGCTGAAAAATGGCCTGGTGTCATAAATCATGAAATCAGACCGAGACATAAGTACAGTTAAATCGCACTTGTTTAATAATAAAAGTAAAAAAGAACAAACGTAGTCAAAACATAGCCAAAGTTCAGTAACCGGAATGGATAGTCAGCCAAGCCAGAAGTCAGGGATCAAAGTAATGGAACAGCAAGCAGAATCTGGAGCCAGAAGGGATGTCAGCAAAGCCAGTCTTTAAACAGGAATGCAGAAGATGTTTCTTGTGATGCTGACCAAGGCGAAGGCAGAGCTCCTCTAGACTGGACAGCTTAAAGCGGTAGTAAACCCAGCCATAAAACAGTTTAATTTCCGGCACGTGCCGGAAATGCAGCACTCCCATTGGTTGTGCTCTCAACCAAACTGTCAAACCATCCAATGGCTGGTGTCATAATTGATCACATGTGCAGCATCATGGCAGTTGTAGATTAAACAGAGGCAAAGATGGCAGCTTCCTTGGCTGAAAACAACAGGAGGGTTTACTTACACTTTAAGTGGCAGGATTGACGAGCAGGATATCAACAACAGCTGAGTAACTGTGGAGAGAGATGGGATCTGGCAATTAGCCAATAGTTGAGCGGCCAGCTCAGAGAAGGAAGGACTGAGCACAGCCCTGACAGTATACCCTCCTCAACGACCCCTCCCCCTCGGAGGACCACCAGGCTTGAGGGGAAAACGTCTATGGAAATCATGGAGGATGACAGGGGCATGTACGTCCGAGGATGAGACCCAAGAGCGTTCCTCCGGACCGCACCCTTTCAGATGCACCAGCTACTGTATGCGCCCATGGAACCTAGTGATACCTATATAACCCATCAGTAATTACTGAGGCTCTGTGTCCCGTGATGTACGAAAAAGAAAATAGACTGTCTTATCTAACCAGTTTGAGCTACAATTGTCATGGCGACCTCCATGTGAAGTTTCACTTTCTATCGGTCACATGATGTTAACACCCATGTTACCATTTAACTGCTAACTTGCTACTAAGAAGATATGAATTGTGATTGGACTAACTATACGATCAGACTTAGAATACACCTAAAATACGCTGAAGACACATCTAAATATTATGCATATTCCTAACTATAAATTGTATAGCCTGTATCATAGAGCTGCACGAATAATCGCCAAAAACCGTTATCGTGATTTTTTCCCATTGCGATCTTGAAAAAAGTGTTTCACCATTCTTGCTATGCAAAGAATTCTCTCTGCTCTTATGAAGCCACAGCCTCAAAAGAAAGGAAGAAAAAAAAAAAACAGGCAGTCTGCCAAGAATCAAAACATTCTTTAGCAGTGGACCTTAAGTATAAACATTGTAACAATTTGACAATGGAACTGACTTGTGTATAAATGAAGAAAGTTTAATCACTTAAACACTAAGGCTCCATACACACTGGAGCTCATAAACGTCCGTTCTGAACGTCAGATTGCTGGCAGGAAAACGCTGCTTTAAAAACACTATTTTACCAGCGTTTTGCATTGCCGTCAATGCACGTTTAGAGGCGCTAGCTTTTAACCGCATTTCTCTGCCTCTATTCAAAATCAATGGTTCCCTATGGGAGCCCATTGATTTGAATAGAAGTCGCACTGCAAGTTCGATCATCTTTCGACTTGCAGTGCAACTTGTGTGCTGAGGATAAAGGGGAACCCTCGCCAAAATGAAAAAAAAATTGGCGTGGGGTTCCCCCCTCAGACAATACCAGGCCCTTCGGTCTGGTATGCATTTTAAGGGGAACCCCTTCGCCAAAAAAACGGCGTGGGGGCCCCCCCAAAATACACACCAAACCCTTATCCGAGCACGCAGCCCAGCCGGTCAGGAAAGGGGGTGGGGACGAGCGAGCGCCCCCCCCCCTCCTGAACCATACCCAGGCCACATGCCCTCAACATGGGGGTAGGTGCTTCGGGGCAGGGGGGCCGCTGCGCCCCCCCAACCCCAAAGCACCTTGTCCCCATGTTTATGAGGACAAGGGCCTCTTCCCGACAACCCTGGTCGTTGGTTGTCGGGGTCTGTGGGCGGAAGGCTTATCGGAATCTGGGAGCCCCTTTTAATAAGGGGGCTCCCAGATCCCGCCCCCCACCCTATGTGAGTGAGTATGGGGTACATCGTACCCATTCACCTGGGGAAAAAGTGTCAAAAATAAAAACACACTACACAGGTTTTTAAAGTAGTTTATTAGTCAGCTCCGGGGTCTCTTCTTTCTTCTCCGCGCTCTCCGGCCTCTTCTCCCGGTCTTTCAAATGCAATTCATTTGGAAATAATTACTTTAATTTAAAAAAAAAATTAAAAAAAACTTACCTGTAAAGTTAGACCAATTTTTTTTGTATAATGTGAAAGATTTTACGTCGCGGGAATCGTGATCTTTTATTTCTAAGCAAAAAAATTCTGATTCTCATTATGGCCAGAATCGTGCAGCTCTACTGTATCTATAACGTTTGAAACACTTTCACTCTCCCTCAGTTCACATGAACTGGGACTCTGTGTGCTGTGTCTCTCCACTGCAGTGTATGAAATAAATTGCACCTATTCCTTTATCGATTTGGACTCATTGTCTCATCTGAAAGGTCTTGTTTTAATACTCCCTAACCTGATTTACCAGATACAATAGATTTGTTTCTGTCCCCCCCAGGCCAAAATTGACAGGTAAGAGGGTAAATGTATCTGACTAATCAGTTTAACTTTTTAATCTTCAAATGATTCCTATTGGGGGAGGTCCCCTAGTTACAAACATCAGACTTACAAACGATTCCTACTTACAAACGGAGGAAGAAAACAGGAAGTGAGAGGAAATCTACCCCTAGGAAGGGAAATGCTCTCCTGTAAAAGTTATTATGGGAAAGGTACCTCCACTGATGCTTTATCACCAAGGCTTGTTTACACAGCAACCCAAAATTTTCAAATTCCAATTATCATTGGGACAGAAAGGGAGGGGAAATCTTCTGAACAGGAGGCACAGACAGCAAAACAAAATGTCACAGAGGGCGTTAACCCTTCCCTATGCTATCCAAAAAGCTTAAAAAGAGTTTTTTTTGGGTGGAGCTACACTTAAAAAATGTACCTGTTCCGACTTACAAACAGATTCAACTTAAGAACAAACCTACAGACCCCATCTTGTTAGTAACCCCGGAGACCACCTGTAATGTTCTCCGCCATCATAGGATACCTACAGTCTGGACAGTATATCGTTTTTTTTTTCCCCTACTCTCAGTAAAATGAGCAATATATGCTTCTAGATCAGCACTGTCAATAACCGAAAATGCATATTGGCAGGAAGCTTATTATGAGGGAAAATGGGGGTGACCCGTTCTCATGTACAGTGTATAGGTGAAATATTTTTAACATACAATCCTTGTTATTCCATTTGTTTTAAAAGACAAGTTTCATTTATTTACTGAATAAGGCTTAATATACACAGGACGTTTTAAAACCTCTCCTTAATGATCTAACTTGACAGATAGTAACCGATGTTGTTGGCGCGTTTACGTTTAGAAGCTTTTTTTTTTAAAGTCAAAAATGCATTAAAAACGCCTGTAAATGAAACGTAGCTAAACGCAAGTTACCGCGTTTACAAGCTGTTACAGGCATTTGGCGTTTCCAATGCCTCTGAACATTCGTCCTGAACGCATTTTTTTTGCTTTCCAAAAAATGCTTCTAAACTCAACTGCCTAGAAAGGACTATAAACGACCCTGTGTACATGTATTGATAGGATAACAGAGGAGAGTTCAAGGGCAGCTGAAAAAAATGCCCAACTGCTCTTAAAAAACGCTTGTTTACCAGCAGCAGTGTACATGAAGCCTAAATAATCGGTTTTCCCCCTATTGCTATGGGGAAAAGACCCCTAGATGGTATATTCCAAGGTCAGCTGTACTTCGAATGATCGTCCATGGATGGGGGGGGGGGGGAATTACAGAAGGGGGCAACCCATAGTGTAAAACTGTAATTTATTAAAAAGATGCGATATAAAACATATGGGATGCACTCACATGGTTTGGTGCCTGTGCCTGGCAACTGGTGTAGCCAGCATGTGTTTTAGTCAAAGGGTAATCTGGCCAGTCCCCGTTGGACCCCGCTCTATTGCGGTGAGGCTCTGACCCCTATGCTCGTTTTCTGGGCGGAAACCAGATCCACCGAGAAAACTAGCACAGGGGACCGAGCCTCACCACAATATAGCGGCGTCTGCTAGTTAGTTCACAATGACACTGCTGCTGGCAATTGACGGATTCATTTTATTTCTTTGGCGCAACTTTTTTTGTTTTTACATGAAGCCTAAGCTGTACTTGTTTTTTTTTAAACATAATACTATTATATACACTGCATTTTACCTTTCCAGTATCCAATGTAACAAAACGAAATGAATTTTTTTTCCAGGGGAGGAAGAAAAAAAAAAAAAAAGTGAACACAGGAATCCACCCACAATCCACCTCTGAAATCCTGAGAAGAAATGTCAATACAGTGAGTATAAAAAAGAATCAAATTTTGTTGCTTTGCAGCCTGAAATGGAGACAGACAGTTTTTTTGTTTTTTATCCAGTTGTATTTACTAGTGCAACTTACAACATCCAAGTGAAATATAGAACACCAACATGTCAGAAAAAAGAAAATTCAAAAACAGAATCCCCGAATCCACCTCCCCTTATGTCAGTATTTTGTTGGACCACCTTTTGCTTTAATTACAGCCAGTCTGTTGGGATATGTCTTTACTAACTTTGCACATCTAGATTTTGCAATATTTGCCCACTCTTCTTTGCAGAGCTGCTCAAGTTCAGTTAAATTTGATGGTGACCGTTTGTGGACTGCAGGCTTCAAGTCATTTTATTGCCAGATTATCAATGGGGTTTTAGTCTGGGCTCCGACTAAGCCATGCAAGGACATTCAACTTTTATTTCCTTCAACCACTGTGTGGTCATTTTTGCTGTTTGCTTTGGGTCATTGTCATGTTGGAAGGTAAACCTTCTTTCCATTAACAACTTTCTGACAGAGAGCAGCAGATTTTCCTCAATAATTTGATGGTATTTTGCCAGATCCATTCTTCTTCTATCCTCACAAGTGATCCAGTCCCTGCTGCAGAGAAACACCCCCATAACAGCATATTACCACCTCAATGCTTTACTGTAGCAATGGTGTTATTTGGATGGCAAGCTGTATTAGATTTCCACCAGATATATCGTTTGGTGTTGAGGCCAAAAAATTCAATTTTAGTCTCATCTTACCAGAACACCTTTTTTCCATGTGGCCTCAGAATTTTCAAGGTGCATTTAAGTTGGTCAGATGAGACTAAAATTAAATTGAGCCCACGTGGAAAAAGGTGGTGGGAGGAGAAAAAGGAGAATGTCCTTGCATGGCTTAGTCAGAGTCCAGACTTAAACCCCATTGAAAATCTGTGAAATGACTTGAAGACTGCAGTCCACAAACAGTTATCAAATTTAACTAAATTTGAGCAGTTCTGCAAAGAGTGTACAAATATAGCAAAGTCTATATGTTCAAAGTTAGTAGAGATATATTCCAACAGACTAAAGGCTGTAATTAAAGCAAAAAGTGGTTCAACAAAATACTGTCATAAGGGGGGGGGGGGTGTCTTAGAGATTCTGTGTTTGAACTTTGTTTTTTCTGACATGTTGGTGCTCTGTCCTTTGCTTGGATGTTACAAGTTGCACTAGTAAATGCAGCGGGATAAAACAAAAACTGTGTCCGCCTTCATTTCAGACTGCAAGCAACAAAATGTGATTATTTTATAAGGGGGCGATTCCTTACATAATGTGATTGCTGGATTGCTACAAGTATTAAAGGTTCATCCCTTTGAATTACATACAGTATTTGTATCTTGTATTGTCATACTTGGCACTGCGATGCCCATATGCTGTTGTTAAAATTCTGCTTTACCATAAATAAACTTTTGAAAGTTAAAAAGGGGCCAATTCTTTTCTATATCCACTGTACAAATATTTACTGATCATGAGGAGGCTTATACGACAAGAGTCCGTTGTTTGCCATCTGCAGCACGAACAACTGCATTAGCCAGAAACAGTGGAAGATGTCTTTACTTGACAATGGAGGGGAAGACGACGGAATGAGGTGCAGAGTTATGTTGATGGCATACTAGCCACAATACTATGCAATTGCTAAAACAAGTTTTTATTGGGTATTACCCACTTTATTACAGTATAGTGAGAAGTTTGGTTTCACTTTAATTTGGCACTATGAATATATAATCAAGCCCATTGTAAACACTATGCATTAAGACATATCTACCTATGAATAAAGCGGTAAAGTTAGTTTGGTGTACCTTGGGACATTCTGCTCCGGATGTCTCCGTGTGCTGTTCTGAAGCAGCTTTGGCTGCACACTCTGCGGCCAGCTTAAGTTCTGACGCAATATTATGAATGAAGTGCAATCCTGAAGATCCAGCGCCCCGTGGGCTGGCAGGACAAGAGTTGGGAACACTAGAAGTGGAGAAACCAGATTAAGCCGAACAAAAGATTGCAAATAACCAAAATCACCTAAGTAAACTTTCCCATTACATTTCATATAAAACATAAAATTAAGCTACAATTTTTTTTTTCTTTATTTCTGTATGTTTAAGGGCCCGTTCGCACTGCACTGGAGCAGTTTAGTGTGTGGGCAGCTATCAGTTTTGGCTGCAGTGAACTGTGGTGAGATGTGCCTTTTAATGCTTTACACAGTTCCTTTTTTTGTCAACTTTATTTGAAGTGTTGCATTGCTGTGGGTGACATGTGGTGCCTACTTGTGCACTGTGATAAGATTCAGCATATCTTTTTTATTGCACTTCACTGCACCACATCTGTGCTGGTTTGCAGTGTAGGCACAAAAACAAAAAATTGTGCCCTAGCAGTGATTGGTGTTCTTCAAGCATGCAAAAACCAGTCACCACATGTGTGAACGAACCATAAAAGTTTATAAATTTAGTTTTTATACAACTAATTATACAAAACCTAACACATTCAGGACACTTGGTTTGCAAAGAATACTGTACTTTCTGATAAGAAAGGCCAGCACCCTACATCTTATACTTGTTAGCAGCCTGTGCATAGCCAACTATAGCCAGTACCATCCTTTCTAGTAAAGAGGGAGAAGTGCATCTCTCCTCAGTCACTCAATCTTTGTGATTTTATCTATCCTGTTCTTCTAGCCAGTTTTACAATAAAGCTGTAAAACAGACAGGAGAAAGCGGTTTATCTTGTTCGGAGCTTGCCATCTGCTGGCTAAAGTTTGTAATTTAAAAAAAAAAATTCAGTAATATTCCTACAAAAAATATATATTTTTCTGTAGTGATCATAAGTAAATAAATATGAAGTCACAACATATTCCCCTTTAGGAAGAAGTAGTGTGTACAAACTTGTCACAAACAGAACATATGATAACTTAAAGAGGATCTTCACCCAGTAAAGAAAAATGTAAAAGCCAGCAGCTACAAATACATACTTACCTGTCCCAGGATCCAGCTCCAGCGATGTCCCCACCCGACCCAGCTCTTTTTCCAGTCCTCAGGCCCAGGTGCCGACATCTTAATTGCGGGCAGCCGGCTGTAACTCCCTACCTGTAAAAATCAGGAATCCGCACCCCCCCCCAAGAAAAAAGACATTCCAAATATGAGAAAGGAGGGGGAGGAGGAAAAGCAGAATTTATGCTTTTGGATGAAATTCTGCTTTGTAGTGCCATTAACTTCTTCAGATCCGCGTTATAGCCGAATGATGGCTACAGTGCGGACCTGCTCCTACTGATGTCCTCCCGTGCCAAGCTGCCTGCACGCCTCCTGCATGGTGCGCGCGTCGCGCTCTGTGATCAGCAAGTCTATGAGACTCACTGGATCACAGATCGGAGTAAGGGATCGATCCCGACTCCTTACCACGTGATCAGTTGTCAGCCAATGACAGCTGATCATGTGATGTAACCAGAGCCGGTAATCGGCTTTTTTTTCTCCTCGCTCTGACAGCGTGAAAAGAAAAAAAAAAAGCCGATCACCGGCGGCTGTGAGAGGGACATTGCCAGCTCCTCAGTGCCCACCTGTGCCACCTGCCAGTGCCACCTAGCAGCTGCCTACCAGTGCCCACCAGCGCCACCCATCAGTGCCCACAGTGACTCATCAACAGTGCTGCACATCAGTGGCCACCCACCAGTGCCGCCTTATCTGTGCCCACCAGTGCAACCTATCAGTGTCCACCAGTGCAGCCTATCAGTGCCCACCAGTGCAGCCTATCAGTGCCCACCAGTGCAGCCTATCAGTGCCCACCAGTGCAGCCTATCAGTGCCCACCAGTGCAGCCTATCAGTGCCCACCAGTGCAGCCTATCAGTGCCCACCAGTGCAGCCTCATCAGCGCATATCAATGAAGGAGAAAAATCACCTGTTTGCAAAATTTTACAGCAAACTATGAAACGTGATTTTTTTTTTCAAAATTTTCAATTTTGTTTGTTTAGCAAACAATAAAAATCCCAGCTGTGATTAAATACCACTAAAGGAACGCTCTATTTGTGTGAAAAAAATGATACAAATTTCATTTGGGTACAGTGTAGCATGACCGTGCAATTGTCGTTCAAAGAGTGACAATGCTGAAAGCTGAAAATTGGTCTGGGTAGGAGGGGGTTTAAGTGCCCAGTAAGCAAGGGGTTAAACCCAAATCATCACGAAATATCAATACATGGGGTTGTTTTACCAAAATTTGAGTGCGCAAAATCTGGTGCAGCTGTGAAATTAGTCTTTGACAATAAAACATGGAAGCTGATTGGTTTCTATGCACAACTACACCAAATTTTGCACGCTCCAGTAATAGTAAATGAACCCTATTGTGTTTACACTCATTAATCCACTAGAGCAGGGTTCTCAAACTGGTGGCCTTCCAGCCGTTGCAGAACAACAATTCCCATGAGGCATTGCAAGGATGATAGTTACAAGCATGACTCCCATGGGCAGAGGCATGATGGGACTTGCAGTTCCGCAACAGCTGGAGGGCCGCCACTTTGAGACCCCTGCACTAGAGCATTTGTTTTCTGTAGATTGCAAAAAACATGGTTGGTCTTGCTGTTCGCTGTTCCTCCTCCCTCTTTGTCTGTGTCCCAACTGCAACCTGAGATTATGTAGAACAGCCACTGCCACATCTACTGAGCATGATTCAGTTTCAGTATTCTAAGCTGTTCATTTCCTCCCGTCACACATGTGGGTGTATATATAGTGGTAAATTACAATCCCATCCCATCCTCCTCCTCCACGTCCTCGTATTGCTAAACATTATAGTGGACGGGATACAAGATGTGGACGCTATTGTCAGTCAACAATTGTAGACCAAAATTTTTTTTTTTACATAACAAACACGTCATGCTTACTTTGTTTTGCACAGAGCATACCCAATCCTCCTCTTCTAACGTCCCCTCCCTGGAGCTCCTGGCTCCTCGCCCCCATAGCAAGCCACGTGCTATGGTGGCACTCCTGCTGGCTCGCTTCCGAGTCCATTGCAACACAGGGCATGGCTCAGCCAATGGCTCCCGCTGCCGTCTATGAACCTATGAGGGAGAGAGCCGCTGCTCTTCAGCACAGCACTGAATCAAGACAGGTCTCAGGTAAGTATGAGGGGGGTTGGGGGACAGAACTTCACACAGATTTTTTTATCTCAATGCAGAGAATGCATTACCCTCTTGCTGACCAGCCGCTGTCATTATACTGTGGCAGGTCGGCTCTCCTGCACAAACCGCCGTAGGTGTACGTCGGTCTGTGCAGAGAGGCTAGAGGACGGGCGTGCGCATTTTGTCTTTTTTCTTTTTTTTTTTAGCAAAAAATAAAAAACCTAGTGGTGATTAAATACCACCAAAAGAAAGCTCGGTCTCAAAAAAATTTTAAAAATTTAATTTGGGTACAGCGTTGCATGACCGCGCAATTGTCATTCGAAGTGCGACAGCGCTGAAAAGCTGAAAATTGGCCTGGGCAGGAGGGGGTGAAAGTGTATTGAAGTGGTTAACAGAACTTTTCATTTTGCCCTGAACACTCTATTAGAACAAATAGAGAAGTAGTTGTCTGACAGAAAGTGACAGATAAGGCAACTGCTCTCTATCACACAGGGACCCCCCATGGTGGTCTTCTGCACTCAGATAATGTGTGGTTGAGTCACAAGCACAGTGAATACTTTATTCTGTTTTCAGAGTTGGTTGCACAAAACTATTTCAGACATAATTTGACAACCATTCCAAATATTAAAGCTCATGAGAGCACACACAATGACAATGAGTGGTTTCACTTGCAACCATTAGGACTGGAACTGCCACCATAACTGAGAACTGGGAGAGAATATGTTGATGTGTGACAAGATTTACTTTCCTATCAAGATATTTAACACATCAGGACATGAATTCCACTTCTCCCAAGTTCTCAGATATCGACTCTTCCACTGAAAGACTCACAGATGTAACAAAGTTCTAACCACAGAAACAGATGCAACAGGTGTGAAGTAAGCAGCATAAATGGGTTCCCCTTACCTGATCGTTCCTGTAGGTGATGGTAAAGGACTGATAAAGCTTGGCACATCTGGCTCTGGGATATGTATTTTTAAGGGCGAAATTTGATGATATATAGGAGAGAGTGGCAAGGTGGAGCGCTCCTGTTTTTCCTGGTAAAGAATGGTAAATCTTATCTTTATAACTGTGCTTGGGAACCGGAATGTGCACCTGTAAAAAAAAATAATAGTCAAATATCGTCATGATCTTCTAACAGGCAGCAAGGTAGCACTTACAAGTATCTCCAATTTCCAGTGCCCTGTTTTGAAGGCTTTGTCCCGGATCACCAGACTTAAGCCTGGTACACACAATGAGTTGAGGAGCTTGCAAGGAGGTCTCTGTACTAAATATGCAATGCAACTCCCCACTGAGCTATTGTGTTCCGACAGGGGGACGGCCCCCCGACCAAAACACACTGGTCAGCGCTCACAGCCATGGGCTGTAAGCACTGATTGGATGCTGATCAACAGATGTTTTCTGGCATGCCTGTTCTACAGAAATTGGATGTTCGGCCAGCTTCTGTTGAACTGGCTGATACTGGCCGATATTCAGCCTGTGTGTACCAGGCTCTAAGGTTGAATATTGATTTTTTTCAAATAAAGCAAGAGGGGGTACATAAATTTTTAAAAAAAGGGGGGGTAGTGGTAAACGAATACCACAATGTGTACAAAACTTTGCATACATTTGTATGTGTGTGCGAAACAGTCCTCAATAACATACTTTAATATCCATGTCACTTTGGATCAAGGGTAGTAACACACAAAAGAACAATCAGTTGTGGGGGGTGTAGAAGGGGAAAGAGAGGGAGGAGAGAAGGGGGGGGGGGATATGAACACTATGTACAAGGTGTTTCAAAAATGGGGTTCCAAAAAGGTGGAACTCGATCACATTCCCACCACACATGGAGGTAGGTACCTTTTCCTCTGTGACAGCACCAGCAGACGTCAGTAGTGTTGGGGAACATTCTGTGAACTGTGACTGGATCCCTATACTACGAGATAGGAGTTTGTAATTCTTCTGCTGTGTGAACCCAGAGATAGATGATTTGTGGGTGAGTGTAAATGAGGTTTCCCATTGTCCCAGGGATATTTCAATCCCCAAATCCCTGGACCATTTCTGCGTGAAGTTAGGCAGTACATTATGGGTATGGGACAGAATATCTTTGTATATCAGAGATAGAGATGTCTTGAGATCTGAGAGAGACTAGTGTACCAGGCTTTAAAGCAGGGGTCTTCAAACTATGGCCCTCCAGTTGTTCAGAAACTACAATTCCCATCATGCCTAGTCATGTCTGTGAATGTCAGAGTTTTACAATGCCTCATGGGATGCGTAGTTCCGCAACAGCTGGAGGGCTGTAGTTTGAGGATCCCTGCTTTAGAGCGATACTCAAAATAAACCACTTAAAGTGATTGTAAACAACCACCTTGTAAAACAACCCATTCAGTTTAGAAAAAGAAATGAAAGGCAAAACATTTTTGTATAGATATAAAAGAAAACAATATAAATACTTTTTTCCTCTTTTTATAAATCATATTCCCTCTGTTCTCAGTTGCATAAGAGCTGGGGGAGGAGAATCAGCAGAACACTAAGCTTCCCCAGTGAAAGGCTGTGCAGCGGGGCATGTCAGGACAAGTCTGATCATTGGAGGAGAGTAAACTGAGCTTCCAACTTAGCTAGAGAAATTACTATGGTTTGCTCTCCTGCTTAGTGTGGTCAATTTATAATAGGAAAGCAGAGGAACTGGCAGGAACACCAAGAATTTCACACAAAGGAAATAATACAAAGAGGACAGGATACTCTCTCATACAAGTACATGGTACAGCCGGCACATATCAGGAATATGAAGTGCTGGGGTATTAAACACTTTCATTCTCACTTAAAATACACATTACCATTTTTCTTGCAAAAAGGTCTATAAATTCTATAATTTACACATATTTCTTATATTGTACAGCCAGATAAGTAACACACGTCTCCTAGTTATCCAATTTGTCTTCCTGAGTCAGCATCTCCCTATGCCTCCAAGCTGCTAACAGTACTGCAAATCACCTTTACACAGTGAACCAACCCAGGTAGCAGCAATGGTAAACCACAATGCAGCAGAGTGATCCTGGTGACTAGCAGAGACTTGTGTATATTATCAAGAGAAGGGTTATCCAATTTTAAACTTCATTTGTATTTCTAGAGTTCCACTTTAAGTGCATCATAATATCCCTCCTTCTAGAATCAGTAGCCAAATGGCAGCTACAGCGCGGATCTGCTTTGCTGGGAGTACGTCTATTGATGTCCTCCCCTTTCAAAGCTGGCCACCCCACCCTAAAGGGGGCACGCACTGTGATCACCCGAGTCAATGAGACTCGGGTGATCACAGATCTGAGTAAGGGGCCGATCCTGGCCCCTTACCACGTGATCAGCTGTCAGCCAATGACAGCTGAACAGGTGATGTAAACAGAGGATCGGTAATGTTTTTTTTTTCTCACGCTGACAGCGCAAGAAGAAAAAAAGCTGATCGCGGGCTTCTATTTGAAGGGACATTGGTCCCGAAGAGGAAGAGGCAAAGCTGCCTCATATGTGCCCACACGTACCACCTGCCAGTGCCACAAATCAGTGCCCCCAATCAGTGCCCACAGTAGTAAGTGCCAGCAATCAGTGCCACCTATCAATGCCCACCGGTGGTGCCAATCAGTGCCTCATTAGTGCCACCTAGCAGTGCTGCCTATCAGTGTCACCTAACAGTGCCGATCAGTGCCCATCGCTGCCACCCATCAGTGCCAGCTATCAGTCCCACCTATCAATGCCCTTCAATGCCACTTATCAGTGCCGCCCATCGGTGCAGCCTCATCAGCGTACATCAAGGAAGGAGAAAAATTACCTGTTTGCAAAATTTATTAACAAAATATAAAACGGTTTGATTTTTTTTTGTTTTTTTAAAATCGGTCTTTTTTAAATTTTTTTAACAAAAATAAAAAACCAAGAGGTGATCAAATACCACCAAAAGAAAGCTATATTTATGGGAAACAAATGATAAAATTTCATTTTGGTACAGTGTTGTATGACCGCGCAATTGTCGTTCAAAGAGCGACAGTGCTAAAAGCTAAAAATTGGTCTGGGCAGAAGGGGTGTTTAGGTCCCAAGTAAGCAAGTGGTTAAACAATAATTTTTATAGTATACCAATTTGTAAGAATAATACTTTAACCACTTGTCGACCACCGCATGTACATATACGTCCCTACTTTGGGGGCGGATATCGTTGTTCTGGCAGCAGCTAGCTGCCAAAACCCCAGTATTCCCATTTTTGGCCGGCTACAAGATAAAAGTGGTCTCTGCGGCGGATTTGGGAGAGGGGCCCCCCACCGCATTGCGATGCCCTCCGCCGCTTACCGGAGCCCTCAGAGGCGATCGCGTCCTTTCCCTAGCTGTGGATGGAGACGAGTGAGGGGAAGATGGCCCCCACCCGTCTCCATGACACTGCAGAGCGGAAGCGACGTCAAAACGTCACTTCCACCAATACGTCTTAAAGCCACATGTTTTCAATGTCATTTTTTCAATTTACTTTTCTTTTTTTTTTTTTCTTCTTGCATTTAAGTCCAAATATGAGATCTGAGGACTTTTTGACCCCAGATCTCATATTTAAGAGGTCCTGTCACGCTTTTTTCTATTACAAGGGATGTTTACATTCCTTGTAATAGGAATAAAAGTGACACATTTTTTTTTAAAACAGTGTAAACATAAATAAAATCAAGTAAAATAAATAAGAAAAATAATTTTTTTTTAAACGCCGCGTCCCGACGAGCGAACGCATACGTGAGTAGCGCCCGCATATGAAAACAGTGGTCAAACCACACATGTGAGCTTTTGCCGCGATCGTTAGAGCGAGAGCAATACTTCTAGCCCTAGACCTCCTCTGTAACGCAAAACATGCAACCTGTAGAATTTTTTAAATGTCACCTATGGAGATTTTTGAGGGTAAAAGTTTGATGCCATTCCACGAGCGGGTGCAATTTTGAAGCGTGACATGTTGGATATCAATTTACTTAGCGTAACATTATCATTCACAATATAAAAAAAATTGGGCTAACTTTACTGTTGTCTTCTTTTTTTATTCAAAAAAGTAATTTTTTTCCCAAAAAAAGCACGCTTGTAAGACCGCTGCGCAAATACGGTGTGAAAAAAAGTATTGCAATGACCGCCATTTTATTCTCTAGGGTGTTAGAAAAAAACAATATATAATGTTTGGAGGTTCTAAGTAATTTTCTAGCAAAAAAAAAACTGTTTTAAACATGTAAACACCTAAACTCCAAAATGAGGCTGGTCTTTAAGTGGTTAAAAACTATTCAGCAAACTGAAGATTAAATTGTAATTTGTTTCCCAGAAATCTCATAAAAATCATACTTTACACTAGCAGAGAGATAAAAACAGAGATAAAAACAGCCACCTGCTTAGGGTTTCCTTAATTAAGATCAAAGCAAAATATCAAAAAATAGCTTATTAGGCAAGAAATTACTTAAGCTGTCGTCACAGAAATTTATGAAAAAAATGAAAACTGCTGGTAAGCCTAATAGAAATCCAAAGACTAAGTAAGCACAAAACTCCACAGCCTCTAGAAATGTATGGATATTGACAAAACCAACTAAACATAGTGCATATAAGAGCCCTTTCACGCTGAGCCGCTTGCTGCGTTAACGGTAAAGCACCGCTAGTTTTAGAGGCTCTTTACCGTTATTTTAGTGGTGCTTTTCAGACGCTAGTGGGGCACTTTTAACCCCCTGCTAGTGGCTGAAGAAAGGGTTAATTGTGCCAATGTAGCGCCACTGCCAAAGCACTTTGCAGGTGCTTTGGCAGTGGTGCCCATTCATTTCAATAGGCAGGGGTGTTGGAGGAGCAGTTTATACATGGCTCCTCCACCGCCCCAAAGATGCTGCTTTCAGGACTTTTTTTAAATGTCCTGCCGGCGCAGGGCTCCAGTGTGAAAGCCAGGACATTGAGAGACGCTTTACAGGCTCTATTTTTAGCGTTAAAATGCCTGAAAAATGCCTCCAGTGTGAAAGGGGTCTAAAGTGCCTCGGCAAGTAAATGAGACTTAAGCACACTTGTGTAAATAAATAAAAAAGGCATGCTAAAGAAACTGGGGGGGGGGGGGGGTTAGGGGGGTCAAACTGCTGCAGTTATGAAGTACAGGAATGGCAGCAGCCTCCCAAACCTTCAAGTCATGGCTGAATCTCAGGCCATTCTGACATGCAAAGCTTTAGCACTTCCTGATAGGGCCAGGGCTTGCCTGTCTCCAGTGCACTCTTTTTGGCCAGTGAGGCAGCCCAATGCCCATCATAGTGCTGGACCAATAGGACTGCGGAGTGGCAGGGCTTAGCCTAAAGCTCCATCATTACCTAAAAGCATTGAAGATTTGCCTCTCAGAAGGGCCTGGCCTTCAGCCAGGACAGAAAGGTTTGGAAGGTTGATACAGGTATATGTACATCTATATGCAAGCACTTCATACCTGTAGCAAATTTCCCCCCTAATACTTTATATACCTGAGCTCCAGGTTTTACTCCCTTCACGACCAGGGAATTTATTGCTATTTGGCAGTGCGCTACTTTAACTGGTAATTGCGTGGTCATGCAACACTGTAAGCTAATGACATTTTTACTTTTTTTTTTTTTTTTTTCACACAAATAGAGCTTTGCTTTGGTGTGTCAGGTAGAAGAGATAATGTGATCACCACTGTTTTTATTTTATTTTATTCTTATAATATAAATGAAAAAAGATCAAAAATGTTGCAATTTTTTTTTTTTTACTTTCTGCTATAAAACACGTTCAATAAAAAAATAAAATTTCTTCATAACTATAGGCCAAAATGTATTCTGCTACATGTCTTTGGTAAAAAAAAATACCAATAAGGGATTGGTTTGTATGGAAGGTATAGCATCTACAAATGATGGCATATTGACAGAAATTTTTACTTTTTTTTATATACTAGTAATGGCGGTGATCAGCAACTTATATTGGTACTGTGATAGTGCGGCTGGCAATCTGACACTATCTGACATCTCCAGTGACACTAATACATACTATACACTGTACTAATGATACTGGCTGGCAAAGGGTTAAAGAAGTACAGCCAAAGCTCGTCAGCTGACAGCGGGCTGAAGTCAAAGAGCCACCCACATGCCTGGACCAGCACCTGGCTGAGAGCCTGAGCCGGCCGCTCTCACCCCTTCACAGCCCAGCACTCCATTGAGCTTGCGGGGGGGGGGTAGAGAGCAGAGAACTGCTGACAGCAGCTCTCTGCTCAGGGGAGCCTTGTGAACCAAGGGAACCGGTGTTTTATGCTTGGTCCTCAGTGTTAGAGTCAGTGGGGGACCAATGCTGCATCCACCTAGGCAAGTACGATTCTGAAAAATAAAAAAAAAGTCCATACTTCTCTTAACATCTAGGGGCATTGAAAGGGTTAACTGTGCACTGAACATGTGGAATGTGTGCAATATGTGCTGCTTTTACTAGTAGATGTGGCTGATTTTTAGCAGGGAGAGATTGAGTTTGAGAGTCTGATTTTACAGAAAGGATAAAAAATCATTGATAGAAAAAAAAAAAATGATTTTTTTTATTTGATCTAAAGATAGTTTTCTATTTAAGATACATTAATAAGTTAGTTTATTCAGCATGAAATTGAGCTTAGTTATGTAGCATGAGGCTGTAAATTCTGCAATATTTATATTTTGGGTAAACTCATTCAATTAATCCAAGCTCTGCAAGCTGAGATAACATGCACTGCATTGATGCATTCACACAATTTCACACTAACCATTAGATAAAACAAAGTTCAGGAATATTCCTTTATCTCATGGTTTTGCAAATCTATGTACAATACAAACTGTATGATTGAATTGGTTCTGCTATAGCTGTTTTACTAACCTGACAGCTTATTATTCTAAATAGGAAACCTTAATTTTGTTTGTAAAGATTTTAACTACCAGCAAAAATAAGTCCTTACATTTAAAGAGCACCTGTCATTTCAGATCCATCATGTCAGCGCTTGTTAGCGGACATCCACTTACCTCCTGCCACCACGTCCCTTCACCTTGTTGTGTCACTGCCGCATCAACAGCTGTCCCATTAAAGTGAATGGGACTGTTGGCGAGTCAACAGTGGGTCAGAGGAGTAGGCGCTGTGGGACAGAGATGACAGTTGCTCTTTAAAAATTATGATTTAAATCAAGCCTATTTAATAGTGATTTAAATCAAATCCACCCTGGTACTGTGATTTGCTTTAGCGGATCAGCCCATGATCCCATGAAAATAACATTTCTAGAAGGCATGTGACTTACAGCAACACAGGGAATTTTATCAAAATTAACTGCACTATCTTATAAATTATTGGTACAAAATCTGCATTAATCCGCTCATGTATTAAAATAATCTGGAACATAAATCTAAAATCAACCTATCAGGAGCTACAGCAGGAGAAAAGATTTGGAAGTACCATCACAATCTCCTGGCCTCAACATCACTGAGCCACTTTGTGTAGATCTCAAAACACACAGGAAGTTTGTAAAGGGGGAATTGGCAGTTTTATCACATTAGAGAATAAAAGGACAATTCACAGCAACCACAAGAAACTGCAAGTCATCACTGAAGCTAAAGGGGGCAATACATGATAATAGGAACTAAGGTTATTCAGAATCTTGAACAGGCCGCTGGGCACAATGCACATTTGCACAGTTTGAACCCCAGAGTAGCCACTATTCAGAGTTGTTAAAGCGGGAAGAGACATGCAGTTTGAACAGCCCAAAGGGGCTGTTAGGGGGTGCATTATTAAAAATGCCAACGTGCACCAATACTGACGAAGAGGGTGCTGGGTTTCAAAGTGCCATTGGCCACCAATAATTGTGGGATTGTTTTGAAGAGGTGTTTGTTGGGGGTTTTAAAGTGTTTTGCAATGGAATGCAATGCAAATTTCATCCTACAGGAAACTTCCACCAATAATGGAAAAATTGCATTTGAAATCATCCTAAATACACCATGTAATAGAGTAGTAGGGCCAAAGCTCTGTGGGTCACTGGAGCACACTTTGTTCTGCACTCCTGTGACTTGTACTCCTCCCAGATGCCTGAGCAGCATGCTGCTGAGAGACTGAGCCAGATGCTCCTGATAGTCACAGGCTCTCTGCTCACTGAAGACCAAGAACAGAGAAATCAGCAGTCTTTAACCACTCAGTGAAGGAGTGGGTCTTTCTGCTCGAGCCATCGACCAGGCTTTCAGGACTGCTTTCATCGCTGGTGTCAGAGGAAGTGGTGCAGTTGGACCTCTATAAACCTGATTTTTTAATGACTCATATAGAGCCCACACATGCAGCCTCTAAGGCCACAGCTGCATTAGAGCTGTCCTCTATTAGCCAGTTATGTGTGTTAGCATGGCAGCACTGCATTGCTTAAACGGACAATTGCACGATCGTGTGACACTGTACCCAAAAAACATGTATGTAATTTTTTCCCACAATTAGAGCTTTCTTTTGGTGGCATTTTATCACCTCTGCAGTTTTTATTTTTTGCCCTATAAACAAAAAAAGACCAGCAATTTTGAAAAAAAAAAAAAAAAAAAAAGAATATTTTTTTTACTTTCTGCTATAAAACACATATTGAAAAAAAAAAACAAAAAAAAAAAAAACAAAAACAAGTTTCTTCATCAATTTAGGCCAATTTGTATTCTGCTACATATTTTTGGTAAAAAAAAAATTATAGTGTCTACAAATTTGGGTTAGATTTATGGACTTTTTATTGTTTTTACTAGTAATGGCGGCGATCAGTGATTTTTAGCGGGACTGCGACATTGCAGCGGACAAATCTGACATGAAGGGACACTTTTTGTCGACCAGCGACACCAATACAGTAATCACTGCTAAAAGAAGAAAAAAATGCACTGACGCTGTATAAATTACACTGGCAGGGAAGGGGTTAACATCAGGGGCGATCAAAGGGTTAAGTGTGCTCCTAGGGAATGCTTTCTAACTGTGTGGGGGATGGACTGACTGGAGGAAGAGAGATCTGTGTTCCTGATTAGCAAGAACACATCTCTCTCTCGCTCTGTGACAGAACAGCAGTCTGCCTTGTTTACACGTGACACGCGCAAGCCCCAGAGTCAACAACAGGAATCACGTACAGGTATGTGATTTTGCACTTAAGGGCCACCTTGCTGCAGTAAATGTACGTGTAGCTTAAGACTGGGGCAGAAAAAAAGAAGGCTCAAAAGGAATTGTCAGAAGTAGGCCTATAAGACAACTGGGATCCATAAAGAAAAGGAGGGAAGACAATTGGCCTCTTGTACTCCAGGTCCTGGTTTAGGTGTGCTCACTGTTGCTCCTTTGTCGTCCTCTGTGTCTCCAATGATGGAAAGGTAGCAGCGATCCCCCACGCTGTCCTGGCTTATGCAAACACTGGCTCCACCAGAAGTGACACGCTATACTCCTTAACTGGAGTTTGAGCTACACACCAAACTGCCATTTAGGCCACAAGCCTCATAATCACAACCCTTGGAGGGGAACGAGGAGGATAATGCATTTGGCTCAGGGGCTTTATTAGTCAAGATACTGGAAGAGAAGAGGGGAAATCCTCCCTTGCTCATATGTTGCAAGGAATCCAGGGGACCCAAGAGATCCGCCTCTGGAGGGAGAGGCTAATGACCCAACGACCATCTGGTCAGAAGAGAAACAAATGTTTTGCTTCTGCTGGACAGCAGGAAAATCAATCTATACTGAGGAGCTAAGAAGGTGGGGAGGGTTTTTTACTGTTCTGTCTGACTTTCCTGTAGAGCAGGGGCGTCAAACCTGCGGCCCAAGGGCCGCATGCAGACCAAGATGGCTATCAATGCGGCCCAACACAAAATCATAAACTTACTTCAAAATGTTGGGGGTTTTTTTTGGAAGTTCTTTTGTAAAAATGCTTTTACACTTAGCGAACACATGCAGCCGAAGAAAAATTTGACAGTGTCTCTTTACTGGACTTTTAGAAGTTTATCTTCCCAAACTCACCTTATTCGTGTCAGAAGTTTTTCAACAACACCTATACTTGTGAGCAACCATTTTCTAAGGATGAAGCACACAAAGGGCAAAATTGGAACCGAAAGATCTGATGAACACCTTGAGAATGCATTGAGAATTGCTATGGCATCCATCAAACCAGATATTGATGCGTTAGTTTATCAAAAACAGCGTCAAATATTGCGCTAAAAAAATTACAAAAATGATTAAGTTTTATTACTCAGATAGGTACATTATCTATCAGTGGTCATTAACTTGGGATCTGCCTGACTTTTCTTGCTCGTCAGCTATACTTAAAGTGGTTGTAAAAGGCAGAAGGTTTTTTACCCTAATGCATTCTATACATTAAGATTAAAAGCCTTCGGTGTGCAGCAGCCCCCCCTCACACTTACCTGAGGTCCTTCTCTGCCCAGCGATGTCCACGAGTGACTCAGCCAACTGAGATTCTAATTCCTAAATTGGCTAAGACACAGCAGCGGTGCCATTGGCTCCTGCTGCTGTCAATGTCGGCTAGCCAATCAGGGGAGAGAGGGGGCAGGACGGGTCGGGGCTCTGTGTCTCTGAGTGGACACAGGGAGCTGTGACTCAGCTCAGGTGCTACTTGCCGTGGGGGCACTGAACAGAAGGGAGGGGCCAGGATCACAGAAGAGGGACCCAAAAAAGAAGAACATCTGGGCTGCTCTGTGCAAAACCACTGCAACAGAGCAGGTAACTATAACATGATTATTTTTATAGGAAAAAAAACAAGACTTTACAATCACTTTAAGCCTGGTGAACACCACTCGTTTTTCTTCATAATGTAATGTGTAAAGAAATAAAAAAATTAAAAATAACTTACCATCAAAGCGGAGTTCCAGCAGTTTCTGTGTTTAAAAAAAGTTTACAAAAAGTGTAGCTGCTGACCTTTAACACACTCAGCTGTCCAGCAATGCGGCCGCCCCCAAACCTCAGTTCTCTCCCCCGCATCACTAGTGTGGGCACCTGGCTGTGACATCTTGCGGCTTCACAGCCAGGTGCATACTGCACATGCGCGAGTTGCGTGCGCGTCCTGAATGGCCGAGCAATCTTCTGGGACCTGTGACGTGTCCCAGAAGAATGCAGGGAGAGGGGAGAACATTTGCTCAAGTCGCCTAGGCAGCGCAAGCAGAAGTGGAAGCTGGGTACCTGTCAAAACTAGATACCCACTCCCTCCACAAAAAAATTACATGCCAAATGTGGCATGTCAGGGGGTTAAGAGTTCTTAAAGCAGAAGTTCCACTTTTAGGTGGGACTTCGCTTTAAAGGGGTTGTAAAGGTATTTTTTTTTTAAATAACAAACATGTTATACTTACCTCCACTGTGCAGCTCATCTTGCACGGAGTGGCCCCGAACCTGGTCTTCTGGGGTCCCTCAGCGGCTATCTCAGTTCCTCCCCACAAGAACTAAACACCTTCATGTGAGCGCGCTTGCATGGTGTTTAGTTCTTGCGGGCGTGCTCCCGTGATACAGCCGGCGGCTATATCACTCGGCCCCGCCCCGCGTCATTGGATGTGATAGACAGCAGTGCGAGCCAATGGCTGCATTAAGGTGAAAAAAACGTGAACCTTTACAACCCCTTTAAGTTATATTAGGGTCAGTAAAACGTGCACCAAAGTTCCGGCTGCAGCTGCCCCCAAAAAGGATTGGAAGACCTCAAGATCTATGTAAACAGGAAGGTATGGGAAGCGCCACCTTCTAAGTGCCATTATAATTTAACGAGTAAACACAGGGCTGTATAAAAAATTGCATTAACATTTATTTGAAGCTTTAAAACCATGTATATCCTAATAGAAAAAACTTGCAGAGCCTGGCAGGGTGGCGGCTGGGTCTCTATATTCAGGCTGTGGGAGCTGCTTGATAGGGGTGGCCCGTCTGGTGGTGAACGTACTGTAAACGGCGGCAGGTCAGCCGCAGGGCAGAGACAGCAGGGGTCGGTGATGCTTAGCTGGAGAGATGGATGTCCAGTCGGCAGGCAGGGATAACATCGCTGAAGGAGGTGCTGTGGATGGTGGCACGTCCGCCACGAGGTGGTGGGGGGTCAGCGATGCTCAGCTGGAGAGGTGGGTGTCTGGTCAGCAGGCTGAGGTGACACAGCTGGTGGAGGTGCTGTGAATGGCGGCAGGTCAACCACGAGGCAGAGGTGGCAGGGGTCTGTGGTGATCAGCTGGTGAGATGTGGCAAAAGGATGGATCTGCTATCAGCAGGCTGTGATGGCGGAGCTGATGCAAGTTTTTTCCATTAGGGTATACATGAATTCATAGATTTAACACTTCAAATAAATGTGAGTGCAATTTTTTTATATATCCTTGTGTTTTACAACTTCAATACAGGGCACATTCACCCCCTTCCTGCCCAGTCCAATTTTCAGCTCTGTCGCATTTTGAATGACATTTGCGTGGTCATGCAACACTGTACATAAACAAAATTTCTATCATTTTTTTCCCCACCAATAGAGCTTTCTTTTGGTGGTATTTGATCACCACTGGGGTTTTTATTTTTTGCGCTACAAATAAAATAAAAAAGACCAAAAATGAAAAAAATAAATAAAAATGTGTTTTTCTTCTTTTCTGTTACAAAAATGTTGTAAATAAGTAAGTTTTCTCCTTCACTGATGAGCAGTACTGATTGGCACTGATGAGGTGGCATTGATAAGCAGCACTGATCAGGAGGCACTGGCAGGCAGCACTGATGGGCATGGAGCGCCATCCCTAATGAGCACTGATTGGCATCCCTGCTGGGCTCTAGCAGGCATACCTGGTGGTCTCCAGTGGGCATCCTCGATGGGTCTGCACTGATAATAATGCGCTGATTATCAGCGCAGACCTCCCATCAGGAGAGCAGCCAATTGGCTTTCCTCTACTCGCGCCTGGCAGCGATAAATGGCACTTCCTGGTTACCATTAGAGGTCGACCGATATGGGTTTTTCTCTGGCCGATGCCAAAGCCGATATTTAGAAATCGCGGTGGCCGATGGCCGATATATGATGCCGATTTTTTTGGGCCGATATATTAGGCCGATTTCTTTTTTTTTTTTTTTTTCCCTTCATCTCATAAAATCTAACAGTTAGACCCCTTTTACACTGGGGAGATGCGCTGGCAGGATGTTAAAAAAAAGTCCTGCAAGCAGCATCTTTGGAGCGGTGTATACCGCTCCTCCACCACTCCTGCCCATTGAAATGAATGCGTACCGCTGCCGAAGCGCCTGCAAAGCGTTTTGGCAGCAGCGCTTAGGGGCGCATTTAATCCCTTCTTCGGCCGCTAGCTGGGTTATAAGCGCCCCGCTAGCAGCCGAATAGCGCCGCTAAAATGTTGGTAAAGCGCCGCTAAAACTAACAGCGTTTTACCGTCAACGCCTGCCCGCTCCAGTGTGGAAGCAGCCTTAAGTAATAAGTGATACAGAAAATTTTTTATATTTAAACATTTATTAAACAAAACAAACCTCCAATCATGTCACTTGTATGTATAATTTAGATTAAAAAAAAAATAACTATATCTTAAATATTTAATACACAAAAACAGGTAATCAAAACTTTTGGACAAAAAAAAATGGGCTAACTTTACTGCTTTTTTTTTTTTTTTTTATTTCATTAGTGTATTTATTTTTTTTAAAAATTGCGTTTGAAAGACCGCTGCGCAAATACCGTGTGACATAAAATATTTCAACCGCTATTTTATTCCCTAGGGTCTCTGCTAGAAAAAATATATATTATGTTTGGGGGTTCTAAGTGATTTTATAGCAGAAAATACAGAATTTTTACTTGAAGGCAACAAGTGTCAGAAAAGATTTAGTCTTTAAATGGTTAAACTGAGAACTTCTCCAGGAGTTCAGTCTATTGATAAAAGAACCTGAAAGAGATACAAATGTATCTTCTTATCAGACTTGGCAGGCTGCCCAGGGAGGAGAGAAGAAAACTTCAGACAACTTGCATTGACTATTACAGAAGTCATTTGCAAGTCCCGCTGAAGGTATAATCGGCTTTTTTTATCAGCACAATCTGCCGATGCCGATTAAGTAAAAAGAGCCAAATATGGGCCGATATATCGGTCGACCTCTAGTTACCATGTGACGAGCTGTGGTTGGACACAGCTAATCACATGGTAAAGAGCTTACATCATAGATCATAGGCTCTTTACCAAGATCGGAGATGCGGTGTGTCAGACTGAGACACCACACCATCAATCGCCACGATGCGGCTTATCCTGCTGGACGTCATATGATGCCCAGTCAGGATAACACAACCACTTTCCGGCCATCATTCTGCTATATGGCGGACGGGAAGTGGTTAATTATAAGGCCACTTAGATGGTGGCACTTCTCATACCTTCCTTTTTACATGAATCATAGAAATGCTGAATTAAGATTGTGTGAGAGGGTCGAATCGAGATCGCAATCTTTTAATGATTAATCGTGCAGCTCTACTCCAGTCGGTGCCGCTGTACTAACGATCCAACATTAGTACAGTGGTCTCCCCTGCTGTTCTTTTGCGTTCTGACAGGGGGATTGCCTTCCCGCCAGAACACTCCGGTCAACCTTCTCAGCCAATGGCTCATCGGGAGTCGGTTGACTGCTGGTTTTCTAACATGCTCAGCTGGCCTCTGTCTGACCGGCCGCCACACACACGGGCCAAACATCGGCCAGTTTTTATTGAACCGGCCAAAGTCGCCCGACATTTAGCCCGTGTGTACGAGGCTTTATTGTGAATGTATTTAATGTGTGCCCCAAGATAATTCCTATTCTTCCAATGTGGCCCAGGAAGGTCAAAAGATTAAACACCCCCGCTGTAGCGGGAGGAACCAATCTTTTCTCAGGTTGCTATGCTGGAAGATGATTGGAGGAAAATACATAAAAAAACACTGTACATTCATTTTATATCTAACCACATTCTCTGATATTTCAAAGCAACATTATTAAATTTGATTATAACAATAAATTGCCAAACCATGACAAATGGATAGCCCAAAAGAATGGACCCAGTCAGACTTCAGAAAGATTAGGCTAACTGCCATGTCCATGTTAGAGACTAATGTTGGCTCAGCCAACATGCATTGCGATAATACATGTTAGCCTGGTACACTATAGAATTATTTATTTTGAATAGCACCACAATGCACTAAACAAATAGACCTAAAAGTATAACTTCAGCACTGCTGTGTACAGACTACACCCAGCCTTTGGGGAGTGGCAGAGCCCATTGGCACTTCTGCGCACATTCGGGGAATGTTCCACGCATGCGCAATAACAGGGAATGTTTTAGACACCCCCGTTAGCAGTCTTTGCGCATGCTTGAGAAACCCCACGTATGTGCGGATGGCTGGGGAAACCAACGCATGCACAGATGTGCCACAGAGCTCGCTCAGGACTCAAGCTTGCAGCGCATCTGTAGGGGGGCGGGGAGAAAGTTTTGCCTAGGCGAGAAACGCAGAAGTGCTGCTTTGCAGCATGAATAAAGTACATTGTAAAAGAAAATAAATAGATAAAAAAATATTGTCCTTTCGTATGATGGGGTAGGGAGGGAAGGAGACAGGGCAGCACAAGATCACATTTAGGGAGGAAAGGTCAATTCAATATATCTGCACTGCAACACACCACAACGCACAGTACTGCACTACTGCAGGTCCAATTGGCCAGTTGTGGTGTGCTGGAAAGCTTTTCAATCTAATGCGATAGCTCAACATGTTTTAAAGCCCCACATCGGACTGCATGCATGGAGAGGCCCTAAAGTAAACTCTTCTGTTGGACTACATTCATTAGTGTAGCTTTAAAAACTTAAAATTATTTTCCTGGGGCGTGACCGGAAGCCGCTCTGGATGGCAGCCTAATCCTCCTGCTCTCTCCCAGCCCGAGATATTACAGCGCATAGGGGACGCTTCGCTGACCGCACATGGGCAGATCCAGGACCACTAGATCCACAGCAGCCAGGGGATCATCTTTACCCCCACCGGGAACTTCCACGGACCTCCGGTCCTACTTCTCGCCGACGGACATGCCTCCCACCGGACCAGCCAAGATGGCGCCGGACACATCCGCGGCCTACACGCGCGGCTCCGCTCAGATCCCCCCATCGCCTTACTCACCACACAGGCAGCTCACGGACCGTGCCCCAGCCCAGACGGGCAGCGCAGCAGAGTCTCCTCAGTCAGGAACGGTGAGTCCTAACCCCGAACCCGCCATCCATGAGGCAGCACCACAGGCCGCACAGGACGCCATGATGGCCCTCCCCCCGCAGCAGTATACACAATGCTCAGAGGCATATCCTCGCCTGCTGAGAACAGCATCGGACCCCTGCATGCAGAGCACAGAGCCATGCTCACCAACCCCATCAGACTTCTCTGCAGACTTTCCAGCTCTGCCAAATCCTATGTACCCAGTCGCCCGAACCCCACCAGAGCCTGCACTGAGCCCAGCACCCTCCAGTCACAGGGACTCTGACTCACCACCTTTAAAAGCGCAAAAATTAACCTCCTCATGGGCTAACAACTCACCCACAGCAAAGACAATACCACAGACCACCTATGCTAAAAAAGTGAGTACACCAGACCCCCACCCCCAGAGGTTGGATAAAGCACGGGCCCCCCCACACGCTCCAACTCCACTCTGGAACGAATCGTGGGAACCATGGGATCCCCCGTCCAGATCTGCACAGCAGCTCACAGACCCCCTACCACCACGTACAACCTCAGAGCAGGCCCACCTGGTAACACCTCACACCCAATCGATACCCCCGCAATGGCAAACGTATTTACAGGCGATCCCCACTAAAGAGGACTTTAGACAGCTGATAGAAGATGTAAAGTCCACTTGTCGCTCAGAAATACAAGTACTTCAGTCAGGACTTAAACACTTAGCAGACAGAGTGGAGATGGCTGAAGAAGAGATCCAAGAAACTAAACTGGCAGTACACAGAACCCAACTCCAAGGAGCAGACCACCATACTATGTTAAGAGAAATGCAGCGGCATCTAGAGGACCTAGATAATAGGGGACGAAGAAACAACATACGAGTGAGGGGGATACCAGAAGTCGAAGGCCCAGAGGACATTCAACATACACTACAAGACGTGTTCAATAATCTCCTAGGTGAACCCATTACCAACTTTATAGAAATGGATAGGGCTCATAGAGCCCTGCGCCCCAAGGGCTCCACCTCACAACCGAGGGACATTATTTGCAAGATTAATTCATACCCCCTGAAGGAGGACATCATGAGGCAAGCCCGACTAGCCCGCAAAGTAACCTATAAAGATGCCCATGTACAACTATACCCAGATCTTTCATGGATCACATTGCAAAAACGAAGACTACTCCAACCACTGCTACGTCTACTACAGGACGAAAACATCAACTATCGTTGGGGATTCCCCTTCAGCCTTACAGCCAAAACCCAAGGCAAATCTGCTGTCTTAAGATACCCGGAGGACATAGACACCTTTTGTGAAACCATCGGAATCTCCGTCCCTCGACTCCCAGACTGGGATCTGATCACCACCCCGCCTGCACCACCCACAATATGGCAGAAAGTGCCTTCTTCCAACCGATCCCGGAACAGAGAAGCACCACGCAAGAGTGCCAAGCAAAAGAATGGTTGACTCCAGTGAAGGTCTCCGCACTCCATATCATCTATTGATGAACAGTTTTTCTTTTTTCCCGCCTGGTCCCGCGGGAGATCTAGCCCTGGACAATGTAGCAAATTTAGTCCCCCCTTATGTGCGCCCTAGTTTTATACCTTAGTCTGCAAAATGGGCATGTCTCAGTAGAGACCTGAGAGATTAGGAACTCCCACTCCTAGTCACCCCTCTCCTGGTTATATGTTAGCAATGTTAATTGTTTTACAGTTCATGTTCTACATAACCAATTTTGGGCCCCAGTGCATCCGACCGACGGGCCCCTCGGGACCTTTGTTGGGAGGATCCCTGGAATCCCACATCGACCTAGGCCCTTTCGCCTCTCAAGGTCAAGACATGTTAACTATACAAGTTTATAAATGTTTCGCATGTACTAATCACCTTTTCTTCTTTTCACCCTCTTTCCTTTCTTTTCCTCTCCCACCCATCCTTCCACTACCGTATGACATACTCCACAATCGGTGGAGCCTGAATGGTTCTCCTCTCGAGGAATGCGTATCATTGACCTACAACCTCCGAAACTTCTCCTCCACATCAGGTAAGGCATACCCCCTCACTCATTTAGTATCATGGCCAAGATCTTATCACTAAACGTACACGGCCTAAACTCCAATAAAAAAAGACACTTGGCATTGAGAGAATTTAAACAATCAGGGGCAGACATTATTCTGGTCCAAGAGACACACTTTGATAAAGGGGGTGCATTTACATTCGCCTCTAAACAATATTCCCAAATATACCACTCCTCAGGTCTACACAAAAGAGCGGGGGTTGCAATCCTCATTAAGAACGGAGCCCCCTTCACCTGTACAACTCAGTACAGTGATCCACACGGCCATTTTGTTATCCTACAGGGACATTGGCAACAACAAGCAATCACCCTTTGCGCCCTATATGTTCCCAACGTTAAACAACACAACTTTCTGTCTAAAGTCCTCACTCGCCTCTTTAAACTCGAACACGGGATGCTGGTGATAGGGGGTGACTTTAACCTACTCCACTCCACACTAATGGATCGCCAGGTGGTGAGCCCCAGGGCGACATCGGATCGAGCTCTCCGAGACTCGAGACTTTTTCGTAAACTCACTAGAAGATATGCTCTTTTCGACGCCTGGAGGACCCTCCACCCTGGCGATAGACAATACACGTTTTACTCGGCCCCCCACCAGACACATTCACGTATCGATTATTTTTTTGTAAATAACCACACGCTTAGAAACACACGAGAGGCACAGATACTCCCGATGTCGTGGTCTGACCATGCGCCTATTTTACTCAAGCTGGCAATAGGATCTCCCCACTGTAGACCTTATAATTGGAAATTAAATACATATCTTCTTCAGCATCCCCCATCGCAAATGGAACTTGTCACCACCCTGAAACACTATTTCACAGAGAATAACACTCCTGATGTAACCACTCCCATACTCTGGGAAGCCCACAAGGCAGTACTTAGAGGCAGATGTATAGCACTGTCATCTGCCATGAAAAAAGATGCCCAAATCACTAAAATTCAAACTGAAAAAGAACTTAGAACGCTGGAAATTCAACTGCAAAAAACTCCTACATTATCCCTTCTCAAGAAAATCATACACTTGAGATCTATTCTGAGTGATCTGGCAATGGGACGAGTGGAAAAGGCTATCATTAGGCTTAGACAAAAGTACTACGACAAGGGCAACAAAGCCCACTCCCTACTAGCGAGAAAATTACGAGATAATGCACACGTGAACACGCCACACCAGATTAAAAATAAACAAGGATCTCTGATGTCCCACCCCAAAGACATTGTCAATACTTTTGCGGATTACTATCAAGAACTCTACAATAATCCTCACATACCTAGTAAACCCCTACCTCCCGATCTACATCAACATATGCAGCAATACCTTGCACAAAGTGGAGTTCCACAAATACAAACATCGGATCTAGCAACCTTAAACATGCCGATTACCGAAGAAGAAATAGAACAAACCATTAAAACCCTTCCATCACACAAGGCCCCAGGTCCGGATGGACTGCCTTATGAATATTATAAGGCCTTTCTCCCTATCCTTCTACCCCATATGTGCAAACTCTTTAACGCTTTCTATCGAGACTCTCCCATCCCCCCTGATATGCAGCGATCATTTATCACTGTGATACCTAAACCAGATAAGGATCCCACCCTATGCGCCAACTACAGACCCATCGCCTTACTGAATTCGGACCTAAAAATCTTCACAAAGCTGTTATCAATCCGCTTGAACATGATCCTCCCATCCCTTATCCATAAGGACCAAGTGGGCTTTGTCCCCCTTAGACAAGCGGGAGATAACACCAGAAAGGTGATTGATCTGATAGACGTGGCAAATAGAGAGAAATCAGAATCCTTGCTGCTTAGTTTAGATGCCGAAAAGGCCTTTGACCGCCTGGGGTGGCCCTTCTTATTTGCAACACTACAGCATGTGGGGTTCCAAGGACCCTTTATGAGAGCCATACAACACCTATATTTCAAGCCCTCTGCTCAGGTCAGAACACCTTTTGCCATCTCAACTACCTTCCCAATAACCAACGGAACTCGACAGGGATGCCCACTATCACCATTACTATTCGCACTATGCGTCGAACCACTGGCGGCTTCCATCCGAGGCAACCAAAATATACGGGGAATCTCAGTAAGGGGTCGGGAATACAAGATCTCGCTGTTCGCTGACGATGTGATTCTCACTCTGACCCAACCCAGAATTTCTCTCCCAAACCTACATGCAGAACTTAGTCGTTATGGAGCCCTCTCAGGCTACAAAATTAACACTTCTAAATCAGAAGCCCTCCCAATCAATATCTCAGACGAAGAAACAGCACACTTAAAAACCAATTTTAGCTATCACTGGAAAGACACCTCCTTGAAATATTTAGGAATACATATCACCCCAAAGTTTAACACCCTGTATCAGGAGAACTTCCCCCCCCTTTTCCGCTCCATCAGAACCCTGCTCACTAGCTGGAAAAAACACCATATCTCCCTGCTGGGCCGGATCGCATCTATTAAGATGACGATCCTCCCGAAATTATTGTACCTATTCCAAACATTACCAATTCCTATCCCCCCCAAGCACTTGAACAAACTCCAATCTGATCTCCTTAAATTCACCTGGAATTATAAGAGACACAGAATCCCTCAATCAGTTATGATGGCAGCACGCTCAGACGGTGGTCTTGCCTTTCCCAATCTTACCAAATATTATCAAGCAGCCCAACTTCGAGCGATAGCATCATGGTTCACGCAAAGATCTTATAACAGATGGACAGAGATAGAAAAAATATGGCTAGCCCCAACCCACCCTAACAGCCTGCTATGGAGTGCGGGGGCAGAGGTCCCCTCTGAAAGACTATTGGGACCTATGACTCAACTCCGACGCCTATGGCACAAACTATCCCGCTCACACACATTGGCCTCAGATAAATCAGTCCTAACATCGTTCGTCTGTAACCCCAAAATTCCAGACAGCCTCACCCACCAGATGTCATACCCGTGGACATCACGTAATCTCTTCCATTACGGAGCCCTTGTAGACCCCAGATCCCGCAAGCTGTTATCCTACCCTGACCTACAGACTAAATTTGACCTACTGCGACAAACGTTCTACAGCTACATGCAAATACGCCACTATGCCATGTCCATAGCGCCTGACCTACAGTTCTCCCCCCCATCACCCTTTGAAACTCTAATCCTGGCGGGCACGGCCCAGAAAGGGTTAATTTCTGATATCTACAAAATATTAAATGCCTATCCATTAGAAACCAAAGGTAAACATAACTATATGATTAAATGGGAAAAGGCTCTTGGTGAGGAACTGCCCATGGAGCAATGGCAGGCGGTATGGACACAAGCAGCAAAAAGTTCCCTCTGCACTCTATATAAAGAAAATACCTATAAAATTCTCCTCTACTGGTACATGACTCCGGATACCCTCCATGCCATATACCCGTCTAGTTCAGATCGCTGCTGGCGATGTCAAAAAGACAGAGGGACCCTCCTCCACATATATTGGGACTGTCCACTGATAACCCCATTTTGGGATAAGGTCCGACAACTTTTGGTTCGCTTACTGGAGACACAGATCCCTATGACCCCCAAATTCTTCCTGTTAGGAATCTCACAATTAAAGATCCCCAAGGTACAAAAAAAACTCATACGACACATCCTCACAGCAGCACGTTGTCTTATTGCTCTACACTGGAAAAAAACCCTCCCCCCCACACTTGAAGCCTTATACACTAGAATCAAAGATGTGGAGTTGATGGAGAAGATGACAGCCCGGATACAGGACAGGTTGGAGATACATAATAAAGTATGGGAGCTGTGGCATCTTCGAGAGGACCCACCATAAAAAAGTAAACGAACTATACAATCACCCCCCTTCCCTTCCTCTTTCATTTCTTCTTTTCCCCCTCTCTTTCACTATCCTTCTACTCTACTACGAGTGTTTCCGTTTTTCGCTTAGTTATAAGCAACCTAGAAGATGAAAATAAAATAGGAGCTAAAGGAAAGGAGGGAGGAGAGAGAGAACCTAGTATATGTGTACTCTTTGTTTCTCCTTCTTTTATTGTATGACAGACATATATCACCTATCACCTCTGTTATATTTTGTACTTCTGTACCGCAAAATATTATAATAAAAAAAGTTATTTGAAAAAAAAAAAAATTATTTTCCTAGCAGATTTGTAATTTCTTCTGCATGTGATCTAAAAACCAAAAGAGATTTTTTTAATTGAAAAAAAAATCTGAAATACAAAAAATAATAATAATAATAATAATAATAATAATAATAATAATAATAATCTGAGTCCCCTCAGATCTACTCTATCAGGTTCGCTTTTGAACTTTTTCACGTTTTGTATCTGAAATATCTTTTTTTGTTTATTTTTTTTCTGTCTGTAACCTCTACTGGAAAGATTTTCTTTCACATCTTGTCAAGCCAGTACAAGAAATTAGGCATTCCAACATGGTGGATACCAGATCACTGTAGTTGGAAAGCTCATCTGAAGTGTGATGGTGCAGGAATTGGTGTGATCTGAAGTGTGATGGTACATCTGATCCCATCTGGGTACAGAAGCAGCTCTGTGGTGTGTCCTCTGTTGAGGCTAAGTGCAGTCCAGGGATGGTAGGAGGAGCTTACTGACCAGGCAAAACATCCATGGGGGGGCAGTGCAACACCCAATTGATCTGACCGTGCTGAACACACCTTCAAAGTTGGCTGCAGGCAAGCCAAGTGAAGGTTGGCAGGAACAGAGGCTGAGGTGAGAAAATAATAACCTGTGTAGCTAGCCACAACCGTGGAGTGGATGAATGACCAGTGAATGTTTCAGGCTATGCCTCGAATGCCATCATAAATGCTGCCATGTGCCATGTCTGGCATGCATGGCAGGGGTTGCCGACCCTGCTAGAGAGTGAATGATCACTTTGATAGCCAATCATAGGCGTAATCTCAATTGTTAGTGCAAGACCCCAAGCTATCACTGACAGCCTAGTCTCATTGCTGGGAACACACTTTCAGCACAAACAGAGGAACACATATGTGGCGCCTAGTGTTAAAGCCCATTTACTGGACACCGCTTATATGTGTTACATGGTTGTGCAGGGATTAACCACTTGCCTACTGATGTACATTTAAAACAGCAGTAGGGTGGGCGTGGTATTCCGGAGTGTTTTTATATGGTACCATCATAGGCAAAATGCATTATGTCAATGGCAGGGATTGTCTCTTGTGGTCACAATATTAGCCAATCAAGGTGTCACAAATGTAAACAGTACTACCGTTTACATGCGAGAGCCCTCACCCTTCCTCTTACAACAGACATGAAAACTTTATGAACAGTGTTACCCTAAGGAGGTAGCAGCACCAGATTCAAGGTTGTTGTGGGATCATTTAACTCTTGCACCCCCATCTCCTTTCCTGTACTCCTCTCCATCCTATCTGTTAGTATATAGTGTCATGTTAGCAAGCTCTACTTTTTTTTAACCCCTCAATACCATCATGTTTTTTGCACATTTTCAAAAAAATGTGGCGAATATTAGATCACCTTGAAGTGTCTACTTTCTACAAAGGGGTAATTTCAGGTGTATTCATGCTGTCTATGTATTTTTATTTGGATAGGTTTTACTTTCTGTTATAAAACCTTTGTTCCCTAAATTTTTAGGGATTTTTTTTTCTTTTTATAGTAAAAAACCCAAAACAAAAAAAATAAATGAATGGTTATTAAATATCAACAAAAGAAACAATGTCTCGTAAAAGTATAGAACATTTATAAGGGTACAGTGTTGCATGACTGAGTAATTGTCAAACTATCATAGCACTGAAAAATGGCCTGATAATGAAGGGCTATATACAGGCTGGTACTCAAGTGGTTAAAGTAGTATGGCCAAAAGTTTAAAAGTTTTGTTGATTCCTCCAAGGAGACCCAGTCCACATAGCACTTGATCTGATTAAAATCTAATGTAAACATCACTTGCAATAAAAAAAAAGCATGACAGAACCTCTTAAATGTGAGACCTGGTGTCAAAAAGACCTCAGATCTCATATTTACACTAAAATGCAATAAAAAAAAAAATATATATATATTTTTTTAACCACTTAAGGATTAGCATCGTTTTGTATTTTAGGAGTTTACATGTTTAAAACAGTTTTTTTTGCTAGAAAATTACTTAGAACCCCCAAACATGATATATTGTTTTTTTTCTAACACCCTAGAGAATAAAATGGCAGTCAATGCAATGCTTTTTTTTTTTGCACCATATTTGCGCAGCGGTCTTATAAGCGCACTTTTTTTTGGAAAAAAATCACTTTTTTGAATAAAAAAGTAAGACAATAATAAAGTTAGCCCATTTTTTTTTATATTGTGAAATATAATGTTACACTAAGTAAATTGATACCCAACATGTCACGCTTCAAAATTGCGCCCACTCGTGGAATGGTGTCAAACTTTTACCCTCAAAAATCTCCATAGGCGATTAAAAAATTCTACAGGTTGCATGTTTTGCGTTACAGAGGAGGTCTAGGGCTAGAATTATTGCTCTGGCTCTAACGGTCGCGGCGATGCCTCACGTGTGGTTTGACCACCGTTTTCATATGTGGGCGCTACTCACGTATGCATTCGCTTCTGCGCGCGAGCTCGTCAGGACTGGTGGGTTTTTTAAAAAATTTTCTTCAATTTTTATTATTTTACATGATTTTATTTATTTTTACACTGTTTTTAAAAAAAATAAAAATAAAATTGTGTTACTTTTATTCCTATTACAAGGAATGTAAACATCCCTTGTAATAGAAAAAAGCATGACAGGACCTCTTAAATATGAGATCTGGGGTCAAAAAGACCTCAGACCTCATATTTATACTAAAATGCAATAATTAAAAAAAAAAAGTCATTTAAAAAAATGACATTGAAAAAAATGTGCCTTAAGACATATGGGCGGAAGTGACGTTTTGACGTCACTTACGTCCAGCAGTGTCATGGAGACGGGTGGACGCCATCTCAGTCTCACTCGTCTCCAGGCACAGAAGGAAGATAGACGCGATCGCCTCCGCCACTACCGATGGCTCCGGTAAGCGGCAGAGGGCACCGGATCACGGCGGGAGGGGGGACCCTTTCCCGCCACCGATAAAAGTGATCTCGCCGCAAATCCACCGCAGAGACCACTTTTATCTGAAAGCCGACCGCCGCACGAAAACGGGGATACCGGGGTTATGGCAGCTAGCTGCTGCCATAACAACGATATCCGCCGGCAAACTTTGGACGTACATCGGCGTGCGGCGGTTGGCAAGTGGTTAAATAAACAAATTTCAAAAATAAAAAATTAAGTACACCGCTACGTTTAGAAAAAAAATGAAAAAGCAGCCAACACACCTATAGACTCAAGGCAGAAAAAATCAAAAGGAAATAAAAGCGTAGCGCTATATATCACATCCACAACCGTGTATATTACAATAAGAACATATGTAAATGGTGAATACTACCAAAATATGTTTGACCATAATATGGATAGTGTCAAATAATTAATCAGTGTTAATCACATAAGGTAAATAAACAATAATACTTAGTAATCAAATGTGTTAGTGACTAATAGAAACCTATGCTGGTTTCATAAATCATACGCCAAACATAAAAAATCATACAACTTAACAATCCATAAAAAAATGTGTAGAGAAAAAGTGAGGAAAACATCAGCAGAGTTCAATGGGGGTGATGCGTGCCCAGATGGTAATCACAGATATATGGTTACATCAAATCTGGCGAGTGGGCAGAAGGAAGACCACAAGTGTGCATAGATTGTACATCAGTGCCGGGGCCAACACCAGAAGTAGAGGAGGCTTACCGGAAAAAATTGACCTGAAATGGCGTACGCCAGACAAGTCAAAAAGGCTTAATAACCACTGGTTCTGAGAAGTGCGTCTTGTGAGATGTCATCAACAGATGGTGGAAAAGAAAAAGGGGGGGTACCCGTACGGCTTCTTCTCTCATAGATAATCCAGCATAGGTCATACGTGTAGTTCATATGCCATGCAAGGAGCAAACAAAACTCACATAGCGTAATAACGTTTAAAAACACTAGTTTATTAAAATAATAAAAAACAGACTCACATTTTGGAAGAACGAAACAGAGCTCAAATATCAAATAGCGGCGATCGTGAGGGGTCCACCCGACATGTTTCAGCTAAGGAGCCATCATCTGGGGTATGGACCACCCTTACCTCACCGCTCTATAAACAAGAAATGACCCCCACTGGGAGTGTCTACACACCGGAAGTGCTACAAGTGAAAATCACTTCCGGTTCTTAGGGTCATAGGATGACTAATTGAATAGCTATGTTAGGAGCAGATAGTGAAGAACCATATATCTCCTGTTTCAGAAATTAGGGAGTTAAAAATGGGAAATATGTATAAAAAACAATAAGCTGCGCCCTGAATCAGTCCATCTAACTGGAACTGGTCAGAGCGCTAGCCAAGCCTCACTTTCAGTGCCAGGAGGCACTTCCTGTGTAAACACACCAAGTCACATCGTATCAGGAAGGACGTCGTGACGTCATTCCGCTCGGCGTGGCGGCGTCAGTGTTAGCCAGCCTGCTCCTCAAGCCTCACTCTCATATATAATGCACTTCCCATCACATAGAGAGGATACAGTACCGCTGCGCTCCACAGGGAGCAAACCAAGCCTCAATCTGAGGCAGAGTGTCAGCAGAGAGGAGAAAAAAAGTCAGTGCAAAGGAAAGGGGCATTTATATTAAAATAAAAAACAGATTAAAAAGGAAAGAAATAAAAAATAATAATAGCACAAGGTTAATGTCCACAATGACATTATCTCATAAAGATGATACAAGGGCATTCTACTAAGATTTATTAATGTTCATTATTAGAATCCTGAACCATAATACTAAAGGAACACTGCCAATGGGGGGTATCAATAACGTACATATCAAAAATGTATATTGCATTCTGAATTGAATCATAATTATCCCGGACTCTATAACATAAATTGAAATAACCTTGTATGGTAAAAATATTCTTTGTTATTTCAACAGTAGAAGAGAGATCATATTCATATTCAAGCTTGGTTAATAAAAGAGTTGATGTCCCACTCCACGTTGATACCCTGTGGAAAATGGGACCCCAACTCATATACCCAGTAAGTCTCTAACCGCGAGACTCCTCTAAGAGTCGACCCACCCCGCCAGGGGGGCACGTACCTATCTATAATGAGAAACTGAGTACCCACAGGGTTCCGATCGTGAACTTCCCTGTAGTGTCTAGGGACAGTGTGTTTAGTACTGCCCGCTTTAATGAGATTGATGTGTTCCGAAACCCGTGTAGTAAAAGATCTGATGGTCCGGACGACATATTGCTTGCCACAAGGGCAAGTTAGAAGATAAACTATTCCCGTGGTGGCACACGTGCAGAAATGTTTAATTTTGTAAGTACGGCCGGTTACGGTGGAAGAAAAACTATGACTAGCCCTTCTGCCACAGGTATTGAATTTACAAACCAAGCACTTTTTACAGGAATAAAATCCAATCAAATTATGGAAAAAGGATGGTCTCTCTGGTGGGTTGATGACATTAGGTGCTAACCTATTTCGGAGAGATGGAACACCCTTAAACACCACCTTCGGAGTCTTGGGCAACAAAGGTGCCAAGATTTTATCTGTTTTTAAAACATCCCAGTGGTTTTCAAAGATTTTCTTAACATGTTTGTGCTGCATGGAGAAAGATGTCAAGAAGGACCATTTGAATTTATGATTCGTTTGTCGGGGTCTATCTTCTAATAATGACTGACGGTCTGTTGCACAAGCATTTTCAATCTCATTATCTAAATCCAGAGTTATAACCCTTCTCCAGGAACCTATCTTTTAAGGTCATGGCCTGAAGTCTGAAAGTGTCTAAATCAGTACAGTTCCTTCGTAATCGTAGAAACTGACTTTTAGGGACAGATCTGATCCAGGAACTATGGTGGCAACTATCAGTCAATATATGCGTTCCTGTCGGTGGATTTAAAATAAGTACTAAATGTAAATGAGGACCCACTTCTTACAACAACAAGGTCTAAAAAGTGGATTGAGGAGGTACTAGTTTCAAAGGATAAGGAAATATGGACCACCCTCACCTCACCGCTCTATAAACAAGAAATGACCCCCACTGGGAGTGTCTACACACCGGAAGTGCTACAAGTGAAAATCACTTCCGGTTCTCAGGGTCATAGGATGACTAATTAAATAGCTATGTTAGGAGCAGATAGTGAAAAAATGGGAAATATGTATAAAAAACATTATTATTAGAATCCTGAACCATAATATTGATTTTTTCACAACTTTGAATAACAATGATAGGGGTATTTCCTTATCCTTTGAAAGGTAGCCCATCCCCCCTACAGTTAGAACACGCTAAGGGAACACATTAAAACCCCTTCCCTGCCAGTGACATTTATATAATAATCAGTAGCTATTTTTAGCTCTGATCGCTGTATAAATGTCAATGGTCCCAAAATAGCGTCAAAAGTGTCCGATCTGTCAGCCAATGTCGCAGTTCCGATAAAAATCGCAGATCACCGCCATTACTAATAAAAAACAAATTAATAATAAAAATGCTATAAAACTATTCCATATTTTGTAGACACTATAACTTTTGCGTAAACCAATCAATATACACTTATTATGATTTTTTTTTACCAAAAATGTGTAGTTTTTTTTATATATTTTTGGGGGATTATTTATTATCGCAAAAAAGTAAAAAATTATACTTTTTCAAAATTGGCGGGTTTTTTTTGTTTATAATGCAAAAAAATAAAAACCGCAGAGGTGAACAAATACCACCAAAAAAGCTCTATTTGTGGGAAAAAAGGACGTCAATTTTGTTTGGGTACAATGTCGGACAACCGCACAATTGTCAGTTAAAGCGACGCAGTGCCGAATCGCAACAAATACTCTGGTCAGGAAGTGGGTAAAATCTTCCGGGGCTGAAGTGGTTAAAATTAGAAGAAAATAGGTTTACCATAAACTACGTAGAAGGTTCTTTACTGTAAGAGCAGCGATGATGTGGAATTCCCTTTCACGGGCGGTGGTCTCAGCGGGGGGGCATCGATAGTTTAAATAAACTATTAGATAAGCACCTGAACAACCACAACATACAGGGATATACAATGTAATACTGACACACATAGGTTGGACTTGACTCACCTACTATGTAATACCAGGTCATCAGTTTTTACAGTTTTTTGTTTTTTTTTTTAAATAAAAAGCTGTTTTTGTGCAACTAGAGCATATTATTATTTATTAAACTACATCAAATGTAAGTACTTTTTCACACCAGCAGCTTTGCCACGGGTATACGCTGGGAGGGACAGTGCTGTTGTGCAACTTCCAGCGTATCTCAATGTTTACCTTTCGTTTTTTTGTCACAACTTTGAGAGGTCACAAGTGATATTCATTTGGTTCTATTCACTGCAGTGGTTTCTTTCAAAACAACTGTCGCTAGAGAAAAAAAAAAAAAAAAGTACTACTTGCTGTACTTTTTTTCAGTGCACATAACTGCAACACAGTGGGGTACTGACTTCATATCAAACAAGGCAGATTGTCTTGTCTCTACATTAGGACTGCACTGGTAAAGATTGTTTGGAGATGCCCAACACAAATGGTGCAAACAGGCCCTAAAACATCTGCTTAGGACACAGCTGATCACAAATCGCAGTAAAGGGCCAATCACAGGGGTCCTTTACCATGTGATTAGCTGTATTCAATCACAGCTGGTTACATGTAAACAGACTTGCTGGTTATCGCAATTCCGTCAGATTAGAAGACCTGTCAGAATGTGTAATGGAAGTGACGTTCCGTCACCGCTGTCTTGCTACACCCTGAACTCCTCCATAGTAAGGATACACTGAGAATGAGAAAGCGGACATCTTGTTACACCCACCGGAGTTTTGCATTTTACACTTATTTTTAACAGTTAAGTGAGTTTATATAGTGAAATACAGCACTTAGAATTCTGTCTGACTGGTTAGATGTTGAATTTTAAAAGCAGCAAGCTTCTGTCAGATTAGCAAACCTATGAGATCAGCAGGCTTGCCGCTGCTTTTAGAATTCAACATCTAACCAGTCAGACAGAATTCTAAGTGCTGTATTTCACTATATAAACTCACTTAACTGTTAAAAATAAGTGTAAAATGCAAAATTTTATAAAAAGAAAACATCTTTTTTTTTTGTTTGTTTAGCAAAAAATAAACAGTGATGATTAAATGCCACCAAAAGAAAGCTTTTTTTGTCTCGAAAAAAATATATAAAAATATAATTTGAGTACTGAGTTGCATGACCACATAATTGTCATTCAAAGTGTGACAGCGCTAAGAGCTGAAAATTGGCCTGGGCAGGAAGGGGTGAAAGTGTTCGGTATTGAAGTGGTTAAGCTGCCCATACATGTTTAGATTTCTGATTGGCTGCAGGTGCTCTTTTCTGGACAGGCTTTTTTAACAAATCGCAACTGTGCAATCAAATTTGTTGGATGGAGTGGTGGCAGCAGAAATCTGCTGAAATTTAAAGCAGTGTATGACCAGCTTTATTTCTTCTGTAACCTAATAGGAAACCCGGTCTACCATTCGAAACAACACAACGGAAGGAAAAATTCAAAGCTGCAACATGGCAATTGTAAAGCCTCGTTTACATGGGCAGCTAGAGGCAGTAAAAACAGGCTGTTGATCTGCATTTTTTCCGTCCCTCACCTTTCCACCTATACTGTGCAACTGTTGGCTGGAGGGTAAAATACTACTGCTGTGGCATCAATACTTTGTTTTGCAGCAAAAACTCAACAGCATGTCATGTTGGCAGGGAGTACTGCTGTCAAATGCAAGCTTTGCAAGTAAAAGAGCCGTGCTACAACCGCGAGCCAACAAAAAATCATGTTTGGTTAAAAAAAAAAAAAAAAAGGCATTCATCAGGCGGTAATATTGCCCTGTTAAATGCCTGTCAGCTGTTGTACTACCAGCCCCTGAAAAGTGATTCATTGCGGATCACATTTCAGAGGGGCAGTAGAGAGTAGTGCTAGTGTAAATGAGCCCTAAGGATTGAGCTGTGGTTTTACTGCCCCCAGACTTCATTCCTTAAGGCCCCTTTTCAATTGGGTCCGCCTGTCCGTTTTGCAGGCAGGCCCGATTGGACCACCCATTGTATTCTATGGAGCGGCGGATGTCAGCTGACCCCCGTCGGTATCCAATCCGCTAAAAACAGATGCCATCCGTCCAGCTGATCTAATCAGGTGACAGTCGGATGGAAATGAACAGGCAGTTTCCATCCAATAGAGGACAGCGGGCTGTGTCCGCTCTGCATAGCGAAGCAGACACGGACCTGTCATTCGCCTGCTCAGCAGATTCCTCTGTCTGCATCTACCATTGGCCTCCGCGGCTTGTAGTTCTCAATGAATTGTGAGGGCGCTGGTGAGCACTATTATAGTTCATGGATTCCTTCTGCCATTCAATAATTGCCTGCCCATATTGCAGGTATGGGCAAGACAGTGTGCTGAGGGTCTGCAGGATCCCTACGTTGCACCCATGATCTTCTGTGATCATGGGTGCAATGATTTACAGACTGCAGAGTAAAAAAAAAAAAAAAAAAAATGCACATTTGTTACCTTTTTTTTTTTTTTTTTTTTTTATTTGTTTTACTTGTTTTTCTACAAAAAGGTGAACTTATCTTTTAACCCAACACAGTATCCAGAGTGGGTAGTACACATCCACCCTTCTGTTGTATACAGCAGATGGTAACACCACCAAATGCAACCCATTCAATCTTATGAGGCTGCTTTACATCCACGTGCAATTCATGCGATTGTGGAGCTGGCTTTTCAGGAATAAAACATGCGGTGAGGTGGTGACATATTGTTGTGTCCCAGACGTCGGTCCACTGCCCTCTGAAAAGAAATCCACCGTGGATCGCTTCTTAGAAAGACAGCAAGGGCTGCCGCTAGTGTAAACGATCCCGGAGTGTTTGCAGAATGAGCAAATATTGGCTGTTCTGTTGTATCAACAAGAAATGTGCCAGGACACGGCCAGCTCAGGCCTCAACAGTCAGACATCTGGAGCATGTCAACTCAGGGCCCTGTAAGAGGATGTGTGGGGCAGTGAGGAGCCTCCACTATACACAGGCCTCTATGTAGAAGGAGAAGTGAGGAGCCTCCACTATACACAGGCCTCTATGTAGAAGGAGAAGTGAGGAGCCTTCACTATACACAGGCCTCTATGTAGAAGGAGAAGTGAGGAGCCTCCACTATACACAGGCCTCTATGTAGAAGGAGAAGTGAGGAGCCTCAACTATACACAGGCCTCTATGTAGAAGGAGAAGTGAGGAGCCTTCACTATACACAGGCCTCTATGTAGAAGGAGAAGTGAGGAGCCTCCACTATACACAGGCCTCTATGTAGAAGGAGAAGTGAGGAGCCTCCACTGTACACAGGCCTCTATGTAGAAGGAGTAGTGAGGAGCCTCCACTATACACAGGCCTCTATGTAGAAGGAGAAGTGAGGAGCCTCCACTATACACAGGCCTCTATGTAGAAGGAGAAGTGAGGAGCCTCAACTATACACAGGCCTCTATGTAGAAGGAGAAGTGAGGAGCCTTCACTATACACAGGCCTCTATGTAGAAGGAGAAGTGAGGAGCCTCCACTATACACAGGCCTCTATGTAGAAGGAGAAGTGAGGAGCCTCCACTGTACACAGGCCTCTATGTAGAAGGAGTAGTGAGGAGCCTCCACTATACACAGGCCTCTATGTAGAAGGAGAAGTGAGGAGCCTCCACTATACACAGGCCTCTATGTAGAAGGAGAAGTGAGGAGCCTCCACTATACACAGGCCTCTATGTAGAAGGAGAAGTGAGGAGCCTCCACTATACACAGGCCTCTATATAGAAGGAGTAGTGAGGAGCCTCCATGTAGGAGTAGAGAAGAGCCGCCATGTACACAGGCCTCTACGTAGAAGGAGCCTCCACTATACACAGGCCTCTATGTAGAAGGAGTAGTGAAGAGCCTTCACTATACACAGGCCTCTATGTAGAAGGAGTAGTGAGGAGCCTCCACTGTACACAGGCCTCTATGTAGAAGGAGTAGTGAAGAGCCTCCACTGTACACAGGCCTCTATGTAGGAGTAGTGAGGAGCCTCCACTATACAGAGGCCTCTATAAAGAAGGAGTAGTGAGGAGCCTCCATGTAGGAGTAGTGAAGAGCCTCCACTGTACACGGGCCTCTATGTAGAAGGAGTAGTGAGGAGCCTCCACTATACACAGGCCTCTATATAGAAGGAGTAGTGAGGAGCCTCCATGTAGGAGTAGAGAAGAGCCGCCATGTACACAGGCCTCTATGTAGAAGGAGCCTCCACTATACACAGGCAGGGTGGATATAAATCAAATGATTTTTATTTTTTTTTTAATCCAATTTGGATTATCAAATAGATTTCTACTCTAAAAGCATTTTGTTAAAATAAATCTAAATATAGTTTTCTGTTTAAGATACATTAATAATTTAGTTTATTCAGCATGAAATGGAGATGGTTATAAAGCATGAGGCTGTATATTTTGCAATATTTACATTCTTGGTAAACTCATTCAATGAATCCAAGCTCTGCAAGCTGAGATAACATTCACTGCATTGATGCATTCACACAATTTCACAGTAACCATGAGATAAATCAAAGTTCAGGAATATTCCTTTATCCCATTGTTTTTCAAATCTATTTACACTACAAACTGTATGATTGAATTGGTTCTGATATCTGTTTTACTAACATGACAGCTTATTATTCTAAATAGGAAACCTTCATTTTGTTTGCAAATATTAAAGATTCTAACTACCAGCAAGAATGAGCCCTTACATTTAAAGAGCACTTGTCATTTCAGATCCATCATGGCAGCGCCTGCTAGTGGGCATCCACTCACCTGCTGCCACGTCCCTTACCTTGTTGTGTCACTGGCGCATCACCAGCTGTCCCATTAAAGTGAATGGGACTGTCAGCGGGTCAGAGGAGGAGCTGCTGCGGGACAGAGATGACAGTTGCTCTTTAAACATGATGATTTAAATCAAATTCACCCTGCCATGTGGAAGGAGTAGTGAGAAGCCTCCGTTAAAAACAGGCCTCTATGTTGAAGGAGTAGTGAGGAGCCTCCGTGTACACAGGCCTCTATGTACAAGGAGTAGTGAGGAGCCTTCATGTACACAGGCCTCTACCTGTATAGTGAGGAGCCTCCATGTACACAGGCCTTTATGTACAATAAGTAGTGAGGAGCCTCCATGTACACAGGCCCCTACGTGTATAGTGAGGAGCCTCCATGTACACAGGCCTCTACGTGTATAGTGAGGAGCCTCCATGTACACAGGCCTCTACGTGTATAGTGAGGAGCCTCCATGTACACAGACCTTTACGTGTATAGTGAGGAGCCACCATGTACACAGGCCTCTATGTACAATAAGTAGTCTCCATGTACACAGGCCTCTACGTGTATAGTGAGGAGCCTCCATGTACACAGACCTCTACGTGTATAGTGAGGAGCCTCCATGTACACAGGCCTCTATTTACAATAAGTAGTGAGGAGCCTCCATGTACACAGGCCTCTATTTACAATAAGTAGTGAGGAGCCTCCATGTACACAGGCCTCTATTTACAATAAGTAGTGAGGAGCCTCCATGTACGCAGGCCTCTATGTACAATAAGTAGTGAGGAGCCTCCGTGTACACAGGTCTCTATGTACAAGGAGTAGTGAGGAGCCCCCGTGTATACAGGCCTCTATGTACAAGGAGTAGTGAGGAGCCCCCGTGAATACAGGCCTCTATGTACAAGGAGTAGTGAGGAGCCTCCATGGACACAGGCCTCTATGTACAATGAGTAGTGAGGAGCCTCCATGTGCACATGCCTCTATGTACAATGAGTAGTGAGGAGCCTCCATGTGCACATGCCTCTATGTACAATGAGTAGTGAGGAGCCTCCATGCACACATGCCTCTATGTACAATGAGTAGTGAGGATCCCCCATGTATAAAGGCCTCTATGTACAAGGAGTAGAGAGGAACCTCCATGTGCACAGGTCTCTACGTGTATAGTGAGGAGCCTCCATGTGCACAGGTCTCTATGTGTATAGTGAGGAGCCTCCATGTGCACAGGCCTCTATGTACAAGGAGTAGTGAGGAGCCCCCATGTACAAGGAGTAGTGAGGAGCCCCCATGTACACAGGCCTCTATGTACAAGGAGTAGTGAGGAGCCTCCATGTACACAGGCCTCTATGTACAAGGAGTAGTGAGGAGCCCCCATGTACAAGGAGTAGTGAGGAGCCCCCATGTACACAGGCCTCTATGTACAAGGAGTAGTGAAGAGCCCCCATGTACACAGGCCTCTATGTACAAGGAGTAGTGAGGAGCCCCCATGTACAAGGAGTAGTGAGGAGCCTCCATGTACAAGGAGTAGTGAGGAGCCTCCATGTACAAGGAGTAGTGAGGAGCCTCCATGTACAAGGAGTAGTGAGGAGCCTCCATGTACAAGGAGTAGTGAGGAGCCTCCATGTACAAGGAGTAGTGAGGAGCCTCCATGTACATAGGCCTCTATGTACAAGGAGTAGTGAGGAGCCTCCATGTACACGGTGTAGTGAGGAGCCTCCATGTACACAGGCCTCTACGTGTATACAGGGTGCCCACGTGTCCCAGATTGCCCGGGACAATCCCGCAATTAGCAGGTCGGTCCCAGGCACCCTCATTCCGGGACAATACAGTGTCCCGGAATTGCCCCCTCCCCCTGGCCCTGGACCGTTCTGATACCCTCTAAAATATCCCTCGCATTGCTGCTGTCACTCACTGACAGCCTGTGGTGGATCCCTGGCTGGTGAGACCCCTTTTACATGAGCCGCTGGCTCAGTGCCCAAATGGTTGCTAGCCACTGCCCGCCTCGCATCTAGCAACCAGTGATGTCATGAGGAGGAGAGAGACAGAGCCCCAGCATTCACAGCGGGGAAGATTTAACTTCCTCCTCCGCGCCTACTGATTAGCTCCACCCACATCCTCTCTGCACCGTTTAGCCAGCAGCATGCAGAAGTGCACGAAGGAGAGATGAGTTTTGTAGAAAGGCAAGTGAATCCAAGGCACTCACCATGGACAGATTGGGGTTAAAATCCTCAGTCAGCTCTCCCCCAGCAGCCAGCATTCTGTGCTGAATTGTCAGCACTTCACAGGAGCTCCAAGTGTGTGTCAGCCTGGAGCTAGCACTGATAAGAGGACTATAGGCAGATAAGGGGTCTGCAGAAGAGGAGAGAACACTAACAGATGAGATGACACCCTAGGAGGGATGGAAGGAGGTTCATGCTGAGATGTGACCCCTTTCAAAAGTGAAGGGCTACAGGTCCCAGCATGAACCCCTCAGAACTGAAGATGTGATGCCCCCAATCAGTGAAGAACTACAGGTCCCAGCATTAGCATGTGAAATCTATGGGGTCACACCCTTAATTCTCAGGGGTCCATGCTGGGACCTGCAGTCCTTCAATTTGGGGGGGGGGGAAATCACATCTTTAGATATCAGGGGTTCATGCTGGGATGAGACCCCTCCAAAAGTGAAGGACTACAGGTCCCAGCATGAACCCCTCAGAGCTGAAGATGTGACACCCCCCTGGCCCCCCGCATGGGAGAAGTAACATCAGCAGCCAGCGACGGGAGGGCGTTCACTTTCCCGGGGCACACTGCATCTGGTGGCAGGCTATGGGTGAAAAGTGGCACACTGCATCTGGTGGCAGGCTATGGGTGGAAAGTGGCACACTGCATCTGGCGGCAGGCAACGGTGGTAAGTGAAAAGCTGCATCTGGTGGCAGGCAATGGGTTACAATTGGCACACTGCATCTGGTGGAAAGTGACACGCTGCATCTGGCGGCAGGCAATGGTGGCAAGTGACAAGGTGCATCTGGGGGCAGGCGACATTGGCAAGTAAGAATCTGCATCTAGTGGCAGGCAACTGTGGTAAGTGACACGCTGCATCTGGTGGCAAGTGACACGCTGCATCTGGTGGCAAGTGACACGCTGCATCTGGTGGCAAGTGACACGCTGCATCTGGTGGCAAGTGACACGCTGCATCTGGTGGCAAGTGACACGCTGCATCTGGTGGCAAGTGACACGCTGCATCTGGTGGCAAGTGACACGCTGCATCTGGTGGCAAGTGACACGCTGCATCTGGTGGCAAGTGACACGCTGCATCTGGTGGCAAGTGACACGCTGCATCTGGGAGCAGGCGAGAGTGGCAAGTAACAAGCTGTATCTAGTGGCAGACAACTGTGGCAAGTGGCACACTGCATCAGGTGGCAAGTGACAAGCTCAGGGTCCCCACTGATTCTGCATAATGATGAGTTGAACAATTTCATTATATATTACAATGTAGTACAACACCAGCCATTCACCCGACAAATCACCCCGTCAACCCCGAAACTACATTCCCCAACCCCCCCCCCCCCCCCCATCTTTTTTTTGGGAAGGAGGGCAGAGGGTGTCCCTGAATGGTAGTTTGGAAATGTGGTCACCCTACGTGTATAGTGAGGAGCCTCCGTGTAAACAGGCCTCTACGTGTATAGTGAGGAGCCTCCATGTACACAGTAGGGTGACCACGTGTCCCGGATTGCCCGGGACAGTCCCGTATTTTGCAGGTCTGTCCCAGGCACCTTCATTCCAGGACAATACAGTTTCCCAGAATGAAACTAAAACTGACAACCACAACCCCCCGATCTGATGCCCAGAAAAAGGCACATTCGCCACTCAACTCACTAACAGTACTTGTCCTGGCCGGGAATGTCTGGAGAGGCACAATCCTCACCCCCTCCTTGTGATTTGAGAAATCATAAATCCTGCCTCTTGTGTCTAATCACTGCAGGGCAATGTAGAGCCAGCGTTGTAACAAGGGAAAACGGGTCTCGGCTGACCAGGACAAGTATTGTCAGCGAGTAAAGTGGCAATGCGGTGGCCTTTTTTGGGGGGCATGTCAGTGCTTCTGGGTAGAGCGTGCACCCGCCATCTCGGCTGTGCTGTGATTCGTTACAGTACAAGCTGATTTTTGGGATGGGGGCTGTCCCTGAATGGCAGTTTGGAAATGTGGTCACTCTGGTACACAGGCTTCTATGTACAAGGAGTAGTGAGGAGCCTCCACTGTACACAGGCCTCTATGTACAAGGAGTAGTGAGAGGCCTCTATGTACAAGGAGTAGTGAGGAGCCTCCACTGTACACAGGCCTCTATGTACAAGGAGTAGTGAGAGGCCTCTATGTACAAGGAGTAGTGAGAGGCCTCTATGTACAAGGAGTAGTGAGGAGCCTCCACTGTACACAGGCCTCTATGTACAAGGAGTAGTGAGGAGCCTCCATGTACACAGGCCTCTATGTACAAGGAGTAGTGAGGAGCCTCCATGTACAAGGAGTAGTGAGGAGCCTCCATGTACACAGGCCTCTATGTGCAAGGAGTAGTGAGGAGCCTCCATGTACACAGGCCTCTATGTACAAGGAGTAGTGAGGAGCCTCCATGTGCAAGGAGTAGTGAGGAGCCTCCATGTACACAGGCCTCTATGTGCAAGGAGTAGTGAGGAGCCTCCATGTACACAGGCCTCTATGTGCAAGGAGTAGTGAGGAGCCTCCATGTACACAGGCCTCTATGTACAAGGAGTAGTGAGGAGCCTCCATGTACACAGGCCTCTATGTACAAGGAGTAGTGAGGAGCCGAGTAGTGAGGAGCCTCTATGTACAAGGAGTAGTGAGGAGCCTCCATGTACACAGGCCTCTATGTACAAGGAGTAGTGAGGAGCCTCCATGTACAAGGAGTAGTGAGGAGCCTCCATGTACAAGGAGTAGTGAGGAGCCTCCATGTACACAGGCCTCTATGTGCAAGGAGTAGTGAGGAGCCTCCATGTACACAGGCCTCTATGTAGAAGGAGTAGTGAGGAGCCTCCATGTACACAGGCCTCTATGTGCAAGGAGTAGTGAGGAGCCTCCATGTACACAGGCCTCTATGTGCAAGGAGTAGTGAGGAGCCTCCATGTACACAGGCCTCTATGTACAAGGAGTAGTGAGGAGCCGAGTAGTGAGGAGCCTCTATGTACAAGGAGTAGTGAGGAGCCTCCACTGTATACAGGCCTCTATGTACAAGGAGTAGTGAGGAGCCTCCATGTACACAGGCCTCTATGTACAAGGAGTAGTGAGGAGCCTCCATGTACACAGGCCTCTATGTACAAGGAGTAGTGAGGAGCCTCCATGTACACAGGCCTCTATGTACAAGGAGTAGTGAGGAGCCTCCATGTACACAGGCCTCTATGTACAAGGAGTAGTGAGGAGCCTCCATGTACACTGGCCTCTATGTACAAGGAGTAGTGAGGAGCCTCCACTGTATACAGGCCTCTATGTACAAGGAGTAGTGAGGAGCCTCCATGTGCACAGGGCGGAAACACTCCATGCAGACAACACTCGTCCTCTGAGCTGCACACGTTGCTGTGAGGGAAGGAAGGCCAATAAGTGTTTGTAGGAGTTCTCTGAGAGAAGTTGTGAGGTGTGGAGTACTGAGGAGGACACACACACACGGAGGAGGATACACACACACAGGAGACACACACGGGGGACACACACGGAGTACTCACTGTCGGGAGAGCTGTAGCGGGGGCGCCCCCCTCCTCTGGAAGGCCCCGTCCACGAACACTCCGTTCTTGCCCAGACACCTCAGGTAGAAGTTGGGCTCCACAAAGTTGAGTTGGAGGTGTCGGCGGGAGATGAAGCTGGAGCGGCCCATATTGACGTCCACCGAGCCCTGGCTGGAGTCCCGTCCGATGATGACTGAAGGGTTCCTCATGAAGAACTCGAAGTCTCGGCCCTCCAGGCGGGCTAGCACGGGTCCGTCGCTCGGAGGGGCTCCTAGGTTTGGAGTATTACGCCGGCCATGGACGGGGCTGCAGGGAGCTGATCGTAGAGCCAGGAGGGCGATCACCCCCGAGTCCTCTGTAGCCTCCATGGCGGCTTCCTCTGTGGGATTGTTTTGGTTGTGGAAAGTGAGTAAGAGCAGGCGGGTACTCGGGCGGAGCGGAGGGAGACGGACTGGCCGAGAGGAGGGGTGTGATCTGAGCTCAGGTACAGGACACACAGCATGGGGGACACTCTCCACATTCAACATCAGGGGAGGGCTACAACCCCTGGCAACTTTTCTTGGGGTTTTTTTTTTTGTTTATTATTATTTATTTATTTTTTTGCAAGCTTTGTCCCCATTGGGTAGATTTCCTTTCATTTCCTGTCCCATAGCCACAACAGGAAGTGAGAGCAATAGGGAGGAGCCCAAACCCACAGGAAGCTGTCAAAGCCATAAGCTAATCATAAGCAGTAGGGGCATTCTCCACCTGCAGCCATACACATGGGTGGGGCAGGGAATGCCTTTGCCATCTATGATTGGCTGTTGGCTTTGACAGCTGGAAAGTTCAAGACGGTTTTAGCCGTATTAACCACTTCAGCCCGGGAAGGTTTTACCCCCCCCCCCTTCCTGACCAGGCCATTTTTTTGTGATACAGCACTGTGTTACTTTAACTGACAGTTGTGCAACGTTGTACCCAAATACCATTTATGTCCTTTTTTCCCACAAATACAGCTTTCTTTTGGTGGTATTTGGTCACCTCTGCAGTTTTTATTTTTTGTGCTATAAACAGAAAAAGGCCGACAATTTTGAAAAAAAAAAAAAAAATTTTACTTTCTGCTATAAAACATATCCAATAAAAAATGTACAAAATCTAATTTCTTCATCAATGTAGGCAATATGTGTTCAGCTACATATATTTGTATTCAATATAAGTGTATATTGAATGGTTTGCGCACATGTTTTATTGTCTACAAACAATGGGATATTTTTATGGAATTTTTATTTCTCTTTTTTTTTTTTTAACTAGTAATGATCATCGGATTTTATCAGGACTGCAACATTGCGGCGGACAAATCGGACACTGAGCCCAGGTTCATATCTATGAGAAATAGATGTGCGTTTCCCCACATCTAATTTGCATAGCAGGAGAATGTGACTGGCTCCCTATGAAGCCGGTTCACATATCTCCGGGGCGGCTGCGGAGCGCACTGCACAGAAATGCTGTGCGTCATTGGCTCCGTTCCAGGGCCGAAGTCAGGCATAGAATCGACCCTGATTCGTCCCTGAAATGGGGAACAAGGACGCACAGCGCTCCTGTGTGATCCGCAGCGTTATAGTGTGAACCCGGCCTTAAAATGAAATAGTGATCTTGTGCAATGGTGTGTTAGCGCTCAGCCTTTAACTGCAGCTGACAATAAATCGTAAAGTCCCAAAAAGCTGGTAGAAACCTGGAAAAAATCATTTCAAAAAGATAAATGGTAAAAGTACATAAATGGTTAAAGTCCAAATGTTGACACATGTTGGCGACTTCTCCAATATATATTATCATTAAATCCCATCAAATAGACAATGTGTATCCAGTAAGAAATGAGCTCACAGAACCCTCAAATCTGTATATAAACAGCATCCAAATAGTGTAGATAGCCTTTCACATTCCCCAAATTCTATTCCACAATCCTCCACTAGGGTGTCTCCATCTTTGTGTGTATTCCAAGATAGCTCACATCCGGTCTTCAAGCCCGACAATGGACACCGTGTTTGGCCCTGTATGCTCCAATAGTGGTAGAAATCCCAGAAGGAGGGCAAAGGAAAAAGAAGCCTCCAATAGTGTAGTATGTTAAACACTAAAGATACTTTATTAAAGTGCAAAAGGTTGGACTCTTAGGCCCCTTTCACACGATCGGACCGTTCAGGTCCACCTGTCAGTTTTGACGGCGGACCTGAACGGGCGATCCATGTTAGCCTATGGAACGTCGGATGTCAGCGGAGACATGTCCGCTGACATCCGACCCCGTCCGATCCGCTAAAAGCAGACGTATGGCTCTACGTCCAGATCCGTCGCTATCGGATCGGGTGAGATCTGACGAAAACGGACACGCTGTCCGTTTTCGTCAGATCTCACCCGATCCGATCCGCCAGCGACGGACCTGGACGTAGAGCCATACGTCTGCTTTTAGCGGATCGGACGGGGTCGGATGTCAGCGGACATGTCTCCGCTGACATCCGACGCTCCATAGGCTAACATGGATCGCCCGTTCAGGTCCGCCGTCAAAATTGACAGGCAGACCTGAACGGTCCGATCGTGTGAAAGGGGCCTTACATCAACAATGATATTAAAGGCATAGAGAGTAAAAGCATGGTGTTTTTTTCCCGCCTTCTCACTTCACTTCCTGTATCCGGTTTCTAGCGGAAATACCATCAAATCGAACACTTAACTGACACTTTTTTTGGGACCAGTGACACCAATACAGTGATCAGTGCTAAAAATATGCACTATTGCTGTACTAATGACACTGGCAGGGAAGGGGTTAACATCAGGGACGATCAAAGGGTTAAATGTGTTCCCTGGGAATGCTTGCTATCTGTGTGGGGGTTGCTCTGACTGGAAGAAGACAGAGATCCGTGTTCCTGCTTACCAGGAACACAAGATCTCCATCTTCTCCCTGTCAACACAGCGATCTGCCTTGTTTACATAGGAAGATTGCCATTCTGCCTCTTCGGGAGCGATCATGGGTGGCTAATGGACATCAAGTCCGCCGGACCCGCTGATTGGCATCCCCTGTGTCCAATCAGCGTGCGATCATGTCTCTGGCAGTACACGCACGCCTCCCAGTGGCTATTGCAGGTACATCGTTTTGCACAATAGAGCCGACCTGCCGCAGTACATCTGCGGTAGGCAGTCAACAAATGGTTAAAGAAGAACTCCATCTTTCCACACACCTTGCCTAACTTGGCCCACACAAACTAACTGTGAGGCCGCTGGATGTGCAGTATAAATTGTATGTAGCTGTGGCCTCATACAATATCCTGCACTGTGTTCTGAGTGCAAGCTGAGACTTTCTGCCTCATACCCAGAACACAGATCAGTCTACAGCAGCGGCACTTGGCCATTCAGAGGGAGCGATGTATTCTATCAATGAATACAAAGCTTGCTCTGGCTGAGTCAGAGATGGGCTGATGATGTCACAACCTCTGACTCAGCCAATCAGAGGAAGCTTTGTGTTCATTGATAGAATACTTTGCTCACTCTGAGTACCGCTGTGGTAGGCTCTAGTGTGTTCCGGGTATGAGACAGGAAGTCTCGGCTCACACCCAGGACATAGTGTGCTATGCTGTATGTAGCCTCAGCTACATACAGTTTATAACTGCACATCCAGCAGCCTCACATGTTATTGAGGGACATAGTTCGTTTGGGTCAGCTTGGCCCAAACTATGTAAAGTGCATGAAAATATGGAGTTCTTCTTTTAACCCTTTCTCTGCCAGGCCCTGTGCTCCATTTTGTACACTCAGGTGGCCAGACCATTTTTGCAATTTTTCCTTTGCTTTATTATTTTTCACTTATAGCTTTCAGAATTTGTGAAAGATCTCTCAAACCATATATTTTCTGAAAGCACATGATCAGTAGAATAAAAAGAAGGTGCTACTAATTTTTTAGACCCTGCAGTATTTGCGTAAATGTTTATCAAACCAATATACAGTATTTGCAAAAAAATACAATAAACTCTTTGGTGAGAAATCAGAGGTCTAAACAGACCTCAATATCTCTTTTTTGAGACAGAGAAAGGGACTGAAGATAGTCCCTTTTCTCTGTATCACTTTACTTGAATGAATGAAAAATCTGTATAGAGTTTCCATTCATTCAGAAAATGACAGTCTGATACATTGTAACACTCGCGGTTACAATATATCAGCTGTCAGTGTCAGTGGGCATATAGCAATGATCAGTAGTGATTGCTGCATGCATCCTCTCTTCTACAGAGGGGAGTTTAGTAAACAAATGTTTACTAAGCCCCCTCCCAAGCCCCTACTTCACCCCCACCCACACTGCTCTCCCTCCGCCGCGCTCCCCAGCCTGACAGTTCCTAGGAGATCAGTGCAGGGGAAAGATGTAGGCAGACAGAGGGAAGGAGAAATGCCGCTCGGAGCGGCCATGGATCGGGGGAGGGGCAGGGGCATTTGGGGGGTGATCTGACTGGCAAGGGGGACACATCTGGTCCCCCAAATCCCCATGCAGCACCTGAAGCTCGCAGGAGTGGAAGAGGAGGGATGCCTGCTAATGATGGCGGCTGCGGAGAGCGGGTTTGCAGGAGGGGTGGGTGGAGGGGGGGTCATCAGTGCTGGGAGGGGTGAAGGGCATAGTAGAGGAGAGTAGGGGGGGCAGTTTTAGATGGAAGCTTATTGCGGGAGTGGAGGGGCAGGGAAGCAGTGGCATGGGTGGGGTGGGGGGCAGTCACATTAGGGGTTAATAACTCTGATCAGCAGGTTGTAATCCACTGATCAGAATTATAGAATTGTTCTGGAGAGTCTGCTGAACATTTCTGATATAATCTTATGGTCATTGAAATGACCATAAGCTTATAGGAGAGGGAGAAAGGAGGTCTGTATGCCGTACTGAATTGGCCACCTGCGGGCACTTCTGTAGGTCCGTACGGCATACGGACTTGGCAGTGAAAGGGTTAAACCCAAAAGCAAACCTTTATTATATTGCAGCTTATCAGTTCTTAGATGTGATGGCTGCATTCGTTTTCTGTTTTAGACTTTCTTCTATTTTTACTTGGTGATCCGGCCAGCAAGTCTGTTGTTTTTTAAAATCACAAGCTCTCCAGTAGAATGCATCAGTTACAAAGATGGGACAGACCACTTACTACTGATGGGTGTGTAAAATGATCAGCTATTATTCGTGCTAGTAAAACCTTTAGCCCAAACGAAAAAAAACAGTTTGCTGTAACTGACTATACAGTGTGAGTTGAGTTTGGCTTTAATCTGTTAGTGGTTCTACAGTTGCTAATACATTTAACACTACCCTCCCCCAGGGGCGGATCCAGACTCTAGTCTCGGGAGGGGCATTGCCAGAAAATAAGTTTTCTTGCAGGCAATTAATCGGGGAAATGGCCGGTGTTGGCGCTTTAATCATCCCGGCACCATGGTTGTTATGGTGTCAGGATGATTGAAGTGCATTATTTCTATTATTACATTGTAATATAAAATGAAATAGTTCAACTCACCATAATGCAGAATCAGTGGGAGCCCTGAGCATGTCACTTGCCACTCGTGTGCCACCAGATGCGGATTGTCACTTGCCACGCCACCTGCCACCCGTTGCGGACTGTCATTTGCCACCGTCATAGTAAAAAGAGAAAACTGCGCTATTACCCTAAGTACCTAAGCTGCAACTCAAAATGTTATACAACATCAAACAGAAATAAAAAAGGGGGGAGCTGCGCTAAATCGATTGATCTATGAGGCAATATTCCATACACTTACAATATTAGGGATAGTGTACCACAACAAGTGAAATTGTAATTAATAAAAAGGAATACAATTCTCTTGGTATGGGTACACTGGCACAGTAACTAAGCACCAATGTACCAATGGAAGAACCTTTAGTGAAAAAACAATATCTAAAAAGTATAGTGAAAATATAAAAGAAATAAAATTGACACCTAAATTATTGGCGACAATAAAAAAGTGCTGGACTAAACCAAAAAATAAATAGCTGATTATTACTGAATAACAAAGTCCATACGTGATAATAGTGACAATATGAAATAAAAAATAGGATCAAAATATGAATATAATCCATGCAAAATGAAAACTTCTCCGGTGACATAAATCAAGGCACCCCAATAAAACGTGAAAGATGAGAAATGCCTCCACCACAGCAAACGCTGCCGCTTACCAGATTGCGGTGGTCTCTTATTACAGGGGACCACAATGTGCAGATGGCTATTACCCCAGCCCGGAATCTCTGTGGTATACACTGAACTCCTCAGCCTCAGCGATGATGGTCCTCACAAAGGTAAATCAGGTACGGTAATTGAATCCCCATAAAACAAGGCTCACATAGTGCAAAACCTGCACATTTATAACAAATATCGTAAGACAAATGGACACTTACAGTTAAGTAGGTAAGATAAAGCATTAAAAAGAATCGAGCTGGCAGGCCTCGAATAAAGCCTGTTGCTTCCGGGACTAGGCATATTGCGGTGACCTCAGTGCGTCGCTCCTCCTCCCTACGCGTTTCATTATACAACAGGACGTGCCCCGATGATTGCGGATTGTCACTTGCCACATCACCTGTCACAAGTTGCAAATTGTCACTTGCCACGTCACCTGCCACCTGTTGCGGACTGTCACTTGCCACGTCATCTGCCACATGTTGCGGACTGTCACTTGCCACGTCACCTGTCACTCGTTGCCGATTGTCACTTGCTGCTAAGGTGGGGATTGTCTCTTACTGTGTCCCAGAGTCAGGCAGCAGAGAGATGATGTAATCTCGGCTGCCTGCACAGTGAGGGAGGAACTGCAGGGCAGGAGGTGAGAAATGATGTCAGTTTCCCCTACAAAATCTGTTTCCCCTGGCTCTCAGCTGAGATTGGAAATCCGCCCCTCCAGCCCTCTGCACTGCTGCTCCTCCTACTCTTCCCTGAACGCTAATCATCCTTCTACTGCCCCCACACGTGTCCACCTTCCAGGTGATATTGCCGGACTAATAATGATGACATAATAGGGACCACGGGGAGAACCAGGGACGCACACGGGGGCGGTAGAAGGATGATTAGCATTCGGGGGAGAGACTGAGTAGGAGGAGCAGCAGTGCAGAGGGCTGGAGGGGCGGAGTTCCGATCTCAGCTGAGAGCCAGGGTAAACAGATCAAAGGGCACAAACACATCCAGTGGGACTGTGTTTGTGCCCTTTGACTTGAGGATCTTTCTCCCCTTCTTCTTGGCTTCTCCCCCTTTTATTCATTGGTGAAGGTGGAAGGGTTTTGGATTTTATCACTATATATTTTTTGGGATTACAGTTTTTTCTATTTTTCATTCACAAACTCAATTGACATTTTTTTACTATTATTTATATTATTGATTGATGAAGAGTTTTTCATACAGACTTTTACACAGACTTTTTTTTATTCAGAATTCAGTTTGTTTATTCAGAGTTTGTTTTTTTTCAATAGTGCATTTTTTCGTGTGTTTTTCTCATTTGTTCACACAGGATTACTCACGTTATAAGCGCAACTTGTTTACACACATTGAAATCAATGGCCACCGCTGCCAAAGTACCTCTTTGCAGGTGCTATTAACCCTATATTCGGGTTATATTCAGTAAAGCGCCTGCTAAAATTATTGGCGATTTACCGCTAACGCCCCCCGCCCCAGTGTGAAAGTAGCCTTAAAATAGCACAGTGCCAAATAGTCCTGGCCAAGAAGGGGGTAAAACCTTACAAAGGTTAACAGGATAAAGCAAAACTAAACCATCCTATCCTTTACAGCCAAGGTAGCTGCCATCTTGGCCTCTGTTTGACCTGCAGTTGCCATGGTGCTGCACATGTGATCAGTTTTGACACTAGCCATTTGATGGTTTGACAGTTCAATTGAGAGCTCAAGTAACTATGACAGTTATCATTCACAGCAAATCCTTGAATGTAAGTGTTTTGGGAAGCAGTTAAAGCTATGGTTTTAATTCTGCTTTAAAGTGAAACTAAACTGTAAAAAGTTGTGAGCAGGGAGGTTTTTGTTACAGAAGAGATAATAAAGAGGCAGTACATTCACTATGAGTGGGCGACAGCTGTAGGCATACTGGTATTACGATTAGCACTGGTGTGCAACCTGGAGGACACAGTGTATCATGGTGCTTGGTACCCAGCCACTATGAGCGACTGCGGTATCGTGATCACTATGACCCATCATAGCAATTACATGTAAGCAAAACAGTCGTGATTGGCTTCCATTCATGACTGGTTGCTTACGCTTGTGATGCTGTGATTGGCCCACGGCTTGCACATGGTTCCTGGCCAATCACAGCACTTTGTACAATGTGATTAGCTGTAGCCAATCACAGTAAGCAAGCTGAAATGAATAAAAGCAATTCATGACAGTTAAATCTATTGCTTATAACAGTGATCATCACTGTCATAAGCAAAAACAGTATAAAAAAAAATCACCCCCTCTAGAGTAGTACAGTGTCACTACGGTGACACTAAACTACTCTGATAAGAGTATGTAAAAAGAAAAAGGGAAAAAAAGTTTTTAAAAACTGAATAAAAAATTATTTACATTTTTTTTTTTTTTTTTTTTTTTTACATACTGTCACCAGTCAGTATTCCTGATCACTGCCACACCAGTCATATGATGCTGTACTGCACTGGTGACAGTATGTGAAATAGAAACAAATCTCCCTACATAAATTTTAATTGTATATCTGCTGTCTTCAGCTTTATATATACTTTAGAAAGTCCACCTTGCGTCAAAGATTTTCTCTTCCTTTTCAGCACTGGGAGTGGATTATTGGCATACAGCCAAGACAGCTGATTGGAGATAAGGCACACACCCCCACTCCACATTGGCAAAGGAAGGAAGTAATGTGCAGAGCTGTGCTCTGAATCAAGCAGAACTCTGCTAATCTTTTTAGGGTTGAAAATGTTTATATTGTTATTATCAAAAAGAACATCAATGTTCAAAATACACAAGCACTGAGTAATAAAATGGGATAGTGAGTCAGCTCAATGGCTATCACCCACAGTTTGACTCGTATCATTAACCACTTACCGACCACTGCACGCCGATATACGTTGGCACAATGGCACGGTGGGCAAATGGGCGTACCTGTATGGCGTGGATAGCAGGCCCATGGCGCCAGAGGCGTGCGCGCGTGTCCGCCACGTACAGCGTGACCATGCCCGCAGGACCGGCGGACTCGATGTCCACCGGTCTCCCGGCCATCGTGTCACGGAGCCGCAGAACGGGGAAGTGCCTATGTAAACAAGGCATTTCCCTTTTCTGCCTTGTGTGATGATAGAGATCACTGCACCCTGTCAACTTTTGCGCAAACCAGTCAATATACACTTATTGCGATTTCTTTTACCAAAAATATATAGAAGAATATATATCGGCCTAAACTGAGGAAAAAATAGTTTTTTTATATATTTTGGGGGGATATTTAGTATAACAAAAAGTAAAAAATATTGCGTTTTTTTTTCAAAATTGTCGCTCTTTTTTTGTTTATAGCGCAAAACAATAAAAACCGTAGAGGTGGGGGATATTTAGTATAACAAAAAGTAAAAAAAATTGCGTTTTTTTTTTCAAAATTGTCGCTCTTTTTTTGTTTATAGCGCAAAACAATAAAAACCGCAGAGGTGATCAAATACCACTAAAAGAAAGCTCTATTTGTGGGAAAAAAGGATGTAAATTTTGTTTGGGTGCAACGTCGCACAATTACGCAATTGTAAGTTAAAGCGATGCAAGGCCGAATCGCAAAAAGTGGTCAGGAAGGGGGTAAAATCTTCCAGGGCTGAATCGGTTAAACAAGACAATGTAAGAGATATCAACTGTTGCACGCTTCAGGAAACATTCAGAAATAAAGGTCATTGTTGTTCTTAATAAAAAGGGGGGGGGGGGGAGTGAGCAAATCAAACAAGAAGAAAAAGGAAAAGAAACCCAAGAAAGGGCATGGACAAGAAAAGGGGGGGAAGAAGAATTCCCCATAAACACGATCATAAATTCTGCCAGCAAAAGTAGGATATGAGCTTCTGATCAGAAATACCGACCGTTTGTATGCTCCAGCCAGCAAAAGATTGAGAGCAGGTTCTCTATTAAAAGTTCCTATGCGAAAGCCTCTATCAGTGTATGCAGCCTGTCCCGTCCCTACGCGTGATGTCACACCACACGTGACTTCATCAGGGCATGAAGTCACGTGTGGTGTGACGTCACGCATAGGGACGGGACAGGCTGCATACACTGATAGAGGCTTACGAGCTCGTCGCTCGTTGGATCAAATTGCTGTTCATTCATTCCTGATGTGAGTACCTGAATTTCTTTAATAAAAATTACCATTTTACTAAACGGAATTACACTATTGGGATCCTTCCTGCTTTATTATCTTATATACCTCCCTGCACTACATCTGAGGGAACCTATCCCGGATCTAGGACGGTGAGGGATGCGCTGGAGCCCCTAGGTGGACGCCCCTAAAAGCTTTTCTGGTCATATGCTTTTGCCCTATTACCCTAAGGTAAGGGGCCATTACCCACTTGTGTGTATGCACACGAAGATGCACTAGATGTTATCCATTCTGAGCACCTTAATTGCAACGATTGCATGCTAGGACGTTGCTGTCACATATATCATTTATACAAGGACTCTTTTTTATGAAACACTTTTTATTTTATTCTTTTTTGGGATATTTATGTTGTATCTATTTTGATGGACTTTTGCACATTTGTCACTTTATGTAAAGCATGGTGTACTGACCCATTTAATATTCATGCTGTATTGATCTGTATATACCATTGCACACTGTCACTTTTTTGAGCTGCTTTTGCACATAGTCTAAATTACTCTTTTATTTTTACCTGCACTGTACTAAGGAATGTTTTTTCTTTCACTGATTGTGAGTTAACCATATGCTACGGTGGTAATTTTAAATATGTGTGTCCCTATGAACACGTTTCCACGTTTATGATATATGTTTCTATTATTTATAATTTTTGGTCATTGTCACAAACCACTTGATTTAGCTTATTTTCTGGTGATGTAAAATCTGACCATAAGTCTATTTTTATGACAATCTGGTAGTCCTGCCCCCCCTTGGAGTTTCGGAAGGGCGAGCAGGTTATACTTGACACTAGAGAGGCCACGGTTCCACAGGAATCGGATGGCGAGAGGACATAAAAAGACAAAGAAGGACTTGGGCACCAATACGGGTACAGTTTGAAAGAGGTATAACAGTTTAGGTAGGGTATCCATCTTAAGAGTGTAAATATGTCCAAACCAAGGCAAAGAGGAACCTCCCCAGACCTCCAAGTCCTTCCGAACGTGAGAAAGGAGGGTACCATAGTTCAGGGAGAATAGATTAGAGAGATTGGCAGGAATGGTGACCCCCAGGTAGGAGATGCTTCTAGCTTACCATTGAAAGAAATAATTTGATCATAATAAGGATATTGTAGAAGCAGGTAAAGACACATTGAGAGCTTCTGTCTTGGATATGTTGAGTTTAAAATTGCTGAGTGAACCGAAATATGTAAAATTCCGCCAAAAGCGAGGGCAAGGAAATATGGGGTTGTTGAAAGTAGACCTGAAGATTGTCCGCATATAGGGATAAATTATGATGAGAGGAGGGTGTTTGGATACCCTGGATAGAAGCATTTTGATGGATGGCACATGCTAGGTGTTCAATAACGATAACAAATAAAAGAGGGGACAACTCTGTCGCATGCCATTCAAGATGTCAAGCGGTTCCGAAGAAGTACCATTCACTAGGGCAGGAGCGGAAGGTTGGGAAAAGAGGGACATCACCCTAGAAATGAAAGACGCTCCTAAGCCTATTTGTTCCAGTGAGAGTTGAAATACTCTCTAGCTGACCCTATCAAACGCCTTTTCGGCATCAAAAGTTAGGAGACAAGCTTTCACGTTTTGGCATTGAATGTAATGTATAAGGTGGATCATTTTGGTCGTGTTGTCCCGGGTCTCATGGCCCTGGACAAAACCGACCTGGTTCCTATGAATAACCCCCGGTAGGAGAGGAGACAGGCGATTGGCCAGTACCTTCGCAAAAAGTTTAAGATCTATGTTCAGCAAAAATATCGGACGATAGCTGCTGCATTGGGAAGGATCTTTTTCAGGTTTCAGTAGGATAGAAACATTTGCAGAAAGGAACATTTTGAAGGGAAGATTGGAGTTGTTTATAGCATTAAATGCCTTAGTCAGAAGTGGTGTTTAAAGGGGAGCAAAGGTTTTGTAAAACCAAGGTGTGAACCCATGCGTGCCAGGACATTTGCCCAACTTCAAACCCTTGATGGATCCCAGAAATTCGGGTTCAACCAAGGGCTTGTCCAGATCCAAGGAATCCTGGGCATCAATTGTGGGTAGGGCTGTTTCCAAAATATAAGCTCATATGTCATCTCTAGAGGAGGCTAGGGTTGTTGGAGGTGTCGGTTGATAGATTGTAAAGTTGGGAGTAATACCGTCTAAAAGAGGAGGAAATGCGAAAGATGGCTGTTTTGCCATCATGATGAACCCGGAGATGAAAGGGAAAGCACCATGATTTCTATTTTCAATATCATCCTGCTGGTATGAGAGTTGCTGGGCATAACAGTGTGGGTGTTAAGGATTGCCTCATGAGACTGTACAGTACTGCTCAGGTCGTCTGTAGTACTTTCTATGTCCTCAAAGCGAACCCCAATATCTTTCTTAGGCTCATATATCTCCTGCCTGTAGATCTTCTCAATCCTCTTTACACCAATGCTCAAAGTCTGTTTGGGTAGGCAGAGACTTGATGTAGCTGTGCAGGGATTCCATCTGGGATTTCATGTCCCAGTCATCTCCAGAGCCCAGGGAAACATTAGAACAGCTCCTGGAGAGCCTAGAGGAGCAATCAGGATCCCAACCACGAGAGCTCACCTGTATGTGCAGGGCCGGTTCAGAGCGGGCTGGGGATGGAAGTGCCGGCGCCGGCTTGGATTCAGGCCAGCGCTGGGCTGCAGCCAGGGATTGAGTGAAGAAGTGACCCAAATCTCCACCTGGACGGTTGTTACCTGTGCCCTTCTGTGCCTTAAGTTTATCTTTCCTCATGTGGGGGATTAGAGCGGAGCTTCCTGGCAAGAAGAAGCCTTGTAGAGCCGCGGGACCCAGGGGCTAAGAGAGAACACGTCTCATTGCTCAGTCAGGCTCTTTGCTGCCACCTCTGGCTGCTTCCTGCATGTGTACCCTTTGAGTGTACTGCCAGTACTATATTTTGGATTGAAGCTCCTCTTGTGTCTAACAGGGACATGTAGAAACAGGACCTGGGACTAGGAAGACCTCCTTACAAGTGGGGGCATACTTACCAACAGTCCCGATTTTCCTGGGACAATCCCAATTTTGGGACCCTCGTCCCGATCGGAGCTCGTCCCGATTAATTTCCCTGGATTTTGCCTTTGTCCCAGGAAAATCGGGAATGTTTTAGGAAAAAACAGCCAGCAGGCTACAAAAAGATGGCCGCTATCGCCATCACGAGGATTATTTCCCCTTGTGTTCAGTGGAGAGGGGAGGGGCAGTCAATCAGCTTCTCCCCTCTCCACTGAACACACACACGAGAAAGCCGGGAACTGCCGGGAACTGTAGCTGCCGCGCTGCTGGGGGACACAGATTGCTCTGTAAGGAGGGCTCCGCTGCTGCTGCCAGGGACACTGAAGTAAGGAGAGCTCTGTTGCTGGGGGACACAGATCGCTGTGTAAGGAGGGCTCTGCTGCTGCTGCCAGGGACACTGAAGTAAGGTGGGCTCTGTTGCTTGGTGACACAGATCGCTCTGTAAGGAGGGCTCCGCTGCTGCCAGCTGTTGGGGACACTGAAGTAAGGAGGGCTCTGTTGCTGGGGGACACAGATCTGTAAGGAGGGCTCTGCTGCTGGGGGACACCAGATGTAAAGGAGGGCTCCGCTGCCAGGGACACCAGATGTAAAGGAGGGCTCCGCTGCTGGGGGACCCCAGATGTAAAGAGAGGCTCCGCTGCCGGGGACACCAGATGTAAAGGAGTGCTCCACTGCCAGGGACACCAAATTTAAAGGATGGCTCCGCTGCCGGGGACACCAGATGTAAAGGAGAGCTCCGCTGCTGGGGACACCAGATGTAAAGGAGGGCTCCGCTGCTGGGGACACCAGATGTAAGGAGGGGCTCCGCTGCCAGGGACACAGATCTGTAAGGAGGGCCTCTGCTTCTGGGGGCACCTGATGTAAGGACGGACTCTGCTGGGGGCACCTGATGTAAGGAAAGACTCTGCTGAGGGCAACTGATGCAAGGACAGACTCTGCTGGGGGCACCTGATGGCATCTGGTGGCAGGCGTCGTGGCAGGTGACATGCTCAGGGGTCCCACTGATTCTGGATTATGGTGAGTTGAATGATTTCATTCTATATTACAATGTAATAATATTAATAATGGCTTCAATCATCCTGACACCCATAGGCGTGCACAGGGGGTGTGCCAGGTGTGCCTGGGCACACCCTAATCCCTACGTGCTGTGCTGATTCTCCCTACTGCCTGGGCTTCCCTCTGTGTTAGCCCTGCAGTGCTGCTGGCTTCCCTCCTCTTCTCTCCCCCACCCTCCGGCTGCAGCGGGGGGATGTTTCATGATGGAGAGCGGAGGAAGGGGCTAGTAAGTATGTAATTTACCGGCCCCTTGCTTTTCTAAATAAACACACTCGTTCACTGTGTCCATTCATTACTGAAGCAAAGTAAATTGTGTTTATTATGCTTTAGTTTCAAAAATGAACAGGAAGCCGCTCAGCACAGAACACTTCCCATTCATTCACTGTGCAGTGCAGCTGAGGCTGCAGAGAAAGGCATGTGTGTTTAAGCTTTGGGGTGCACACCCTAATGTGCGCACACCTATGCTGACACCACAACAACCATGGTGCTGGGATGATTGAAGCGCTAACACCAGGTGTTTGGAGTATCTTTATCTGCTGATTTGTTACACTCTGGAATACACATTTCTATTGTGGTGTAGGATCTGGGCCTGCTGTCCCTCCATCCCTCTTTCCTTCCTTCTCTTTCCTTCCCTCCTTCTTTCCTTCTTTCTCTCTCCCCCCTCCCTCTTTTCCCCTTTTCTTTATCCATCTCTCATTCATCTCAGACTCTAACCACACCCCAATTTGAACCACGCCCATATAAGCCACGCCCACTATTTCACATAAACCATGCCCATTTTTCGGCACTGCGCGCCACATTTTTCTTTTTTTTTCTACGCCATGCCTACAAACGCATCCCCCGCCCCCTAATTATAATCACACACCACCTACAGCCAAAAGTGTCCCTATAAATTTTTTTACAATGTTGGCAACTATGTGAAGGCTGTGAGTACAAGTGAAGGGAGGAGGCTGTTTGTGTACAGGGGGGGGGCAGCTGAGTGTGTACAGGTGTGTGGGGAGGCAGCTGAATATGTAAAGGTGTGTGAGGGGGGGCAGCTGAGTGTGTACAGGTGTGTGTGTGTAAGGGCAGCTGAGTGTGTACAGGTATGTGGGGGGGGCGCTGAGTGTGTACAGGTGTGGGAGCCAGCTGAGTGTCTACGGGTGTGTTGGGGGGCTGAGTGCGTAGAGGTGTGAGGGGGATTGAGTGCATAGAGGTGTGAGGGGGACTGAGTGCGTAGAGGTGTGAGGGGGACTGAGTGCGTAGAGGTGTGAGGGGGACGGGGTGCATAGAGGTGTGAGGGGGACTGAGTGCATAGAGGTGTGAAGAAGGGGCTGAGTGTGTACAGGTGTGAGAGGGGCTGAATGCGTAGTGGCATGATCCGTGAAGGGGGGGTGCCAGATGGGCAGATGGGGGGTGCCAGATATAGGATCCGCCCCAGGTGCCAGGTGCTCTAGGTACGCCAGTGGAAAACACTACAGATATATGCCCAGCTCAAATTTAATGAATTGGGTTTACATCCCAGCTTTACTAATCTCAGCTCGTTACCTGTATAGAAGACACATGGGAGCCAGAAATCTTGCTGATTGATAGGGGATCAAATACTTATTTCACTCATTAAAATGCCAATCAGTTTATAACTTTTTTTAAATGCATTTTTCTGGATATTTTTCTTGTCAGTGGGCAAACGTATAAAAGTAGCAAGGGATCAAATACTTTTTTTACTTATATAGGGTTAAATATTATGCATATGCATAGCACTACCATCTTACAAATGTTAGACCAGCATCAACGTGAAATAATAAATACTAGAACCTCTATTTCTTCATTACCTGTGTTTTAGAATGATGAACTTATTTTATAACCTCCTGAAAATACTAGCTGCATGAATTTTTCAGGTTTTATTGTCATCTGATTAATAGGTATGCACTAAATGAAGCCATGACTTTGATTTTCATATAAATCCCCTCTTCTCTCTTTAGGATAGGTTGACCAGACGTCCCCAGTTTCAGGGGACAGTCCCCGGACTGAGGACACTGTCCCTGGACCATGTCTGTCCCAGGTTTTAGGGCCGGTGTCTTGCCGAATAAGTTCCTTCGGCGGATAGGTTCCCCCCCTGTACTGCGCAGGCGCAGCGCCTGCGCAGTACGTACTACTGTCGGCCGCCGGAGATAGCCGAAGCTCAAACGCTTCAATCAGCTGTACACGGCGCCTGCGCTCTGGGTCCAGGTTCCTTCCCCTCTATCCAATTGGACCTAGAGGGGGAATCTAAAAGTGCCGAGTGCAGCGAGGCCGTGCCCGAAGCGCGGCGAGCGAAGCGAGCCCGCGAGGGGCCCTCTTACAGGCGCCGTGTACAGCTGATTTTCAGCTGTTCCGCTTCTGCTATTTCCGCCGGATTCTACTGCGCATGCGCAGTAGAGGGGGGAACTAATCCGCCGAGCGGAACTTTCTCGGCAGAACACCGGATTAACGTACACAGGGCATCCCATGCTGACTGAGAAACAGCCTGGTGTCTCGGATGCCAACGCCCCCTGCTGGACAATCTCACTGCTGCTCCTGTTGCTGTTCAGTGGTGGGAGAGTCAGAGACAAAAATTGACTGTGTGGAGGGCTGAGAGCAGGAGGTGAGCAGATGGGGGGAGGGGTTGTTTGCACAGAGATGAGGACAGTGGGAGAGCAGGGGTCAGAACTGATGCAGCTGCATGGAGAGATGGAGAGTTTAGCTGTTGTGGGGAAAGGGCTTAGAGGTGGCTGCAGAGATCATCTATGAGAGAAGGGTGCAAAGATGAGCTATGGATGTGGGGGCATAAGTGTCCTCTGTGCATAGCAAACCTCTGAACCCTGCACTCTATTGCCCTGTACACATGATTGGACATTGATCAGACATTCCGACAACAAAATCCATCTGATTTTTTCCGACGGATGTTGGCTCCAACTTGTCTTGCATACGCACGGTCGTACAAAGTTGTCGGAATTTCCGAACGTCAAGAACGCGGTGACGTACAACACGTACGACGGGACTATAAAAGGGCAGTTTAATACCGAGCGCGCCACCCTTTGGGCTCCTTTTTGTCACGTACCTGGTTATTGAGCCCGATATGCAGAGGGAGGCCTCCCTTACAGTCCTGACTCGCGGCCCCTGATAGAGCTGACAGGAGGCACAGGAGTGAAGGACAGCACGAGTGCCTGGCAGGATCAACAGCTGGAATGCAGATCTGATGCTCCGGACGAAGCTGGACAGCAGGTACAGCAGGTGGAATGCAGCAGACAGGAAGCTGAAGCAGGAGAGCAGGCACTCACAGGATTCAGGTGGATGGTCCCAAGGATAGAGACACAGGAGGGTCAGGCAGGCCGGGTCATACACTGGAGAGCAGTACTGGAACAGATGCAGAAGGCTTGAGGGAAGGTCACTAGGCAAGCCGAGTCGGCAACAGACTGGTACGGATAAGCCAAAGGATCAGGCAGGAGCAGGGTCATAGACAGGCCGGGGTCAGGTGCAGGCGGAAGGCAAGGATAGTCACAAGGCAAGCCGGTAGTCACAGGAACTGATCAGGAACTCAGGAAACTCTCAGGGAACGCTGTAGATCTGGCAGCAAGATTCTTCTGTAATGACAGGGTTTAAATAGCGTTTCTGGCGCCAATGGGCGTGCACAGAACCACTGCCCTCAGCAAGCCTTTCCTGACACTTTTGCTAATTTCATGTTCGTAAAAGTTTGGTGAGAGACGATTCGCGCTTTTCAGACTCGTGGTTTTCATAGTGTTTTTCTGCTGTTCAGTTTGTGCTTGTGGGTTTGTATCTGGTCTTCAGTGCGCGTAGTGAGTTCGATTTATCATTGTGTTCTTGTCCGCTTGTTGCTGGTTTTCAGGTCGCTCTTCACAGGCCTTGCTGTTCTTCAGTGCGTTCTGTTACTTGGTTCTGACCAGTCGACCGTTTTGAAGCCATGTTGCGTGTACGTACTCATCGTAGAGTTTGTGCTGTGCAGGGGCTTGGTGTTGGGGTTCTTACTTTGACACAAGCCCAGTCCGTGAACAGGGTGGGGAGGAGTTCATGGACCAAGAATTGGTTGCTCCAGCGTGACCAATTCTGTTACATGCCTTTGCTCCGTGAGATCTGTAGAATAATCCTGACGATTTCAGGAACTTTCTCAGGACGACGGACCCCGTTTTTCACCGTTTGTTGGCTTTGCTGACCCCTTATATCAGCAGGCAGGATACCTGCATGCGGCTAGCCATCACTCCGGAGCAGAGGCTAATCGCCACGTTGCAGTACTTGGAGACGGGGAGAAGCCTGCAGGACCTCAAGTTATCAACAGGCATCACCTGTTAGGCTCTGGGGAACATTATCCCAGAGACTTGTTCTGCCATCATCTGCAGGTCCTGCAGAAGGACTATATTAAGGTAAGATTTTTATCCTTTAACATCACATTTTATTGTATTTAATGTTTGATAATATATTGTATTTCTTTCATCATTCCCTAATTACCATGATTGTAATATGCTGTGAATGTCCCCTTTGTCCATATGCATGCTGGAATTTTTTAACTGTTTTTTTTGTCCTTCACTTACCTTCCCAGCATGCTCTCCTGGGCCTATATCCACCTTGCCTAGTCACTTAAGAATGTATTTTGTCGGCTCTATAGTAGTGCTTTACCCTAAACACCCCCTAAAATGTGTACAAATGTTATTTGTGTCCTTAAATTCTGGCAGAGTGCCAGAGGCTTTTTTTTTGGGTCCCAAACTCATTTGGAACCCACCCTCCCCCCAACCGCTAAGTCAACCCATACCAATCGTCTATCTGCTGACTTTGCCAAACCCATACACACTATACCTACCTCTTTTGTGGTCAGATTTATGGATGAATTCCCCAAAGCATGTAGTGCAAGGGCCTGCCTGAATACTTTCAAATGGTACTGTTCAAAGTTTTTATATCCTATTATTATCTTGATAGGCAATTGCAGAATGTTAAAATTGTGCTCCAATTTGTACAGTGTGTATTTATATTTTTGTATTATGACACTTCTTACCTGTCCAGTGGGCTGCCAATAGTGTAAGTAAGGAGGGGCTGGCCAAAGTAACATACATTATGTATGCATTAATCTCTCAATGAAGTGGAGAGGGTTACCTGTCCAAAACATCCCCCCCCCTAAAATTTTAACAATGGGCCATCAGAGGGGGTGAGGAATCTGATAGGTGGACCTTATACTTTTGTTTTTAAATACTTCCTAAAATAAATGTTATACTGATGTTGGCCAAGAATGTTTGTTTCTAATCTGCTTTCAATGTTCATGTGCAAAATGACAAGTTTTTATTTTCTGGTTTGACTCCACAGTTTCCTTCCAACCCACAGGAATGGCAGACTGTGGCCTCCCACTTTGCCCAGCGGTGGGACTTTCCCAACTGCGGAGGGGCAAAAGATGGGAAACACATCCACATAGTCCCACCCCCCAACTCGGGGTCATACTGTTATAATTACAAGGGTTTCATTAGTATTGTGATGTTGGTGGTGGTGTCGGCTGCTTAAGAGTTCCTGTATGTGGACGTGGGGAAGAATGGCCGGATGTCGGATGGTGGAGTCATCACCCAGACCGAGTTCTACAGGCGTCTACAGAATGGCAGCTTGGGCTTGGCACCTCCAGAAGACAATGCGGAAGGACTCCCATTCGTCTTCATTGCGGATGAAGCGTTTGCACTGGGGGACCATCTTATGCGGCCATTCCCTATGAGGACCCTCACCCCTGACCAGAGGGTTTTTAATCACCAGCTGGCCAGAGTCAGAAGAGTGGTGGAGAATACGTTTGGAATAATGGCCAGCCGGTTCCGCCTATTTGTTACACCCATACACATGGCGGAATATAAACTCAATCACATCATCCTGTGTTGCTGTGTTCTCCACAACTTTTTCAGGAGAAATTCTTTGAACTATGCTGCCTCAGTTGGGCCTGAGGCCGGAATTCATATTAATGAACCAACCCTGACGGCGCTTGAAACTGGCCGTCCTGGCTTGCCCCCCCAGAGTGCCCACGAGGTCCGTATAAGATACATGGAATACTTTGCGGGTAGGGGGCCATCGATATGCCAGACAATGTCTGAGACATTTTTAAAATAAAAATATATTTGAAACTGAACAAATATTTGGTTTGATTTACTGCTTGGCTTTCTTTTAGCTGTCTCCTCGGTTATCTTTTATTAATGTTATAATGTTTTGTCTTTTTTCTTCAACAGTGCAAACGAAATTTCGTTGACACGTGAGGTGACAATCTCTTCTTCGGCTAACTATTATTATTATGTTGTGGGTCTGCTACACACACACCTTGTTTTTTTTGTTAATGTATGTAATGCATTACTGAAAAAAATATTAATAATTTTCAACACCATGACCGAAATTTGGGGAGTCATGAAAATGGCGTGATTGTGTAAAATTAGAAAGCACTGTTGGGTGTTATTTACTAAAGGAAACTACACTTTGCTCTACAAGTGCACATGAGACTGCACTGAAACTGCACTTGTACTGCAAAGTGGATTTGCCTTTAGTAAATAACCCCCTTTGTCACTGAAAACAACAACTTTACTCCAAAAACTGCTTTTGAGCATTGAAAGAAGAAGCCACACATTGTTGATTATCAATCTTTTTAATCAAAGCGCAATCACATGTGCGTTTCTAAAAGGGTTTTTGAACAAACCAACATGTTTGTTGTATAACATTTTTTTAGGTCACATTAAGTAGAAATAGCCTTTTGAGGTAAAACAGGCATGCTTAAACCCATAAAACAATACACAACTCTGGAACTTACAAAGTTCAACTAAGCCAAATTCAGAAGATGCACACAAATTGCCTAATGTCAACATGTGCTAGCTGCCATCATGGGGGATCAATGGGCGTGTTTTGTGGGTGCAACCCCTTCCTCTCAGCTACTTTATTATTGAGCAAGGGGTTGCACCCACAAAACGCGTACTTTGATCTCCTGTGATGGCAGATAGCACATGTGTGCATCTTCTAAATTTAGCTTTTAACATACGTAAAAAATTTTGGTCACAAAAAAGAGAGAAAAGAGAAGAAATTTAGGGATTTCTGGGTGTTTTAGATTCTCCCTAAAACATCAGAGATGTTCTTTGTTTTGTTTTGAACATCATTGATGTTTTGCTTTAGGTTTTCTAAATCTCTGTTACACCCCATTATCTCCCTGATGAGGATCTGGGCACTTTCACTGGTGAAATGACATTCCTCTTCCACAACATTCACGATCACCTACAAAAAAAACAAAAAAAAAACACCATGTATTATAAATATGCAGGCATCCATCTCTGGATGAGGCACACCTGAGGCTGTGGTCGCAGACACTCACCTGTTGTGGTGACAATTTCTACAACGTCTCCCTCCTCCTCCTCTGGTTGGGTTTGGGGGATTTCCCATTCTTCCTGAGGTGGGGGGTCCCTGGTCTCCTCTGAAAAGTGGTGTCCTCTACTTAGCACACAGATATTTGAGGGCAGAAATAGCCTATGAAACATTGCTTGGAAGTGGGGTACAATTGTCTGTTTTGTCAGAGTTCCAAGCTGAAGAAATTTTTTTGTCCTTTGTAAAGCTTGAATACTTACCTGTTTTGTGCAAGCTTCACAGATGGAGACGCCCCTATAGTATACACTGGAGCACCTGTGTGGGCCCCCTAATAAAAAGGGTGTTCTTTTGTCCCACACTAGTGCTCCAGCGTCCAGATGTGTAAACAGCCGCTGCGTGTCCTCTCCTTACACAGAATCTAGTTAGCATTTCATTCTAGTTACAAACCCATCTAGACAACAAACTTTTATTAATACAAGTAGGCCCGACAAGATTAAGAGAGTTTAGCCTGACATTAGGGTTTGTCTTGTGTTGTGTCTTGCAGAGAAAAAGGATGGTTTCAATGATCACAACTTCCTCCCCCTGTTCATAGACAAATACAGGGAGCTGCCCTGTCTGTGGCAGGTCAAACACCCGCATTATAATCATAAACAAAAGAGGCAGGCAGCGCTGGAGAAACTACTGGAGTTGGTGAAGCCGGTGGTCCCCACGGCAACCATCCCCTATTTAAAAGCCCCAGCTGAGGCGTCCGATGTCCAATCTGGGACTTCCAGCCACGAAGAAGTGGAGGAGCCCAGCTTGAGCCAGGTATAGCATTGTTCTACGGATTTCTTGGCAAAACATAAATGATGTTTACTAGATGTTATTATTGATCACTAATTGCTGATTTAATAAAGGCGTTTACATATCAATAAACAGTAGTGGGCAAAAATAATTACGACAAGAATTAAAAATGCTGGGCTCAGAATGATAGTCTTTTCTATTTATTAACATTCAATTTGCAACAGTCATGAGATGAAAATTGTGTGTGATTGATGAAGAAAAAACTAAAACTATGTCCCTTTTTCATACACAGGAAGACCTTAGCCAGGAGGAGGCTGTGGAATGTGGCACACAGGAGGAGGCTGTGGAATGTGGCAACCAGAAGGAGGCAGGGGTAAGTGGCAGCCAGGAGGTGGCCGGGCCCAGTAGGAGCCTCACAGAATCGCAGGTTCCTCCCCTCTGCTTTCCAACCAAAAGACACAGGAAGGGGAGTAACGTGGAGGAGTCAGCGCTCAGGCTGATTCAGGAGGCTTCTGCGTCTCTCAGAGCCACCCCCACTCGTGAAGAGGCCTTTGCCTCCATGGCTGCCACAAAACTGCAGGACATGCAGGAGGGGCAATGTGTGAGGGAATCATTTATAAAACATTAAATAAGGGGTTGAGGGGTGAAATCACACCCAATACCCACCTGTGTGAGTTGCATCATCCTCCTCCTCCTGCCACACCTCCAACACCACAGACACAGCCTGGAAGGAAGAGTGGAAGGAAGACAAGAAAGTGATGACCTGGGTTCAGTCTGGTCTGACTAAAGATGCAGGCTCTTGTATGACCACAGCCTGGGGACATACATGTCATCTGCTGCTGTTCATGATCTCTTGGACTTCTGGACCAGATTCTACTCCCTTAGGTAAGGACTCCTCAGGCCACCAATTTTGCCTGAAAATAGTTGATGTGTGCCCTGGGGGCCAAAGGCTTTGCCAACTTCTGCTGTTTCTCCAGCGTTGCCTCCCTCTTTATTTGATTAGGACCCCTTAATAAAGTTTTTTTTTAAGTAATACTTGCCTATGTGTGTTTTCCTTCAAAAAGGACAGTTTGTTTGTGAGCAGGCAGTACATTTCCAAAATACAATGTGAAATTAACAAGGGACACCAACACCAACCAACCTCCTTGAGATTAAAAAAGACAAGATAATAATGGTGTTGTGGTAACTTGACACACAAAACACACCCAAAACTATTCTGGAGATCACCAAAAGACCCCAAAAAACAGGAGATCTGTATTTAAAAAAAAACAACAAATAATACCAAAAAATAAAATAAATAAATACATTTTCGGTAGATGTGACAAATAAAAATATTATATTCATGAAATCACGACAAATAATAAAGAAAGAAGTTTGTGAGAACTCTGTGTGAATATGAGCAGCAAAACAACTTCTTCTAGCATTATAAAGAAGAAGAGAGTGCGCTGCATTAAACAATTTAAAACATTGCAGCGTGACAAAAGTGCTATATCCATTACGAACACTAATTTTACCAGACCGAGCAGTTCCGTCTCAGAATTTATTCTGAGCATGCATGGCACTTTGTGCATCGGAATTGTCCACACACGGTCGGAATTTATGCGAACAGATTTTGTTGTTGGAAAATTTTATAGCCTGCTCTCAAACTTTGTGTGTTGGAAATTCCGATGGAAAAAGTCCGATGGAGCCCACACACGGTCGGAATTTCCGACAACAAGCTCTGATCGCACATATTCCGTCAGAAAGTCCGACCGTGTGTACAGGGCATATGCCTAACGCCCTCTTGTGTATTATATAGACCTGTGCCCAGTGCTCTGTGTATTATGTAGTCCTGTGCCCAGCACTCTGTGTATAATGTAGTCCTGTGCCCAGTGCTCTGAGTATTATTATGTAATCCTGAGCCCAGCGCTCTGTGTATTATCTAGCCCTGTGCCAAGTGCTCTGTGTATAATGTAGTCCTGTGCCCAGTGCTCTGTGTATTATGTAGTCCTGTGCCCAGCGCTCTGTGTAATATGCAGTTCTGTGCCCAGCGCTCTGTGTATCATTCAGTCCTGTGCCCAGCGCTCTGTGTATTATGTAGTCCTGAGCCTAGCGCTCTGTGTATAATGCAGTCCTGTGCCCAGCGCTCTGTGTATTATGTAGTCCTGTACCCAGTGCTCTGTGTATTATGTAGTCCTGTGCCCAACAATCTGTGTATTATGTAGTCCTGAGCCCGGTACTCTGTGTAATATGCAGTCCTCTGCCCAGCACTCTGTGTATTATGTAGTCCTGAGCCCGGCGCTCTGTGTAATATGCAGTCCTGTGCCCAGCGTCTGTGTATTATGTAGTCCCGTGCCCAGTGCTGTGTATTATGCAGTCCTGTGCCCAGCGCTCTGTGTATTATGTAGTCCTGTGCCCAACGCTCTGTGTATTATGTAGTCCTGTTCCCAACGCTCTGTGTATTATGTAGTCCTGAGCCCAGTGCTCTGTGTATTATGTAGTCCTGTACCCAGCATTCTGTGTATTATGTAGTCCTTTGCCCAGCGCTCTGTGTATTATGTAGTCCCGTGCCCAGCGCTCTGTGTAGTATGCAGTCCTGTACCCAGCACTCTGTGTATTATGCAATCCTGTGCCCAGCGCTCTAACGTTAACGATCACTGATATAGATAATATGCCTATCTAAGTAATAAAACTATTTTTATTTTTACTATAAAAGAGGGCAACATAAAATGAGTGCAATATTTGACACTGTTTTTCATAAACGAACGCATCAATATCTGGTTCGATGGATTTACAACATATGTCATTAGGAGGCTAAAACAGCATAGGCTCTGGATGCTCTCTTGCATCCCCCGGACTGTTTGAAAGTAACTTTAACCTCTTGATAACCATGTAACACATACTGTATCTCACAAAAGTGAATACATCCCTCACATTTTTGTAAATATTTTATTATATCTTTTCATGTGACAACACTGAAGAAATTACACTTTGCTACAATGTAAAGTAGTGAGTGTGCAGCTTGTATAACAGTGTAAATTTGCTGTCCGCTCAAAATAACTTAACACACAGCCATTAATGTTTAAACCACTGGCAACAAAAGTGAGTACACTCCTAACTGAAAAGTGTCAATATTTTGTGTGGCCACCATTATTTTCCAAGCACTGCCTTAACCCTCGTGGGCATGGAGTTCACCAGAGCTTCACATGTTGCCACTAGAGTCCTCTTCCACTACTCCATGATGACGTCACAAAGCTGGTGGATGTTAGAGACCTTGCGCTCCTCCCCCATCCATTTAAGGATGCCCCACAGATGCTCAATAGGGTTTAGGTCTGGAGACATGCTTGGCCAGTCCATCACCTTTACCCTCAGCTTCTTTAGCAAGGCAGTGGTCGTCTTGGAGGTGTGTTTGGGGTCGTTATCATGTTGGAATATTGCCCTGCGGCTCAGTCCCTGAAGGCAAGGGATCATGCTCTGCTTCAGTATGTCACAGTAAATGTTGGCATTCATTGTTCCCTCAATGAACTGTAGCTCCCCAGTGCCAGCAGCACTGATACAGCCCCAGACCATGACACTCCCACCACCATGCTTGACTGTATCAAGAAACACTTGTCTTTGTACTCCTCACCCGGTTGCCGCCACACACGCTTGACACCATCTGAACCAAATAAGTTTATCTTGGTCTCATCAGACCGCAGGACATGGTTCCAGTAAACCATGTCCTTAGTCAGCTTGTCTTCAGCAAACTCTTTGCGGCTTTCTTGTGCATCATCTTTAGAAGAGGCTTTCGTCTGGGACGACAGCCATGAAGACCAGTTTGATGGAGTTTGTGGCATATGGTCTGAGCACTGACAGGCTGACCCCCCACCCCTTCAACCTCTGCAGCAATGCTGGCAGCACTCATACGTCTATTTCCCAAAGACAACCTCTGGATATGACGCTGAGCACGTGCACTCAACTCCTTTGGTTGACCATGGTGAGGCCTGTTCTGAGTGGAACCTATCCTGTTAAACTGCTGTATGGTCTTGGCCACCGTGCTGCAGCTAAGTTTCAGGATCTTGGCAATCTTCTTATAGCCTAGGCTATCTTTATGTAGCAAAAAAATGGGGGATTTGGGACTTTAAATGAGGCACCAGAGTGCCTCCATCCCGGCTTGAATAAAAACAAAGGGGAGATTTGGGACTTTGAATGAAGTGGTTGACTCATGTGGGTGAATGAAATACAGTTTATTGGAATAGGAGGTAAGCAATTACATGAAGGTAGTATAATTCATATATAACGTGAATCAATGGATAAATGCCATATTCTATATACAAAAAACGATCAATGGATAAATGCCATAATCTATATACATGTTCATGATAGAATACCATCCAATCCATAGTGTATAACATAATCAGCACATGAAAACAGTATATAACACATATTCCCATAATTAATTGGCAGTGGTTCAATAGACAAATTGTAGTTAAAAATATTAAATCCAGATGTATAGCATAATAAAACACACAGCTACATCCTCAAAGCCCGACGCGTTTCTGTGTATGAAAACACTTCCTCAGGGGCGGATGTTGTAGGATATCTAAAAAACATGTACCATAAAGTATGTTAGAAAGGATTTGGAATATTGAAACAAATTTTTGGTGATAGCGTCAACCAAAATGCTTACATGCCACAAGTAACAACTGCGCACGGTCCATGCAGAGCTGAGGCCACGGAGGTGGTCCATCCCGGGAGCTGAGGTGGCCGCCACATGGCCAAGGGGGCGCACACATAAGGCCTCAAAGAACGCAACCCTCCCACCTCAAGGGCATGTCCAAGGGTGCAAACCAAGAAAGGGGATATCTAGATGCATAAAAGAAAAGAGTTGTTGGAGTGGGGGAGGAGAATTGACTGGGTGAAGAGTGAGAAGTGGAGGAATAAAACCAACCATATGCAGGGGTGCGGAAGAAAGATAGTGAGTATGACCTGGAAGTGTGCACTGAAAAACATGGAATAGTGAAAACCACCAGAGGAAGGGAGAAGGGAAAGGCGAGAAAGTGCTGGAAAGACAATCCGTGGGATCACAGGGGAGTGTGCCTGGAAAGGAGTGGTGAGGAGTGAAGGAGCTTCCCAAACGGAGAGGAAGTGCTGGAAAGACAAACCGTGGGATCACAGGGGAGTGTACCTGGAATGGAATGGTGAAAAGTGGAGGAGCTTCCCAAACGTGCAACATGCCGCTTGTACGATGAGGAGGGAAATGCGTGAAGGAGCCGAACATGTAACCCCCGAGGTGGGCGGGGCGTCCACCAACGTCACGCGCTCGGCAAGCACTGGGGCGGGTCAACGTGTGCAGGGACACACGTCGCCCAAGGCGGGACGCCAAACCCGTGCTGTCGGCAGAAGGATTCAGACGGCTACATTGCGGCGCCAGGATTGACGTCACAGATGGAGCCATCGTGCGTGGCGTCGATGCGTTGTGGACGCCCGCCAACCCCCCGCCAACCAAGGATTGCGGAGGGGGGAGGGCGAGCACACAGAGCGCATCGCAGCTCCCGGGAATGGACAAAAACAGCGGCCAAGGACTGCAAAAACTGAGCCATGCACCGGAACAAATGGCAAGGGGCTGACTAGCTGCCAGTGAGGGAGTATAAATGGAAAGTAATCTCGCCAGTAAGGACAAGAATTGTTGTAATAGTGTTGGCAGAAAAAACCTGCCAAAGAGCGTCAACCACCTCCATCCCTGATAAGTTTCAAAAAAATGGGGGATTTGGGACTTTAAATGAGGCACCAGAGTGCCTCCATCCCGGCTTGAATAAAAACAAAGGGGAGATTTGGGACTTTGAATGAAGTGGTTGACTCATGTGGGTGAATGAAATACAGTTTATTGGAATAGGAGGTAAGCAATTACATGAAGGTAGTATAATTCATATATAACGTGAATCAATGGATAAATGCCATATTCTATATACAAAAAACGATCAATGGATAAATGCCATAATCTATATACATGTTCATGATAGAATACCATCCAATCCATAGTGTATAACATAATCAGCACATGAAAACAGTATATAACACATATTCCCATAATTAATTGGCAGTGGTTCAATAGACAAATTGTAGTTAAAAATATTAAATCCAGATGTATAGCATAATAAAACACACAGCTACATCCTCAAAGCCCGACGCGTTTCTGTGTATGAAAACACTTCCTCAGGGGCGGATGTTGTAGGATATCTAAAAAACATGTACCATAAAGTATGTTAGAAAGGATTTGGAATATTGAAACAAATTTTTGGTGATAGCGTCAACCAAAATGCTTACATGCCACAAGTAACAACTGCGCACGGTCCATGCAGAGCTGAGGCCACGGAGGTGGTCCATCCCGGGAGCTGAGGTGGCCGCCACATGGCCAAGGGGGCGCACACATAAGGCCTCAAAGAACGCAACCCTCCCACCTCAAGGGCATGTCCAAGGGTGCAAACCAAGAAAGGGGATATCTAGATGCATAAAAGAAAAGAGTTGTTGGAGTGGGGGAGGAGAATTGACTGGGTGAAGAGTGAGAAGTGGAGGAATAAAACCAACCATATGCAGGGGTGCGGAAGAAAGATAGTGAGTATGACCTGGAAGTGTGCACTGAAAAACATGGAATAGTGAAAACCACCAGAGGAAGGGAGAAGGGAAAGGCGAGAAAGTGCTGGAAAGACAATCCGTGGGATCACAGGGGAGTGTGCCTGGAAAGGAGTGGTGAGGAGTGAAGGAGCTTCCCAAACGGAGAGGAAGTGCTGGAAAGACAAACCGTGGGATCACAGGGGAGTGTACCTGGAATGGAATGGTGAAAAGTGGAGGAGCTTCCCAAACGTGCAACATGCCGCTTGTACGATGAGGAGGGAAATGCGTGAAGGAGCCGAACATGTAACCCCCGAGGTGGGCGGGGCGTCCACCAACGTCACGCGCTCGGCAAGCACTGGGGCGGGTCAACGTGTGCAGGGACACACGTCGCCCAAGGCGGGACGCCAAACCCGTGCTGTCGGCAGAAGGATTCAGACGGCTACATTGCGGCGCCAGGATTGACGTCACAGATGGAGCCATCGTGCGTGGCGTCGATGCGTTGTGGACGCCCGCCAACCCCCCGCCAACCAAGGATTGCGGAGGGGGGAGGGCGAGCACACAGAGCGCATCGCAGCTCCCGGGAATGGACAAAAACAGCGGCCAAGGACTGCAAAAACTGAGCCATGCACCGGAACAAATGGCAAGGGGCTGACTAGCTGCCAGTGAGGGAGTATAAATGGAAAGTAATCTCGCCAGTAAGGACAAGAATTGTTGTAATAGTGTTGGCAGAAAAAACCTGCCAAAGAGCGTCAACCACCTCCATCCCTGATAAGTTTCAAAAAAATGGGGGATTTGGGACTTTAAATGAGGCACCAGAGTGCCTCCATCCCGGCTTGAATAAAAACAAAGGGGAGATTTGGGACTTTGAATGAAGTGGTTGACTCATGTGGGTGAATGAAATACAGTTTATTGGAATAGGAGGTAAGCAATTACATGAAGGTAGTATAATTCATATATAACGTGAATCAATGGATAAATGCCATATTCTATATACAAAAAACGATCAATGGATAAATGCCATAATCTATATACATGTTCATGATAGAATACCATCCAATCCATAGTGTATAACATAATCAGCACATGAAAACAGTATATAACACATATTCCCATAATTAATTGGCAGTGGTTCAATAGACAAATTGTAGTTAAAAATATTAAATCCAGATGTATAGCATAATAAAACACACAGCTACATCCTCAAAGCCCGACGCGTTTCTGTGTATGAAAACACTTCCTCAGGGGCGGATGTTGTAGGATATCTAAAAAACATGTACCATAAAGTATGTTAGAAAGGATTTGGAATATTGAAACAAATTTTTGGTGATAGCGTCAACCAAAATGCTTACATGCCACAAGTAACAACTGCGCACGGTCCATGCAGAGCTGAGGCCACGGAGGTGGTCCATCCCGGGAGCTGAGGTGGCCGCCACATGGCCAAGGGGGCGCACACATAAGGCCTCAAAGAACGCAACCCTCCCACCTCAAGGGCATGTCCAAGGGTGCAAACCAAGAAAGGGGATATCTAGATGCATAAAAGAAAAGAGTTGTTGGAGTGGGGGAGGAGAATTGACTGGGTGAAGAGTGAGAAGTGGAGGAATAAAACCAACCATATGCAGGGGTGCGGAAGAAAGATAGTGAGTATGACCTGGAAGTGTGCACTGAAAAACATGGAATAGTGAAAACCACCAGAGGAAGGGAGAAGGGAAAGGCGAGAAAGTGCTGGAAAGACAATCCGTGGGATCACAGGGGAGTGTGCCTGGAAAGGAGTGGTGAGGAGTGAAGGAGCTTCCCAAACGGAGAGGAAGTGCTGGAAAGACAAACCGTGGGATCACAGGGGAGTGTACCTGGAATGGAATGGTGAAAAGTGGAGGAGCTTCCCAAACGTGCAACATGCCGCTTGTACGATGAGGAGGGAAATGCGTGAAGGAGCCGAACATGTAACCCCCGAGGTGGGCGGGGCGTCCACCAACGTCACGCGCTCGGCAAGCACTGGGGCGGGTCAACGTGTGCAGGGACACACGTCGCCCAAGGCGGGACGCCAAACCCGTGCTGTCGGCAGAAGGATTCAGACGGCTACATTGCGGCGCCAGGATTGACGTCACAGATGGAGCCATCGTGCGTGGCGTCGATGCGTTGTGGACGCCCGCCAACCCCCCGCCAACCAAGGATTGCGGAGGGGGGAGGGCGAGCACACAGAGCGCATCGCAGCTCCCGGGAATGGACAAAAACAGCGGCCAAGGACTGCAAAAACTGAGCCATGCACCGGAACAAATGGCAAGGGGCTGACTAGCTGCCAGTGAGGGAGTATAAATGGAAAGTAATCTCGCCAGTAAGGACAAGAATTGTTGTAATAGTGTTGGCAGAAAAAACCTGCCAAAGAGCGTCAACCACCTCCATCCCTGATAAGTTTCAAAAAAATGGGGGATTTGGGACTTTAAATGAGGCACCAGAGTGCCTCCATCCCGGCTTGAATAAAAACAAAGGGGAGATTTGGGACTTTGAATGAAGTGGTTGACTCATGTGGGTGAATGAAATACAGTTTATTGGAATAGGAGGTAAGCAATTACATGAAGGTAGTATAATTCATATATAACGTGAATCAATGGATAAATGCCATATTCTATATACAAAAAACGATCAATGGATAAATGCCATAATCTATATACATGTTCATGATAGAATACCATCCAATCCATAGTGTATAACATAATCAGCACATGAAAACAGTATATAACACATATTCCCATAATTAATTGGCAGTGGTTCAATAGACAAATTGTAGTTAAAAATATTAAATCCAGATGTATAGCATAATAAAACACACAGCTACATCCTCAAAGCCCGACGCGTTTCTGTGTATGAAAACACTTCCTCAGGGGCGGATGTTGTAGGATATCTAAAAAACATGTACCATAAAGTATGTTAGAAAGGATTTGGAATATTGAAACAAATTTTTGGTGATAGCGTCAACCAAAATGCTTACATGCCACAAGTAACAACTGCGCACGGTCCATGCAGAGCTGAGGCCACGGAGGTGGTCCATCCCGGGAGCTGAGGTGGCCGCCACATGGCCAAGGGGGCGCACACATAAGGCCTCAAAGAACGCAACCCTCCCACCTCAAGGGCATGTCCAAGGGTGCAAACCAAGAAAGGGGATATCTAGATGCATAAAAGAAAAGAGTTGTTGGAGTGGGGGAGGAGAATTGACTGGGTGAAGAGTGAGAAGTGGAGGAATAAAACCAACCATATGCAGGGGTGCGGAAGAAAGATAGTGAGTATGACCTGGAAGTGTGCACTGAAAAACATGGAATAGTGAAAACCACCAGAGGAAGGGAGAAGGGAAAGGCGAGAAAGTGCTGGAAAGACAATCCGTGGGATCACAGGGGAGTGTGCCTGGAAAGGAGTGGTGAGGAGTGAAGGAGCTTCCCAAACGGAGAGGAAGTGCTGGAAAGACAAACCGTGGGATCACAGGGGAGTGTACCTGGAATGGAATGGTGAAAAGTGGAGGAGCTTCCCAAACGTGCAACATGCCGCTTGTACGATGAGGAGGGAAATGCGTGAAGGAGCCGAACATGTAACCCCCGAGGTGGGCGGGGCGTCCACCAACGTCACGCGCTCGGCAAGCACTGGGGCGGGTCAACGTGTGCAGGGACACACGTCGCCCAAGGCGGGACGCCAAACCCGTGCTGTCGGCAGAAGGATTCAGACGGCTACATTGCGGCGCCAGGATTGACGTCACAGATGGAGCCATCGTGCGTGGCGTCGATGCGTTGTGGACGCCCGCCAACCCCCCGCCAACCAAGGATTGCGGAGGGGGGAGGGCGAGCACACAGAGCGCATCGCAGCTCCCGGGAATGGACAAAAACAGCGGCCAAGGACTGCAAAAACTGAGCCATGCACCGGAACAAATGGCAAGGGGCTGACTAGCTGCCAGTGAGGGAGTATAAATGGAAAGTAATCTCGCCAGTAAGGACAAGAATTGTTGTAATAGTGTTGGCAGAAAAAACCTGCCAAAGAGCGTCAACCACCTCCATCCCTGATAAGTTTCAAAAAAATGGGGGATTTGGGACTTTAAATGAGGCACCAGAGTGCCTCCATCCCGGCTTGAATAAAAACAAAGGGGAGATTTGGGACTTTGAATGAAGTGGTTGACTCATGTGGGTGAATGAAATACAGTTTATTGGAATAGGAGGTAAGCAATTACATGAAGGTAGTATAATTCATATATAACGTGAATCAATGGATAAATGCCATATTCTATATACAAAAAACGATCAATGGATAAATGCCATAATCTATATACATGTTCATGATAGAATACCATCCAATCCATAGTGTATAACATAATCAGCACATGAAAACAGTATATAACACATATTCCCATAATTAATTGGCAGTGGTTCAATAGACAAATTGTAGTTAAAAATATTAAATCCAGATGTATAGCATAATAAAACACACAGCTACATCCTCAAAGCCCGACGCGTTTCTGTGTATGAAAACACTTCCTCAGGGGCGGATGTTGTAGGATATCTAAAAAACATGTACCATAAAGTATGTTAGAAAGGATTTGGAATATTGAAACAAATTTTTGGTGATAGCGTCAACCAAAATGCTTACATGCCACAAGTAACAACTGCGCACGGTCCATGCAGAGCTGAGGCCACGGAGGTGGTCCATCCCGGGAGCTGAGGTGGCCGCCACATGGCCAAGGGGGCGCACACATAAGGCCTCAAAGAACGCAACCCTCCCACCTCAAGGGCATGTCCAAGGGTGCAAACCAAGAAAGGGGATATCTAGATGCATAAAAGAAAAGAGTTGTTGGAGTGGGGGAGGAGAATTGACTGGGTGAAGAGTGAGAAGTGGAGGAATAAAACCAACCATATGCAGGGGTGCGGAAGAAAGATAGTGAGTATGACCTGGAAGTGTGCACTGAAAAACATGGAATAGTGAAAACCACCAGAGGAAGGGAGAAGGGAAAGGCGAGAAAGTGCTGGAAAGACAATCCGTGGGATCACAGGGGAGTGTGCCTGGAAAGGAGTGGTGAGGAGTGAAGGAGCTTCCCAAACGGAGAGGAAGTGCTGGAAAGACAAACCGTGGGATCACAGGGGAGTGTACCTGGAATGGAATGGTGAAAAGTGGAGGAGCTTCCCAAACGTGCAACATGCCGCTTGTACGATGAGGAGGGAAATGCGTGAAGGAGCCGAACATGTAACCCCCGAGGTGGGCGGGGCGTCCACCAACGTCACGCGCTCGGCAAGCACTGGGGCGGGTCAACGTGTGCAGGGACACACGTCGCCCAAGGCGGGACGCCAAACCCGTGCTGTCGGCAGAAGGATTCAGACGGCTACATTGCGGCGCCAGGATTGACGTCACAGATGGAGCCATCGTGCGTGGCGTCGATGCGTTGTGGACGCCCGCCAACCCCCCGCCAACCAAGGATTGCGGAGGGGGGAGGGCGAGCACACAGAGCGCATCGCAGCTCCCGGGAATGGACAAAAACAGCGGCCAAGGACTGCAAAAACTGAGCCATGCACCGGAACAAATGGCAAGGGGCTGACTAGCTGCCAGTGAGGGAGTATAAATGGAAAGTAATCTCGCCAGTAAGGACAAGAATTGTTGTAATAGTGTTGGCAGAAAAAACCTGCCAAAGAGCGTCAACCACCTCCATCCCTGATAAGTTTCAAAAAAATGGGGGATTTGGGACTTTAAATGAGGCACCAGAGTGCCTCCATCCCGGCTTGAATAAAAACAAAGGGGAGATTTGGGACTTTGAATGAAGTGGTTGACTCATGTGGGTGAATGAAATACAGTTTATTGGAATAGGAGGTAAGCAATTACATGAAGGTAGTATAATTCATATATAACGTGAATCAATGGATAAATGCCATATTCTATATACAAAAAACGATCAATGGATAAATGCCATAATCTATATACATGTTCATGATAGAATACCATCCAATCCATAGTGTATAACATAATCAGCACATGAAAACAGTATATAACACATATTCCCATAATTAATTGGCAGTGGTTCAATAGACAAATTGTAGTTAAAAATATTAAATCCAGATGTATAGCATAATAAAACACACAGCTACATCCTCAAAGCCCGACGCGTTTCTGTGTATGAAAACACTTCCTCAGGGGCGGATGTTGTAGGATATCTAAAAAACATGTACCATAAAGTATGTTAGAAAGGATTTGGAATATTGAAACAAATTTTTGGTGATAGCGTCAACCAAAATGCTTACATGCCACAAGTAACAACTGCGCACGGTCCATGCAGAGCTGAGGCCACGGAGGTGGTCCATCCCGGGAGCTGAGGTGGCCGCCACATGGCCAAGGGGGCGCACACATAAGGCCTCAAAGAACGCAACCCTCCCACCTCAAGGGCATGTCCAAGGGTGCAAACCAAGAAAGGGGATATCTAGATGCATAAAAGAAAAGAGTTGTTGGAGTGGGGGAGGAGAATTGACTGGGTGAAGAGTGAGAAGTGGAGGAATAAAACCAACCATATGCAGGGGTGCGGAAGAAAGATAGTGAGTATGACCTGGAAGTGTGCACTGAAAAACATGGAATAGTGAAAACCACCAGAGGAAGGGAGAAGGGAAAGGCGAGAAAGTGCTGGAAAGACAATCCGTGGGATCACAGGGGAGTGTGCCTGGAAAGGAGTGGTGAGGAGTGAAGGAGCTTCCCAAACGGAGAGGAAGTGCTGGAAAGACAAACCGTGGGATCACAGGGGAGTGTACCTGGAATGGAATGGTGAAAAGTGGAGGAGCTTCCCAAACGTGCAACATGCCGCTTGTACGATGAGGAGGGAAATGCGTGAAGGAGCCGAACATGTAACCCCCGAGGTGGGCGGGGCGTCCACCAACGTCACGCGCTCGGCAAGCACTGGGGCGGGTCAACGTGTGCAGGGACACACGTCGCCCAAGGCGGGACGCCAAACCCGTGCTGTCGGCAGAAGGATTCAGACGGCTACATTGCGGCGCCAGGATTGACGTCACAGATGGAGCCATCGTGCGTGGCGTCGATGCGTTGTGGACGCCCGCCAACCCCCCGCCAACCAAGGATTGCGGAGGGGGGAGGGCGAGCACACAGAGCGCATCGCAGCTCCCGGGAATGGACAAAAACAGCGGCCAAGGACTGCAAAAACTGAGCCATGCACCGGAACAAATGGCAAGGGGCTGACTAGCTGCCAGTGAGGGAGTATAAATGGAAAGTAATCTCGCCAGTAAGGACAAGAATTGTTGTAATAGTGTTGGCAGAAAAAACCTGCCAAAGAGCGTCAACCACCTCCATCCCTGATAAGTTTCAAAAAAATGGGGGATTTGGGACTTTAAATGAGGCACCAGAGTGCCTCCATCCCGGCTTGAATAAAAACAAAGGGGAGATTTGGGACTTTGAATGAAGTGGTTGACTCATGTGGGTGAATGAAATACAGTTTATTGGAATAGGAGGTAAGCAATTACATGAAGGTAGTATAATTCATATATAACGTGAATCAATGGATAAATGCCATATTCTATATACAAAAAACGATCAATGGATAAATGCCATAATCTATATACATGTTCATGATAGAATACCATCCAATCCATAGTGTATAACATAATCAGCACATGAAAACAGTATATAACACATATTCCCATAATTAATTGGCCAATTAATTATGGGAATGGTATTCTATCATGAACATGTATATAGATTATGGCATTTATCCATTGATCGTTTTTTGTATATAGAATATGGCATTTATCCATTGATTCACGTTATATATGAATTATACTACCTTCATGTAATTGCTTACCTCCTATTCCAATAAACTGTATTTCATTCACCCACATGAGTCAACCACTTCATTCAAAGTCCCAAATCTCCCCTTTGTTTTTATTCAAGCCGGGATGGAGGCACTCTGGTGCCTCATTTAAAGTCCCAAATCCCCCATTTTTTTGAAACTTATCAGGGATGGAGGTGGTTGACGCTCTTTGGCAGGTTTTTTCTGCCAACACTATTACAACAATTCTTGTCCTTACTGGCGAGATTACTTTCCATTTATACTCCCTCACTGGCAGCTAGTCAGCCCCTTGCCATTTGTTCCGGTGCATGGCTCAGTTTTTGCAGTCCTTGGCCGCTGTTTTTGTCCATTCCCGGGAGCTGCGATGCGCTCTGTGTGCTCGCCCTCCCCCCTCCGCAATCCTTGGTTGGCGGGGGGTTGGCGGGCGTCCACAACGCATCGACGCCACGCACGATGGCTCCATCTGTGACGTCAATCCTGGCGCCGCAATGTAGCCGTCTGAATCCTTCTGCCGACAGCACGGGTTTGGCGTCCCGCCTTGGGCGACGTGTGTCCCTGCACACGTTGACCCGCCCCAGTGCTTGCCGAGCGCGTGACGTTGGTGGACGCCCCGCCCACCTCGGGGGTTACATGTTCGGCTCCTTCACGCATTTCCCTCCTCATCGTACAAGCGGCATGTTGCACGTTTGGGAAGCTCCTCCACTTTTCACCATTCCATTCCAGGTACACTCCCCTGTGATCCCACGGTTTGTCTTTCCAGCACTTCCTCTCCGTTTGGGAAGCTCCTTCACTCCTCACCACTCCTTTCCAGGCACACTCCCCTGTGATCCCACGGATTGTCTTTCCAGCACTTTCTCGCCTTTCCCTTCTCCCTTCCTCTGGTGGTTTTCACTATTCCATGTTTTTCAGTGCACACTTCCAGGTCATACTCACTATCTTTCTTCCGCACCCCTGCATATGGTTGGTTTTATTCCTCCACTTCTCACTCTTCACCCAGTCAATTCTCCTCCCCCACTCCAACAACTCTTTTCTTTTATGCATCTAGATATCCCCTTTCTTGGTTTGCACCCTTGGACATGCCCTTGAGGTGGGAGGGTTGCGTTCTTTGAGGCCTTATGTGTGCGCCCCCTTGGCCATGTGGCGGCCACCTCAGCTCCCGGGATGGACCACCTCCGTGGCCTCAGCTCTGCATGGACCGTGCGCAGTTGTTACTTGTGGCATGTAAGCATTTTGGTTGACGCTATCACCAAAAATTTGTTTCAATATTCCAAATCCTTTCTAACATACTTTATGGTACATGTTTTTTAGATATCCTACAACATCCGCCCCTGAGGAAGTGTTTTCATACACAGAAACGCGTCGGGCTTTGAGGATGTAGCTGTGTGTTTTATTATGCTATACATCTGGATTTAATATTTTTAACTACAATTTGTCTATTGAACCACTGCCAATTAATTATGGGAATATGTGTTATATACTGTTTTCATGTGCTGATTATGTTATACACTATGGATTGGATGGTATTCTATCATGAACATGTATATAGATTATGGCATTTATCCATTGATCGTTTTTTGTATATAGAATATGGCATTTATCCATTGATTCACGTTATATATGAATTATACTACCTTCATGTAATTGCTTACCTCCTATTCCAATAAACTGTATTTCATTCACCCACATGAGTCAACCACTTCATTCAAAGTCCCAAATCTCCCCTTTGTTTTTATTCAAGCCGGGATGGAGGCACTCTGGTGCCTCATTTAAAGTCCCAAATCCCCCATTTTTTTGAAACTTATCAGGGATGGAGGTGGTTGACGCTCTTTGGCAGGTTTTTTCTGCCAACACTATTACAACAATTCTTGTCCTTACTGGCGAGATTACTTTCCATTTATACTCCCTCACTGGCAGCTAGTCAGCCCCTTGCCATTTGTTCCGGTGCATGGCTCAGTTTTTGCAGTCCTTGGCCGCTGTTTTTGTCCATTCCCGGGAGCTGCGATGCGCTCTGTGTGCTCGCCCTCCCCCCTCCGCAATCCTTGGTTGGCGGGGGGTTGGCGGGCGTCCACAACGCATCGACGCCACGCACGATGGCTCCATCTGTGACGTCAATCCTGGCGCCGCAATGTAGCCGTCTGAATCCTTCTGCCGACAGCACGGGTTTGGCGTCCCGCCTTGGGCGACGTGTGTCCCTGCACACGTTGACCCGCCCCAGTGCTTGCCGAGCGCGTGACGTTGGTGGACGCCCCGCCCACCTCGGGGGTTACATGTTCGGCTCCTTCACGCATTTCCCTCCTCATCGTACAAGCGGCATGTTGCACGTTTGGGAAGCTCCTCCACTTTTCACCATTCCATTCCAGGTACACTCCCCTGTGATCCCACGGTTTGTCTTTCCAGCACTTCCTCTCCGTTTGGGAAGCTCCTTCACTCCTCACCACTCCTTTCCAGGCACACTCCCCTGTGATCCCACGGATTGTCTTTCCAGCACTTTCTCGCCTTTCCCTTCTCCCTTCCTCTGGTGGTTTTCACTATTCCATGTTTTTCAGTGCACACTTCCAGGTCATACTCACTATCTTTCTTCCGCACCCCTGCATATGGTTGGTTTTATTCCTCCACTTCTCACTCTTCACCCAGTCAATTCTCCTCCCCCACTCCAACAACTCTTTTCTTTTATGCATCTAGATATCCCCTTTCTTGGTTTGCACCCTTGGACATGCCCTTGAGGTGGGAGGGTTGCGTTCTTTGAGGCCTTATGTGTGCGCCCCCTTGGCCATGTGGCGGCCACCTCAGCTCCCGGGATGGACCACCTCCGTGGCCTCAGCTCTGCATGGACCGTGCGCAGTTGTTACTTGTGGCATGTAAGCATTTTGGTTGACGCTATCACCAAAAATTTGTTTCAATATTCCAAATCCTTTCTAACATACTTTATGGTACATGTTTTTTAGATATCCTACAACATCCGCCCCTGAGGAAGTGTTTTCATACACAGAAACGCGTCGGGCTTTGAGGATGTAGCTGTGTGTTTTATTATGCTATACATCTGGATTTAATATTTTTAACTACAATTTGTCTATTGAACCACTGCCATTAATTATGGGAATATGTGTTATATACTGTTTTCATGTGCTGATTATGTTATACACTATGGATTGGATGGTATTCTATCATGAACATGTATATAGATTATGGCATTTATCCATTGATCGTTTTTTGTATATAGAATATGGCATTTATCCATTGATTCACGTTATATATGAATTATACTACCTTCATGTAATTGCTTACCTCCTATTCCAATAAACTGTATTTCATTCACCCACATGAGTCAACCACTTCATTCAAAGTCCCAAATCTCCCCTTTGTTTTTATTCAAGCCGGGATGGAGGCACTCTGGTGCCTCATTTAAAGTCCCAAATCCCCCATTTTTTTGAAACTTATCAGGGATGGAGGTGGTTGACGCTCTTTGGCAGGTTTTTTCTGCCAACACTATTACAACAATTCTTGTCCTTACTGGCGAGATTACTTTCCATTTATACTCCCTCACTGGCAGCTAGTCAGCCCCTTGCCATTTGTTCCGGTGCATGGCTCAGTTTTTGCAGTCCTTGGCCGCTGTTTTTGTCCATTCCCGGGAGCTGCGATGCGCTCTGTGTGCTCGCCCTCCCCCCTCCGCAATCCTTGGTTGGCGGGGGGTTGGCGGGCGTCCACAACGCATCGACGCCACGCACGATGGCTCCATCTGTGACGTCAATCCTGGCGCCGCAATGTAGCCGTCTGAATCCTTCTGCCGACAGCACGGGTTTGGCGTCCCGCCTTGGGCGACGTGTGTCCCTGCACACGTTGACCCGCCCCAGTGCTTGCCGAGCGCGTGACGTTGGTGGACGCCCCGCCCACCTCGGGGGTTACATGTTCGGCTCCTTCACGCATTTCCCTCCTCATCGTACAAGCGGCATGTTGCACGTTTGGGAAGCTCCTCCACTTTTCACCATTCCATTCCAGGTACACTCCCCTGTGATCCCACGGTTTGTCTTTCCAGCACTTCCTCTCCGTTTGGGAAGCTCCTTCACTCCTCACCACTCCTTTCCAGGCACACTCCCCTGTGATCCCACGGATTGTCTTTCCAGCACTTTCTCGCCTTTCCCTTCTCCCTTCCTCTGGTGGTTTTCACTATTCCATGTTTTTCAGTGCACACTTCCAGGTCATACTCACTATCTTTCTTCCGCACCCCTGCATATGGTTGGTTTTATTCCTCCACTTCTCACTCTTCACCCAGTCAATTCTCCTCCCCCACTCCAACAACTCTTTTCTTTTATGCATCTAGATATCCCCTTTCTTGGTTTGCACCCTTGGACATGCCCTTGAGGTGGGAGGGTTGCGTTCTTTGAGGCCTTATGTGTGCGCCCCCTTGGCCATGTGGCGGCCACCTCAGCTCCCGGGATGGACCACCTCCGTGGCCTCAGCTCTGCATGGACCGTGCGCAGTTGTTACTTGTGGCATGTAAGCATTTTGGTTGACGCTATCACCAAAAATTTGTTTCAATATTCCAAATCCTTTCTAACATACTTTATGGTACATGTTTTTTAGATATCCTACAACATCCGCCCCTGAGGAAGTGTTTTCATACACAGAAACGCGTCGGGCTTTGAGGATGTAGCTGTGTGTTTTATTATGCTATACATCTGGATTTAATATTTTTAACTACAATTTGTCTATTGAACCACTGCCAATTAATTATGGGAATATGTGTTATATACTGTTTTCATGTGCTGATTATGTTATACACTATGGATTGGATGGTATTCTATCATGAACATGTATATAGATTATGGCATTTATCCATTGATCGTTTTTTGTATATAGAATATGGCATTTATCCATTGATTCACGTTATATATGAATTATACTACCTTCATGTAATTGCTTACCTCCTATTCCAATAAACTGTATTTCATTCACCCACATGAGTCAACCACTTCATTCAAAGTCCCAAATCTCCCCTTTGTTTTTATTCAAGCCGGGATGGAGGCACTCTGGTGCCTCATTTAAAGTCCCAAATCCCCCATTTTTTTGAAACTTATCAGGGATGGAGGTGGTTGACGCTCTTTGGCAGGTTTTTTCTGCCAACACTATTACAACAATTCTTGTCCTTACTGGCGAGATTACTTTCCATTTATACTCCCTCACTGGCAGCTAGTCAGCCCCTTGCCATTTGTTCCGGTGCATGGCTCAGTTTTTGCAGTCCTTGGCCGCTGTTTTTGTCCATTCCCGGGAGCTGCGATGCGCTCTGTGTGCTCGCCCTCCCCCCTCCGCAATCCTTGGTTGGCGGGGGGTTGGCGGGCGTCCACAACGCATCGACGCCACGCACGATGGCTCCATCTGTGACGTCAATCCTGGCGCCGCAATGTAGCCGTCTGAATCCTTCTGCCGACAGCACGGGTTTGGCGTCCCGCCTTGGGCGACGTGTGTCCCTGCACACGTTGACCCGCCCCAGTGCTTGCCGAGCGCGTGACGTTGGTGGACGCCCCGCCCACCTCGGGGGTTACATGTTCGGCTCCTTCACGCATTTCCCTCCTCATCGTACAAGCGGCATGTTGCACGTTTGGGAAGCTCCTCCACTTTTCACCATTCCATTCCAGGTACACTCCCCTGTGATCCCACGGTTTGTCTTTCCAGCACTTCCTCTCCGTTTGGGAAGCTCCTTCACTCCTCACCACTCCTTTCCAGGCACACTCCCCTGTGATCCCACGGATTGTCTTTCCAGCACTTTCTCGCCTTTCCCTTCTCCCTTCCTCTGGTGGTTTTCACTATTCCATGTTTTTCAGTGCACACTTCCAGGTCATACTCACTATCTTTCTTCCGCACCCCTGCATATGGTTGGTTTTATTCCTCCACTTCTCACTCTTCACCCAGTCAATTCTCCTCCCCCACTCCAACAACTCTTTTCTTTTATGCATCTAGATATCCCCTTTCTTGGTTTGCACCCTTGGACATGCCCTTGAGGTGGGAGGGTTGCGTTCTTTGAGGCCTTATGTGTGCGCCCCCTTGGCCATGTGGCGGCCACCTCAGCTCCCGGGATGGACCACCTCCGTGGCCTCAGCTCTGCATGGACCGTGCGCAGTTGTTACTTGTGGCATGTAAGCATTTTGGTTGACGCTATCACCAAAAATTTGTTTCAATATTCCAAATCCTTTCTAACATACTTTATGGTACATGTTTTTTAGATATCCTACAACATCCGCCCCTGAGGAAGTGTTTTCATACACAGAAACGCGTCGGGCTTTGAGGATGTAGCTGTGTGTTTTATTATGCTATACATCTGGATTTAATATTTTTAACTACAATTTGTCTATTGAACCACTGCCAATTAATTATGGGAATATGTGTTATATACTGTTTTCATGTGCTGATTATGTTATACACTATGGATTGGATGGTATTCTATCATGAACATGTATATAGATTATGGCATTTATCCATTGATCGTTTTTTGTATATAGAATATGGCATTTATCCATTGATTCACGTTATATATGAATTATACTACCTTCATGTAATTGCTTACCTCCTATTCCAATAAACTGTATTTCATTCACCCACATGAGTCAACCACTTCATTCAAAGTCCCAAATCTCCCCTTTGTTTTTATCTTTATGTAGAGCAACAATTTTTTTTTTCAAATCCTCAGAGAGTTCTTTGCAATGAGGTGCCATGTTGAACATCCAGTGACCAGTATGAGAAAGTGAGAGCGATAACACCAAATTTAACACATCTGCTCCCTATTCATACCTGAGACCTTGTAACACTAACGAGTCACATGACACCGGGGAGGGAAAATAGCTAATTGGGCCCAATTTGGACATTTTCACTTGGGGTGTACTCACTTTTGTTGCCAGCGGTTTAGACATTAATGGCTGTGTGTTGAGTTATTTTGAGGGGGCAGTCAATTTACACTGTTATACAAGCTGTACACTCACTACTTTACATTGTAGCAAAGTGTCATTTCTTCAGTGTTGTCACATGAAAAGATATAATAAAATATTTACAAAAATGTGAGGGGTGTACTCACTTTTGTGAGATACTGTATGTTGTAGTGGTTTTATAGCGGTGTACAGTAGGTACATACTGCAAGGCAGCAGTGATGACTAACATGAGAAAATCTTAAGACAGGTAAATAGTAGGAGAGATTTCGCCCCAGCGGTGGACCCGTTTCTTAGGGTCGTCCGGGCCAATCCAAATATTAAGGGGGTGACGGTGGGCACCATGGAGCATACCTTTTCGACCCATGCAGATGATATCTTGTTTCACCTCATGGACCCCCTTGTCTCGCTGCCAAACCTGATGAAGGAACTGCAACTTTTTTGGGACGGTGTCTAATTTCAAGATTAGTTACACTAAATCTGAGATACTGCCTATTACATTGCCCTCCACCTTGACCGCTAATTTAAAGGAGACTTTTCCCTTTACCTGTGTAAACTCTTCCCTGAAATATTTGGGTATAAGACGCACTGATCAGACTGGGACGCTATACACTTAAATTTTCGCTCGCTTACTAAGCTCTATTCGCAGGGACTTCCAGACCTGGGACAAAACTGCTTTCACCTGGACGGGGCGCACCAATATTATTAAGATGAACATTCTCCCTAGGATCCTCTTTTTCTTGCAGATGGTGCCTGTGTCCCTACCTAATGGATTTTTTACCCACCTAACAAGTATGTTTGCTGCTTTTGTCTGGTGGGGCAGGAAACCTCGAAAAGCCATGCGGGTGTTCAAGCGCTATAAGCGGATGGGTGGCCTGGGGGTACCAGACATTAAACAGTATTATAGAGGGGTGGTCCTTCAGAGAATTCTCAATTGGTGTCATCATAATGCCACTAAGCTGTTTGTACCTTTGGAGAAGTTCACGGCAGGGCGTAATTTATCATATGCCTCATGGTTGCCATGGGAGTACAGAGGCTTGTCAGATGTGGTGTCACCTTTGACAACCCATGCTCTGAGGGTCTAGGATGATATTTACCGCAGGTTCTCCTTGGCACCCTCTGTATTAACATTGGCGCCATTGGGTGGCTTTACTTGGTCCTTGCCGGGAGATCACACTGCCTTTTTTGGGACATGGGCTTCGGATGGCAAAACCTGCTGGGGCAAGTTTATAGAAAATGGGAGACTTCTCCCCCTACAAACTCTTAGGGAGCGATACAGGAGCTTCCCCATGGATTTTTGGAGGTACAAACAGCCTCATCACTTCTTTTCGACTTGCGGGTATTCGTTCCGGGTGGTGGCTACACTTATCCAGTTTGAGCGCCTGTTCGTTGCAGATGAACCAGTCCCTCATATGATCTCAGAGTTATACAAGCTGCTCACTTTGGTCTCTACCGAAGATAAGCCTGCCTTTATCCGTGAGTGGGGACGTGACTTAGACTGCGAGTTCTCTGAGGACCAACTAGCTCACTTATATCAATTCAAAAGAAAACAAGTGAGTGCAAAAAAGCAATAATAATAATCAAGCCACTGGCACTAAAAAGGTGAATATACAATCCTCAAACAAAATGTGGAATAAATAAGTGCAGCACTAAAAATACATATAATGTGTAAGTTTCAAAAACACAAAAATAAGTCATCATCAGTTTGTGAATAAAATTGCATGTGAATAGACTTAGTGAATCACTTCACACAGTTCTTTATACAGATATGGACATATAGTGACAAACGGTTGAAATAAAACATCCTCTCCGTGGAGAAAAAAATGATCCACCAAAACGTGCAATATAATGAAACTTTATGATGAAATCCCACCACCAGTATACAGTGCACTCACCAGAAACTGGATTTAAACAAGCCTTGTATGGGTATCTTTTGTCCAGCCGGTGATGTCCGGTAGATGTGAGTATCCTCAGTCAGCATCCAGTTGGATATGAAATTAGAAAATTATTCCATCCTCTGTACTCCCGATGGGGTGAGTGCTGTGTAAAAAAAGCTCACCAGGAGCCAAGGAGAAGCTAATATGGTGTAGTATTTATTTGATTCCAATAGTAGTACATGTACAAATAGCCAGTAAAAACAAGCATAAAAACACGTGCAAAAAAACGCAGCTCCTACCACGAAGCTGCAGCGATGAAAACGTCAGTACATAGTCCTACGCACTGACGTTGACTGGGCCATTCTAACACATGAATATGCTTTTTTCTAAACCATTCCGTTGTAGCTCTGGCTGTATGTTTACGATTGTTGTACTGCCTGAAGGTGAACCTCCGCCCCAGTCTCAAGTCTTTTGCAGACTCTAATAGGTTTTCTTCTAAGATTTCCCTGTATTTGGCTCCATCCATCTTCCCATCAACTCTGACCAGTTTCCTTGTCCCTGCTGAAGAAAAGCATCCCCACAACATGATGCTGCCACCACCATGTTTATTGGTGGGGATGGTGTGTTCAGGGTGATGTGCAGTGTTAGTTTTCACCACACAAAGCGTTTTGTCTTTAGGCCAAAAAGTTCAATTTTGGTCTCATCTGACCAGAGCACCTTTTTCCACATGTTTACCATGTCCCCCACATGGCTTCTCGCAAACTGCAAACAGGACTTCTTATGGCTTTCTTTCAACAATGGCTTTTTTCTTGCCACACTTCCATAAAGGCCAGATTTGTGGAGTGCACGACTAATAGTTGTCCTGTGTACAGATTATCCCACCTGAGCTGTGGATCTTTGCAGCTTCTCCAGAGTTACCATGGGCCTCTTGGTTGCTTCTCTGATTATTGTTCTCCTTGCCTGGCCTGTCAGTTTAGGTGGACGGCCATGTCTTGGTAGGTTTTTCAGTTGTACCATACCCTTTCCATTTTCGGATGATCGATTGAACAGTGCTCCGTGAGATATTCAAAGCATGGGATATTTTTAATATAACCTAACCCTGCTTTAAACTTCTGCACAGCTTCATCCCTGACCTGTCTGGTGTTTTCCTTGGCCTTCATGATGCTGTTTGTTCACAAAGGTTCTCTAACAAACCCCCGAGGGCTTCACAGAACAGCTGTATTTATACTGAGATTAAGGCCTCTTTCACACAGACAGACCGTTCAGGTCTGCCTTTCAGTTTTTTTTAGGCGCACCTGAACGGATGCTCCATGCAGGTCTATGGAGCTGCAGATGTCAGCAGTGACCATGTCCGCTGACATCCGATCCGCTAAAATCAGACGTATGGTGATATGTTCGCATCCCTCCTGGCGGATCGGATGAGATCTGATGAAAACGGACATGCTGTCCATTTTCGTCCAATCCCTCCATAGGAATCAGCGACGCTCTGACAGGCCCCTCCCCGCTCAGTGAGCATAGACGGACCTGTCATCCGCCGGCTCAGCGGAGATCAACGGAGAGGTCTCCCGCTGAGCTGGCGGACTCCGCTGAGTAGATCCGCCTCGTGAAAATGAGGCCTAATTTACACACAAGTGGACTCTATTTACTAATTAGGTGACTTCTGAAGGCAATTGGTTGCACTAGATTTTAGTTAGGGGTATCAGAGTAAAGGGGGATGAATACAAATGCACGCCACATTTCTCACATATTTATTTGTAAAAAATTTTGAAAAACATTTATCATTTTCCTTCCACTTCACAATTATGTTCCACTTTGTGTTGGTCTATCACATAAAATACCCAAAAAATACATTTACGTTTTTGGTTGTAACATAACAAATGTGGAAAATTTCAAGGGGTATAAATACTTTTTCAAGGCACTGTAAACCCCTGGCCTGGCTTCTGACCATGCTCCCGCCTCCTGATTTGGTACCCCTGCTACCCTGACTCTGGCTTATCTTGACTATGGTTTTGCTTCCTGCACCATCAAGTTCCCGTGCGCCACCTGTGTGCCAACATTCTGCACTAGAATCCAGCAGCATCCAGACTGTTGTCTGACCACCCACTACTGTGCAAAACCTACCGCAGACACCTGTGTAACTCCATGTCCTGTTACATCCTATCTCCAACTCCAAGGGATATTGAACAGGATATGTGAGGAAAACCCTTACTGTATGTTTACTCTTATGCTGATTATGCTTTGATTATGCTGCCTGCTAATTGGCTAGCTGGACTGTAGTTGATAGTATGGCGTAAGCACAGTGCCTTGCAAAAGTATTCATCCCTCTTGGCTTTTTATCTATTTTGTTACATTACAGCCTTTGGTTCAATGTTTTTGTAATCTGAATTATATGTGATGGATCAGAACACAATAGTTTAAGTTGGTAAAGTAAAATTAGAAAAATATATACATATCGCTTCTCGGCCTTTTGGCTAAGATCAAGTGTGTAGAAAAATATATACATAAAACTATTTTTCAGAAATAAAAAACTGATAATTGGCATGTGCATATGTATTCACCCCCTTTGTTATTAAGCCCATAAAAAGCTCTGGTACAAACAGTTACCTTCAGAAGTCACATAATTAGTGAAATGATGTCCACCTATGTGAAATCTAAGTATCACATGATCTGTCATTACATATACACACCTTTTTGAAAGGCCCCAGAGGTTGCAACACCTAAGCAAGAGGCACCACTAACCACACACTGCCACGAAGACCAAGAAACTCTCCAAACAAGTAAGGGACAATGTTGTTGAGAAGTACAAGTCAGGGTTAGGTTATAAAAAAATATCCAAATTTTTGATGATCCCTAAGAGCACCATCAAATCTATCATAACCAAATGGAAAGAATATGGCACAACAGCAAACCTGTCAAGAACCGGCCGCACACTAAAACTCACGGACCAGTCAAGGAGGGCATTAATCAGAGAGGCAGCACAGAGACCTAAGGTAACCCTGGAGGAGCTGCAGAGTTTCACAGCAGAGACTGGAGTATTTGTACATAGGATGACAATAAGCTGTATGCTCCATAGAGTTGGGCTTTGTGGCAGAGTGGCCAGAACAAAGCTATTACTTTCAGCAAAAAACAAAATGGCATGTTTTGAATTTGCAAAAAGGCATGTGGGAGACTCCAAAAATGTACGGAGGAAGGTGCTCTGGTCTGATGAGACTAAAATTGAACTTTTTGGCCATCAAAGAAAATGCTATGTCTGGCGCAAACCCAACAACATCACATCACCCAAAGAACACATCCCTACAGTGAAACATGGTGGTGGCAGCATCATGCTGTGGGGATGTTTTTCAGCTGTTAGGACTGGGAAACTGGTTAGAGTTGAGGGAAAGATGGATGGTGCTAAATACAGGGATATTCTTGAGCAAAACCTGTACCACTCTGTGTGTGATTTGAGGCTAGGATGGAGGTTCACCTTCCAGTAGGACAATGACCCCAAACACACTGCTAAAGCAACACTTGAGTGGTTTAAGGGGAAACACGTAAATGTGTTGGAATGGCCTAGTCAAAGCCCAGACCTCTCTGTGGTCAGACTTAAAGATTGCTGTTCACAAGCGCAAACCATCCAACTTGAAGGAGCTGGAGCAGTTTTGCAAGGAGGAATGGGCAAAAATCCCAGTGGTAAGATGTGGCAAGCTCATAGAGACTTATCCAAAGCGACATGGAGCTGTGATAGCTGCAAAAGGTGGCTCTACAAAGTATTGACTTTAGGGGGTGAATAGTTATGCACATTGACTTTTTCTGTTAATTTGTCTTATTTGTTGTTTGCTCCACAATAAAAAAAAAAACATTTTCAAAGTTGTGAGCATGTTCTGTAAATTAAATGATGCAAATCCTCAAACAATCCATGTTAATTCCAGGTTGTGAGGTAACAAAACACGAAAAATGACAAGGGGGGTGAATACTTTTGCAAGTCACTGTAAATAAGTTGTAGTGTATGGCAGTGTAGCGCAGGAGGTGGCTGTGCTGGGGCTGACTGTGTTTAAGGTACAGTATAAACTGTGCTATCTTTGACACACAGACAGAATCAGGCTGTAAATTGCCATTATAAACCATCTCTAGGTCAACAGTCATAAGAACATCTGCGAGATAGATCAGTGTAAATTATTTGAGGACTATTCCTCAATGGGGGGCCACTTTCCCACTTTGTCATGTTACAGTACCTCATATTTTTGACTGATTACCCCCTTTTTTATACATATTAAATATATATATTTATATTCCCACACTTTTTGTATAAGTATAAACGTTTTCTTATACTGTTGGCATACCTCCCAACCATCTTGGTTTCTCCAGGACCTCCCCGCATTTTGACTCTAATCCCACCATCCTGCAAAAATTAGTATAGTAATGCTCCACCCAGCCTCCCTTTGGCTCTGTCACTAGAGGCTGACTGGAGATGTGACCAAGGCCACCAATAAGGGGGTAGAACCAGCCCTCCTGTATGGGGGCCGGGCCCTTTCAGTTCCACAGGGGGGCCAGTGCAGAGAGGGAACTCATTTTTTTTATTGGGTGTAGGCAGTTTTAGTTTGATTACCTACAGCTCCCAGGTTTGCTAACAAGTAAACTAATGTACCTTGGGCCCCATTCATTCAGCAGCGAGGGTTCTCATATAAGGACTTTTTCCTATCACAGCTTTTAAACTACATTGGCGAATTGTTATGGACATTTTATATAATTCAGCAACTATAGTCCTATTCGCTTTTTATCTTCAGTCCACTGTATAATTTATTGTATATCACATTGTATGATCATTGGTCCTGTGCGCTGGCACATATATGTATATATTAATTCAGCAGAGGGGCCCAGAAGCAGGAGCAGAGAAAAGAAAAGCGCCACTGGTTCCAACAGTAGTATTATAGTCCAGTCTGGCACAGGCTGTTCCTGGCGGAGTAATATACAGTTCTGCTCTCATATCAAGCAGCTCAATCCCACCCACTGCCTTGGAGATTAGGGTGGAGATAAGTATGTTGCTAGACCCAGGGAACAAGAGAGCTGGCACTAATCACCGAGCTGCTTAAACGAGACCCTGCCAGCCAGCGCTGCCAAACCAGGGGATGCATTTGTGTTTAAGTGGTGGCTAGAGAGTCTGGTATGCCTGGGACAAAACATGCGATGCAGGTGTCTCCAAGCTGGAGGTGGGTGAATAGGCCGCTGGTTGTAAGTTCAGGGGTCAGGGGGGCAGCAGGCTGTACAAGGGTGCTGGCTTTAATGTCAGATCCCCAGTGCTGGCCTGGAAATGTTATATCGGGATTAATAGTTTTCTGATGCCTAAAATTCAAATGCATGCATACATGTGACCTCTTCACTGTGCGTTCCATACTCCTGACCCCTGAACTCTGTATGTTACTTATTCCTGACCTCTGAAGTCTATGTGTTACCTAATCTTGATCCCTGAACTCTATGTGTTTCTTAATCCTGAACTCTGTGTGTTACTTGATCCTGATCCCTGAGCTCTGAACCCTGTGCATTACTTAATCCTGACCCCTAAACTCTGTGTGTTACCTAATCCTGACCTCTGAACTCTGTATGCACCACAAACTAGCATATTATGACAGACTTACGTCACAAACTAAGCCTTCCAGCACTGAGCTGTCACTGCTCCTGGTGCTTCCATCTTTCCCCAGTCTTCCTTATGGGTTTGCTCTGTCCAGCCACTTGAATGGCTGAGCCGTGTTGACGTAACTCCTGCATTTGCATATGGGAGACACATCATAATGGCGCACAGTAGGTGCCATAAATGTGGTCTGATCTGCACATACGTGTCTCAGATTGCATTACTACTGACAGGCCGGGAGAAGCATTAATGCAAGGGGACAGTGTGTACAGGGAGGGGGATAGTGTAAAAAGTGTGTAGGAGCAGTGGTGTGTACAGGGGAAAAGGGGGGCAGTGTGTAGAGAAGGCGGGACAGTGTGAGAATTTAATTTGAGATACAGTAATTCCCAGATTGTGTTTATTTGTTGTTTCTAATCAGACTATACATAACTATAACTAAAGGCAAAACTTTTTTTTTGTTTTGGATGGAGTGGAGAGGGATTGGAATGCTTGTCAGTTATTATTGCTGTCTGTGCCCCCATTAGGAAGATTCACCCTCTCTATATGTCTTGTTTACCATTATCATTGAAAGTGAACATAAAAGAAAATTTTGGATTGTCCCCAGAAAAGTAATAGCAGGGAAATCTTCCAATGAGGACAAGGAGTTCTGGTGACCTGGGGGTCCCGTAGTAATTCCTTTAAATTGCAAGGATTTCCTTTCATTTCCTGTTTGGCTCTGGGACAGGAAATGAAGGGAAATCTACGCAATAGGACACAGATGGCGAAAAAAAAACTGACAGGGGTTATAACCCTTCCTTGCTCTATCCAAAATGAAAAAAATATGTTTTGTCTATAGTTCTACTTTAAAGCCAGGACTACTGTTTAGTATAAATTAACCATGTCCACTTTTTTACAAAGTGCGCTTAGCACACCGCAGGTCACTGTCTCCCTACTGTGTCCACACTATTATATATTTTCATGTGACAACACTGAAGAAATGACACTTTGCTACAATGTAAAGTGGTGAGTGTACAGATTGTATAACAGTGTCAATGTGCTGCCCCCTCAAAATAACTTAACACACAGCCATTAATGTCTAACAAAAGTAAGCACAGCCCTAAGTGAAAATGTCCAAAATGTCCAAATTGGGCCCAAAGTGTCAATATATTGTGTGGCCAATATTATTTTCCAGCACTGCCTTAACCCTCTTGGGCATGGAGTTCACCAGAGCTTCACATTTTGCCACTGGAGTTCTCTTCTACTTCTCCATGACATCACAGAGCTGGTGGATATTAGAGACCTTGCGCTCCTCCACCTTCCATTTGAGGATGCCTCACAGATGCTCAATAGGGTTTAGGTCTGGAGATATGCTTGGCCAGTCCATCACCTTTACCCTCAGCTTCTTTAGCAAGGCAGAGGTTGTCCTGGAGGTGTGTTTGGGGTTGTTATCATGTTGGAATACTGCCCTGCGCCGCAGTCTCTGAAGGGAGAGGATCATGCTCTGCTTCAGTATGTCATAGTACATGCTGGCATTCATGGTTCCCTCAATGAAGTGTATCTCCGCAGCACTCATGCAGCCCCAGACTATGACACTCCCACCACCATGCCTGACTGTTAGCAAGACACACTTGTCTTTGTATTCCTCACCTGGTTGCCGCCACACATGCTTGACACCATCTGAACTAAATAAGTTTTGTTTCAACCTTTGCAGCAATGCTGGCAGCACTCATACGTCTATTTCCCAAAGACAACCTCTGGATATGCCACTGAGCATGTGCACTCAACTTCTTTGGTCGACCATGGCAAGGCCTGTTCTGAGTGGAACATGTCCTGTTAACAACTGTATGGTCTTGGTCACCATGCTGCAGCAAATTTTGAGGGTCTTGGCAATCTTCTTATAGCCTAGGCCATCTTTATGTAGAGCAACATTTTTTTTTTTTTTCAGATCCTCAGAGAGTTCTTTGCCATGAGGTGCTAATGTTGAACTTCCATTGGCCAGTATGAGAGAGTGAGAGCAATAATACCAAATTTAACACACCTGCTCCCCATTCACACCTGAGACCTTGTAACACTAAGGAGTCACATGACACCAGGGAGGGAAAATGGCTAATTGGGCCCAATTTGGACATTTTTACCTAGGGGTGTACTCACTTTTGTTGCCAACAGTTTAGACATTAATGGCTGTGTGTTGAGTTATTTTGAGGGGACAGCAAATTGACACTGTTATACAAGCTGTACACTCACTACTTTACATTGTAGCAAAGTGTCATTTCTTCATGTTGTCACATGAAAAGATAAAATTAAATATTTACAAAAATGTGAGGGGTGTACTCACTTTTGTGAGATACTGTATGTGTGGAAAATCTCCCTTTTTAATATCACATGATCTACCTCAACTCGATTCAGTATTGTTGCCTTTTACATTAATGCTGAAATTTCAGTGTGTGTGCTTTTCAAGAAAAGCATCATCAGTGGCCCTAAACAACGCATCAGGCTTGGTGGTCAGCGGGAGTAAAAAAAAGTACATAGAACTTATGATCAGTAGGAGGAGGAATAGTGCCCCTATAATGGTATCAGTAGAAGGAATAGCGTCTCAATGTTGGTGTTAAGGGCCATACACACGGACCAAATATCGGGTTGTGTCTACGGTGGCCGTGCGGCCAGCTTCATCAAAGGGGCATGACCAAAAAAGGCCTTCTGATCGGCTTACGATCAGTGCTCTCAGCCAATGGCTGAGAGCGCTGACCGATGTGTTCTGGTGGGGGGGAGGGTGCCCGTTCCCCCTGTCAGAACACAATAGCACAGGAGGAGAGATTGCTGTACTAACATTGCGTTAGTATCATCCTCCCGAGCTGTCAGTTTTTTTCCATTTAGTCCGTTGGGTTGAACAAAAAAAAAACTAATAGTGTGTACTAGGCTCTAGATGGAGGATTAGTCCCTCTTATCAGTTGGAGTGATAGTGCCTCAAGAGCTAGATAAAGGCAAGCAGAGAGCTCAGACATCTCAAGTCTCCCGCGACTTGCGGGAATCTCCCGCATTTGACTGCGGGCTCCCGGACACCCGCGAGTGTCAGGCAATCTCCCGGCTGAGCCTGTCACTCAGGGGGATCTTGCTGGATCGAGAGAGGCACCGCGGCTCTTCCCCTGCGCACTCCGGTATCTCTTTCACTCCCCGCGATGTTCGGTGAGGGAGGAGGAGTAAGAATTGTGTTGTGAGACAGACAGCTCTGTCCGGAGTGCCATAGCCCAGTGCACGGAGCCCGCATGTCCTCTGGGAACCAACACTGCAATCGCTGGTGCTGGCTGCCTATCACAACAATTACACTCTTCAGACCGGAGGAGCCTAGGCTCCTCTTCCACACTGACAGTACATCCATCAGGAGGAGGAGCCTAGGAGGAGGAGGAACATCCGTGTGGACAGAGTGAGCTAAACTGAGGTCTGTGACTGTAGGGAGGGGACATATACAGGGGGTTACATTCGGGGGATTGCACAAGGAGGGTTACATTAGGGGGATTGCACAGTCAGGGATACATTAGGGGGATTGCACAGGCGGGGATACATTAGGGGGATTACACAGGGGGGTTACATTAAGGGGATTGCACGGGGGGGATACATTAGGGGGATTGCACGGGGGGATACATTAGGGGGATTGCACAGGGGGTTACATTAGGGGGATTGCACAGGGGGGTTACATTAGGGGGATTGCACAGGGGGGGTTACATTAGGGGGATTACACAGGGGGGGTTACATTAGGGGGATTGCACAGGGGGGTTTACATTAGGGGGATTGCACAGGGGGGTTACATTAGGGGGATTGCACGGGGCGTTACATTAGGGGGATTTCACAGGGGGGTTACATTTCTTGTGCTATGTCTGCAGTCTCTGATCATCCCCAGTATCATGTCTGCAGTCTCTGACCATCTCTTGTATCCTGTCTGCAGTCTCGGACCATCTCTTGTATTATGTCTGCAGTCTCTGACCATCTCTTGTATCATGCCTGCAGTCTCTGACCATCTCTTGTATCATGCCTGCAGTCTCTGACCATCTCTTGTATCATGTCTGCAGTCTCTGACCATCTCTTGTATCATGTCTGCAGTCTCTGACCATCTCTTGTATCATGTCTGCAGTCTCTGACCATCTCTTGTATCATGTCTGCAGACTCTAACCATCTCTTGTATCATGTCTGCAGTCTCTGACCATCTCTTGTATCATGCCTGCAGTCTCTGACCATCTCCTGTATCATGTCCTCAGTCTCTGACCATCTCCTGTAGTAGGCTGCATGTGAGTGACATTATACACACACACATAGAAAATGTTCGCACATATACTAACGTGTCGGGGGGGGGGGGTGGCCTCTCGTTACCTCCCTGAAATGAATTTGCCACCTCTCTGAAATGAGTTTATGTCTGAGAGCTGCATCTGGCTGCAGTTTGGATACCACTGATCTAACAGATGGCTCCAATGTGTTTTCAAAGATCTGAAATTGTCAGGGAAATAGTATTAGGATTGGTGATCCTGCCAGTAACCGTCATCACCGCACCGGGCGCATCCTCAGACGCATGCACGCATATGCGCGATAACGGCTACACGCAGATGCAATGCGGCAGGTGCCCGCAGACGTGCGTGTCGGCGCGAAGCTACTAAAGTTGGGTTCCTTATTTCTTTGTTATCCGGTGATCCCCAGGCATGGGCTCACAGTCTATGGGAACAAAAGGACCCAGCTATCAGCACAGTGGACACCTTCTTGGGCCATGTCTCAGCTCTACGAAGATTCTCAGCTCGCAACCACCGCTGAAGCCGCCCTGCACTCCCTACAGCAGGGACAGCGGCCGGTAGAGAACTACACCATAGACTTCCGTCAATGGTCTGCAGATGCAGGCTGGAATGAGGCCGCTTTAAAGTATCAATTCCGTTTAGGACTTTCTGAATCCCTCAAGGATGAATTGGCCAGAAATGGTATTCCTGCTCATCTAGAGCATCTCATCCAAAGGGCCATCCAGTTGGACAGACGTCTACGGGAGCGCCAGGCCGAACGGTCACAAACTCTCTGTATATCCACTCCAGAGACTGGGGCAAGGCCCACTAGAAGGAGGAGAGCTGCATTGACCCCTGGGAAGATACAACGTCGGCGACAAGCCAACTTATGTCTTTATTGTGGAGAGAATGGACACTTCCTCTGCCACTGCCCCATTAGGCACTGCAAGCCACTCAAGTACACCCCAGTATATTTCCAGGTCTCCGGAACTTCCACTTCCCACCTTGACCTCTCCATTATGTTGCAGTTAGCGGAAGAGAGCGTTCAGCTGCAAGCCATAGTCGATTCCGGGGCATGCAGCTGCTTCCTGGACCTGAACCTGGCCAAAAGACTTGGCCTATCTTTGCTACCCAAGAAACATAGGCTGGAAGTTCTCCTGGCCGATGGTACCCTGCTAGTTCTGATCCTGTTACCCAAGAGACTGTTCCTCTGTTTGTCACTATTCCTGATGGCCATCAGTAGTTCATACGTTTTGACATTCTGAGCTCACCTATGTTTCCAGTCATCCTGGGTACTCCCTGGCTCCAAACACACAACCCTCAGATCAATTGGGCTAAGAGAGAAATTGTGTTCAACTCTCCCTACTGTGTGCAGCATTGCCTGGCCCCTAGCCACATGGACACTACCAGTGTTTTCCACTCTCTGAAATGGAACTAGGAACCCTGCGTCAATATATTGACGAAAACTTGGAAAAAGGCTTCATCCGGCCTTCTTCCTCTCCTGCTGGCGCCGGAATCTTTTTCGTTGAAAAAAAAGACAAGACCCTAAGACCTTGTGTGGATTACAGGGAACTCATTAAAATTACCATAAAAAAACACTATCCTCTCCCCCTTGTTCCTGAACTCTTCCAGAGATTCCGTACTGCTCGGGTGTTCACTAAACTTGACCTACGGGGGGCCTACAATCTCGTTCGCATCCGGGAGGGTGACGAATGGAAGACAGCGTTCAGAACACGCTTTGGACATTTCGAATACTTGGTGATGCCCTTTGGGTTATGCAACGCCCCGGCCATGTTTAAACATTTTGTAAATGATATGTTCCGTGAATACCTGGATCTCTTCGTAATCATCTATCTTGACGATATCCTCATCTTCTCAACTACCCTGGAGCTTCACCGGACGCATGTAAAGACAGTATTACACACACTGAGGAAACACAGACTCTACGTGAAAACGGTGTGATTTCAAAAAAGCATCCATACAATTTCTGGGGTTGATCATCTCCACGGGTGGTGTAGCCATGAATCCACAAAAAATACAGACAATCCTGGATTGGCCAACTCCATCAGACAAGAAGCGGGTGCAAAGATTTGTGGGCTTTGCAAATTTTTATAGAAGGTTCATTAAAGTGGAGTTCCACACAAAAATGGAACTTCCGCTTTTCGGAACCCTCCGGTGTCACATTTGGCACCTTTCGGGGGGGTGCAGATACCTGTCTAAGACAGGTATTTGCACCCACTTCCGGCATAGACTCCCATGGGAGTCTATGCCTCTTCCTGTCCCTCCGCGCTGTCTCCTGGGAAACACACAGCTCCCAGGAGATAGCGGGGACCAGTTACGATGCGCAGCGCGACTCGTGCATGCGCAGTAGGGAACCGGGAAGTGAAGCCGCAACGCTTCACTTCCTGATTTCCCCACCTAGGATGGCGGCGGCAGCTGCCGAGAACCGAGCGGGTTCTCGGTGTCGCCTGCCGACATCGCTGGACCCTGGGACAGGTAAGTGGCCATTTATTAAAAGTCAGCAGCTGCAGTATTTGTAGCTGCTGACTTTTAATATTTTTTTTTTTGGCGGTTTAGGTGGACTCCCACTTTAAGAACTTTTCTTCCATTATCTCACCTATAACCCAAGTAACCCGTCTATATGTTTGGTTCCTGTGGTCTCCAGAAGCGCAATCTGCCTTCGACAAGCTGAAGTCTTTGTTTACCTTAGCCCCAATCTTACAACACCCCAACCCCGCTCTGCCGTATACCCTGGAGGTTGACTCCTCTGAAGTAGCCACTGGGGCAGTTCTGTCTCAACGCCAAGGGCCCAAGTCGTTACTGCATCCTGTGGCCTTCTCTTCACGAAAAATTAGCCAGTCCGAGAGAAACTATGAAGTGGGTGATAGAGAAATCTTGGCCATTAAGACTGCTCTGGAGGAGTGGAGATATCTCCTCGAAGGTGCCTCTCATCCCATAATGATATTTACGGACCACCGGAACCTAGAGTACCTCCGCACTGCTAAGCGGTTCAACTTCCACATAACATTCCGCCCTGGATCTAAGAATGGGAAGGCGGAATGTTCTCTGACACTCCCAAAGAGGTGGCTCCCAGCACCATCCTGTCACCGCAGAACTTTCTTATGATTCAACCTGACCTAAGCTCCTCACTCAGACAGGCTTCCACCCATTGCTCAGAACCAGAAGTCTCTTCCCTAAGAAACTTGGATGGGTTTCTTCATTACCAGGATAAAATCTTTGCCCCAAAGCAAACCAGAATCCAGGTCCTAAGGACTCTGCATGACCATGAACTCGCTGGCCATTTCGGGGTGCGAAAAACTATGGAGCTGGTCCAACGATCTTTCTGGTGGCCATCCCTAAAGTCTGATTGTAAAAAGTATGTTGATTCCTGTACCATCTGCCAGCGGAATAAGGGGTCCAACGTCAAATCTTGGGGTCTGTTACGTCCACTGCCTGTGCCAGAACAACCATGGAAAGAAATTTCAATGGACTTTATCGTAGAGTTACCTCCCTCAGAAGAATTCACGACTATTCTGGTAGTTGTGGATCGTCTGTCCAAAATGGCTCACTTTCTGCCCATGCAGGGTACACCATCTGCCACAGATACGGCAAGAACTTTCATAAAGGAAATAGTCAGACTACACGGCTTACCTAACAGTATTGTTTCCGATAGAGGGGTACAATTTACCTCCAGATTCTGGAAAGAGCTCTGCAAAATGCTGTCTATTAAAATACATCTATCTTCTATCTAACGGTCAAACCGAAAGAACAAACCAAACCTTAGAACAATATCTACGCTGCTTCTGCTCTTTTTCCCAGGACGATTGGATCTCCTTACTCCCGTGTGCGGAGTTCGCATATAACAATTCAGTTCATGCAACCACCTATCAATCTCCCTTCTTGGCCAACTACAGGTTCCATCCCTCATTTCTGCCCAATATCATTCCGGAGGCCTCAGTTCCAGCAGTTCAGGACAGAATTAACGCTATCCAGGCTAACTATCAGACCCTCCAGATGACCATGCAAAAAGCCCAGGAGGACTACAAAAAGCAGTATGACAAAAGGAGGAAGAATCCTGTGTTTAAGGTGGGAGATAGCGTATGGCTCTCTTCAGCAAGTCTGAAACTTCCTTGTCCCTCCTGGAAGTCGGGTCCTAGGTTTATCGGGCCTTTTACAATCAAACGAGAAATCAACCCAGTGGCATTTGAACTAGTATTGCAAAATACATCCAGTATTTCATGTGTCTTTGCTTAAAACTGTTGTCTCTAGTCCCTTTCCAGGAAGAGAAGAAGTTCCTCCTCCTCCAGTCTCAGTGGGAGATGAAACTGAATATGAAGTGGAAGCCATTCTGGACTGTCGACGGAGAGGTAGGACAATTCAATTTCTTATTAAATGGAAAGGTTATGCTATGGAAGAAAATTCTTGAAAACCAGCAAATAATATCCATGCTCCCAGACTGTTGCAGTTGTTCCGAGGTCGCCATCCTGAGAAATGGCCCCGACTGGGCATCTGGAGGCTGCCCCTTGGGGGGGTGGGCACTGTCAGGGAAATAGTATTAGGACTGATGATCCTGCCAGTAACCGTCATCACCGCGCCGGGCGCATTCTCAGGCGCATGTGCGCACTCAGATGCGCGATAACGGCTACGCGCAGATGCAATGCGGCAGGTGCCGCAGACGTGCGCGCGCGCACAGTGACGGTGTTTGCCGCCCTCTGGCCTATTTAAACCTGCTGCAGTTGTATGCAAGTTACTGGATTATCATCAGCTCCCTGTGTTCCCAGTACCTGCTACCTGCATCTGACTACCTGATTCCTGTTTACTACTCGGCTTGCCTGACCCTGATCTCCGCCTGCATCGACGTCTGGCTTGGACTTGATTACGCTCCTGTCTGTACCCCTGCACCTTCGCCTGTCTGATTGGTCTTGACCCCTGGCCTGGCTACTGACCTTGTTCCTGATTAAAACTATTGTGCCTCTTCCGTACTGCTCCTATGGTACACGACCCCTGGCCTGCCTTGACCCCGTTACTGGTTTCTCCACTGGAATACTTCCACGCACGATTGCCCAACGCACCCAAGCGGCTCTCAGCTATCCAGCCCTCAACATCCTGCAATCCGTGCACCTTTGGGCACCGTATTCCCTGTCTCACTCCCAGGGTTACGCTGCACTTAGTCGCAAGAGGCGCCCTCTCAGCAATCCGGCCTCGCACCTAGAACTTGACAGAAATAAAGTACACAGAATGCTGCTCCTATGCCTGTGATACAGTTCTTAAAATACACATTATTACTGTAATTTTCTGACTACAAAAAATGTCATGGGCCCTTTAAGATGAACAGAGAAAACAAAGTAGGAAACAACAATGTATTTGCAACACAATACTAACCATGTCATATAACATAAAAATAACAGTCCCCAAGAAAATCTTACTTTTATCTCAGGAAGTCTGCATTGCTCTTTATAATAATATGGGCACAGACCGGCTGCTATGATTACAAACATATCCTTAAACAGCCAGGAGACAATACAAAAATTAAGTGCACAGGGAAAGTTATACGAAAAACGTACCACCCTGTTACACCCAGAATCACAGAAAGAGCCTTGGCAAGTATCGCTGAAGCAGAGGTAGACCCCACTATTAATTTTCACTTTCACTTGTGCCAAACAGTTCGCTTACCCATCCCAGGTACAGCAAAGAACCTATGCCCAAACTATGCACATTAAAGTAATATTATATCAACAAGCAGTAAAAGCACTTTAAAACAAGAAAAGTTTGTAATGAACCGCGCACCCTATGAATTAATAAAGCATTAAACACTTCAGCCCCGGAAGGATTTGCCACCTTAATGACCAGGCCATTTTTTTGCGGTACGTCACTGCATCTTTTGGTGGTATCTGATCACCTCTGCGTTTTTGTTTTGTTTTGCGCTATAAACAAAGAGGTGCGACAATTTTGAAAAAAAAAAAACAATATTTTTTACTTTTTGCTATCATAAATATACCCCCCAAAAAATAAAAAAAATTTCTTCATCAGTTTAGGCCAATATGTATTCTTCTACATATTTTTGGTATAAAAAAAAAAAATTTGCAATAAGCGTATATTGATTGGTTTGCGCAAAGGTTATACAAAATAGGAGATAGATTCATGGCATTTAATATTTTTTTACTAGTAATGGCGGCGATCTGCAATTTTTAGCGGGACTGAGACATTGAGGCAGACAGATCGGACACTTTTGACACATTTTTGGGACCATTGACATTTTTACAGCGATCAGTGCTATAAAAATGCACTGATAACTGTGTAAATGTCACTGACAGGAAAGGGGTTAACACTAGGGGGCGATCAAGGGGTTAAATGTGTGTTCCCTGGGAGGTGTTTCTAACTGTGAGGAGATGGGATTGACTGGAGGAGGAGAGAGATCACTGTTCCTAATCACTAGGAACAGATCTGTCTCTCCTCCCCTATCTGAATGGGGATCTGTCTGTTTACATTGACAGACCCCCGTTTTGGCTCTCTGTGAAGCGATCGGACATCGGGGCCCGCCGGCCACACGCATCAGCCCCGGCGTGGCAGTGTGCACGCACCCCCTTTCGCTCTTAAAGCGGCTGATGTACACCTACGGCGATTTACCCAGGAGAGCAAACCTGCCGCAGTATAATGACGGCGGCTGGTCCTTAAGCGGTTAAATCATAAAGTGCAAGAAAAGTGTAATATGAATGACCACTTTATGTCCTTAGTGTATTGAATTATAAGTGAACGTGCAAGATTGAATAAAACAATCACATAAATAATCTTTAAATTGCTTATACACAAATGTACAAAGAATTACCACCAGATTTCTCCAGTGGGTGACAAAAAATATAAAGTGCAATGTCCAAAAAATGACAAGTAACCCCTGATAACGTCAGACGTGCTGATGAGACGCGTTGGGTGTGGTCGAGCGAAATATGTAACTTCCGCCCAGGTGAAGCGCACACAGCATCTCTGCTTCCACTTTCTTTTGTACCTTTGTATTTTATGTGCACTTGATTTAAGTGTAACTTTTAGTCCTATTTTTAATAAACAGACGTACTTCACCATGGGAGATTGTTTCTTCCTTATATTCCCTACTGATATCTTGAGATTTGATGATCTTTGATCCCATTTGTCCTTGGAGGATCCTTTGCTGAATCACTGAGACGAATATCGGGAGTAATCCTGTTCCAATCTGCTGTGTATGACTCCTGTAATGGGGGTCATATAAATCCAGTGAGTAGGCTGTGTGGCTGGTGTTGGTGGAAGAAGACCTTTAGACACTTCACTGTTGGATCAATGACATCACATGCACCATTGGAATTATTTGATGGAACTTTTTTGGACTTTGCACTTTTTATTAACAATATAAAATGTTTTTTTCGACATTGCACTTTAAATTTATTGTCACCCACTGGAGACATCTGGTGGTAATTCTTTGCACATTTGTTTATAAGCAATCTAGAGCCCTTTCACACTGCCAGTGCCCAGGTGTCGGCAGTAACCGCCGCTAGTTTTAGTGGCGCTTTACTGTCATTTTTGCGGCTCTTTTTGGGTGCTAGCGGGGAGCTTCTAACCCCTGCTAGCGGCCGAAAAATTGGTTAAAAGCACCCGCAAAGCCTCGCTGCCAAGGCGCTTTGCAGGCGCTTTGCAGGCGCTTCGGCGGCGCTGCCCATTGATTTCAATGGACAGGGGAGCTTTAGGAGCAGTGCATACACCGCTCCTAAAGCGCCTCAAAGAAGCTGCTTGCAGGACTTTTTTTGAAGTCCTGCCAGCGCAGTGCCCCAGTGTGAAAGCACTCGGGCTTTCAAACTGGGATTGCAGAGGAGGCTTTTTTCAGGCGCTTTACAAGCGCTATTTTTAGCGCTAAAGCTCCTGTAAAAACACCTCCAGTATGAAAGGAGTTTATTTATGTGATTGTATTATTCAAGCTTGCACGTTCACTTATAATGCAATCCGCTAGGGACATCTAGTGGTCGTTCATGATATTGCACTTTATGATTTAATGCTTTATTAATTAATAGGGTGCGCAGTTCATCACAAACTTTTTTTCAATTATAGTTTTTTTTAACCTCACAACGCGTAGCCCCTAACAATAAAATAACAATACAATATTATATTATATATTTGCACAGATATGGGAATACCATTCAGTTTTTTTCCCCCATTTTTACACTTTAAAACAAGGCCTCATTCCCCTCTGTAGTTGTAGGCTTTGTGGATAAATTAATATTTGAAATTTAAAAAGCGACACTGAAATTAAGACTTTTCCCTCCTTTTGCTGCAGAATCTTGGCAGTCTGCCAGACTTCTAATGGAAACAACTTTCAGATGCTGTAAGCTGCGAGCAACTAAATTCACACCTCAATGTATTTCAGTAGTGGTTGTTCACATATGAACTCTTAAGCGCTGATGTTCCAAAAGCTACATGATCTATTTTTGAGGCAGAATTGGGATATTTGGCCCCAGAGACATAAATGGGAACTCCTGAAATTGCGCAAATCAAGCATTTTCAGGTGTTTTCTGGGTGTTTTTTAGGCTGTAAGGATGGGTAGCCCTCCCCTAGTGGTTTCTATTGCCCAATACAAAAATGTCTGTAGCTTGAATACACCAACAAGGAAAAAGACCACGTTAGTACCACATCCATTATTGCATAAATCAGCTAAAAAAAACAGTAAAGTAAGTCAGACTTTACTGGTACAGATGAGACCACGCTTTTAAAATTAAAACATAGCTTTATTTGATAAACCAACACCTTTAATATCCAAACTGGATCAATATGGTCCTGAAAATAGCATTATGAGCAATGTTACAATGTATACTTCTCATTCCTAACAGAAATGACTGATAGCTATCATTCATAATCTAGGTCTATATTTTTTTACATATTATATAATCAATGACATTCAGCCTTGTGGTGATTGATCTTTCAGGAACCATTAATCAGACCGAGACAGAAGTATAGTTAAATCACACTTGTTTAATAATAATAATAATAAGGTAAACAGAGTAAGCGTAGTCAAAACAAGCCAGAGTTCAGTAACCGGATCGGGTAGTCAGCCAAGCAAATGTCAAAGAGCCAGAGATAAACATAGTAGTACAGCAAGCAGGATCAGGAGCCAGAAGGAACGTCAGCCGAGCAAGTCTTCAACAGGAACGCAGGAGAAAGTCTCTGTGATGTTGACAAAGGCGAAGGCAGAGAGCAAGTGGGCTAGACGACTTTAAGTAGGCAGGACTGACAAGCAAAATCAACAACAGCTGGGTAACTGTGGAAAGAGATGGGAGCTGGCAATTAGCCAACAGTTAAGCGGCCATTTTAGAGAAGGAAGGGCTGAGCCTCAGCCCTGACAGGATCCTCTGAATTCAGCACGTTTCCCAACTAGCTTCTTCAGGACAGACTGAGGACCCAGCAAGGAGGTGCAACATTTACTAAATACAGAGAAAAACTTTATTAAAAATATGTTATTAGTCAAGTTGTTAAATATCACATATTTGATATATAGTGTGAATCAAATACTCATTCATAACAGGATTGCAGACACACCAATACATGCAAGATGTTTGCACCTATAAAGTGCAGCAACCAGACAGACACTGGGACAAAAGGATGGACCAAAGGACTGGTGGCATTCAAAAGCACTTCAATGCAATGGAAAAATATTTCTTGGATATAAATAATTATAGATACTGTTACCAAAGCCTTATAATATAGAACCCCTGTCTATGTAACACCCAAGAAAGTCTATATAGAAAAACTTACATACTATTTGCTAGAAGTCACACTCAATACGTTACTGTGTGATTAGGAGTCATCACGTTAAAGAGGAACAGTCATCTTAAAAAGTTGGAGGCACATATACAAACTGTTGTAATTCCTACACCGTTCACCTGATTTGGATGTAAATACCCTCAAATTAAAGCTGAAAGTCTGCAGTTAAAGCACATCTTGTTTGTTTCATTTCTAATCCATTGTGGTGGTGTATAGAGCCAAAAAGATGAGAATTGTGTCGATGTCCCAATATTTATAGACCTGACTGTATGTGCTGAAGAAGCCTGTTTGGTAAAGGATTTATTACATAAAGTGGCGTTCCACCCCAAAAAAGAAAAAAAATAGTATTGTGCTTAAAAAAATCATAAAAAAACATTTGGAGAAATTTTTTTTTTTTTTACTCACCTCTAAATGCCTGTTGCTAGGGGGTCCCTCATAGTCTGCCTTCTTCGGTGCCTGGGCTGGTGACATCACTTCCATCGGCGCAGGAAGGGAGATAGCCTCTCTACCCTCCCTCTTGTCAATCATCTGGGACACGTGATCGGTCCCAGATGATTACGGGGCCAATGATAGCACGCGGCGCGGCTTGGGCATGCGCAGTGGGTGCCCGGCTGTGAAGCCACAGCCGGGCGCCCGCAGTTAAAATGCCGGCGCCGCCGAGCGGTGGGGAGGACGAGCGGGGCTTAGATCCCCTGCATCGCTGGACCCTGGGACAGGTAAGTGTCTGATTAAAAGTCAGCAGCTGCAGTATTTGTAGCTGCTGACTTTTATTTATTTTTTTTTTCATGGGCCCTCCTCTTAAGAAAGGGATTTCCAAATACACCAATTGGCAGACATACATGGCTGCATCACAACTACAATACATCTGTATTTACATTTGTATCACTAAATACAATATATTAAAGTGTTTGTTATCCCAGCATTTCATATTCCTTTTTTTTTTTTAACATTATTTTTTTATTTCATTTTATACAATACATGTTATAACAAGCCACACATTGTGGGCAACAACTGGCCACAAACTTACTGGTACAGAAAACAGTACAACATAAAAGGTATCACATAAACTTGTGATGTATCCCCCCCTAACTTTGCCCAGATAGGTACACGAACATTCCTATATTCCTGATATGTGCCTGCTGTACCATGTACTTTTTTGAAAAAGTATTGCTTTCTCTGTGTGAAATCCCTTGTGCTCTTGCCAGTCCCTCTGCTTTCCTATTAAAAACTGACCACACTAAGCAGGAGAGAACACTGTGGTCAGTTCTCTAGCTCTGCTGGGAACTCAGCGTGTTATCATCCAATGATCAGACTTATCCTAAAAGCCCCCTCTGCACAGCCTCTCACTGGGAAGCTTAGTGTGCTACTGCTTCTCCTCCCCACAGCTCTTATGCAGCTGAGAACAGAGGGAATGTGATCACTTTAAAAAAAAAAACATTATAAATACCTTTTTCCCCTTTTTTATATCTATACACAAATGTTTTTACTTTCATTTCAGTTTTAAACAGACTGGTTTGTTTTACAAGGTGATCGTTTACAATCACTTTAGGACCCTAGTGGAGGGAATTTTAATTAAAAATAATATCCTCCAAAGAGAGGCTGAAATGGATGTATTAGCTACCTCCTATCTGGATCTGAATGAGGCATTATGTTTTAAACCTTTCCTATGAGCATGGGCTGTTTGCACGGAGTTTTGACTTAATTTGTTGTGTTATATCTGTACCTATTCATTAGAAACCAGCTACTATGTAACTCGAGTTTAGACAACCTGTATAACTTGTAACATGCCCTTACTGGCCACTTTATTAGGTCCCCCTGTTCAATTGCTTGGTAACACAAATTGCTAATCAGCCAGTCCCTTTGATGTAGCAACTCATGCATTTAGGCATCTAGACATGGGTAAGAAAGGGGATATAAGTGACTTTGAACATGGCATGGTTGTTGGTGCCAGATGGGCAAAAACTGCTGATCTACTGGGATAAAGTTGTCAACGTAAATGTGATATCCTTTGTTTAGAAGTGGGTATGCCAGGTCCCATACAATCTTTCCAGTTGTGCCCATGTAGGCCGGGCACTCAGGGGGCTGGAGCTGGGAATCTTTTCCTTCATATATGCGGAATGCATACAAATATCCCGTGGCTCTCTCACATAGCTTGTATAACTTTACTCCGTATCTGGCCCTTTTGCTAGCAATATACTGCTTTATTCCTAGCTAGCCTGAAAAGGGTACCAGGGACTCATCGACGCAAACTTTCTGATCGGGGAGTTCTGCAAATTGTTGAGAAAAGAAATTTATCAGTGGGCGAATCTTGTATAACTTGCCGTAATTTGGATGATTGTGGGGAGGGCACTGGGTGTTGTCGCTGAAGTGAAGAAAACGCATTTTCATCTTGTATCGGGACCTGGACATTAGGGCAGAATAAATGGGCATATTGTGGATGGGGTGGGTGGGGTTGGTGGACCAATAGGCATGTCCTTCATTTTTTTTTGTAATCCCCATGTTTAGGGTGAGGCCCATAAACATTTTGAACTCCTCCAAATTCAGATCTCTCCACTCAAAAGGACAGGCATAGGATGATTGGGGGTTGTTGGCAATATATTGCTGGGCATACAAATTTGTCTGGTCCACAATAAATTGCAGCATAGTGTCGGGCAAAAACAGATTAAAGAAATCAATCTCTGAGAAATTTTGGGTGTTGGTCTGCACACCTGGCAGTGCTGTGAACGGGGGAATAATTGGCGATGCCGAGTTGGAAGGCAGCCATATTGGGTTGGCAAGACCATCTGGCATGTATGTAGAGGCCCTGGCTCTTGGGGGGTGTGACACTCCAGTAGTTGGATTGGAATTTCCTGTGCTGGTACTCAGGCGTGATGTGGCAGGACTGGTACTGGGTCTGGGCATTTGTTCCTGGGGCCTATCGCCAGCGGCAGCGCTGGTACTGGGAATTTGTTCCCGGGGCCCTTACGCTGGCGGTAGCGCTGGTACTGGGCCTGGGAATTTGTTTCTGGGGCCTATTGGTGGTGGCAGCGCTGGTACTGGGCCTGGGAATATAATCCTGGTTTCCAGAGTGCCGTGCCCTTTTGGGAGGGACCCATTCTTCCTCCGAATCATTTGCCGATTCACTATTTGGTTCAAATGCCGAACTTGAATCAGAATCCAAATTGGAATCTGATGAGAACTCCCCGTTGCTCTCATCAGTCATGGAGAGGATCTGGAACGCCTCCTCACTGCTGTATACTCTTTTGGACATGACGCGGTGTGACAGGTGGCAGGTGACGGTCACTGATGGGCTGTGCGATGGGTGGCAGCTGACGTTTACTGATCGGTGATGAAGGTGTGACAGGCGATGGTCACTGATGGGTGACAGGCCACGGACAGTTACTGGTGATGGGTGACGGTCACTAAAAGGTGACAGGTGATCGGTGATGGCTGACGGTCACTGATGGGTGACAGGTGATGGGTGACGGGTGATGGCTGGCGGTCACTGATGGGTGATGGCTGGCGGTCACTAATGGGTGATGGGTGGTGGTCACTGATGGGTGACGGGTGATGGCTGGCGGTCACTGATGGGTGACGGGTGATGGCTGACGGGTGACAGGTGCACCGCTGATGGTCACTGATTTGTGACGGGTGACAGGTGCACCGCTGATGGTCACTGATTTGTGACGGGTGACAGGTGCACCGTTGGCGGTCACTGATGGGTGACGGGAGATGGCTGGCGGTCACTGATGGGTGACGGCTGGCGGTCACTAATGGGTGATGGGTGACGGCTGGCGGTCACTGATGGGTGACGGGTGATGGCTGACGGGTGACAGGTGCACCGCTGATGGTCACTGATTTGTGACGGGTGACAGGTGCACCGCTGATGGTCACTGATTTGTGACAGGTGACAGGTGCACCGCTGGCGGTCACTGATGGGTGACGGGTGATGGCTGGCGGTCACTGATGGGTGACGGGTGGCGGTCACTGATGGGTGACGGGTGACGGCTGGTGGTCACTGATGGGTGACGGCTGGCGGTCACTGATGGGTGACGGGTGGCGGTCACTGATGGGTGACGGGTGATGGCTGACGGGTGACAGGTGCACCGCTGATGGTCACTGATTTGTGACGTGTGACAGGTGCACCGCTGACGGTCACTGATGGCAGTCCCTTATGTGACAGGTGCACTTTATTGGGTGACACTGGTGACTGTTGGGTGACAGATGACAATTGGGGGGGCGATGGGACAGGTGTGGTGTTGGTGTAGACACTACAGAACACAGATCGGTAACTCACTGCTTCTGGCTCTTCTCTCCTCACACTGGAAACGGTGTGTGAGGAGAGAAGAGCTGGTAACAGCTAGTTACCGCTCTGTGTTTACATTTATGATTGGCTGTGAATGGATCACAGCCGATCACGTGGGTAAACAGCCAGCCAATGGCTGTTTACCGGCGTCGGTGACGAGTATTGTTCCCGGGAACACTCCGTCACCGACGTGCACGCGCAGCACGCTCGCGATCGCGCGCATGCGCCGTGCACAATGGGGTGGACCTATCTGTGATCGGCCGTGACTTCATCACGGCCGATCACGTGGTAAACAGCCATGTCCAATGGCTGCTCACCCACCTCGGTGGCGAGCAGTGTCTCCGTGACACGCTGCCACCGAAGGAACGGGGATGCGCGCGCACGATCGCGCGCATTCCCTGTTTAAATGGGAGGACGTCATATGACGCCCTCCCGCAATGAGAGCCGCGCCGCCTGGCCGTCAATTGACGGCTGGCGGTCGGCAAGCGTTTAAAGAGCTGCCTCTGCATCTACAGTCTTAGCCTAGGTTTCCACTATTACGACCTAAAAATCGTGCGATTTTACTGCAATTTCTATGCGACTTGAATCAATGCCTGTGTATTCTTGATGTCCATGGTCCCAAGTACATCACAGTGGGATCAAAAGTAGTGTAGGGACTACTTTGAAGTCGCTGCGACTTGGAGTTGCATCGCTATAAACGATACTTCTTGAAAATCATGGGGTATGATTTGTGGAGGCCAAGCCTTACTGACAGCTGGAGAGATTAATTGCAATGATGGCCTATGCAATTTTGGATCCTCATCCTTCTGCTTGTTATTCAAATCTTACCATGTAGTCATAACCCTTGTGCTTCTAATGCGTCATGGAGGGGATGCAATGAATTGGCAGAGAGGAATGAAAATTCCATCGGTTTCTTTAATGCACAGGACCCATGGATCCTAAGCTCAAATTTACATAGAACTGTCAGCTGCCCTACTGGGCGGCTTGGGTTTAGGCAAATAAAGATGATAATTGATTCTTTATTTTCTGCTATAGTTCTCCTAGGTATAGCCTGTCATTCACTCTTCATTATTTTGCCTTTTGGCTATCCTCTGGTCATTGGCGATTAACATAAGGAATTGATCCTCCTTCTAGATATCACCAGATCCGACTTGAACAGTCACCACTCTGACTTAAAGCGGCATGTGTTTACTTGTGGGATGAGCCATAAGGGTTCACTGACCACAATGATTGCTGTAGAAGCAGCGTACAGTCTTGTATCCGCAGTGGCTGAACTGCATCATTGGCTACTCCATTTCCAATCTCGGATCCGCCATCATAGAGAGTTTATCACTGACCAGAGCTCTGCTTTCATCCTGTCTGGGGTCCTGACAGTCTGACTACCGAAGTGAGCTCAGTCGCAGGTCACAAAACACTACTTAACAGTAGTATGAACCTTCTTCATCTCTGGCTCTATTTTCTGTCCCAGGGTCTCTGCAAAGGATATTGTTTCTTCTGTTGGAAGAATGGCACCTTTGGTTAATCTGATGAAGCCTGTTTGGCCGGCTGCTTTTGAGGCAGAGGTACCTTTTAGATGACTGTTTGAATAGCTTAGTACCTGAGCTCCACACAGTCAGTTTGAACGGGGTTAAAGTATCCACCTTTGCTTCTGATATGCCAACTGCTTCAAGTCCAAACAGAAAGTCCAATGAATGTCCATCCATGGCGTCATGATAAAGGAGCAATCCCTAGAGACCAGATACCTGCACCCTTCTCCAGGATTCTTGTGGGGTGAGGTATCCCCCATATAGGCGTTCATGTCAGCCTTTACAGCAGGGAGCTTCGTCACAGGAGAGGCTCAAACCTGTGTGGCTTGGTCAGAAGTGTCTGACAGGTGAGGGAAAAATTAAAAATCCTGCTCTTTCAGCAGCAGCATAACCCGGCTGTTAGCAGTGAGGAAAAAAAACGAGAATCAGGCAGGTAGGGAGGAGACCTAATCTTATAGTATAACCGGTCCTGTGATAGGGTAGGGGGCGGAGCCTACCCATCCGTATATGCTGTCATGCTGTGTCAGGAATGAGCAATTGCCAGTTAGAATAGCACAGTGCTGAATGGCAAAAAATGCCCTGGTCATGAAGGGGGTAAAAACTTTCAGAGGTCAAGTGGTTTAGATAAAAATCCTTCTGTCTTTAGAACCACTTTAAATGCTAATTGAACTATGTATCTGCTAATTGAACTATGTATTTCAGATTTTAACTTCCTACTTTCCTGTTCTACTCCACTTCAGAAAACAATGTTTGTCGATATTTTTTTCACCAATAAATATTAGGATGTACCGATTAGGTACTATTATCCTATGTACACGGCAAATGGATTTTTCCTGTCTGTTGTAAACTCTGATACTATTTGTTAGCAAAAATTTTAAAAGAGAAAAATTACTTCACACTCCATGCAGCTTGAAAGGTTAGGGATGGCTTGTTGTAAAGATCGTTTACTGATTGTAAAGGATATGTAAAGGATCACGTTGGGTACAGGTGCACTTTAAAGCAGAAGCGAAAGTAAACCCTTCCTAGAAAAAAAAATACCAGGCCCACTCAGTGCACCCTCAATGCAGAGTACAATATGCATGCGCCAGTGACATTGCCGGCTGCTGAAATTGTGAATATCCCCTAAATGGAGCACGTTTAAGAGGTAGTCAGTGTTTCTACAGGAAAGCTTTATTATACTGTAAGCCTACCTGTAGATACATGTAAAAAAGCAGAGTTTACTACCACTTTAAACATTTTCACTAATAGCTAGGTTATTAACATCCTAGGCTAACCACTTCAATCTGCAATACCGACCACTTTCACCTCATTCCTGCCCAGGCCATTTTTCAGCTTTCAGAGCAGTCATACTTTGGATGCAAACACTGTACTTAAATCTTTTTTTTTTTTTTTTTTTGAGACATCTAGATCTTTCTTTTGGTGGTATTTAATTATTGATTTTTTTTGGCTATATAAATAGAAAAAAAATACATCTTTCTTCATTTCTGTTATAAAATGTTGCATTCTGTCACCAGAGCAGTGCAGTGTTATCATATGACTAGTGTGGCAGTGATCATGGATACTGACTGGTGACAGTACATTTTTTTTCTTTTTTGGCAACATGTGCAGCTTTCTTGCTTTTCTTTTTTTAACTTATTTTAACCACCCCAATACAGGGCACATTCACCCCCTTCCTGCCCAGGCCATTTTTCAGGTTTCAGCGCTGTCGTACTTTAAATGACATTTGCACGGTCATGCAGCACTGTACCCAAATTCATTTTTTATCCTTTTCTTCACACAAATAGAGCTTTCTTTTGATGGTATTTAATCACTGCTGGGTTTTTATTCTTTACTAAAACGAGAAAAAAAGAGAAAATTCTCAAAAAAAAAAAAAAAAGTTTTTCTGTCAGTAAATTTTGTAAATAAGTCATTTTTCTTGTTCACTGATAAGGCAGCACTGATGGGCGCTGATGAGGTGGCACTTATGGGCACTGATGAGGTGGCACTGATGAGGAGGCACTATTATGCTGATAGGTGGCACTGATATGCAGCACTGATGGGCACTGATAGGTGGCACTGGTGGGCACTGATAGGCAGCACTGATGGGCACTAATGAGCAGGCACTGGTGGGCACTAAACTGGCACCAGTAATGGGCATTGATATGTGTCACTGATGGGCACTGATTTGTGTCACTGATAGGCACTGATTGGTGGCACTCATGGGCATTGATTGGTGGCACTCATGGGCACTGATTGGTGGCACTATTGGTGCCTTACTGTAATCAGGGCACTGATGATCAGTGCCCTGATTACCTGCCCTGTTCTCCCCTGCAAGGAGATGCCTCTGATCGGCACTTCTCGCTACACACTCTGTCAGTGTGAGGCGAGCTGATTACCGGCACTTCTGTATTTACATGTGACCGGCTGTGATTGGACACATCCGATCACATGGATAAAGAGCAGTGTCAGATCGGGGTCGCGCTGTGTCCTAGCCACACAGCGCAACAGCGATCTCCGCACTGCCCGCCCCCATGGGCATGGCCGTTCTGGTGCACCGTCATATGATGTCCACCCATAATCAGAGCCGCACCGTCATTTGACAGTGGAAGGGCGGCAAGTGGTTAAAGTACACTTAATGTAATTCTATGCGTGGCAATGCATCATGGTGTGTGTATATGAACCACATGTAATGCATATGAGCCTGAACAAACTCAGTGATCAATGTAGTAATATTTAAAGTGCCTGTAAATTAATACAACTGATAGGTGAACATCAAGTGCATATAAAACAATATAACTTATGAATGAGCATCAATATAGACAGTGTGTGCCAATAATGAAGGTGCAACAGTGCTAATGAGGTGAATCAATAGGTGCAAAAAGTCATCACAAAAATTGACATACAGTCAGGTCCATAAATACTGGGACAACGACACAATTCTCATCTTTTTGGCTCTATACGCCACCACAATGGATTTGAAATGAAACAAACAAGATGTGCTTAAACTGCAGACTTTCAGCTTTAATTTGATGGTATTTACATCTAAATCAGGTGAACGGTGTAGGAATTACAACAGTTTGTATATGTGTCTCTCACATATTTTAACTGACCAAAAGTAATGGGACAGATTAACAATCATCCATCAAACTTTCACTTTTTAATACTTGGTTGCAAACCCTTTGCAGTCAATTACAGCCTGAAGTCTGGAACGCATAGACATCACCAGATGCTGGGTTTCATCCCTGGTGATGCTCTGCCAGGCCTCTACTGCAACCGTCTTCAGTTGCAGCTTGTTCTTGGGGCATTTTCCCTTCAGTTTTGATTTCAGCACGTGAAATGCATGCTCAATCGGATTCAGGTCAGGTGACTTGGCCATTGCAAAACATTCCACTTCTTTCCAAATAGCAAATAGCACACTTGAAATAAACTCTGGACCTTTTATCTGCTCCTTGTAAATGGGATAATGAGGAAATAACACACACCTGGCCATGGAACAGTGGGTGGGTAGGAAGCGCGCTATGACCAAATTGTATATAGATCTCTGAAGGATCACATAAATAATATGAGAAAAAACACAAACATAACTGTGTATAAAGAATATTAAATCAATAAAATAATAAAGTCCAAAAGTGAAATTCAAAAGAAAGTCCCATAAAATGCAGTGAAGTGGGCAAATCCTTCCAATAGCACCTCGTGAGAAAAAAAACACCACCAGATAAATTGAATGCTTACCAGCAACAGCCTCTATATAATCAGGCACACAATTGTAGTGGCGTCCTACTAGGTCAACAGTATGGAGAGAGGAAGGCCAGAATAACCAGGCAGCCAAGCACATCAGAGTAGCTCCATCCGAAATATCAGTATACAGGCAACAGGGAGGACCTTCTCCTCATGTGTTCAGACTAAGAGGTCATGGAACAGCTGAGCAGCCAATTGTCCCATTACTTTTGGTCCCTTAAAAAGTGGGAGGCACATATACAAACTGTTGTAATTCCTACACCGTTCACCTGATTTGGATGTAAATACCCTCAAATTAAAGCTGAAAGTCTGCAGTTAAAGCACATCTTGTCTGTTTCATTTTAAATCCATCGTGCTGGTGTATAGAGCCAAAAAGATTAGAATTGTGTCGATGTCCCAATATTTATGGACCTGACTGTATGTAATGAAACATGAATAAAGTGCATAAGTGCTAATGGTCACAATGAAGTGGATAACAGCAGAGAAATACAATGAAAATCAAAGTCCATCATGGTCTGCTCACACAGTAAACTGGACTGGTATGGAATAAAGACTAAGGACCAAAGTCTAAGTCAGAAGAAACAGTGATGGATGTATAGCTGTAACAAGACCACCCAGGTGACCGAGAGTACAAGATCAGTCAAAATACAAAAAGTGCTTTAAAATGTTTAATTTCTGCAATAAATTACTTTATAAACGTGGAAACACAAAGTCGTATCCTTGGAAAAGATTACAGTCCACAAACTGTCACTATTACATATTTCTGAAGGCTCCCGTTGATTGGCCAAATAAATCTTTCTATTATCTGTGTCCATGGAGGCTAGAAACTACATAGTTACATAGTTACATAGTAGGTGAGGTTGAAAAAAGACATAAGTCGATCAAGTCCAACCTATGTGTGTGATTATGTGTCAGTATTACATTACATATCCCTGTATGTTGCGGTCATTCAGGTGATTATCTAATAGTTTTTTGAAGCTATCAATGCTCCCCGCTGAGACCACCACCTGTGGAAGGGAATTCCACATCTTTGCCACTCTTACAGTAAAGAACCCTCTACGTAGTTTAAGGTTAAACCTCTTTTCTTCTAATTGTAATGAGTGGCCACGAGTCTTATTAAATTCTCTTCTGCGAAAAAGTTTTATCCCTATTGTGGGGTCACCAGTACAGTATTTGTAAATTGAAATCATATCCCCTCTCAAGCGTCTCTTCTCCAGAGAGAATAAGTTCAGCTCTCGCAACCTTTCCTCATAACTAAGATCCTCCAAACCCTTTATTAGCTTTATTGCTCTTCTTTGTACTCGCTCCATTTCCAGTACATCCCTCCTGAGGACTGGTGCCCAGAACTGGACAGCATACTCCAGGTGCGGCCGGACCAGAGTCTTGTAGAGCGGGAGAATTATTGTTTTATCTCTGGAGTTGATCCCCCTTTTAATGCATGCCAATATTCTGTTTGCTTTATTAGCAGCAGCTTGGCATTACATGCCATTGCTGAGCCTATCATCTACTAGGACCCCCAGGTCCTTTTCCATCCTAGATTCCCCCAGAGGTTCTCCCCCCAGTGTATAGATTGCATTCATATTTTTGCCACCCAAATGAATTATTTTACATTTTTCTACATTGAACCTCATTTGCCATGTAGTCGCCCACCCCATTAATTTGTTCAGGTCTTTTTGCAAGGTTTCCACATCCTGCGGAGAAGTTATTGCCCTGCTTAGCTTAGTATCGTCTGCAAATACAGAGATTGAACTGTTTATCCCATCCTCCAGGTCGGGATAAATTCAAAAACTATACACTGACTCGTAAAATCCAGTAGATGGCACCAGCGTTCCTTATTGAACTCCCAATGCTGAGATCTTATTTGAAAATAGTTGTGATGTTATGTTGGTCCAAAATCTACAAGCAATACTGAGTCTGAGACAACCTCTGAGGTCGGAGACAACCTGTAAACTGGTATTTTTAGGAAAAGGTCATCATGATTGGTTTCCTTTATATCTCCCTCAGTATAGGTTTCCTTCAAAGCCACCAGACCAGGGGCCCAAGTACTTCCCTGCTTCTAGTCCAGCGGTTCTCAACCTGGGGGTCGCGACCCCCTGGGGGGTCGATTGCCGATTCTCCAGGGGGTCGCGGATGCTGGCCGAGATGCTGCCTGAGATGCTGGCCGAGACGTCGCCGCCATCTTGGTACTCTCGTCCACAGTAATGCTTAGACTTAGAAGTCGGCAAGCGGACATCTTGTTACACCCACCGAAGTCCGCTTGCTGTGGATGAGTGTACCAAGAGGGAGGCAACGACACACCTGAAGAAGAACACCTGTGTCACTGTGACATCTGGTAAGTCAGACACACAGGAGAAGCTGACAAGATAAAAAATTTTTATTATGTTACTTAACATTTATATATATATAAACGTATATATATGTATATATATATATATATATATATATATATATATATATATATATATATATACCGGTATATAAATGTCCCAGTTGGTTCCTCAAAAGTGTTTATTCCGTGCCAGTGCTAGATACATGTTTGGGTGCTATACACTTTGTGTATCTAGCACTGGCACGGAATAACCACTTTTGAGGAACCAACCGGGACGTTTATATATAAATAAGTGGTGGGGGCGCAAACAAACTGAAAAAATCTGAAAATAAAACCCCCCATTAAAACGCTGCAACTGTGCATTTAAATGCAGCCACTGTGCCCATCAATTGTCGCCACTGTGCCATCAAACGCAGCCACTGTGCCCTTTAATTGTTGCCACTGTGCCAAACACAGCCACTGTGCCCATCAATTGTCGCCACTGTGCCAGCAAACGTCGCCACTGTGCAGCCACTGTGCCCATTAATTGTCGCCACTGTGCCATCAAATGCAGCCACTGTGCCCATCAATTGTCGCCACTGTGCCAGCAAACATCGCCACTGTGCAGCCACTGTGCCCATCAATTGTCGCCACTGTGCCCATCAATTGTCGCCACTGTGCCAGCAAACGCTGCCACTGTGCCATCAAATGCAGCCACTGTGCTCATCAATTGTCGCCACTGTGCCAGCAAACGCAGCCACTGTGCCCATCAATTGTCGCCACTGTGCCAGCCACTGTGCCCATCAATTGTCGCCACTGTGCCCATCAATTGTCGCCACTGTGCCAGCAAATGCAGCCACTGTGCCCATCAATTGTCACCACTGTGCCAGCAAACGTCGCCACTGTGCAGCCACTGTGCCCATCAATTGTCGCCACTGGGCCCATCAATTGTCGCCACTCTGCCAGCAAACGCCGCCACTGTGCCATCAAATGCAGCCACTGTGCTCATCAATTGTCGCCACTGTGCCATTAAACGCAGGAACTGTGCCCTTTAATTGTTGCCACTGTGCCAAACGCAGCCACTGTGCCCATCAATTGTCGCCACTGTGCCAGCAAACGTTGCCACTGTGCAGCCACTGTGCCCATCAATTGTCGCCACTGTGCCATCAAACACAGCCACTGTGCCCATCAATTGTCACCACTGCCAGCAACACCGCCACTGTGCCATCAAATGCAGCCATTGTGCCCATCAATTGTCACCACTGTGCCATCAAACGCAGCCACTGTGCCATCAAATGCAGCCACTGTGCCCTTTAATTGTTGCCACTGTGCCAAACGCAACCACTGTGCCCATAAATTGTCGCCACTGTGCCAGCAAACGTCGCCACCTGTGCCATCAAACGCAGCCACTGTGCCCTTTAATTGTTGCCACTGTGCCAAACGCAGCCACTGTGCCCATCAATTGTCGCCACTGTGCCAGCAAACTTCCCACTGTGCAGCCACTGTGCCCATCAATTGTCAGCACTGTGCCCACTGTGCCAGCAAACGCCGCCACTGTGCCAGCAAACGCGACCAACGAAAATAATTTTACTGTTAGGGGTCCCCACAACTTGGGAAATTTTATCAAGGGGTCACGGCACTAGAAAGGTTGAGAACCACTGTTCTAGTCCTTTTTAGATGATGTACCTGTTAATCCTCTGATCCTCCCTGTCACCGAAATAAACACAACCACTATTAAAGTCAATGCATCTTCCTCAGGGCAGCCATCAGAAATTGTGCGGCCCCTTACACAGCTTTAAACCTGGGCCCCCCCCCGACCGCCAACATTTCCCAGGGCCCGCCCACTGGCTGTCCCCTCGAATCTGCCCACTGGCCATCCCACGTCCTCCTCCTTCTCCATCCCATGTTCTCTATCCCATGTCCCCTTCGTCCTCCTGCAATTCCATATCCTCCATCCCATGTCCTCCTCCTCCAGTCCAGTTCCATCTCCTCCATCCCATGTCCTCCTCCTCCTCCAGTCAAATGTCCTCCATCCCATGTCCTCCTCCTCCTCCAGTCCCGTCTCCTCCATCCCATTTCCTCCTCTTCCTCCTCCTACCACAAAAGGGGGAAGTGGGACAGAAAGGGAGCAGGGGGACAGGTGGGGGGCAGTGGGTTAGGAGGGGCTAGTGGGACAGGAGGGGGGAGTGTCACAGGATAAGAGCAGCATGACAGGAGGGGGCAGCCAGATAAAAGGCGGGCAGCAAGACACGCGGGGGGCAGTGGAACTGGAGGGGAAGTGTCATGGATGGGGGGTAGCGGGACAGTTGGGGGGCAGCATAAAGGGTGGGGGGTCATCACAGATTAGAGGCAGTGTCACAGGTGAGGGATGGTGGGGCAGGTGAGAGGCAGTGTCACAGGTGGGGGGCAGCGGGACAGGTGGTAGGCAGTGTCACAGGTGGGGGGCAGCGGGACAGGTGGGAGGCAGTGTCATACACACCTGTCCAGCAGTGCTAGGAGGGGTAGCTGAGCCTGTGTCCCATCTGTGTCCCATCTCCACCAGGATCTCCGGCGGCAGCTGCAAGAAAGAAGGGGGCTTCTCCACCCTGACCTCCTCCTCCATGAGGCCCTCCGCTGACACCAACTGGTGCCACACCGCACACACTGCTACCTGACTGGAGCCTGCCTGACTGTGACAGCGGGCCCCAACCTGCATGCACAAAAGAGGGGGGTTCCTCTGCTCGACCTTTTCCTCCATGGGGCCCTCCGACCTGCACACACAAAAGAGCGGGGAGGGGCGCCCCCCCGATGTCCTCCTCCATGGGGCCCTCCAACCCGGCACCTGACCTCACCCCATCCTGCACATGGACTGACAGCAGGCCCCGACCTGCACACACGTAGGATCCGCCCACCTCTCTACCCTCCACTGCATCCTGGCAGCCGGTCTGCTCTGATGGCAGCTGCCTCGTATTAAAGATGGCCTGGGTTGTGACCCGTGGTCTGGGCCTCTTGGATGAGCAGGCTCCTTACATGTGTACCGGCTGTACTCCCCTGATGGCAGCCCTGATCTTCCTGTTAGTCATGAGAAATGCACCTTGTTTAGCACACCACTGTCATACTTTGTGTTCAAAAGGTGTGTGTGTTGATTGGAGGCTATAAAACATGCTTCCTGAGACATGCAAGTGTCTTGGGACTATGGATGGGCCGAACACCCCCCCCCCCCGGTTCGGTTCGTACCAGAACATCTCGAACAGGGAAAAAGTTCTAGCGAACATGCAAACTCTATTTTTTTTTTTTTTTATAATCTTTATTTATCAAAACAGTTTTACAATTTTTTACATACAAGACAAAACATATACACATCCAATCAATAAAAAGGACCCATTATTCAAACTCGAAATCCTCTTCTGTCTCTATGTTGGTCGTTACAGAATTGCTTCATGGATGTGTATCCCATATACTCAACAACCATACCATACCCATCCCCCCATCATACACAACAAAAAAAAAAAAAAAAAAAAAAAAAAAAAAAAGGGAAGGGGTTTTATCCCTCCCTCTCTCCCAAGGGGTCCCCTCTTGTTATGTTTCACTATGTTCCTCAGCCACTCTAAAGAGCTGTGTAGAGGCTCTAAACTCTCTCCATCTAGACCATGTACTTAATATCTGTTTACTTAACCCTTCTTCTAACACTTTTCTCTCTTCTAGAGCACGCATCTCCGCCATCTCCCGCTCCCAATCTATCATGGAAGGCGTACTTGTGCTTTTCCAATTTCTAGCTATAATAGTTCGTGCTGCTGTCAAGAAATATTTCAATAATCCTTTCTTTATATTTTTCAGTGATCCTGGGATCATAGATAATACCGCTACTTGTATATCCGGATATGCATCAGTCCCAGTCATACCACTATAAATCTCAAAAATTTTTTGCCAAAATGGTTGGATTTTAGAGCAATAGAACCAAATATGTGACATTGTGCCCTGAGCTTTAAGACATCTCCAACATTCTTCCCCGTGAACGGGATTTATCTTATGCATATCCACAGGACATTTATACCATCTGGCTAAGATTTTATAATTCCTTTCTTGATGTTTAGCAGATAATGAAAGTTTATGAGTTACCATAATAGCCTTTTCCCATTTTTTCCTTGGGATATCAATCCCCAGCTCTGCCTCCCACTTCTTAATATATGGTAACTCCTGAATTTTATTTTCTGAGCTCAAATATTTGTAAATCTTAGATAAGACATGGAGGGGTCTATGTTCTTGTATGAGAACTTTCTCTAGTGATGTCAGGGGCCTATCCAGTTCAGATTCTTTTATCAGAGATGAAATATATCGTTGGAGTAGTCCATATTTCATCCAATCCTTTTTATATTCTCCGCCTATAGCTTCCAGTGGAAGGATTCTATTTCCTTCCATTGTTTCTACTATTCTGGTATCTTCACATCTTCTCCATTTAAGGAATGACTTGGCTTCCAGTGCTATTGGAAATTCTGGGTTACTAAATAACGGGGTCATAGGACCTCTATAAGTAGATCCCCACCCTCTCTTTATCATAATATCCCATACTTTCAATGTTGATACAACTAAAGAGGGCATAACGCCCTCCGAAGGTCTCTGCTCTCTTTTGGTCCATGGGAGTGATTTCAACTTGAGGCCTGTAATCTCTTCCTCTAGTTTTATCCATTGTTTACTATCCCTGTTGTGGAACCAATCTACTATTCTAGTTATAAATATAGCTTTGAGGTACATTATTATGTCTGGTAGGGCAAGACCGCCATCTTTCTTGGTCTTATTTAGCACTATCCTGCTGATTCTGGGTGTCTTGCCCGCCCAGACAAACTGCCCAATCGCTCTACGTAGTTTTTTCAGGATCGTTGTTGCGGGAAAAATGGGAATTGTTTGTAGAGTATATAATATTTTAGGGAGTATATCCATTTTTATGATGTTGATTCTACCTATCCAGGAAAATGTCCCTTTTTCATATTTTTGTAATGTATTTATTATTTTTTGTACCATCGGGACGTAATTATATTCCTGTAATTTGTTCAAATCTGTGGGGATATATATACCAAGATATTTAATTGTATTAGCCTGCCATTTAAAGGGGAAATCCTTTCTAAGCAGCTCCACCATAGTATTTGACAAATTAATATTCAGTGCCTCAGATTTATTGTAATTTACCTTAAAATTACTCACTACCCCACAACGTTTAAATTCTGATATCAAGTTTGGTAATGATATCAGGGGGTTTGTAATATATAGCAGTATATCATCGGCATACACCGACATCTTATACTCTACATCACCCACTTTAATTCCTTGTATGTCTTTATTTTCCCGGATCGCAATTAATAAATGTTCCATCGCTAATATATATAGTATAGGAGACAGTGGACAACCCTGTCGGGTTCCGTTTGTTATAGTAATTTCTTCCGATATACCACCATTTGCTCGAATCTTAGCCGTTGGGTTCTGATATAGGGCCATGATTTTGTCCAACAATACCGGACCCAACCCCCATTGTACCAATGTCTCTTTAAGGAAGCTCCATCCCACCCTGTCAAATGCTTTCTCAGCATCTATTGCAAGTAAACAGGATGGGATGGAGCCTCTCTGTACAAATTCCATCAGTGTGAGTGTCTTCAGTGTATTGTCTCTTGCCTCTCTTCCCTTTACGAAACCTACCTGATCTAGGTGTATATACGCGGGCATCATGGGGGTGAGTCTATTCGCGATTATTTTCGAATATAATCTTAAATCAATATTTGTTAAGGATATTGGCCTATAGTTGCCGCATAAAGTAAGATCTTTCTCAGGTTTTGGTATGAGTGAAATATATGCTTGTAAACTTTGTGGGACAAGAGGCACCGTTGTGGACACTACATTAAACATCCGTTTAACAATGGGGGTGAGCTCTTCTTTAAATAATTTATAGAATCTTGGGGTAAAACCATCCGGACCTGGGCTCTTCCCTGGTACTAATGATTCGATTACCCTTTGTATTTCACTTTCTGAAAATTCCTGTTCTAACTGCGTTACTTCTGATGGTGTTAATATGGGGAGTGCAGTTTCTTTAATGTATTGGTGGATATCTTGTTGCAAACCCACTGAATTATCAATAGCCTTGTGATTAGATATATTGTATAGTTTTGTATAAAATGTCTGGAATTCTTTTAGGATCCCTTTTGGGTCATATCTCATATCCCCTACTTCTGTCTTGATTTTAACTATGGGCGAGGTCTTACACCGATTTTGTAGGGCTCTTGCCAGGAGTTTACCTGGCTTATTGCCCTGTTGGTAGTAAAGGGCACGGTTATTATCTCTTATACGTAGTGTATGCTCATTTAGCAGAGTTTGTAACTCTGTCTTCCTATCTGTTAATTCTAACAAAATTTCACGTGTTAAGCTTTGTTTATGTTGAGCTTCTATTTCCGGTATTTCCTTTAATAAATGAGTTATTCTATTGTTTTTAATTTTTTTCAATCTGGCCCCATGTTTAATGAATAATCCACGGATCACACACTTTAGTGCCTCCCATTGAATCGGCAGAGGAGTAGTGTCTCCAATATGGTCCTGTGGAAAATTGATTATTGCCTTCCTTATTTCTTGTACACACGCCTCATCGTATAGCAGATTGTCATTAAGCTTCCAGTTTCCTCTAGCATTTTCGCCTTTGAGTAAGTCAAGTGTCAGAAATATTGGCGTGTGGTCTGACCATATAGCACTGCCTATTTCGGCTGATGAAGTGATTGTCACTCCCAGTTGATTGATCAGAAAGTAATCAATACGATGATAAGACCCATGGACATTTGAACGGAATGTGAAATCCTTCACCCCAGGGTGTAACGCCCGCCAAATGTCGACCAGTTGGTATTTTGCCATAAGTTCTTTAAATTTCTTTTTTTCTTTACTTGTCTGTGCAATCAAGGGTGCTGTGGTATCTACACTCTTATCCAACACAAAATTGAAATCCCCACCTATTATAGTTATCCCCTCTACCTTTTCCATGAGCTCACCAATCAATTGTGACCCTATTTTATGCTGATTTTGATTGGGTAGATATAGATTAATGAAAGAAAATTTTTTACCATATATACTGAGTTTAAGTAATATTGCTCTTCCATCCTTATTACACCATTTTTCAAGCACTTGATGTGGTATTGTCTTATGTATTGCAATGGATACGCCTTTCGACTTGGAATAAGGATAAGAATCATGATACCATGTATTGTAATAACTATTTTGCAGATTGGGAATGTGATCCGTGCGGAAGTGCGTCTCCTGAAAAAAGACAATCCCAACCTTCTGTTTATGGAGAGAGTATAGAACCTGAGACCTCTTTGGTGCTGAGTTAAGACCCCTAATGTTATAAGAACATATTTTCATTGCTCTTTAATACCAAGAGAGGAAGGAAGGGAGAAGGGAAGGGAGAGAGAGAAAAACAAAAAAAACAAAACAAAAAAAAAAAAACAAAACAAAAAAAAAAAAAAAAAAACAAAACCACACCCACACTCACCCACACAAAAACCCTAAACTATTGACTTATATAAAGTCTATCTTACAAACAGTGTAAGTTCCCTCTACTAGGGGAGACAGACACCGACGACCAAAATCTGCCGCTCAGTCATAGACCGCAGCGATCGCACGCCGCATTCTAGATGCTATTACCTTAAATCTTTAATCTCTTATTTCTTTTTTCTATCCCCTCTTCTTTCTTTCTCTTTGCTCCCCTCCAAAAGCGGGCCAAAAAAAAAAAAAAATTTAGGGAGCATATGGATAGAAAAGGGGTGGGGGAGACATCTCAGAGGTATACTTTCCCACTCCTGTCCTATATAACATTTGCTTATAATTGCTTTAACTCAGGAAGAGGTGTAGCGGGAGGGGAAGAGGAGAGGGGGGGAAAAAAAAAAAAAAATCATTCTTTTACTCTTTTCCTTCCCCTTTAACACACCTCCCATCTTTACGCCCATAGAAAATCATAAGTTGCGTTACTAAACATTGCTCTAATCTTGCTGTATAGAATAGTGTATAACAAATTATACTATAATAACCAATAACCAGCATCTAATCTTCACTATTCCATACATCTTGTAATAAATAGGAGAGAAAAAAAAAAAAAAATAAAAATAAAAAATAAACTCCACTCATCTTTATGCCTGTAATACATCCCCAATAATTATACCTTGTTATATAATAAATACGTGAATCAAACTATATAACCACACCCATAAATCAAAATCCATTCCATATTATTTCATATTTCCTAGAATTTATCAAAAAAAATAAAAAAAAAAAATAAAAAAAAAAATAAAAAAAACCCCTTCTCCCATCCTTATACCTGTAATAAATCATAAATTGTGTTGCCCTATATTGCGAAACAAGCTAGTTAATATCCCCAATATCTATACCTTATAATGTGATAAAATCGTGGATCAAACTATATAATAACACTCATAGACCAAAATCCATTCCTCACAGTTCCATGATTCCTGAAATTTAAAAAAGAAAAGAAAAAAAAAAAAAAAAAGAAGAAGAACTCACCTCCCATCTATTATCCCCATAGTGTATCATACATCATGTTGTCCTATATTGCAGAACAATCTTGTTAACATCCCTATTATCTATACCTTATTTGTGATATATTTTGTGCATCAGATCAAATAAAAACAATCCTAACCCAGGGTCTATTCCTCATTATTCCATATTTCTTGTAGTAAAAAAAAAAAAAAAAAAAAAAAATTTAAAAAAAAAATAAATAAATAAAGGGGTGGTCTATACTATCGTCCCCAATGACTAATCTAATGTGTAATAATCTATGTGAATCTACTTGACACTGTATGAAACAAAAATTCTGCTCCTCCCTACTCCATGCTTATTGCTTACAAATGTCTCTTACTCTGCCTGTTTCAATCCCCAGCTAAGTGCACATGTCCTAACCCCACTATTACCAGTAACCTATCCCCAGTGTTTGTGCCCTTTAAACATAATATATTAAAAACTGTTCACTAGTGATGTGTCAAAATAAATAAATAAATAAATAAATAAATAAAAAACCCCATCTACCCCTTTGAATCATTTCCCTTATTGGTGTTGCACATTCTTAATCTGAACCATTGGTTGTACTAATGTTAGAGTAGTAAATCAGATCTAGATATTACAAAAAATAAATAAATGAGTGAATAAATAAAGAGATAAATAAAAATAAATAATAATAATAATGATAAATAAGCGGCCCCCTCTTCCCCTTGCTTCACCGTCTCTATCTACCCACTATCTTAATCACCCCGAGTTAATTAAGTCTTCCTCCTGTGAATAATGTCAAATTTTATACTAAAAAAAAAAAAAAAAAAAATAAGAAAAAACCTCCCCCATCCCCAGTCCATCTGCAAGTGACCTATCAGGGCTTTCTGAGACCTTTCATAAACGAAATAGGCCAGTCTGGTAATTCTACTACTGGTAACTTAAGGATTGCCAGAAACTGCGGCAGATCTTCCATATCACTAAATACCGCTGTTAGTCCTTCTTTCTGTGCCTGTAATTGAAATGGAAATTTCCATCTATATTGTAAGTTATTTCTTCTTAGTTGTTCCACCAGGGGCTTTAATGCTCTTCTTCGATCCAACGTAAATTTTGATAGGTCTTGAAATAGCAGCAGTGGATCTCCCTCATGCTGGATATTTTTATTCTGACGTGCTGCAAACATGATTCTATCCTTTATCTGGGCGTAGTGCATTTTGCAAATGACATCCCGTGGTTTACTCGGATCTGTTCTCCTTTTCCCCGCTACTCTGTGAGCACGGTCAATTATTAGATCTTTTATTTCTATATCCTGGGTTAATTCCTGAAAAATTTTTTGGAGTGTTGCTGTCAGTTCTTCTGTGCTCACGTCTTCTTTTAACCCTCTAATTCTGATGTTGGATCTTCTACTTCTATTTTCTTGCTCATCCAAGCAGTTAATTAGTTGATTTATTTGCTTTTCTTGATCTTGGGCACTATCCTTTATGTTAACTAGTTCTTGTTCTGTTTTGGAGATTCTTGTATCTAATATGGCTGTTTTTTCTTGTGTGGTTTTTATGGATGTCTTCAGTTCTTGTATCTCTACTTTATATGAGTTTTCCAATCTTTGCACATATTGATCCATATCTGTCCTAGTTGGGAGAGATTGAATGTATTGTCTCAAATCCCAATTTTCTTTACCCCCTTCTCTTGGGTCACTAAGTGAGCCTGTTGTGTCTATTGGTGAGCTGTTTCTAGGGTGATCCATCTGCTCTTCCTCTGATGATCTAGATGCCCCCGAGACTTCCGCAATATTTGAAATTTCTTGTGATGTATGTAGAGCTTGAGTTACACGGGGGGATTGTAGCTGCAGTTGTTGAAAAATCTCTTTTATATCAGGTGTTTGTGTAGTTTGTGCCCCTGTAGGGTTTTTATCTTTGATTTTTGTTTTGTCTTTCTTTTCTTTTTGAGATTGTGGTGTTTTGTTTCCTTTCTTGGGTGCCATGTTTCTGATAGACCTTGTTTCTTCTCTCTCCTCCCTCCTCTCTCTGCTTTTTTAACCGCTTATTAACCTTTTAGTGTCCTTTTAAGATGACCAGACTATATAGGGTAGTGTACATATAGGGTAGTGTACCTTTAACCTCCTAGATTGAGATTAGAGATGCTGAACAGTTCTATTGGATAAACTCTATTATTAATAAACACACTGTAGAATATTATTTGTCCAGCTCTTATTCCAGTACTATAATCATTTGCACCAGTCCCTTTAGTTCATATAGCATCTCTTTTTCAAAAAGAAATTAGTAATGTTGTCTCAATCCACAGTATTTGTGATAATGCAGTCTCTATGCCGCTTTAACCGTTACTTTATAAGACCATGTGCATCTTTAATCATACCTGGTCTCTGGCATCTTCAGTCTCCTTACTTTTTCCCTGTAGCCCAGCAACTGTAGGTTATAGGCAGGGAGATCTCCCGGTCCTCCTGATCACTGCTGTTTGAGACCCTTGTACTACCGCCGGAGTGTGCGTCTCACGAGCGAGCCGCCCCTGTCGCCTGTATGAGCAGACACACCGAGGCACTCGCCTGTCTCCGCGCTGACTCCTGGCTTCGTCTTCGGTCTCACTCCCAGCACTCCACAGGTGACGTTTCTTCCCGGGGCTCTCGATCTCCCCCTTCTCCTGCTTCAGCTACCTTTGCTGCTGCTTGATAGGTCGCTCCGCTGTCAGGGATAGCCTTCGGCTGTTTAGCTCAGATGTCTAGGCATTTGAATCAGCCGCCCAGACCATCCTGAACTCCAGCGTCTCCAGTCAGTGCAGCGTGTCAATCGCTCGACCTCTCTAAACGGCCATCTTGGGCGTCAGCCCATGCAAACTCTATTTAAGTCTATGGGACACAAACATGAAAAATCAAAAGTCCTAATTTTAAAGGCTTATATGCAAGTTATTGCCATAAAAAGTGTACAGGGACCCGGGTACTGCCCTGGGGGACACGTATCGATGCACAAAAGTTTTTAAACCGATCATTTTTAACAGATGATTTTAATGATGCTTAAAGTGAAACAATAAAAATGTAATATTCCTTTAAATATCGTGCCTGGAGGATCCTTGTAAAGTGGCGCATCTGTGCGATGTATAGAGCATGCTGAAAGCAATAATGACATTTCTAAAGGAAAAAAATGTCATTTAAATGTGCTCATGGCTGTAATGTATTGCAATATAGATGAAAAAAAACGGCATGGGGTCCCCCCAGTCCATACCAGGCCCTTTGGGTCTGGTATGGATTTTTTGAAATTGTCGTGGGGTCCCCCCAAAATCTATACCAGACCCTTATCTGAGCATGCAGCCTGGCAGGTCAGGAAAAGGGGGAGATGAGCGAGCGCCCACATTTCCTCAACATGGAGGGTGGGTGCTTTGGGGCAGGGGCGCACTGCGCTCCACACCCCAAAGCACCTTGATGGGGACAAGGGCCTCTTCCCGAAAACCCTGGGCTGTGGTTGTCGGGGTCTGCGGGTAAGGGGCTTATCGGAATCTGGAAAAGGACAAGGGCCTCTTCCTGACAACCCTGGGCTGTGGTTGTCGGGGTCTGCGGGTGGGGGGCTTATCAGAATCTTGGAGCACCCTTTACAAGGGGGCACCCAGATCCCGCCCCCCCAGGGCAGAATCTGGGGGGCCCTCTTGTTAAAGGGGGCTTCAAGATTCTGATAAGCCCCCCACCCGCAGACCCCGACAACCACAGCCCAGGGTTGTCAGGAAGAGGCCCTTGTCCCCATCAACATGGGGACAAGGTGCTTTGGGGGGCACCCCAAAGCACCCTCCCCATGTTGAGGGCAAGCAGCCTGGTATGGTTCAGGAGGGGGGGTCACTCGCTCATCCCCCCCTTTTCCTGGCCTGCCAGGCTGCATGCTTGGATAAGGGTCTGATATGGATTTTGGGGGGGGAACCCGCGCCATTTTTTTTTTTTACATTTTGGGGTGGAGTTCCCCTTAAAATCTATACCAGACCCAAAGGGCCTGGTATGGCTTTAGAGGAGGACACCACGTGTTTTTTTTTTTTTTATTGGCGTGGAGTTCCCCTTAAAATCTATACCAGACCCAAAGGGCCTGGTATGGATTTTGGGGGGGACACCACGCTGTTTTCTTTCTTAATTCAATCACAGGGTTCCCCTTAACCACTTCAATACAGGGTACTTTCACCCCCCTTCCTGCCCAGACCAATATTCAGCTTTCAGTGCTCTCACACTTTGAATGACAATTACTCAGTCATGCAACACTGTACCCAAACAACGTTTTTATTATTTTTTTTCACACAAGTAGAGCTTTCTTTTGGTCGTATTTAATCACCACTGGGTTTTTTATTTTTTGCGATATAAGTAAAAAAAGACCGAAAATTTTGAAAAGAAAAACACTTTTTTTTAGTTTCTATTATAAAATTTTGCAAATAAGTCATTTTTGTTCATAAAATTGAGACTAAATTTATACTGCTACATACTGTATCTGTGGTAAAAATAACCCAAATTAGTGAATATTTTTTAGTCTGCGTGAAAGTTATAGAGTCTACAAGCTATGGTGCAAACTCATAAAAATTTGATCACACCTGATGTACTGAGGGCCTATCTCATTTCTCGAGGCCCTGAAATGTCAGGACAGTACAAGTACCCCCCAAATTACCACTTTTTGGAAAGTAGACAGTCCAAGGTATTTAGTAAGAGGCATGGTGAGTCTTTTGAAGTTGTAATTTTTTCCAATTCTTGGGAAAATTAAGGAAATTAATTTTTTTTTACACAAAATTGTCATAACAAGTTGTTTCTCACATACAGCATATGCATACTTACAATTACACCCCAAAATAAATTCTGCTACTCCTCCTGAGTATGATGATACCACATGTGTGAGACTTTTTCACAGCCTGGCCACATAGAGAGGCCCAACATGCAGGAAGCACCATCAAGCGTTCTAGGAGCATAAATTACACTTTCTACTTACCGTAATACACTTTTGAATGTCCTGGAGTACCAGGACAGTGGATTTACCCACAAAATGACCCCATTTTGGAAAGAAAACACCCCAACATATATTCTATAAGGCATGGCCTACAGACAGGTACTCGGGTACGCTGATGGACTGCAGGAGGGAGGGAGTGTTCCCGCTGGCGTCCTATTACAATGCGCTTGTAGGGAAGTGGTTAAAATCCATACCAGACCAAAAGGGGCCCCCACGCCGTTTTTTCCCCAATTTTTTTATTTACATTCTTTTTTTTACAATTCTTTTTTTTAAATTTAGCTTTCAGCATGGAAGCCTTAACAACCTATTGACTGTGCGCTCGACGGGCAAACATCCTACTAGGTTCCCAGAAAGTTCGGATGTTAGGCGAGTACCTGAATGGGTGATGTTCAGGCCAAACTTATGCTTTGCCCAAACTGTTTACCCATCCCTAGTGGTGCCTGAACACTGTAACCCCTCACAGTTACTCTTGTTGGGCGCAGGAAGGGGCCCCGCTGTTAAAAATGTGAAAAAAAAAATTAAATTACATGCACCTGTCAAACAGGTGCAGAAAAATTGGGCTTTGGGTGTTGGTGGTGCCTGAACATTGTAACCACTCACAGTTACTCTTGTTGGGTGCAGGAACGGGCCCTGCTGTTAAAAAATAGAAAAAAACGAAATAACAGGCACCTATCAGACAGGTGCAGAAAAATTGGGCCTTAAGTGTTGGTGGTGCCTTAAACCAAAAATATTGTTGGAAGCTTGCATTTTCAAGATTCAGGAATAGGATAGGCAGCATAGGTAGTCTTCAAGGGATCCCAGATCCCTAGCAAATGCAATCAGTTACATCAGCATCAGGGGCTTGATAGCTGCTGTTGATAAGGGACTGATTCATTTTGATAAATGTCAGCCTATCAACCGACACTGAATGTCTGTTTGGAAATCAAGCTGGATGCAGGACAGGCCAGTAGCTCTATTGCATATTGAGCAAGTTCTGGTCAGTGGTCCATCCTCAAGACCCAGTAACCCAATGGATGCTCAGTTGGAAAAGTCTCCAAGTCTGCTCTTGCCCCTAGATAATCCTGCACCATATGATGATGACGCTGCCAATGGTTGCTTAAACCTAACAGCCCTGGGCGCTGAGGACTAAAGAATTGTTTAAAGGCATCGGCCAGTCGGCTGCCTTCTCCACCACTTTTCCTGACTAAACGAAGCCTCAAAAAACGTTTTTTTGGAAATTGTAACCTCCCAGTGTCTGGAAAGGTTTTACACATATTTTTTTTTTTTTTTTTTAATATCTTTATTTATTCAAACAGTTTTCAATTTTACCATTACAATAATTACAATAGAAAAAACAGCCAAACTAAAAACACACATACACCATGGATAATGATTATTCAATATGGCCTTAATCCAACATTAATCACCTCTAACCAAACATCCTAGCAATCGATCCAATCCATTCATCATACCATACATCCCATTCATAACCCACCCAACAAGAAAAAAAAAAAAAAAGGGGGGGGGAGAAGGGGGAAGAAGGAGTCATTAATAAACGATTATAATCATTATTCCTATCACACCATATGTATTCCTAAATCCCTAAGGATACCTAGCCTCCTATAGATCACATAGTAATTCTGACGTGGCACAATATGTTACCCACCCCCTCCAAGTATCCATTGTCCGTTTAATCTGTTTATTAGATCCTTCCTCTTTCACCTTTCTTTCCTCCAGGGTCCGCATCTCCGTCATCTCACATTCCCACTCCATCATGGAGGGGGCATCTGTACTTTTCCATTTTCTGGCTATACACGTACGGGCAGCCGTTAGGAAATATTTTAGTGGACCTTTCTTTATACTTTTCATTGATCCAGGGATCATGGATAATACTGCCATTTGTATATCTGGATATATTTCCCTCACTGTCATGGCCCTGAAGATCTCGAAAATTTTCTGCCAGAATGGAAGGATTTTAGAGCAATAATACCATATATGAGACATTGTACAGCGTCTTTCCTGACACCTCCAGCATACTTCTTTATTCGTTGGACTCATCCTATAAAGGTCTACGGGGCACTTATACCATCTAGCTAAAATCTTATAATTTCTTTCTTGGTGTTTAGTTGAAACAGAGAGTTTATGTGTGACAGCTATGGCTTTTTCCCACTCCTTCCTGGGGATCTCCATCCCCAGTTCCTCTTCCCATTTTTTAATATATGGTAACTCCAGTTTCTGGCCCTCCTCAATTAATATTTTATAAACTTTCAATAGCACGTGTAAGGGCCTTTCAGCTTGAATAAAGATTTCTTCTAGCGCCTTTAGAGGTCTGGCTATTTCTGCTTCTTTTATTAGGGATGTATCATATCTTTGATATAAGCCATGCTGCATCCATTCTTTTCTATGTTCCTCCCCCATGGACTCTAAAGGGATAACCTTATTACCCACCAATGTTTCTATTACCCTTGTATCCTCATGACTGTACCATTTAAGAAATGATTTTACCCCGAGTGAGAGTGGGAATTCTGGGTTGTCGAACAGAGGGGTCATGGGTCCTCTATAAGAGGAGACATGTCCCGTTCTAATCATAATATCCCACGCTTTCATTGTTGAGGTCACTAAGAAGGGTATATAGCCGTATGGTGAGCTATATGTCCTTTTGATCCATGGAAGAGATTTCAGTTTCAACCCTGAAATCTCTTCCTCTAGTCCCACCCACTGTTTTTTATTCCTATTATGGAACCAGTCTACGAGCCTAGTGACCATTACCGCCTTAAGATATATTGCTATGTCAGGGAGGGCGAGACCCCCATTTGCTTTGGTCTTATTTAGCACTTTTCTACTAATTCTAGGTGTCTTACCTGCCCACACAAATTGTCCGATAACCCTGGATAATTTTTTCAAGATACTTCTTGCAGGAAACACAGGGATCGTTTGTAGAATATACAATATTTTCAGAAGTATGTCCATTTTTATGACATTTACCCTACCCAGCCATGAGAAGGTACCTCTATTATATTGCTGGAGTGTTTTTGTTATTTTTTGTAACATCGGAACATAATTGTAATCCTCCAATTTCTTCAAATCCGTAGGAATATAAGTACCCAGGTATTTAATAGCCTTTTCCTGCCATCTGAAGGAGAAGTCCTTCTTGAGCAATTCCACCATACTTCTAGACAAGTTAATATTCATTGCCTCAGATTTATTATAGTTGACTTTAAAATTACTCACGATGCCAAAACGATTAAATTCCCTTATCAGGTTTGGTAGTGTTATCAACGGGTTTGTGACATACAGCAAGATGTCGTCTGCATAGACAGACAGCTTATATTCTGTATCCCCCACTCTTATACCTTGTACATCCTTATTCGCCCTAATTGCATTTAATAAGTGTTCCATGATTAATATATATAATATTGGGGATAGTGGGCAGCCTTGTCTAGTTCCATTTGCTATTATTATTTCTCCGGACAGGTTACTATTCGCCCGGATCTTGGCCGTTGGATGTTGATACAAGGTCATTATCTTGTCTATCATTATAGACCTAAGCCCCCACTGTATCAGTGTCTCTTTGAGGAAGCTCCATCCCACCCTGTCAAATGCTTTTTCAGCGTCTATTGCTAATAAGCAGGATGGGATGGAGCCTCTCTGTACATATTCCATTAGAGTAAGCGTTTTCAGGGTATTGTCCCTAGCTTCTCTGCCTTTGACGAATCCCACCTGGTCCAGATGTATATATCGAGGCATTATGGGGGTGAGTCTATTAGCAATGATTTTGGAGTATATTCTAAGATCCAGGTTTGTCAGGGATATTGGCCTATAATTCCCACACAGGGTATGATTCTTATCCATTTTTGGTATAAGGGTAATATAGGCCTGTATACTCTGAGGACCAAAAGGTACTGTTGTGGATACTACGTTAAACGTCTGCTTCATTATAGGCATAAGTTCCATTCTGAATGTCTTATAGAACCGAGGGGTAAATCCATCCAGTCCTGGGCTTTTCCCGGGTACTAGTGAGTCAATTACTCTTTGTATTTCTTCCATAGAGAAGTCACATTCAAGCTGACTTGACTCTAAGGATGATAAGGTCGGGATCGCGGTTTCTTTTATATACTGTTGTATTCTTTGCTGGGCCATCTCAGGGTTGCTATTCAACTTTCCATTAGGTATGTTATATAGCTCTGTAAAAAATATTTGAAACTCTTTTAGAATCCCTTTTGGATCATACCTCATGTCTCCATCAGCTGTCTTTATCTTGGCAATGGGTAATGTGCTACTTCTATTTTTTAGGGCCCTTGCCAGTAGCTTACCTGGCTTATTGCCCTGCTGGTAAAAAAGGGCCCGATTTTTATCCCTAACATACAGTGTCTTTTCATTCAGTAATATTTGCAATTCTGCCTTTAACTCCGTTACTTTCAATAGTGTTTCCCGTGTTAGGTTTTGTTTATGTTGTGTTTCCGCCGTCGCTATTTCTTTAAATAGTTAAATTATTCTACAGCTTTTCTGTTTTTTCAATCTAGACCCATGTTTTATAAATATACCTCGTAACACACATTTCAACGCTTCCCATTGTGTAGGCAGTGACGTAGTATCTCCAATATGGTCACTAGCAAAATCTATTATTGCTTTTCTTATTTCTATTACACACGCTTCATCATAAAGTAAATTGTTGTTAAGACGCCAATTACCCCTATTGTTCTCCCCCATATGTATATCTATTTTTAGAAATACGGGTGCGTGATCGGACCAGATTGAGTTGCCTATTTCTGCCGCTAAGATGGAATTTATCCCTCTTTGATGTATTAAGAAAAAATCTATACGATGGTATGAACCATGCACATTAGAATAAAATGTGAAGTTCTTCTCAATTGGGTGCAATAACCGCCAAATATCCACCAGTTGACGTTTAGCCAATAATTCCTTAAATTTCCTCTTGTCTTTACTACATTTCATTATCGCCGGTGCTGTGGTGTCAATCCCGCCATCCATAACGAAGTTGAAATCACCCCCGACTATTATCATACCTTCTGCTTTTTCCAAAAGTTGACTAATCAGTTGTAAACCTACTTTAATCTGGTTTTGGTTAGGTAGATATAGGTTTATCAGGGTGTATTTTTGACCATATATGTTAAGCTTAAGTAGTATTGCTCTTCCATCCCTATTTCGCCATTCTTCTAGCACTTGATTTGGAATTGTTCTATGAATTGCGATATATACCCCTCTCGATTTAGAGTACCCATAGGAATCATGGAACCACGTGGTATAATATTTATTTTGTAGGTTAGGAATATGATCCGACCGGAAATGCGTCTCCTGAAAGAAGATAATCCCCACCTTCTGTTTGTGAAGAGAATATAGAACCTGTGATCTTTTTGATGCTGAGTTGAGACCCCTAATATTGTAGGAACATATGTTCATTACTATTCAAGATTTAAGGGGAAAAAAAAAAAAAAGGAAAAACTACCCACACACACCTACCCACACACACACCAGTTCGTACCCAATTGACTATAAACAGTCTATCTTACTTTAACGTAAGTTCCCTACACTAGGGAGAATGGAGCGTAACCTCCGATTACCGCCCCCCAGTTAGTAGCTACACGCTGATTTTTTAAATATTATGGACCTTATTAATTCATTACATTTCCCTTTGTCCGGCTGGTCCTAATGGTTTAGGGGGAGAGCAAACTTTCATAGAGGATAATAACCTCCACCATTACTATGTCTATGTCACTCCATACCATGCCTAGGAATATACCTAAAATCTCAATATCCTAAGTAGACCAAACCTGAAAGGGGGAGAAAGAAAAAAAAAAAAAAAAAAGGGGGGGGGAACCCCATATCCCCCATACACCCTAGCACCTACACGCAATATTTAATACAGTGCTTATCCCTGTATATAAACTATCAATAAAATATTCAATTTGGGCCAGTGGTGGCAATATACATTATAACCATATGCGCTCATATATATAAATCAAAGAAGAAAAAAACAAAAAAAAAAAACAAAACCCCCCTATCTACCCCCTATCACATACATACATCATTTAATATAAAACTTGACAATGTGCTTAGTGTATTGATAAAAAGAAAAAAAAAGAAAAAAAAAATATAATCACATCCTGTGCTATTATTAAGCATTGTGACCAACATTGGGATCCTAATATACACTCTTATAGTGATAATATAAAAAAAAAAAAAAAAAACCCTATCTACCCCCTATCACATACATACATCATTTAATATAAAACTTGACAATGTGCTTAGTGCATTAATAATAATAATAAAAAAAAATAATAATATAATCACATCCTGTGCTATCATTAGGCATTGTGACGAACATTGGGATCCTAATATACACTCTTATAGTGATATAAAAAAATAAAAAAAAACACCCTGCCCCCCCACATCCCCCATACACAATATTTAATGCGGTGTTAACCATGTGCCAAAACTATTAATAAAATATTCAACTTGAACCAGTGGTAATTATAACAAATATAACCAAAATCTCTGTGCTCTTGTATATAAAAAAAAAAAAAAAGAGGGGGGCCTATCTACCCCCTATCACATACATACATCATTTAATATAAAGCTTAACAATGTGCATGGTGTATCAATAAAAAAAATATAATCACAACCAGTGCTACCATTAGAAATCGTGACAAACACCTGTGTAAAGCCTAAAATCGGGATCCTAATATACATTCTTATGTTAATATACCAAGAAAAAAAGAAAAAAAAAAACCCCAACCACCCCCCCTATATACCTATATACCTACAAACCATGCCTACTACAATATTTATCCCAACACGTATGTTAACTGCAGCTATTAGCGAGTGTACCCGTGCTTAACCCAGTAACAACATCAATTCCCAATAATATTACTATGTCAATGGGATATGTAGTAAAGAAAAATTTATGTTAAGCTCCGTATTTATACCTCGTTTATGAGGGGAAAAAAAAAAAAAAGAAAGAAAAAGGAACCCCCCCCCCCCAGCACATGATATTAGAGACTCCTCCCCCCCCCTACCCCCCCCTAACCACAAAATCCCATCAGGTTTATCTAGACATTTTTATATATGAAATAGGCCAGTCCGGTAATTCTATTTCTGGCAAACTGAGGGTCGACACAAACTGCGGCAGGTCCTCAAGATCTCTAAATACTGCAATATGTCCTTCTTTCTGTGCTTGTAGTTGGAATGGGAATTTCCATCTATATTGGAGATTACTCTTCTTTAACTGTTCCACTAGGGGTTTTAACGCCCTTCTACGATCTAAAGTAAATTTGGAGAGATCCTGAAAAAATTGTAATGGGGCCCCTTCATATAGGATAACATTCTTTAAACGTGCAGCATGCATAATCCTATCCTTTATGTACGCATAATGCATCTTGCAGATAACATCTCGTGACTTGCTAGGATCCATTCTTCTTATTCCTACTGTTCTATGGGCCCGATCGATTAACAATTCCTTTACTTCTATCCCTGGAATTAAATCTTGGAAGATCTTTTGTAGAGTATTTGTTAACTCTTTGGCCCCAACCTCCTCTTTTAATTCTCTAATTCTGATATTAGATCTCCTACTTCTATTTTCTTGCTCGTCGATACTGTTAATTATGTGATGAATTTGCCTTTCTTGTTTATGCATATTTTCCTTTAACTTCATTGATTCCTGCTCGATATTCGAGACTTTAATGTCTAACGTGGCTGTTTTTTCTTGTGTGTTTTTAATAGACATCTTAAGCTCAAGTATCTCCTTTTTGTATGAATTCTCCAGTCTAAACACATATTGGTCCATATCTTCTCTAGTTGGCAGGGATTGGATATATTTTCTCATATCCCAATTCTCTTTTTCCAATTCTTTTGGATCACTACCCGAGCCTGTGGTATCTATTAGTGAGCTACTTCTAGGATGTTGGGGTTGAATTTCCCCTGATGATCTGGATGCCCCCCGAGATTTCTGCTATTTCTGAAATATCCTGTGGCGTTTGTATGGCTTGTATTACACGGGGAGATTGTAGTTGTAATTGTTGAAATATCTCCTTGATGTCTGGCGTTTGTGTAGTTTGTGTCCCAGTGGGGTTTTTACTTTTATTTTCTTCTTTGTCTTTCTTATTCTTCTGGGGTTGCGGTGTTTTATTTCCCTTTTTAGGCGCCATATTTATGGATCTTTTACCAATTTTTACACACCCCCTCCCTTTGCGTTACTCTCTCCGACCACTGACTCTATAAGAACTTATATATAGTCCACAGGTTAAAGAACCCACATCTGGTCTTTAGAATATGTTATAAGGGAGTGATACCATATGTTGCCTCTATCTAAGCTTTACTTCTCCTTCTCCTGTCTCTTTCTCGCCACTACTCCCCCAGGACAGCTTCCGGCTTACAGTGCTCCTTAAATTGTGTGTAGTCCTTATCTTCCTTTGACCTTTAAATGAGTATATCACTCACAAGCCAAACAGACACATCCATAAAATCAACTAGCACATAATTTCAGGCAGAGTATCCAGTCAATAATATCAGTCTTTTGAGCTTAAAAGGGTTACCACAGTCTTCCTATATATCAGCTGCAGCTATCTTGTATGATATATCCACACAGCTCCCGTTTCTGGCACAATTGTTTATCTTACCAGTTCCTTGCGCTGATAGTCTTGCCTGATATTATTCTCCTCGTCGTGGTATGGTGTGGGGGATCTCCTAGTCCTCCTGATCACTGCCTGCTTGAGCCTTAGAGCCTTCCCGCGCTGCGCGCTCTTGCCAACGAGCCGCCACTGACGAATCTGCCGTCTGCGTGTGCAGACCCGTCAGGCACCCGTATGACTATGCGCCCTCTCGTAGTTCGGTCTCCGGTCCCTTGCTCGGCACTCCACAGGTAGGGCTTATTCCACGGTCTTCCCCCTTTTTCCCTTTTGTTGTAATGTCCGTATTTTGTGGGACAAGCCGCAGCTAATTGTCAGCTCCCCGCAGTCCGCCAGCTTACAATGTCTCCGACCTCAGCAGCATGTCAGCGTGTCCGTCCCTCTGGTTTAGTGAGCGGCCATCTTGGGTATCAGCTCCTCCCCCAGTATCTACACATATTTTTTTAAGGCACCCTGAAGAGGTTTCATCCTCTGCTCCCTCTGCGAAGGCAGGATGAGCTCTACAACTTTACGCTTGTAACGTGGATCAAGAAGGGTTGCAATCCAGTAATGATCCCTCTCCTTGATACCACGAATCCTCAGGTCCTTACGCAGGCTTTGCAGAATCAGGGAGCCCATGCAGCGTAAGTTTGAGGAGGCATGAGATTCTGAGTTCTCTGGGTCACTAAGGATGACATTGTCACGAACAACCTCCTCCCAGCCACGTACAACTCCTGGGTTTTCTGGGGACTGAAAAACATCCATTAAAGACTGCTGTAATGTTATCCTCTACATCCATGCTGACACAATTCTCCTCCTCTTCTTCCTCTTCCTCCTGTGTGTTTGGCGGCCCTGCAGGAATGGTATCTGCATAAAGGGACCTTGAGAGGAAAGATAGTCCTTCTCTTCCTCCCGCTGTTCTGCCTTAAGTGCCCTGTCCATGATTCCAGGAAGCGTGTGCTCTAGCAGGAAGACTAGAGGGACAGTGTCACTGATGCATGCATTGTCACGGCTCGCCATCCTTGTGGCCTCCTCAAATGGGGACAGGACAGTGCATGCATCCTTTATCAGTAGCCACTGGTGTTGTGAAAAGAAGCCAAGTTCTCCTGAGCCTGTCCTTGTGCCATACTCACACAGGTACTCATTGATGGCCCTCTGCTGTGTGTGCAGCCATTGCAGCATTGCAAATGTTAAGTTCACCTTGTGGGCATGTCACAAATGAGGCGGTTGGTGGGCAGGTTGAATTCCCGTTGAATGTCAGCCAGCCAAGCACTGGCATTGTATGACATGAAATGGCCACAGATTTTTCTGGCAGGCCTCAGAAGATCTTGTAAGCCTGGGTACCTGTTCAAGAAACACTGCAACACCAAATTCAGGACATGTGCCAAGCATGGAACATGTGTCAAGTGTCCCTGTCAGAGGGCATAGAGAAGGTTGATGCCATTGTCACATACAACCATACAACCATACAACCATTCCTGGCTCAAGCTGCCGTGGTGTCAACCACCTCTGAGCCTGCCCCTTCAGAGCTGACAGGATTGCTGCCCCGATGTGGCTCCAGGAGCTACATCGTAGACAGACCAACTGCCACTGCATGACATCTTTTAGCCTGACTGCTTGCGTAGCCCCTTGAACGCTTAGGGAGCACTGCTGGTTCAGAGGACCATTCAGCAGAAGAGGCCAAAGAGGAAGAAGAGGAGGGAGTGGAGCAGACAGATGTTGCAGAATCACCACCAGCTTTTTGGAGACATGGTGGCAGAACAAGCTCCAACACTGGACTCTGTCCTGCATCCTTCCCAGCTGCCAGCAGAGTTACCCAGTGCCGTGAAGGAAATGTAATGTCCCTGACCATGCCTGCTGGACCATGAGTCAGCAGTAATGTGAACCTTGCTGCTGACCACCCTGTCCAATGAGGCCAAAACATTGCCTTCCACATGACGGTACAGAGCTGGAATGGCCTTACAAGAAAATAAAAACATTTGGGAGCCTGCCACTGTGGTACAGCACATTCCGCAAATTCACATAGGGGGGCAGAGTCTACCAGATGAAAAGCCAGCAGTTGCAGTGCTAGCAATTTGGCCAAACTAGCATTTGGACGCTGAGCATGTGGATGGCTGGGACAGTTTTTTTTATGGTTTAGCAATTGGGGTAGCGAGTGCCTAGTGAAATCAACAGGTGGTTACTGCTAGCAGATTGGGTGCAAGTACCTGTGGCATCCATTACTATACCATCTTTCCTCTCAGTGGAGATTTTTGAGAATACTTGAGGTATAGTAGGGGTAGAGATCCCAGATGAGGAGCAAGGAGAAGTCAGCATTTTTTAATGATGTGGGTCTTTCAGGTGTTGTTGCCAACGGACTGCATGGCAGGTCGTTATATGTCTTGTCAAGCATGTTGTGCACAAGCGGCTGGTGTTCTGACCACACTTGATTGCAAACAGCAACGCTGCGTTCTGCTGTTAATGTGTTGAAAAAAGCCCACACCAATGAACTTTTGGAAATAAGCGGAGAGTCAGCAGCACCCTGCACCCGTGGAACTCTGTGGTGTGATGCAATAGGGTGGCTGCCCTTAAGCCGGCCCCTGGAGGACATCCCGCCTCATTGGAGTTGTGCCTCCTCCTCCTCACTTTCCTCCTCTGTTCTCTCAGGCACCCAAGTACAGTCAGTGACCTTATCATCCCCTCCCTCCTCATCACTGGAGCAAACTTGGCAGTATGCTGCAGCTGGGGGAACATGACTGCTAGTTTCTTGTCCTTCTGTGGTACCCCCTCTCTCTAGGCTCACGTAACTCTCTTCCTCAACCCGGGAACCAACATCGGAGCATTCAAATTGCTGCGCATCCTCCAGCAGCATGTAACCGACACTATGATTGAATAATTCAGGTGACTCCACCGTGCATGATGATGGGGCTATTGAAGGAGTAGCTGTGGACAAGAAGCCGGTGTAATAGGCCACTTTGGCAGCTGCGGTGGAAGGCAAACTAGTGAGCCTGGGTGACAAAGGATGAGGAGGATGAGGATGGCTTAGTTATCTACTCCACCAACTCTTCTGGATGTTGTGGCTCAATAACACAGCCAACAGCGAAAGGACACACGTGCCCTGCCTGCAGAGGATGCACCATGTCCACGACCACCACTTTTCACTGTAGACACAGAGTCTGCTTGCCCTCTTTTAGTGGCCTGTGAACGCCTGCCTCTCCTTGTTGGCCTTTCGGACATGATGTGGATTTTTTGGGGGGATTTTTATAACTTTTTACTATAGAGTGTGGAGTGGAAATATGGTGCAATACTTTTGTGCTTGGTAAAAAAAACAGTGGTGACGCAGAAGGAAGGCCACCTGCGACTCAGAAGGAACAACAATTATGGAGAAATTTTTGTTTGCTGCTGCTGGAAAAAAAACTTCAAGCCCAAAAAAAAAAAAGGGAACCACTGCTGATGCAGAAAACACCTGTGGCACAAAAGGGGGACAGCAATTATGCCCTAAATATTGTTAGTGACGCAGAAGGAATAACACCTGCAACACAGAAGGGGGAGTACTAATAATGCAGCAACAGAACCTGATACTGCAAAAAAAAGGGATCAGTGGTGACACAGAAGTGTTGTGCACACCAACACTTCAGTATCACCACAACACTGTGTTATTCACACTACACTATATTATATACACTGCACTGCACTATATACTCTGCACTGCGCTGTATTATATACTTTGAACTGCACTGTATTATATACTATGCACTATATTATATACTCTGCACTTCACTATATACTCTGCACTGCACTATATACACTATACTGCCTGCACTGTATTATATACACTACACTAACTGCACTGTATTATTTACACTACACTGACTGCACTGTATTATATATTCTACACTGTCTGCACTGTATTATATACACTACACTGCCTGCACTGCACTATATACACTACACTGACAGCACTGTAGAATATATTCTACACTGACTGCACTGTATTATATATTCTACACTGACTGCGCTGTACTATATATTCTACACTGACTGTGCTGTATTATATACTCTACACTGCCTGCACTGTAGTATATAAACTACACTGACTGCACTGTATTATATATTCTACACTGACTGCACGCTCAATCCACTAACTAACCTGCCTAATGTATCTCCAGTCCATTATAACACACTACGTACCGCCAGCGTGTAAGCAGCTGTCAGAAACCATGACTCAGACTGAGAAATAAGTACAGTTAAATTACACTTGTTTAATAATAATAAAAAAGATAAACAGAGTAAAGGTTGTCAAAACATAGCCACAGTTCAGGAACCAGAACGGATAGTCAAACAAGCCAAATTGTCAGGGAGCCAGAGATGAGCGTAGTAGAACAGCAAGCAGGATCTGGAGCCAGAAGGCATGTTAGCCAAGCCAGTCTTTAACAGTAACACAGGAGAGCGTCTCTAGAGATGTGACCAAGGCAAAGGCAGAGATCATCTTGACTGGACGGCTTAAGTAGGTAGGACTGACGAGCAGGATATCATCAACAGGTGAGTCACTGTGGAGAGATAGGAGCTGGCAATTAGCCGATAGCTGAGTGGCCAGCCCTGACAGCAGCCTTATATAGTGTGGGGTGTGGACTTAGCCCCTGAGCCATGATTGGCCAAAGGCACCCTGCCTTTGGCCAATCATGACTCTCACAGCGCATCATGCTGTGATTGGCCAAAGCATACAAGTCAGGTGCATGCTTTCGGCAATCAGCTGCCGTCAATGCACTGTGATCTTGCAGTGCATTATGGGGCCCTCCACGGTAGCCAAACATCCCGCAAGTGCCCCATGTGTTTGTTTGTTCTACGAACAAACACCCGATGTTCGAGTCGAACTTACATTCGACTCGAACATCGGGCCCATCTCTACTTAGGACTAGGGATGAGCTTCGTGTTCGAGTCGAACCCATGTTCGACTCGAACATCGGCTGTTCGGTCGTTCGCCGAATTGCGAACGATATGGGCCGTTCGCGCCAAATTCGTGTGGCGCGTCACGGCCCATAATTCACTGCGGCATCGCAGTGCATTGCTTGCTGATGATTGGCCAAGCATGCACTATGACCCGCATGCTTGGCCAAGCACAGCGCCGCCTGAACAGAGAGCCGTAATTGGCCAAAGTCAAGGAGGCTTTGGCCAATTATGGCTCAGGGGATTTAGTACACGCCCCACACTATATAAGGCCGCCTGCACGGCGGCCCTGTGTAGTGTGTGTTCCGGCGTTGAAAGAGATAGACAGAGAGACAGTGTTTGATTTAAGTTAGATAGATTAGGCAGAACTGTCAGTCAGTTAGCTGCACTTACAGTGTATTGTGTATATATATGCATCCCAGGTGTTGCATATATATATATATACACTGTACTCAGTTTAGCTAGATCCGTTCCTGTTATCTTCTAGATTATTTACATTTAGTGCAGTGCGTCCTGCTCACAGTGTTCAGCTAGATCCATTCCTGTTATCTTCTAGACTATTTACATTTAGTGCAGTGCGTCCTGCTCACAGTGTTCAGCTAGATCCATTCCTGTTAAATTCTAGACTATTTACATTTAGTGCAGTGCGTCCTGCTCACAGTGTTCAGCTAGATCCGTTCCTGTTATCTTCTAGACTATTTACATTTAGTGCAGTGCGTCCTGCTCACAGTGTTCAGCTAGATCCATTCCTGTTAACTTCTAGACTATTTACATTTAGTGCAGTGCGTCCTGCTCACAGTGTTCAGCTAGATCCGTTCCTGTTATCTTCCTACTGACAGGCAGGCTTGTCTTGTTACAGTATTAACAGCTACCTAAAGAAAATTACTGGTGTTCTTTTGATCCTATTAGTACCACGGTCAGGCAGCTAGACTATTTACATTTAGTAAAGTGCGTCCTGCTCACAGTGTTCAGCTAGATCCGTTCCTGTTATCTTCTAGACTATTTACATTTAGTGCAGTGCGTCCTGCTCACAGTGTTCAGCTAGATCCGTTCCTGTTATCTTCTAGACTATTTACATTTAGTGCAGTGCGTCCTGCTCACAGTGTTCAGCTAGATCCGTTCCTGTTATCTTCTAGACTATTTACATTTAGTGCAGTGCGTCCTGCTCACAGTGTTCAGCTAGATCCGTTCCTGTTATCTTCCTACTGACAGGCAGGCTTGTCTTGTTACAGTATTAACAGCTACCTAAAGAAAATTACTGGTGTTCTTTTGATCCTATTAGTACCACGGTCAGGCAGCTAGACTATTTACATTTAGTGCAGTGTGTCCTGCTCACAGTGTTCAGCTAGATCCGTTCCTGTTATCTTCTAGACTATTTACATTTAGTGCAGTGCGTCCTGCTCACAGTGTTCAGCTAGATCCGTTCCTGTTATCTTCCTACTGACAGGCAGGCTTGTCTTGTTACAGTATTAACAACTACCTAAAGAAAATTACTGGTGTTCTTTTGATCCTATTAGTACCACGGTCAGGCAGCTAGACTATTAACATTTAGTGCAGTGCGTCCTGCTCACAGTGTTCAGCTAGATCCGTTCCTGTTATCTTCCTACTGACAGGCAGGCTTGTCTTGTTACAGTATTTACAGCTACCTAAAGAAAATTACTGGTGTTCTTTTGATCCTATTAGTACCACGGTCAGGCAGCTAGACTATTTACATTTAGTAAAGTGCGTCCTGCTCACAGTGTTCAGCTAGATCCGTTCCTGTTATCTTCCTACTGACAGGCAGGCTTGTCTTGTTACAGTATATAAAGCTACCTGAAGAAAATTACTGGTGTTCTTTTGATTCTATTAGTACCACGGTCAGGCAGCTAGACTATTTACAGTTAGTGCAGTGCGTCCTGCTCACAGTGTTCAGCTAAACCTACAAGTTAGTGGGGTGCGTCCACCTCACAGTGTTCAGCTAAAGCTACCTGTAGAAGGTTGGTGGTGTTCTCATACTACAGGCAGGTAGTTGATTTTGCTAGCAGCAGTATATATATATATATATATATATATATATATATATATATCCCAGCTTAGTGCAGCTACAGGCCATTAGTATGTCTGGAAGGCCAAGAAGGAGAGGCAGACAGTCACAAGCCAATAAGAGAGGGCAAGCAGGCTCTGTGTCTAGTGCTGGTCGTGGAGACGGTGCATCCTCATCAGCACGTGGCCATGGGACACGCTTGGCCTTTTTTTCGGCAGCTGGCCGTGTTGAGCCGCAACATGCGGAAGACTTGGTCGAGTGGATGACCAAGCCGTCCTCATCCTCCTCATCCTCTCTCACCCATGCCCAGGGTGCTTTGTCTGGCAAAGCAGCGGCCTCTTCCCTCGGCTCAATGTCATCAGTGACTCCTTCCCTAGCTCCACCATGTCCTCCTGAGGAGTCCCTCGAACTGTTTGACCACAGTGTTGGGTACATGCTCCAGGAGGATGCCCAGCATTTGGAAGGCTCTGATGATGATACTGAGCTCGATGAAGGCAGTAACATGAGCACGGACAGAGGGGGTGCCCAAGAAGGACAGCAATCTGGCAGTCATGCTCCCCCTGCTGCAGCATACTGCCGGGTTTGCTCCAGTGATGAGGAGGGAGGGGATGATGAGGTCACTGACTCAACGTGGGTGCCTGATAGGAGAGAGGAGGAGGAGGAGGAGGAGGCGGCACATCACCAACGAGGCAGGATGCCCTCCAGGGGCCAGCCTAAGGGCAGCACATTGACTGCATCACATGTGCAGGGCGCTGCAGTCTCTGCGCGTTATTCAAAAAGTTCTTTGGTGTGGGCCTTTTTTGAGACGAGTGCATCAGATCGCACGGCTGCTATTTGCAACATATGTCTCAAGCGTATCTCACGTGGCCAAAACATCTCCCGCTTGGGTACCACATGCTTGACCAGACATATGTTGACCTGCCATGCAGTTCGTTGGCAAGCGCATCTAAAAGACCCACACCAAAGAACAAAGAGGACCTCTCCTTGCTCCTCATCAGCTGAGATTTCCAACCCCACTAGACCTTCAGTCCTCTCTGAGACCTGCACTGAGAGGAATGAAGGTGTAGAATTAGGTGTGTCACAGCCAAGTACTTGTGGGCAATCTGCTTTTGGTACACCGACGTCAGATTGTACCAGGCAAATTTCCCTGCCCCAGCTGCTGCACCGCCGAAAGAAGTTTGCTCCCAGCCATCCACATGCCCAGCGGTTGAATGCTAGCTTGGCAAAATTGCTGGCACTTCAACTGCTGCCTTTTCAGTTGGTAGACTCTGCCCCCTTCCGTGAGTTTGTGGAATGTGCGGTTCCTCAGTGGCAGGTACCCAAACGCCACTTTTTCTCACGGAAGGCGATTCCGACTCTCTACCGGCATGTGGAAGGCAATGTCCATGCCTCGCTGGACAGGGCGGTCAGCGGTAAGGTGCATATTACCGCTGACTCATGGTCCAGCAGGCATGGACAGGGATGTTACCTAAGTTTCACGGCGCATTGGGTGACTCTGCTGGCAGCTGGGAAGGATGCAGGACAAGGTGCAGTAGTGTTGGAGGTTGTTCCGCCACCACGCCTCCAAAATGCTAATGATTGTGACACACCTCTCTCTTCTTCTTCCTCCATGGCCTCTTCCTCAGAACCAGCGGTGCTCCGTAGTCGTTCAAGGGGCTACGCAAGTACGCAGGCCAAAAGATGCCATGCGGTGCTTGAGCTGGTGTGCTTGGGGGACAGGAGCCACACTGGGGCAGAGGTTCTGTCAGCTCTGCAGGGGCAGGTTCAGAGGTGGTTGACGCCACGCCAACTTAAGGCAGGAATGGTGGTTTGCGACAATGGCACCAACCTCCTCTCTGCCCTCCGACAGGGACAAATGACCCATGTGCCCTGTTTGGCTCACATCCTTAACTTGGTGGTGCAGCGGCTCTTGGGCAGGTACCCGGGCTTACAGGATGTCCTGAGGCAGGCCAGGAAAGTCTGTGTGCATTTCCGCCGGTCATATAATGCCAGTGCTCGGCTGACGGACCTCCAAAAGGAGTTTAACCTGCCCAAGAACCGCCTAATCTGTGACATGCCCACCAGGTGGAACTCAACGTTGGCCATGCTGCAGCGGCTGCACACGCAGCAGAGGGCCATCAATGAGTACCTGTGCGACTATGGCACCAGGACAGGGTCAGGGGAGCTTGTTTTTTTTTCCCCACGCCAGTGGGCCATGATCAGGGATGCATGCACTGTCCTGTCACCATTTGAGGAGGCCACGAGGATGGTGAGCAGTGACAGTGCATGCATCAGTGACACTGTCCCCCTTGTCCACCTGTTGGAGCACACGCTGCGTGGAATAATGGACAGGGCACTTGAGGCAGAACAGAGGCAGGAAGAGGAGGACTTCCTTAGCTCTCAAGGCCCCCTTTATCCAGACAGTGTTCCTGCGTGCCCGCCGATCACACAGGAAGAGGACGAGGAGGAGGAGGAGGAAGATTGTGTCAGTATGGAGGTGGAGCCTGGCACTCAGCATCAGCAGCAGTCTTTAAGGGATCAGTCCCAACAAACACATGGACTTGTACGTGGCTGGGAGGAGGTGGCTGCGGACCATGTCGTCCTTAGTGACCCAGAGGACTCCGGACCGAATGCCTCTGCAAACCTACGCTGCATGGCCTCCCTGATCCTGCAAAGCCTGCGTAAGGATCCTCGTATTCGTGGTATCAAGGAGAAGGACCAATACTGGCTGGCAACCCTCCTTGATCCACGTTACAAGGGTAAGGTTGCGGACCTTATCTTGCCATCGCAGAGGGAGCAGAGGATGAAACATCTTCGGGAGGCCTTGCAGAAAGGTCTGTGCAACGCGTTCCCAGAGACTGGGAGGTTACAAACTCCTGTTTCTGGACAACATGTTGCTGAGGCTTCGGTCAGTCAAAGAAGGAGCAGTGGAGAAGGTGGCCGTCTGACCGATGCGTTCAGACAATTTTTTGGTCCGCAGCCCCAAGGTATGATTGGTTCCAGCAACCATCGCCAGCGTCTGTTTTACATGGTGCAGGAATACCTAGGGGCAAGATCAGACTTGGACACCTTTCCCACCGAAAATCCTCTGGGTTACTGGGTCTTGAGGATGGATCACTGGCCAGATCTTGCACAGTATGCAATTGAGCTACTGGCCTGTCCTGCATCCAGCGTTCTTTCGGAACGCACATTCAGTGCTGCTGGAGGCGTGGTAACCGATCACAGGGTGCGTCTGTCCACCGACTCGGTCGATCGACTGACCTTCATAAAAATGAATCAGTCTTGGATCACCACCAGCTACCAAGCACCTGATGCTGATGTAACCGAATAATTTTTTTTGAAATCTCAGATCCCTTCAAAGACTGCCTATGCTGATGCTGAGTGACTATCCCTGAGAAATTATCCTCTTCCTCCTCAATCATCACGCTGATAGCTTGTAAGAACATTTTTGGTTCTGGGCGCCACCACCAGTGCCTAAGGCACAATTTTTCAGCCCCTGTTTAACAGGGGCATGCAATTACAATTTTTGATGCAATACTTTGCAGCAGGGCTCGTTTCTGCGTTACAACTAGAGTATCTGTGAGGGGTTGCAGTGTTGTGGCACCAGCACCAGTGCCTAAGGCCCAATTTTTCTGCCCCTGTCTAACAGGGGCGTGTAATTACAATTTTTGATGCAATACTTTGCAGCAGGGCTCGTTCCTGCATTCCAACTAGAGTGTCTGTGAGGGGTTGCAGTGTTGTGGCACCAGCACCAGTGCCCAAGGCCCAATTTTTCTGCTCCTGTCTAACAGGGGCGTGTAATTACAATTTTTGATGCAATACTTTGCAGCAGGGCTCGTTCCTGCGTTCCAACTAGAGTGTCTGTAAGGGGTTGCAGTGTTGTGGCACCAACACCAGTGCCTAAGGCCTAATTTTTCAGCTCCTGTTCAACAGGGGCATGTAATTACAATTCTTGATCTAATATTTCACAGCAGGGCCCTGCGAGGGCTTACAGTTTTGTGGCCACAGCAACACCTAAGGCCCAAATTTCTGCTGAGTATATAGGGCAGGACCCTACTTTCAAACATCTAACTTACAAACGACTCCTACTTGCAAACGGAAGGAGACAACAGGAAGTGAGATGAAATCTACCCCTAGGAAGGGAAATTCTCTCCTGTAAGAGTTAATATGGGGAAAAAAATTCTCCTTTCCACTGATGCTTTCCAATCCTTGTTCCACAAAAAAACCCAAATTTTCAAAAAACATTTTTCATTGGGACAAAAAGTGAGGTGAAATCTTCTGAAGAGGAGGAAAGACAGCAAAACAAATGTCACAGGGGTGATAACCCTTCCCTATGTTTTCCAAAAAGCTTAAAAAAGATTTTTTGGCTGGAGCTAAACATGTTAAAAATGTACCCGTTCAAAAATACAAAGAGATTCTACTTAACAACAAACCTACAGTCCCTGTCTTGTTTGCACCGCCTGTATACTGCTGTTCAGAGTATATAGGGCCTGGTGGCCCCACACCTTTCCTTATTTTAATTTGGGTGTGGGGTTCCCCTTAATATCCATACAAGACCCAAAGGGCCTGGTAATGGACTGGGGGGTACCCATGCCGTTTGTCTCACTGATTTTCATCCATATTGACCCGACATTACATTAAACCCGCAAGCAGTTTTAAAAGAGATTTTTTCCTTTAAAAATGACATTTGGTGCAGGGACTGTTCTAAACACGGGAAACACGCGTCACTTTACAGGCATACTATAGACACCTCCCAGGTACGATATTTAAAGGAATATTTCACTTTTTTTTTTTTTACTTTAAGCATCATTAAAATCACTGCTCCCGAAAAAACGGCCGTTTTTAAAAGTTTTTTTTGCATTGATACATGTCCCCTGGGGTAGGACCCGGGTCCCCAAACCCTTTTTAGGACAATACCGTGCAAATTAGCCTTTAAAATGAGCACTTTTGATTTCGAACGTTCGAGTCCCATAGACGTCAATGGGGTTCTAACGTTCGTGCGAACTTTCGGTCCGTTCGCAGGTTCTGGTGCGAACCGAACCGGGGGGTGTTCGGCTCATCCCTACTTAGGACCCTCTCATGAGCCTTGTACTTTTTGGTCCACTAAATTGTGTATTTACCTGTACTGATGGACTCTTAATTTACACTGGAGAATATCAGTTTTGTTAAAATTGGCTTTTGTTCAACAAAAGAGTCTTATGCTGAGTAATAAACAGGACTTTAAGATCAGCAGTGTCTGACACAGTTGAGGTCAATCTGAATGAATTTCTTGAATATTACAACTGGTGCTTGGATGTGGGCAGAAGTACTGGAAAAGCACTACAGGAAGGAAAAGAGTTTGTTTTGTGAAACTGACATTTGAAGAGGAACTGAACTCTAAGGGCTCCTTTACACTATTTGCGATGCATTATGTTTTTCTATATATATATATTTATGGTCGAAGCCCTATGGCCGATACGGATATGAACAATTAGACTTACCATAATACAACATGAAATGGACCTGAAGTGTGCCCTGGTCTGATGGTCGGTATACCAAAATAAGGGGGCATACCCTAGATTAGAAATTAATATTTTGTGAAGAGAAATGAATTTGAGAAATGCCCTGAAAAGGGGATGGGAGGGTGGGTACCGCGCACAGGAAACCGACAGAGACCACAGGCGAGCGGGCTGGTTAAATACCCCCTGGGCTCCTCCCATAAATTCAGGCCACCATACTGGCCTTCCTACTAATGGTCAAAGCCCTATGGCCAATACGGATATGAACAATTATGCCCCATACACACGGTCGGATTTTCCGATGCAAAATGTCCGATCGGAGCGTGTTGTCGGAAATTCTGACCGTGTGTGGGCGCCATCGGACATTTTCCATCGGATTTTCCGACACACAAAGTTGGACAGCAGGAGATAAAATTTTCCGACAACAAAATCCGATCGCGTCAATTCCGACCGTGTGTGGCCTGTTCCGACGCACAAAGTGCCACGCATGCTCAGAAGAAATTCCGACACGGGACAGCTCGTTCTGCAATGTAAAAAATGGTTTAATACAGCGCACTCTCTTCTTCTTTATAATGTGACAAGAATTAAGTCGTGTTGATGCTCATATTCACACACACTTCTCACAAACTTTTTTCGTTACTATTTATCGGGATTCCCTCAATATATTTTGATTTCTCACATCTGACAACATATTTTTTTTTTTTTTTTTTTTTACTTTAATGTAGAATCTTTTTTTGTGTTTCTCTTTTTATTTTTTTGGTGATTTTGATTTGTATTCCCGAAAATGTTTGTGTGTTTTTTGTGACAAGTTCCCACAACACCATTGATATGTTGTTCTGTTTAATCTGTAGGAGGAGATTGTTTGGTGTTGTTGTCCCTTGTTAATTTCACATTGTACTTTAGAAATGTACCTGAATACTCACCAACAAACTGTCCTTTTTGGATGAAAACACACACAGGAGAGTAGAATTTACCTAAAAATATTTTATTAAGGGGTCACAACTATAAAAAAACAAAGAGGGAGGCAACGCTGGAGAAACTGCAGAAGTGGGCGAAGCCTTGGACTCCCAGGGCAGACATCAATTATTTAAAAGCAAAATTGGTGGCCTGAGGAGTCCATATCTAAGGGAGGGCAGTCTGGTCCAGAAGTCCCAGAGATCCGGAAAGCAGCAGATGACATCTGTGTCCCCAGGCTGTGGTCATACGAGAGACTGCAGCTTCTGTCAGACCAGACTGAACCCAGGGCAATCACTCTCAGGTCTTCCTTCCACGCTTTCTTCCAGGCTTTGGCTGTGGTGGTGGAGTTGTGGCAGCAGGAGGAGGAGGAGGAGGAGGAGGAGGATCGTCCCTCTCCATGACATCCGTCTTGGGTGTCAGTTCCCCACTCTCCCCCTTACGAAGGACTTTATAAATCAGGTCCTCAGAGATCTTGCGTTGGCCCTCCTGCATGCCCTGCAATTTGGTGGCAGCCATGCAGGCAAAGGCCTCTGCAGGACTGGGGAAGGCTCTGAGGGACGCCGAAGCCTCCTGGATCAGCCTGTACGCTGAATCCTGCACACGACTGGGAGTGGCCTTCCTGGCCCTTTTATATGGCAGGCGGAGGGGAGGAACCTGAGACTCAGTCAGGCTGCGACTTGTCCCTGGCTTCTCTTGGCTGACACTTAGCCCCGCCTCCTCCTGGCTGCCACTAATCCCCGCCTCCTCCTGACTGCCACATTCTACAGCCTCCTCCTGGCTGAGGTCTTCCTGTGTATGAAAAAGGGACATAGTTTTAGTATTGTTTTCATCAATCACACACAATTTTCACCTCCTGACTGCTGCAAATTCAATGTTAACAAATATAACAGACTATCCTTCTGAGCCCAGCATTTTGCATTCTTGTCCCAATTTTGGGTGCCCACTACTGTCTATTGATATGTAAAACACTTTTTTAATCAGCAATTAGTGATCAATAATAACATCTAGTAAACATCATTTCTTTATTGCCCAGAAATCTGTAGAAGAATGCTATACCTGACTCCAGCTGGGCTCCTCCACTTCTTCCTGGCTGGAAGGCCCAGGTTGGACATCGGAAGCCTCAGCTGGGATGGAAGGAAGCGTGGAAGGAAGAGTAGAGAGGGATTCCCTGACTTCAGTGTGGTCTGACAGAAATCGCAGTCTCTCATAGTACCAGAGCCTGGGGACATAAACGTCATCTACTGCAGCTCCGGACCTCTGGGAATCTGTGACCTTCTTGCGCTCCCTAAGATATGTGCTCCTCAGGCCACCAATTTTAGCTTTTAAATAAGGGATGGTTGCTGTGGGGACCACCGGCTTCACCAACTCCAGCAGTTTCTCCAGCGCTGCCTGCCTCTTCTGTTTATGGTTATAGTGGGGGTGTCTGACCTGCCACAGACAGGGCAGCTCTCTGTACTTGTCAATAAACAGGGGCAGGAAATTGTGGTCGTTGAACCCATCCATTTTCTCTGCAAGACACAACACAAGACAAACCCTAATGTCAGGCCAAACTCCCCTAATCTTGTTACAATATAGGCTTCAATTTCAAAGCAGTATAGGCCCAAGTTTAGATCCTACCTTCGTTAGCACGATCGGCGTCTCCGATGCTCCTTCCTTCGCTCACAGATCGTACGTAAGACGCGCGCGTTACGATTTATACACACTGTGCATGCGTATAACTCCGCCCGCCCCTGACGTTCTTTCTATTCTATTCCCCGCCCCTTTTTGTTCGGCGCAGTGGAGGAAGAGCACATGGCGGAGAGACAGCAGGATAGTGCTAATTACAGCAACGAGGAGGAGGAGGAGGAGGAAAGGCCGGAGCCTGAAACGTCCCGATCCAGAAGGAGATTTAAGGACTCAAATATGTCCTTTGGGGAGATGTTGGAAATGGTGGACATCCTGAAGAAGGCCGACTATGATGGAAAGTATGGGCCTTACCCCAACCACAATGTCCGAAAGGCCAAGATCATGGCGAAAGTGGTCAGGAGTCTGCACCGGATATTCGGGGTACGACGATCGAAAGATCAGCTCAGGAAGCGGTGGTCGGACCTGAAATTACGAGAACATGAGCAGTACAGAAAGATCCGGAGAGTGCTGCAAAAAAGTAAGTAGTTGTGCTGTGTTCCTATTGTTCTTGTGTTTATTACGTTCGTGCTGCTCCATGTGCTTTTAGGAACTGTTGTACAGTTTAAAATGGCAACTTTCATTATCATGGGCACATTATTCGTTCGGATCACACATTTTTTTTTCGGACTATAAAATACCATTGTTTAGCCCATATGCATTTGGCCACCATTTTGAGGCCCTATACTTGTCTTCAAAGAATTGGGTTGTGTAGATGGCTTTGTTACTAGAATGAAATGCAAACTAGATTGTGTGTAAGGAGAGGACACTGAGCAGCTGTTTTCACATCTGGACACTGGAGCACTAGTGTGGGACCCCAGAACACCCTTTTTATTAGGGGGGCCACACAGGTGCTCCAGTGTATACTATAGGGGGGTCTCCATCTGTGAAGCTTGTACAAAACAGGTAAAGCAGGGGTCTTCAAACTACGGCCCTCCAGTTGTTCAGGAACTACAATTCCCATCATGCCTAGTCATGTCTGTGAATGTCAGAGTTTTACAATGCCTCATGGGACGTGTAGTTCTGCAACAGCTGGAGGGCCGTAGTTTGAGGATCCCTGAGGTAAAGTATTGCAGCTTGACAAAGGGCACTAAAAAAGCTACATCTTGGAACTCTGCTAAAATAGACAATTGTACCCCACTTCCAAGCAATGTTTCCTATTTATAGTTCTGCCATCAAATATCTGTGTGCTAATTATACCATTTTTGTTTTACATAGGGGAGAAAAGACTCGGAGGACACCCCTCATCCGAGGAGACCAGAGCCCCCCCCCCCTCTGGAAGAAGGGAAAATCCCCCCAACACAAGATGAGCAGGAGGAAGAAGACGTGGTGGAAGTAGTCACCACAACAGGTGAGTGTCTGCGACCACAGGCTCAGATAAAAGAGATGGATGGCGGCATTTTTTTTAGACCTAATTTATTTTGGGTTTCCTTTCTTTTTAGGTGATCGTGAGGTTGTGGATGAAGATCCTTTCACATCCGAAAGTGCCCAGATCCTGATCGGGGAGATCATGGGGTGTAATTTACAATTGGAAAACATCAAGCAAAACATCAATGATGTTATTCCAAAATATAAAAACATCATTGATGTTTTGGGGCGAGTTTAAAGCCCCTCAAAATCACTTTCTTCTTTTGTCTGCTACAATGTGCGAAATGTTTTTGTGATTTTTCCCAAAGCCAAATTTGGAGGATGCACACAGTGTGCCAACATGTGCTATCTGCCATCACGGAAGAACAATGGACGCGTTTTGGGGGTGCAACCCCTTCCTCAATAATAAAGTAGCAGTGAGGAAGGGCTTTCTCCCCCAAAACACATCCCTTGATCCCCCGTGATGGCAGATAGCACATGTTGACATTGGGAAATTTGTGTGCATCTTCCAAATTTGGCTTTTCCAGGGGTGATTTCCCCCCATCTGAACGCTATATCAAACACAGTTCCTAAATACTCATGTCTGATATTGCCTTCAAGTTCTACCAAATGTGAACTTTGTAAGATCAAGATTTGTGTCTTTCTTGTGGGTTTTACACAGGCCTGTTTTCTATAAAATGCACATTTTGATTTTGGATAATGACACCACAAAATATGTTATACAACAAACATGTCGGTTTGTCAGAAAAACCTTTGGTAAATGCACATGTGATTGTGCTGGTATTAAAAAGATTGTTCATCAAGAATGTGTGGATTATTGTCTCAACGCTACAACACTTTTGGGGTGATGTAATTGTTGTTTGATGAGAAAATTGGGGTTATTTCCTAAGGGCAAATCCACTTTGCACTACAAGTGCAGTTTCAGTGCAGTTGCAAGTGCACTTGTAGTGAAAAGTGTCTTTGCATTTAGTAAATAACAGCCAACAGTGCTTTGTATAAGGTTACACAATCACGCCATTTTCTGGACTCCACACATTTCTGTCAGGGTCAGCTCAAACAAACACAAGCAGTAAATGTCCACAAAGAAGAGCCTGGGGGTAGATGCCTGTCGAGAACTTGAGGTCCTGCAGGCTTCTCCCTGTGGCCAAATACCGCAAGGTAGCGACCAACCTCTGCTCCGCAGTGATGGCTTGCCTCATGCAGGTATCCTGCCTGCTGATATAGGGGGTCAGCGAAGCCAACAAACTGTGAAATACGGGGTCCGTCATCCTGAGAAAATTCCTGAAATCACCAGGATTATTCTCACGGATCTCACGGAGCAAAGGCATATGACAGAACTGGTCACGCTGAAGCAACCAATTCTTGGTCCATGAACTCCTCCTCGCCCTGTTCATGGACTGGACTTGTGTCAAGGTCAGGACCCCAACACCAAGCCCCCGCACAGCATGAACTGTACGAGGAGTACGCATACGAAACATGGCTAGAAAACGGTCGGCTGCTCAGAACGAAGTAACAGAACGCACTGAAGAACAGCAAGGCCTGTGAAGAGCGACCTGAAAAACAGCAACGAGCGGACAAGATCGCACAGAAAACTCCGATACGAACTGACTGCACGCACTGAAGAGCAAATACAAACCCACAAGCACAAACTGAACGGCAGAAAACGATCTGAAAGCCACGAGTCTGAAAAAGCGCGAATCGTCTCTCACCAAACTTTTACTAACACGAGATTAGCAAAGGGAGCCCAAAGGGTGCCTCGCTTGGTTCTGAACTGGCCTTTTCTAGTCTCGTCGTACGTGCTTGACGTCACCGCGTTCTTGGCGATCGGAAATTCCAACAACTTTGTGCGACCGTGTGTAGGCAAAACAAGTTTGAGCCAACATCCGTCGGAAAAAATCAGAGGATTTTGTTGTCGGAATGTCCGAACAAAGTCCGACCGTGTGTACGGGGCATTAGACTTACCATAATACTTACAACATGAAATGGACCTGAAGTGTGCCCTGGTCTTATGGTCGGTATACCAAAATAAGGGGGCAAAAACATTCAGGTAGGGGTGTAGTTTTGTTAGTTTTAGTTTTATTTATTGAGCAAGTTTGATGAATGCTTGTGCCGTTTCCACCTAAGGAGTGGGGATGTACCGGGCGAGGTAGGCAGAGTTTCCCCTGCTAAGTCTCTTAATGACGTGGTCTGGGACCCATGCCGAAATGTTGCCAAGGCCCCAATACTAAAGAGTGACCAGAGTACTGACTGGGGTCGAGGTGTAGGCTGCGTAGAAGAACCCCCAGGTGTTTGATGACCTGGCAGGCACTCAAGGGTTTACCCGAAAGGGTAATAGGGGACTAGAGTTTGAGTGTTCCGGTAGGAGTGACAGTAGGCGGTCGAGTATGGTTACAGGACACCGGACGTTGTTTATTTTATAGAGATGGATGTCTATCCTGGAGCTTGATTGCTGGGTTTTAGACACTGCAAGGTGGAGGATGAAATGGTGTTGGTAGCAAGCCAACTACACAGGACTTGGCCTGTGGGATTGCTGCCGGTGAACTCGCTGGGCCGCCAGAACCAGTAGTAGGCTAAGTAAATGGCTGCTTGTATGAGCAAACTGGGGAGAAGGCCAAATAACGAACTAGTAAAGATAGTAGACATGTCCCAGAAGATGGCAGCCTGGAATGAACGTACAGTGGACATTAAACTGGTGTTGCCAAGATAATTGCACCAGCCTGCGCAGGAAGGACATAACAGAGCGATGCGGAGCTTCATCAAGAAGATCGCCTCAGACTGGTTGTCGGTGGTAAAAGCCACGGCCTGTCCTGTCCAGATATGACCCTAGAATTGAGAGGCTGCCATGACCGGGTATAGCTTGAAGAGGGAGGAAGTCCGTGTAAACACGGGGTTTAGGAGTGTCTCTGGAGGCCATGTTCTTGTTAACCAATGGTGGCCAAAAATTGCAGCGAAGCCTGTGGAGGCTGTGGCATCTGTCACTACTTGGGGTGATAAGGGCGACATAGATAGTATAAACATTGATATACCGATCCACATAGTACGGAACCTTCTGGCATTGATAGGTCCGCTACTACCGCAGCGTCTAAATTAAGGATCTGAAAGGGGTCCTATGTCTGGGAGAGGAAGACCAGGAAGCATGACACAGAAGATCGATCCTGGGAAATGACCTGTATTGCAAAATTGAGCATTCCCAGGAAAGACTGAAGCTGCTTCTTAGTACACACCCGTGTATGGGTGAAGTCTTGGGGAACTGGCCTGATGTGGGTCAGCTTGTCAAGGGGAGGCTGGCCTGGGTGGAGTTGTTAGTTCGGAAGAGGTTATTGTAGACCTTGGTTCCGGATCATTGGGTTTTGGAGACCGCAAGCTGAAGGACGTAATGGTTTTATCAGCGAGTCAAGTGGTGTCTACATAGTACCTGGCTGCCAGTGCCACTAAAAGTGAATTTGTTAGGCCATAGAAAACCACAGAGGGCCAGGTAGATGGCTGCTTGGATGACTAAACTGGGGAACGTGTGAGGTTTTTGACATGTCCCTAAAGATGGCAGTTGTGATGGGCAAGCGTTTGCCGTTAGCTATGGACTGATGCTTCTGGATGCCACGTAGAAGGTATCTTACTATATGGGCCGTAAACACAGACGGCTCTCTGGGGTCCTGTAAGGACAGGAAAATGCTGGATGCTGGCTAGGTATAGCCTAATAGTGTTATGAGAAGGAGCCAGCTGCGTGTGGCAATACAATACCTGGTGCGGGATGGAACCTGAACTCAACTGACCTAAGCGAGAAATGATACAGAAAATGGTGAGTGGCTCATATAAAGATGCCACTGGAGACAATTGGCCGATTAAGTGCCACTGAAGAATGATGTGTGACTGATTGAGTGCCACTGGGAATGTGTTTGTAATGATTGCAAGAAATCATGCTAAGATGCGGCCCTGCAATGATTGCAAGAGTTGTGCTTAAATACGTGCTTGCAACAATTGCAAGGGAGTTTGTGTCAATGGAGATGTATTTGCAGTGACTGTGAGAAGTCCGTATTACTGCATGTGCTTGCACGGACTGCAAGGAGTTATGCTTGGATGCGTGTTTGCAACGATTGCAAGAAGTTATGTTTGGATGCGTGCTTGCAAGGATTGCAAGAGGTTATGCTTAGACGTGTGCTTGCAACAATTGCAAGAGGTTGTGACTGGATGTGTGCTTGCAATGATTGCAAGAAGTTGTGCTTGGATGCATGTCTTGTAATGATTTTAAGAGTTCTACTTAAATGTGTGCTTGCAACGATTGCAAGGGAGTTTTTGTCGCTGGAGATGCGTTTGTGGTGACTGTGAGAAGTTCGTATTACTGCATGTGCTTGCAAAGACTGCAAGAGTTATGCTTGGATGTGTGTTTGCCACGATTGCAAGAAGTTGTAACTGGATGCGTACTTGCATGATCGCAAGAATTTATGCTTGAATGCATGCCTGCAATGTTTGCGAGAAGTTCATGATTGGATGCGTGTTTGCAATTATTGCAAGAAAGTGTGCTTGCGACGATTGCAAGAAGTTATGTTTGGATGCGTACTTGCAACGATTGCAAGAAGTTGTGCTTGGGTGTGTGCTTGCAACGATTGCAAAAAGTTATGTTTGGATGCGTACTTGTAACGATTGCAAGAAGTTGTGCTTGGATGTGTGCTTGCAACGATTGCAAGAAGTTGTGCTTGGATGTGTGCTTGCAACAATTGCAAAAAGTTATGTTTGGATGCGTACTTGCAACGATTGCAAGAAGTTGTGCTTGGATGCGTGCTTGCAATGATTGCAAGAAGTTGTGACTCGATGCGTGCTTGCAATGATTGCAAGAAGTTGTGCTTGAATGTGTATGAAATTTAATCTGATATGAATCGGTTATAAAGTGTATGAAATGAATCCGATACGAATCGGTTGTATGAAATTAATCTGCTAAGAACCGATTGTAGAGTGTATAAAAATTAATCCAATATAAAATCAGACTGTGGAGAGTATGAATATGGATCCGATATAAATCGCTGTGCCACCGACGCGACTAGATTTGAATCGAACTGTAGCGTGTATAAAATTAAACCGATACGAATCATTTGTGTGTTGTATACAATGAATCCTGATACGAATCGGTTTGTAAAGTGTATGAAATGAAACCAACATAAATCGGATTGTGCGACTTTAAGGGGGGGATAGTAGTGAGGCGAAGGTTTTAACGAATGAATCGGGACCATGACTGAACTTCGAAAGAAGACGGGTGTGGCTTTTTTTTTTTTTTTTTTTAACTTGACTGACCTGGAGGAAATGACAGATGACAACCGGTGAAGGGTTTGACTACCTGACTTGAAAAGTGACTTGTAATGTGTTTAAGCGACAGGTGCATGAAATTAAGTAAAATGAGTGAAATGTTTATGCAATGATAGGGGCACAAATCGGTGTGCCATGACTGCGCCAATGAGGCCAAGCCAACTGGGGCCTGCTGGGATGAATCGATGCCTGACGGATGCCCTGGACTCGAGTCGGGACGCGGCATGTGACAACGAAATGAATGAAATGTTTGCCTTAGAGTGAAATGAATGAAAATGTTTCACCATGACAGAGGCACGAATCGGTCGTGCCGCAGCTGCGACTGACAACGAACCAGACTCTGGAGCATGTACTGAAATGAGGCAAAAAAGGAAAAACACTAGTGCACACCGGAACAAATCGGTGCATCACGGATGCGACTGGATTTGAATCGGAGTGCGGTATGCAACAGTGAAATGAATGAAATGTTTGCCCTGACAGAGGCACGAATCGGTCATGCCGCGACTGTGACTGACAGCGAACCACGCTCTGGTGCAGGTGCTGGATGAGGCCGAAACATTTTATTTATTTATTTATTTTTTCTTTTTTTTTTTTTCTTTTTTCCGACTGCAACAAACGACAAGTCGGACTGTGGAGTGCACGCCGGGACGAATCGGTGCATCTCGGATGGTACTGGATTCGAATTGGGCGCAGTACGTGACAGTGAAATGAGTGAAATGATGAAATGAATGAAATGATTTGTCATGGTAGAGGCACGTGCCATGACTGAGGCACGAATCGGTCATGCCGCGACTGCGACTGACAACGAACCGGACTCTGGAGCATGTACTGAAATGTGTCCGAAAATACCTGGGGCACGCCGGAACGAATCGTTGCATCACGGATGCGACTGGATTCGAATGGGAACGTGATATGTGACAGTGAAATGATTTCCCATGACAGAGGCACGAATCGGTGAGCCGTAAACTGCGACTGACAACGAACCAGACTCTGAAGCATGTACTGAAATGAGGCCGAAAAATAACTGGGGCACGCCGGAACGAATCGGTGCATCACGGATGCGACTGGATTCGAATCGGAACGTGATATGTGGCAGTGAAATGATTTCTCATGACAGAGGCACGAATCGGTGAGCCGCAAACTACGACTGACAACGAACCAGACTCTGAAGCATGTACTGAAATGAGGCCGAAAAATAACTGGGGCACGCCGGAAGGAATCGGTGCATCATGGATGCGACTGAATTCGAATCGGAACGTGATACGTGACAGTGAAATGATTTCCCATGACAGAGGCACGAATCGGTGAGCCGCAAACTACGACTGACAACGACCGGACTCTGGAGCATGTACTGAAATGAGGCCAAATAACAACTGGGGCACACCGGGACGAATCGGTGCATCACAGATGCGACTAGATTCGAATCCGAGCGAGGTACAAAATGCGGTGAAATGAGTGAAATGGGTGAAATGAGTGAAATGTTTGAAATGATAAGCCATGACAGAGGCACGAATCTGTGTGCCGTAATTGCGACTGATAACGAACAGGACTGTGGAGCATGGTATAAAACATGAGACAAGAACAAGTGAGACACGGCTGGACAAACAGGTGCGAAGTGGACGCAACTGGTTCCGAATCAGAGTGAGGTACGTAAAATGAATGAAAAATGTATTAGAAATGATAGAGGCACGAATCGTGGCTGAGTGCTACGGCTACTTGCAGGGTCCCTTAACGAATGACTCGTAAGTTCCGTACCGGGGTTTGAGCGACACAGTATCTAGCAAATGGTGATACATGATATGATGAAATATCAACGAAACCCTACCTGCGACAGCCGAGCCAGACACGTTTGTACGAAAAACTACGAACGGGAACGGAAGCCTCTCAGAAACTGCGAACGGGAACCGAAAGCCGCTGAAATTTCAAACGCGGAACTTCACGAACGCCAACGAGTTGGAAGAGTCGGCCTAGTGACGTAACGTACCGCGCACAGGAAACTGACAGAGACCACAGGCGAGCGGGTTGGTTAAATACCCCCCGGGCTCCTCCCATAAATTCAGGCCACCATACTGGCCTTCCTACATATATATATACACACAGTACATAGCTCCCAACTGTCCCTGATTTGGAGGGACTTTCCCTGATTTGGAGCAATGTCCCTAAGTCCCTCATTCCTCCTCATTTGTCCCTCATTTTGGTTTAATCTATATAGATGTATATAAAATGCACATTTTATCTATCAAAAAATGTTTTCCAGTGCTAAACCTTTCATCTGATTTTTAAATTGCTGCATTTATAAATTCTAAAAGCCAATATAAAGGAATAGTAGTGGTAAAAAAAGCACTTGTGGGTTTAACTAATCTTGTTTTTTTGTACAATTCTCCTTTAAGGGGGTGTGGCAAGGGGTGTGTCCTATGCCTGCATACTTTTGCTGATATGTGTCCCTCATTCCCATCTCAAAAAGTTGGGAGGTATGCACAGTATGTGTATATGTATTGTTGCTGACCATGTCCATCCCTTTGTGACTACAGTGTACCCATCTTCTGATAGCTACTTTCAGCAAGATAATGCACCATGTCACAAAGCTCAAATCATCTCCAACTGGTTTACTGAACATGACAATGAATTCAATGTACTCCAATTAATTAATTAATTAAAATAATATTTGCGCTAATATTAACCCAGTCAATCTGGGTTAAATACCTCAAAATAAATCTTCTTTGCTTCGAGATAAGGTTCCTAAATTTCTCCATGGCTCATTTCGTGGCTTGAATGGCATCATCGTGGTCTATTATTGTGTATAATGATGAGACATCTGCCGTAGCTATCCAATATTTTTGTTGTGGTCTTAACTCTAGATCGTTTAGAATTTGGATCAGATGTTTAGTGTCCCTTAAATAGGCCTCAGTGTTAGGTACTAAAGGTTGCAGGTATTTATCCACATATTCTCCCAGCCTTGCATTTATAGATTGAATGCCATTGATTATAGGTCTTCTCGGTGGTTGTGTATGATTTTTGTGGATTTTTGGTATTGTGTAAATAATGGGTACTTTACAAGTTTCAGGAACCAAGTATTTCTCTTCTTTTTTGGTCAAGATATTTTTTAAACTTCCTCTATGTACCAAATCCATCAGTTCTTTCTTGTACTCAGTGGGATTCCCCTTTAATTTTATATACGTATTTGTATCATCATTTTAATTAATAACTTGTTACAGGTGTCTGAACACTTTTTATAGTTTGCAGCTTTTGTATATATAATTTTTTCAGTCACATTTAAGACATATATTTCACAGGATTTATTTTCACTATATCTATTTCAGCACTTTAGTAATTTTTGCATTTGTACTGTACTCCAATTGTCTTCACAGACCTCAATCCAATAGAGCACCTTTGGGATGTGGTGGAACAGGAGATTCGCATCATGAATGTGCAGCTGACAAATCTGCAGCAACTGCGTGATGCTATCATGTCAATATGAACCAAAATCTCTGAGAAATGTTTCCAACACCATGTTGAATCTATGCCACGAAGAATTAAAGTGGTTGTAAACCCTTTACAATCACTTTTGACTACAGGTACGCCTAAAATAAGGCTTACCTGTAGCTACCATGGATATCTCCTAAACCTGCATGGGTTAGGAGATATGCCCTGTATCAGTATGTACTGACGTCATCGGCACATGCGCACTGAAACAGCGGCCGTTACCGGCGGCTCCCGCGAGCAGGAGTGACGTCATTGCGGCTTCTGCCAATCACAGCGGAAATAACTCCGGGAGCGATGTCGCTGGCCGGATCAGTCTACGAGGACCGCTGCGGGGGCCTGATCTAAGGTAAGTATTTCATAATGAGCTAGTATGCTATGCATACTAGCTCATTATGCCTTTGTCTTCCATCATGCCCTGGACGATGACGTCATAAGGAGCGAGGTCACTGGATGACATCACCCAGTGACCACGCCCCATGCCTATATAAGTCGTTGCGCACTGCGCACACGGCATTACAGCGGGAGAGAGCGTCGTGTCAACATCGGAAGAAGAGAAGAGGGAAGAAGACGACAGAGAAGACCGGGCCACTGCTAGCAAAAGAGCAGAAGATAGCGGAGGAGCCCGGCAGAAGATACCGGAGAGCGGGGGAAGAACCGGTGTCAGGAAAGGCTTGCTGAGGGCAGTGGTTCTGTGCGCGCGCCTGTGGATGGGGCGCACACGGCCATTGCCGCCAGAAACGCTATTTAAACCCTGTCATTACAGAGGAATCTTGCTGCCAGATCTACAGCATTCCCTGAGAGTTTCCTGAGTTCCTGATCAGTTCCTGTGACTACCTGCTTTCCTTGTGACTATCCTTGCCTTCCGCCTGCACCTGAACCCAGCCTGTCTATGACCCTGCTCCTGCCTGATCCTTTGGCTTATCCGTCTGTTGCAACCAGGCTTGCCTAGTGACCTTCCCTCAAGCCTCCTGCATCTGTTCCAGTACTGCTCCCCAGTGTATGACCCGGCCTGTCTGACCCTCCTGTGTCTCTATCCTTGGGACCATCCACCTGAATCCTGTGAGTGCCTGCTCTCCTGCTTCAGCTTCCTGTCTGCTGCATTCCAACTGCTGTACCTGCTGTCCAGCTTCGTCCGGAGCATCAGATCTCCATTCCAGCTGTTGATCCTGCCAGGCACTCATACTGTCCTGCACTCCTGTGCCTCCTGTCAGCTCTATCAGGGGCTGCAAGTCAGGACTGTAAGGGAGGCCTCCCTCTGCATATCGGGCTCAATAACCAGGTGCGTGACAGTATCTGGCAGCCATGTTTGAGCCTGAGCAGGGACCCTCACCTATGGATGAACTGTGCTTACACCTTGCTGGCCTGACTCAGGCTGTAAAGACTCTCCAGGAAAGTTATAATCATCTGGAAGAGCGAGTACAGGCACTCTCATCTCCTGCTGCCCCTCAAGGGACTTCTCAAGTCTCAGCCAGCCCCTCTTCCTCACCCACAGTGGTGATGTTACGCCCGGAGCCTCGTGTACCCACAGAGATTCGCTGGAGACCGTTGCAAGTTCAGGGCCTTCCACAATTCCTGTGAGCTTTTCTTCGCTCTTCAGCCTCGCACCTTCTCTTTGGAGACCACCAAAGTAGGCTTTGTGATTTCCCTGCTGCAGGACAAACTCCAATCCTGGGCACATCGTCTCCTAGAACAGAAGGACATGACCCTGACTAACCTGACCACATTTCTGGATGCCATGGCACAGCTGTACGAGGATCCACAATTATCGGCAACACTCTCTACAGCAGGGCCGCAGAGCTGTAGAAGACTACGTTGCCGAATTCAGGCGTTGGGCTGCTGACACCAACTGGAGCGATGCGGCCCTCCGCTATCAGTTTTATATGGCACTGTCAGATCCTCTTAAGGATGAACTGGCTAGGGTAGGGATACCACAGACCCTGGACAGCCTCATTACCTTGGCCATACAAATTGACCGACGCCTGCGAGAACGCAGGTCTGAAAGAACCATGGGACAATCCCGACCTACTTGGATGCTACCAAGGGTTCCTAGCCCCTCTTACCCGGCTCCTTCAGGACAACCTGCTCCAACCCCAGACACATCTGAGCCTATGCAACTGGGCGTTCTCCGCCCTTCCCTCACTGGAGAAGAACGTCAACACAGACGCATGAATAATTTATGCATGTACTGTGGGGAACCAGGACACTTTGTAAGAACCTGCCTGGCTAAGTCTAGTAAGTGCCTCTTAAGGTTCACTAATCAATCAATGCCTCCTCTCACCTCTCTGTTCCTGTTTTGTTGCAGCTGCCTGGAAAGAACCTTCAAGTAACCACTATCATTGATTCAGGGACATGCAGTTGCTTCATGGACTCCTCCTTCGCAGCCAGACATTCCATTCCTCTGCTACCCAAGACTCAAGGACTTGTCGTGCACCTTGCTGATGGGTCAGGCATCAAAACAGGACCTGTCACACAGGAAACAGCCCCTCTGTCGGCCACGGTTGCCAGTTGCCATCAGGAGCTGTTACGCCTTGACATTATCACCTCACCTTTGTTCCCCATCATCTTGGGCATGCCCTGGCTGTGGGCTCACAACCCCCATATTAATTGGACTACCAGAGGAGTTACTTTTTCATCTTCTTATTGCCATCAATTCTGTCTTCCAGAAGTTTCCAATAACTCCTCCTCCTTACTATGCCCGGACTCTGAAATTTGCCAGTTAGTCCCTGAGGAGTTTCACGACTTTCTGAATGTATTTAGTAAAAAGGGTGCAGAGACATTACCCTTTGGAAGAATCTTTCCTCTCACTGAGCAAGAGCTAGTTACTCTCAAGGAGTACATTGACGATAACCTTAGAAAGGGATTTATCCGCCCGTCCACCTCTCCAGCAGGACCCGGCATCTTTTTCGTAGAAAAGAAGGACCATACTCTTCGACCCTGCATCGATTACTGCAAACTCAACAAGATCACCATAAAAAATCGCTATCCTCTCCCCCTGGTGCCTGAACTCTTCCAGAGGTTGGGGGCTGCAACTATCGCTACTAAACTTGACCTTCAAGGAGCCTACAACCTGGTCCGCATCAGAAAGGGTGACGAGTAGAAAACGGCATTTCGCACTCGATTCGGACACTTTGAATATCTGGTGAATATCTGGTGATGCCGTTCGGATTGTGCAATGCTACGGCCACCTTTCAGCACTTTGTTAACGATATTTTCCGGGACTACCTAGATCTGTTCGTTATCATTTATCTGGACGACATTCTGATTTTCTTCTCCTCCATTGACAGTCACCATAAGCACATTAAGTGCGTTCTGAGTCGCCTTCGTCAACATGGCTTATATGCCAAGGCTGAAAAATGTGAATTCAAGAAACAGAGTATACAGTTCCTAGGACTAATTATTTCCATCGAGGGCATCAAGATGGATCCTCAAAAAATCTCAGCCATTTTGGATTGGCCGCCTCCTACTGACAAGAAGGGGGTCTCCTGTAAATTCATTAAGGAGTTTTCTGCTATCATCTCACCTATCACTCAGCTCACCAAACAAGGAACACGTTTTTACCTCTGAAGCCCAAGCAGCCTTTGATTCCCTCAAGAGTCTGTTCACCTCTGCCTCAGTGTTGAAACACCCTGATCCTGCTCTGCTATTTGTTTTGGAGGTGGACGCTTCTGAAATCGCTGTCGGTGCCGTGCTCTCACAACGTCAGGGTCCCAAGTCCCTTTTGTTTCCTGTTGCCTTTTTTTCCCGTAAGTTATCTTCTCCGGAAAAGAACTATGACGTCGGGGATCGAGAACTTTTAGCAATACAATGATAACATTTTCATACCCGAGAGTCTCCGGGTCACCATACTCGAACTTTGTCATGACTATGCCCTAGCGGGGCACTTTGGCGTTTCCAAGACGGCAGATTTGGTTCAGCACACCTTCTGGTGGCCCCAGGTTGCCAAGGACTGTAAGGACTATGTGGAATCTTGCCCTATCTGTGCCTGGAGCAAGTGCAACCAAACTAAGGCCTGGGGTTTGCTCAAACCCTTATCCGTCCCAGATAGGCCCTGGAAATATATTTCCATGGATTTCATTGTGGAGCTCCCTCCCACAGAAGGTCATTCTGCTTTATTTGTAGTCGTTGACCGGCTATCCAAGATGGCACACTTGAAAGGAACACCATCTGCCCCTGAAATGGCACAAGTTTTCATCAGGGAGATCGTCCGGCTTCACGGAATTCCTGTTAACATCACCTCGGATAGGGGTGTACAGTTCACCTCCAGGTTCTGGAAAGCTTTGTGCAAAACCCTTGGCATCAAATTGTCCTTCTCCTCGGCCTACCACGCACAGACTAACGGGCCGACGGAGAGGACCAACCAAACTCTTGAGCAGTACCTGCAGTGTTTTTCTTCATTTTCCCAGGACAACTAATTGTCCCTATTGCCACTGGCTGAGTTTGCTTGCAATAACTCTACTCATTCTTCCATAAAGCAAACTCCCTTTTTCACCAACTACGGATACCACCCATCATTCTTACCCAACTCTCTTCCAGAATGTCCGGTGCCAGCTGCTTTCAAAACTTTAATTTTTTTCAATTCAAACAACAAATTATTACAGGAAGCCATGGCCAAGGCGCAGGAACATAACAAAGAAATCTTTGACAGAAAGAGACGGAGAGAACTAGTCCTGAAACCCGGAGATCGGGTGTGGCTATCCACCGTTAACATAAGGCTTTCTTGCCCACGGTTAACATAAGGCTTGCTTGCCCCTCTAAGAAGTTGGGTCCTAGGTTCGCAGGTCCCTTTTCAGTGAAAAGAAGGATCAATGAGGTGGCCTATGAGTGGGAACTGCCGGAGTCCTTTCGGGTATACCATCTTACATGTCTCCCTACTTTAGCCCGCTGTCGCTAATCCATTTCCAGGACGAAGTTCCGACCCCCCTGAACCTGTGATTGTTAATGGGGAAGAAGAATATGAAGTAGAGACAATCATGGACTGTCGGAAGAGGAATAATCAGATCCAATTCTTGGTGAAGTGGAAGGGTTACGGCCCGGAAGAAAATTCCTGGGAACCGGAAAATAACATCCATGCCAAAAGATTAATTCTGTCCTTCAAGAGAACTCACCCTGAAAAAGCTGGCCCGGTTGGGCATCCAGAGGCTGCCCCTTGGAGGGGGGCAATGTCAGGAAAGGTTTGCTGAGGGCAGTGGGTAGCCATAGCTTGAAGGTCCTGCTTAGTAGGCAGAGCAGCCACTATCTCCCGGAGAGCACCCTCTGGGTGGCCAGCTGTCCCCACCGTGAGCTCCAGATCAGCCTGTGAGTCAGAGCGTCAGAGTGGGAGGTCCTCCTGCATGTCTGTGTTCCCTGCAGCCCAAGTCTGTGGTGCTCTCTTACTTGAGGTTACAGCAGCGCTGGCTGGGTTAACTCGTGGCTGCGCCATCTTGGATCCGGCCGCAGGAGAAGAAGCAGTGTGTTGCCGGAGGAAGTAATGGGTGATTTTGGGTCCCCTCGGTTCCCCTGCAGACTGCGGGTGTTTGCGGTCCTCGGCATGAGAAGCGGGACTTGTCTGTGCTATCCGACGGGCAATTCTCTGCTCCGGTCCATGCAAAGCTCTGGCTGAAATGTCCTTACGCCACCATCGCTAAGCCACGCCCCTATTATTATTAATTTGTTACGTTATTAGTAATTTGTACGTTTGTTACGTTATTTATTATTATTAACCTTGTCACAGAATCCGGGGCCTAAACCAACTTGAAACTCCCCTTTCCCTTTCGTAAGCTGAGGCCAAGGTTCATCGGACCATTTGTAATAACAAGAATGATTAATCCTATGAACTTACTCTTCCCCAATCTTACAAGTTCCACCTGGTCTTCCATGTGTCTCTTCTTAAACCTGCTGTTCCAGATCATTTTCCAGGAAGGGAAGACCCACCGCCACCTCCAGTTACCATTAGCGAAGAAGCCGAATTTGAGGTAGAAGCAATTCTGGACTGCAGAAAACAGGGGAGACAGACTTAGTATCTTGTCAAGTTGAAGGGATACCCACCTGAAGAAAAGTCATGAGAGCCTGAGGGAAATATTCATGCTCCCAGGTTGCTTCAAGAATTCCTCAGTAGAAATCCTGAGACAGTGTCACGTTTGGGCATCTGGAGGCTGCCCGTAAGAGGGGGGGGCACTGTCAGGGAACAAGCCACAGAAGACTTGCCTGAAGACCTGGCATGTTAGCCAATACCCAATATGGCCACACACATTTGCGCAGAAATGGGAACAAACGGGCGAATGCACGTTCACCATGGCACATGTTTGTGCGTGCCGGCACACGCACCTGCGCTAGATTATGGCACCCTCTGGCCTTAAAAAGAATACCTGATGCTCACAGACACCGCTGACTGGTCTTCAGCTTCCCGCTTCCTGGTCCCTTGTTTGCTTATGCTTCTAAGTTACCTGTTACCAACCCGGTTTGCTCTTGGATACCTCTTGTCTCTCTCCCAGCTCTGACCTTGGATTGCCCACAGATCTGCTCTTGTCTCCTGTCCTGTGTATGACCTTGGCTTACCTGACCATGTCTCTGATAACCTGTCTGCTGACCACTGGCTCACTGACCTCTGCAAACGTCCCTGACTATGCCTTCTGCTTTGCCCTGCCGACTGTGATCCCCCCTAGCGTCTACCTGCTGTCCCTACCTACAGTAGTCTTGTTGCTCCAGCTTGCAGTACTTACCTGCTGTATCCAGCCTGCTGAACTTACCACTGCAACCTGCTTCCTACTGTGTGCAGCCTACACAACCATCCGCTCCTCTGGGTCCTACTGCTCACCTCATCTGGTATTCACCTGCAAAGAGATCTCCTCACCTATAGCTCTCACCTGTGGCACAGCTGGAAATCCCTGCTTCTTTAGGCTTCATGTTCCCTGTTTCCACTTTCAGGGACACCGAGCACTCAGCTGCAAGGAGAGCCTTCTCAGCATTTCGGCTTTAGGACCAGGTACGTGGCAGATAAACAGTAACAAAGTATGTAGGAGGATTTGTTTCATCTCTGTTTATTTCCCAAGGCTCACCTCACTGGGTATACAGTGGGGACGGAAAGTATTCAGACCCCCTTAAATTTTTCACTCTTTGTTATATTGCAGCCATTTGCTAAAATCATTTCAGTTCATGTTTTTTCCTCATTAATGTACACACAGCACCCCATATTGACAGAAAAACACACAGAATTGTTGACATTTTTGCAGATTTATTAAAAAAGAAAAACTGAAATATCACATGGTCCTACTGTGACACTCATATATTTAACTCAGGTGCTGTCCATTTCTTCTGATCATCCTTGGGGCCGGGTTTACACTAGTGCAACAAACGCTCCGACATTGGGAGCTCATGCCGCATGACATGTGAAAATCAATGTTTCCCTATAGGAGCTGTCTTAATTGGTCCGACACAAGTCGGTCCGACTTTGAAAATGCTCCCTGTACTACTTTGGTCCGACTTTGATCCTACTTCAGCCCATTGAATATCATTGAAGTTGGATCAAAGTCAGATCGCCATCTTGCATGATCCGACTTTGGCATGAGACTTGTGCTCAGATGATCTTGAGGGGGAACTCCGCACCAAATTTTAAATACAAAACCGGCATGGGTTCCCCCTCCAAGAGCATACCAGGCCCTTGGGTCTGGCGTGGATTGTAAGGGGAACCCCCTACGCTGAAAAAACGGCGTGGGGGCCCCCCAAATCCATACCAGACTCTTATCTGGGCACGCAGCCCTGCCGGTCAGGAAAAGGGGTGGGCGCCCCCCCTCCTGAACCGTACCAGGCCGCATGTCCTCAACATGGGGGGGTGGGTGCTTTGGGGCAGGGGGGTGCCCTGCGCCTCCCCCACCCCAAAGCACCTTGCCCCCTTGTTGATGAGGACAAGGGCCTCTGCCCGACAACCCTGGCCGTTGGTTGTTGGGGTCTGCGGGCGGCCCCCAGATCCCGGCCCCCCACCCTATGTGAATGAGTATGGGGTACATTGTACCCCTACCCATTCACCTAGGAAAAAAAGTGTCAATAAAAAAACACACTAAACAGGTTTTTAAAGTAATTTATTAGGCAGCTCTGGGGGTCTTCTTCCGACTTCGGGGGTCTCTTCCCTCTTCTCTGCGCTCTCCAGCCTCTTCTCCATGCTCTCCGGTTGTCACGCACCTGGTTATTGAGGCCGTAATGCAGAGGGAGGCCTCCCTTACAGTCCTGACTCACGGCCCCTGATAGAGCTCACAGGAGGCACAGGAGTGCAGGACAGCACGAGTGCCTGGCAGGATCAACAGCTGGAATACAGATCTGATGCTCCGGATTAAGCTGGACAGCAGGTCCAGGTGGATGATCCCAAGGATAGAGACACAGGAGGGTCAGGCAGGCTGGGTCATACACTGGAGAGCAGTACTGGAACAGATGCAGAAGGCTTGAGGGAAGGTCACTAGGCAAGCCGGGTCGGCAACAGACTGGTACGGATAAGCCAAAGGATCAGGCAGGAGCAGGGTCGTATACAGACCGGGGTCAGGTGCAGGCGGAAGGCAAGGATAGTCACAAGGCAAGCAGGTAGTCACAGGAACTGATCAGGAACTCAGGAAACTCTCAGGGAAAGCTGTAGATCTGGCAGCAAGATTCCTCTGTAATGACAGGGTTTAAATAGCGTTTCTGGCGCCAATGGCCACAGGACAGTCAGTGAAGGGAAATATCCGCAATGGGACAAAGATGGCAAAAAAAAAAAACTGACAGGGTTATAGCCCTCCATTACTTTGTCCAAAAATGAAAAAACACATTTTGTCTTTAGTGACACTTTGAACTGGCCATAGGTGGTTGGTTTTTTTTTTCGTTCAGCCAGCATTTAGAGGTGGATGGGGGAACCCTCCCTGCTGTGCTACTGTTTTCTGACAGTGGGGAGACTGCTGCTCTATTGGAATGCACAGATCAGTGCTGGAGCCATTGACTGCAGCTTATGATTCAGTGGCTTTTATCTGACAGCGCAGTTGAACAGAAGTTGATTGGTAGATCGACTGTTCAAATGCAGTGACCACACATGGATCAAAATTCAGCCAGATCTCAATTCATCTATGGCCAGCTTTAGCTATATTAGAAGTTGATGGTAGTTACAGAAAATTTGTTATAGAAATAAAAAATCAGTCCAGTCAGATAGCTGCATGGCGCTGACATGACTGATTTCTGATTGGGACTCTAAAACAAAGTTAATACTGCAGCTGCAGGAACAGATTCACAGGACTCAATCACTGTGTTGAAAATGTCCGTTCCGTGAAAACTTATTATTACATGTTAATTTATACATAGATAAGAAAGGGGTGGTATGAGATGTTATTTAAAACTAACAAATAGAAATATATTATTAAAAACTAGCGAATAGAACAATTGCAAAAGTAAAACCTTGAGAAGGGAGGGGGGAGTAGAGAGCGTTTAGTAGGAGAAGTGTCTGTGTGTTAGGTGAAGGTTACAGAACACATTTCAACAGTGAGAACAAAATGGAGTCTCTTGTGCTTAAATGAACAGTACAGTAGGGGTGCAACGGATCGTTGCCGATCAGTGATCCGTACGGATCACCCTCCGCGGATCGGCACACCCGCGATCCGCAGAGCACTTTTCGGGCCTCAGCCATAGGAAAGGCCCCGGCTTCGGCCTAGCTCTTGGTACACCCGGAAGTGGCCGCTGTCTCGACAGGAAGTGACATTTCGTCGCCGCCATCTTGCTACACCCCACATTCCTGCACAGTACAATAATGATAGAGTGAGAAGGGGGCAAGCGGACATCTTGTTACACCCACCGGAGTTTTAAATTTAAAAGCCATTTTCAACACAAAACAAATACTGTATTTATGCATATAAGCTCGGTTTTGTGTTGAAAATGGCTTTTAAATCTAAAACTCCGGTGGGTGTAACAAGATTTGTGTGTGTTTTTTTTTTTGTTTTTTTTTTTATTATGCTGATCCGAGGATCGATCCGATCCGTGACTCTGATCCGAGGATCGATCCGATCCGTGAGATTTTTGATCCGTTGCACCCCTATAGTACAGTGAATGTCCATGTCAGCTCCAAACACTGCACAACCCCGGAATCACTGGTCAGATTGTACCTTTCATGGATCCATCAACTAACAAACTATAAAAGAACATAAGTGGTGGTTCTTTTAAAGCTTTCCTTCCATTTGCTTTATACTTTGTTGATGATCAGCCAGAGTAAAAAAAAAAAAATTCATAATTTTGTATCAATCAGCAGAACTGAGCTGATTGGTTCATAAATTCAATTGTATTTTGATCGATCAGATTATGAGGTTGCATGGTGGAAACAGAGATATGATTGGTAACTTAGGATTTGTATCTTTCATCTATCAACTGAATTCCACTTCTCCATGTGCGGCATATTGATTGTTTATGTACAGAAAAGGAATCCGCTACACACCAAAAGAATCACTATTATCTGCGTCTGTTAGTATAAAAAATCCACAAGCGTAACTTTGACAATCTTCGCCCCAATAGGGCTTAGTCAGAGAGATAGCGGTGGGGAGGAGAAGCTTCCAGAATCTTTGTCTTCAAGCATCCACACTGACTAATCCCCGTTCACACTGAATCTGACTTTGAAATTGTGTGACTTCCCTTAAAGTCGCTCGCATGATTTCAAAGCCGCAGGTCAGTGTGACTTGGCTGACATCTGTGCAAATTTATGCACAGATGTCTATGCAAGTCGCACCTAAAATCGCAATAAAATAGTGCAGGAACCTTTTTTTAAAATCAGTGCGGCACCACAAATTTGGGGTCACACCAATTTGAACAGTTCCATTGCCAACAATAAAGTGCGACTTTTCATGCTATTTGGGCCTATCAAATTGCATGACAAGTTGCACCGGTATGAATGGGGCCTGAATGTTGTCAACTATAGATAATTTATTCCTATTGGGAGAGATTGATCATAAAAGAAAAGAAAGATCATTTATGTTAGAACTCCTTGGCCTTACGTACACCTGTGTTTGTAGCCGACTACGATTTCCTGCAGGAGCCTCACTGGGTTTCCTGTGAACAGCTAGGGGTGGGAAGTCTCATTCAGGGCTGGTACACACCACCAAAACGTACTCCGGATCCGTTTCTGCACGTGCAATTTTAACAAGTTTTTGGCGCGTTACGGTGCATTGTTGATGCACTTCTGCTGCTTTTTTTCCCTTATATTTCCTGTTTTTTTTCTCACTGTACTGGGGTCAGGAGCGCTTTTTGATGCATTCCAGTGCATTTTTGATGTTTTACTGCATTCCAGTGCAGGAAAAATGCAGCATGTTCTACTTTATTTCTGGAACTGGAAAGCCCTGGAACTGACCACACTGGTGTGAACTATGCCATTGGAAACCTTATAATCTAGTTTTCATGCGCTTATGATGCAGAAAAAAAATGCACTGGACTGCATGTGGTGTGAACTGGCCCTCAAAGCATTGAGGCTGGCTTCATACTGAGGCAGTTTTCAGGTGTTTTAGCACTAGAAATAGCCTGTAAATAACGCCTGAAAACCGCCTCCCATTCATTTCAGTGTGACATTTCACACTGGGGCGGTGAGCTTGCTGGACATTAGAAAAAGCGTCTTTGGTGCGGTTTGGGGGCACTGTATATAGCACTCCCAAAACCCCTTGCCCATTGAAATGAATAGGCAGTGCTCCTAAAGCGCAGCAACATGGGCGCTTTTAACCCCTTCTTTGGCCGCTAGCAAAAACGAGCTTCGGTGGCCCCAACGTAAGAGTAGCCAGAGAGGCTGACAGAGGCCGCGGCCATTCGCATGTGATTGGACAAGCAGTGATTACCAGTAGAGGGTCCGCCCTTGGCACAAGCAGTCTGCATCCTGCGCCCACCATCCTTAGGTAATCACTGCTTGGAACAGGCCGCAGGAAATTCTAGTCAGCCTTGAATGTATGTGTGAATGAGGCCAACGTGTGACCTCTACACTCATCTAATCATAATATACAACCTCAGAACATAGGTGAATGCATTTGTTCCTGTGTCCAGCCCTCATATTAGATCCGTTTCCAGTTGATTATCTGAGCCTCCATTACTATACTATAAGCTGTGGCCAGTATAATATAGGAAGGTCACCACCCAGTCAGGCAGGCCTAGCTCCCTCTCCCCGCCATTTTGGCCGCTGGGCCCTGAGTGAACTATACTTCCCGTCACCACCCGGGAAATGCGCAGAACACAGGGAGGCGGGGGTGAGGCGAGTCTCCAAGATGGCCACTTGGGGAAGGAGGCGCGCTGGTGTGGGGAGAAGAGATAGGTGAGCCGGGGACGGTGTGTGCTGTGCGGTGTCCGGGCTGTGATATGTCCGCTCCCCGTACAGGGAGGGAGAGGTGATCGGGGCGCCTGCTCCGTGTACATGAGGGTGTCATGGCTGTCATGTACCAGGCCCGAGGTCAGCAGTGCGGGGGGGCCCGGACAGGTCACACGTGTCTCTATAAAGCTGGGAGGGGATCGGCCGGCCATGGTCACCTTTTCCTTCATTCCTTGGCCGGCCCGTATGATGTGTGCTCTGTACTATCCCATAGGGAATACACTGCGCTTCTATTACCCCCTCCCCCGCTACCCGCCCTCTGCATTAGGACGGTGGCTCCGAATTCGGGACAATGTAAAGTTTTCTACTTAGCTGTGTAAAGATTTGTTCTCAGGAGGTCACTGGAGAGTAATGCAATGTACATGACAGGTCACCTCTGACAGCTTCTAATACTGATCATTCCATGGGGACCACACCACAGGGAAAGTGTCTGCTGATGTTTTCTCCTGACAAGATCTACAGAAATAGGACTGAATGAGGGAATTCCACAGATTGGGGCATGGAGAGAGGCCACAAAGTTCTACATGTGCAGATCGATGTCACCCATATTGTGCCAGTTTCATAAAAACAGTGAATAGTACTTCCTCAAGTTTTATGAAATAAAAATATCATGTACCTATGTTACTTCCTCCACGTTCTCGTCAAGTACCTATGTCCATGTCATCCTCCAGCGATGTACCTATGTTAGTCCCTCCATGTCATCCTCCAGCGATGTACCTATGTTAGTCCCTCCATGTCATCCTCCAGCGATGTACCTATGTTAGTCGCTCCATGTCATCCTCCAGCGATGTACCTATGTTAGTCGCTCCATGTCATCCTCCAGCGATGTACCTATGTTGGTCCCTCCATGTCATCCTCCAGCGATGTACCTATGTTAGTCGCTCCATGTCATCCTCCAGCGATGTACCTATGTTAGTCGCTCCATGTCATCCTCCAGCGATGTACCTATGTTGGTCCCTCCATGTCATCCTCCAGCGATGTACCTATGTTAGTCCCTCCATGTCATCCTCCAGCGATGTACCTATGTTGGTCCCTCCATGTCATCCTCCAGCGATGTACCTATGTTAGTCCCTCCATGTCATCCTCCAGCGATGTACCTATGTTGGTCCCTCCATGTCATCCTCCAGCGATGTACCTATGTTAGTCGCTCCATGTCATCCTCCAGCGATGTACCTATGTTGGTCCCTCCATGTCATCCTCCAGCGATGTACCTATGTTAGTCGCTCCATGTCATCCTCCAGCGATGTACCTATGTTAGTCGCTCCATGTCATCCTCCAGCGATGTACCTATGTTAGTCCCTCCATGTCATCCTCCAGCGATGTACCTATGTTAGTCCCTCCATGTCATCCTCCAGCGATGTACCTATGTTAGTCCCTCCATGTCATCCTCCAGCGATGTACCTATGTTAGTCCCTCCATGTCATCCTCCAGCGATGTACCTATGTTAGTCCCTCCATGTCATCCTCCAGCGATGTACCTATGTTGGTCCCTCCATGTCATCCTCCAGCGATGTACCTATGTTGGTCCCTCCATGTCATCCTCCAGCGATGTACCTATGTTAGTCGCTCCATGTCATCCTCCAGCGATGTACCTATGTTGGTCCCTCCATGTCATCCTCCAGCGATGTACCTATGTTGGTCCCTCCATGTCATCCTCCAGCGATGTACCTATGTTAGTCGCTCCATGTCATCCTCCAGCGATGTACCTATGTTGGTCCCTCCATGTCATCCTCCAGCGATGTACCTATGTTAGTCGCTCCATGTCATCCTCCAGCGATGTACCTATGTTAGTCCCTCCATGTCATCCTCCAGCGATGTTTCTTATTTTTGTCCCTCCACGTCCTCCAGTGACCCACCTATGTTTGTTCCCCCACTTTATCCTCCAGTGATGCTCTTATGTTAGTCCCTCCATGTCCTCGTCTAGTAATGTTCCTTATTTTTGTCCTTCCACATCCTCCTCCTCCAGTGATGCTACTATATTCGTCCCTCCACTTTATCCTCCAGTGATGCTTCTATGTTGGCCCCTTCACTTTATCCTCCAGTGATGCTTCTATGTTGGCCCCTTCACTTCATCCTCCAGTGATGCACACGTTTGTCCCTGTTTCCTTCTCCAGTGATGCACCCATGTTTGTCCCTCTGTTACCTCCCCCAGTGATGTACCTATGTTTTTTTTTTTTATCTTAAATTTCATTTTTTTAAACATCTGTATCATTTCACTTCCTGAAATCCTCTCTTAGGTGAGAATGATTTTGCACTGAACACTGATTAGGCACAGTGTTCAGTTCAAAATCTTGCACATCTGCAACCACAGGTCTTTAGAAGCGGGCAGAGGTCCCATAGACTGGCAGAGGCACCCACCGTGTTTTGTCCATGCATGTGGAATTTTGCACATATGCAGACACTGCAGGTTATGGCTAGTTCCCGGACCTGGCAGAGACTTTGTGTGGCTGTCCATGTGTGGGATCCTGTTTCAAGATGTCAGCCCAGGAGCAGAGCTATGAGGGAGAAGTTTTCCTGCAAGTAATTTTCACACAGGGACAATTATTGGGGCATAAATGTTTAATTGCAGTGAGGTAGAGTGGCGTTTCTGCGTAGCTGCATGCTGCCAGCCTTGCCCAGAGCAGTCCCAGTGAAAAGTCAAGGTTGTTTCCCATTACGGTGTCCATACTACTGCTTTCTGAAAGTGTGTGCTGAAAAAAAAAGTACTGGGGGGGGGGGTATATTAAATTCACATCTTTTTTCAGCAAAAATATGTGCATTTAAAGTGGTTCTAAAGAATGAAGGTTTTTCATCTTCATGCATTTTATACCCCCCCCCCCCTCAGTTGTCCCCCTGTCAGAGCACAATAGCACAGCCAGGGAGATTGCTGTACTAATGTCACATAGTTAGTACAGAGGCTCCTACGGAGCTGTTGGTTTTGTTTGTGTTCAGCCCTTTTGGGTTAAAAAAAACTAGTGTGTGCTAGGCTTTAAGCTGGCCACACTCAAAGTGTATCACAGCCAGTTTCTGATGAATTGGCTGAAATTCACTTTGTGGGTGGCCTTGGTTTCAATGTCCAGCATCCCGCCCAACATCCTTTGATTGAAAAATTGAAGGAGCTGGCTGGCAAATTGTCGGCTGCACAGCAACTGCACCCAATCGGATGCAGCCATTGTTCTGGTATCCTGACACCTGCCAGTGTCAACTGTCAAAATACAATAGCTGGAATCCCACATTTGTCCTTCTGTGCTGTATAGCTTGGAGGAATCTTGTTAGAAGAATGAAAAAAATCTTATAAGTATATGGCCAGCTTTGCTATTGAAAAGAAAACTGCTGAATGAAAGACAAGAACCGAACCTTCTTGCTGAGGCATAGGGTCAGAGGTAACCCCTAGTCAAACAATTTGTAGCCTGTCAACAGGCTGACCTGGCACACAGATTTTCATCAGTTCACATTCAGAGTAAGGCTGGCCATACATTATACATTTTTCTTGTACAATATTCCTTTTAGATTTACCAAAACCATATAATATGAGGTGTACCCTAAACACATCCATTTGTATGCAATCAGGCAGGCCCTTGCATTACATAGTTGAAGGTAAATCTAAAGGAAATTGAATAAGAAAGTTATATAATGTATGGCTCGTTTTAGTAAGGCCTCATTCACATGGACCTACTTAAAGCTGAACTAAAGGGAGGAATACTCCCCTTTCCCAATGCTCCCTCGCCAGTATCATCTCGTGTGTCCCAGGTTTTGACCATCTTCATTGGCTGGTGTGGGATGACATCACTCCTGCGCAGGAGCTAGTCATCCCGGCACACAGGATCAGTCCAGCTGCTGTAAGCTGAGCTGCGCATGCACAGCTCAGTTTACAGTCCAGGGATTGCTTTGAGCAGGCAGGCAGGTGTGTTTTATTGCAGAAGAGACATTGTATGCAGTAAAATGCATCCCTGCTCAGTGTATCATAGTGGAACGTTGGTTCCGCTTTAAGGCTACACCTGTGCGACATCCGTTCAGGTGTTGGTCCCCAAAGATCCAGCTGATGGTATATGCAAATCTTTGTGTAAATAATTTACTAATGCGCAAACCACATAGCTACGTAAATAAATTAGTAGCTGCCAACAAGAAAAAGTGTTCACACACTAAACAGAAATGAGAAAGTAAAGAAATGTGGCGCTTACTAAAACCTTAAAGCTAAGCAAATCCTAAATAAATAAATTAATAAATAATCAATAAAAATAAATATCTGTGCAAACAGTGCAACGATAGCAACTATATATTAAAGCGCAAAAAATAAACCAGTTGGTATAAATACCAGTATTGAAGTGAATGTGTAGTAATATCCAAAAATAAAGTGCAAAGTGACAGTAAAAAACTTCCAAAAGGTGCAAATACAATCAATTTGTGACAACAGTCTTTATAAGTGTAATAAATCCAAAGAAGCGGTGCTGGATTCCAACAGACAGAACAGTTCATCCAATATATAGTGCATCCAGATATAAAATGCATGTGCCACACTCTAATAAGGGTACTCCATCCGATGTGAGTGATACCGTTTCCCCCAGCCTCTCACCTCATATAGAAATCAATCAAGCTTAAATATTCCACACAAAGTGCATGTGCCACACTCTAGTTTGGATACTCCATCCACTGTGAGTGATACTGTTTCCCCCAGCCTCTCACCTCATATAGAAATCAATTAAGCTTGAGTATTCCACACTAGCCGATCGATTCCTCTGTAGGTCAGGAACAATCAGGCTCTCAGATTGGCAGCACTCAATGGCATAGCATGGAATGGCAAAGGCAAGAGGAGGACTCCATAGTGTAGTATTTAGCAAATGATTTTAATATTAATGTAGTAACAACTTACAATTGCAGAAATGAATGAACAGCATAAACAAAGGAGACTTCTGGTCTCGGCCATAACTGGAAGTAATGTCACCACGGCTCCTTTCCCTCACAAGTATTGTCACTGACCACATGACTTTTTCAAAGGGAAAGTAACGTGGTCAGTGACATCACTTCAGGTCACGGCCGGGACCAGAAGTCTCCTTTGTTTCTGCAATTGTAAGTTGTTACTACATTATTATTAAAATTATTTGCTAAATACTACACTATGGAGTCCTCCTCTTGCCTTTCCATGCTATGCCATTGAGTGCTGCCAATCTGAGAGCCTGATTGTTCCTGACCTACTGAGGAATCGATCGGCTAGTGTGGAATACTCAAGCTTAATTGATTTCTATATAAGGTGAGAAGCTGGGGGAAACGGTATCGCTCACAGTGGATGGGGTATCCAAACTAGAGTGTGGCACATGCACTTTAAGTGTGGAATATTTAAGCTTGATTGATTTCTATATGAGGTGAGAGGCTGGGGGAAACTGTATCACTCACATCGGATGGAGTACCCTTATTAGAGTGTGGCACATGCATTTTATATCTGGATGAACTGTTCTGTCTGTTGGATTTATTACACTTATCAAGACTGTTGTCACAAATTGATTGTACTTTTTGGAAGTTTTTTACTGTCACTTTGCACTTTATTTTTGGATATTACTACACATTCACTTCAATACTGGTATTTATACCAACTGGGATTTTTTGCACTTTAATATATAGCTGCTATTTTTGCACAGATATTTATTTTTATTGATTATTTAGGATTTGCTTAGCTTTGAGGTTTTAGTAAGCGCCACATTTCTTTACTTTCTCATATGCAAATATGGATGTAAAAGATGAGCTTGGCACCACCTATTCTAGCTCCTGAACTGTTGGTGGTTTGTGTTAAGTGGGTTTACTTAACCATAGAAAACCTTGGTAGAGCTTATAGCCAAGCTTTGCTTTTACAGGAAAAGTTCCCCTTATTAGAAGATCTACTGGTCACCTCTGTTTACTTAGTATTTCAGCATGTGCTTTGTTTTAACCACTTAAGGACCAGCCTCGTTTTGGAATTTAGGTGTTTACGTGTTTAAAACATTTTTTTTGCTCGAAAATTACTTAGAACCCCCAAACATTATATATTGTTTTTTTTCTAATACCCTGGAGCAGGGGTCTCAAACTCGCGGCCCTCCAGCTGTTGCGAAACTACAAGTCCCATGAGGCATTGCAAGGCTGACAGTGACAAATATGACTCCCACAGGCAGAGGAATGATGGGACTTGTAGTTTTGCAACAGCTGGAGGGCCGCCAGTTGGAGACCTCTGCCCTAGAGAATAAAATGGCGGTCATTGCAATACTTTTTTTAACGCCGTGGTTATTGCAGCTATAACAAGGATATCCGTCATATCCGTCATTTGCCATAACAAGGATATCCGTCACCAAAAAAGGGACGTACATCGGCGTGCGGCGGTCGGCAAGTGGTTAATTACCTAGGGTTGTGGCCTCAGACCCTATTCTTCTCCTCTTATATTTACATTCAACGCGGTCAGTCCATGTTCGGGTGTCCTCTTCACTGTCTCAATGTCATCAACAGTTCCTAGTGGCTGTCCGGTGGTGGAGTCCTCTCAGGTTCCAGACGGGGAGTAACAACATTGTGAGGGAAATGTCTGGCACTGGATGGCCCGGGTACATCTGTAGTGCTTGATTAGTGGTCCTTGCACACAGAAAGGGGGCTGTAGAGGGGCCTGGAGAGTAGACTTGGGTTGGTATACCTTGCTTCACAAGGAAGGGAAAAAAACACAAGTAGGATGAGTTAGAGGAGGGTGGGAGGGGTTCATGTTTTAAACAGGGTTTAGCTTCAAAGACACTGTACATTATCAAACGTCTTTGTTGTCTTAACTAGGCATTAGTGTAGTTATATTTCCTGTTGTGGCTGCAGTTTGTAGGTTCATGGCTGATAGATTTCTTATGTCCATGTATTCATTCACCTTGCTTGTTCCAATTAACTAAAGGGACATGCAACTTTTTATTTCGGGTCCCAATGAAAGCCTCACCATTTCCTCTGTGTTGCATCACAGATGCGGGAGTGCTAATATAAAAGACTGCTTGGTGTGATCTCTCTCTGCTCTGTCTGCTTGTTTCCATTTCTGATCTAATTCATTATCTCTCACCAGGAGAGCACTAAACTAAGAGGACCTAGGATTGTGACATGTCATTTTGTTCACAGGAAGTGTCAGTTCTTAGATTACAGAGGTCATGCATTAACCTGTGTAGTACCAAGCTGCATGCCTCCTGTTTGAACACCAAAAGAAACTGCTGACAAAGGAATGTGAAGATCTACTCCACTATAGGCTATGTGTACAGACCAACAAATTACATCGTAAAACCATAAGACGAATGCACATATTATTCAGGTGAAATTCACAAGGTGCAGGTAGGAAGGTCTATAATACCATCAAATACTTATTGCACACACAGGTTTGCTTTAAAAAGCAACACTATAATAACAGAAGCTTAACAACTTGAGCTCTGGAATATTTACCCCCTTCATGATCAGGCCATTTTTTGCTGTTCAGCACTGTGATACTTTAAGTGGTAATTGCTCGGTTATGTAACGCTGTACCCAAATGAAATTTGTATCCTTTTTTTTTTTACACAAATAGTGCTTTCTTTTGTTGGTAATTGATCACCACTGGGTGTTTTATTTTTTGTGATATAAACAAAAAAAGAACGAAAATTTTGGGGAAAAAAACCCCAACATTTTTTACTTTCTGATACAAAACCTATCCAATGAAAAAAAAAAAAAGAATTTCTTCATAAATTTTGGCTCTGTGTTGATTGTCAACACATCGCTCTGGGAGGGGGGGGGCACACGTGTCCGTGCCCTGAACCTGAAAGCAGGCAGCAACGTATGGATATGTTGTGTTGCTTGTGCGGGCCACCCGTCCGCAGTACATTGCAGGCGGGCAGCCCAAAAGTGGCTAATTTGTTATTTATTTTTAAGGCTAGAGCTACACAGGTGATACTTGCTACAGAAAATTGATTGTAATTGGGGGATACAGGAAGTAGATAGAGAGGACGTTACACTGCACAGGCTTCTCCCAAGTCCGCTGATGCTGATACTGTGAGGTATCTGTATAGACTGTAGGTTTAAGATTGCACATCAAGGTAAAATAAATAGCTGTGTTTGAATTCATTAGTAGCCCAATGACTGGTTTTACTTGATGTCTGAAATTAGTTAAATAATAAAAACGGCAGATTAATAAAAATGTTTTCTCTTTGACAGGGTTCCCTTTTCCACATGTGAGTGGTACATCGTGCACGAGATCTACAATGGTGAAAATGCACAAGACCAGTTTGAGTACGAACTGGAGCAAGCACTCGAAGCTCAATACAAATATATAGTGATCGAACCAACCCGTATTGGAGATGAAACTGCACGCTGGATTAGTGTGGGGAACTGCCTACACAAGACAGCAGTACTTTCTGGTACAGTGTGCCTTCTCACTCCACTCGTTTTGCCTTTTGAGTATTCACCATATATGTCTCTGCCAGCTGGTATTCTCAGCTTGGCCTGCTCTACTCTTTATGGAATCTCCTGGCAGTTTGATCCTTGCTGCAAATATCAGGTGGAGTATGATGCCTATAAACTATCAAGACTTCCACTACACACTCTTACCTCCTCTACACCAGTTGTGCTTGTAAGAAAGGATGACGTTCACAGAAAAAGACTTCAAAACACGATAGCACTTGCTGCATTGGCATACTGTGTAAAGAAGCTGTACGAACTTTATCTTGTATGATTTCCATGGATGCTGAGCATGCAACAATATAAACCCTTTTTTTGTGAAATTTGATTGAGATTGAAGAATTTCTCCAGAAAAAAATTTGGTGCTACTGCACTGATTATTTTCAGCGCTTTACAGTAGAAGGATGAGGACCTGCTTTAAAGTCATTATACCCTAGCTGCAAGTCATAAACATAACAGGGAATACATGAGTTTTAAAAGTGGGTGATGAGGGAGATCTTTTTATGTTGAACATAGAATTATGTATTTGTTGTACTACACTTAACTAGCCAGAAGCCCATGTGACCATTAAAATCAAAACTAAATAAATGGCTACTTGCTTTCATGTTGTGCACTAAGAAAGTTTAAGTACAAAAATGTCCTAAAGTCTTGTCGCTCTAAGCCTAAAGTACCTTTCTGTGTTCTGAACTTGGTTTGTACAGTATATCTGATCACATCTAGTTTTCATGATGCACCAAGGTTCACCGTTTGACATTTTTTGCTTATTGTTTTTTTTTCTCTTTAATGTTTTGCTAGACATACATGCAACAATATGATCATTCTATATAATTACCATTTAGGTGAGAGAATGAGTGATTTGCACACTATATAAATTGGCTGTCTGAAAATGCTAAACAAATGTAACAAAATCTAATCTTTTTCAGATGATTGGTTATTTTACAAGGAAAGGATCTGTTCTATTATCAATCAAAAGTTTATCAGTATGTATGACCAGCATTGATGTTTAAAGCTAAACTCCCAGTATATATAGAAAAAGTTGTGCAGTTATTTATTCATTTAGACAAATTAAATGTATTTAAAAATGCAATCAGTGAAAGTACATAACATTTGTCGTAAATTCAGTCTCTTGTAACCCTCTGTATAGCAGCAGTTAGACTGTAAGGAGGTCAAACACTAGCAGCCAAGCTCTGCTGCTTGTATGTATCCTTAGAAGAGGAGGGAGCACCTCCACTTTTGTCTTTTGCCTAACAACAGCTTTACAAATCATTTGACAAGTGGAACTTTATAACATGCAGGTCTAAGAAATATTTTCTGAGCTAAATAAGTATTGATTTTTATATTTATATTTCCAGTCAGGTGGAATTCTAGACTCCATTTCTCATGTTGCCCATAATAACCTTAGCTGATTTGATTAAAAAAGCCAATTGGTTACAGAGCTTCATAATTGTAGCACAAATTTACATGCATGGGCTGCTTGATGGCATTAAATCCAAAACTAAAAATGTAATGTATTGCAGCTTACCAATCATTAGATATGGTGGCTGCATCAGTTTTCTATGGCTTTTTTACATCTGTTTTTAATTGACGATCTGCCCAGTAACACACCCCCTGTATTGGTGAGACAAAACTCTGGAGGAATAAGCATAGAAGGCACAACATATGGATGCATTGTTAGTTTGGAATAGGGGGGGGGGGGGGGGGTAGTGTTAAATGTATCAGCAGATTTAGAACCACTAACAAACTTAAGCCAAACTCCAGCTCACACTTTATAATCAGTAACACCAAACTTTTTTTTTTTCATTTTGGGCTAAAGGTTTTGCATGATTAAATAAAAGCTAATCATTTGAATCACCCCTGCCATGTCAAATGGTTTGTCTCATCCCTGTAAACTGATAAATTCTGCTGGAGAGTTTGTGCTGTAAAAGACATCAGACTTGCTGGCTGGATCACCAGATGAAAATCAAAGAAAGAAAGCCTAAAAAAGAAAATGCAGCCATCAAATTTAAGAATTGGTAAACTGCAATATAATGTTTGCTTTTGGGTTTAATACTGCTTTAACTTGGCATATCATTCTTCAGTTATTTAGAACAACATTTAGAACAACAGATGAAAGAACAGAGAGCCCTTTCTTGCACAGCTTTATTTGGCAGTCATATGATTATCTACTTATTTCATTTGGAAAGCTGCAGTGCAAAACTAGATTTTCTTGCTCTCTTTGCTATCTCATCCTTGCTGCTTACTTAAACACTTTTAACAAAAAATAATAAATAAATGCACATATTTTTGCAGGTAAAAAAATAAATGTGCATTTATTTTTTTCTATGGAGCCTGCACAGCATTGCGCCCACAATCAGCAGATTGTATGTGCAGTCTCAGGCTCCTGCAGATTCTCAGCTTAGCTGTATGCTCATACCTCGTATGGGCATACAGTTACCTGAGAGAAGGAAGCTCAATGGACTATGAGCAATGGCTGATGCTACATGTAGGCATTAATTTACAGGAACCTGTGAATGAATGTCGTGGATGTGTGGGCTGAGCCCGCACATCCGTGCTGTTTTGAAATTGTGATAGCGGGTGCAGGGAGAGGATCCCTCCGCAGCTGTTATGGGGGGGGGGTTCAGATGCTGGAACATGTTACGTGTTCCACTCTAAAAACAGGTGGAATGTGTAAAACGTTCCAAAGGTGAACTTATACTTCAAGCGTCAATTTATTAACATTAGTGAACTTCTGTACCATTATTACCTTCATATCTGCTGCAGAGCTGCACTGAAAGTGAAGAAGATTCAGCAGGGTCAACCAGTCAGGCTCACTTGCATTGCTCAGTGCTGTCCTTCTAACACATCAAACTTACTTAGGCTGGCCATACACACTGCAACCACAGGTTGAAGGAAAGAAATTTGCACAATTCCCCCATTAACACAGACCGTGTTGACAGTAGAATCAGTAATTGTATTCTCCCAGCAGGGAAAGCCGTGAGAAGACTGTAATTGTTGCTAGCAGCCCCTAGCGATAATCGCAAGAGAATCCGGCAGGCTGGTTGTACCGAAGTTGATCAATTAACTTGGTAAATTCAGCCTGCCCATTAACGGTTCGAATCTCAGCCGGTTTAGCATAAATGAACCATGTATGGCTGGCCTTACAGGAAGGGAAAACACAAATAACCTCTTTATTGTCCAGTCAGCAGATAGTGACACTATCATATACATTTTCTATACCAGAGAAAAAGTGGCTTTGCTCTTATTGCTATGCAGTGTGGAAGGGGTATAAGAATCACAACATCAGCAACTTAATGTTACTACATGTCTGGGCAGGAAAAGCAGTTCATGAATATGTATTAGCTGCAAGGCTGTAATTCAGCTTTAAAATTTGTTGTATATAAAAATTTAATTTGAAATAAAAGAGAAGTTACATCTTTCCCTTTTATTAATGCCTAAAGATAAAGAGACTAGGGTAAACCACAAAGTCTTTGTCAGTGGAACTTGACATTACTAGAACTGTTACTCTCCTAGCTTTTGCTGTGCCCAGCAGAAGGCTAAGGGCCAGTTCACACCACATGCAGTCCAGTGCATTTTTTTTCTGCATCAAAAATGCATGGAAAGTAGTTTATATGGTTTTCAGTGGCATAGTTCACACCAGTGCGTTCCAGAAAAAAAAAAGTAGAACTTGTTGCATTTTACCTGCACTGGACTGTACTGGAACACTGTAAAATGCATCAAAAACACCCTGGAACATATGTCCTTATTTAAGGTTAAGAGAAAAAGGGGGGACTGGACTGCATCAAACTTGCATCAAAAACACACTGGAACACATAAAAAATGTGCATGCAGAAAAGCATCTGGACTGCGTTTCTATGGTGTGAACTGGCCCTGAGAGACTTGTGCTGGTGACAGCTACTTTGATGGTCTGCTTAATGTGCATTGTCCTTTTTTTATTTTATTTTTTAAATTCTTTTAATAGTTTTTTTTTTTTTTTTTTTTTTTTTTTTTACTGTTTCCATGGAAATGAGTCATGCAAGAAGTCATTGCTGCCACAATAATATGTATAGTATGAGTGCTAGAAACCAGGATGATGTGTGCATTCAGAACAGAAATAATATACTAGCCATTTTTCAGCACAGGTGTACAATTTCAGATTTCCTATCATCTTCCAGGACAGCACATTGGAGAGATTGTAAAAGAAAGCTTTTTAAACTTGAGTCCCAGGTGCTGTTTTAAAGCAGCACTTTGTTAGCAGCCATTTGTTCCAGTACCATTATAAACCAAACCCAATGTCATTGGCTGCTGCCAATGCAAGTATGGTTCAGTGTTCAAACTGCTAGCTGCCAATGACACCTGAGGTCTAGCCCTATGCCCAGGAGCTTAAAGGCTTTGGGACCAAACTATTTGCTTTAAGAAAACACTTCTGATAAAATTATATGTGCACTTTGTTTACCTGTAATAGCTTCTTTTTTTTTAGACATCCATAAGCCCAGAGACTGCTACTGGGCAGTTGTATCTTCAATGTGATGATAGCAGCCCCAGCAGGCTCAGAACTGTCACTCAAGTGACACTCCTATAGTATTCCACTTTGGTTATCCCCTTGCAGCTGTATAAAAGGTTATGTAGTTTAGGTGAGGGCGCCAGAGGAAGCAGGCCAGCACAGAGAGTCAACCGTCATTCCCAGGAGGGGACAAGGAGGGAGGGGGCCATGCTGGGGAATTGACCCTTGCTGAAATAATGTAATTTTCTAACATGTTCAAGGACACATTGCAAGTGACTAAAAAAAACATTTATGGAAAGGAAAAACATAGCAAGCATTTAAACTATTTGACTTTTTGCGTTTACCTGTATTTTTTAGGTTGGTCTCTTTACAGTCATTTGATAGCAAAACAGTGTACCATATTGCTTTGCAATATGTTTAAAAGATAAGTTCACCTTTCATAATGTGTTGCATGTTATGAAAGGACTGGTCCCCGCTTTGACAGCTAGAGGGGTATCTTTTGATCGCTGGTGCAATGCTTTACAGATTCCTGCAAAAAAATGTGCATTTATTATTTTTTGTCAAAAGGTGAACTTATCCTTTAAAGAGAGTGTGCCATGACATCTGTGATGTTTTTGGTATTTCTGTGAGCTCCAGCTGCCATCTTTAACCACTTGCCCCCTGGAAGATTTAACCCCCTTTATGACCAGGCTGTTTTTTGCTATGCGGCGTTGTGCTACTTTAACTGGCAATTGCGCAGTCATGCAACGCTGTACCCAAGCAAGAACATTTTTCACATAAATAGAGCTTTCTTTTGGTGATATTTGATCACCTCTGGTTTATTTATTTTTTATTATATAAAAGAAAAAAGACTGTCAATTTTGAAAAAGGAAAAAAAAAACAATATTTTTTAGATTCTGCTATAAGGCCCCTTTCACACTTATACGACTTGTCTCACGATTTTGTACTGCAAAATCGTATGACAAGTAATTCTCCATGATTTTCAATGACTACCATTCATATTGGCACGACTTTAAGTCGTGCCGACTTGAAAGTAGTCCCTGCACTCCTTTGGTCCAACTTCTATGCGAGTTGTACTCAAACCCTCAAGTAGTATGCAAATCGTACCTGAATAATATAGACACGATTTCAGTACGACTTTGTAAGCACAAGCCTCACGCCATGTACAGTACCTGACCGCGAGATGTGTTTCTCGCTGACAGGGCACTGTGCATGTCGCGCTGATCGGGAAAGGAAAACTTTTTTTACCAGACCCTTATCCGAGCACGCAGCCCGGCCAGTCAGGAAGGGGGGGTGGGGACGAGCGAGCGCCCCCCTCCTGGACCATACCAGGCCTCATGCCCTCAACATGGGGGGGTGGGTGCTTTGGGGCAGGGCGGCCCCCCCACCCTAAAGCACCGTGTCCCCATGTTGATGAGGACAAGGGCCTCTTCCCGACAACCTTGGCTGTTGGTTGTCGGGGTGTGCGGGCGGCTTATTGGAATCCGGGGGCCCCCAGATGCTGGCCCCCTACCCTTTGTGAATGAGTATGGGGTACATCGTACCCCTACCCATTCACCTAGGGAAAAAAAGTGTCAATGAAAAAACACAGTACACAGGTTTTTAAAGTAATTTATTAGGCAGCTCCGGGGTCTTCTTCCGACTTCGGGGGTCTCTTCGGCGTCTCCTCCCGGTGTCCTGATCTTCTGCCGGCTCCTCCGCTATCTTCTGCGGCTCTTTTGCTAGCAGTGGCCCGGACTTCTGCCTTCTTGTCTTCTTCCCTCTTCTCTTCTTCCGATGTTGACACTTTAAAAACCTGTGTACTTTTTTTTTTTCATTGACACTTTTTTTTTTCCCTAGGTGAATGGGTAGGGGTGCGATGTACCCCATACTCATTCACAAAGGGTGGGGGGCCAGGATCTGGGGGCCTCCTTATTAAAGGGGGCTCCCGGATTCCAATAAGCCCCCCGCTCGCACACCCCGACAACCAACGGCCAGGGTTGTCGGGAAGAGGCCCTTGTCCTCATCAACATGGGGACAAGGTGCTTTGGGGTGCGGGGGCCGCAGGGCGCCCCCCTGCCCCAAAGCACCCACCCCCCCATGTTGAGGGCATGCAGCCTGGTACGGTTCCGGAGGGGGGGGGGCGCTCGTCCCCATTCCTGACTGGCTGGGCTGCCTGCTCGGATAAGGGTCAGGAATGGATTTTGGGGGGACCCCCATGCCGATTTTTCGGTCAATCTGGTGGTGGTCAATGTGACACTGATGCTAGGGGGAACTGCCACTGACCTCACCAGTGTCATTATTACAGTGATCAGTGCTAATCTGCACAAAGTTGAAGAATTAAACACGATGGTGGACCTTGTTCTCTATGCTCAAAACAAACCTGAGCTGTATCCCAAAAGCTGGCTTCATTGGAATATATTTAGCTATTCAGCTGAGGGTTTGGGGTTAAATTCTACCATTGGTCTCCCTCTTACCTTAGCCTTGATTCAGGGCCCTGGAAGTACTGCTTAATCAGAGACAGACTGGAATAAAGAGCAGAGACTTGTTTCTTTTGGCTTGTACAAGATCTTAAGTACGCAGGATGAGATGGGGGTTATTAATTATTTTCCACCAATCAGTTACAAATATAAGCATTTTATGATTAGTGCATATAGAAAAATGGTTGGACGGGAATAAACCCAAATAAGTTTAAATGGGAAGAAGGGGTTGGGCAAACAGCGGTCTCCTCCTTTAAGTATCAAAACGTTTATTAGTGTCAAAAAATTAATTAAGATAAAGGCATTGAGCCTCCTGCCCATTTCATACTTTATGTGCTCTATTACTGTGGATTTTTATTGTTCATAATGTATTTATCATTGCTTCTTTCGTAGATCTTGACAAAGATTGGCAGTGTGTGTGTATAGCCATTGCACGGCTGACATCACCAGATGCCACATGTCTTTTGCTCTACCCCTTTATCCCATTCATATATGCTTTAGAAACCTTGAATTGTTATGACTTTGATGGCATATTATTTACACTGATGCAAATTGATCTGGGTGTGTCTGTACCAGTGGCACCATTCTGAATCAGCCCAGCTGTGAGACTTCCTGCAGGTAAGCATTTGTGAAGACAAATATTTGCCATGGCCTCCAAGTGTCACGAAAAGACTCCTCCCGGTTATATAGGGTAGCCGTAAGGTCTTCCGTCTCCCTGAGTTAATTGATCCTGGAAAACCAGAGAGACAGCGAAGGCGGGCTCACAGACCATCAGCATAAGGAAATGCACGTCTTGGCTGCGTTAAGTAGCTGAATGGTAAGGGAGGTCTTGTATTTTTTAATGGGCCACCGTGTGAGGTGCAGCAAGCATGCCGCAGGGTTGTCTGCTACATCCACATTAGTCAGGTGTTTGATAGACCTTTCTGGCAAAAGGTAGCTAGTACTAAGTTTCAGGCACTCCCAGAGAATGTGTAACATTGTGCCTTGGCCAACATTACATCTCTAGCACGTGTCTGGTACCTGCGGAAAGATACGGTGTAGGGTCGTGGGCACCCTATCCTACCTTGTCAGGATATTGTAACTGGTCTCTTTGACCTTAGTGGCTTCGGAAGATTTCTGGGCAAAGTGGAGAATTTTCTCCTTTTGGGAGTCGGTAAACTGCATAGCAAAATCGGATTCCCAACACGGAATGAAAGAGGGGGTAAAATCTGTCGCCGGTCAAATCAGGTCAGCGTAGATGGTAGCGAATCGGTTCCCTCCTATGGCACATACTCTCCAGTTCTGTGAGATGTCGGAAGATACCCGGGGTATGGGAGCAATGGCGAAGAAAGTGCTGGAGCTGCAGACCACTCAAGAAGTCCAGGGGAGGGTCTACGGCAGATGCAAGTGCAGAGGCTGATATTTTGCCATCCGACCCCAGGAAGTCCCAAAGATGAAGACAGTCGTCCGACTCTAAATGGAGCAACTGAGGGTTCTGAGGGCCGGCTCTAATTCCAGATTACCCAAAATAGGGACCATGCGGGAAGGCATCCCTAGACACTAGTAAGGTACTTCCCATTGTAGGATGGTCACTGAGAGCCTTCGGCAGTGGGGAGGTAAATCAGGGCCAGCTCCTTGCTGTGCAGCCTGAGTCCTCCATCTCCATGGCCACCCAATACTTTGCCTCAGCATGACAGTGCCAGTCAACAAGCCTGGTGAGCTGGGCTGCTGTATAAAAAGCCTGCACATCTGGAAGGCCTACAACTCCTCAATTTTAGGGAGATGAAGAAGCTGAAGTTGAAGGCGCGGTCTCTGATGGGCACCATATAAATTCTCGAATCAGATCGTTTATACGTTTGAAGAAAAGGGTGGGTGAGTGGATAGGGAGAGCCTGCATCAAATGGAGTATCTTGGGCAACGTCATCTTGAGAGCACTACAACGACCAAACCAGGTCAAGGTGAGCATGTGCCACTGAAGTAGATCTGCCCGCAGCTGAAGAAGCACGGGATAGAAATTGGGCACATATAGAGTAGCAGGGTCTGAAGTTATATCAATGCCCAAATATCGAATGGCATTGGACGCCCATCGGAATGGGAAAGATGGGCAGGGACTATCAATCATGTCCTGATCTAGCCATATAGAGAGGGCAGAGGATTTGGACAAGGTAATTTGAAAAAAGGAAAGGGCTATACGTACTCAATGAGTGTAGCAATTTGGGTAGAGACGCCAGGGGGTATGTTAGTAAGAAGATCAGATTGTCCGCAAATGCGGCCATTTTATGGTCCCCGGAGGTCTTTCGGTAGCCTGTAATTCCGGGATCTACCGGTATTGTACATAAAAAAGGCTCAAGGGAGATGATAAAGATTAAGGGTGACAAAGGGCATCACTGGCACGTGCCATTTGGTAAAGAGAAAATTTTCAGCTCAACATGGACGATCCTAACCCTTTGTGTTTCAAAGTAGCATGCATAAACTGCCAGTTCACCCTATCGAAAGCCTTCTCCGCATCCGTGGATAGCAAGAGAACGGATCGCCGAGTAGTTCTGGCAGCATGGATCAGGTTCACAACCTGAATTATGTTATTTCGGGGCTCATGGAGGGGTACAAAACCCGCCTGATCTCAGTTAATAAGGTGTGGGATGTGAGGGAGTAGCCTATTCACCAAAATTTTGGCAAACAGCTTTAAGTCTGTGTTTAAAAGAGCTATGGGGCAGTAGCTTCCACATTCAGAGGCATGGACTTGCCCCCAGTAAGAGAGTTAAACGCTCATACAAAATGTAGGGACAGGACCTCATAAAAAGGTTTGTGGTAAGCCCATCGGGCCCAGGAGCTTTTTAGGTTTGGAATTGGCCAAAGCCACCTATAACTCCTCCGCTGTAAAAGGTTCCTCCAACTCCTCTCTGACCTCAGGGGGAAGAGATGGCATACCTAAGGAGGCTATATAGGACTGGATTGCCGACACTGCAGTCAATGGTGGGTCTGCTGCAAGAGTGGCCAAGATTATAAAGGCCCCGGTAAAATGTGTGGAACTCTGTCGCCATTGCTGAGAAGGAGGTCAGTTTCTACCCAGTGGGGGTCGGAATGTAAGGGATGTAGGTTCTGAGGCCCTACTCGAGGCCCCTGTAGAGCCCGGGCCAGTACTGTGCCCGATTTGTTTGAAAATTCATACATGGTTCGATGTGTACACGCCAACTTCTGTTTCATTTTATGGAAAAGGAGAGACCAAAGTTCCTCCCTTACCCTAAGAAGGGCCTGATAAGTAGATCACGCGAGGCTCGCTTTATTTGAGCATTCCAAGCTAGGCATTTTTGACAAAAGCTTGTCAATTTGTCTAGTTCGTTCCCTCTTAACCACTTGACGACCGCCGCACGACGATATACGTCCACAGGGCGTCACGGGCAGGCAAAAGGACATACATATACCTCCTTGCCTTCCCGCGGGTGGGGGGTCTGATCGGACCCCCGGTGCCAGCGGCGGTTTCCTTTGGTCTGGCATCGATCAGAGATGAGGGGGAGGCCATCCGATCGTGGCCCCCCTCGCGATTGCTCCCAGCTAATGAGATTCTTCCCCTGCCTCTGTGTAGTACACAGAGGCAGGGGATGTGATGTCATCTCTCCTCGGCTCGGCAGTTTCCATTCCGGCGCCGAGGAGAGAAGACTGAAATGTGAGTGCACCAAATACACACAGTAGAACATGCCAGGCACACGTTACACCCCCCGATCACCCCTCCCCCCCTGTCACACTGACACCAAGCAGTTTTGTTTTTTTTGATTACTGCATGGTGTCAGTTTGTGACAGTTAGTGTGTTAGGGCAGTGAGTGTTAGCCCCCTTTAGGTCTAGGGTACCCCCTTAACCCCCCCTAATAAAGTTTTACCCCTTGATCACCCCCGTCGCCAGTGTCACTAAGCGATCATTTTTCTGAACGTAAATATTTAGGTTCGCCGTCAGCGTTTTATAGCGACAGGGACCCCCATATACTACCAAATAAATGTTTTAACCCCTTGATTGCCCCCTAGTTAACCCTTTCACCACTGATCACCGTATAACTGTTAGAGGTGACGCTGGTTAGTTCGTTTATTTTTTACCCGCCGTTTATTACCGAATAAAGGTTTAGCCCCCTGATCGCCCGGCGGCGATATGCGTCGCCCCAGGCAGCGTCAGATTAGCGCCAGTACCGCTAACACCCACGCACGCAGCATACGCCTCCCTTAGTGGTATAGTATCTGAAGGGATCAATATCTGATCCGATCAGATCTATACTAGCGTCCCCAGCAGTTTAGGGTTCCCAAAAACGCAGTGTTAGCGGGATCAGACCAGATATCTGCTAGCACCTGTGTTTTGCCCCTCCGCCCGGCCCAGCCCACCCAAGTGCAGTATTGATCGATCACTGTCACTTACAAAACACTAAACGCATAACTGCAGCGTTCGCAGAGTCAGGCCTGATCCCTGCGATCGCTAACAGTTTTTTTGGTAGCATTTTGGTGAACTGGCAAGCACCAGCCCCAGGCAGCGTCAGGTTAGTGCCAGTACCGCTAACACCCACGCACGCAGCATACGCCTCCCTTAGTGGTATAGTATCTGAAGGGATCAATATCTGATCCGATCAGATCTATACTAGCGTCCCCAGCAGTTTAGGGTTCCCAAAAATGCAGCGTTAGCGGGATCAGACCAGATATCTGCTAGCACCTGCGTTTTGCCCCTCCGCCCGGCCCAGCCCACCCAAGTGCAGTATTGATCGATCACTGTCACTTACAAAACACTAAACGCATAACTGCAGCGTTCGCAGAGTCAGGCCTGATCCCTGCGATCGCTAACAGTTTTTTTGGTAGCATTTTGGTGAACTGGCAAGCACCAGCCCCAGGCAGCGTCAGGTTAGCGCCAGTACCGGTAACACCCACGTACGCACCGTACACCTCCCTTAGTGGTATGGTATCTGATCGGATCAATATCTGATCCGATCAGATCTATACTAGCATCCCCAGCAGTTTAGGGTTCCCAAAAACGCAGTGTTAGTGGGATCAGCCCAGATGCCTGCTAGCACCTGCGTTTTGCCCCTCCGCTTGGCCCAGCCCAGCCCACCCAATTGCAGTATCGATCGATCACTGTCACTTACAAAACACTAAACGCATAACTGCAGCGTTCGCAGAGTCAGGCCTGATCCCTGCGATCGCTAACAGTTTTTTTGGTAGCATTTTGGTGAACTGGCAAGCACCAGCCCCAGGCAGCGTCAGGTTAGTGCCAGTACCGCTAACACCCACGCACGCAGCATACGCCTCCCTTAGTGGTATAGTATCTGAAGGGATCAATATCTGATCCGATCAGATCTATACTAGCGTCCCCAGCAGTTTAGGGTTCCCAAAAATGCAGCGTTAGCGGGATCAGACCAGATATCTGCTAGCACCTGCGTTTTGCCCCTCCGCCCGGCCCAGCCCACCCAAGTGCAGTATTGATCGATCACTGTCACTTACAAAACACTAAACGCATAACTGCAGCGTTCGCAGAGTCAGGCCTGATCCATGCGATCGCTAACAGTTTTTTTGGTAGCATTTTGGTGAACTGGCAAGCACCAGCCCCAGGCAGCGTCAGGTTAGCGCCAGTACCGGTAACACCCACGCACGCACCGTACACCTCCCTTAGTGGTATGGTATCTGATCGGATCAATATCTGATCCGATCAGATCTATACTAGCATCCCCAGCAGTTTAGGGTTCCCAAAAACGCAGTGTTAGTGGGATCAGCCCAGATGCCTGCTAGCACCTGCGTTTTGCCCCTCCGCTTGGCCCAGCCCAGCCCACCCAATTGCAGTATCGATCGATCACTGTCACTTACAAAACACTAAACGCATAACTGAAGCGTTCGCAGAGTCAGGCCTGATCCCTGCGATCGCTAACAGTTTTTTTGGTAGCGTTTTGGTGAACTGGCAAGCGTCAGCGGCCTAGTACACCCCGGTCGTAGTCAAACCAGCACTGCAGTAACACTTGGTGACGTGGCGAGTCCCATAAGTGCAGTTCAAGCTGGTGAGGTGGCAGGCACAAGTAGTGTCCCGCTGCCACCAAGAAGAAGACAAACAGGCCTGTCGTGCCCATAGTGCCCTTCCTGCTGCATTCGCCAGTCCTAATTGGGAACCCACCATTTTGGCAGCGCCTGTACTTCCCCCATTCACATCCCCAACCAAATGCAGTCGGCTGCATGAGAGGCATTTTTATGTCCTCCTGAGTACCCCTACCCAGCAAACCACCCCAAAAAAGATGTTGTGTCTGCAGCAAGCGCGGATATAGGCGTGACACCTGCTATTATTGTCCCTCCTGTCCTGACAATCCTGGTCTTTGCATTTGTGAATGTTTTGAACGCTACCATTCACTAGTTGAATATTAGCTTAGGGTACAGCATTGCACAGACTAGGCACACTTTCACAGGGGCTCCCAAGATGCCATCGCATTTTGAGAGACCCGAACCTGGAACCGGTTACAGTTATAAAAGTTAGTTACAAAAAAGAGTGTACAAAAAAAAAAATATATATATATATATATATAAAATTTTTAAAAAATAGTTGTTTTATTGTTCTCTCTCTCTCTATTGTTCTGCTCTTTTTTACTGTATTCTATTCTGCAATGTTTTATTGTTATGTTTTATCATGTTTGCTTTTCAGGTATGCAATTTTTTATACTTTACTGTTTACTGTGTTTTATTGTTAACCATTTTTTTGTCTTCAGGTACGCCATTCACGACTTTGAGTGGTTATACCAGAATGATGCCTGCAAGTTTAGGTATCATCTTGGTATCATTCTTTTCAGCCAGCGGTCGGCTTTCATGTAAAAGCAATCCTAGCGGCTAATTAGCCTCTAGACTGCTTTTACAAGCAGTGGGAGGGAATGCCCCCCCACCGTCTTCCGTGTTTTTCTCTGGCTCTCCTGTCTCAACAGGGAACCTGAGAATGCAGCCGGTGATTCAGCCAGCTGACCATAGAGCTGATCAGAGACCAGAGTGGCTCCAAACATCTCTATGGCCTAAGAAACCGGAAGCTACGAGCATTTCATGACTTAGATTTCGCCGGATGTAAACAGCGCCATTGGGAAATTGGGAAAGCATTTTATCACACCGATCTTGGTGTGGTCAGATGCTTTGAGGGCAGAGGAGAGATCTAGGGTCTAATAGACCCCAATTTTTTCAAAAAAAGAGTACCTGTCACTACCTATTGCTATCATAGGGGATATTTACATTCCCTGAGATAACAATAAAAATGATTTAAAAAAAATAAAAGGAACAGTTTAAAATAAGATAAAAAATCAAAAAAATAATAAAGAAAAAAAAAAAAGGACCCCTGTCCCCCCCCTGCTCTCGCGCAAAGGCTAACGCGAACGTCGGTCTGGCGTCAAATGTAAACAGCAATTGCACCATGCATGCGAACATCAGATCGAGGACAGTAATTTTAGCAGTAGACCACCTCTGTAAATCTAAAGTGGTAACCTGTAAAGGCTTTTAAAGGCTTTTAAAAATGTATTTAGTTTGTCGCCATTGCACGTTTGTGCGCAATTTTAAAGCATGTCATGTTTGGTATCCATGTACTCGGCCTAAGATCATCTTTTTTATTTCCTCAAACAATTGGGCAATATAGTGTGTTTTAGTGCATTAGAATTTAAAAAAGTGTGTTTTTCCCCAAAAAATGCGTTTGAAAAATCGCTGCGCAAATACTGTGTGAAAAAAAAAAAATGAAACACCCACCATTTTAATCTGTAGGGCATTTGCTTTAAAAAAAATATATAATGTTTGGGGGTTCAAAGTAATTTTCTTGCAAAAAAAATAATTTTTTCATGTAAACAAAGTGTCAGAAAGGGCTTTGTCTTCAAGTGGTTAGACGAGTGGGTGATGTGTGACATAAGCTTCTAAATGTTGTGCATAAAATGCCAGGACAGTTCAAAACCCCCCCAAATGACCCCATTTTGGAAAGTAGACACCCCAAGCTATTTGCTGAGAGTCATGTCGAGTCCATGGAATATTTTATATTGTGACACAGGTTGCAGGAAAGAGACAATTTTTTTTTATTTTGCACAAAGTTGTCACTAAATGATATATTGCTCAAACATGCCATGGGAATATGTGAAATTACACCCCAAAATACATTCTGTTGCTTCTCCTGAGTACGGGGATACCACATGTGTGAGACTTTTTGGGAGCCTAGCTGCACAACCCCCCCCCAAATGACCCCATTTTGGAAAGTAGACACCCCAAGCTATTTGCCGAGAGGTATAGTGAGTATTTTGCAGACCCCACTTTTTGTCACAAAGTTTTGAAAATTGAAAAAAGAAAAAAAAATGTTTTTTCTTGTCTTCCTTCATTTTCAAAAGCAAATGAGAGCTACAAAATACTCACCATGCCTCTCAGAAAATAGCTTGGGATGTCTACTTTCCAAAATGGGGTCATTTGGGGGGGTTTTGTGCCACCTGGGCATTCCATGGCCTTCGAAACTGTGATAGGCAGTGAAGAGTGAAATCAAAAATTTACACCCTTAGAAATCCTGAAGGCGGTGATTGGTTTTCGGGGCCCCGTATGCAGCTAGGCTCCCAAAAAGTCCCACACATGTGGTATCCCCATACTCAGGAGAAGCAGCTAAATGTTTTTTGCGGTGCAATTCCACATAGCCCATTGCCTATGTGAGCAATATATCATTTAGTGACAACTTTGTGCAAAAAAAAAAAAAAAAATTGTCACTTTCCCGCAACTTGTGTCAAAATATAAAATATTCCATGGACTCAACATGCCTCTCAGCAAATAGCTTGAGGTGTCTACTTTCCAAAATGGGGTCATTTGGGGGGGGATTTGTGCCATCTGGGCATTTTATGGCCTTCAAAACTGTGATAGGTAGTGAGGAGTGAAATAAAAAATTTACGCCCTTAGAAATCCTGGGGTGCAATTCCACATATGCCCATGGCCTGTGTGAGCAATATATCATTTAGTGACAACTTTTTGTAAATTTTTTTTTCTTTTGTCATTATTCAATCACTTGGGAGAAAAAAAAAATATTCAATGGGCTCAACATGCCTCTCAGCAATTTCCTTGGGGTGTCTACTTTCCAAAATGGGGTCATTTGGGGGGGGGGGGTTTGTACTGCCCTGCCATTTTAGCACCTCAAGAAATGACATAGGCAGTCATAAACTAAAAGCTGTGTAAATTCCAGAAAATGTACCCTAGTTTGTAGACGCTATAACTTTTGCGCAAACCAATAAATATACGCTTATTGACTTTTTTTTTACCAAAGACATGTGGCCGAATACATTTTGGCCTAAATGTATGACTAAAATTGAGTTCATTGGATTTTTTTTTATAACAAAATGTAGAAAATATCATTTTTTTTCAAAATTTTCGGTCTTTTTCCGTTTATAGCGCAAAAAATAAAAATGGCAGAGGTGATCAAATACCATCAAAAGAAAGCTCTATTTGTGGGAAGAAAAGGATGCAAATTTCGTTTGGGTACAGCATTGCATGACCGCGCAATTAGCAGTTAAAGCGACGCAGTGCCAAATTGGAAAAAGTCCTCTGGTCCTTAGGCAGCATAATGGTCCGGGGCTGAAGTGGTTAAGGAGTGACCCAGTTCTAATCCGGACACCCCTAATAACCGGCTTATGAGCTTCCCACACTATTAAAGGATTGTCCACCGAATCATGATTGATTCAGAAGTACTCTATCAGAGCAGTCTATACATAGCTCAGCGTTCAAGTCAGCCAATTGCAGCAGTACTTCATTCAGCCTCGAAGATGAGGGGCTCTGAGTAACAGGACCCAATTGGAGTATCATATGGACCAGGGCATGATCAGAGAACGAATTGACATCTATATTAGCAGATATGACTCTGGGTAGGTCTTTATGCGTAACCAAGAGGTAGTCCACTCATAAGTATGTATGGTGTACTGGAAAGAAGTAAGAATAGTCCCGCTTTTGAGGGTGCAGTAATCTCCAGGGATCTACCAAGTGCAGAAGCTGCAAATCAGCCTTAAGTCTCTTCAAGCGGGAATAGGAAAGGTGGGAAGCACAACGTGATACATCCAATAAAGAGGTCATAGCAAAGTTAAGGCCTCCTCCAAAGACCAAGAGCCCTTCTGCGAACTCTAGCAGCACCAGGAAAAGGTCTCGTAGAAACTGGGGTTGTTCTACATTGGGGAAATAAACATTGGTAAAGGTCACTTGTACATTCTGAATTTTCCTAATTGAGCAAAAGAAATCGAGCCTGGGTATCTTGCCGCACCTCACCAAGCGACCAAGGCACTGACTTTGCAACCAGAATGCTAACCCCTTTCGATTTTTTTAATGGGTGACTGTGGTACACTGACAAAAAGTCAAGGTTGGGCAATCTACGAACATTATCACTCCTAAAGTGCGTTTCTTGAAGAAAGGCAACTTGAGTTTTGCTTTTCCTTAGATCAGTTAGCTGAGAGCGTTTCTCCAGAACATTCAGACCTCGCACATTGAGGGAGGTGACCTTTAGAGAACCCAAGGAGGACTACAAATGTATAAGCCAAGTAGAAGGCCAATAAATAAGGACTTTACAAGCCGGCCCTGGGTAAGAGAATAAAATAATATATATATATATATATATATATATATATATATATATATATATATATATATATATATATATATATATATATATATATATATATATATATGAGAGAGGGGGAAGAAAGGAAGGAGGTAGAGCTGCACGATTTTGGCTAAAATGAGAATCACAATTTTTTTGCCTAGAATAAAGATCACGATTCTCTGGGTGTAACATCTTTTACATACAAAAAATTGGGCTAACTTTACTGTTTAGTTTTTTTTTAAAATTCATTAAAGTGTATTTTTTCAAAAAAATTGCGTTTGAAAGATCGCTGCGCAAATACAGTGTGACATAAATTATTGCAACAACTGCCATATTACTCTCTAGAGTCTCTGCTAAAAAAAATATATATATATATCATGTTTGGGTGTTCCAAGTAATTTTCTAGCAGAAAAACGGAAAATTGTATACTCACCTTTCCGTAATTTTCCTTTCCTGTCGCATCTTCATGGCAGCATACACGTTGGGTTGTGACTCCGCCTCCACAACCTGATAGGACCACATAGCTATAAATTAGAGAGCAGGCACCTGCCCCAGTATTCTCCGTAAATATACACACATGTCACCTCCGAGGGTGGGTGATTGTATGCTGCCATGAAGATGCGACAGGAAAGGAAAATTACGGAAAGGTGAGTATACAATTTTCCGTTTTCCTGTCGCATCATGGCAGCATACACGTTGGGGAGTAACTCGCCAAACTGGGTGGGAGTGCAAAAAAAATCAAATTTATTGACAAGGAACAGAAGAATTGGCCTGTATGACGGCCCTCCCAAATTCCACTGCTGCTAAGCGTGCAGCGTCTATTTTGTAATGGGAAATGAAGGTGTTTCTTGAAGACCAAGTGGCCGCTCTACAAATGGTTTCCGCCGAAACTTTACAGTAAGCTGCCCATGAAGTAGCCATTGCCCTGGTGGAATGCGCTCTAAGGTCTTCCGGGATTTGCAAGGTGCTTAAAGAGTAGGTCTTCTTGATGGTTTTCACGAGCCATGAGGCGATGGTACGGGCAGAGGCTGCCTGGCCCTTCCTGAACCCATGTGGGATGACTAAGAGGTTCTCGCATCTCTTGAACGACTTGGTCACCGAGAGGTAATGCAGAACGTTGCCCCTAACATCCAGGGGATGAGGAACGCCCTGATCTGTGTTCAAAGCCGGAAGATCAATCTCCTGGTTAAAGTGAAATGCAGAAGAGACCTTTGGGATAAACTTGTCTGAAGGTTTTAGGGTTAACCTGTCTGGGTAAATCATCAGGTATGGTTCCTTAATAAGTAAGGCTTGCATTTCCGAGACCCTCTTCGCTGAAGTGATGGCAATCAGGAATGAGACTTTTAGAGTCAGGTCCCAGAGGGAGGTATCTTCCAGAGGGGAGAATGGTTCTCCGGATAGAATTTGCAGGACAGTTGATAGGTCCCATGATGGAAATGAAGGCTTTCTGGGAGGCCTTAGCTTCAGGCATGCTTTCTGGAACTGAACTACAAGAGGGTTGAGTGCCCATCTAACCCCTGTCAGAGCAGAGATGGCAGAGACTTGGACCTTTAGGGTGCTAGATCTAAGGCCTTTGTCTAGGCCTGACTGTAGAAACTCAAGCACTTGTATTGCTGATGGGGAAGACGGATCCCAACCTTGTTCCTGAGCAAAGGAAGAGAACTTCCCCCAGACTCTCTCATAGGTGTAATTCGTGGAAGATTTCCTGGCTAAAAGCAGGGTTTCGACTACCTTCTGTGAACAGCCCTGATCTAGGAACCTAGACCTTTCAGTCTCCAGGCCGCTAGGTGCAATCTCTCTGGATTCGGATGCAACAGCTGGCCCTGGGTTAGTAGATCCGCTGTCACCGGAAGAGGAATTGGATCCGCTGTGCTCAGTTGCAGGAGGGTGGTGAACCAAGGCCTCCGTGGCCAGAAGGGAATCACAGCCAGTACTAGAGCTGCTGAGTGTTTGAGCCTCAGAAGGAACTTGGCAATCAGTGGCGTTGGTGGAAAGATATAACCTAGGCGAAAGTTCCAGGTATGCTGGAGACAATCTGTTCCCTCCGCTGAGGGGAAGGGGTTCCTCGACAGAAACCTTTGACATTTCCTGTTTTCCGGTGTTGCTGCGAGGTCTATGTCTGGATGACCCCATGTCTGGCATATGAGGGCGAAGGCCTGCGGGCTTAGACACCACTCGTTGTTGGAAACGAATGTTCTGCTGAGAGAGTCCGCCAGTTCGTTCTGAATTCCCGGAATATACGTCGCCTTCAGGTCCTGCAGATTCAGTTGAGCCCACTGTATCACCGGACCAACTTCCCGCATCATGGAGATGCTCTTGGTACCCCCCTGCCTGTTGATGTAGGCCACAGCCACTCGGTTGTCCATTTGGATCAGGACCTGTTTCCCTCTCAGAAGAGAGCTGAACGCCAAGAGGGCTTGGAAGGCTGCCTTCATCTCTAGGACGTTTGACACAACATCTCTGGTTCTGAAGTGCCAGCGGCCCTGAGCTGCATAATGTAGGTAGTGTGCCCCCCATCCCTCCAGACTGGCGTCCGAAGTCACTACCTCCTGATGGAGAGTGACTATCTGTTTGCATCTGCTGAGGTTGCCGGGGTGGATCCACCACCGTAGAGATAGTCTGGCTTCTTCCGAGATGCGAATCGGTTGGGACATGGACCATCCGTCCCACTGGCACAGGAAGGAGGCTTGCAGAGGTCTGGTATTCCATTGCGCCCACCTGACCATTGGAATGGTTGCTGATAAGGACCCCAGCAGGCTGAGGTATGCTCTGGCCGGTAAGTATGATGCTGGAACCACATCTTTCACCTTCTGAACTAGTAGGGACAACTTCTCCCTCGGTAGCTCTACCGTGTTGGCCCGGGTATCCAGCTCGGCTCCCAGGAAGACCATCCTTTGGGTAGGCTGAATGTTGCTCTTCTGCCAGTTGATTATCCAACCCAGACTCGTTAGGGTGGAAACTAAGATCTCGCGATGTTGCACGAGTGATTCCTGGCTGTTTGAGAGGAGAAGAATGTCGTCCAGGTAATGGTGGACCCTTAGACCCTTCTCCCTCAAAAGGGCTATTACTGGCAGCAGAACCTTTGTGAATGTCCTGGGTGCCGTAGAGATCCCGAAAGGGAGGCTTCGAAATTGAAAGTGTTCCTGGCCCACCGAGAACCGTAGGAACTTCTGGAATGCCGTGTGAATTGGAATGTGTAGGTAGGCATCCTGGAGATCTATGGAGAGCATCCAGTCTCCCAAGTTTATGGCCTGGAGGATAGACTGCAGGCTTTCCATTCTGAACGACTCCACTTTGATGGACCTGTTGAGTTTCTTCAGGTCTAGAACCGGCCGAAAGTCCCCTGACTTCTTCTTGACGAGGAATAGTGGAGAATAGAATCCTCTGCCTCGTTGTGTTGGCGGAACCTCTGTTATCGCTTGCTTTTGAAGCAGCTCTAGGATATAGGTTAGAAGGGATAACCTCTTCTCTCCGGGAGGAGGAATACGGGTTGGGTAGAAATGATCTCTTGGAGGTCGATTTTTGAAGGCCCATCTGTGGCCGAAACTGACAGTGGCCAGGGTCCAGGTATCGTGTATGGTCTCCGTCCAAACCAGCCTGAAACTGAAAAGCCTTGCTCCCACTACTGCTGGCCGGACGGGCGCACCTTCAAAAAGGCTTCTGGTCACTGGGAGCGGAGGTCTTAGGTTTTTGGAACTTCATAAAGGAGGTTTGAGGGTTCTTCCAGTTCCTTCTATACTCCTTCCCTGGTCTGTACGCTTTCGCGTCTCTATACCTTTCTGGGAGATTCCGCTTAAAGGGAGGAGGTCTCTGTTTGGGCCTCCTATCTGAGGGAATGAGCCCGGATTTTCCACCAGTTACTTTGGAGATGGCCGTATCTAATTTTGTCCCGAAAAGGTGCTCACCGTCAAACGGAATACGGCACCAGTTGGACTTGGATGCCGGATCCGCCGTCCAGGGCTTCAGCCACAAGGCTCTTCTGGCCATCACTGAGGCCAACATAGACTTTGAAGCAGACCTGATAGTGTCAACTGAGGCCTCAGCCACGAAATCACCAGCCAGGCTTAACTCTTGCAATGCCTTCACAATTTTCTCTTGGTCTGCCCCCTCTAATACCAGCTTCTCCGTGTTTGAAGACCAACTCGAGATGGCCCTTCCTACTGCCGCGAGTGCTATCGCAGGCCTGCATGCACCTCCGGCCGAAAGGTAAGCCCGCTTGAGATCCGTGTCGATCTTCTGGTCAAGAACGTCTCTAAACGTAACCGCATCCTCTAGCGGGAGGGTAACATGCCTGGCAAGGCGCATTAAGGATGCGTCCACTACCGGAGGGGATACCAGAGGGTTCACTTTAGGTTCCTTGAGTGGGTACAGTTTCTGGAGTCTGTTGTTCAGACTAGATTTTTTCTCTGGCCTCTGCCACTCTTCTTTGATTAAATCCTCCAGTTCATCAATGAACGGAAAGGTTTCAGGCTCCTTTTTAAGCTGCGGAAAATATTTTCTCTGCTTTGGCTGGACATCCTGGGGTTCCTCCCATCCTATTGCCTCCTTGACCGATTTAACAAACGGTTCTATGAGGCCGAAGTCGAATCCTGCCGACACCTCCAGGCCTTCATTATCAGATAGGGAGTCTTGCTCCTTTGATGTGCTGGCCCGGGCTGGAGAGGTAATGGTGGAAAGATCCACATCCGGTATTGAGGCCTGAGGGGCTGAGTCCCCGACTTCTGAGGCTCTCTCTCTTGTGGCCTCTTCTAGGCATCTCTGACAGACCAATTTACCCGGAAGCGCCGCCGCACCACAGATCCAGCATGCGTTTCCAGCAGGACGGGCATGGCGTGCAGGGGAGCGGTGCCTACGTGAGGACGACCTTCTGTGGCGGGATCGACCATGCCGAGAACGTGATCTGGAGCGGCTTCTTCTGCGACTTCCTCTTGAGCGACTCCTCCTATGGTAGGAGCGGCTTCGTCTGTGTCTAGAGCGACTTCTCCTGCGTGAGGATTCTCTATGTCTTGACGCAGACGTTCCTGAGGACCTGGTAGGGCTGACCAATTTAGGTAGCGTTAGAAGTGCTCTCTTTTTCAATCTTCTTACTTACCCATTTCTTCCCCCCCTTACCTAGTCGGCTGGCGGTGATCTGCTGGGGCAGCGGTCTCCATGGTAAATAGGTTGGAAACCTGCAAGGGAAAAGATAAGCAGCAAAATAGAAGCTGACTCAGCTGGACGGTGGGGGGGGGGGGGGGGGAGGGGAGGGGGTTAAGACCCACCTTTGTAGAGCGTTTTCTCTTGCTGTAGATCGCGGGGCAGGCTTTCTATAGCGTGCAGAAACCATCAGCAGCTTCCACAGCAATGCTGTGGTTTTTAAATCTGCCGCCATTAGCGTCGGACGCCCGCGCATGCGCAGTAGCGCCGCGAGGCGCCCGGCGCCATCTTGGAGACTGGAAAACAGCTCAGCAGCGCCCAGAGAGCCGTACTGCGCATGCGCGAGGACGCCGAGAACGCTCGGCGGTCCCCCACACACTGCATGGACCACAGAGCCCAGCAGGACACTCCAGGTATGCCGGAAAGAGAGAGGGGAAGAGGGGGGGGGGGGAACATGGAGACCGCTGCACACAATGAAGCCTGTTTAAGGCTTACTTTCTTGAGGCCATATAGATGGTTCCCTGGCCAATCCTCCAGCAAGCCTGTTTAAGGCTTTTGCGGGCTGTTTGCACTTGAAGCCTGTTTAAGGCTTGTCTTCTGGCAACAGTTTAAGATGAGATGAGTGCCCCTGAGACCACCAGAGTGGGGCTCCTTCCATTTAGCTCATTTAGAGGCTGTACAAGAAGGACTTCCACCCAGGAGAGGCTAGAACCTGGCTGGGGCGAAGCGGTAAGGGGGTGCTGATCCGTGCGTCCTGACAGGTGAGGAAAAATAAGAGAATACTGGGGCAGGTGCCTGCTCTCTAATTTATAGCTATGTGGTCCTATCAGGTTGTGGAGGCGGAGTCACAACCCAACGTGTATGCTGCCATGATGCGACAGGAAATAATGATTTTTACTTGTAATCAACAAATGTCAGAAAAGGTTTGGTCTTTAAATGGTTAAACTTCCTTCATTTACATGCTGGAGTTCTTTCCTTTGATAAAAGAACGAAAAGATACTTTGTTTCTAATTATTCCCGATGTGATTAAACTTGGCAGGTTGCCCAGATTTTCTTTTTCTTTCCCAACTGTGAGAACTATCTGCACTTGTTAGAAAGAATCGTGACATGCTGTTTTGAAGAACGGGAGAAGAAAAAGATCGCAATTTCAATTCTTAACGATTAATCGTGCAGCTCTAGAAGGAGGCAAGGGAGGGGATAGGGAGAAACAAAAGCGATAAGCTACAGAAACACGTAACATTTGGGTCCCTAACTGAGCACACAAAGTACTCAGGCAGGGAACCGCCCTAACGGGGCTGTCCGAAGTACAGAGAAAACTGGTGGAGTGGAGATGCACGGATCGTGGATCCTGAAACAATGTGGTGATAATCTAAGGATATTGGAGCCTAACAAAACATAATAACAGTGTCACAAAGTGAGAACAATAGTGGTGCTCCGGGCTAAAGGCTGGGGCCCGCCGGTAAACAATCTAAAAACGGGGGAAGAAAATAAACATCAGCCACCTTTGTTCAGCCCACCAGCACCAAAACAAAGGAAACCTGTGGCCTAGCCAGAGTCAAGGTTAGTATAACCCTGATAAACCCCCACCCCCCTATCACTCATACCAACAAGAGATACATGGTCGCAGGATGGACCCCTTAACCCCCAGGAAAGGCCACCCCACAGCCCATGGAGAATCAAAAAACGGGATAACTATACCATATGAATTCAATGTCTCCTATGGAATCTGAGGCGGAAGAGCACTAGCCTGGTAATGGGATCAAGCTCGGCAGACCCAAAAAATAGGGGGAAGGGGGTCCGCCGGCCACCAACACTGCAATTATTATCTTGCCCATCACTGGTTACCCATGATCAACCCATAAAAAGGGCAAGCAAACATAGTCTGTCTTGGGTCAACCACTGCAACCCCAGGCCCGAGGGGCCAGAAAAACCATTATTCCCCCAATCTCTCAAAACCAGGGCAGGGAGGCCTAAAGATAAGGCACAGGAGCCCCCACTGTGTCTACAGGACCTGACTGTGAATGTAGTTGAGGGAGAGTGGGGACCAAACAGGCTTCGAATAGGAATGCCCAGGTAGAACAAGTTGCCCATGGGTGCATCAAGCAATAGTTAATAAAAATTGCAGTAGCATATATAGCAAATATATCAATGTGACAGTAATAGAGAAAGAACCGCCAGACCAGTGTATATTCAGGGAAAGTGATTATTAGGCCAGGCCAAACATATAGAGTGTACATAAAGGAAAAACTAGCTGAATCATTCCTTAGGCATAGCTGGTGTGGATCTGCGAGCCTCTCGACTGGGGGAGCGGATGCGGCGGATCCGTTGAGGTCTTGACAAGGAAAAGTTAAAGGCCTCTGGGTACAATGGGAAATCAAACCAGTTGGGAATATCTAATGATGGTTTATCCAGGCAACTGAATAAGGCAGGCAATTGGTCTGGGGAGCACAGATAGAATTCAGCCCCCTGCTTCCGCAAAATGAGGAGGAAAAGATGGCTCCAGCAATAAGTCGCTTCTGCTGCGCGAATGACCTCCAGTAGAAGACGGAACATCACCCGCATGGCCCATTTTTGCCTAGAGATATCTGGATAAACTCGGACAAGGGCCCCATCAAAATCAACAGCTCCTCTAGCCCAGGCTTGGCGTAGGATCTCCTCCTTAACAGTGAAAAAATGGACCCTGCATAGAACGTCATAAGGTGGAGTAGCGGGGCTGGGAGCCGCCTGTGAGGATAGGGGTGAGCGAGGGCCCTGAACCCGACCTAGCTCAAATTCAGCTGTAGGTGGCTTCACCAGAATTTGATTAGGAATTGCAATCATGGTGATGTGCAGGTCTGCGCCCATGATGGTCTCTGGTATCCCTCTGAGGCACAAATTATTCCCTCGGTTGCGCAGCTGAACATCAATAAGATGACGGCGGAGGGTTTGTTGGTCTGCCTCTAAGACTAAGATCCGAGTGTCTGTGTAGTTGGAAGCTGTCTCCAGGTCTGTCATCATCTCCTCCACTGTGTCCACCTGCTCGCGAATGTCATGCAGCTCCTTGGAGAGCGCGTTCACAATAGAAGTAGCCATGGCTTGCAGGTCCTGTTTGGTAGGAAAATCCGCCATGATCTCCCTGATGGCTCCCTCAGAGCGGCTATCAAGACTCTGTGTCGGCTCAGAACTATTCGGGAACACTGCCCGCGGAAGCTCCGGGACAGGTTCGGCGAGACTGACCTAGTCTGAGCCATTGTAGCATCTGCTGGCAGCTGTGTGGGCTTCTTCACAGAAGCTGACCCGGCGGAGTTGGTGAGTGGCAGCGCCATCTTGGAAGAGGCCGCGGGAGAAGGCACCGCGGGTGCTGGTGGAGGAAATAGTGGGTGATTTCGGTGCCTGAGACTCCCCAACGGTCTGTAGCTGTCTCCGGTCCCCCGACATGTAATAGGGGCAAAGCGGCAAGGCTCCAATTGCTGTTCTCTGTCCTGGTCTGTGCAGAGCTCCAGAATACACATCTTTACTCTACCATCGCTAAGCCATGCCCCAATAGAATAGTCTTTAGGCCTCATGCACACTGGACATTAAAAAAACACCAGTAGCTTTGCAGTGAGTTTTTCAACGTTTTTGCAATAGCGTTTGTTATTATTTTATTATATATATATATATATATATATATATATATATATATATATATATATATATATATTTTTTTTTTTTTTTTAAATGGATCAAAAAATGCTGGTGAGCTGCGTTTTTGAGTGTTGATCAGTGTTTTTTTTTACGTTAGAGGGTTTTTTAACAGCTGTAAACAGCTGAAAAACTCCTCTTGGAACCCACTAGTTTTGTTTTTTTAAAGCCAAAAAACGCCCCAGGTAAAAACTGCTGATAACACCCTATGTGTGCATGGACACATAGGATTACATGATGGGGAGTTTATCGACTGTAGAAAAAAACTTCTGAAGCAAAAAACAGCAGCTGTAAAAACGTCCAAAAACCTCCAGTGTGCATGAGTCCTTAAACTCAAATTTTCTAGCAGATATTGACTCTCCATTTCGACTCCCACCTTAAAGTGGCACCATACTTTTTTTTCCCTCTGTCTAACCTACTATGTCCCCTGCTCTGCCCCCCCCTTTTCTCCCCTATTTCTCCTTCTTGTCTCTTTGATGTTGCTCCCCCCCAACCCCCCCCTTCCTGTTAAAGATAAAATGCAGTGTCTTACCCTGCTATAGCTACGGCTGCAAATTTAGGACATCAAGACATAGAATGTATTGTGAACAAAACAGAAATCAAAAAGAGATTATTGTTTCTTCAGCTTAGGTTTATGGCCGCTCTTTTATACCGCTTACTACCCTTCTTATCTCTCGGTTCTTTGTCAACGCATTGCTTCTTTGTGTTCATACCTGTCTGGTTATATTGACACCTGCAGGTGGCCTTTGGGTATTAGTCTACATGATTTTTGCTACCGCTGGTTATGAGGTGTGTTGGATACTGTATTTTTTTAATAAATAAAGAATTTGCCAAAAAAGGCCCAACGTAAACAGGAACTGGGGACTGCCTGCAGCATAAAGAGCTGCCTGGAGGACCTTGAGCTCAAAGCCAGCATCAGATGAGGCAGAAATGTCAACATGGCAGAACTTGGAGAATGTGTGAACAAAAGACCAGACAGCCTTACAAACTAGGGGAGCTGATCCTCTAGTTTCAGGGTAGTGTGCACCACATCAATGAGTGCCAAAACAGTCTCCTTTATCTTGGAAGTAATACTACTACTCTACTACTGCAACTCCTCGGGGTAAGCTCATCTGACAAGTATTTGGAGTCAGAGTCTTTGTGGCCGAATGCTCAGAAGTCACTAAGGCCATAGGTAGATCAGATATAGAATCTGCTGGAGAGTGAGCTTGTGGCCATTGTGATCACAGTCGGCCAATAATTGGACAACATGACCAGAGCTGCTGCAGCCACAGGGAAAGTGGAGAAACAGAAGAAACAAGCACAATGCTTCTGATCCCTGCAAGCAGGGCCATATTTAACATAGGGCAAAAGGGGAATGTGCCCAGGGCCCCACCTTTGTTGGGGGTCCAAAGCAGCTGCGTCTGGAGCCTGTGCTGCCCGCTGTCTTTTTTCAGCCAAGTTCCTCCACCACCATGATGTGGCGCTGGCTGCTGAGCTCCTCGCTACTGTCACTTGTAAATACAGAAGCACTGCTTCTGTATTTACAAGTGACAGCGATCTTCTCCCGGTTTAGAACCCTCCCTGCTCTACAAAACACATTGACTGTCTCTATACGAGGCAGAGAGAGAGGAGAGAGCAGAGGAGGGAGGGGGTGGGGGGATGTACACAGGCAGAAGTTGGTCCACAGACATGCAGTAAGTTACAGCTTCTCTTCTGCAGCTCCACTCCGATGTTATTTAGACGGTAAGAATGCTCAGTATTGGAAAGGGGAGGAAGCGCTGCTTCTGTATTTACAAGTGACAGCGATCTTCTCCCGGTTTAGAACCCTCCCTGCTCTACAAAACACATTGACTGTCTCTATACGAGGCAGAGAGAGAGGAGAGAGCAGAGGAGGGAGGGGGTGGGGAGATGTACACAGGCAGAAGTTGGTCCACAGACATGCAGTAAGTTACAGCTTCTCTTCTGCAGCTCCACTCCGATGTTATTTAGGCGGTCAGAATGCTCAGTATTGGAAAGGGGAGGAGGGGGGATTGATGCCAGAGGAATGCTGTGTATTGATGAGGGGTGAGCTCCAAACTGTACTTGGGGGGGGCGACTTGGATGCACACAGCTCACCCCTAAACTCTGCCCTCTGTACACAGCTCACCCCTAAACCATGCACTCTGCACACAGCTCACCCCTAAACCCTGCACTCCCTACACAGCTAACCCCTAAACCCTGCACTTCATACACAGCTCACCCCTAAACCCAGCGCTCCCTACACAGCTCACCCTTAAACCCTGCGCTCTGTAAACAGCTCACCCCTAAACCCTGCGCTCCATACACAGCTCACCCCTAAACCCTGTGCTCCGTACACAGCTTACCCCTAAACCCTGCACTCCGTACACAGCTCACCCTTTAACCTGGGGTTAGCTGCACCCGGTTAACCTCCATAGCTGTGTGTGTTTTGCTCTGCTCATTGCTAATAACAAGTTCTAGGAGTTTCATGTCTGTTGGCGGATCTCCTCACCTCCCCAGTCCATGGTGTGCAGGCAGTGAGAAGATGATGTGCTGTAACCTTCAGCAACCAATCAGTGAGCTGTATTGATGAGCTGTGACCTCTAGCAACCAATAAGTGGTAATGATGCACAGTAACTTCTAGCAACCATTAAGTAAGTAGTAATGATGCACAGTAAGCTCTAGCAACAAATCACTGAGTGGTAATAATGTGTAGTAACCTCTTACAACCAATCAGTGAGCAGTAAGCATGTAAACTCTAGCAATCAATCAGTGCGCGGTAAGCATGTAATCTCTAGTAACCAATCAGTGAGTGGTAAGCATGTAATCTCTAGTAACCAATTAGTTAGCGTTAAGGATGTGCAGTAACCTCTAACAACCAATTGGTTAGCAGAAATAATGTGCTGTAACCTTTAGCAACTAATCAATGAGTCGTAATGTGTGCTGTAACCTCTAGCATCCAGTTAATGAGCAGTACTGATATGCTGTAACCAATCGAAATTGCTGCCTGACCTGATTTTGAGTCTAGCTGCTATTTATTGTATGTCTCAGAGTGAGGGGGGCTGGGGGAAGCTGGGGGGCCCAAAGGAAATGTTTGCCCAGGGTCCAATCAGTAATAAAGATGGCCCTGCCTGCAAGCTGCTCAGAATGCTACTGTGCTGAATCCTGGTCTGCTCTACAGCCAGAGGAAAGCTGTTTCCAGCATCCCCTTAGATAGCTGTCTATTATCAGCTGCTTCATCAGCAGGAACACTCAGGGGGTCTGCAGGAAGGCTGGTAGAATGGGAGAGAGAAAGAGCGGGGGGGGGTGAAAGTTAGAGTAGGCTGAAATCAGGCACCAGTATACATGAGCCTGTGTTTCTGGTCACATCTCTAGCTTATATTTAATAGCATAGCTAGCTCAGGGCGCACATTCCCAGGGTCATAGATTGTGGCTAATGGGGACACTAAAGAACCACCACTAGAGGGCCTGTGAGCACAATAACTGTATGGAAAACTCCAACATAACAAATACATGTGACAAAAAAAAACACAGTGTATCAATCACAAAGAATAAAAAGAAAAACATGGAAATGCTCAGAAGTTACATGTAAATTAAAATGATTGGTGTAGGTAACCAATGGAAAAAAATGAACCAATTGGGAAATATACAGATGGTGATGATAATAGCAGAATCCCAAAGGTATAGCTGTTTATTAGAGTTGGGCCAAACGCCTCCTGGCTTGGTTTGCGACAGAACTCTCAAACATCGCAAAAGATCTGACCCAAACCCCATTGAAGTCTATGGGGCCTGAATTTAAAAAATCAAAAGTCCCCATTTTGAAGGCTTATATGCAAGTTATTGGCCGTAAAGAGGGTATGGGGGCCGGGTACTGCCCTGGGGGACACGTATCAATGCAAACATTTTTTTTTTAAAAAGATTGTTTTTACAGGAGCAATGATTTTAATAAAGCTTAAAGTGAAACAATAAAAAGTTCCTTTAAATATAGTGCCTGGGGGGCCCCCTTAGTCTGCCTGTAAAGTTGTGCATAAGGTGTACTGTGTATAGAGCCTGCTGCAGCAAAACTGACATTTATAAAGGAAAAAAAAATTACATTTAAACTTCCGGCAAAACAATACCATTTCCGGCAATACAAATATGTTAAGAAAACCGTGTGGGAGTCGTCCCCCCCCCCCCCCAATCCATACCAGGCCCTTCGGGTCTGTACGGAGAAACTGGGGAATTTTTGTAAACACACTGCTGTCAGGGGAGAGGAGAAATATTGTAGACATATAGGCCAAACAAAAAATATAAAAAGCATGGAAATGATGCTCCAGCATTTGACAGGATAGTTAGAAGGGCCCTGCTCAAAAGAGCTTACACTCTACAAGGGTAGGGCTCTAAAAATTAGACACATTAAACAAATCACATTAGAAAAGCAGGCATACTAATCAAGCTAATAACAACCCTGACAAACCTTTATGGTGATCAGAAGTCCTCGCCCCAAACCCCTAAAAAGTTAAATGGCAGGATTATCATAAGCAAAAACAGACAAAATGAATACAAAAGACAAAAAAGGCAGCACACAAACGACATTGACACACACACCAGGAATTAATTAACAGGAACCTTCCTTTTCATCTAAACCAGTGGTTCTCAACTCCTGTCCTCAGGACCCACTAACAGGCCAGGTTTGCAAGACAACTGAAGTACATCACAGGTGATATCATTTGCTGCTCAGTGATTGCAGTATTCTAGTCTGCATCTCCCTGAGGTAATACTTAAACTCTGGCCTGTTAGTGGGTCCTGAGGACAGCAGGTGAGAACCACTGATATAAACCATTACATAGCTGTTGTAAGTCTAACATGTGAGATTTAGATGGAATCAAACAACAGCCTTAGTGGGGTGTGGGTCAGGAATTATGCACACCCCCTGAAAAAACACAAAAAACATATCTATTTGTAACCCAATATACACACTGCAAAGAAAGATTCAGGCCTGTTCTTAGGCCAAACACCCACCACAAATGCAGGCCTTTAAATAACGTAGCTAGGATTGTTTGCACACCCACCCAGTAGAGGACACACCCACCAGTGTAATTGATACTGTCTCTTCATGTAGACCTCAAGTGCTCACATCTGTTCATTAGGAATAGACACTCTTTACAAATGAAAAAATGCATCAGCATAGATATCTGTGCAGGGTAAACCTCAAAATAACAAATGTCCAAGGCTCTCGCCATGATCAGTGATCCTAATAATTGCCTAATCAAACTTGTAAGTTGTTGGGAATGTAGAGGGTCCAAAACAGGAATTGACAACTTTGAGGGCTGCTTCACACAAATTGGTGACAAAACGCATTTGTCATTCATCATAAGCATACAACATTAAAATATGTGTGCAGGATCATACCAGACTTATACATCCATATCTGGGCCAAAACACCCCAGTTCTAGATTTGGTGCAAACCCAGACTTGCTTGATTTATAATGTGATTTATTGGGGTTCCATTATGTGAAACCCATCAAAAATATCATCACTGGTAAAAAATAATCTTTTACAGCACAACAGAGGAAGAACATATAAACCTCTAGCCAGGGAGCAGGATTTGGATTTGAACCAAGAACCTTAGTGCTGCTAGGCAGAAGTGCTAACCTGTTAGCCACTGTGCTGCTACATGCTTGTAAGCTGCATCTCTGTGGTGTGAAACTGTCCTATGTCCCACTAGTGCAAGAAGTTAATGCAGATGTACTGTGAAAGGCCAGAGAGACACTGAACAAACTATTTCTGGCATATGCCATCTGTTCGAAGGCTGGCTATGGCTGATTACTGTCAGCATGCTGAGAGATAAACAGCTGTCATTTTGTAGGTTTTGGCTTAGTAAGAGGCTGCAATTAGTGCTGGTGGGGAAATGTTAAGGCTGATTATAGTCCTTGCCCATGGAAAATATATGACACAATTTTCAATGGTGATGGAACCCTCCTACACATAAATACTACAATTAGACATAAGACCTGAGTCAGGAGTTATGTTTAACAACAAAGGGAAAGCAGGCAACTTCTCTACATGAAGTGGCATGTTTGGGATTCGAACCAGCAACTCCAGTGCTGCTAAGCAGAAGTGCTAAAATGTTAGCTACTGCATTTCTTTGGACATATAGTTGGTGAAATTACATTAGTCAGGAGTTATTCTTTATTCTGTGATATTTGGTGGTTCTTGGTGTGTGAGTGTAGAATAGTGATGTTACCCTCTGATTTTTGGGAATGATTTTGATTTCTGATGTTGGTACACATATCACATTTTTGGGCTCAGATTATGATCATTCGGAAATAATAAAAAACACACAAAATTGTGACTCATTTTAAATTTGTATCAGCAATGGTATTGTTTGTGGTTTGTAAAGACATCTGTGTGAGTTTGGGCAAAGATTTTTCTGAGATGGACAGCAACAAGTAAGAGATACAGAGAAAATTATATTAACAAGACATGAAAACATTCCACATTCTAACATTCTTAAAAACAAAATAGATGAAGATGAAGCAACATTGTTGCAAGGACAATTTCTTTAAGAGAAAGATACTTTTAATCTCAACATGAAAAGTATTTATTTGGGGAAGTTACAATTGTACCATTGTACCATTATAATCAATGGCTGAAACTTGCATTGGGCTTTTTAACCCAGCACTCATTTTGGTATTTACTATAACTCTTGGTAAAAAGGGCATGGAAGTTAAAATGAGAGTTGTTTGCAGGTCTGAGCATGCTCAGTTGTGCTGGCACCTAGTTGTATAGAGATGGGGAATTTATCTCTTCTCATTTTTTTGAAGATATTTCAGTGTATATAACACTTTTTAACAGTTTAAAAGCAGATTATCTTTAAACAATATAACACATATTTCAGTACCATTTAGGCGATCATATCATGCTCGAAACATTATTTCCATGTACAATACTCCAGGTCCTAGCAAGAGTTATGCACGTACACATTGTCAGATTTTCCAATGGGAAATGTTGGATGGGAGCTTGTTGTCGGAAAGTCTAACCGTGTGTATGCTTCATCGAACATTTGCTGTCGGACTTTCCGCCAACAATTGTTTGCTAGCAGGTTCTCAAATTTTCCGCCAACAAAACTTTGTTGTTGGAAAGTCCGATCGTGTGTACACAAGTCCGTTGCACAAAAGTTCACAGATGCTCTGAATCAAGTACGAGCCGGAAGCGCTCGGTCTTGTAAAACTAGCGTTCGTAATGGAGATAGCACATTCGTTACATGGCAAATTTTTAAATCTCTCAATGCAGTGCATTCTCTTCTTCTTTATAATGCTATAATAATGAAGTTGCTTTGCTGCTGATATTCACAGAGTTCTGACAAACGTATTTTTTATTATTTCTCGTGATCCCCTGAATAATCTTTCTTTTTGATGGTTTTTTTTCTGGTGATGTCCAGAATAATCTTTTTTTATTTTATTTTTTTTTATCTCGTGATCTCCAGAATAATCTTTTTTTTTTTTTTCTAGTGATCTCCATATTTTTTTTTTTGGTCGTTTTGTGTGTCAAGTTACCACAACACCATTATTGTCTTATATTTTTTAACCTCACAGATACAACGATGTTGGTGTCCCTTGTTAATTTGACATTGTATTTTTGAAATGTACCTGCCTATTTACAAACAAACTGTCCTTTTTGAAGTAAAACACATAGCCAAGTATTTGTCAAAACAAAAATTAGAATTTAATAGGGGTCGTAACAAAATAAAGAGAAAGGCAACACTGGAGAAACAGTTGGAATTGGTGAAGCCTTTGTACCCCAGGGTAGACATCAATTATTTGTCTGTCAAAATTAGTAACCTCAGGACTCCATTTAATAGGGAACACAATACAGTTCAGGAGCAGCAGCAGATGACATATATGTCCCAAGGCTGTGGTCTTACAACAGCCTGCGTTTTTTGCCAGACCACACAAAACCCAGGCCATCACTATCAACACTTCCTTCCACGCTTCCTTCCATGCTGCTCTGGTGGGTTGGGTGGCTGTGGTGTTGGTGGTGTTGCTGGAGGTGGTGGAGGAGTATGGTCCAACTCACACAGATGGGTTTTATTTGTGAGTTGGCCCGTCGTCCCCTTGTTTATGGCCTTCAAAATGATTTCCTCACTGATTGTGCATTGGCCCTTCTCCATGTGTTTCAGTTTGCTTACTGTCACACAGCCAAATGCCTCGTGGCCACCAGGGGTCATGTTAAGTGCCGCAGTAGCCTGGTGAAGGAAAACAGTCGCTGACTCCTCCAGGCTCCTCTCCTTCCTGGTCCTTTTGGTTGGAGGGCAGAGGGGTGGAAACCTGGGATTCCGTCAGGCTGCTTGCCACGGCCACCTCCTGGCTAAGACTTTCCTGTGTAAGAAAATGGTACATAGTTTTAGTTTTTTGGTCCTCAATCACACACAATTTTGAGTTCATGACTGTTGCAAATTGAATGTTAACAAATAATAAAGACTATCATTCTGACCCCAGCATTTTTCATTCTTGTCGCAATCGTTTTTGGCTACTACTGTCTATTTATATGTAAACCACTTTGTTAAATCTTAAATACGTGATCAATAACATCTAGTTAACTAGATGTCTAGATAACATCATTCAATTTTTTTAGAAATACAGTCAGGTCCATAAATATTGGGACAGCGACACAATTCTAATCTTTTTGGCTCTATACACCACCACAATGGATTTGAAATGAAACGAACAAGATGTGCTTTAACTGCAGACTTTCAGCCTTAATGTGAGGGTATTTACATCCAAATCAGGTGAACGGTGTAGGATTACAACAGTTTGTATATGTGCCTCCCACTTTTTAAGGGACCAAAAGTAATAGGACAATTGGCTGCTCAGCTGTTCCATGGCCAGGTGTGTGTTATTCCCTCATTATCTCATTTACAAGGAGCAGATAAAAGGTCCAGAGTTCATTTCAAGTTTGCTATTTGCATTTCGAATCTGTTGCTGTCAACTCTCATTTTCAGATCCAAAGAGCTGTCACTATCAGTGAAGCAAGCCATCATTAGGCTGAAAAAACAAAACAAACCCATCAGAGAGATAGTAAAAACATTAGGTGTGGCCAAATCAACTGTTTGGAACATCCTTAAAAAGAAAGAACGCACCGGTGAGCTCAGCAATACCAAAAGACCCGGAAGACCACGGAAAACAACTGTGGTGGATAACCGAAGAATTCTTTCCCTGGTGAAGAAAACACCCTTCACAACAGTTGGCCAGATCAAGAACACTCTCCAGGAGGTAGGTGTATCTGTGTCAAAGTCAACAATCAAGAGAAGACTTCACCAGAGTAAATACAGAGGGTTCACCACAAGATGTAAACCATTGGTGAGCCTCAAAAACAGGAAGGCCAGATTAGAGTTTGCCAAACAATATCTAAAAAATCCTTCACAATTCTGGAACAACATCCTATGGACAGATGAGACCAAGATCAACTTGTACCAGAGTGATGGGAAGAGAAGAGTATGGAGAAGGAAAAGAACTGCTCATGATCCAAAGCATACCACCTCATCAGTGAAGTATGGTGGTGGTAGTGTCATGGCGTGGGCATGTATGGCTGCCAATGGCACTGGTTCTCTTGTATTTATTGATGATGTGACTGCTGACAAAAGCAGCAGGATGAATTCTGAAGTGTTTCGGGCATTATCTGCTCATATTCAGCGAAATGCTTCAGAACTCACTGGACGGCGCTTCACAGTACAGATGGACAATGACCCGAAGCATACTGCGAAAGCAACCAAAGAGTTTTTTTAAGGGAAAGAAGTGGAATGTTATGCAATGGCCAAGTCAATCACCTGACCTGAATCCGATTGAGCATGCATTTCACTTGATGAAGACAAAACTGAAGGGAAAATGCCCCAAGAACAAGCAGGAACTGAAGATAGTTGCAGTAAAGGCCTGGCAGAGCATCACCAGCGTCGATGAAACCCAGCATCTGGTGATGTCTATGCGTTCCAGACTTCAGGCTGTAATTGACTGCAAATGATTTGCAACCAAGTATTAAAAAGTGAAAGTTTGATGGATGATTGTTAATCTGTCCCATTACTTTTGGTCCCTTAAAAAGTGGGAGGCACATATACAAACTGTTGTAATTCCTACACCGTTCACCTGATTTGGATGTAAATACCCTCAAATTAAAGCTGGAAGTCTGCAGTTAAAGCACATCTTATTTGTTTCATTTCAAATCCATTGTGGTGGTGTATAAAGCCAAAAAGATTAGAATTGTGTCGATGTCCCAATATTTATGGACCTGACTGTATGTTCAACAATGCTATACCTGGCTCAAGCTGGGCTCCTCCACATCTTCTTCCTGGGTGAAAGGCCCAGATTGGACTTCAGGAGCCTCAGCTGATGTGGAAGGAAGTGTTTAAGGAAGTGTAGACAGTAATGGCCTGGGTTCCATCTGGTCTGACAAAAAACGCAGTCTGTCGTAGTACCACAGCCTCGGGACATATAAGTCATCTGCTGCTTCTCCGGATCTCATGGAATCCTGGACCTTCTTGCGCTCCCTATTATATGTGCTCCTCAGGCTACCAATTTTGGCCTTCAAATAGTTGATGTCTGCAGTGGGCTACACAGGCTTCACCAATTCCAACAGTTTCCCAAGCGCTGCCTTCCTCTTTAGCTTGTTGTTGGAGTAATCCCTGTTTTGTACTTGCCAGAGACATGGGAGCTCCCTGCACATGTCTAGGAATTCGGGCAGGAAGTCCGGGTCAGTGAATTTATCCACCATTTTAGCTGCAAGACACAACACAAGACAAACCCTAATGTCAGGCTAAACTCTCCTAATCTTGTCCCAATATAGGCCTCAGTCTATAAGCAGTATAGGCCACTAACCACTGATGCCCCAAGTTAAAATTGTACCTTAGTTTGAACAATCGGCACTTACGATCCTCCGTTCTCCACTCACAGATCGTACATACAACTCACGCGTGTTATGCTTCATATACACTGCGCATGCGTGAAACTCCATCCCTGTCTTTCTGTCTAGTGTATTCCCCGCCTCTTCTCTTTCAGGGCAGTGGGAGAGCACATGGCGGAGACACAGCAGGTTCCTGCAGACGACGAGAAAAGCCCAGAGCAAGGCAATTCCACATCCAGGAGGAGATTTAAGGCCTCAAATATGTCCTTTGTAGAGATGGTGGACATCTTGAAGAGGACAGACTATGATGGGAATCATGGACCATACAGAAACCCAAATGTGAGAAAGGCCAAGATCATGACTAAAGTTGTGAGAAGTCTGCAGAGGAATTTTGGGGTACGATGATCCAAGAAGCAATTGAGGAATTGCTGGTCAGACCTGAAATTGAGGGAGCACGATCAGTATAGAAGGATCAGGAAAGTGCTTCAAAATAAGTATTTGTCGTGTGTTCCTATTATTATTATTACTTTCATGCTGGTCCATGTGCTTATCTTTACTGTTGTACAGTTTAAAATGCCAAGTTTGAGGTTTGTGGGCATAGAAATCGTTCGTATTTAAACATCGTTCCCTTTCCCACTAATACGATGTTTTTGGCAGATGCAGGTTAACTACATTTGTTCATGCATATTTTTAATAAAAGAAGTTGTCTAGATGTGTTTGTAACTATAATGAAATGTAAACTTGATTCAGTGTAAGGAGAGGACACTCAGCAGCTGTTTACACATCTGTATGCAGAAGCACTAGTGTGGGACACCAGAACAATCTTTTTATGGTGTCCCACGCAGGTGCTCCAGTGCGTATTAGGGGTCTCTCCATGTGTGAAACTTGCACAAAACAGTTAAGTATTCCGGCTTTTGAAAGGGAAAAAATCATGTCTTCAGCTTGGAACTCAACAATTGGACGACACTTCCAAGCAATGTTTCATATTACTATTTCTCGCCTCAAATATCTGTCTGCTAAGTATACCTTTTTTTGTATTCACATAGGGGAAAAAAGAATCGGGACATCTGACGACACCAGGAACCCCACACCTCCTAAAGAAGGGGAACTCAGCACACAATGTGAGGATGTGCATACCGAGGTTCAGGAAGTGGTCGAAATGGTAACAGGTCAGTGTCTGAGACCACAGCTTCACGTAATAGTATGCCTGCATATTTATAATACATGGTGTGTTTTTTTCTTTTTAGGTGATGTGGATGTTGTGGAAGTGCAGGTGCACAAGTCCTCATCAGTGAGATAATGGTGTGCAATCGGGATTTAGAGAAGGTCAAGCAAAACATCAACGATGTTCAAAAAAGACTGACCAACATCATTGATGTTTTAGCCAAAATCTAAAACCACCCAAAAATGTACATTTTGTTGTTATTGTTTTAAGTTTTTAAAACGTTTTAAAGTAATTGCAAAGCCAAATTTTCAAGATGCACACAGTGTGTCAACATGTGCTATCTGCAATCATGGGATATCAATGTACGCCTTTTGTGGGTGCAACCCCTTCCTCGCAACTAAAGTAGGATAAGGATAAGTGCAATGCAAGTACACTTGTAGGGCAAAGTGGATTGTCCTTTCTGAAATAAGGCCCAGTGTGTCAACATGTGCTAGCTCCCATGGGGGATAAATGGACGTGTTCGGGGGTGCAACCCCTTCCTCTCACCTACTTTATTTGCGAGGAAGGGGTTGCACCCACAAAACGCGTACATTGATATCCCATGATTGCAGATAGCACATGTTGACACACTGTGTGCATCTTGAAAATTTGGCTTTGCAATTACTTTAAAACGTTTTAAAAACTTAAAACAATAACGACAAAATGTACATTTTTGGGTGGTTTTAGATTTTGGCTAAAACATCAATGATGTTGGTCAGTCTTTTTTGAACATCATTGATGTTTTGCTTGACCTTCTCTAAATCCCGATTGCACACCATTATCTCACTGATGAGGACTTGTACACCTGCACTGTTGAAGTGAGTTTCTTCTTCCACAACATCCACTGTGTGTTTTGTGGCTTTAGAAAAATAGATGTAGGGAAAAGACACACATTTTAGGCATGGGATCATGAGGGAAATCCACATTTTGAGTCCCAATTTTTGTGCATCTTCAAAATGTGGCTTTTACTGGGGTGAGATCACCCCATCTGATGAAAGCAAAATCAACACAGTTTTGACATACTAATGTCTCATATGATCTTCACTTTAACAAAGTTGAACTTTGTAAGCTCCTGAGTTGGGGATGTGTATGTTATGGTTTTAAAAAATGCCTGTTTAGCCACAAAAAGGCTATATACTGTCAAACATACATGTTATACACCAAAGATGTTGGTTTGTTAAAAAACCCTTTTATAATGCACATGTGAATGTGCTTGGAGTAAAATGTTTTATACTCAACAATGTGTGGCTTCCTCTTTCCATGCTTATTACCATTTTTTTTAGTAAGTTGGTGTAGTTACAGTGACAATGGGGGTTATTTACTAAAGGCAAATCCACTTTGCACTACAAGTGCACTTTCAGTGCACTTGTAAGTGCCCTTGCAGGGCACTTGTAGTGCAAAGTGAATTTGCCTTTAGTATATAACCCTCACTGTGCTGTAAAATTTCCCAAAATCAGGCCATTTTAGGGATTACAAGCAATTAATTCATGGAGTTGAAAAGGAGGAATATTTTTATCATTAATGCATTACATATATTAACAACAAAAACATTGTGTGTGTGTAGCAGACCCACAGCACAACATAATATTTAGCTGAAAAAGAGATTGTCACCTAGTGTATCAAATAAGTTACATTTGCACTATTGAAGAAAATGGCCAAAAATAAAAGGTCATTGGAGAACCTAGGAGACAGATAAGAAACACAAGCAGTAAATCAAATGAAATATGAGTTTAGTTTTTCTCAAAAAATTTATTTGAAACAGCTTAAAGATTCTCTGGCTTATCAATTGCCCCCCTACCCACGAAGTACTCCACATAGCTTTGCCACACTTTGCGGGCGCTTTGGGGGGGGGGCAAGCCAGGAAAGCCAGGTTCAAGCGCCATCATTATTTCTGCCGGTGAGTTGGCCTCAGTCACAACTGAGGCCAGATAGTTGGCTGCATCCAGATACAGAAACTCATAAGTCGCCGACACCACCGCCAACAACACAATACTACTGTACCCCTTGTAGTTGTAGTAGTATGACCCCGAGTTGGGGGGTGGGATGATCCGGACGTGCTTCCCATCTATCGCACCACCGCAGTTGGGAAAGTCCCACTGCTGGGTGAAATGGGAGGCCACAGTCTGCCATTCCTGTGGGTTGGAAGGAAACTGTGGAGTCAAACAAGAAAAAAGCAGAGTAGACACAAACATTCTTGGCCAACATAAATATAACATTTATTGAAATGAGTATTTAAAGACAAAAGTTTAAGGTCCACTTATCAGATTCCCCCCCCCCCCCCTGATGGCCCACTGCAAAACTTTTATGGTGGGGGGGAGATGTTTTGGACAGGTAACCATCTCCACTTAATTGAGAGCTGAATGCATAAATAATGTGTGTTACTTTGGCCACTATTGGCAGCCCACTGGACAGGTAAGAAGTGTGATAATCCAAAAATATGAATACACACTGTACAAATTGAAGCACATTTTTACATTCTGCAATTACCTATCAAGATAATAGGAGAACAAAACTTTAAACAGTGCAATTTGAAAATATTCAGACAGGACCTTGCACTACATGCTTTGGTGAATTCATCCATAAATCTGACCACAAAAGAGGTAGGTATAGTGTGTATGGGTTGGGCAAAGTCAGCAGACAGAGTATTGGTATCGGTTGACTTAGCGGTTGAGGGTGAGGGATGGTTCCAATGAGTTTTGGCCCCAAAAAAAGCCTCTTGCATGCTGCCTCAATTTAAGGACAACAATAACATTTGGCCACATTTTAGGGGGTGTTTAGGGTAAGCACTACAATGGAGCTGACAAAATACATTGTTGAGTGACTAGGCTAGGTGTGTATGGGCCCAGGATAGCATGCTGGGGTGGTTAGTGAAGGCAAATATGCATGAAGGACAAAGAAGGAGCATTAAAAGCTTACAGCATGCATGAGGACAAATAAGATATTCACAGCATATTACAATCATGGTAATTATGGAATGAAGAAATTAATACAATACATTAGCAAACATTAAATACATAGAATGTGATGTTAAAGGATAAAACTTACCTTAATATAGTCCTTCTGCAGGACCTGTATGATGGCAGAACAGGTCTCTGGAATAATTATTCCCAGAGCTTGGGGGGAGATCCCAGTCGTGAACTTAATATCCTTGAGACTTCTCCCCGTCGCCAAGTACAGCAAAGTGGCGACGAGCCTTTGCTCGGGAATGACGGCTTGCCGCATGCAGGTGTCCTGCTTGGTAATATAGGGGGACAGCAAAGCCAACAGACGGTGAAAAACGGGGTCCGTCATCCGGAGATAGTTCCTGAAATCGTCAGGATTATTCTTCTGGAGCTCCCTCAGCAAAGGCATATGAGAGAATTGGTCACGATTAAGTAACCAATTCTTGGTCCATGAACTCCTCCTCCCCCTGTTCATGGATTGGACTTGGGTCAAAGCAAGAACTCCAACACAAAGCTCAACAACAGCACAAACTCTACGACGAGTAGGTAACTGCAACATGGCTAGAAAACGGTTGGCTGCTCAGAACGAACTGACAGAACGCACTGAAAATCAGAAAGGACCTGAGAAGAACAATCTGAAAATCAGAAACGAGTGGACAAGAATGCACTGAAAAACAGAAACGAACTATAAATAGAACGCACTGAAAGACAGGAATGAACTGACAACACGCACTGAAGAACAGATACGAACCGACAAGCACAAACTGATAAGCAGAAACCAACTGAAAAGCATGAGGCGTGAAAAGCGTGAATTGTCTCTCACCCTTCTACTAACACGAGATAAACACGAGATTAGCAGAAGGAGGGTGGCGCACTGGCTATTGAACTTCCTTTTTATCGGCTCATCGTATGTGTTGTACATCACCGCGTTCTCACGTTCGGAATTAATGGCCAACATTTGTGTAACAGTGTGTATGCAAGACAAGTTTGAGCCAACAACCTACGAACAAAAATCCACAGTTTTGTTGTTGGAAAGTCCGATCGTGTGTACGAGGCATAAGGGTTTGGCCACTATCTGTTGTCTGGGAGCTATAGTAAATTCTGTTTTGGGAGTATTTTTGCACCAGCGCTATTGTGAATCCTGTTTGGGCGCTAATTACCACGATCGTGGTAATTTGAGCACTAATTAGCATGTGGCGCTATAGTAATTGATCCCCACAGTGTCTGTGCTAAGGAAGCCACAGGAGAGTCTGGTGGGGCACATGCAGAAATACAGGAAACTAAAGGCCGGCTAAGGGTGAAAATGCAGCAGGGATCAGTGGCAGGAAGGAACTAGGCTGTAATGACAGGTTCTCAATGCAGACTAGCAGTAATATGATGCTGTCTACAGTGCAGATGCATGTACCCTCCAGACATTAACATTTATTTTGCATTAAAGCGGCAGCTACCTGAGAGTAGGAAACGATTAATGGCCAAAGCTGTAGTTAAAAATTACCTTCTACTGACCTCTGTACACTGCCCTACATACTCCAGCATCAGACTTGTGGGGGTATCCAATTACTCTCCAAACATAAAAAAACTAAATTAAAGTGAATGGCAAGTTTACCACTGGTTTATCTTTTAAGGTGGGCTAAGTTTTTATTTTAACAGTGACATTTATTTTACTATATTTTTGTAAGTGTTCTACATGCCTTCCTTTTTTATTTGGGCCCTGCTAGATAATTACATGCTGCCAAATCATGTACCTAGGACATCATTTGACTGCAAGTGGTTTTTTAGGACTCTTGTAATAGCAAACGGAGTGGCTAATAAGCCGATTCATTGCTATTACAAGCAGCGAGAGGGGGCATTCCTCCTGCCACCTTCCACGGCTTGCTCGGGGTCTCCTGTCCCACTGGGTGACCTGAGTTACCAGCTGGCATGTCCGATGGCTGGTCAGAGACCCATACAAAGCCAGGATTGGCTCCGCTATGGTAACCAGGAAGCGGTGACATGATATCACTTCTGGTTTGCCTGGATGTCAATGGCGCCATTTTTAAAAATATCAAAAGTATTCAAAAACACAGATCTTGGTGTTTTGAATGCTTTCAAGGGCTGAGGAGGGCTTTGGGGTCTTATAGGCCCCAGATCCCTCCATAAAGAGTACCTGTTACGTGCCTATTGTTGTCACAAGGACAATCACATTCCTTGTGACAGCAATAAAAGTGAATCCATTTTTTTTTTAAAGCAACAGTTTAAAAATAAAAAAGATAAAATAAATTAATAATAATTTTTTTTTTTAAATTGCCCCCATCCCAGCGCACCGAGGTGAACGCACACATCTGTCCCGCACACAAGCAAACAGCAATTTTCCCACGCATGTGAGGTATAGCCATAAATGTCAGATCATGGGGAGTAATTCTAGCACTAGACCTCCTCTATAAATCTAAAGTGTTATGCCCCATACACACGGTCGGATTTTTCGACGGAAAATGTGTGATAGGACCTTGTTGTCGGAAATTCCGACCGTGTGTAGGCTCCATCACACATTTTCCATCGGATTTTCCGACACACAAAGTTTGAGAGCAGGATATAAAATTTTCCAACAAAATCCCTTGTCGGAAATTCCAATCGTGTGTACACAAATCCGACGGACAAAGTGCCACGCATGCTCAGAATAAATAAAGAGATGAAAGCTATTGGCCACTGCCCCGTTTATAGTCCCGACGTACGTGTTTTACGTCACCGAGTTAGAACGATCGGATTTTCCGACAACTTTGTGTGACCATGTGTATGCAAGACAAGTTTGAGCCATCATCCGTCGGAAAAAATCCTAGGATTTTGTTGTCGGAATGTCCGAACAAAGTCCGACCGTGTGTACGGGGCATTAATCTGTAAAGTCTTTTGACGCGTCGCCTATGGATAGTAAAATTTACGTTGTTTGTCACCGTTGCAACGGTGTGTGCAATTTTAAAGCGTGACATGTTTGGTTTCTATTTACTGAGCGTAACATCATCTTTTATATTTTACAAAAAAAATGATTAATGTATTGTGTTTAATATTGTGTTTTTTTACATTACATGTCAAAAAAACGGAAAATTGTATACTCACCTTTCCGTAATTTTCCTTTCCTGTCGCATCTTCATGGCAGCATACACGTTGGGTTGTGACTCCGCCTCCACAACCTGATAGGACCACATAGCTATAAATTAGAGAGTAGGCACCTGCCCCAGTATTCTCTGTAAATATATACACATGTCACCTCAGAGGGTGGGTGATTGTATGCTGCCATGAAGATGCGACAGGAAAGGAAAATTACGGAAAGGTGAGTATACAATTTTCCTTTTTCCTGTCGCATCATGGCAGCATACACGTTGGGGAGTAACTCGCCAAACTGGGTGGGAGTGCAAAAAAAAATCAAATTTATTGACAAGGAACAGAAGAATTGGCCTGTATGACGGCCCTCCCAAATTCCACTGCTGCTAAGCGTGCAGCGTCTATTTTGTAATGGGAAATGAAGGTGTTTCTTGAAGACCAAGTGGCCGCTCTACAAATGGTTTCCGCTGAAACTTTACAGTAAGCTGCCCATGAAGTAGCCATTGCCCTGGTGGAATGCGCTCTAAGGTCTTCCGGGATTTGCAAGGTGCTTAAGGAGTAGGTCTTTTTGATAGTTTTCACGAGCCATGAGGCGATGGTACGGGCAGAGGCTGCCTGGCCCTTCCTGAACCCATGTGGGATGACTAAAAGGTTCTCGCATCTCCTGAAAGACTTGGTCACCGAGGGGTAATGCAGAACGTTGCCCCTAACATCCAGGGGATGAGGAACGCCCTGATCTGTGTTCAAAGCCGGGAGGTCAATCTCCTGGTTAAAGTGAAATGCAGAGGAGACCTTTGGGATAAATTTGTCTGAAGGTTTCAGGGTTAGCCTGTCTGGGTAAACCATCAGGTATGGTTCCTTGATCAGTAAAGCTTGCATTTCCGAGACCCTTTTCGCTGAAGTGATGGCAATTAGGAATGAGACTTTTAGAGTCAGGTCCCAGAGGGAGGTATCTTCAAGAGGGGAGAATGGTTCTCCGGATAGAATTTGTAGGACAGTTGATAGGTCCCATGTTGGGAATGAAGGCTTTCTGGGAGGCCTTAGCTTCAGGCATGCTTTCTGGAACTGAACTACAAGAGGGTTGAGTGCCCATCTAACCCCTGTCAGAGCAGAGATGGCAGAGACTTGGACCTTTAGGGTGCTAGATCTAAGGCCTTTGTCTAGGCCTGACTGTAGAAACTCAAGCACTTGTATTGCTGATGGGGAAGACGGATCCCAACCTTGTTCCTGAGCAAAGGAAGAGAACTTCACCCAGACTCTCTCGTAGGTGTAATTCGTGGAAGATTTCCTGGCTAAAAGCAGGGTTTCGACTACCTTCTGCGAACAGCCTTGATCTAGGAACCTAGACCTTTCAGTCTCCAGGCCGCTAGGTGCAATCTCTCTGGATTCGGATGTAACAGCTGGCCCTGGGTTAGTAGATCCGTTGTCACCGGAAGAGGAATTGGATCCGCTGTGCTCAGTTGCAGGAGGGTGGTGAACCAAGGCCTCCGTGGCCAGAAGGGAATCACAGCCAGTACTAGAGCTGCTGAGTTTTTGAGCCTCAGAAGGAACTTGGCAATCAGTGGCGTTGGTGGAAAAATGTAACCTAGGCGAAAGTTCCAGGTATGCTGGAGACAATCCGTTCCCTCCGCTGAGGGGAAGGGGTTCCTCGACAGAAACCTTTGACATTTCCTGTTCTCTGGTGTTGCTGCGAGGTCTATGTCTGGATGACCACATGTCTGGCATATGAGGGCGAAGGCCTGCAGGCTTAGACACCACTCGTAGTTGGAAACGAATGTTCTGCTGAGAGAGTCCGCCAGTTCGTTCTGAATTCCCGGAATATACGCCGCCTTCAGGTCCTGCAGGTTCAGTTGAGCCCACCGTATCACCGGACCAACTTCCCGCATCATGGAGATGCTCTTGGTACCCCCCTGCCTGTTGATGTAGGCCACAGCCACTCGGTTGTCCATTTGGATCAGGACCTGTTTCCCTCTCAGAAGAGAGCTGAATGCCAAGAGGGCTTGGAAGGCTGCCTTCATCTCTAGGACGTTTGACACAACATCTCTGGTTCTGAAGTGCCAGCGGCCCTGAGCTGCATAATGTAGGTAGTGTGCCCCCCATCCCTCCAGACTGGCGTCCGAAGTGACTACCTCCTGATGGAGAGTGACTATCTGTTTGCATCTGCTGAGGTTGCCGGGGTGGATCCACCAACGTAGAGATAGTCTGGCTTCTTCCGAGATGCGAATCGATTGGGACATGGACCATCCGTCCCACTGGCACAGGAAGGAGGCTTGCAGAGGTCTGGTATTCCATTGCGCCCACCTGACCATTGGAATGGTTGCTGATAAGGACCCCAGCAGGCTGAGGTATGCTCTGGCCGGTAAGTATGATGCTGGAACCACATCTTTCACCTTCTGAACTAGTAGGGACAACTTCTCCCTCGGCAGTTCTACCGTGTTGGCCCGGGTGTCCAGCTCAGCTCCCAGGAAGACCATCCTTTGGGTAGGCTGAATGTTGCTCTTCTGCCAGTTGATTATCCAACCCAGACTTGTTAGGGTGGAAACTAAGATCTTGCGATGTTGCACGAGTGATTCCTGGCTGTTTGAGAGGAGAAGAATGTCGTCCAGGTAATGGTGGACCCTTAGACCCTTCTCCCTCAAAGAGGCTATTACTGGAAGCAGAACCTTTGTAAATGTTCTGGGTGCCGTAGAGATCCCGAAAGGGAGGCTTCGAAATTGAAAGTGTTCCTGGCCCACCGAGAACCGCAGGAACTTTTGGAATGCCACGTGAATTGGAATGTGTAGGTAGGCATCCTGGAGATCTATGGAGAGCATCCAGTCTCCCAAGTTTATGGCCTGGAGAATAGACTGCAGGCTTTCCATCCTGAACGACTCCACTTTGATGGACCTGTTGAGTTTCTTCAGGTCTAGAACCGGCCGAAGGTCCCCTGACTTCTTCTTGACGAGGAATAGTGGAGAATAGAATCCTCTGCCTCGTTGTGTTGGCGGAACCTCTGTTATCGCTTGCTTTTGAAGCAGCTCTAGGATATAGGTTAGAAGGGATAACCTTTTCTCCCCGGGAGGAGGAATACGGGTTGGGTAGAAATGATCTCTTGGGGGTCGATTTTTGAAGGCCCATCTGTGGCCGAAACTGACGGTGGCCAGGGTCCAGGTATCGTGTATGGTTTCCGTTCAAACCAGCCTGAAACTAAAAAAAGCCTTGCTCCTACTACTGCTGGCCGGACGGGCGCACCTTCAAAAAGGCTTCTGGTCACTGGGAGCGGAGGTCTTAGGTTTTTGGAATTTCATAAAGGAAGTTTGAGGGTTCTTCCAGTTCCTTCTATACTCCTTCCCTGGTCTGTACGCTTTCGCGTCTCTATACCTTTCTGGGAGATTCCGCTTAAAAGGAGGGGGTCTCTGTTTGGGCCTCCTATCTGAGGGAATGAGCCCGGATTTTCCACCAGTTACCTTGGAGATGGCCGTATCTAATTTTGTCCCGAAAAGGTGCTCACCGTCAAACGGAATACGGCACCAGTTGGACTTGGATGCCGGATCCGCCGTCCAGGGCTTCAGCCACAAAGCTCTTCTGGCCATCACTGAGGCCAACATAGACTTTGAAGCAGACCTGATAGTGTCAACTGAGGCCTCAGCCACGAAATCACCAGCCAGGCTTAACTCTTGTAATGCCTTCACAATTTTCTCTTGGTCTGCTCCCTCTAATACCAGCTTTTCCGTGTTTGAAGACCAACTCGAGATGGCCCTTCCTACTGCCGCGAGTGCTATCGCAGGCCTGCATGCACCTCCGGCCGAAAGGTAAGCCCGCTTGAGATCCGTGTCGATCTTCCGGTCAAGAACGTCTCTAAACGTAACCGCATCCTCTAGCGGGAGGGTAACATGCCTGGCAAGGCGCATTAAGGATGCGTCCACTACCGGAGGGGATACCAGAGGGTTCACTTTAGGCTCCTTGAGTGGGTACAGCTTCTGGAGTCTGTTGTTCAGACTAGATTTTTTCTCTGGCCTCTGCCACTCTTCTTTGATTAAATCCTCCAGCTCATCGATGAACGGAAAGGTTTCAGGCTCCTTTTTAAGCTGAGGAAAATATTTTCTCTGCTTTGGCTGGACTTCCTGGGGTTCTTCCCATCCTATTGCCTCCTTGACCGATTTAACAAACGGTTCTATGAGGCCAAAGTCGAATCCTGCCGACACCTCCAGGCCTTCATTATCAGATAGGGAGTCTTGCTCCTTTGATGTGCTGGCCCGGGCTGGAGAGGTAATGGTGGAAAGATCCACATCCGGTATTGAGGCCTGAGGGGCTGAGTCCCCGACTTCTGAGGCTCTCTCTCTCGTGGCCTCTTCTAGGCATCTCTGACAGACCAGTTTATCCGGAAGAGACGCTGCACCACAGATCCAGCATGCGTTCCCGGCGGGACGGGAATGGCGTGCAGGGGAGCGGTGCCTACGTGAGGACGACCTTCTGTGGCGGGATCGACCATGCCGAGAACGTGATCTGGAGCGGCTTCTTCTGCGACTTCCTCTTGAGCGACTTCTCCTATGGTAGGAGCGGCCCCGTCTGTGTCTAGAGCGACTTCTCCTGCGTGAGGATTCTCTATGTCTTGACGCAGACGTTCCTGAGGACCTGGTAGGGCTGACCAATTTAGGTAGCGTTAGAAGTGCTCTCTTTTTCAATCTTCTTACTTACCCACTTCTTCCCCCCCTTACCTAGTCGGCTGGCGGTGATCTGCTGGGGCAGCGGTCTCCATGGTGAGTAGGTTGGAAACCTGCAAGGAAAAGACAAGCAGCAATGTAGAAGCTGACCCAGCCTGGACGGGGGGGGGTTAAGACCCACCTTTGTAGAGCGTTTTGACTTGCTGTGGATCGCGGAGCAGGCTTCTGTAGCGTGCAGCAACCATCAGCAGCCTCCACAGCACTGTGGTTTTTATATCTGCCGCCATTAGCGTCGGACGCCCGCGCATGCGCAGTAGCGCCGTGAGGCGCCCGACACCATCTTGAAGACTGGAAAACAGCTTAGCAGCGCCCAGAAAGCCGTACTGCGCATGCGCGAGGACACCGAGAACGCTCGGCGGTCCCCCACAGCACTGCATGGACCACAAAGCCCAGCAAGACACCCACGGTATGCCGGAGAGGGAGGGAGGGAGAGGGGGGGGAACATGGAGACCACTGCACACAATGAAGCCTGTTTAAGGCTTACTTTCTTGAGGCCATATAGATGGTTCCCTGGCCAATCCTCCAGCAAGCCTGTTTAAGGCTTTTGCGGGCTGTTTGCACTTGAAGCCTGTTTAAGGCTTGTCTTCTGGCAACAGTTTAAGATGAGATGAGTGCCCCTGAGACCACCAGAGTGGGGCTCCTTCCATTTATCTCGTTTAGAGGCTGTACAAGAAGGACTTCCACCCAGGAGAAGCTAGAACCTGGCTGGGGCGAAGCGGTAAGGGGGTGCTGATCCGTGCGTCCTGACAGGTGAGGAAAAATAAGAGAATACTGGGGCAGGTGCCTACTCTCTAATTTATAGCTATGTGGTCCTATCAGGTTGTGGAGGCGGAGTCACAACCCAACGTGTATGCTGCCATGATGCGACAGGAAAGTGTATTTTGTCCCAAAAATTGCATTTGAAAAACCGCTGCTCAAATAATATGTGTGTGACATAAACAATTGCAAAACCCAGCAATTTGTTCTTTAGGTCCTATGCTTTAAACAAAAATATAATGTTTATGGTTTCTAAGTCATTTTCTAGCAAAAAAAAAAATGATTGTTATATGTAAACAAAAAGTGCCAGAAAAAGCCTGGTCTTCAGTTAAAGGGATGTAAACCCTCTCCTATACCCAGTGAAGTGAACAGCCTCAAATGATTCACGGGGATGAAACAAATCTCCCTACATAAGTTTTACATGCATATCAGCTGTCTTCAGCTTTCTATATTCTTTAGAATTCTAACATTGTGTGAATTTTTACTTCCTCATTCAGCAGTAGGAGTGGAATCTTTGCAGACATTGTTTGACAGCTGATTGGAGGAAAGGTACACCCCCCTCCACAGAGGAACGAAGATACGTGCAGAGCTGTGCTGTGACAAGACAAGCTCTCTGCTAATCTATTTATAGCACCCGCCCCGAAACAAATTTTCAGCTGCTTTTATTTCCCATTTCGGAGCAAAATTGGAAACAATTCTTTTAGGATTCATGGGTGGAGTCCATCTGGTCCAGGTGCTTTATTCACCTTTATTCTATCTAAATATTTCTGGACCATATCACATTTGAGCCATTGTGGATCATTTGGGGCTGTGTCAATACCAACCCCATTATGGACAGGAGCTCCCCCATGCTCCTTTGTATACACAAAGCTGAAGAAAGTATTTAATAGATTTGCCTTCTGTTTGTCCCCAGTCACCAACTCCAGATTATTTGTAAAGGCCTACATGCTTAGACCTGACATTTTTACTATAAATATATTTGAAGACTTTTTTGCCATTTTTCCTACTATCTTTTGCAATCGTTCGTTTTAAATATTTGTATCATTGATTGTCTTTTTTCATATTCTGTTATATTCTTTGTAACATTTAAACAATGATAGTGTTTCTGTCAGGGCTGGGCTCAGCCCTTCCTTCTCTCCGCTCACCTGTTGGCTAATTGCCAGCTCCTATCTCTCCACAGTGACTCACCTGTTGATGATATCCTGCTCAGTGAGTCCTGCTTACTTAAGCTGTCCAGCCCAGATTATCTCTGCCTTCTTCAACATCACAGAGACTTTCTCCTGCGCTCCTGTTAAAGACTTGCTTGGCTGACATTCCTTCTAGCTCCAGATCCTGCTTGCTGTTCCACTACGCTGATTCCTGGCTTCCTGACTTTCACAGTGGCCTCCATAATCCTTAAATGGAAGACGTTTGGGACGACCAGAACCCTTCCTAGAGCTGGCCGTCCAGCCAAACTGAGCTATCGGGGGAGAAGAGCCTTGGTGAGAGAGGTAAAGAAGAACCCAAAGATCACTGTGGCTGAGCTCCAGAGATGCAGTCGGGAGATGGGAGAAAGTTGTAGAAAGTAAACAATCACTGCAGCCCTCCGCCAGTCGGGGCTTTATGGCAGAGTGGCCCGACGGAAGCCTCTCCCCAGTGCTAGACACATGAAAGCCCGCATGGAGTTTGCTAAAAAAACATCTGAAGGACTCCAAGATGGTGAGAAATAAGATTCTCTGGTCTGATGAGACCAAGATAGAACTTTTTGGCCTTAATTCTAAGCGGTATGTGTGGAGAAAACCAGGCACTGCTCATCACCTGTCCAATACAGTCCCAACAGTGAAGCATGGTGGTGGCAGCATCATGCTGTGGGGGTGTTTTTCAGCTTCAGGGACAGGACGACTGGTTGCAATCGAGGGAAAGATGAATGCGGCCAAGTACAGGGATATCCTGGACGAAAACCTTCTCCAGAGTGCTCAGAACCTCAGACTGGGCCGAAGGTTTACATTCCAACAAGACAATGACCTTAAGCACACAGCTAAAATAACGAAGGAGTGGCTTCACAACAACTCCGTGACTGTTCTTGAATGGCCCAGCCAGAGCCCTGACTTAAACCCAAATGAGCATCTCTGGAGAGACCTAAAAATGGCTGTCCACCATTGTTTACCATCCAACCTGACAGAACTGAAGAGGATCTGCAAGGAAGAATGGCAGAGGATCCCCAAATCCAGGTGTGAAAAATTAGTTGCATCTTTCCCAAAAAGACTCATGGCTGTATTAGATCAAAAGGGTGCTTCTACTAAATACTGAGCAAAGGGTCTGAATACTTAGGACCATGTGATATTTAAGTTTTTCTTTTTTAATAAATCTGCAAAAATGTCAACAATTCTATGTTTTTCTGTCAATATGGGGTGCTGTGTGTACATTAATGAGGAAAAAAAATGAACTTAAATGATTTTAGCAAATGGCTGCAATATAACAAAGAGTGAAAAATTTAAGGGGGTCTGGATACTGAATACTGAATACCCCACTGTATGTACTTTTATTATTAAACAAGTGTCTCGATCTCGGTCTGATTCATGGTTTCTGACAGTAGGCGAAGGCCATGAATTCAGAAGATGCAGTCAATCCACTTGTTGGTAATATTTTTTCCAGATTGGATGAGCAGGATCACCGCATGGATCAGTTTGCCACGGCGTTACAAACGCTCCTGAGTCACACGGCTCACCTGGAATCTCCCACTGTGGCTGCTCCAGTACAATTTGTGTTGCAGGCCATCCCTGCTGCTGCTCCAGTCCCTGTGCAGGCACCCTCCTCGAGTATTACCTCTATAAGAGGTATGTCTAGTTCCGCTCGGCTTCCCCAGTGATTTGGGGGTGATCCAGTCCAATGCAGAGGGTTTCTCAACCAGGTTGAGATATACTTTGAGATGCTGCCCCAAACGTTTCCCACAGAGAGAAGCAAAGTAGGTTTCGTGGTATCTTTGCTTTCGGAGAGAGCTTTGGCTTGGACAAACCCTCTATGGAAGACACAAAAATCCATTGTTCTGAGTTACCCAGAGTTTGTGACTTCCTTTAAAATGTATTTGATGTTCCCGCACGCCCTCTTTCTGCTGCCAAGTGCCTCATGTCCATCAAACAGAGTATGGGAACTGTTGCCGATTACGCCATTGAATTCCGTACTCTAGCAGCAGAGGTTGTTTGGAACAATGAGGCCCTTGTGTCTGCTTTTTCTCATGGTCTCTCGGATACCATCAAGGATGAGATAGCAGCCTGAGATATACCCACTGAGCTGGAGAAGTTGATCACGTTTGCCATCCTCATTGACTCCAGACTCAGAGAAAGACTTCCTTTTAAGGAGCGCTTGTGGAAGCCTCCTGTACATTTGTCTCGGAACTTTGCAGTCCCACCCTTGCCTCCCTCACCTCCTGGTACCTAGTCAGTCTGTGAAGATGAACTCATGCACTTGGGCTTCACGCGTCTCTCTGCAGATGGGAGAACCCTTAGTAGGAGGTAGAGATTGTGCCTTTATTGTGGCCAGGCAGGTCACTTTTTGAAGTCTTTTCCTAGGGAATGCCCGAACCTTGAGAGTCTCAAGGCTGCCTTTGTTGCTGCTCCTCTGTTGGCACATCCTGATCGTATGTTACCTTTTATCCTTGAGGTTGATGCTTCTGAGACTGGAGTTGGTGCCCTTCTGTCTCAATGCCCTACCTCTGAGAGCGCTATGCATCCTTGTGGCTACTTTTCAAAGAAATTGTCACCTGCGGAGTGTAATTACGAGATTGGTGACAGAGAGCTGTTAGCGATCATTTTTGCCCTGAAAGAATGGAGACATCTCCTCGAATAAGAATCTCACATTCTTGTCTGAGGCTAAACGCCTTTCTCACAGAAGGGCGCGATGGGCTCTTTTCTAGTCTAGTTTCAATGACATTGTGTCATTCTTACCCGGTACTAAGAATGTAAGGGCTGACGCTTTGTCGCGACAATTCTCCTCCATTTGCAAGATGGAGTTGATTCTGTTCCTGTGCATCCTCCTGATCGTATTCTGGCTACGGTTCGCACCAGTTTTACTTTTCCTTTGGGTGACAAAATTCTTGCTGCTCAGATCCATGCTCCTCCTGAGAAACCTTGTGACCGCTGCTTTGTCCCAGAGAGTCTCCGTACTACAATTCTCCCAAGGCTGCTGACCACCCTGGAAAGAATCAACTCTTTTGGGCCATTTCCCAACAATTCTCGTGGCCTAGTCTACGTGCTGATGTAACCGCCTTTGTAGCTGCCTGTTCTGTGTGTGCTCAGAGTAAGACTCCACAATACCTTCCAGTGGGCCTCCTACAACCCATACCCAATGGAGAGAGGCCCTGGACCCATCTGTCTATGGATTTCATTGTGGAGTTACCCAACTTCCAGGGCAACACAGTTATCCTTATGGTGGTTGAAGGGTTCTCAAAAATGTCCCATTGTATTCCACTTAAGAAGTTGCCCACTTCTAAGGAACTGGCTTCCATTTTTGCTCGGGAGATCTTTCGTTTACATGGGATACCCAAGGTGATTGTCTCGGACAGGGGTAGTCAGTTTGTGTCCCGGTTCTGGCGAGCCTTTTGTGCACAGTTGGGAATTTAGCTTGCTTTCTCCTCTGCGTATCACCTGCAGTGTAATGGGGCCACAGAACGAGCCAATCAGTCCTTGGAGCAATTCCTACGTTGCTATAGTTCTGACCATCTTAACAACTGGTCAGACCTCTTACAGTGGGTGGAGTTTGCTCACAATAGTTCCTTGAATTCTGCTTCCTGATTGCCGTTTTTGGCGAACTATGGTTTCCAACCTTCCATGTTGCCTGACTCATTTTTTCCGCAGAGTATTCCTGCGTTAGAGGAGCATCTCCGTGGTCTTCGTTCCACTTGGGCACAAGTCCAGGAGGCTTTGCGACATGCTAATAATAGGTACAAACTCCACGCCTGCCTGCGCCTTCCTACCAGGTTGGGGACAGGGTCTGGATGTCATCTCGCAACCTCTGACTTCGTGTTCTCTCTCTGAAGTTCGCACCTCGGTTTATTGGGCCTTTCCGTATTCTTCGCAGGATTAACCCAGTGGCTTACGCATTGGACCTTCCTTCTAATATGCGTATCTCAAATGTATTTCATGTCTCCTTATTAAAACCTTTGGTCTGCAACCGCTTTATCAACTCGGTGCCTTGTCCTCACCCTGTACAGGTTGAAAACTATGAGGAGTATGAAGTACAGTCCATTGTTGACTCTTATAGGTTCCATGGGCACATACAGTACCTGGTGCATTGGAAAGGGTACGGTCCGGAGGAACGCTCTTGGGTCTCATCCTCGGATGTCCTCCGTGATTTCCATAGACGTTTTCCCCTAAAGCCTGGTGGTCCTCCGAGGGGGAGGGGTCATTGAGGAGGGGGTACTGTCAGGGATGGGCTCAGCCCTTCCTTCTCAAAGCTGGCCACTCAGTTGTCAGCCAATTGCCAGCTCCTATCTCTCCACAGTGACTCACCTGTTGATGATATCCTGCTCGTCAGTCCTCCCTACTTAAGCCATCCAGTCCAGATGATCTCTGCCTTCGCCTTGGTCACATCTCTAGAGATGCTCTCCTGTGTTCCTGTTAAAGACTTGGTTGGCTGACATTCCTTCTGGCTCTAGATCCTGCTTGCTGTTCCACTACGCTCCTCTCTGGCTCCCTGACATTTTGGCTTGTCTGACTATCCGTTCTGGTTCCTGAACTCTGGCTATGTTTTGAATACGTTTACTCTGTTTACCTTTTTTTAATTATTATTAAACAAGTGTGATTTAACTGTACTTCTCGGCAGTGGATTGCTCTCTCCTAGGGGCATACTGGTATATTTGAACTGTGAATATACAGTGACATACTGCTAGGTTATATTTAGCCATCAGCACAGCTGAATTCCTATGAAGGACTCCTTTTTGGAAACCTCTGGGCCCCTCTTTTTCTTTGGCCTTTCAGGAATAGCAACGCATTACTCATGTGCCCCTGCCTATACATTCAGCCATATTCAATCCATTTTTTAGCTTCTAAATGCATCATTTACCTTATCGTGACTATATGTGACATTGCACTTCAAAACTAAGATAGAGAAACATATTCTCTTATCTGTTGCGTTTGTGAACCTTGGCTGTGTCCTAAGGAAGCCTAGCGGCGAAATGCGTAGACATACAAGGGCTCACTGCACATTATACATGGATGCATATATGCTACACATTTTATTTATGATTTTTTTCTATGTAATTGTTAAACCTTAATAAATTTGAAAATTTTATACTGTCTCCACTCCATTGTTTCTTAGCCTTTAAAATCCGCCCTCCTGGTAATACTTGGTATTACCATTTATTTTTTCCTCAATTTTTGTGATGTGGCTTTATTTGATGCACTTCGCTTTTTTGTCTTAACTGTACTTCTGTCTCAGTCTGATTCATGGTTTCTGACAGAATCAAATTTTTTTTTTAACAAACCTAAACCAAATGTGGCCTGCTTTAAAAGTCATGGCCAATAGCCAATGATAATTTGTGAGGCCTACTTGATGCTGCAGTACCAGTGTGTCCACGTAAAATATAAAGTGTTCTCATATGCATGTCATACAAAAAGGGTGACTTTACCTTTGTTTGTTGAACAGATCACTTGTGTAGTGGATCAATCAGACCATCGAAGTGTTCCAAGCTCGTTTTCTGATCATTCAGGTCTGCCGCGCAGGTTCTTTGGATTACATAGTGAGCATGCGCCCCTTGCTCTGCCTTACTCTGATGGCTCACACAGCAGTGTGTATGTGTGTAGGGCTTGTCTGCGACACACGTGGAAGACGGTGTACGAAATGGCGGACGAGGAGAACGAAGGGGAGCCCAGACCAAAGGCCAGAGGGACATGTGGGAGTAAGATAAAGGCAATAGCGATGTCCAGAAATGAAATGGTCTATCTTGTATACCTGCTGGAGAAGCACGATTATGATGGAAAGCTCCAAATTTATGACAGGCCCAACAGCAGAAAAAGCAACATCTTGGACAAAGTTCTGGAATGCTTAAGAAAGAAGCATGGAGTAGAAAGATCAAAAGACCAACTCATAGAAAGATGGTGAAATATAAAACACAGTGAGAAGAAACAAATGGAACAAATCCATTGCACTCTTATGAAAAGTTAGTATCTAAATATACGTGCTTTAACTGCAGACTTTCAGCTTTAATTTGAGGGTATTTACATCCAAATCAGGTGAACGGTGTAGGCATTACAACAGTCTGTATATGTGCCTCCTACTTTTTAAGGGACCAAAAGTAATGGGACAATTGGCTGCTCAGCTGTTCCATGGCCAGGTGTGTGTTATTCCCTCATTATCCCATTTACAAGGAGCAGATAAAAAGTCCAGAGTTCATTTCAAGTGTGCTATTTGCATTTGGAATCTGTTGCTGTCAACTCTCAATATGAGATCCAAAGAGCTGTCACTATCAGTGAAGCAAGCCATCATTAGGCTGAAAAAAACAAAACAAATCCATCAGAGAGATAGCAAAAACATTAGGTGTGGCCCAATCAACTGTTTGGAACATCCTTAAAAAGAAAGAATGCACCGGTGAGCTCAGCAACACCAAAAGACCCGGAAGACCACGGAAAACAACTGTGGTGGATGACCAAACATTTCTTTCACTGGTAAAGAAAACACCCTTCACAACAGTTGGCCAGATCAAGAACACTCTCCAGGAGGTAGGTGTATGTGTGTCAAAGTCAACAATCAAGACAAGACTTGAATACAGTGAGTTTACTAGGAAAGCCACACACCTGTCTATATAAGACCTTACAGCTCACATAGAGAGTGAATACAGAGGGTTCACCACAAGATGTAAACCATTGGTGAGCCTCAAAAACAGGAAGGCCAGATTAGAGTTTGCCAAACAACATCTAAAAAAGCCTTCACAGTTCTGGAACAACATCCTATGGACAGATGGAGAAGGAAAGGAACTGCTCGTGATCCAAAGCATACCACCTCATCAGTGAAGCTCGGTGATGGTAGTGTCATGGCGTCGGCATGTATGGCTGCCAATGGAATTAGTTATCTTGTATTTATTGATGATGTGACTGCTGACAAAAGCAGCAGGATGAATTCTGAAGTGTTTTGGGCAATATTATCTGTCATATTCAGGAAAATGCTTCAGAACTCATTGGACGGCGCTTCACAGTGCAGATGGATAATGACCTGAAGCATACTGAGAAAGCAAAGAAAGAGTTTTTTAAGAGAAAGAAGTGGAATGTTATGCAATGTACAAGTCATTCGCCTAACCTGAATCCGATTGAGCATGCATTTCACTTGCTGAAGACAAAACTGAAGGGAAAATGCCCCAAGAACAAGCAGGAACTGAAGGCAGTTGCAGTAGAGGCCTGGCAGAGCATCACCAGGGATGAAACCCAGCATCTGCTGATGTCTATGCATTCCAGACCTCAGGCTGTATTTGACTGCAAAGGATTTGCAACCAAGTATTAGAAAGTTAAAGTTTGATGGATGATTGTTAATCTGTACCATTACTTTTGGTCCCTTAAAAAAAGTGGGAGGCATATATACAAACTGTTGTAATTCCTACACCTGATCACCTGATTTGGATGTAAATAACCTCAAATTAAAGCTGAAAGTCTGCAGTTAAAGCACATCTTGTTCATTTCATTTCAAATCCATTGTGGTGGTGTATAGAGCCAAAAAGATTAGAATTGTGTCGATGTCCCAATATTTATGGACCTGACTGTATGTCAGCTATTATAGTATTGCGGTATACTATATAGTGGTTGGGTATAGGTTCCAGCCAATCATGATTCACATTAGATCAGTATTCAATTACGTTTTTCCAGATTTGTAGGGGGTATTCAGAGACTTCGGATCACTTTAAAGGACCACTGCAGAGGCTTCAATTCTCACATTTGCACACGTTGGTAGCTGTAGCACATTTCAATTTTGTGTAGTGTTCCTGCACTTATAATGTCATTGATGAAAAGAAATGCTGAAGAGCAGGTTATATGAACGTTCACAGGACATTTTGTTTACTGATGCATTAAATCGGACTATAAATATTGGTATCTTTCGATATGCAGATGCTAGAACAAAAGAATATGTGGAGCTTCACGAAATGACCAGTTACGATAGCAGATCGGATCTCTTGGAGAATGTGGATGCAGATGTCATGCAGCCAACAGATGAGGACATTGCAGAGACAGTATTATTCTCCAGTAAGTGACATGCTCATGTGTGTTTTTTTTTGTTTCTGTTTCCACCAGAACAGGCCATTGATTATTATTATTTACTTAATAGAACCCAGTTTGAATCTAGCGACCATTGGTCGTGTAACTGCTGATTTGCGTAGCTGCTGCACTCATCTGCAGAATATACAAGACGCAACAAGTTCCGTACTGTGTTTATTGAATAATTTCATTGATATTCTAGCTAAATTGTAGACCAAGGCTTTGTAAAGCAATCATGGCACTTATGTTTTCAAATTTGTAAAAGTTAACAATATTTTTGGTATAGTTTATTTTTTAATAACCATTGTATATTCACAATATTTTTTTCTTATGGTTTTGTGTAGAAAAATAACATATTTGCACATGTTAAGATTTATTACCCTATGTCATTTGACGTAAGATAATAAACCTTTTGCATAAATAGCTTATGACTGGCAACACTGCAAATTACCAATTACGTTCTCTGGACTCTCCATATGGCTGAGAACAGCAGGAATTTTCTCTTCCTGTTGCTGTCAGTGACATAATTGTCAAATATAGTAAGGTCTCTCTGCAATGCTGCCCAGCATAGAGTGGCCATGGCACTTGCATAGGAAGTTAGATTTTTTTTTTTACAGCCTTCCTAATTTGAAGGACTCTTTGCATTTGCACTATATGTCTAGCATGTTGTCAGACATACAAGGCCTATCATGTCCTGTTTACTGTTTTACATTTTAAAATGTCTGCTGTTATCTCTCAAGTACTAGTTGTACTGGTTTGGTATTGGTTGGACCATTCCTCTTGGAAGTTTTTGGCCACTTCTAACCATTCCTCTGGGTTTTGGGGAAACTGCAAAAAATAGATAGGATAGATAGGATTTGTAAATCTGTGTGCTGCAGACAACAATTTAAACCTAGCTATATATTTTAGATATGGGAATAAGCTGAGGCCGATAGCGGTTAGACATGAATTGCAACCAAAATGTAAACATTGTTTAACCACTTCAGCCCCGGAAGGATTTACCCCCTTCCTGACCAGCGTCGCTTTAACTGCTAATTGCGCGGTCATGCAATGCTGTACCCAAACGAAATTTGCGTCCTTTTCTTCTCACAAATAGAGCTTTCTTTTGATGGTATTTGATCACCTCTGCTGGTTTTATTTTTTGCGCTATAAAGGGAAAAAGACCGAAAATTTTGAAAAAAAATGATATTTTCTACTTTTTGTTATAAAAAAAATCCAATAAACTCAATTTTAGTCATACATTTAGGCCAAAATGTATTCGGCCACATGTCTTTGGTAAAAAATGTCAATAAGCGTATATTGGTTTGCGCAAAAGTTATAGCGTCTACAAACTAGGGTACATTTTCTGGAATTTACACAGCTTTTAGTTTATGACTGCCCATCTCATTTCTTGAGGTGATAAAATGGCAGGGCAGTACAAACCCCCCCCCCAAATGACCCCATTTTGGAAAGTAGATACCCCAAGGAAATTGCTGAGATGCATGTTGAGCCCATCGAAAATTCATTTTTTTTGTCCCAAGTGATTGAATAATGACAAAAAAAAAAAAATTACAAAAAGTTGTCACTAAATGATATATTGCTCACACAGGCCATGGGCATATGTGGAATTGCACCCCAAAATACATTTAGCTGTTTCTCTTCAGTATGGGAATACCACATGTGTGGGACTTTTTGGGAGCCTAGCTGCGTACGGGGCCCCGAAAACCAAGCACCGCCTTCAGGATTCCTATGGGCGTACATTTTTTATTTCATTCCTCACTACCTATCACAGTTTTAAAGGCCATAAAATGCCCAGATGGCACAAAACCCCCCCAAATGACCCCATTTTGGAAAGTAGACACCCCAAGCTATTTGTTGAGAGGCATGTTGAGTCCATGGAATATTTTATATTTTGACACAAGTTGCGGGACAATTACAAACTTTTTTTTTCTTTTTTTTGCACAAAGTTGTCACTAAATGATATATTGCTCAAACATGCCACAAACATGTGGAATTACACCCCAAAATACATTCTGCTGCTTCTCCTGAGTATGGGGATACCACATGTGTGGGACTTTTTGGGAGCCTAGCCGCGTACGGGGCCCCAAAACCAAGCACCGCCTTCAGGATTTCTAAGGGTGTAAATTTTTGATTTCACGCCTCATTACCTATCAGTTTTGAAGGACATAAAATGCCAAGATGGCACAAACCCCCCCCCAAATGACCCCATTTTGGAAAATAGACGCCCCAAGCTATTTGCTGAGAGGCATGTTGAGTCCATGGAATATTTTATATTTTGCCACAAGTTGCAGGAAAATGACAAACTTTTTTTTTTTTGCACAAAGTTGTCACTAAATGATATATTGCTCACACAGCCCATGGGCATATGTGGAATTGCACCCCAAAATACATTCTGTCAATTCTCCTGAGTACAGGGATACCACATGTGTGGGAATTTTTGGGAGCCTAGCCGCGTACGGGGCCCCGAAAACCAAGCACCGCCTTCAGGATTTCTAAGGGCATAAAGTTTTGATTTCACTCCTCACTACCTATCACAGTTTTGAAGGCCATAAAATGCCCAGATGGCACAAACCCCCCCCCCCAAATGACCCCATTTTGGAAAGTAGACACCCCAAGCTATTTGCTGAGAGGCATGTTGAGTCAATGGAATATTTTATATTTTGACACAAGTTGCCGGAAAGTGACCAATTTTTTTTTTTTTTTTTGCACAAAGTTGTCACTAAATGATATATTGCTCAAACATGCCATGGGCATTTGTGGGATTACACCCCAAAATACATTCTGCTGCTTCTCCTGAGTACGGGGATACCACATGTGTGGGACTTTTTGGGAGCCTAGCTTCATACGGGGCCCCGAAAACCAATCACCGCCTTCAGGATTTCTAAGGGCGTAAATTTTTGATTCGCTCCTCACTACCCATTACAGTTTCGAAGGCCATAAAATGCCAAGATAGCACAAACCCCCCCCAAATGACCCCATTTTGGAAAGTGGACACCCCAAGCTATTTGGTGAGAGGCATGGTGAGTATTATGCAGCTCTCATTTGTTTTTGAAAATGAAGAAAGACAAGAAAAACATTTTTTTTTTCTTTTTTCAATTTTCAAAACTTTGTGAAAAAAAGTGAGGTCTGCAAAATACTCACTATACCTCTCAGCAAATAACTTGGGGTGTCTACTTTCCAAAATAGGGTAATTTGGGGTGGTTTTGTGCCACCTGGGTATTCAATGGCCTCCGAAACTGTGATAGGCAGTGAAGAGTGAAATCAAAAATTTACGCCCTTAGAAAGCCTGAAGGCGGAGCTTGGTTTTCAGGGTCCCGTACGCGGCTAGGCTCCCAAAAAGTCTCACACATGTGGTATCTCCGTACTCAGGAGAAGCAACAGAATGTATTTTGGGGTATAATTTCACATATTCCCATGGCATGTTTGAGCAATATATCATTTAGTGACAACTTTGTGCAAAAAAAAAAAAAAAAATTGTCTTTTTCCCGCAACTTGTGTCACAATATAAACTATACCATGGACTCGACATGCCTCTCAGCAAATAGCTTGGGGTGTCTACTTTCCAAAATGGGGTCATTTGGGGGGAGTTTGAACTGTCCTGGCATTTTATGCACAACATTTAGAAGCTTATGTCACACATCACCCACTCTTCTAACCACTTGAAGACAAAGCCCTTTCTGACACTTTTTGTTTACATGAAAAAATTATTTTTTTTTGCAAGAAAATTACTTTGAACCCCCAAACATTATATATTTTTTTAAAGCAAATGCCCTACAGATTAAAATGGTGAGTGTTTCATTTTTTTTTCACAGTATTTGCGCAGTGATTTTTCAAACGCATTTTTTTGGGAAAAACACACTTTTTAAAATTTTAATGCACTAAAACACACTATATTGCCCAAATGTTTGATGAGATAAAAAAGATGATCTTAGGCCGAGTACATGGATACCAAACATGACATGCTTTAAAATTGCGCACAAACGTGCAGTGGCGACATACTGAATACATTTTTAAAAGCCTGTAAAAGCCTTTACAGGTTACCACTTTAGATTTACAGAGGAGGTCTACTGCTAAAATTACTGCCCTCGATCTGACCTTTGCGGTGATACCTCACATGCGTGGTGCAATTGCTGTTTACATTTGACGCCAGATCGACACTTGCGTTCGCCTTTGCGTGAGAGCAGGGGGGACAGGGGTGCTTTTTTTTTTTCTTTATTATTTTTTTGCTTTTTTTATCTTATTTTTAAACTATTCCGTTCATTTTTTTAATCATTTTTATTGTTATCTCGGGGAATGTAAATATCCCCTATGATAGCAATAGGTAGTGACAGGTACTCTTTTTTGAAAAAATTGGTGTCTATTAGAACCTAGATCTCTCCTCTGCCCTCAAAGCATCTGACCACACCAAGATTGGTGTGATAAAATGCTTTCCCAATGGCGCTGTTTACATCCGGCGAAATCTAAGTCATGAAATGCTCGTAGCTTCCGGTTTCTTAGGCTATAGAGATGATTGGAGCCATTCTGGTCTCTGATCAGCTCTATGGTCAGCTGGCCGAATCACCAGCTGCATTCTCGGGTTCCCTGTTGGGACAGGAGAGCCAGAGAAAAAAAGCAGTCTAGAGGCTAATTAGCCGCTAGGATTGCTTTTACATGAAAGCTGACCGCTGGCTGAAAAGAATGATACCAAGATGATACCTAAACCTGCAGGCATCATTCTGGTATAACCACTCAAAGTCCAGCAACATACCAGTACGTTGCTGGTCCTTGTTGGGCATATATTGTAAACTTTTTTCATGCAGCCTGTGGGCTGAACGAAAAAAAGTTATTGATTGGTGGTTATGCCCACCATTAGAATACCTCCCTTCATCCACCCACTTCTAACGATGGGCATACATGCACTGTTTATATATGCCGAAGCATGGGGGCATCCTTCCGCAAAAGGCAGGAGCAAATTGCTCCTCCACCCACTGCTGCCCCCACGCTTCAGCATATATGCTGAAGTATGTAACTGTGTTGGTGAAATCACCTCCGATAGCGCTGGAGTCACGGCTTTATGTATCGTGGGAGCAAACGCTGTTGCTGTCAAGATAAATATATCCGCTCTGCAGCTGAATGGCGTACCTGCTAAGCAAATGATGGTTAACAATAAAATAAAGTAACATTACAGTATAACAGTAAGACTTACCATACCTGCAAAGCAAATGCAAAAAAAAAATAGTAAAAAATAAAACATTTAAACGCAACCTGTGCCTAAAATATATACTGTATTTATTGGCGTATAACACTCACTTTTTTACCATGAAAATCGGGTGCAAATACCGTGTGCGTGTTATACGCCAATACTTCAATTTTAGCTGCCTCGGAGGGGACAAGGAGAGGGGGCCGGACGAGCGCTGTCAGATTACATACAGCGAGAATCTCCTGTTTACTTGGCAGCCTCTGTAATAGGAAGTCCTGTCTCCTGGGCCGCCATTGGACCACTGTTCTGTCTATCATAGGAGATTCTCACTGTATGTAATCTGTTGGCACTCGTCCCGCCCCCTCCCTGTCCCCTCTAGGCTGCAGGTGGACGTCAATCAGGCTACACTGATGGCAATGGTGAGGCTGCTGCATTGAAGGCAATCGTGAGGCTGCAGATGGGCACTGACCCTTATTTTGCTCCAAAGTTCCTTATTTAAAATTTTAGTTTTTTTCCTGAAACTTCCCTCTTAAAATGAATGTGCGTGTTATACGCCTGTGCGTGTTATACGCCGATAAATACGGTATATGCCGAAGCATGGGGGCATCCTCCCGCAAAAGGCAGGAGCAAATCGCTCCTCCACCCACTGCTGCCCCAACGCTTCGGCATATATGCTGAAGTATGTAACTGTGGTGGTGAAATCACCTCCGACAGCACTGGAGTCATGGCTTTATGTATCGTGGGAGCAAACGCTGTTGCTGTCAAGATAAATAAATCCGCTCTGCAGCTGAATGGCGTACCTGAAAACAAAAAATGGTTACCAAACATGATAAAAACATAACAACAGTAAAACATTTCAGAATAGAATACAGTAAAAAAGAGCAGAACAATAGAGAGAGAATAGAGAGAGAGAACAATAAAACGACAACTATTTTTGGTTTTTATTACTTTATATTTTTTTTGTGTTTTTTTTTTTTTTTACACTTTTTTTTGTAACTTTAATTTTTGGAACTGGTACCAGGTTTGGGTCTCTCAAAATGCGATGGCAACTTGGGAGACCCTGTGAAAGTGTGCCTAGTCTGTGCAATGCTGTACCCTACGCTAATACTCAACTAGTGTATGGTAGCGTTAAAAACATTCACCAATGCAAAGACCAGGATTGTCAGAACAGAAGGGACAATAATACCAGGTGTCATGCCTAAATCCGCGCTTGCTGCAGACACGACATCTTTTTTGGGGGGCTCGTTGGGTAGGGGTACTCGGGAGGACATAAAGAAAATGCCTCTCATGCAGCCGGCTTACTGCATTTGGTTGGGAAAGGTGAGGTGAAGCACTGTCTGGAAACAGAAGGGCTCTGACGATCTCTTCCTGGAATTTAAGGAAGGATCCAGTCCGTCCTGAAGCTCTGTATAGCACATAAGCGTTCAGCAAAGCCAATTGAAATAAATAAACAGACACTTTTTTGTACCAGCGTCTGGCCTTACGGGCAACTAGGTACGGCGCCAACAACTGGCCGTTAAGGTCCACCCTCCCCATATTTTGGTTATATTCGTGGACACAGAGGGGTTTCTCCACAACACCAGTCGCCGTAGTAATTTGGACCGTCGTGTCTGCATGAAGGGAGGTAAGAAGGAAAACATTCTTATTGTCCCTCCACTTCATAGCGAGCAAATTATTACACTGCAAGCAGGCTCTCTCCCCCAGCCTAAGACGGGAATCTACAAGCCGCTGGGGAAAGCCCCAGCGATTAGGTCGCACGGTGCCACATGCTCCAATCTGATGATCAAAAAGGTGACTAAAAAGTGGCACGCTCGTGTAATAATTGTCCACGTACAAGTGGTACCCCTTTCCGAATAAGGGTGACACCAAGTCCCACACCATCTTGCCAGCACTTCCTATGTAGTCAGGGCAGTTTGTTGACTCTACGTGACTATCTTTGCCCTCGTAAACCATAAAACTACATGTATAGCCTGTGGCCCTGTGTCACGTACCATGTTGGCGGAGCCCAGAGTACAGGGAGTGGCCTCTCATGTGCCTCTGGCTCAAGAACCCCTGATAGAGGAAACAGGGACTCGAGAGCACAGGGAGCCACAAGTGCCTGGCAGGTGGCAGGTGTTCTGTATTTCAACTGGAGCACTGGAACAGCAAACCTTTCCTATCCCTAGGCAGCAAGACGCTTTCTATCCAGGCATCAGCTGCCTCAAGGACACCTCCTCCTTCCTCCTCCCCCTCTTTCTGCTGCCAGGATCACACGGCTCTCCACTCCAAAGGATTTCTACAGTTTGCAGCTGTGTCTACACACTTCTCCTGAGACAGGCACATCTGACAGCCTAACAGCACCACAAAAAGAAAATACAATCTATTTACATCCATAGAACACCTGGGTATGGAACTTGGAATAATCAATTGTCCATCACAGGACACATCCTCCTACTAGCCACACCACCTCTCCCCATGTACACATGTCGGCCTACCGGCCCATACAGACTGCGTTCCAGTTCTCCTGGCTCTGATGAAGAGGTTTTCCTCGAAACGCGTCAGCCTTTCTTAAATACCTACCTCAATATGGGCACACCCCAATTTTAACTTCATAGTACTTATTTTGTTACCTGTTTTTCCTCTTTTTTTATAATATTATGTAGTATTTGTATGATTTTATATCTATATGACTATATGTCTGTATTCTTTTACATAAATAAACCATACATTTCTTGATGTAAGCGTCTGATCACGCGCCTTCCATCCACTTCCTACTAAACAGTCCTTTCAAGACCACCCCTGGTCAGCTAAGGCAGCGGGACACGCTCCATCATCTCCCCCAGTCCTATCTCTGACTACAATACTACCTTTGTTTTACAGCAAACGATCTCACAAGCGCAGGAGTATTTTTCACGATATCTTGTTCACACTTTTGCATTAGCCACAAGTGCCTGGCAGGTGGCAGGTGTTCTGTATTTCAACTGGAGCACTGGAACAGCAGACTGTAAGAAGATGCACCGGAACACTGGCAGGAACACTGGAACCACTGGCTGTGAGGAGAAGCACTGTAGCAGGCAGGAACTCAGGAACAGCAGGCAGCAGGGAGGTGTTCTGTAGTTCAGCTGGAGCACTGGAACAGCAGACTGTAAGAAGATGCACCGGAACTCTGGCAGGAACACTGGAACCACTGGCTGTGAGGAGAAGCACTGTAGCAGGCAGGAACTCAGGAACAGCAGGCAGCAGGGAGGTGTTCTGTAGTTCAGCTGGAGCACTGGAACAGCAGGCTGTAAGAAGATTCACAGCAACTCTGGCAGGAACACTGGAACCACTGGCTGTGAGGAGAAGCACTGTAGTAGGCAGGAACCCTGGAACAGCAGGCAGCAGGAAGGTGTTCTGTAGTTCAGCTGGAGCACAAGCAGGGTCAGACAGGCCGGGTCAACACTGGCGGGCAAACAGGTACCAAACAGAGGCAGAAGAGTAGTCAGGATACAGACCGGGTCGGCAGAGGGCAGGTAGCGTATAACCGTAGGAAGAGGCAGGAGAATAGTCAAACAAGCCGGGGTCAGGGACTGGCAGCAAACAGGAGTAGTCAGGAGCAGGCCGGGTAACAGGAAGCAGGTAGGCAGGTTTACAGGTAGCTTAGGGTCACAGGGAATGCTGTAGACCAGACAGCAAGAAAGCATGCTGACAGGCTCCTTTAAATAGGCCTAATGGCGCCAAACGCTGTCACACTGCACGTCTGCATGCACCCACGCGCACTCGTGTACGCCCGTGTACCGATCGTACGTGCCCGTTCGTACCATCATGCACCCGCGTACACCCGTTCGTACTATCGCGCACCCGCATGCGTCCGTTCGCGCCAACGCGCCTCCGCACGTGTCCTCTGGCTCTATCAACAGTGGTTCTGTTAACCGATCTTCCGCCGACGGCTGTGCTAACAGGACACCTTTCATGACATTGCCCCCCCAAGGAGCAGCCTCCGGATGCCCAACTGTGCCATCTTACTTGGATGAGACCTTTTAAAGGCAAGAATCAACCTCCTCGCATGGATGTTGGATTCCGGCTCCCAGGAGTTCTCCTTGGGCCCGTACCCCTTCCACTTTACCAAAAACTGGACTTGGTTACGTCTCTTTCTGCAATCCAGAATGGACTCAACCTCATATTCAGTTTCTCCGTCAATGATCACAGGTTCAGGGGGATCGACCTTCCGGTTGACAAAAGGATCAGGAACCGTGGGTTTGAGTAGGGCCACGTGAAAGACCGGGTGGATCCGGAATGACTCTGGTAACTTCAGTTCATAGGTCACTATATTAATCTTCCTTAAAACTGGGAAGGGACCCACAAATTTAGGGCCCAATTTCTTGGAAGGACATGCCAATCTTAAATTCAATGTAGACAGCCAGACCTGATCCCCGGGCTTGAGGTCAAGCTCCCCCCTTCTCTTCTTGTCAAACACTTCTTTATTGTAGTTCTGAGTCCTTGCCATAGTCTCCTGCAGAAGTTTATTATTTGACTCAAAGAAATTTAGATTTTCCTGGACAGCTGGTACTGGGCACTCCGGGATGTTACTGGACAGGAACTGAGGATGGAAACCATAATTTGCAAAGAACGGTGATTGTTTTGTGGCAGAATGGACAGAATTGTTATAAGCAAATTCAGCAAGAGGTAGAAGCGGAGCCCAATCGTCCTGGGAGAAAGAAGAAAAACAACGCAGATACTGCTCCAGCGTCTGATTTGTTCTTTCCGTCTGGCCATTTGTTTGGGGGTGATAGGCAGAGGAGAAGGAAAGGTCAATTTTCAGAGATCCACAAAGCGCCCTCCAAAACTTGGAAGTAAATTGCACCCCCCGATCTGAAGTAATATTTGCAGGAATGCCATGAAGCCTCACCACTTCCCTGATAAATGTCCTTGCAGTCTCAGCAGCAGTAGGTGTGCCTTTCATTGGTAAGAAATGAGCCATTTTTGATAATCTATCCACCACTACAAAGATTGTAGTGTAGCCTTCAGAAGGTGGCAGCTCGACAATAAAATCCATGGAGATCATCCTCCGTGGCTTCCCCGGGACGGGTAGTGGCTTCAACAGACCCCAAGCCTTACACTTGCTGCCCTTGTTTTGAATGCAAGTGGCACATGCTTCCACATAGTGCTTGCAATCTTTCCTTAACTGCGGCCACCAGAATGTGCGTTGAAGAAGTTCAGATGTCTTGTGCACGCCGAAATGGCTGGCCAACATGTGGTCATGACAGTAACTAAGAACTGCCGCTCGCATCTCCTGGGGTACAAAAATCCTATCCTTGAACCAAAGAAGCTCATCTCTGGCCTGTAGGGCTGAATCAGGTGGAGCAGAGGCGTCCCTAGAGGCTTGCTTGATCTGTGAGAGTAGATCCCCTTGGAGCAACAGAAAGTTTCCTGAGGACAAGATGGTGTCTGGAGATGGAGATGCTTCAGATCCGTTGTACATTTGTGACAGTGCGTCAGGCTCAGTGTTCTTTGATCCGGGACGATAGGTTATGTGGAAACAAAATCCGGTAAAGAAAAGTGCCCACCTGGCCTGTCGTGGTCTTAATCTCTTGGCAGTCTTTAAATATTCCAGATTCTTGTGATCTGTATAAACAAGAATTGGATGAGCTGCTCCCTCCAGGAGATATCGCCACTCCTCAAGCGCCACTCCTTAATCGCCAACAACTCTCGATCGCCCACATCATAATTTCTCTCTGCTTCAGATAATTTGCGAGAAAAAAAAGCGACTGGGTGCAAAAGAGCTCTAGGCCCCTGTCTCTGGGAAAGCACTGCACCAACCGCTATTTCCGAGGCGTCCACCTCCAAAATGTATGGTAATGTGGAATCAGGGTGCTTTAAGACTGAGGCTGAAACAAACAGATCCTTTAGCGTTGTGAAGGCCGCCTGAGCTTCAGTAGACCAATGGAACTTAAGGCCCTGCTTGGTTAACCTTGTAATGGGAGAAATGATGGTGGAGAATCCTTTCATGAATCTCCTGTAGAAATTCGCAAAACCTACAAAACGTTGGATTCCCTTCTTGTCAGTAGGAGCGGGCCAGTCCAGAATAGCGGAGACCTTCTGAGGGTCCATCTTAATACCCTCTACAGAGATAATTAGACCAAGGAACTGGATACTCTCTTGTTCAAAGACACATTTCTCAGGTTTGGCGTAGACATGTGCAGGATGAAAAAATTTGTTTAGTTTCGATTCGTTATTTAACTAAACTTGTTTAGTTAAATTCGTTGCACTCGTTACATTCGTTTTCGGAATTCGTTTCGTTTCGTATTCGAATTCAAAAAAATTCGACCGCATTCGAAAAAATTCTACCACATTCGAAAAAATTCGACCACATTCGAAAAAAACTGTCAAATTTGAAAAAATTAATTCTGTACCAAATTCCAATTTCGGAAGATGGTTATATATATGTATATATATATATATATATATATATATATGTATATATATATATATATATATATATAATTTTTTTCTATTCTGGTCTATTGTTTTTCTGTTCTTGTCTTTTCTATTAGAATTCGATTTAATTTTGTTTCTGTATAACCATTTTCAGAAATTCAAATTTCGTAAAGAATGAATTCCCATTCAAATAGAAAAGATTAGAATAAAATAGAAAATAATAGAAAAGAATAGAAAAACAATAGACCAGCATAGAAAAAATAAAAATAAATAAATAAATAAATGTATATATTATATATTTTCTATTCTAATCTTTTCTATTCAAATTTGAATTCATTCTATACGAAATTACACTTTCAGAAACCATCTTCCGAAATTTAAATTTCGTATAGAATGAATTCAAATTAGAATAGAAAAGTTTAGAATAGAATAGAAAAGAATAGCATAGAAAAACAATGAAACAGAATAGAAAAAAAAATATATATATATATATATATATATATATATATATATATATATATATATATATATATATATATATATATATATATATAAAACATATTCCAAAATTCGAATTTCATATAGACCGAAATCAAATTTGAATATAAAAGATTAGAATAGAATAGAAAATAATAGAAAAGAATAGACTAGAAAAACAATAGAACAGAATAGAAGAAAATATAATATATATATTATATTTTCTTCTATTCTGTTCTATTGTTTTTCTAGTCTATTCTTTTCTATTATTTTCTGTTCTAATCTTTTCTATTCAAATTCGAATTCATTCTATACGAAATTCAAACTTCAGAAGCCATGTTCCGAAATTCGAATTTCGTATAGAATGAATTTGAATTTGAATTGAAAAGACTATTATAGAATATAAAATAATAGAAAAGAAAAGCATAAAAAAAATAGAAGAGAATAATAAAAAAAAATTATATATATTCTATTGCTTTATTATTTTATATTCTATCTTATTGTTTTTTTTAGAAAAACGTTTTCTATTTTTTTCAAAATCGATTTGAATTTGTCTTCGAATTCGATTCGAATATGTTTTCGAATTCGATCCGAATTTGTCTTCGATTTCGATTCGAATAGGTTTTCGAATTCGATTCGAATATGTTTTCGAATTCGTTAGTTTTTTTTCGGATTCGTTTAAATTCTTTACTTTTACAGTCTCCTGGGTTACTGGCCCTGATCTGAGGGTAGAGCCATCGGCCAAATATACTGAAAGTCCTGGAAGTGAAGGACAAGTCTATGAAACCGCTGCAGGCCCCGGAATCAATGATAGCGCTGGTTGGTATATTCCCTCCTGGGAGCTGTAAGAGAATCGGAACAGCCAGATGAGAAACGTCATTCAGTACAGCAGAGGTAAGAGCAGGAGAAATAGAAAAGCACTTAGGAAGCTTTGCCGGGCATGTCCGTACAAAATGTCCAGATTCCCCGCAGTACAGGCACAGGTTACCAGCCCAACGGCGTTGACGCTCTTCAGGAGTAAGTGAAGGGCGTAAGAGGCCCAACTGCATCGGTTCTGGAGTATCAGAAGCAACGGTGGTTGAAGCTGGAGAAGCAGAGTGGGAAGAACTAGGCACACGGGGCAACATCCAGACAGGACGAGAAGGACCAGAGGATCGATCCGTACGCCGTTCCCTCAGGCGTCTGTCTATATGGATAGAGAGGTCTATGAGACCCTCTAGAGTCTCTGGAATGCCCACTCGGGCCAGTTCGTCTTTTAAAGATTTTGAAAGGCCCATACGGAACTGGTACCGTAAGGCAGCATTATTCCAGTTTGTGTCGGAACTCCAACTTCTGAATTCCGACACATAGTCCTCCACAGGCCTGCGGCCTTGTTGTAGAGCATGCAAAGCCGCCTCGGCAGTGGCGGTTAATTAAGGGATCCTCATATAGCAATGACATGGCCTGAAAGAAGTCATTTAAGGTATCAAGTGAAACATCCTTCTTCTCTAGAAGACGATGGGCCCAGGACTGGGGCTCGCCTGACAACAGCGAGATCACGAACCCCACTTTAGAAAGTCCTTGGCTGAAGAGCAAAAAAGAGTTCAAATGAATTACGGAAAGTCCTGAATTTACTCCAGTTGCCCGAAAATCTTTCAGGCGTGGGGACCCTGGGTTCAGGCGGCATCATCACCACTGAGGGCGCAGCAGAAGTCCCGGAAGCAGGGGGTGTGGATGCTGCTAAAGCTTGGATTCGGCCTTCCAGTTGGGTATAGCCTTCTTGTAGGCTTTTTACTGCTTGGGTAAGTCCAGCAAGATGGCGGCAGAGCTCGTCCATGGTCATGGAGGCAGAGAAAAAGGGCATATGGTGAATTGGGTCAGTGGACCAATATAACCGCAACTCACTCTTTTTAGTTATGCCCATGTTGAGCGAAAGGCCCAGAAAGAGCTTAAATTCGGAGACCGTAATTGGTCTCCAATCTCTGGCAAGGGAGGACTGGGGAATAGTGGCGATGTGTTGACCAGCGTATAAATTGCTTTGGTCCACAATAGATCTATAGAGATCTTCGGTGAATAAAAATCAAGTGGCGTAAAATCAACTGTTTCCACCTGAATTCCGGGTTGGCCAGTGAATGGGGGAAGTACGGGTGCTGCAGAAGTGGTGGGTACTCAATTCGGATTGGCGAATGCAGCATGAAGGGCACTATGGGCACGACGGGCCTGTGTTTGTCTTCTTGGTGGCAGCGGGACACTACTTGTGCTTGCCACCTCGCCAGCTTGAACTGCACTTATGGGACTCGCCACGTCACCACGTGATACTGCAGTGCTGGATGTACGACCAGGATGTACTAGGCCGCTGGTGCTTGCCAGTTCACCAGAAGGAATAGCGGCGCTAGTACTGCTCTGCTCCATACGAGAGCCCTGCGGTTATTGCACTTTAGGGACAGAAGAAGAAGATTGGGGTCTGGTACGCCTGACCTTGGCAGGGACCACAACTCCGTCGTCAGAGCTATCTGTCATGGAGCCGCTGTCCTCTACAGGATCGTATTCTGAGCCTGAATCTGACAGATGAGTGACTTCCTCTTCACTATCTGTCATGCTCAGAAACGTGTAGGCCTATTTCACTAGTGTACCTTCGATTTGCCATTTTGGGCTCTAAATTTAGGGGTACACTAGTGAGACTCACAGGCAAAAAAGCTCCTGACTGTTAGCGACTGATTCAAAACGCTACCAAAAAACTGTTAGCGATCGCAGGGATCAGGCCTGACTCTGCGAACGCTGCAGTTATGTGTGCCTAGTGTTTTGTAAGTGTCAGTGATCGATCGATACTGCACTTGGGTGGGCTGGGCAGGGCTGGGCTGAGGGCAAAACGCAGGTGCTAGCAGGTATCTGGGCTGATCCCACTAACACTGTGTTTTTGGGAACCCTAAACTGCTGGGGAGGCTAGTATAGATCTGATCGGATCAGATATCGATCCGTTCAGATACTATAGCACTAAGGGAGGTGCGTGGGTGTTAGCGGTACTGTCGCTAAACTGACGCTGCCTGGGGCGACGTAGACCTTATCTGACCCTAAAAACGTAACTTATATCACCCCCGGGCAATTAGCGGGTTAAACCTTTATTAGGTAATAAACGGCGGGTGCCCTAAAACTATAATAAACTATAAAAAACAAACTAACTAACCAGTGTCACCCGTAACAGTTATACGGTGATCGCTGATGAAAGGGTTAACTAGGGGGCAATCAGGGGGTTAAAACCTTTAGTAGGTAGTATATGGGGGTCCCTGTCGCTATAAAACGCTGATGGCAAACCTATATACTTACCTCCCTAACTAGCGTCACCTGTGTCACTAATACAGCGATCAGAAAAACGATCGCTTAGTGACACTGGCGACGGGGAGTGATCACGGGGTTAACCTTTATTAGGGGGGGTAGGGGGGTACTCTAGACCTAAAGGGGGGTACCCCAGACCTAAAGGGGGCTAACCCTAACTGCCCTAACACAACTGTCACAAACTGACACCAATGTAAAAAAAAAACAAAAAACTGCTATTGGTGTCACTGTGACAGGGGGTACAGGGGGGTGATCGGGGGGTGACTGGGGGGTGAAAAGTGTACCTGCGTGTTCTACTGTAAGTGTAGTGTTGGTGCAACTCACATTGATGTCTTCTCTCCTCGGCGCCGGAACGAAAAAGACCGGCTCGAGGAGAGATGGCATCACTTCCTCTGCCGCTGTTTACATTACAGCAGCAGAGGAAGAATTTCATTCGTGGGGAGCGATCGCGAGGGGGTGGCCACGAATGAGTGGCCTCCCCCTCAGCCTGTAATGCTTCCCCACTGATGCCGACCGCCTCGGGCACCGGGGGGGGCGCGATGTGCCCCCAGCCCGCGGGAGGCAGATAACGTACCAGGTACGTGATTTTGCCTGCCCGTGCCATTCTGCCGCAGTATATCTGCGTTAGGCGGACGGCAAGTGGTTAAGGTATGTATTTAATATATTTACTTTATATATTCACTCTGTAGAGCAGTGATCAGCGCCTTGCATATCTCAGGTATGATCTTGCCAAGGGCCTGAGGAGAAATTCTTGAGGTAAATTTCAAGTCCTGCAGGCTTCGTCCTGTCACCACATAATGCAGGGTGGCTATTAGCCTTTGCTCGGCACTGATAGCCTGATGCATTGATGTATCCTTTTTTTGGATCAGTGGAGTGACAGCTGCCAAGAGTTGTTGGAAGCACTCATTGTTCATTCGCAAATAATTGCGGAAATCATCTGTGTTATTTTCTTGAATTTCCCAGATGAGTTGCATATGGGAGTGCTTGGCACGGTTGAGGAGCCATTCTTTACTCCACACTCTTCGCCTTGACTTTTTTTTTGGTTAAGTACATTTTGGATAGCCATAAGACCAAGCATAGCTACTGGAATGCTGGTATCTTCCATATTTCCAAATAAGTGCCGAAAAGCCATGCAGAACGATTGAAAAAACTAATATACATGACCGGACATGAATATTCCAAGTAGCTACGAACTCAGGCGCGCAAGGCGTGGCTAGAGGGGTCACATGCACATTACCTAATTTCCTCTCACACGCTACAACGTGGTTATGCATACAGGAAGCTATTGTAGTATCGTACGGGAAAATTCATATTGTAAGTGCAATCTCCCAATTGCGATACATACAGTGGGGATGGAAAGTATTCATACCCCCTTATATTTTTCACTCTTTGTTATATTACAGCCATTTGCTAAAATCATTTAAGTTCATTTTTTTCCTCAATGTACACGCAGCACCCCATATTGACAGAAAAACACAGAATTGTTGACATTTTTGCAGATTTAATAAAAAGAAAAGCTGAAATATCACATGGTCCTAAGTATTCAGACGCTTTGCTCAGTATTTAGTAAAAGCACCCTTTTGATCTAATACAGCCCCGTGTCTTTTTGGGAAAGATGTAACAAGTTTTTTACACCTGGATTTGGGGATCCTCTGCCATTCCTCCTTGCAGATCCTCTCCACTTCTGTCAGGTTGGATGGTAAACGTTGGTGGACAGCCATTTTTAGGTCTCTCCAGAGATGCTCAATTGGGTTTAAGTCAGGGCTCTGGCTGGGCCATTCAAGAACAGTCACGGAGTTGTTGTGAAGCCACTCCTTCGTTATTTTAGCTGTGAGCTTAGGGTCATTGTCTTGTTGGAAGGTAAACCTTCGGCCCAGTCTGAGGTCCTGAGCAGTCTGAAGAAGGTTGTTGTCCAGGATATCCCTGTACTTGGCTGCATTCATCTTTCCCTTGATTGCAACCAGTCGTTCTGTCCCTGCAGCTGAAAAACACCCCCACAGCATGATGCTGCCACCACCATGCTTCACTGTTGGGACTGTATTGGACAGGTGATGAGCAGTGCCCGGTTTTCTCCACACATACCGCTTAGAATTAAGGCCAAAAGGTTCTATCTTGGTCTCATCAGACCAGAGAATCTTATTTCTCACCATCTTGGAGTCCTTCAGGTGTTTTTTTAGCAAACTCCATGTGGGCTTTCATGTGCCTTGCACTGAGGAGAGGCTTCCGTCGGGCCACTCTGCCATAAAGCCCCGACTGGTGGAGGGCTGCAGTGATGGTTGACTTTTCTACAACTTTCTCCCATCTCCCGACTGTATCTCTGGAGCTCAGCCACAGTGATTTTTGGGTTCTTCTTTACCTCTCTCACCAAGGCTCTTCTCCCCCGATAGCTCAGTTTGGCCGGGCGGCCAGCTCTAGGAAGGGTTCTGGCCCTTTAACTATTCCAGCAGTGCCAATACTCCACTCAATTTCCAAGTAGTTAAAAGCCCCCATTATGCCCTTCCTATGCATGATACGCCGGAATCCGGATATATCAGGAAGCACTGTAGACCAGGCCCAATACAAGATCTCTGCATATGCAGATGATCTTTTATTTTCCCTTACTAACCCTGTTGTGCCCCTCCCAAACCTAATTAAAGAATTTAAGAGATATGGGAACATATCTAATCTAAAAATTAACTTTGACAAATCCGCAGCTATGGGTATTAACATGACACCAGACAACCTGACCTCTCTGAAAACTAAATTTAAATTCAAATGATCAGACAGCCATCTTAGCTACCTAGGGACAAGTATCCCCTGCGACTTGACACGCACATTTGAACTCAATTTCCCCCCACTGTTGACAAAGGCAAGAGGACTGCTCGAGGAGTGGAACAAAGGATTCCACTCCTGGTTTGGCAGATGCATACTTATCAAAATGTGCATTCTCCCAAAATTCTTTTACCTGTTCCAAACACTACCAATCAAGATCCCACCTCTATACTTTAGACAAGTGCACTCACTGTTTACCAAATTTATATTCACATGCGAAACCACGACTACGCAAACGATACCTGACACTACCAAAACAGTACGGAGGACTGGCCCTTCCAGACATAAAAAACTATTACCTAGTGGTACACGTAGGCAGAATTATCGATTGGAACAGACATGTACAAACCAAATTGTGGACGCAAATAGTACTCAACCAGGTGAGTGTCCCACTAAACGGAGATATATGGTGTTTTGACCAACTCCCTATCAATAATGATAAGCACAACTTCCCTGGCATCAAGACATTCACCACTACTCCCAATTCTAGGCAACCCGGCGTTTACGCCTGGACTAGACCGATCAGAGTATGAGACGCTTTTGACAGCAGGTAAAGACTGTGCTTTACACTAGGTAGACGGGGATCAATGGACATCGATCCAATCACTAATGAGCGAAACCGGTAGCTTTCAGCTCTCATTTTGGAAGGCAATACAATTACATCACTTCATTCACTCAATACCAGACCCGGTACAATTGTTGTAGAATCTCAAATTAGCCAATGTATTTCATATTATTCATATTGATTTGCATATATTTTATTGATAATTATTATTATTATTATTCATATTATTATATAGTAGTGGTTTTATCAATATTATTATTCAATAAGTAAAGCAACAATTATTAATCTTTAATAATGTATACTGTGTTTTCCAGATTTAGAAAGTCTTCATTTTTAAGTGTTGAACTTGAAATGACCTCTGCTTTATGACAAGTACTTGTACACAGGTGTTCTCGAAAATGTATTAAGATAGTCTACTGGGTGAAAGTTCATTAGGATAGATTAAAGTAATATAGAATTGTCTCAAGTCTGAAATGCATATAAATCAGACAGATAAAGATAAGAAAACAGGTGGTTTAGAAATAATTAAAGTTATGTACAGTACATTAAATTAAGTTTGACAGGGTCAAACAAAGGTCTGTTTGTGCCCTCATTAAAACTGTTAAAATACATACATATAGTGAAACATATAACACATCTGGTGGGGTTATTGAAAGTTAATTTTCCCAAATGTCATAAATCTGTAATTCTTGAACTTAGTTAAATCTTATCAAGATGAGAAGAGTTTGATAACACAGCTGGGTGCCAGACTGTCTCTACACAGGTGTTTTTAATTGGACAGAAACAGTTATAAATCACTATAATGAACATATAGGAATTTTTGGAATAATTAAGTTTATCTGGTTGTAGAACAGGTGTCAGATTTATGGTTAGTTACATTGACGTAGATCTTAGCGACCAATCATATGTAAGAGAGATGGTTGAGATAAGACTTGTAAAAGGGTATATAAATGCAAGCTCTACAATTGTTAGACAGACAAGTCAGATAGGAGCTCATAAGGCTGAACTCTGTGTATGCTGCCCTATTGCACGGGTCATAGAGGTCAGAACCAATGGGCAAGTATCTGTTCATAACTTGTCTCCTCGTACGAGTCAGAGAAGACTTCTTAACTTGTTCCAGAATGTGGTCTCAGGTGAATTTTCCTCACGAACTTGGTTGAGCTGGAACCCAGAACTCTGTGAGGGGACCAGACCACTGGCCGATTGACTGGTCCCTATCAGGTGACGGGTTCCCAAGAATTGGCAGAAAAGACCCATTCTGGTTCAAGGTGAGAACAATTAACAATTGTTTCGATTTGGTTAGAGGATAAGAATACCTATATCTAATATGCATGCATTGTAAGAAACTGTATAAATTAGACCTGTATCTTGTAATACTTTGAACATAAACCTGTATGTTATCAGCTGTTAATAAACCTGCATTGCTGAAGTTCTGCCTGGTTTGATACTTTACTATTCTACTTCATTTGGTGGCCCGTACGGGTACAGCATAACCTCAACTCCGATCTTGCCTAACTCCATGCTGGTGAGGCACTGAGCTCAACACAATATTGCGCAATATATCAGGTTAGCAGACACCTATTATTAGTTCTGCATTGTGTTGTGCCGTGTTTTGCTAGCGCTAGGAGGGGCAGGTGGTTGTTGTTGGGATATCGCTGTCCACCAGGCAGATCTTTGTGATGGCAGGTTGGGTTTTCTCAACTGTGAATGCCTTAAAATGCATTGTACAGGATGAGATACCCTGGGTTAAAAAAAAAAAAAAAAAAAAAATTTCCAAAGGGGTACCCCTGTAGAAGGCTAGCTACTCTCTGTGTGAACCTACCTTTAACATGCATGTTGGTATCGGTCTAGAAGAGCTTTTTTTTTGATTGGTATCCAAGACCTACAAGAAGTCTGGACGAGGTTTTGGGGTAAATATTTTGACCCCTGGAGAACCTACCTTTAACATGCATGTTGGTTTTGGAGTTCCATTTGTTAACAAAGTTAAAAAGGTATGTATCGTCTTTGTGGTATAGGTGTATGTGTTTATATGTATCTGTTATAACGGTCTGTGTACTAACTGAGTTAAGATCAGGTTGAGACATTCCTGATCACCGTGGCAAGCAGGGCTTGGCGGTTTTTCGTGTCTTGAGACAAGCGTTTTGGTAAGGAGACGTATGCACGTACGGTGCCTATTGGCTTTACTCTGAGCACTGCTGTCCATAAGTAATTACTAACTAACCTGTCAGTTTTAATAATTCTGTGAATGTTTGTATATTTATATATAGTCAGGAATTTGTGTTCATGTGTATGCATACTTTGCTAGGTGGAGTGACTGTGTATTGCTATATAGAAAACAGAAGATAATGACATTTTGTTAATGAATGTTCACAAATGTAAGTTAATTTCTTTGTAATCTTTGTAGACTGTTAGAGAATATTGTATGTGTGAGGGAGACTGATCATCTCCCAAATTAGGTTAGAATAAGTCTGTAGTGATTGTAAAAACGTTGGTGTGGAAGGACCCTGTGTGTTAGTTCTATGAGTGAATTGTAAGAAGTATGTAACTGATGCTGAATTCTGCATAGTGTATGATGAATAGGGAAATGGTATGTATCCTCCATACAATTACAATTAGAACTTTCTGTGTCATATCTTTGATTTTGTGACACTTGGTATTAGTATTTGATAGAAGGATTTATATTTATATGAGTTAAATGTGTGTGTGTTTTGTTTTTTGTTTTTTTGTATGAGGTGTAAAATGAATCCCTATGTGAATGATTGTATGTGTCTTTCGTGGAGAGGCTAGGGATTGATACATCTATGGTGACTGATTGACTTTAGTGTCACAGTTCTAAATGTTATTGGCAGTGAGTGAGTGTGTGTGTGGAAGGCACGATTCATTAATCTTTTTTATATTCTTTTGAATATGTACCTCAGCTAGATAGCGCCATGAATGAGCTGAGGGAGTTAAAAGTTTTTTAAACTGTAGAAAAAAGAAAGTTGTTTGTTTTAAGTAATTTACGACACAAAGTTCACCCATATTTTTTTGTATCCAGCATACTGCTTCTGGAGGGAAAAAATCTGTAGATAAATTCAATGCCGCTAATGTAATTAATGACATGCTTAAAAGATTTTACAGTTGTAGGTTTTACATGTTAGACGAAATACTGTATTTTTTTCAGTATTTGTTTAGGAGCTTATGTGCAACAGCATTAAATCACTTTTTGCGATAGCTCATCTCAGTGCTCTGTACTGAGATGAAAGGGGCACGTTTAGGTGCCTTTAGACAGAAACTGGATGAGCTGACCAGAAAATAAATTAAATCTCAGAATACGTTCTTATTCTTAAACATTTGTTGATTTTTTCTTAGAATATAAACTGTAGGTTATAATAGGTATTCTGTCTTTTATATTATGGACTGCAGTAGTGCAAGGTGCATTTTATTTTTAGTGTATCCTTCTTGGAAGTAGGGTGCTTATTCTCCCTTGTAGCTTTTGTTGTTTATTTTGTCATGTCTCTATCTTATTGTACAGTATTATATATACTGTCATCTTTATATATTTGCCTATTTAGTAGTATTCACAAGGATAGCAATGGGATTTATTTATTTGGTAAAAGGGAACTCCAAATTTATATTTGTTTCTTATTTTCTAAAAAGAATAGTGAAGAGTGATGCATGGTAACAGTGCTACCATCTTATTATATGTGCTATATCTAGCACATACAGGGGGGTGAATTAGATAATTAGAGTCTTAATTTTTAATCTTAGCTTGTAAGCTCTGGTGAGCAAGGTCCCTTATTGGTATTGGCTATAACCTATTTTGTCCTACCTGATTACAATATTTAGTAATCATCAGGCTGATTATTAGTTTGCCTAAAGAAATAATTTGTTTCTTTATTCCAGGAGCAGCCAGCACGTTTTCATATGTAAAGTTATACTTTGTAAAATTTCACTCCTTTTGATTTTTTATTATTCAAGTTCCTAAGTTATGCTACTACAGGTGGAAAAGTCAGTTTTTGGATTAGGGTCATTCTGCATTAATATGATCTAATTAACAATAACATTTGTATATAAATTATTCTTAAGGAAGGGGCATAGTAATGCACATTTTCCTAACCTCTTTAGATTTAACAGACTGTGCAAGTGACCATGTAATTTTATTTTGATTTCTTTTTAATTAAGAACAATCACAATGTAGTTTCACAAAATGTAGTTCTTCAAAGTCTATTTTGTGTGCCTGAATATAGACTTTATTGCAATGAAAGAACAAAGCTGTAGATATAGATATACTTTAATAAATGTATGCTCCTTTTTAAAGTAAATAAAAGTTTTTCATATGGTCATGCAAATGTACGGGACAATAGCTAAGTGTCTGATGTGGGAAGTTTTTCCCAAGATTGGAGTGTATACAGCACTGATATCAGATAATTGTACCCATTTTTATGAAAAATCAGTTCCATTCTGCTCTATGCTTGGCATAGACAATAGCACCTTGTGTCCACACTCATATTCATTTGTGGATAGGTTGTATGGGCTGTTGTAGACCAAATTAAATACAATTTACTGGGCCATATGAAAGTTTGGATAGATTTGTCACTAAGTTTAGGCATTCTAGAGGCAAATGATAGTTGCTTAGACTTCATGCTGTACAGTGGGAGATAAAATGTTCATGTTTTTAAAATAATTAACCAAATTGGTGTAGTTTTGTTTCTAAACAGATCCTTGTTTTAGATGTAATCTCTTGTTCCAGTCAAAGCCACTAAAGGAATGTATGTCAGTAACTCTTGATGACTGCAAGTACATTAAAGATCATAAAAGGAAGTGGAAGAATTCACAATTCAAGTGTCCATTTAAATCCACATTTGTGACAGTGACATTTTCAGTTTCTATAGTAGTCAAAGTCTGAGTGAGATTAACATGAATGTTATTCACATAAGTGCAAGTGGAATACATACAAGAGACTGTTGCAAAGACATTGGAAGTATTTCAGTAATGGACAATGCTAATTAATTATATGTGAGACTTTGTAGAGACTTACTGTTGTTTTGTTTGTTATATATGTTATAAGTATTATTATTGTGAACACCTTAAAGTGGAACTTTAGTCAGAAACTTAATTCCTCCTGGATCACTTGAGGCTGACCCCTTTTGCAGGTGTAGCTATGAAGCACAGTAAAAAATAAGTGCCTATACTGTTTAAAATCCACTGTTCCACCTTGCTCTACACAGGCTCAGTTGTGCTCTATTTTTTTGCACTGATTAAAATCTAGAGGCCAGTCTGCTGACAGCCTGAAATCCTACTGCTGCTCAAAGGTTATGGGCTTCAGTAAAATGGTAGCATAATCATTAATGTGGAATGTATTTTTCTTGCTAATGAACCTTATTTTATCACATTTTTGTGAGTAGAGTTCCACTTTGAGTAATGTTCAATCATTATAAACAAATAGTTTTATCATTTCTTGAAAAAAAAAAAAAAAAAGTGGGGAGGTGTAATGTAATGAGTATGACATTTTCGATAAGAATGTATAATATTGATGCTTTATAAGATACGTTATGTTCTTTATCTTGATATTTGCAGAGTTATTTAATATGATGTTTTATAATTTATGTTTTAAGACATAGGAGAGGTAGGCTACTAACTTAGACAGTATAGCAGTGACTGACAGAAGAGACCCATGCTGACTGTTATTGTATAATATTCTGCAGTATAGTATGTGCAGGGATGGACAAAAAGTGAAATGGTTTTGGGTTTGGCAAACTTTATGGGAAGACTACAAAATTAAAACTAATGAAATATCAGGACTGACTATACTTTCAGTATGACATGACCAGGGTAATAGTGACTGATAGGTGGATTCAAGGTTAAGAAATGATAAGAATTTTACAATTATTGTATGGGAAATAGTATAGGTTGGGAAATGTAAAAGAATAGTCTATATAAAATACTTTGTAGTGAAAACATGTACTTCAAGGGATTTATACTAACAATTATTATTAATATTGTAAGACTATTGTATTATGATAAAACTATATAGATACATGTATATTTCGTTAGTGGATGTTGTAGAAGTAAAAGGAACGCACTAAATTAGGTTATTAGATAAAATGAGAGTGTAGGAGCCATTGCTTTGTAGGTTGCCCTGAAATGCTTGCCAGAGACCTATTGTATCCTGACACTGACTATTATTTTTATTTTTTTATAACTATAATTTTGAAGTGTATTTTATATCCAGACAAATATCGGGTGATCGCAGAAGACATGATGCAACTTGTTACAAATGTTAATTGCCACAAAGGGAGGATTTCATGCATTAAAGGAGGAACTGGAAAATCTGAGACTTGTATCTTTGCAGAACAGGTATGCACTGAACTTGTGTCTTACAGCATCCAAAGCAGCTTGTGCTATGATACTGGACCAGCAAATGATGATGAAGAAGGATATCTCTCCAGACACATCAAGCACTTGGCTAAGCTGAAAAGACCTATGCAGGAAAAGGCAGAGCCTTATGGGACTGAGTCTGCTGAATGCTCCTTGGGACCACATACTTGGCTTTCATTCACTAATTAAATGGATTGTTCCTCTTCCCTGTTATCCTTGATGTGATGTTGCTGAGTAACTTTTGCCTGTTGCAAGAAGTTTGTGGCAAGAATGATCACAATGCCACTGAGACTGACAACTATGTTTTCCGTGCCACATTTGGAGAAGGACTTTGCAGCTACAGAAGAAGATGCAGTGTTTTTGATTGGACTGATTTATTTATTTATTTATTTTTTGGACTGATTTATTTTTATTTTTTTGGACAATTTATGTGATAAGTGTCAGGTTCATTGAGGTCTCTGAAGGGCATGGTGGGTGATCTGTACTGTAATTGCTGTGAGGCTTGTGTAAAGCCTCAACAGGGGGGAAATGTTGTAGAATCTCAAATTAGCCAATGTATTTCATATTATTCATATTGATTTGCATATATTTTATTGATAATTATTATTATTATCATTATTATTCATATTATTATATAGTAGTGGTTTTATCAATATTATTATTCAATAAGTAAAGCAACAATTATTAATCTTTAATAATGTATACTGTGTTTTCCAGATTTAGAAAGTCTTCATTTTTAAGTGTTGAACTTGAAATGACCTCTGCTTTATGACAAGTACTTGTACACAGGTGTTCTCGAAAATGTATTAAGATAGTCTACTGGGTGAAAGTTCATTAGAATATATTCAAGTGATATAAAATTGTCTCAAGTCTGAAATGCATATAAATCAGACAGATAAAGATAAGAAAACAGGTGGTTTAGAAATAATTAAAGTTATGTACAGTACATTAAATTAAATTTGACAGGGTCAAACAAAGGTCTGCTTGTGCCCTCATTAAAACTGTTAAAATACATACTTATAGTGAAACATATAACACATCTGGTGGGGTTATTGAAAGTTCATTTTTCCCAAATGTCATAAATCTGTCATTCTTGAACTTAGTTAAATCTTATCAAGATGAGAAGAGTTTGATAACACAGCTGGGTGCCAGACTGTCTCTACACAGGTGTTTTTAATTGGACAGAACCAGTTATGAATCACTTTAATGAACATATAGGAATTTTGGGAATAATTAAGTTTATCTGGTTGTAGAACAGGTGTCAGATTTATGGTTAGTTACATTGACGTAGATCTTAGTGACCAATCATATGTAAGAGAGATGGCTGAGATAAGACTTGTAAAAGGGTATATAAATGCAAGCTCTACAATTGTTAGACAGACAAGTCAGATAGGAGCTCATAAGGCTGAACTCTGTGTATGCTGCCCTATTGCACGGGTCATAGAGGTCAGAACCAATGGGCAAGTATCTGTTCATAACTTGTCTCCTCGTACGAGTCAGAGAAGACTTCTTAACTTGTTCCAGAATGTGGTCTCAGGTGAATTTCCCTCACGAACTTGGTTGAGCTGGAACCCAGAACTCTGTGAGGGGACCAGACCACTGGCCGATTGACTGGTCCCTATCAGGTGACGAGTTCCCAAGAATTGGCAGATAAGACCCATTCTGGTTCAAGGTGAGAACAATTCACAATTGTTTCGATTTGGTTAGAGGATAAGAATACCTATATCTAATATGCATGCATTGTAAGAAACTGTATAAATTAGACCTGTATCTTGTAATACTTTGAACATAAACCTGTATGTTATCAGCTGTTAATAAACCTGCATTGCTGAAGTTCTGCCTGGTTCGATACTTTACTATTCTACTTCTGAGGACTACTCTAGAGACGAGGGAGTACTATCCCAAGTATGGTCAAAAACATATACCCTGCTTAACACCCCATCGGAACAACCAGATTTGGTGTTCCTACAAAAATGGGAAAATGACCTACAGCGTACTTTCACTGACGTGCAAAAACAAAACATCCTCAGATTCTCTCTAAAATCATCCATCTGCACAAGAATACAAGAAACGAACTATAAGATCATAACAAGGTGGTATTATACACCTCAGTTACTACACAGCTTCTTCTCTTCCACAACAGATAAATGCTGGAGATGCCAAACAGACAAAGGGACACTCCATATCTTCTGGTCCTGCCCACTACTACTACACTTTTGGATAACAATAGAAACTAGTCATGCAAAAATTTCCGGATCACACAATTCAGAAAGACCCAGCGTTCTTCCTGCTGCACGCCACCACAATCCCGACACAGTCGTACAAGAAATCTATTATACGACACTTGCTCAATGCTGCAAAATCTTGTATTCCAGCTACATGGAAACAAAACACACCCCCACCCCTTGGTTTGTGGCTGCGTAAAGTAGAGGAAATAAAAAAACTAGCGGATCTAATACTCACAGCACAACACAAACAAGAAAAACACTCTAAAGTCTGGAGGCTGTGGAACATGTTCATAATTTCTGATGAAGGGCAGTCCTTATTAAATTCTTAAAGGATATCCCGATACTATAGTAAAAAGTGTATTGCGCTAACGTTTGTGTATAATAACCACCATAAAAGTGTGCTAATTGTGCAAAGTAAAAAATATTTCTATATTGATCCTATAATGAAGTGTTTTTCTCTGCCATCTATATTGGTATATTGATATTTTTCTCTTTTTTTGGCTTTATATCAAAAAACGTATCTTTCCCGTTTATTATTTCTGATCAAAATGTATCTAGGTGAAATATCTTATAGTGTTACCAATCACTGTATAAAGTGCTAGTGCTAACAAAATATTAAAAAAATATATAGGTATATATATATAAGTGAGAAACAAACTGAAAACTAAAACCATACAATGTGCCAATATTACTTCATTCATAAAATTCCCATATCAATGTATATATGTGCTGCACAGTGCAAGAAAATGTTCAGAAATTTTTTTTTTTTTAAATGTCCCCAACATGTGCAACACAGTACACTAGATGTCCTCAGTGAGTGATCACTCCCTGTGCAGTAATAATGTTTTTCTTCAATATAAAGTGCTCCAAATTCACCACTTATTGTGATTTCACCACCACCTGTTGCAATGGCCACTCACCAGATAGGGTAAGAGTATGCGCCTTTGGTTCATTTAGGATAACCACTCCGTTTATGATGGGTCCAATCGCAGCCTGTTCAAGTCAAACTCACATGTTTAGGTGCCCCTAAGCCGGCACCAAGCTAATACAGCAGTGTATGTGGAGAGCGGAGTCTCAATCTGTCCTAGTGTCTCCTCACAGCGGTGTGCGTTCCAAGCCTCACACCCGTATGATCGGACGCGGTAGGAAAGTCCCCAGTACCTGATGACGCAAACCCTATTGCGAAACGCGTAGAGGCTGCTGGGGACTTTCCTACCGTGTTCCATTAGTGCATTTTTCGTTAGGTCCCAAATACCCAGTAGAGACCTACAGCACACCTGCACAAGCGCAGGATAATTGAAGATGGCGGAACATAAGAGGGGTGGCAAGAGGAGAATATTGAAAGGTTCTTTCCTTTTTTAATGTAATTGTATATACCTAAACTGCGATATTGCCTAGGGTGTCACTGTCACTACTGATGTCATATATAATCTCTCATTAATTAGCATAAGTATACTTATTTGTGCACAGGAGAAGATACCAGTCATAGAAGGAACACTACTCGGAGCATTGCAAGTTCTTATGCTGTACATTTTTTAAAATTCTTTTTCACTCTTGTTGTTTTTATGCTTTTAACAGAGCTAAAAGAACATGCAGCCAAACCAGGAAACTGTATTTTCCTTTATTGTCCATTGAGGGGCACAGTTGGGTTGCCAGCTACAGGAAGTTGGTACACACGACAAACAGTGCACTCCCACCCTAACCCCCCAGCCCCCCTGGTTTGGGCCAGGTTGGTTTGGGTCAGTCTGCCGGTTCACTTACCCCATTAATGGCGGGCAATCAGGGGCGGCTTCTCCGGCTCTCCTCCGCAGGCATCACAAGCAGCTTCTCCTTCCTCTGTTCGGCGGCTTCCGTCTCCTCCCTCCTCCTTGGCAGCCAATCAGAACGGTTCTCCTTTCAGACAATTGGGAAACGGGTCTCAGACCCACGCTTCCTGATTGGCAGAGAGGCGATTTAGTGTAAGAATAGGGAATATTTATTCGCTATTCTCAGCACCCCGAGCAGAGCCTATTTTGAAGCCGCTGGCTCTAATAGGTGCTTCAAAAAACCACCCATTCCACATTGGAATCCATGTGCCCGGTGTCCTGAAAGGGGCCGGACGCATGGATAGGGGGTGGCGGCGATGGATAGGGGAGGCGGCACCCGTGCTCCCTTAATGGACGCCCCTGTTGTGACCAAGTCTCTGAAGACTTACAGTACCTTGTGAATAAGGCCAGGTAGGCTGAAGCACTGGTAGCTACAGTTCTATGAAAAAGTATTTACCTCCTTCCTAATTTTTTTTTTGCATATTTGTCACACTTAAATGATTCAGATCATCAAACAAATTTTACTATTACAAAAAGATAACTCAAGTAAATACAAAATTCAATTTTTATATGATGATTTCAAGGGAAAAAAGCTGTCCAAACCTGCCTGCTCCTATGTGAAAAAGTAATTGCCCCCTAAACCTAATAACTGGTTGTGTCATCCTTGGTGGCAACAATGGCAATAAACCTTTGCGTTCTCTTTTTTGTGAGAGAGATCGTGTGATCATACTAAGTATGAACACTGATCTCTCTCCTCTTGTAGTCAGTCCTATCCCCCCTAGAGTTAGAACACACCCAGGGAACACAGTTAACCCCTTGATCACCCCCTAGTGTTAACCCCTTCCCTGCCAATGTCATTTATACGGTAATCGGTGGCTATTTTTAGCTCTGATCGTTGTATAAAATGTTAATGATCTCAAAATAGTGTAAAAAGTGTCCGATCTGACCGCTGCAATATCGTAGTCCCCATAAAAATCGCAGATCGCCGCCATTACTAGTGAAAAAAAAAAATAATAATAAAAATGACATAAATGTATCCCCTATTTTGTAGACGCTAAAACTTTTGCGCAAACCAATCAATATACGCTTATTGTCTTTTTTTACCAAAAATATGTAGAATACATATCGGCCTAAACTGAGGAAAAAAATTGTTTTGTTTTTTTAAATTTGGGGATATTTATTATAGCAAAAACTACAAAATATTGTGTTTTTTTCAAAATTGTTGCTGTTTTTTTGTTTATAACGCAAAAAAATAAAAACCACAGAGGTGATCAAATACCACCAAAAGAAAGCTCTATTTGTGGGGAAAAAGGGACATAAATTTTGTTTGGTTAAAATGTCGCATGACCGCACAATTGTCAGTTAAAGCAACGCAGTGCTGAATTGCAAAAAATGGCCTGGTCAGGAAGGGGGCAAATCTTTACATAGTTACATAGTAGGTGAGGTTGAAAAAAGACACACGTCCAACCCATGTGTGTGATTATATGTCAGTATTACATTGTATATCCCTGTATGTTATGGTTGTTCAGGTGCTTATCTAATAGTTTCTTGAAACTTTCGATGCTTCCCTCTGAGACCACCGCCTGTGGAAGGGAATTCCACATCCTTGCCGCTTTTACAGTAAAGAACCCTCTACGTAGTTTAAGGTTAAACCTCTTTCCTTCTAATTTTAATGAGTGGCCACGAGTCTTGTTAAACTTCCTTCTGCGAAAAAGTTTTATCCCTATTGTGGGGTCACCAGCATGGTATTTGTATATTGAAATCATATCCCCTCTCAAGCGTCTCTTCTCCAGAGAGAATAAGTTCAGTGCTCGCAACCTTTCCTCATAACTAATATCCTCCAGACCCTTTATTAGCTTTGTTGCCCTTCCGGGGCTGAAGTGGTTAAGATCATGCCACAGCATCTCAATCTGATTTAAGTCCGGACTTTGACTAGGCCACTCCAAAACCTTAATTTTTTTGTGAGCCATTCAGAGGTAGACTTGCTGGTGTGTATAAGATAATTGTCTTGCTGTATAACCCAATTGCGCTTGAGTTTGAGGTCACAAACTGATGGCGGACATTTTCGGTTAGAGTGCAGAATTAATGGTTCCATTAATTATGGCAAGTCATCCAGGTCCTGAAGCTGCAAAGCAGCCCCAGACCATCAGACTACATTTGACTGTTGGTATGATCTTTTTATGAAATGCTGTTAGTTTTAGGCCAGATGTAACGGAACGCACACCTTCCAAAAAGTTCAACTTTTGTCTCATCAGTCCACAGAATATGTGCCCAAAAATCTTGGGATAGGCAAGATTTTTTTGGCGAATGTGAGACGAGCCTTTGTGTTCTTTTTGGTCAGCAGTGGTTTTTGCCTTGGAACTCTCCAATGGATGCCATTTTTGCCCAGTCTCTTTCTTATTGTTGAACATTGATCTTACCTGAGGCAAGTGAGGCCTTTTAGATGTTGTTCTGGGTTCTTTTACTTTCAATATGTTTTTATTTTCAATTACGTCATACAGTTTATGCATTGACATGAGAATGAACAGGAGGGAACGCCTCCACGAACATGAGACATAAAGGTTACACTTCAAAAAGGATAGTAACATATAGCATATGGTATCTCATCCTAAAAGGCTGTTGTTGGGGTCAACCTGTCTTCATGTATATTTCCTAAAACAGCACAGGATCTTTCCCCTACCCCAGCACCCCCGACGGGATCTAGCTGTGCTAGGTGGGGAAATCTCCGTACTTCTCCTTTGCTCATTAGAGCGGAGCCATCAGGAGTATTGAGGAAGTATGAATCCCCTGAAGGTAAGTAGTATACCGTATGGTAGCTTTGTATTGAATTGCCACCAGTAAGCTAACTGATTTGAGGTAGAAGACAGAAAGAAGAGTAGAAAAAGAGGGAGAGAAGAGTGAGGAGGGAGGGGGGTGGAGGAGTTCATCAAGGTGGGTGAGGGGGGAGCAGAATTACATCTGTGTACCTCTAATCTTACTGAAGGATGAATTTGTCTAGGAGTAGGTTAGGAGTTGATGCGCACCTGAACCCCTGGTATGAGGGAGGTTCCCATGTATTGGGCCCAAGGTTCCCATATTGTTTGGAATTTCGGGGAGGTGTTTGTTAGGATGCTAGAAAGTTTTTCTTGGGCCATAATCCATGAAACCTTCCTTTTTACTGCGTTAAACGAGGGCCTCGGCTGTTTCCAGGCTTTGGCAATTGATATTTTGGTGCCCAGTAATATAAAGTTGATCAGTGTTTGTGTAGCCTTAGAAATTCCAGGTAGGTTAGCGTTGAGAATAGCCACCTCAGGGGACCTAGGGATCTGGCAAGTCCTCACCTTGTAAATCATAGAGAAAACTTTTCTCCAAAAAGTGCGTATTTTGGGGCATTCCCACCAAATGTGGGCCATTGTGCCCAGGTGTTGGCAAACTCTGAAACATAAGGGGTTCGCTGAGGGATAGATTGCTGCCAACCTGGTAGGGGTCAGGTACCATCTAGTAATCAATTTGATGCTTGCCTCTTGCAAGGAGATGTTCTGGATCCCTTTAAAGGATTTAGTTAGGGCTGCTTGCCAGATCTCTATGTCCCTGCAGCATTGGAAGTCAGCCTCCCAAGCCTTCATATATGTGGTTTTGTCCGTAGGGCAAGTGAGGGCCAAATATATCACTGATATGCCTCCCCTCTGCTCCATGGCTTGTCCGCACCATTGTTCGTATACAGTAAATTTAGGGGGAAGCGGTTTCTCCTGCCAAATAGAGTGAAGAAAGTGGAGCGATTTGGTAAAAGCGGAATCGTTCCGATTCCGGGAGGTCCAGGTGTTTGATACAGAATTTGAGGGTGATTGGTCCGTTGGGGGTGAAGAAGTGTCCTATCCGGTATAGCCCTTTATCCAGCCACCATTTGAATCCTGATATGTCGAGTCCCGGTGGAAAGTCAGGGTTGTGGAACAGGTGAGCTAGGGGACGACCCGTGGAGACCAGAGCTGTGGAGTGCCGGAGGGAGTCCCAAAGTGCGCAAGAGTGGGATAAGGTGGGTGATAGGATGGGCGGTTTAGATTTAGTCGGGCACCAAAGTATGTAGTCAAGCGTATGTTTGGGGATGGCCTGTCTTTCAATATTCACCCAGTCTGGTTTTTCATAGCGTGAGTAAATTGAGGACAATTGGGCTAGTCTAGCAGCCAAGTAGTATTTATGTAAGTTTGGAAGACCCAGCCCACCCTTGCGTCTCTGAAGGAAAAGAGTGCTCTGCGGGATACGGTATCCTTTTTTACCCCAAATAAAATGGAGTATTTTACTCTGTAAAGCTCTCAGGTGATCTTTCCTGATTGGGATAGGAAGGGAGCGAAAGAAGTAGAGGAGTCTGGGGAGTAAGGTCATCTTAATGGAGTTGATCCGACCCAGCCAGGAAAGCTCATGTTTTGACCATGTATTAAGGTCTGCCTCCAGTTTCCGGAAGAGTGAAGGATAATTTTGTGCATATAGAGTTTCCGTTGTGGCCGTCAGTGTGATACCTAGGTAGCTAATGGATGTGTCGCCCCATTTAAAGTGGAAGGATTGTTTTAGAGAGTCAACTGTTTGTGGTGGTAAGGAAACATTAAGAGCTTGAGATTTGGCGAAATTCACCTTGAGTCCGGAAATGTTAGCAAAGTTCCTTAACACTAAGCAGAGATTAGGTAGTGTAGTGAGGGGGGATGTCAGGAAAAGGAGAATGTCGTCAGCGGAAAGCCCACATTTGTGCGTCTGGTCTCCACCAGTCACCCCTTTTATATCCGGGTTCTGTCGAATTGCGATCGCTAGGGTTTCTATGGCTATTGCGAAAATTAGGGGGGATAGAGGGCATCCCTGCCTAGTGCCACGTAAAATGTCTATTGGTTTGGAGTAATGGCCTTGTAGGCGTATTTGGGCCTTTGGATGTGAGTAGAGAGCATGCAGAAGACCCAGAAAGCGGTCGCCAAATCCCCATCTCTCCAGCACTGTGAAGATGTATTGCCATGAGACCGTGCCAAAGGCCTTCTGCAGGTCTAAAGATAGAAGGAATCCCGATTGGTTTGGCCCCCCTGCCCAGTTAGTTTGAAGAATCGAGGTGATATCTATCGCCCTCCTTATTTGGTCAGGACCCTGTCTCCCGGGTATGAATCCAACCTGGTCTTTATGTATATATTGAGGAATAAAGGACGATAACCTATTAGCCATTATTTTGGTGAGTATTTTTAGGTCATTGTTTATGAGTGAGATCGGTCTGTAGTTGCAAACGTCTTCGTGGTTTTTGTCAGGTTTAGGTATGACCGTGATTAAAGCGGTATTAAGGTGGATGTCTAGGGGGGTTCCATTGGTTTTGGAGTTAAAGAAGGAGGTCAGGTGAGGTGCCAGAACGGCTGCGAAAGATTTGTAGTATGCTACAGAGAGACCATCAGGACCCGGAGCCGATCCTCTTCTAAGATCTTTTATGACCCCCAAAACCTCCTCCTCTGTGATGGGTGTTTCCATCTTTTGTTTATGGACATCTTTTAGGGAGGGTAGGGGGATATCCTCCAGAAACTGAGGGATTAAGTTCGAGTTTGGGGTATTTGTTTGGCTATATAATTTAGAGTAAAAATCCCGAAAGGCTTCTAGTATCTTTGATGGGTTGGTTGTGGGGGGTTGACCATGTATTCTGAGTTTGGGGACGGCGTGGGTCCTGATGGGGGGAGACAGTTTTTTAGCTAGGAGGGGACCTATTTTGTCTGCCTGAGTGTAAAATTTTTGTCCATTCCAGCGAACGGCCTTTTCGGCTTTGGATGTGAGTGCTAGATTAAGATCCAGTCTAGCTTTATCAGGAAATGTAAGGGAAATGGGGGTCTTGGAGGGGTCTCTTTTGTGGGAGGCCTTCAGAGTGGTATATTCCTTGTCCAACCTAATTAGGTCAGCTTTTTGTGCTCGTTTGGTTTGAGTGGCAATCTGGATGAGTTTACCTCTTATAAAAGCTTTATGTGCAGCCCATAACGTTTCTGGAGAAATGTCCTCTGATTTATTGAGTATAAAGTATTCTTGTAGGGCTTTTCCAAGTTCAATGACCCTGATGGGGTCAGATAATAGTGACTCATTCAGTCTCCAATGTCCCTGGGATCCGCCCAGGGGGCCTATTTTGAGTGTTATGGTGACTATGGAATAGTCCGAAAGGGCCGAATCCCTGATTTGAGCTTTGTGGATCAAAGGGAGTAGGGAGGATGAAGTTAAAATGTGGTCAATTCTCGCATAGGTGTTATGAGGGGGAGAGTAATGGGTATAGTCCCTTTTGTTGGGGTTAAGCTCTCTCCAAGTGTCAGCTAAGCCGTGTGCATGGATTATCTTTGCGATCCTGAGGCTCTCTTTGGTGGGTCGTGTTAGTTGAGACGGTCGGGGTTTAGACTTGTCCAATCCCTGATCGAACGCTGCGTTCGAGTCTCCGCCAAAGATGACCGTTCCCTCCAATTTCTGAGCGAGGCTGTGCAGAAGGGTATCAAAAAATTTTGCTTGTCCTCTATTTGGGGCATAGTAGGAGACCAGGGAATACAGGTGGTCCCCCACTGTGCCTTTGACCATGATGAACCTGCCCTCTGGGTCAGCGAATTCAGAGATCTTTACAAATTTAAGATGTTTGGAGATGATGATTGCAACTCCCTTAGTTTTGTTGTCAGCACTCGCTAAGAAAAACTGTGGGAAGTGAGGGTGAAGATACTTAGGGCTATACCGGGAGGGGAAGTGCGTTTCTTGCAGAATAACAATGTCTAGCTTGAGATGCTTGTAGTAATCGAGGACCTTTCTCCTCTTAGTATGGGAATTGATTCCCTGTACATTGTGGGAGGCTATGTGGAGTTCAGCTGTAGGGTCGTTAGCCATGGAGCAGTTGGAGTGAAGTGCAACGGTCCTCACTTACCCCTCGGTGCGTGGGAACCTGGTCTGTAGGATGACGGTCATTCATTCTTCTCGGTGGGAAGATTTCAGGAGCTTCCGTGGGTGTGTGTGTGGTATCTGAAACACAAGATGTGGTTAGGCACATTGTGGTGATCGGGGGGAGGGGTGGGGGTGCAGGATAGAAAAGAAAAGGTCTCCTAGAAAAGAAAGAAAAGACATAGGTAAGGAGAAACCCCCTATGTCTTTAAGAAAAAAAGTAGAGTATGTCTGGCCCATCTGGGCTCAAACAGCCTAGCCCCTAGAGACCTACGGGTGTCTAAGGGTTAGGTGGGTGCGCAAGTGTTTCCTCACGAAACCGAACGCCCAACAGAAAACTTGTTCCCTTAAGGGAAAAAAAACATGAAAGAAAAAACTAAGAAAATTTTGAAACTAATACCAGGGTATACCTGGTTGTCTCAACCGTGTGACTAGCTAGTGGTCCCAAGCCTCCGCCCATTATAGTAACCTCCTAGGTCTCTATTCATGTGCTATCACAGCAGAGCGTCCATAAACTAGACCTGAATAAAATCCCTAATCATGGGGGTTAAGAACCCCCCCCCTTCATGGATAGGCGTGAGGATGTAGCCCCTCTCAATCCAGGAAGGCACGGCTTCCTGGAGCCTAATAGATATGACATTGGGCCAGTTAAAAGTAGCAGAAAAAATACAAAAAAAAAATTTTTGAGGGACAATTTGAACAAAACCCCCCCAAAAAAACCCCCCCGGGAACCAGAAAAACAAAAAACAAAAAGTTCTGAAAAGTCAGAAAACGGAGCCCGGTTGGCTATCCTGCCTAATGACTAGGCACGAGGGATCACTCAAGTTCCAGGGGATGTTCAAATCAGTCCCTACTTCACAATCGGGATAGAAGAGATGCAGTTCACATCATCACTAGCTTCAGGTTTGGTTGTTGTCTTTGGCCTTCTTTGCTTTTCCTGTTGACCACAGGGGAGATTGAGGGCTGGTGGGGGTCTGTCGTTTGTTGGAGTAGGTCCCGGCATTGGTTGTGTCCATTTCGGCTTCCTGGGAGATGATTTTCAGGTGTAGGAGCAGTTTTTCACCTTCTGGGAGGGAGGAAAGGGCGTATTGTTTCCCTTTGACGGAGAATTTAACCGCGAACGGGAAGGCCCACTTGTATTTTATGTCTCTTTGGGAGAGAGCGAGAAGCAGGGGCTTTAATGATCTCTTCCTTTGGATCGTAGAGGGCGAGAGGTCTGCGAAGATCTGTACTGGGTGTCCCATGCACTGCACTGAGTGAGAGGACCTGGCCTGTCTCATTACTTCCTCCTTAACTGTGTAGTGGTGGGGCTTAGCAAAAATATCTCTTGGTGTGCCGTCTTTTCTGGGGGGCCCTAGGGCTCTATGTGCCCTGTCCAATTCAAGGCGTTGAAAGGAGATATTAGGGATTAGATGTTTAATCAGGTCCTGGACTGCTTCTGGAACATTGTGAATCGTTTCCGGTAGGCCACGGATTCTGATGTTATATCGTCTTGACCTATTCTCAAGTTCATCAATACGAGCCATTGCTAGGTCCAATTGATCTTGCACAGTGCTGATGTGCTGCGAGTGTTGGTTAGTGATAGCTATAGTGTCCTCCATTTTGTGTTCGATCGTATTGATTCGGGACCCTAAATTAATAAAGTCTGCCTTCAGGTCCCCTGTAATTTTAGCTGCAGTTTGAGCCAGGCCTCTGTCCAATAGTTCAGAGAATCTGTGGAATAGGGAGTCCATGTGAGAAGCAGGGTCACTGGCAGGGGAGGCATATGGAGGGAGGCCTGAGTGACCTGAGGTAGAACCCAGGGGAGACAGAGGGCCTTCACAGAGGGAGCGATCCTGCAGGGATCCTGTAGAGGCTGGGGAAGGGGTCAGCAGAGGTGGGTATCCCAGTTTTCCCCCTGGGGTGAAGTGAGGAGGAGTGTGGGGTTGCTCTGACCTGTAGTCCGCCGGGCCTGTGGAGCAGAGAGACTGAGGCTGTGGCTGTGCCTGTGTAACGGCGGCCATCTTGGGAGTCCCAGCCGTTCTTGTGATCTCCAATTGCGGCCACAGATTCCGTTTTACCGGGCCCCGGTCATATGGGGGTGTAGCTGAGGCCGTGGGGATCGTCTCCGGGTGTATTAGCGGTGAGGAGGTGCGCTGTGGTCAGTGCTGTGGGCGCCGGTATTCCGTGAGGTAGCGGAGCTCTAGGCTTTAGCGGCCATCTTGCGAGCCCCGCGCATGCGCACTCGTTCTGGGTTCTTTTATGAACTCCTGGATGAGTCGTCATGCTCTTGGAGTAATTTTGGTAGGCCGGCCACTCCTGGGAAGGTTCACCACTGTTCCAAGTTTTCTCCATTTGTGGATAATGGCTTTCATTGATGTTTTGCTGAGTTTCAAAGCCTTAGAAATAGCTTTGTAACCATTTCCAGACTGTTCTCATCTGTTCTTGAATTTCTTTTGATCACGGTATGATGGGTTGCTTTTTAAGATATGTTAGCATGCTTCACCCTGTCAGGCAGCTTCTATTCAAGTGATTTCTTGATTCAACAAGTCTGGCAGTAATCAGGCTTGGGTGTGGCGAGTGCAATTTAACTCAGCTTTCACAAAAATGTGGTTAATCAGAGTTTATTCATGATTTAGCATTTTGTATTTGGGTTACCTTTGTGTGATATTATTTTTTTTTGATGATCTAAATCATTTAAAGCTTTTTTACCCCAACACTTCATATTCCTGATATGTGGATGCTGTACCATATACTTGTATGAGAAAGTATCTTGTTCTCTTTGTATTGCTTCTTTTATGTGAAATTCTTGGTGTTCCTGCTAGTCCCCTTGCTCTCCTGTTAAAAACTGACTACACTAAGCAGGAGAGCACATCGTTGTCAGTTCTCTAGCTATGCTAGGAACTCAGAGTACTCTCCTCCAATGATCAGACTTGTCCTGACACACCCCCGCGCTGCACAGCCATTCACTGGCAAGCTCAGTGTGCTGCTGCTTCTTCTCCCCCCAGCTCTTATGCAGCTGAGAACAGAGGGAATTTGATCATTTATAAAAAAACAGAAACAGGGTATTTATAATGTATAGTGTATTTATCTATTTTTTATATCTATACAAAAATGTTTTGCCTTTTATTTCTATTTTAAACTGAATGGGTTGTTTTACAAGGTGATCGTTTACAATCACTTTAAGTGTGACAAATAAGCAAAAAAAAAAATTTAAAAAAATCAGGAAGGGCAAATTCTTTTTCACATCACTGTACAACAGAGTTGGTACCTTTGGATGCCATTTTCAAAATACCGCCACCACCATCTTATAGTGATGGTTAAGGCTGAGTGAACTGAGTGCTGACATCATCCACTAGGTGGAGTGCTGTGTGCATGCTTTTTCTCCTACCTAGAGGAAGCACCATACTGTTGCCGCTTCAGAAGAACCAGGTGGATCATGTCTCCACTGTCATTCTTCTGTCTTGACTCATTTTGGGCCTAGGTATTCTCTGCTACCTCATTCAACATGTGTTCTCAAAGATGCACAGAGGGCAATCCTACTGCAATGTGTGACCTCAGCCCATACTCTCCTACTGGTTCTGAAAGCATTTATCCAGTATTCCTGAAAGGAATATACGTCTCTGATCTAGAACCTGGGTCCCCTTCCTTATTAAAAGAAGCTTCTTCAGCTTTGTTGTGTAAACCGAGGCATCCCCCATGTTTATAAGGACCTTCAAGTCTGCTTTGGACTTTTATCCTGTTTGTGCCCAGTTACGAAGAGAATCTACTTGTAGAGGCTCTAAGAGCACTCCTGTACCATCCCCAGAAGAGTCTAGCTCTTTTTGGGCCTCTAATGCAAACTGTGATCGAGGACCCTGTCATCATCAGTATTTTAGAGTCTCAACAATCTGTATCTGGAGAGGCTGTATTTGTACCACCTGCAGATGCCTCAGGTTTTGAAGGTGTTGTTTCTAACCTTTGTTTTCTAACCTGATTGTTTTCAAACAGAGATGAGCTCTACCTTTCAGCCTGTGTGGCCATGCGGTGTTGGCTCAACAGCTGGTTTTCTGCACACTCATTCATTCCATCTGGAAGCAAAAGCTACCAGAGACCGATCACAAACTTCATTCATTTATTGTTTAAAATGTCAGGGCCTCTGACAGAACAAGAACACTTATCACATTTCATCTGAGAAGGCCTTGCAGGCAAACACACTGTTCTGTCTGATGCTGTGAAGTTTTAATCCAAAAAAGAATCTGAAGAATGGGTTCTGGTATCATTTGTGCCTAGATGGAATGAATGAGTATACAGGAACCCACCCAGCTGTTGAACTGACACCACGTGGCCACACAGGCTAAAAGGTCATCTCTGAAGAGGAAAAAAAAAAAAAGGTTAGAAATGACCCGTTATAAACAGGTGGTTTCTAACTTAGCTGATGTGGTAAAAACTACCCTGTGTTTGGAGGATCACCCTATTTTCGGCCTAGGGTCTTGCTTCCACAGCTCTCTGTGGGAAATGGGAACACCCTGTAACATCCAAAAGATCCAATGGACATTTTCCCTTTTGGAAGGGAATTTACTTGATTGGTGTTTTTTTCTCACCACTGATGCTCAAATAATCCATTTCTACCAAACGGGTTAATGGTATCCTCACCTTTTGGGATTTCACTGGCAGACAGTTCTCAGGTCCCAGTTTGATTTAGCAGAAAAGACTCCCTGTGTTGGCAATGATTAATTTTGACAACGATGGGAAAGATCCTGTGAGCCACACAAAACTTAGTAAACACTACTCAGCTGCGTGCGTTAAACACGTCTCATACGCGTGCAAATGACAAATGTAAAAAAGATTACGCTGCGCTAGAGTGTGTTGGACATGCTACTAAATTATAGCATGATAGAACAACTGCGTCTAAATAAATGCATGTGGATGGGGGAAACAGAATACCTCCACAAGGTAAGCAGACCTAATAATAGATGGCTACTAATAAATGTAAATACAAATGTGAAATATAACAAATAAATATAAACGCATCAAAGTAATAAATGCAAATTCAAATGTGAAATATGACAAATAAACGCATCAAAGTGCACAAGTATCAATAAGCATAACTGAATCACAGCATTCCTAAAAAGTGCAATGAATAAATAAATAAATATAAACGCATCAAAGTGCAAATGTGCCAATATGCATAACTAAATGACAATATTACTCAAATGTGCAAAATATAAACGCATAGAGTGCAAAAAAACATACTTATTACAATATAAATATATATATATATATATATGAGCATGTAAAAAGTGCTAAGTGCCAAAAACAATACAAAAGGAAATATGGTGTCACACAGTTCATGTGTAAAAAAAGTCCTCAATGGAACCAAAACATATAGTTTACTATGAAGTCCTGCAAAAGATATAAAGGTGCCTAAACATGATGTCCACTGGTGATACAATCAAACTTGCTAGTAACTCTCAAAGTGCCACAGACCATGCAATGGTGCGATTCAGTGACCCCAAAGGTAATGCACTCACCTCAGAGCATGTGACCAAGTCGCTAGACAAAGTCAAACCACGCTTGTGAACCACCACGGGTTCTATGTAGATCACAGGATCCCAGGCTCCAATGCAGTAAAGGTATATATAGATGGGAAGAAAAAAAAATATTAAAAATGTAAAGGTGCGTCAGTGCACCGCTCTAAGCATGGCAAATATGATACTTTTCGTGAGGGTATGGTGTGCATCTGCTCAATAGGCAGCTCAGCTGTCTCTCGCTCCGTCCTAGCCCCTCCCCTACGAGTGTCCGACACAGGGATCACGCGTCATCATCAGGGGGATCATCCCCCTGATGATGACACGTGATTCCTGTGTCGAACACCAGAGTCACATTTGTACTTTGATGCATTTATATTTATTTGTTATATTTCACATTTGTATTTACATTTATTAGTATCCATCTATTATTAGGTCCGCTTACCTTGTAGAGGTATTCTGTTTCCCCCATCCACATGTGTTTATTTAGACGCAGTTGTTCTATCATGCTATAATTTAGTAGCATGTCCAACACACTCTAGCGCAGCGTAATCTTTTTTACATTAATGATTATTTTGATTTGTTAAACTATTTTTTTTAGTCAAGTCCCTTAAAGAGGACCCTGACATTACCAGCAGAAGCCCTTGTTTCATTAAACGTTTGGAGCAAATCACTGGAGGCTTGTCTTTAAACTGTGACCTCCTGATACCAGCATCTAAGCTTGTTCCTCACATGGGGCTAATGTCCATTCACATGTGTAGGGCACTTTGGTTGCCTGGAACACCGATGATTCATCCAAAAAACATCTGATTAGGTTGTCCCTTGAGGGATGTCGACTCTTCTGACCTGCATTTAATCCTGTCATTGGGAAAGGCACTGGTGGCTGGTGCATACTCCTGCCACAATGCAAGAGGCAAGTGTTAGTTGAAGAATGCATACAAAAAGAACAGAGAGAACAGGTGTCTCTCAAGAGGGCAAAAAAATCCCAAGGCACTGTCTGAAAAAGGCAAGCCAAATTTTATTAGACACAATAATAAATAAACACCACACAAATAGATATAAACTACAAAAAATTATTATTGCAAGCGGGCCATGGTAGGTAATCAATCACAGACCCTAAAAAATAAAAATGACAATGTTGTCGTTAAAAACAGGGAAGCCACTGCTGTGCATACCACATATAAACACCATTCACCCTCATATGAAACTGATTCAAGGTAGCAAACAGCTGTTGATGAAATATTGTGAATCACTTTTCAGAGGCATGGTATTTCAGGAGTAGTGTGTAATTGTGGATGGAAAGGATATTGGAAGTCCGTGTATCGGGCTAGTAGAGCCCAGTAAACAACAGCAACTAATCAGGGCACTAGAAAGGTAACTCAGGGGGACACAGCAAAGCGAGACCAGCAAGATTAAATAATCAATTGCAAATTAGGCAGGTAAGACAGTGGTATTCATGGCAGCAGCAAGCAAGGGAAGGGGGTCATGAGCGGCAATGGAGAGGCATTAGGCAGTCATAACAACAGTACTTCTCTCACCACCTGGTCAGTCACCAGCATCCATGGATCGCCATGCTTAGCCCCAGATTCTGGCTAGGAGTGTCAGTCCATGCAATGCCATATTCCTGTTGGAAAAGTGGTGTTCACGCTGCGCTGTTTTAGGCTGTATAATCAGGCTGCTAAAGCGTCGGTCATCAGCTGTTCGGTCCCAGCTGTTCTTCTATCCACAGCGTTTGCACGTGGTTCCGGGGTAGCGTGCTGACGCGTTTCACCAGCCAATGACCGCTGGTTTCCTCAGAGCCTTTTTGTGTGATGTTTATTTATTATTGTGTCTAATAAAATTTGGCTTGCTTTTTTTGGACAGTGCCTTGGGTTTTTTTGCCCTCTTGAGAGACACCTGCTCTCTCTGTTCTTTTTGTATGCATTTAGGGCATCCCCATATGGTATCCCGCCCTCTGTGTGGTTGATTGTCTGTTATATGCCAATATTCACTACTAATAATTACTTTGGTGGTTGATCCAGGTAAACTTCATTTTTTTGTTAGTTGAAGAATGACCCCCATATCCTTCTTTTACTACAGCAGTAGTAGCTCATGGTCAATCCAAGCCTTCCTCCCACTCAAAGAGCTTGAAGCCACAGCCCTAACTACTCTGCTCAGCCTTCCGCATAAAGGTGCACCCCCACTTCTTTAAGAGGTGGGCTTTTTGTCTATTTAGCTGGGTCCTGGAACAGTTTACCCCCCAAGCACTTAGGGTGCTCAAGTTACCATTTGTTCAGCTGTCCCTCATCAGTCTTCTGATCAGGCAATTTTTAAGGATGTATCAATCCAATCTTGTTTATCTTCCCCGCACTCTGGGTCCTTTGCTACCTTCCTTGGCAGATCTGTCCTTAAAGAGTGGTTCCCCTTGTTGAACCTGCACCCTCCCTAAAGGGGAGCTTTACATTTGTGTCCACTGTTGTTCCCTTTATAGTTCTTACTAACCATTAGTCCTATTAGGCTGGATTCACACCTATGCAGTTCTAGCGCTTTTTGCATTTTGCAGATTTGCACTAGAGTCCATTTAACATGGTTTCCTATGGAACACGATCTGTAGTGCAAATCTGCAAAATGCAAAAAGCACAAAAAATGCATATGTGTGAATCCAGCCTTAGTCTTATCTGTATACTGAGAGCATTCCCGTTCCACATAGCACTTATGATTCAGCTTTGGCTGTTACCCTGTTGATAAGGATCATTTCATTCAGCATCAGCCAGATGTACTCACTTTAATTAGTCAACCTGACATTCACCACAGCGCCTTCTCCTGGCATCTCTATTGTAGAACAAGTAGGAGCCCATCCCTGAAGAGAGTCCTGTTGGACCTTACTCCTGTAGGCCTCATATAGAGATGGCCTTCTCCTGGGTCTTCCACTGGTACATTTGATTCACCTAAGGCCAAGCAATTTAGATTAAAAAAGTCCCCCTTTGGTGGACCTTTGCTCCTATCTTTACCTGTTCAAAAACTTGCCCCTTACACCTCTGGGCATTGTGAGGTATCTAGCAATTACCCTTCTATATTGGTCCTCCCTTATGGTGGGGGCTCTCATCCACCATTAGCCTTTCAGTGTCAGGGTGTCTGGACACAAGAAGAGACATCCACATGATCCCTTTGGATCATGAAGTCAAGAATACTACTTTGCACTCTCTACCTTCATCTACAGCTCTGTAGCCTCTTGAGGAATTTCTTTAATTTTTCTTCCTGCTCTCAACCAGGATAGTACTCCTAGTGTAGCACCCTCTATTGTGTACTACTAGTAGCGTAGTGTAGGTAAAAGCATTGTCTGGCTCTAGGAAATAACCAAGTGAACTACTTGGGTCAGGGTTATTAATAGCCAGGGCTGGATGACGCTAGTGGGTGGAGGCTAGGAGGGGCTGCTATTAATATTAATGGGCCCTCAGCCAATCCTCAGGTGGGCCTGGCAGGGGACTGAGATGTTCCTAGCCTGTAATGGGCAGTTGCTGAATTAACAATAGAGACTGTTAGTTCTCCTAGAGTGATTAACAGGTGCTTTACATGTGAACCAAGTTTGTGCAGGAGGAAGGAAGTTTGTGCAGGAGAAAGGAAGAAAAGGACCTACTTTGTATTAAATAGGGAGGAAGTTGTCCTATTTGTCAATAGTTCTGGACATTTTTCAAGTTGGGCATCCCCTAATTCCCTACCCCATCCAAGTTATCAACCCCTAATAAAACCTCAAAAAAACAAGCAAAGGACTGTTTTCTGTGTTGGAATGCCTGAAGGAAATGCTGTTGCCTGGCCGTGTAGCAGTGAGAAATCCTAACTCAGCAGCTCCTACGTGGGGTATGCTCTATTTGGGGGCTCACCTGGGATATTGCCCATGGTACTCTACACGGCTGTTGCCCCTAGCAACCAGCAATCATCGAGCCAGAGACTGTTTCCTGCTGCCCAAATCCACAATGGGATGATGACCGGAAGCCGGAATTGTTCTTTGCTGAACTGTAAATGTCAGATTGGTGTTCAAGTACCATTGTTCAAAGCAACCATGGGAGGTTGCTGCCAACCAGCTATACTGCATGCCCAGTTGCCCCAACCGCGGCTGGTATAGTTACTTGTGATGCACCAGAGTCTGCTTTAAACAAGAAGGACTGTGTTGTGTGCTGTCACCTGTGGCACTGGCAACCAGAGCAGGCGATCGCGTCCATGGATTACAAAGTGCCCAGCGGTCTGAATAGGGCTGGGGAAAGTGACTGTGTGTTGATGTGTCCTGCTGGAATTAGTAAAATATGCATGGAGACGTCTGCTGTTGCCCATGGCAACCGGGTTGAGCCGGTGGGTTCCTGCAGGAGGGTGCCTATCAGTTGTCCAACCACGATTGAAGCTAAAGACTGTCCTGACCCTGCTAAAAACAGTGTGGTGTGTGTTACAAACTTTGCTGTCACCCATGGCAACCACAGTGAACGTTTGCTGTTGCCTGCATTCAGTTGTTCAGTCAGTGGAGTTGAGCGGCATGTCTCAACAAGTCCTGCAAGTATCAGTATGTGTGAAGTGACTGTAAATATACTGATTGTGCCTACAATATTCAGTCCGGCCAGGAAGGAGTTAGAGAATGCGGGAACAAGCCTGTTTATCAGAACTGCGCCAACCAGTCGGGAAGCTTCTGGGCAGAGCCACCCCTAGAGGAAATCCAGCGTACCCAGCACCTGAAAGTGGAAAAGTGCAGCATGCCAGGTTACCTATAGCTCTGTGGCCCATTTGCAAGCCTTCCTTAGGGTATATTCCAGATGGTGGATACCGGGGTGCAGTTAGAGCACCGAGGGGGATTCGCTTTTGGCATTATGAATGGGATGGAGAAGCAATGCCTGTTGTGCCCTGAATGCAGGAAGCCTACAGCGGTGGTCAGAGCCTGGCTGAAGCGTGGACACTGTAAAGAGCCATTAATTAAGTTGATGCCCAGTGACCTATGCTGTGGATTTGTCAACAGGGCTATGCGTGGAGTGGAGAGCGGAATCCTGGCCGGCCGGAGAGAGTGCAGGGGTGAGTGGTGTGAAGGCAGGCCCCTAGAAGTGGAAGCTGAGTGGTCCCTGGAAAGTAAGTCAGAGGAAGAGTGGACTTGGGGGGATGCTCAGGAAGCTGAAGATCTGCCAGCAGGGATGCCTGGGGAACAGCGGGGTGAGATGATCGTTACCCTTGAAGAGGCAGAGTGGGCGGCAGAGGTGAATTTGCAGCAGCCCTTGTTCTTCTGTGCAGATGGACGGCTTACTCTACAAACACAACTCCATAGTGCCCCTGCCTCATCCCTGGTTAGGACAGAGCCAGCTGTCACCAGGGGCAGTTTACAGGCATGAGACATGGCCTACAAACTGTGGCTTGCCTGATCTTCATTCACAGGTCTGTGTCTTACCCAGACACAGAAAGCCCAGGGAGTTCCCCAGGTTCTACCGGTTTCAGAGGGAGGTGCAGAGAAGCACTGCTGTGGAGTGGGTTTGGATTTCACGTATGTTCCGCAGGATGTCATGAAAATCATTGAGGTCTCCTGTGTCAGCTGCAAAGGGAAGCTCGTTTGGGACTATTTACATGTTCCTAAAGCCCAGAGGGGACCTCACAATCAAGATGCCAGGACCAGGTTCCTAGATATCTGGAGGGAATGGAGCCAGGGGAGAGCCATTTATAAAGACAGAGTGGTCATCGTGAAAACCGGATGGTTCAGTTGAAGCTACTCTATTGCTAAGACTCAAGCAGGGATCCTCAAACTACGGCCCTCCAGCTGTTGCGGAACTACACATCCCATGAGGCATTGTAAAACTCTAACATTCACAGACATGGCTAGGCATGATGGGAATTGTAGTTCTTGAACAACTGGAGGGCCGTAGTTTGAAGACCCCTGGAAGAGGGATCTAAATGGGAAAGTTATCAGACTGCCAAATCCAGAGATGTACTGGTAAGCAAAGGGGCTGATGTAGGAATACAGCATTAAACGTGGCAGCTGATGTGCTGAGGGGAACTTTGCCTCTCCCTTGTTGAATGGACTAGGCAAGTCCCTGCCACCTATCCTTGCCAGAAGGAGGACTGTTGGAGAAGATAGTGGTGGTAAGGCCTAGAGTGCTACTTTAAAGAGACTGATGTTGCAGAGGGGCTCTTCCTTTCAGAGACTTTTGAAAAAAAAGTTGTTCCTTGTCTGTTTCTGCCAGCAGTTTCCTAATCCCCTGCTGCCAGAATGTAGATATAGATAGGAGGTTAGCGTGAGGATTATGTACTTTTTCTATTTCTTCTATTGCAGGTATCTTCAAGGATGGCTGTCCCCCCTGCTTTACTGAATGGACATTCCCATTTTTTTGCTTCACATTGGTGGGAGAGTTTCCCTTTAGGAGGAGCTGATATTTAGAGAGAGGTGAGTGTAGCACACTCTAGTGCAGTGGTTCTCAACTCCAGTCCTCGGGACCCACCAACAGGCCAGATTTTAAGTATTACCTTGGGGAGTTGCAGACTAGAATAGTGCAATCACTGAGCAGCAAGAGATATCACCTGTGATGTATTTCAGCTATCTTGCAAACCTGGCCTGTTGGTGGGTCCCGAGGACAGGAGTTGAGAACCACTGCTCTAGTGTGTGCTACTAGTAGTGTAGTGTAGTTAAAAGCATTGTCTGGCTCTAGGATAAAACCTGAGTCAATTAATTAGGTCAGAGTTATTAGAGGCCAGGACTGGATGACTCATCCTAGCAGCTTTCTGGTCCTCCCCGTTTCTGGGACATTGGAATGGGCGGAGGTTTAAAGGGGCCACTATGAATAATTATGATCCCTCAGCCAATCCCCAGGTGGGCCTAGAAGGGGACTGAGAATGAAATCCCATAGACATGAGCCGTGCCAGCATGGGGGAGAAGCAGTGCTGAGAAGAGTCTGCCAGTGTCTGCCAGTGACCCTTGAGGGACCCTTACCGGAGACAGTGAGTACGATCAGGACTATGCAGGGACAACACAAGGGGAGAGATTGTCCGCTGTAACAATACTCTCTGAAAACAGCGGGGTGCCTAAAGCGGCATTCCACACGTTTTTCAGTTTATTCAAAGTCAGCACTTACAATGCTGTAATCAACACACATTCACCTGTCCCACGGTCCAAGCCTCAGCTCTCTCCCCCGCTATTACTAGTGTGGGCACCAGGCTGTGACAGCTTGCGGCTTCACAACCGAGTGCGCACTGCGCTGTGCTGTTCTGGATGGCCGAGCAACTCTGTGACGTGTCCCAGAAGATTGCAGGGAGGGAAGCGGAGAGCAGGAGTCACCTAGACGGCGTGGGCAGAAGTGGAAGCTGGGTACCTGTCAAAACTAGGTACCCCCCCCCCCCAAAAAAAAAAGACATACCAAATGTGGCATGTCCGGGGGTTAGGACTCCTTAAAGTAGACGTTCCACCATTGGGTGGAACTCCTCTAAGTGTTCATCCTGGCCCTGGGATATCTCCATGGAAGTGCACCAGTCAGAAGGATTGGGGGAGTGTGCCAGTCAAGAGGACTGGGGAAGTATGCCAGTCAGGACAACTGGGAAAAGAAATCAGCTAGGCTAGGGCTGGTATCGTCTGCAGCAGTAGAACTGCGCTCAGGGTCTACAGGAAGGCAGAAGGAGATGCTGTTCACTCCATAATGTGCTACTTTGCCCACAAATGGTTGGGTGTTCCTAGCCTGTAATGGGCAGTTGCTGAATTAACACTAGAGACTGTTGGTTCTCCTGGAGTGATCAGCAGGTGCTTTACATGTGAACCAGGTTTGTGCAGGACGACGGAAGAAGAGGACTTTGTGTACATAGGGAGGAAGTTGTCCCCTTTGTTCATGGTTCTGGACATTTTTCAAATTGGGCATTCCATAATTCTCTACCCCATCCACATCATCAACCCCTAATAAAACATCAAAAAACAAGCCAAAGACTGTTTTCTGTGTTAAAATGCCTGAGGGAAATGCTGTGTGCCTGGCCATGTAGCAGTGTGGAATTCTAACTCAGCAGCTCCTACGTGGGGTGTGCTAGACTAGTAAGGAGTATCAGATGGCTACCCCTCGTTCATTGGTGGAGTAAGATGAAGGGTCAGGACTGGTTCCTTCAGAATTGGTAAGTTCTCTTTTGTTGTAAAGGCAGAAGGTTTTTTTTATCTTAATGCATTCTAGGCATTAAGATAAATGCCTTCTTTGTGTAGCAGCCTACCCAGCACCCCCTAACAGTTACCTAAGCCCCATCTCTGTTCAGCAATGTCCACGAATCCCTCCGCTGTCCAGGACTCTCCCTCCTAATTGGCTGAGATACAGCAGCGGCACGATTGGCTAACTGACTTTGACAGCCGTGGGAGCCAATCAAGGGAGAGAGGGGCGGGGCTGAATGGAATGGGTTCGGGTGCCCCCATAACAAGCTGCTTGCTGTGGGGGCACTTAACAGGAGGGAGGGGCCAGGAGCAGCAAAGAGGCACCCAAGAAGAGGAGGATCCAGGCTGCTCATGTTTGTTATTTTAAAGAAGAAAAAAAAAAGACACTTTACACTACTTTAAGAGCACAAAGCTTAGGCTCCTTCTCCTTCATTTATCACCTGCTGGTCTTTTTCTGAGGACTTGCATGTTATCCAAGCTTTCTATTAGATATTTGTATTTATACTGGGTCTGGACCCAGTGAATTGTTTTTCTTCTGTTAACTTAACCACCATGGCGGTATGATTATGTCCGATTTTTGCGTCTCAAAGCGGTACATTGTTTTGCATAAAAATTTGGCGTTTTATATTTTAGGCCTGTAATTCTTAATAATAACACACTTAAATCTGTCCAAACAAGAGTCTAAAAAAACACACAACAATATACTAGCGCTAAAATGTCTTGAGGTCTTTGTGATAGAAACTATTCCTAAAGGAACACTTACTACAAACGAGAGCTTTTCCCTTTTATGTAAAAAGGAGGTGTTCTGGATATATATGTTTGACTCACTTGCCCCTAAAGGGTTAAATGAAGAACTAGAAACATGCAGTTTGATATAGTGCCTTTTTATCATGTGTTTTTACTTCTATTTTAATCATTCACTAGCATTGGGGCAACATCAGACCAAACTGCGTGCGTAGGAACGATCCCTCAGCTGATCCATCCCAGTCACGCTGGGGCCTCCCCTTCCTCGAGTCAGTGTCTCAGCTGGACTGACGTCACTGACACCTGTGAGACGGAACTCCTCTGTTTCATCCCGCCGTGTGCGGCTGCAGTGTCCACCCCCTTACACGCTGGATCATCAGCGGCATGTGTGTGAGCAGGCTCTCCTGGGATTAAACCCGAACCCAGCAGTATCACAGGCGGCTGAGTTCTCTTCCAGCTACTGATCCCTCTCTTTCCCCCCTTCCTCTATTGTAGACAAACAGTTTGAGAGTATTCAGTACAACTCCTCGTTGCTCAGTGGACTGCCAGAGATTAAGTAAGCCACCCCCTCTTTTCTTATTTTAATTGCAAGTGAATATGACTGCATTTTTTATTATTTGCCATTTTCTGCCATCTCTTTGAATAAATGTATTCATTTTTTAAATAATTTTTTTATGAACTGTGGACTGCCTTCTTAACCCTTTGAGCGCTGGTGTTTTCTACAAACAAGAGTCTAGTAGACATCTCGGGTATGATAAAGTTTGAAACACTAACTCATAAATTATTATAAATAACTATAAATACCGTATTTATCGGTGTATAACACGCACTTTTTTCCCCTTATAATCAGGGGAAAATCGCAGGTGCGTGTTATACGCCGATCCCCTGCGATCCTGACCTGTCAGAACTGAAAAATTGCCGACCGCGATTTTAAAATGGCGCAGCCGGCGCCGAAATACACAGTGCCGGTTCTCGGCTCTTCTCGGCCACTTTCGGTTTCACTCGAGCGCCGCCCGAACCTAGCCGGGTATACGCGGCTAGTTTCGGATAGCTCCGCTCACCGTCCGAGTGGAGCCGAACGTGAACGAGAGCCGCCGAGAACCGGCTCTGTGTATTTCGGCGCCGGCGGCGCCATTTTCAAATCGCGGTCAGCGATTTTGAAGCTCAGAGGCTTCAGCAAGGCTGCACTGGGGCAAGGCTGGACTGGGGCAAGGCTGGACTGGACACTGGGGAAGGCTGCACTGACATGGCTGCACTGGCAAGGCTGCACTGGGGCAAGGCTGCACTGGGAAGGCTGCAATGATGGGCATTTAAATGTAAGTTTTTTTCCCTTCAGGTTCCCTCCTAAAAGGTTTTTTTTCCTTAAAATTCCCTCCTAAATTGGGGTGCGTGTTATACGCCGATAAATACGGCAATTATAAAAAAAATCATAATATAATAATAATAAAATTAATTTCCCCATTATTCACTATCGCTCAATTCTGCAAGTGTTCTAATTCACTATCGCTGTTTTCTAGCTGGTCTCAAACCACATTTGACGTAAAGGGACACTTTTTGGTTGCCATGTACAATCTCAAGTTTATTGTGTTTTCATTTGTAGCAAGCGGAGCTAGCAGCTTCTTTTCATGTTTTACAGACTTTCCTGATCTGCCTGGTTACAAAAAATTATTTATAGAGCTTCATAGCTCAAGCTAAAATTTACAGATAAGAGTGAATGAATTAAAGCAACACCCCTTTCACTCTCAGTTTTGAATAGAGTGGGGAGGGGTTAGAATTTGTCATGTTTTACTGCCATTTCTGTTTCCTCTGGGGAAATCTTCCTTCACTTCAGTGCAAGCTGTAGGTAGGTCCCTATGACGTCAGCACGCTGGACGCCGTGGCCATCTTTTTGGTTTGAAACAAGCGCTTGTACTACAATATACATGCAAGTTTACTACCATAATAAAAATCGTTTTTATTGAACATATTATACTATGGAGGCTTCTCTATTATTATGAAGTTATGTCTGCCCGATGCCTGTTTGTGCTGACCATTTGGTGATTGTCTTGGACTCTCGGCATGTTGGATAGATCGGGTTATCTGCTGGTTATAGCTATGAGCCTGTGTGACCACTCTATAATCTGTGGGTCTTTGATATCTGGTAAGCGGTTTGGTTTATTACACCTGGGTGCCGAGTGCTATTTACCATCACTTCTGAAACTGGTGTCAGGCTTTTTCATCTGTATATGGACCCATTTGGTTGAAATATCATCTTGTCAGATTTATGGACTTTGTATCATAATTTTTAAGTGCTGCATAATCAGACTTCCTATTGTTTTAGTTCAAGATCAAGTGGACTTTTTCTTTGCTGGCTGCTTTTAGTAATCACACATCATTGTGCATATTAGCTGTTTATTAACCTTTTCAAAGTGCAAGTACGTCTTATTTGTTCTCACTCCTGATTGGCAAAGACAGCAGTGGGAGCCATTGGCTGTCAATAATAATCAGTGAGGAGGGAGCAGGGTGTGGAACTGAGCCACACATGGGTGCCCCCAGAGCAAATAGCTTACTCTGGGGGAACTCAGCAAGAGGAAGGGGCCAGAAAAGGCGGCAGGGGACCTAAGAGGAGGATCGGGCTGTTCTGTGCAAAACCATTGCACAAAGCAGATAAACAGGATGTGTTTATTATTTGAAAGAAAAAACAGGCTTTAGAACCAGTTTAATGTTCACTCGACTGTAACTTTGTAGCAAGTCATAAAATGAGGACAGCACTAGAGGGCTAATCTGCGTGATTAAGAATCAGATATTTTCAAATGAAATTCTGTGACTTCTCCTGAATGATAATAAATACCTGCAAGTGTTACGCTTACATATTCAACATTCTGCATGTACACAAAGCTGAAGTTTACTTTATCTGAGCACCACAAACCAAAAAACGCTATTTATTCATTTGTAATATTCAAAGCAAACTCACCCATCCATCTAGGTCTTTATGCTTTATTTTGTTGAGAAATCACTTTGAAAAACACCCTCCTAACATTTCTAGCCATGGCTATCTTGAGTAAGGGCAAGATGATTCATGTTGCATTTACTTCCTAGAATCCATCACCCTTAGGTCAGGCAGGAGGGTGTGCTTAGCTGAGAATGCCCCTCCTCCAGATGAAAGAAAATGCCCATGAAGACAGAAGACTCTTGGAATGTAAATGTTTTAGGCAAGTGTAAAGAAATACTGTAAAGCAAGAATGCTTTCAAAAATATATATTTTAATTGTGTAATTTTTATCAATTTACAAAATGCAAAGTGAGGAAACAGAAGAAATCAAAATCAATATTTGGTTGACTACCCTTTGGCTTCAAACCAGCATTCTTACACTTGCACAGTCAAGATTTTGTAGGATTAGAGTCAGGTGTATGAATAACCAATAATACCAAGCAGGTGCCAATGATTATCAGTTTTATGTAGGTTGAAACTTAAAGAGGGAGTCCACCTAAACCACCTAAAAAAAAAAATATTAAAAGCCAGCAGCTACAAATACTGCAGCTGCTGACTTTTAATAAATGGGCACTTACCTGTCCCAGGGTCCTGCGATGTCGGCAGCCGACGCCGAGAACCCGCTCGGTTCTCGGCAGCTGCCGCCGCCATCCTAGGTGAGGGAATCAGGAAGTGAAGCGTTGCGGCTTCACTTCCTGGCTCCCTACTGCGCATGCGCGAGTCGCGCTGCGCATCGTAACCGGTCCCTGCTATCTCCTGGGACCTGTGTGTTTCCCAGGAGACAGCGCGGAGGGACAGGAAGAGGCATAGACTCCCGTGGGAGTTCATGTCGGAAGTGGGTGCAAATACCTGTCTTAGACAGGTATCTGCACCCCCCTCCCCCCTGAAAGGTGCCAAATGTGACACCAGAGAGGGGGAGGGTTCCGAAAAGCGGAAGTTCCATTTTTGTGTGGAACTCCGCTTTAAATCTGGGTGAGGCACAGCCAAACTCTGCTACTATGGTAAGGTTGTGGAAGACCGTTTCATATCACGGTCGTACACCATGGCAAGACTGAGCACAGTAACAAGACAAGTTTTACTGCTACAGGGTGGCGGCTGTGCGCCAGATCACCTATTTACACACACGCGATTCCGGCCTTCTGCCTGCAGGGGGCATGTGCAGGCTGCCTCTGCTGTGATAACTCACACTCGATGTCCTTCAGCACCTGTCCTTCAGAGAACGGAGATATGACTATGTAAAGAGGGCATTTCTCAGTTCTGACGGGGGCAGGGGATGGATTCTGTGTTTCTGCAAAGCAGGGACTAGAATACATTACTTCCCCTAGTAAAAGCAGCACACAGTTAACACAAAAACACTGGTTGGCTAGGCACACAGTTAACTCCTTGATCTCCCTAGATATTAACTCCTTCCCAGCCAATCATTAGTACAGTGACCGTGCATTTTTTTTAGCACTGATCACTGTAATAGTGTCACTGGTTCCAGGCAAAGTGTCAGAATTTCTGCTGCAATATCGCAGATCCGCTATAAGTCACTGATTAACATTACTAGAATAAAAAAAATTAAAAATTCCATAACTTTACGCTATATACGCCCATAGTTTGTAGATGCAATAATGTTTATGTAAACCAACCAATATACCCTTATTAGAATTTTTAGACCAAAAACATGTAGGACAATAGATATTGGCCTAAATTTATGAAGAAATTTGATTTATTAAATTTTTTTATTGGATTTGTTTTATAGCAGAAAGTAAATATTGTTTTTTTTAATGGTCGGTCTTTTGTTTATCGCACAAACAATAAAAATCGCAGTGGTGATCAAATACCACCAAAAGAAAGCTATATTTGTGGGGAAAAAAAAAAAGGGGCATAAAATTTTATTCGAGTACAGCGTTGTATGCAATTTTCAGTTAAAATAACGCAGTGCTGTATCCCAAAAAATGGCCTGGTCATGAAGAGGGGTAAATCTTTTGGAGGTCAAGTGATTAAGAACCATCTTCAGTGTAAAGTACAAGGTGTCCTGGCAGTGCAGATTTAGCCCCCACAGGGCCCTAATCTCAATATCATTGAGACTGTCTGGGATTACATGAAGAGACAGAAGTATCTAAGACAGCCCACATCCACAGAAGATCTGTAGATAGTTCTCCAAGATGTTTGGAACAGCCTACCTGCTGGGTTCTTTCAAAAACTGTGTGCAAATGTACTTAGAAGAATTGATGCCATTTTGAAAGCAAAGGGTAGTCACACCAAATATTGATTTGATTTGGATTTCTCTTCTGTTCATTTACTTTCCATTTTGTTAGAAGTGTTAATAGTTGATTTTTCTCAATTAACCATTTCTGAAAGCATTCTTACATTTACATTTTTCAAACCTGCCTAAAATGTACATTATCCTTTTGGCCTAGGTAAGAAACTAACTAAAGTAATGAAAACAAAAAAAAAAAGAAAATGATTTAAAACAAATAAATATAATATACATTCGTATCTGTTTACTAAGACTAGCAGCATAGGCATTAAAAAGAGTTAATGTTGATTGAAAGAGTAAAGTTCCGCTATAACATTAAAGAAATATATCAGATTGTGGATACTTTAGGGGGTAGGTTTGATAGATGTGTCTTATTTCAGCACATGACAATATTTAAATTACTGTATGCATATGACATAGGTGAGGACCAATCTTTTTTCTCAGTTTATTTAGATAAAATGTAGTTAACATTTACAAATTACAGTATGTTACTGTACAACTCAGAACACAGAAAGCCGGCTAAATTTAGCAGCAGTAACTGAGAGTCCATCATAGTTCAGGTTGGATTTGATGTCACTATACAGGTTTTGTCTTTGCTCCCAACAGAGGCTCTGAACACACTATGCCTCTTTCAGCTTTCGCTCCTTTTTAGCTCTTGCAGCCATGAAAGAAAAGAAGATCTTTGGAGCCAGTGGCCTCAAGTATACAGCTAATGTAGGCACCAGTCCAGCTATCAGAACTTCTTTACTCCTTTCACCTACAGCACGCAACACAATCTGTGCAACCTCTTCTGGTGTTCTGCCTTCAGCTGTGGTTTTATCCATTACTATAAAAAGATGCAACATAGAGAAACACATTATTCGTTTACATTTTTTATTACAATATTTTATTTGCACCATGCAATAGAAGACTGTGCAATAAGATTGTTCACAGTAAGCATCGATCTGTCCCGCGCAAATAAAAGCATGTTTATTATTATTGTGTGTTTTCATTTGTAGCAAGCAAGTGGAGCTATCGGCTTATTCTCCTGTTTTACAGATTTTCCTGATCTGCCTGGTTACAAAAAAATATTTATAGAGCTTTATTTATATTTATAAAGCTCAAGGTAAAATTTAAAGATATAAGTGAATGAATTAAAGCAACACCCCTTCCACTCAGTTTTGAATAGAGTGGGGAGGGGTTAGAATTTGTCATGTTTTAATGTCCTTTCAGTTTCCTCTGGGGAAATCTTCCTTCACTTGCTGTGCGGTTTCTAAAACAGAAAGCCATCCAATGAGAAAGAAACCATAATTCAAAAAATGCAGATAACCTTTACCAAGTTTTTATTGCCGACTTGTGCCTGCTGGGGAGATCACTTTCTTTTCTTGCAATGTTACAAGACATAAGAAGAAGTAAAACCCACTCTAACCCAAAAATACATTCTGGCTAGAGTTGAGCTTTAAACACATCAACAAAATTTGAATGCATAATTTTCTTACAGCTAATTTAACAAATTTCATACATAAAAAGTTTGAGCACCCTGTCAGTCAGTATTTACTATTGCCCCTTAAAGCAGATACCTATGCCTCCAAACAATTTTCCAAGACCATAAACTGTGAACCCCACCCCACCCTAAAATACCATGGTTGATTGAGGTTTCAGAGCGTTCTCTCAGAATATCCAACTTCTATTTTCATTTTCACTAAAACTGGCTCATTAACCTCCCGGATTTGTTGGTATTGTGCAGGTAGAGGGAAAGATGGCTTGTAATACATTCTGTCATTTGCTACTAAAACGATCCCAAAGTTTAACTGATACATCTTTACAGTTGGCAAGCTGCTTTTTTTTTTTTTTTTTTTTAAAAAAAAAGCTTATTTAGCAATTTTAGACAGATTTCAATAGTTTCATCAAATCACAGCATTTGGTTCCAGAATGCCTCTGATTTATCCAATTTATTTATTTATTTCAGGTACTTATATAGCGCCGTCAATTTACGCAGCGCTTTACATATACAGTGGGGACGGAAAGTATTCAGACCCCCTTTAAATTTTTCACTCTTTGTTATATTGCAGCCATTTGCTAAAATCATTTAAGTAAATTTTTTTTCCTCATTAATGTACACACAGCACCCCATATTGACAGAAAAACTGAATTGTTGACATTTTTGCAGATTAACCGCTTCAGCCCCGGAAGATTTTACCCCCTTTCTTACCAGAGCACTTTTTGCGATTCGGCACTGCGTCGATTTAACTGACAATTGCGCAATTGTGCGACGCGGCTCTCAAACAAAATTGACTTTTTTCCCCACAAATAGAGCTTTCTTTTGGTGGTATTTGATCACCTCTGCAATTTTTATTTTTTGCGCTATAAACAAAATAATAGCGACAATTTTGAAAAAAAACGCATTATTTTTTACATTTTGCTATAATAAACATCCCCCAAAAATATATAAAAAAAACATTATTTTTCCTCAGTTTAGGCCGATAAGTATTCTACATATTTTTGGTAAAAAAAAAATTCGCAATAAGCGTTTATTGATTGGTTTGCGCAAAAGTTACAATATAGGGGATAGTTTTATGGCATTTTTATTAATAACTTTTTTTTTACTAGTAATGGCGGCGATCAGCGATTTTTATTGTGACTGCGACATTATGGCGGACATGTCAGACATTTTTGACACATTTTTTGGACCATTGTCATTTATACAGCGATCAGTGCTATAAAAATGCACAGATTCCTGTGTAAATGACACTGGCAGTGGGGGTTAACCACTAGGTGGGGGGGGGGGGTTAAGTCAGTACTAGGGAGTGATTACTAACTGTAGGAGAGATGGGCTAGCTGTGACACTACACTGATCTCTGCTCCCGATGACAGGGAGCAGAAATCAGTGAAACTGTCACTAGGCAGAACCTGAGGCGATCGCTGGTATCCCCGCGGCGATCAAGTGCGCGGGACCCGCGACCCGACTCACAGAGCTCCCGGCCGGCGCGCGCATGCCGCCAGCGGCGTGCAAGCAATGGCACGGTGGGGAATTCAAGTGGACGTACCTGTAAGCCCATTTGCCCAGCCGTGTCATTCTGCCAACGTACATCGGCGTGCGCCGGTCGGGAAGGGGTTAAATAAGAAAAACTGAAATATCACATGGTCCTAAGTATTCAGACCCTTTTCTCAGTATTTAGTAGAAGCACCCTTTTGTTCTAATACAGCCATGAGTCTTTTTGGGAAAGATGCAACAAGTTTTCCACACCTGGATTTGGGGATCCTTTGCCATTCCGCCTTGCAGATCCTCTCCAGTTCTGTGAGGTTGATGGTAAACGTTGGTGGACAGCCATTTTTAGGTCTCTCCAGAGATGCTTAATTGGGTTTAAGTCAGGGCTCTGGCTGGGCCATTCAAGAACAGTCACGAAGTTGTTGTGAAGCCACTTCTTCATTATTTTAGCTGTGTGCTTAGGGTCATTGTCTTGTTGGAAGGTAAACCTTTGGCCCAGTCTGAGGCCCTGAGCACTCTGGAGAAGGTTTTCGTCCAGGATATCCCTGTACTTGGCCGCATTCATCTTTCCCTCCATTGCAACCAGTCGTCCTGTCCCTGCAGCTGAAAAACACCCCCACAGCATGATGCTGCCACCACCATGCTTCACTGTTAGGACTGTAGTGGACAGGTAATGAGCAGTACCTGGTTTTCTCCACACATACCGCTTAGAATTAAGGCCAAAAAGTTATATCTTGGTCTCATCAGACAAAAGAATCTTATTTCTCACCATCTTGGAGTCCTTCAGGTGTTTTTTTTTAGCAAACTCCATGTGGGCTTTCATGTGTCTTGCACTGAGAGGCTTCCGTCTGGCCACTCTACCATAAAGCCCCGACTGGTGGGGGGCTGCAGTGATGGTTGACTTTCTACAACTTTCTCCCATCTCCCGACTGCATCTCTGGAGCTCAGCCGCAGTGATCTCTGGGTTCTTCTTTACCTCTCTCACCAAGACTTCTTCCCCGATAGCTCAGTTTGGCCTGACGGCCAGCTCTTAGAAACCTTAAGTGCAGCAGAAATGTTTTTGTAACCTTGGCCAGATCTGTGCCTTGCCACAATTCTGTCTCTGAGCTCTTCAGGCAGTTCCTTTGACCTCATGATTCTCATTTGCTCAGACATGCACTGTGAGCTGTAAGGTCTTATATAGACAGGTGTGTGGCTTTCCTAATCAAGTCCAATCAGTATAATCAAACACAGCTGGACCCAAATGAAGGTGTAGAACCATCTCAAGGATGATCAGAAGAAATAGACAGCACCTGACTTAAATATATGAGTGTCACAGCAAAGGGTCTGAATACTTAGGACCATGTGATATTTCAGTTTATCTTTTTTAATAAATCTGCAAAAATGTCAACAATTCTGTGTTTTTCTGTCAATATGGGGTGCTGTGTGTACATTAATGAGGAAAAAAAATGAACTTAAATGATTTTAGCAAATGGCTGCAAAATAACAGAGTGAAAAATTTAAGGGGGTCTGAATACTTTCAGTCCCCACTGTACATTGTATATTCACATCAGTCCCTACCCTCAAGGAGCTTACACTCTAAGGTCCCAAACTCACATTCAGACATACTAGGGACAATTTAGACAGGATACAATTAACCTACCAGCATGTCTTTGTAGTTAATTTCTATTTTTGTACGCTAGATACACTGACATTTTTAAGATTCCAAGTAAAGCCGCCTTCTTAGAACTTTTTCATGCAAATGATATTTGCGTAAGCAATTCTGCAAATTACTCTGTGCGCGGTGAGGGTTGGAGGGGCTCCATTCACACTTGTATGACTCCAAAGTTGCAAGACTTTGGAGTGCAACTTTGACAGAACTTTAGATGGGTATGACTTGGATGCGACTTAATAAATGGGCAACTGTTGCACAACTGCCACATGTAGAACATTCAGGTGCAACTTCCATGTGACTTAACCACTTGCCGACCGGCTCACGCCGATATACGTTGGCAGAATGGCACGGACAGGCAGATTAAGATACCTGTACGTCACCTTTCAGATGCGGCATTGTGGGCCCGCGCCCGCCGCGAGCATGTGAGTGTGATTGTGGGTCCTGCAGACTATTTCCGCGGTGATGCCCACGATCATCTCACGGAGAGGAAGAACGGGGAAATGCTGATGTAAACAAGCATTTCCCCATTCTTTCTAATGACAAGACACTGATCACAGCTCTCTGTGATCAGGAGCGGTAATCAATGTCGTGACACACGTAGCCCATCCCCCCTACAGTTAGAATCACTCCCTAGGACACACTTAACCCCTGCAGCACCCTCTCCTGGTTAACCCCCTCACTGACAGTCACATTTATACAGTAATCAATGTATTTTTATTGCATTTTTATAGCACTCATTGCTGTATAAATGTGAATGGCCCCAAAATAGCGCCAAAGTGTCCGATGTGTCCGCCAATGTCGCAGTCACGATAAAAATCGCTGATCGTGCCAAATAAAAATTAATAATAAAAATGCCATAAAACTATCCCCTATTTTGTAGACACTATAACTTTTGCACAAACCAATCAATAAACGCTTATTGCGATTTTTTTTTTTACCAAAAATATGTAGAAGAATATGTATCGGCCTAAACTGAGGAAAATATATTTTTTTTAATATATTTTTTGGGGATATTTATTATAGCAAAAAGTAAAAAATATTGCTTTTTTTTCAAAATTGTCGCTATATTTTTGTTTATAGCGCAAAAAATAAAAACAACAGAGGTGATCAAACACCACCAAAAGAAAGCTCTATTTGTGGGGAAAAAAAGGACGTCAATTTTGTTTGGGAGCCACGTCGCATGACCGTGCAATTGTCAGTTAAAGCGACGCAGTGCCAAATCGCAAAAAGTGCTTATGTCTTTGGCCAGCAAAATGGTTCGGGGCTGAAGTGGTTAGGGTGGTTAGGGTTTATCATTGAAGTCTATGGCCCTCAAGTCGCATGAAAGTCGGACCAAAGTAGTGCATGAACTACTTTGAAGTCGCTTAGATATGAACGATACTCATTGGAAAATATGGGGTGCGACTTGTCATGCGACTTTGACAAGTCCCACAAGTGTGAATGGAGGCTTATACTTTTTCTCGACCAAATCAATGTTTTTTTGTTTTTTTTTTGCTGTTGAAGCCTGTATCCATAAAAATTCTTGTGAGTATATTGGTATTTTTACTTAAAGTTAGATAAACGTTACCACACTATGGAAGTCTTTTTTTGACATTTACATGCTTGTGCTGGGAGCCAGGTTATTGAAGGAGAAGAGTGCTGCACTTGAAGGAAAGTGACCACCACCTGGGTTTGACTTTGTGGGGGGTTTTGTGTCACAGCGAGGAAGGGTTTACACATCTTATAAATAACAGACTCACTCAAAAGGCACCCAGCGAAATTTTGCAAAATCTGGGTTGTATGGATGGCCTCCTCTCTAAAGCTAGAGATGCCCAATACGGGTTTTGTATGCTTTGTCTAATGGTTATATAAATGTAAAACTATTATATAAATCAAGTTAAAAAAAAAACCCTTAAGTTGACTTTACTAGTTCAATGAATCATACCAAGGCTCACAAAATGTATGAAAGGCCACTATTTTTGCCTGGGATAACAGCTCAAACACTAATTTAGTCCTGGAAGCTTCCAAAAAAACAAAAAAAAACACTACTTTGTGCATTACCCGGAAGGATAATTCTCAGGATTCTCAGAGAACAGGATACTTTTTCATATAAATACATGGTACAGCAGGCACATATCAGGACTATGGAGTGCTGGGTTTACATATTCTTTAACTTAAAGTGGATGTAAACCTAAACTTTTTTTTTAATGAAGACTTCTACTTGGTACAGTAGAGGATGTCAAGTCATCTGTGCCCAGTCTTGCCACAAAGTTAATGCAGCTCTGTGCAATCCTCCTTTATCAAGATAAAAAACTACAGTTTGTGTCGCCTTATCCCCCCACTGCTGTGACTGACATCTGATTTCTTTAGCTAATGCACAGCATATGAGAGAGAGAGAGAGAGAGAGAGAGAGAGAGAGAGAGAGTGTGTGTTACGATTTCAGCTTCACATCTCCCCCCTTTCTTCTGCAGCTCTCCCAGGATTGGCTGCTCCACACCTCATCATGATTGGGCATGCTGAAGTCATGCAGTGCCTTTCCTGAGTTTTGACTGGATGTTACTCAAACCTCTGGAATAGGAGAGTAGGAGAGTGTAGAGGTGGGTGGGGAGTTTTATGACATCAAGACTCTGCCCACTGAGCTCCGGCATTGAGACCCACCCACCGATTCCAGAGTTTTGCAGGGCTCCTACTGCTGTAGAGGGTGACATTTGCAAGGTAGGGATACATGCAGGAGGCTTGCATGTATATGTACATCAATACTGTGCCATTAGTTTATACTGGGTGAGTGGTGGGTTGACATGCACATTAAAAGTGCATGTAAACCCCAACTATAAACTTATTTGTTCAGCAAGCACCCAGACCTGGTGCTAAGGGGCCAAATGCTGGTCCAGGCCCATCTGTAAAACCAAAATATTTTTAAATTCTCTGCAAATTCTGTATCCTGAAGTAAAGTAGACCTGCGCAAAATGAAAAAATGTGTTTCATTTCAATTAGTTAAACTAATTTCATTCAGTTGGATATGTTAAATTTGTTTAAATAGTTTTTGAAATTAATTTTGTTTATTCGAATTTCTGAATTCAACCACATTCTAAAACATTTCAACCAAATCTGTGTGTGACAGATGTTTTGGTGTGCGCTAGTACACACTGAGTTAGATGTTGACGGGACACTAGTCATACAGATGTTTTCGTACACTTGAACATGCCTGCTGTGACAGCTGCTTGGTTGCACTGGAAAGCTCTGACAGTTGATTACTACTAGATGTTTTTGGGCACAGATAAACTGATAAATGTTGATGGGGCACTAGTAGTACACTTGACCTAGAGAACATTTTTAGAAAGGAAGAATGACCATATTTTTTTTTTTATCAGCAGGAATCTGGTGTACATTTCGATTTCGTTTTCAAATTCGAATCGATTGGAATTAGTAACAATTAGAATATTAGATTGTTATTTCTGTCAGCTCAGGTAGCCCTTGTAAAATGCACATATATGTATATAATTTAAGCACCTGAATACTGGACAATTCTTTCCTGCCTGGGCCATTTTTCAGCTTTTACATCCGATGTTGCTGGGATACTAGTATTTCAGAAGTTTTGGGCAATGGTACTCTGTGTGTATGTTGCACCTTGAGGGGGATACCAGCGTTGCTCAGGGTACAAGGCTTCAAATACTCTCAAACCTGGCTGCTGGGTAGCAGCAGTAGGGTCAGTCACTGGACAGTGCCTTAAAAAAGTATACATACCCTTGAAATTTTCCACATTTTGTCATGTTACAACCAAAAACCTAAATGTATTTTATTGAGGTTTTATTTGATAGATCAACACAAAGTGGCACATAATTGTGAAGTGGAAAGGAAATGATAAATGGTTTTCAAAATTTTTTACAAATAAAAAAGTGTGGGGTGCATTTGTATTCAGCCCCCATGAGTCAATACTTTGTAGAACTACCTTTCGCTGCAATTACAGCTGCAAGTTTTTTTGGGTATGTCTCTACTAGCTTTGCACATCTAGGAGAGTGAAATTTTTGCCCATTCATCTTTGTAAAATAGCTCAAGCTCTGTCAGATTGGATAGAGTGTGTCTGTGAAGAGCAATTTTTTAAGTCTTGCCACAGATTCTCAATTGGATGTGCAGTGTTCATTTTTGGCCACACAGAGTTTTGCTTTTAGCCCAAAAAGTTCAATTTTGGCCTCATCTGACCAGCGCACCTTCTTCCTCATGTTTGTTGTGCTCCCCACATGGCTTCTGTAAACTGAATTTCTTATGGCTTTCTTCTTGTCACTATTTCATAAAGGCCAGATTTGTGGAGTGCACAACTAATAGTTGTCCTGTGGACAGATTCTCCGACCTGAGCTGTGGATCTCTGCAGCTCCTCCAGAGTTACCATGGGCCTCTTGGCTGCTTCTCCGATTATTGCTCTCCTTGCCCAGCCTGTCAGTTTAGGTGGACAGCCATGTCTTGGTAGGTTTGCAGCTGTGCCATACTCTTTCCATTTTCAGCTGATGGATTGAACAGTGCTCCATGAGATGTTCAAAGATTGGGACTTTTTTTTTATAACCTAACCCTTCACACTGCAGGTTAGAGATTGTGCGAGTTCAGCTGAACTCGTACGATTTCAAACCGGCAATGCAGTCCAACCTGGGACGCCATTTGACAGACATCTGTGTGGGTTCATGCACAGATGTCTATTCAAATCGCCCCTGAAGTCGCCAAAAGTAGTACAGGAACTACTTTTCGGAATCGGTGCAGCGCCGCAAAGTCAGCGTCACACCAAGTCAGACGGTGCCATTGCCGGCAATGGCCGCCAATGTGAACGTGGCGTTAAAGGAGAAGTATAGCCAAAGCTTGTTTAGCTGTACTTCTATGGATCACATGAGTGCAGTTCGATTTGCACTCCTGTGACCTGTTTCAGCAGAGAGCCAACTGAAGACCTGAAGCTCTGAAAACCAAGCGATTGGCAGTGTTCGATCACTCGGTTCTCAGTGTAGAGGCGCCAGGGGACAGATACTGCATCGGACCCATGCTGTATCCATCTACGGAAGTATGAATGTGCCAAAAAAAAAAAAGGATTCCTTTACTTCTCTTTTAAATTTCTCCACAACTTTATCCCTGACCTGTCTGGTGTGTTCCTTGGAGTTCATAATGCGGTTTGTTCACTAAGGTTCTCTAACAAACCTCTGAGGGCTTCACAGAACAGCTGTATTTATACTGAGATTAAGTTACACACAGGTGGACTCTATTTACTAATTAGGTGACTTCTGAAGGAAATTGGTTCCACTAGATTTAGGGGTATCGGAGAAAAGGGGGCTGAATACAAATGCATGCCACACATTTCAGATATTTATTTGTAAAAAAATGTTGAAAACCATTTATCATTTTCCTTTCACTTCACAATTATGTGCCACTTTGTGTTGGTCTATCACATAAAATCCCAATAAAATACATTTACGTTTTCTGTTGTAACATGACAATTTGTGGAAAATGTCAAGGGGTATGAATACTTTTTCAAGGCACTGTAGGTGGACAGTAGGAACAAACCGAGGAGAGTTCCATGTGTCTCTTGTGATCGGAAGCAGGAAGGTGCTTCTTCAAAACTGAATGTAAAGAACGAAAGCACAGTGTGCGTATGCAATACTCCATCCCGTGGATGACATCAAGGCACCATCCTTCACCCTGGGTTCACACTACTGTGATGAGGGAACGAGCACAATTCCAGTGCTGATTCCCACATCACTCCTCTCCCGCAGGCAGTTCACACTGCCTTGTGCGAACCACTGCGGGTGTCATTAAAGTTAATGACACCTCAGTTTAGTTCACAGATCGCTTCTGGTGCCTAACCCCAGCGTTGCCGATATAGGGGTACCACCGGGCCACCAGTTGGGGGCCCGGGCCCCATCACTTTAAAAAGGGGGGCCTGGCTGGCAGCTGTAAATTTGACAAGGCATTTATCCAAAATCAGGTTTCTCAGGTTCCCCATGGCTCCCAGGTGGTCAAAATTATATCCTGGATTCAGTTCATTCAGAGTGGCCCAGGAGGCTGTAGCATGGAGGGACTATTTTTTTTTTTTTTTAAAGTACACACTCAGGCGGATTAACACCAACCGGTGCTGCATTTACTGAAAATCAGATTAAGGGCACTTGGCACGAGTCAGTCGCTTCATCACTGCCTGCCTCCTTCAGCAAATAGATGCTGAGGAGAGGGAAGGCTCAGGCTGAGGGGAAATTGGCGGGAGCCATCAAAATACAGAGGGACAGGCAGCACAGCAGGTTGTTACAGTCTGAGGAAAGTGGGAACCATCTCTGCAGTGAATTCTGTTTCTCCATAAAGGTACAGTCACTTCAACACACCCCCTTCACCTATGCCATGCCCGTTACCCATGACGGATTTATACAGTAGCTAAATTTGATCATCGTTATAACCACATCACCTATACTATGTCATTATCATGATGATAATGATGATCGTAGAAGGAGGACAGTGAAATAAATCCTTAGGCCACATTTATGGCCCATTTACACATGGCGCCGCAGATACAGTTAGGTCCATATATATTTGGACACAGGCACAATTTCAGTTTTTTTCAAGTATTTACCAAAAAATACTCAAGCTACAGTTATATTATGGATATGGGCTGAAAGTGCACACCCTCAGGCTTAATTTTAAGGGATGTACATCAAAAATCAGAGGAAGGGTTTAGGAATTACAGCTCTTAAGAATAGCCATACCCCCTTTTTCAAGGAACCAAAAGTAATTGACAATAAATCAAAAGCGGTTTCATGGCCAGGTGTGGGCTACTCCTTTGTTATTTCTTCATCAATTAAGCAGGTAAAAGGTCTGGAGTTGATTCTAAGTGTGATATTTTAATTTGGAATCTATTGCTGTGAACCTACATCATGCATTCAAAAGGAGCTGTCCATAGAAGTGAAACAAGCCATTGTAAGACTTCAAAAACTAAACAAATCCACCAGAGAGATAGCAGCAACATTAGGAGTGGCCAAATCAACAAATTTGGTACATGCTGAGGAAAGAACGCACTAGCGAGCTCAGCAACATAAAAAGTCCTCGACATCCAGGAAGACAACAGTGGTGGATGATCGCAGGATCTTCTCTACAGTAAAGAAAAACCTATTCACAACATCCAGACAAGTGAAGGACACTCTCCAGGAGGTGAGTGCATCATTGTCAAAGTCTACAATCAAGAGAAACCTTCACGAGGGCAAATACAGAGGGTTCACCACAAAGGTGGAAACCATTCAAAGGCCTGAAGAATAGAAAAAAACAGTTCTGGAAAAGCATTCTTTGGACGGATGAAACTAAGGTTAATTTGTACCAGAATGACGGGAAGAAAAAAAAAGTGTGGAGAAGGCTTCGAACAGCTCATGATCCAACGGCATCTGTAAAACATGGTGGAGGCAGTGTGATGGCATGGGTTCCAGTGGCACTGGGTCATTGGCGTTTACTGATCATGTGACAGAAGAAGTCGGATGAATTCTGCAGTATTTAGAGATATACTGTCAGCCCAGATTTTGCCAAATGCAGCAAAGTTGATTAGACAGCGCTTCACAGTACAGATGGACAATGATCTAAAACACACTGCAAAAGCAACCCAGGAGCTTTTGAAGGAAAAGAAGTGGAATATTCTGCAATGGCTGTGTCAATCACCTGATCTCCACCTAATTGACCATGCATTTCACTTGCTGAAGGAAAAACTAAAGGCAGAAAGACCCACAAACAAAGAACTGAAGACAGCTGCAGTTAGAGCCTGTCAAAGCATCAGAAAGAAGGAAACCCAGTCTTTGGTAATGTCCATGGGTTCCAGACTGCAGGCAGTTATTGCCAGTAAGAGATTCTCAACACAATATTAAAAATGAACATTTTATTATTATATTAATTTGTCCAATTACATTTGAGCCCCTGAAAATGGGGGGGGGCGTGTATAAGAATGGTTGCAGTTCCTAAAATGTGTACTTGATATTTATGTTCAACCCCTTGAATTAAAGCTGAAAATCTGCACTTCAAATTAATTTGGATTGTTTTGTGTTAAATTTTATTTTGGTGGCTAGAGCCAAAAATATGAAAATTGTGTCCGTGTCCAAATATATATGGACCCAACTAGGGATAGGGTATCAGACAAGGGACATCATATAAAATCCTTAAAGGAGAAGAATGGGATGGGTTAAATAACTAGTACATATTACATTAATCATATATCAGCCAATCTTTTTTTTCTCTGCCTCTTTTAGTTTTTACAGCATGTGCACATGAACTTTCCTTCAGCTGGCAAAAACGGTCCATTTTCTGTTTGAAAAGTTCTCAGGGGTTGTATACAACTTCAGCAACACACCCCCTACCTCTGTCCCCCCTCCCCTGAGAATCATGGCTGTGCTGTGAACAAGCACGTTGGTTACATGGCTCTGTTTCCATAGTAATAGGACCTCATACAGGACACAGAAGCTGACTGCTTGACCAGATGATAAACAATGTGCCTCTAATCTACTGCTGAGAATATGAGATAAAAGTTTAATGGGCTTGTCAGGATCTTGAGGGCTCCCTCCTTCCTTCTGTGGACACTGGTTGCTCTGCTCCTCTAATCCTGTCACTTCACACACACACACAGACACTCAGAGCTCTTCCTCCCCACATACACAGTGTACATACAGATACAGCTTAGATCTGCTCACTGTTTACACAGACAAAACCTTGATATGCACACTGTATATACAAATAGCCTGCATGAGTGTGGAGACTGTATAACTGACTGGTATGCTTGCTGCAGCTCCCACATCATAAAATCAGAGAATACCAGTCAGTTATACAGTCTCCACACACATGCAGGCTATTTGTATATACAGTGTGCATATCAAGGCTTTGTCTTGATTGCTGACCTCTGCCCTCTGCACTGCTGACCTCTGCCCTCTCCTCTACTGCCCTCTGGACTGTTGATCTCTGTCCTGTTCCCTAATGACCTCTGTTCTCTTCACTGCTGAACTCTGTCCTCTGCCCTGCTGACCCTTGTCCTTTGCACTACTGACCTCTGTCGTACTGAATCTGCACCCATGGCACAGAAACAGCACTTCTCAAAATATGGGACGACGCCCTCGAAGCAGCAGATGACAGGGAACCGAGTCTCCTGGTACTGTTAGACCTCAGCGCAGCATTCGATACAGTGGACCACAATACTTTACTTGTCCGCCTCTCAGAAGTTGCAGGAGCCACAGATTCTGCCCTAAAATGGTTTACATCCTTCTTAGAGAATCGCTCTCAGACAGTGAAACTGGGAACATTCACCTCGGAATCTCGGGCAGTCTCCTGTGGAGTCCCTCAGGGCTCACCCTTGTCACCAGTGCTACTTAACATCTACATCCGCCCGCTTCTCAATATCATCAGGAAAACGGACCTCTGCTTCCACTCATACGCAGACGACACCCAACTCTACCTTCGCATTAACGGACAAAAAGATCATCATCAGCAACTACAGAAATGCCTCACTTTAATCAATGACTGGATGACCGCTAGCTCCCTCAAACTTAACGAATCAAAAACAGAACTTCTTCTCCTGCAAGCCAACAAAAATTCCAAAATTAAGACTCCGTGGACACCACCCTCCATCCTCGGACAGACCATCTCCCCCAGCACCAAAGTCAAGAGTCTCGGAGTCATCTTTGACTCAGGAATGACAATGGATGCACAAATAGGATCGGTGGTGAGCGGATCCCACCACCTCCTCCGCCTGCTTCGCAGACTCATCCCCTTCATCCCAGAAGAGGACAAAGCGGCAGTTGTGGGAACGATCATCAATTCCCGACTCGACTACGCAAATTCCCTCTACGTAGGTCTACCCCAATATCAGCTTGCGCGCTTGCAACTCATGCAAAATACGGCGGCAAGACTGTTAACAGGAAAAAAGCCATGGGAATCCATCTCCCCATCCCTAAAAAGCCTACATTGGCTAACTGTGAAGAATCGGATCATATTCAAGACCCTCTGCCTCACCCATAAATGCATACAAGGAAACGCTCCGCAATATCTCCGGGAAAAAATAAAACACTACACACCGAATCGCAGTCTTCGATCAGCTAACCAAAACCTCCTCCTCATTCCCAAATACCGCTACAAAGCAAAGGGAGAACGTAGATTTGCAGTCCAAGGACCTCGACTATGGAATGCTCTCCCAACTAACCTCCGCATGGAAGAAAACCACCAGGCCTTCAGGAAAAAACTAAAGACCTTCCTTTTCTAGAAGCTGGCTACAGAGAATACATCTAGCGCCTTGAGGCGATTCAGTTCGCAATTTGCAGCGCTTTACAAATCATTCATTCATTCATTCATTCATGAATCCAGCACACTGTCATACTGACCTCCCATCCTCTGCCCTGCTGACCCCCTGTCCTATAAATAAATGGCCTCTGTACAGTCCTCTACAAACTGCTCACCCCATCATATGCCCTGCTGACCTCCCAACCAATGTTACCCTGACATTTTTTACTGCATGCCAACAGCAGACAGAAAGTGTTCAAAAATATATTATATTAAAATAATAATTTAAAAAAGCACCCCTGTACACATTATAATGCACATGTGTACCCCCCTCTTAAGCACATGTGCACACACGTGCATGTAAACATAAATTCTGCTACACATGGTTGGGTATGTATGAAACTTAAGAACTTCACACAAACAAGAATTATACATTCCTTGCAGACATACTGCATTCTGATCCATGCATTGTCCTTGTATGGACATACACTCCGATTGTAGATCCGTGCAGGTCATTAAAGCTGGCCACCTGTCATTGATTTGAACACGCTGCCTGCTCATGGCTGCAGCAAACACTTGTAAATCCCATGTGGGTGAAGACAGCCCTTCACATGGGTGTACTTAAGCTTACACTAGTGTAAGTCCTGGTTCACATTAATGCGGTTTGACATGTCAAATCACATGCCAAAATCGGCAGCAATGGCAGCGTCCGAATCGGTGCGATGCACATTTGTAGCAGCATACCGATTCCCAAAAGTAGTTTCTGTACTACTTTTGGCAAGTTCAGGGTGCGATTTCCTTTGACATCTGTTCATAAGCCCATACAGAGGTCTCTGAAATCGCCCCCGAAGTGACGTGGGAATGAAATTGTGCGAGGTCAGTGTGGGCAGTCAGTGTGTCCTGAAGAAGTTGGGGTTTCCCCTGTGAAACACGTTGACATTACTCCCTCTCCTCTGAACGTCTGACACTCCATGCACCTTCCACCATCGTCAGGAATCCTCAGCACGGACAACTTTGGGCATGTAGGTGCAGGACAACAGCACTTTGGGTCACCACATCCAGTGGCTATCCATAAGCCTACCATCTCCGACGTGGTTATGGAGTTTCTCCCCATTCAGCCTGGGTGACGGGACTCCTGATATGGCATATGCAGTGACAAGCTCAATAGGAATGGTAGGAAAATGAGGTGATCCCTCGTTCAGCTGTACTGGTACCCAGTTCATTGGACCCTATTGTTACCTTCATCCCTGCGTATTACCGAGCACGGCAGATTATGGTAACATCTATCATCTGCAGAGCATCTACCCTTTTAGCTGGGTAAAGTACACTACAACATTTGTATACCTATTGCCGATTGTGCTCTATTTGCTGAAATTATCTTGACTTTATGCTTGATTGTCATAATGTCAGTTTTTCTATTTGCTTTCCGGATCTCTGCAAAGATCAGTGTTTATGAGGTGGAACTTTACTAGCTTACATTCCTTACCTTTCCTGCCTGATGTCCCGAATAACCATAGACTGGAGGTTCTGACCCTTTGATTTTTGGTTTTCGGATCCTTTGGATTTAAATTTTTTGGTCTTGATATGTGAAAGCTCCTGCCCCTCCACAATACTCTCCTATAAGGATTGCCTGGCCCCACGGTGTTTGCTGCCACATTGCACATTTATTTTATAGTGCTTTTTATGGCTTATACTATGCAGGCTTATACGTGTAGTGAAGACGTTCCCTTATTTGTTTGTCTGTATTTGTTTGCCTATCCACAACGTTGTCATTAGATGGTGAATGGTGGAGGGTGTAATGATTTTATGCTTCTGTGTATTTGGATATTTGTATCAAACATTTAATACATTTTCCAATTTTTTTGATATATTATTTGCATTTATTCAGATACTATATCTCTGTGGCTCTGTATGTGGCATATCTTTCTATGCTTATCTTTTCTTGGTATAGATTTGTGTTTTCCGCAATCAGTGTGAATCTAGGCTAAAGGTCAGTTTTTACCTGCAGGGAATGAGCAGGTTTTCCATGCAGGCAGGCGGTCCCATTGATGTCTACTGTGATGCAGAAGCTGTACAAATACAGCTGCTACTTCCAATATGACACCCATGCAGCTGCAAGTGTGGGCCCTAGAATGCAGATAAAGCAGACCCTGAACACAGACCTGCACCTACTGGGTGTCAAATTGGGAGCACTGGCTGTGTCCGTGCAGCTCCTGTATACCAATAGAATTAAAGGGAATGCCTGTGCATGGATGCATGGAACATCTAAGTCAGCAATCAGCGACTTATAGCGGAACGTTGATAGCATGGCAGGCAGTCTGACACTAACTGAAATTTTGTGGGAACCAGTGACACTAATACAGTGATCAGTGGTAATACTATACACTGACTGTACTACTGACACTGGCTGAGAACTGACATCACCAGTGACATTAATACAGAGATCAGTGATAATACGATACTCTGTCACTGTACTAATGACACTGGCTGGGAACTGACACTGACATCACCAGTGACACCAATACAGAGATCAGTGATAATACTATACACTGTCATTGCACTAATGACACTGGCTGGGAACTGACACTGACATAACCAATACAGAGATCAGTGATATTACTATACACTGACACTGAACTAATGACACTGGCTGGGAAAGGTTAACATCTAGGGCGATCAAAGGGTTAAATGTGTGCCTAACAGTGCTTTGGTACATTCACCGTGGGGTGTTTTAAAGAATAAGTTCACCTTTTACCCAAAATAAATAAATGCACATTGTTTGCAGGTAAAAACATGTGCATTTATTCTTTTTTTGTTGCAGGAGCCTGTAAAGCATTCCCCCAGTGATCAGCAGATCACCGATTCCATGCAGGACTCCTGCATACCTGTCACTGTTTTGGCATCCAAGGAAACCAATACATTCTAACAGGAAGCATGAATGAACTATCACGGCAATCCACAGCGCTGTGGTAGTTCATTGAGAACAACAAGCCGACAGCTGCTAAGGCTGTCGGGCCTTGTAGTGTTCCATTCACAGAGTACCGTGAATGAGTGACGCGTTTTTTGACAGCTAGCAGGGAGGAGGATACCATGCTAGCTGTCAGAATGGGGGGGGGGGGGGAGGGGGCAGGGGCTGGTGCTGACAGGACAGAACTCTGAATTCTTTACATTCACAAAGCTCTGCCTTGTCATCCTCTTTGCCGATCAGTGGGTGCCAGAGGTCAATAATTGGCCCGGGACCTTCTGATCAGTCAGCGAGTTGGCAATGCACATGCGAGGCCCCCATCTGGAAGTGATGGATGACGTATCTAGTATGTTATCCGGCAAAGGAGAGCTGCTTTGTTGCCATACTCCTACAGGAGATGGTCACAAAGTAGTTAGGGCACTTTCACACTGAGCTCCGCCGGGGGTAAAACGCCGCTATTTTTAGCTCCGCTTTACCATAGTTTTAGCAGCGCTTTTTGGACACTAGTGGGGAGCTTTTAACCCCCGCTAGCTGCCGAAAAAGGGTTAAGAGCGCCTGCAAAGTGCCACTGCAGCAGTGCTTTGGCGGCGCTGCCCACTGATTTTAATTGGCAGGGGCGCTTTAGGATCGGTGTACACACCATTTCTAAAGCTCCTCAAAGGAGCTGCTTGCAGGTTTTTTTTTACGTCTGCCAGCGCAGCGTCCCAGTGTGAACGCTCTTAGGCTTTCACATTGGAGTGACAGGTAAACTTTATAGGTGCTATTTTTAGCGCTATAGTGCCTGTAAAGCGCCTCACTGTGAAAGGGGTCTTAAAGTAACATGTATCACCTTCCTATACGCTGAGATAAAATGCAACGTTTGCATTTTATCACAACTTACTGCACTGCAGCTACAGGCTGCACTGTAGTGCAAAAAGGGCAAATAGAAAAAATTGGTTTTCTGTGCGTCCTAGTGGCAACAGGCATTCTTACAATGCAGAAAAATGCCAGTCACTACACTATGTGTGTGTATAATGCAAAAATGATAGTGTCTACAAACTATGGGATATATGTTTGGAATTTAATTTTTATTTATTTATTTCTTTACTGGCAATGGAGGCAATCAGCGACTTATAGCGTAACTGCGATATTGTGGCAGACAATTTGCACACTGACACTTTTTTGGGGACCCATGACACTGGCTGGGAAGGGGTTAACATCAGGGGTGATCAAAGCATTAACTGTGTGCCTAGCCTGTGTTTTAGTGTAGTGGGGGTGGTGCTTTTACTTAGGAAAGGCATAGATCTTTGTTCTGCAGAGACACAGGATCCATGCCTTCCTTATTGACAGAATGGTAATCTTCCCTCTTTTTTTTTTTTTTTTTACAGAGACAGACTGCTGTTCCGCCTGCGTAACGATCAGTGGGTGCCGGCGTACATCGAGCAGCACAGTGGGAGTGAGTCACCGGCGGCATGCACTCGTGACCGATACCCGGAAGTTTAGGATCATGTATATATACACACACACACACGTGATCCTGCGCATCGCGACTGCCTTGTAGCAGTAAAACTGCTATGGGGTGGTGGGCAAGTGGTTAAAAGATGGCTACACCAAACACCTGTCTATCCCATCCTATGCAGATGTACATGCAAGAATATGTATGAAGATCTGTGCAACTGCATGGAACACCTCTCCATTCCAGGTCACATCAACATGGCCAAATACTTCTATATTTGTACAGCTGCATGAATATGCCGTGTAATACAGCCCCACATAGCAATACAAGGAAACATTGCTATAGGGGTACTAGATAATACACTAACTATGGTGTAGCAAAGCTCTGTCCATATGTCTGAGTAGCTCTGGGCTTCAGTTTGATGGATATGTGAATGGAAGGTTTCATTGTCTCATAAAAATAGATAGATAATCAATAAAAGGATTGATTCACAATGTTGGCTCTGATTTCATTTCATTTTACTATACTAGTAATGCATGGAATTCCTGTGTGTTGTAAATTCCAAAAGTGTCTTCTGCTTTAAAAATATATTCTTTTCACTCTGATAGATAGAAATATATAGTGTAGGTTCTCATACACAGCACTATCAGTGACTGCTCTCACCTTACAGTCACTGAAGGGCTGTTATCTCTGCTGGATTGCTCTGAAGAATGGAGGGAGGAGAGAGAGAAGGGAGGAGGGAGCAGCTACACTCTGGCTCTGTGAAGTCTCAGGAGTGAGCAGGGACAGGACATCAATCAAGCAAGATGACAGGAAGGTGGGTGGATCCAGACTCCAGAGCCAGACCATTGTCGGTATTACACTATATGAAAGTCTATAGACCCTCCCACAGGTATTTAGCTTGATTTTAACAGAATGGGGGCACTTCTGAGAGAGCTGGAAAGATTTTTAGATATCAGCAGCTCACATAGAATAGATAGAAGAGGTGTAAGAAAAGCCCCCTCATCTCAGCCTCAACCAGGTACGTGTCACCAGCTCGGCAGCCATGTAGTAGGAATCTCAACTGAAGAAAAATTGGTGGCTAGCAAAATAGAGAAAAGATGTTTATCCTCTTAAGAAACTAACAAAAGACTGAGGCATGCTGGAAGCAGGTGAGGTTATAAGTTTGCTCACAGTTTTTTGGCAATTCACTTCTGATAGCAGCATGACCAGATAGTTTCTATATTCCGGTTTCTTTCAATAGATGAGAAAGAAAAATGTTTAAAGTATCCAGTATTGCATTATTATAAACACACGCTTACTTATGATACAGCTAGAAAAATTTTCATTCCCACATTTAGCTTTACTTACAATTTTTATTTTATTTTAAATAGAGTAGGGAATGGTTAGAACCTCTGTCAGTTTCATAGATTTAGCCTACATATGCGAATGCTCTCTAAAAATCCATAGTCAGCTTTAGTCTGTGGCCTTGCATGTTTGTAAAATAGACAGTCTTATTAAAAAAAGATGCCTACCTCCATATTTGGACCCATCTTCAGTCACCGCATTCAGTGAGAGGCTGGTTTGAATATATCCTGGGCTTATCACAGTCACATCAATCTCATGTGGTGCCATCTCAGCTCTCAAGCAATCAAAAAAGGCTTGTGTTGCATGCTTAGAAGCTGAATCTGGGGGAAAATAATATCAGTAGAGAGAGAAGGATGCATGCAATATCTATTATATAAAAAAACTATATATATATATATATATATATATATATATATATATATATATATATATATATATATATATATATATATATATATATATATATATATATATATATATACACACACACACACACACACACATACAAAAAGCAAGAAAATGCACTAGTCTAGCACATTTACCATTTTTTAAAAAAAATAAAAGCAATAGACCAGCATATATATTAAAAAAAAAATTATATATATATATATATACTTATATACACATATATATATATATATATATATATATACACATATACATACATATATATATATACACACATACACAATATATATTTATTTTTTATTTGCTTCCTTTAGCCTACCAATTAAGCAGAGTGGTTAATTGATCACAGGTGCTTCAGGCCTATATAACCTTGTGTAGAACTCATTGTGAACCTACTCATCCCTGAATCTGCTGGAAATTAGACCAAGTGGAACTGGTCTAAGTGGTGAGTTAAAAACCAGAGTTTAAAACAAGTGGTTATAACAGGGGTCATAGTACCTGTGTAGAGTGAGTACCTGAGTGTTTGAGTAGTGTGTGTGTGGATCGTTAGTACTTGTGTATTGTGTACTGTGAGTTCTGCAAGTGCACGTAGGTCTGCGAGAGTTCTGCCTATGCACGTAGGTCTGCGAGAGTTCTGCCTATGCACGTAGGTCTGAGAGTGCATGTAGTTCTGCAAGTGCACATAGGTCTGCGAGTGCAAGTAGGTCTGCGAGTGCAAGTAGGTCTGCGAGTGCAAGTAGGTCTGCGAGTGCCTGTGCATTGTCTTGTTGAGTACCTGTGTATTGTCTTGTTGAGTATTAGTGTCAGGAAGCTAGTCGTTAGGTAATTTGGACAGGGTATAATCCCCAATCCTCATTAAATTTAATAGGTACGATGCCCGGCGGGTGTGGAGAGGCGACTCGTTGTACATCTTGCGGCATGTATGTGTTTTTTGATCATCCGATCGAGGGTGAATACTGCTGTGTAAAATGTAAGCGCATTGTTTCTCAGGTTCTGAATCTGGGGAATCAACTGTCAGCACTGAGAAGTCACTCCATACTAAAGGAGAGCCAGGAACGTACACGGCAGGTGCCGGCAGGGACTAGCACAGAGGCGGGTGGAGACAGAGGTGCAGGCACTAGCAAAGAGTAGATGGGTGACAGGAAGGGTAGAGGGGGAAGTGTCAGGGAGGCCAATCCAGAGCTGGAGCATCCCAATAAGTACGCTCCATTGAGTGACATTGGTGAAACCAGTCAGGGACCAGCACTGCTGGAACTGAGGGACTCTCCTACCTGCCGGGGGAAGAACTCCTCCAGTGAGAGTGAGGGAAAAGCGAAGGGAAAGGAAAGAGATTCTGGTGGTAGGGGACTCAACAAAGACATGAAGCGCCGAACAGTATGTTGTCTACCAGGTCTACTCGAGTTCGGCACATCACGGACCTGGTGGACAGATTACTGGGAAGGGCTGGGGAAGACCCAGCTGTCATGGTGCATGTTGGCACCAATGACAAATTCAGAGGCACATGGAGTGTCCTAAAGAATGATTTTAGGGACTTGGGAGCTAAATTGAGGAAAAGGACCTCCAAGGTAGTATTCTCAGGAATACTACCGGTACATCGAGCCACACCAGAAAGGCAGAGGGAGATTAGGGAAGTAAACAAGTGACTGAAAATGGTTGTAAACACTTACAGACCACTTTTACCTACAGGTAAGCCTAGATAAAGGCTTACCTGTAGGTGCAAGAAATATCTCCTAAACCTACACGGTTTAGGAGATATTTGCAAAAGACAGGCACTGATGTCTACAGCGCATGCGCCGTAGACAACGGCTCGCAGGCGCACTGAGCGTGCCGTTTCTAACGGCGATTGTGCCATTAGTGGCGGCTCCCGCTCGCATGTGCGGGAGTGATGTCATCGAGGCTCCGGCCAATCACAACGCTGGAGCCGTGATACCGGGAAGGAAGATGGACGCTTCGTAGAAGAGGGGACAGCGGTGACATTGCAGGATCCTGTGTCAGGTAAGTGACACATAATGGGCTACTATGCGATGCATAGTAGCCCATTATGCTTTACCTTTGCAGGGAAACAAAGAGGAAGTAAAACCCATCAGGGTTTACTTCCTCTTGAAGAGCTGGTGTAGTAAGGAGGGGTTTAGGTTCCTGGAGGACTGGGCCGACTGCTCAGTCGATTACCGGTACTATAGAAGGGACGGACTGCGCCTAAATGGAGAAGGGTGCAGATCAGCTGGGAATGAAGATGGCCAAAAAGTTAGAGGGGTTTTTAAACTAGGCGATGGGGGGGGGGGGGGTCCAGAGGTAGAGATAGTCATATTCCAGAGGGTAGTATTGGAAGCATTAGTGGTAGGTTGACCAAAGCACATAAACCCAAGGTAAGTGTAGTAGCAAGAGGATAAGGATAAGAGGATAATATGCGACCGGTCTAAACTACGTGGCATGTTCACCAATGCCAGGAGCCTGGCGGACAAGATGGGTGAACTAGAGATACTTTTGTACGAGGAGGATTTGGATTTTGTGGGAATTTCAGAGACCTGGTTCAACAGCTCTCATGATTGGCTGGCAAACATTCAAGGGTATACCCTTTATCGCAAGGATAGAGAGGGTAAAAAAGGGGAAGGGGTATGCCTATATATCAAGAATAATGTACAAGTGAATGCGAGAGATGACATAACTAAGGGAGCTAGGGAGAAGGTGGAATCCTTGTGGGTAGAGCTCCAAAGGGATGAATTTAAGGGGAAAATAATACTGGGAGTATGCTATAGGCCCCCTAACCTGAGGGAGGAAGGGGAGACAGATCTATCACAATTTGGATTAGCAGCAAGGAAGTGTTATCATAATGGGGGATTTTAACTATTCAGACATAGACTGGGCGGAGGGAACTGCACATTCATTTACGGCTCGTAGGTTGTCTTGCAGGACAATTTCATAGGTCAGATGGTAGACGCATCAACTAGAAATAAAGAGTTACTGGATCTACTGATTACCAACAATACAGATCTGATCACGGATGTGGAAATATGGGGCAATTTCGGTAACAGCGATCACAGGTCAACTGGCTTCAGTATAAGTCACACAAATAGGAAACATAAGGGAAATACAAAGACACCGAATTTCAAAAGAGCCAACTTCCCTAAACTACGAACCTTGCTAGAAGGCATAAATTGGGATAAAGTCTTAGGAACAAAGAACACAGAGGAGAGATGGGTTTGCTTTAAGAGCATATTAAATAAGGGCATAAGCCAATGCATCCCATTGGGTGATAAATTTAAAAGAGCGATCAAAAGTCCTGGATGGCTCAACACCAATGTAAAAATGCAAAATACATCCCTGGGAATTACAGACCAGTTAGCCTATCATCAATAGTATGTAAACTCTTGGAGGGGATAAGGGACTATATATATGATTTTAGTAATTTGAACGGTATCATTAGCAGTAATCAGCATGGATTCATGAAGAATCGTTCTTGCCAAACCAATCTATTAACCTTCTATGAGGAGGTGAGTTGCCATCTAGATAAAGGAAGGCCCGTAGATGTGGTGTATCTGGATTTTGCAAAAGCATTTGACACAGTTCACCATAAATGTTTACTGTACAAAATAAGGTCCGTTGGTATGGACCATAGGGCGAATACATGGATTGAAAACTGGCTACAAAAGCAAGTTCAGAGGGTGGTGAGGGTGTGGTCAGGGGTGGGTAGTGGGGTCCCTCAGGGTTCTGTGCTGGGACCAATCCTATTTAATTTGTTCATAAATGACCTGGAGGATGGGGTAAACCGTTCAATCTCTATTTGCGGACAATACTAAGCTAAGCAGGGCAATAACTTCTCCGCAGGATGTGGAAACCTTGCAAAAAGAATTGAGCAAATTAATGGGGTGGGCAACTACATGGCAAATGAGGTTCAATGTAGAAAGATGTAAAATAATGCATGTGGGTGGCAAAAATATGAATGCAATCTATACATTGGGGGGAGAACCTCTGGGGGAATCTAGGATGAAAAAGGACCTGGGGACGATAGGCTCAGCAATGGCATGCAATGCCAAGCTGCTGCTAACAAAGCAAACAGAATATTGGCATGCATTAAAAAGGGGATCAACTCCAGAGATAAAACGATAATTCTCCCGCTCTACAAGACTCTGGTCCGGCCTCACCTGGAGTATGCTGTTCAGTTCTGGGCACCAGTCCTCAGGAAGGATGTACTGGAAATGGAGCGAGTACAGAGAAGGGCAACAAAGCTAATAAAGGGACTGGAGGATATTAGTTACGAAGAAAGGTTGCGAGCACTGAACTTATTCTCTCCGGAGAAGAGACGCTTGAGAGGGGATATGATTTCAATTTACAAATACCATACTGGTGACCCCACAATAGGGATAAAATGTTTCCGCGGAAGGGAGTTTACTAAGACACGTGGCCACTCATTAAAATTAGAAGAAAAGAGGTTTAACCTTAAACTGTGAGATGGTTCTTTACTGTAGGAGCGACAAAGATGTGGAATTCCCTTCCACAGGCGGTGGTTTCAGCGGGGAGCATCGATAGTTTCAAAAAACTATTAGATAAGCACCTGAACAACCACAACATACAGGGATATACAATGCAATACTGACATATAATCACACACATAGGTTGGATTTGATGGACTTGTGTCTTTTTTTCAACCTCACCCTCTTATGGGAATGTAGCGGTGTTCAGAATTAAGTAATCACTTTAAAACTCATGTTAAATAGGAGTCAGTACACACCTGCCATCATTTAAATTGCCTCTGATTAACCCCAAATAAAGTTCAGCTGTTCTAGTAGGTCTTTCCTGACATTATCTTAGTTGCATCCTACAGCAAAAGCCACAATCCACGATCCACGATCCGCAGAGAGCTTACAAAGCATCGGAGGGATCTCAGGATTAAAAGGCATCAGTCAGGAGGAGGGTAAAAAAGAATTTCCAAGGCATTAGATATACCATGGAACACAGTCATCATCAAGTGAAGAAAATATGACACAACGTCCCTCCAAAATTGATGAAAAGATGAGAAAAAAAACTGGTCAGGGAGGCTGCCAAGAGGCCTACAGCAACATTAAAGGATCTGCAGGAATATCTGGCAAGTACTGGCCGTGTGGTACAGGAAGTCCCCGAGTTACGAACACCCGCGTTACGAACAACTCCTACTTACGAATGACCTCAAACACCGGCCACTTGTGCTCCACACTGGTCTTGGATACCTTTTGAGCACCTCCGGACACATCCCACACTGCCGTATTACGCCCCAGATAACATAACAAGCGCCCGGAACATCCATGCACAGGCAGCAGTTACACTTACGAATGCAATGTTCCGACCGAAAGTTACACTTACAAATGCAGTGTTGCGACTTACGAACAACTTCGACTTACGAACAAACCTACAGTCCTTATTGTGTTTGTAACTCGGGGACTGCCTGTACATAAAATGTGAGTGGTGTCACCGGCGCAAACCAAGAAATATAAATGTGTAAATATAGGATCTGCTGCAGTTATAGATTCCCCACTATATAGTGTGGGATAGCGAAAAGTGTATTTATGAAGGATAACTGCACAAACCCTAAACCTATACCTTGTGTCTAAACAATTCTATCATACACTTCATGTAAAATATACAAAATTAGGTGAATACATAAAAAATATATAAGAAATGATATAAAGAATAAAAAATTTACATTATAAAAAATACTTGTGAAAAATTATCAGTGAAAATATTTAAAAAAAATATATACAGTATAAAGTCCCAGTGCTGCTCCTTTAAGTATATACGATATCCCTTGTACTCAAAAACGTCATGCTTTTATGCGCCACCAATTCGTGATTCACCACCACCCCAAAGTTTGCACTCACCAGAAAGCAATAATAAAACCACCTCAATATTATGCCAGGATTTGTTTTCCTTCCGTAGGGTATAACACAGGTTTGCCAGCAATTATCACAGTGTTCCATCCATGCTATAACAATCTCAAAATCTCATGGAAAACAAATAGCCATCATTGCGCAACTTCCTAAGCTTTATTTTGTATCTTAAAAAATTAATAGACGAATGCACTCACATGTTATTGTGCCTATAAGACAGGCACAAGTCTATCCAGCAATCCGAGTAACCACCGGCGTGTGGTGCAAGCCTCGGTTTGGTGCGGGTCAGTGGCAGGAAGTGATATCGACGCCATTCTCCGGTCTCTATGCGTTTTGCATCATTCATACGTCATCAGGAAGCTGGTGGCGCCATTTTACTTAAGGTATTTATGCCCATTCTTCATTACATTTGACCAATCAGACTTTCCGCGGAACCAGAAGTTCGCAGACCGCCATTTTGGTTACTGGTATTACATGCCCATACTGTTCTTTGCTTACTTCCTGTTCCCCCCTTATCTAGTTTAATAAAAAAACGGAAGTAATGGTTGCTTTTGATCACTGTTTTAATCCCCGACTTGTGGATGTCAAATTCAGGCCAGGAGGAATAGCTGGATAGACTTTTACATACTCGACAATTAAGACTCCATAACTAATTTAAAAAACACATTTAAAACTAGATAGATAGATAGATAGATAGATAGATAGATAGATAGATAGATAGATAGATAGATAGATAGATAGATAGATAGATAGAAATATGCTACCCTTAGACGATCTGCAAAATCGGTATCATACTGCAGAATACATAAATTCAAGTAAAATGCATAAAATACTAGAAAAATGTGGGAAAATAAAATTATATAAATTATAAATAAAAATAAAATTAAAATGAAAATATAAATGAAAATAAAAAAAATAAAATAAAATTGGAAAACAAAATAAAAATAAGATAAAAATCTGAAAATGAAATAAAAATAAATTGAAATAAAATTAAATATCCAGTGGGTTTCATTGCGCGAGACCTCCCTTCGCAGGTTTGAATTTCTCCAATTTTGTTCAACTTTATCAATGGCATAGAATTTGAGGTACTATGGGTTCCTATTGTGTTTAATCCTAAAATGCTGTGAGACACTATGGTGTCTAAATCCCTTCTTCATATTTTGGATATGTTTACCTATCCTGAGATAATCTTGTCGTTGTTCTTCCCACCTATTGCAGCCCACAACTGCATTCCAGTACATATGTTACATGTGTGCTGCAACAAGTGATAAGTATCTATTTTGTGTTTTTGCATAGTGGTATTTGATTGAAATTCTGATGTTTTTCTTGTTCCTTTTTTCGTGGTTCTGCAAGGTTTGCATTTGTCACATTTGTAAAATCCTTTATGATCGAAGAAGGTTGCCTTTTTTTTTTTTTAGATGGGTCAGGCACATTTTTTTTAACCACACTATCTCTGATTCTCCTTGCTCTTCTGTATATGAACCTAGGTTTAGATGGTAGGATCTGGCTAAGATGGGGATCATTGCAAATGATTGGTCAATTTTTCTTTATTACATTCTCCAGGGCTCTATATTCAGTTTTGAATCCTGTAATGAAGGATATTTAATTTTGTTCTCTTGTTTTTGCTGGTTTTTCTTTGAGCATACTTTCCCTATCGGTATTCCCTATTATGTCTCTAGTGTGCTCCAATTCTGTTCTGGTAACTTTCTTTGATCATAAAGGATTTTACAAGTGTGGCAAATGCAAACCACGCAGAACCACAAAAAAAGAACAAGAAAAACATCAAAATTTCAATCAAATACCACTATGCAAAAACACAAAATAGATAAACTTATCACTTGTTGCAGCACACATGTAACATATGTACTGGAATGCAGATTGAATGTGGAATTAGACAAATTGTTTTATTGAAGATTTTTAATTTTCATTTCATTTTTTATTTCATTTTTTGATTTTTATCTTTTCGTTTTATTTTCTTTGTTTTATTAATTTTTAATTTTTATTTTATTTTAATCTTCATTTCTTTTTTTATTTAAATGTTATTTATATTTTCATTTTATTTTTATTTCTAATTTATATAATTATTTTATTTTCCCACATATTTTTCTAGTATTTTATGCATTTTACTTGAATTTATGTACTCTGCAGTATGATACCAATTTTGCAGATCGTCTAAGGGTAGCATATTTTTAAACATAATGTGTAATATATAGAAGTTTTAAATATGTTTTTTAAATAGAGTTAGTTATGGAGTCTTAAATGTCGAGTATGTAAAAGTCTATCCAGCTATTCCCTCCTGGCCTGAATTTGACATCCACAAGTCGGGGATTTTATGGTATTGTTATCTGTACATATTATGTAATCTTTGTACATGCACTAATCTTTCAACGAGGCAACTATGTGGCGCCAAGCTGTATGTACCCTTGATGCCGATCGCATATGCACATATACATGTGTTATGATTTTTGAAATGATATTTATTACAATGTCTTTCTCTATGTGGTTCTGTTTTGAATTGTTTTTATGCATGTTACTTGATCAAGAAAATTGCACCGCTACCCCTGGTACCTGCACGTTTTCCATGACCTCATTCAAAGTCCCAACTTTTATTTACAAGTCGGGGATTAAAACAGTGATAAAAAGCAACCATTCCTTTTTTTTATTAAACTAGATAACGGGGAAACAGGAAGTAAGCAAAGTATAGTATGGGCATGTAACAACAGTAACCAAAATGGCGGTCTGCGAACTTCCAGTTCCGCGGAAAGCCTGATTGATGGAATGTAATGAAGAATAGGCATAAATACCTTAAGTAAAATGGCACCACCAGGTTCCTGATGATGCACAAACGATGTGAAAAGTAAAGAGCGTCAACCTCACTTCCTGCCACTGACCCGCACCAAACCAAAGTTTGCACCGCACGCCAGTTCCTAGAGACGGGACAGCGAGCAAAAGGCTTTACTCGGATAGCTGGATATACCTGTGCCTGTCTTTTAGGCACAATAACATGCAAGTGCATTCATCTATCAATCAAAATAAAGCTTAGAATGTTGAACAATGATTCCTATTTGTTTTCCATGAGATTTTGAGATTGTTGAAGCAGGGATGGAACACTGATTATTGCTGGCAAACCTGTGTTGAACCCTATGGAAGGAAAACAAATCCTGGCATAATATTGAGGCGGTTTTATTATTGCTTTCTGGTGAGTGCAAACTTTGGAAGGTGGTGGTGAATCACGAATTGGTGGTGCATAAAAACATGAAGTTTTTGAGAACAAGGGATATCGTATATACTTAGGAGAAGCACTGGAACTTCATATATATTTTTTGATTTTTTTTTTTTACACTGATAATTTTTCATAATATATATTTTTTCTATTCTTTAGATAGTTTTTATGTATTTACCTAATTTTATATATTCACATTAAGTGTATGATAGAATTGTTTAGACACAAAGTATAGGTTTAGGGTTGGCGCAATTATCCTTCATAAATACACTTTTCACTATCCCACACTATATAGTGGGGAATCTAACTGCAGCAGATCCTATATTTACACATTTATATTTCTTGGTTTGCACCGGTGATACTACTTCCATTACTTCTCTGTAATTTTCTCACGGGCAGCACCAGTTTTTTTTTCTTTTTAGATAATAGAAGATTAGATTTGGGTGAATTATTTGAAAATTTTGATATCACAGCAGTGAAATTAGAACAGGGATTTAAACAAACTAAAAAATGCCATGGATAAACAGGTTAGGACATGGTGGGACATCACCACATTGGGCAGATATAGTAATGCCAACATCACACTAAGGTGGGATGTGGACCCTAATGATGGACTAACAGATGAGGAACTTGCCAAAAATTGGTATAGTTTCAACAATTGTGAAAACAAACTTTTGAACATTATTATCAAAAGGAGGGAGGAAAAAGCTAATCAAAATAGAAACCAACATTAATAATTAATTAGAGAAAGTTTAGTACCACATATGGAAACTAATGAATATAAAACTAGAGCCAGCAGATTACAAGATTTTTTTGCAAAATTGGATAATGAGATAAAAAAAAAAAAAATCAAGAAGTACCAAAGATATATAAAGATTACCAAGCGGGGAAGGTTTATAAGTGGCAGGACGACAATATTATAATTAACTCAGCTAACACTTCCATGAATGAGGACATGGAAGAAGCTGGGCCAAGTACAGGAGTACTAGGAATGAGAGTAACAAATACGCCGCCCATTAACAGAAAGGTCAGAAACAAAGAAATCCCAGGCAATAGGGACAACCCCACAACCACCCAAAATAAGGCCACTCCAAATAGGAGGAGGGAGAGGGAACACAGGAAACCAATATCCGATTCAACCACCGATGGCATATTATAATAGACCATGGAGAGGGGGATACAGGGGTAGAGCAAGTGGATTGTATGCCCCAAACTATGGACCCCCATTGGCAGGTGGAATGGAAGGAGTGGAGAGAGCCCTACAGACCGCCCATGCCAACCTACCCAATTAACAGGGGAGGATGGAACAAAAACCCCCAAGACGCAGAGGGTGTAGAGGAGGAAGCAAAAAGAAAAAAAAAAGAGAACTAGGGAGAGACATTTTTAATCTAACAGATACCATATTTACTCAGGAAGAATTATTGGTTTTAGACAAAGGAATAAAATATGCACCAACTAAATCTTTTAATCAGTTTGAAGCTTTTATAGATCTGCACAAATATGTGAGGAAATTAAATTTAAAGAAACATTTCCGAGAGAAAGAAAGAAAGGAGAAAAAAAGAATCAGACAACCAATGCGGAATACACTCATAGTTGAGAAATAAATCCACATTCAATCCGAAATCCAATTCGAGTCAATATATAGAAGGATTTTAAAAAATGGTAGAAAAGGAAATTAAAGGGATTAAATCTAAACAAACAAATCAAGACAGAGTTTGGCAGGGAATAAAGAAACTAGAAAAACGTAAGGACATCGTGGTGAGACCAGCCGATAAGGGGGGGGGGGGGGGGGGCTTGTCATCCTCACTAAGGAGGACTACACAGCAGAACTAGGCAGGCTTGTTAGTGACACCGCCACCTATTACAAGTTGAATAAAAACCCAAACAGGTGAGTTGAAAATGAAATTAAGAGAATTCTTCAATAATGGAATTAGGAATAAAATAGTAAATAAAAAAAAGTAGGTAGATACCTGTTACCAGAAGCACCGAAAGTACCTGTAATCTACCAGGTTCCAAAGATACATAAACATAGAACTAGACCACCAGGTAGACCAATTATTAGCGGTATTGAATCTATTTACTTAAGACGGGGGGGAATACCTGGATATATTCCTACAACCCCTAGCAAGCAGAGGGCAGGCATTCATCAAAGACAGTAAGGATGTCATAAACAAACCTAGGAAGGTATGCGTAGATGACTCCACTCTATTGGTAACAATTGATGTGGAGTTACTATACACTAATATAAAACAAACCGATGCACTGGCAGCGGTGGCATGGGCATTAAAGAAAATCAGTCCAACTGAAAATCTAAACAAAGAAAATTTATACTAGAGGGTCCAGGACACACTTTAAGGATAAAGACAGAAATGGATACATTCCTTACAGTAGCTGCCACCATCCACAGCGGAAAATAGGCATACCCAAAGGCCAATTCATAAAGATCAGGCACAATTGTGACCTTATGGAGGACTATTATACACAGACAGACATACTGATTGATAAATTTGAAGCAAAAGGGTTATACAAGAACAGAATTAGAGTACACTAGGGACATAATAGGGAATACCGATAGGGAAAGATGTCAATGCTGGGCTCAGCCCTGCCTTCTCTGAGCTGGCTGCTCAGCTGTAATTGCCAGCTCCTATCACTCCACAGTTACTCAGCAGTTGATATCCTGCTTGTCAGCCCTGCCTACTTAAGCTGTCCAGTCCAGAGGATCTCTGCCTTCGCCTTGGTCAACATCACAGAAACTATTTCCTGTGGTCATGTTCTAAGACTTGCTTTGCTGACATCCCGTCTGGCTCTAGATCCTGTTTGCTGTTCCACTACATTGATCCCAGACTTCTGGCTTGTCTATCCATTCCGGATACTGAACTTTGGCTATGTTTTGACTACGTTTGTTCTTTTAACTTTTATTATTAAAAAGTGTGATTTAACTGTAGTTCTGTCTCGGCCTGATTTCATGGTTTCTGACAGTAGGCGAAGGCCACAAATTCAGAAGATGCAGTCAATCCACTTGTTGCAATATTTTTTCCAGATTAGATGAACTGCATCACTGCATGGATCAGTTTGCCATGGCGTTACAAACGCTCCTGAATCGCACAGCTCACCTGGAATCTCCCACTGTGGCCGCCCCGGTACAACCTATTATGCAGGCCAACCCTGCTGCTGCTCCAGTCTCTGTGCAGGCACCTGCCTCAAGTATTACCTCTATAAGAGGTATGTCTGGTTCCGCTCCGCTTCCCCAGCGATTTGGGGCCGATCCAGTCCAATGCAGAGGGTTTCTCAACCAGGTGGACATATACTTTAAGATGCTGCCCCAGGCATTACGGACAGAAGCAAAGTAGGTTTTGTGATATCTTTGCTTTCTGAGAGAGCCTTGACCTGGGCAAACCCTCTATGGGAGACACAAAAACCTGTCTTGTGCTACCCTGAGTTTGTGGCTTTGTTTAAAAGGGTATTTGATGTTCCTGCACGCTCCGCTTCTGCTGCCAAATGCCTCATGTCCATCACGGAGTACGACAACTGTTGCAGACTACGCCATTGAATTCCGTACTCTGGCAGCAGAGGTTGCATGGAACAATGAGGCCCTTGTGGCTGCTTTTTCTCATGGTCTCTCGGATACCATCAAGGATGAGATAGCAGCCTGAGATATACCCACTGAGCTGCAGAAGTTGATCACGTTTGCCATCCTCATTGACTTCAGACTCAGAAAAAGACTCTTTTAAGGAGCGCTTGCGGAAGCCTCCTGTACATTTGTCTCCGAGCTTTGCAGTCCCACCTGTGCCTCCCTCACCTCCCATGACTCCTGGTACCGAGTTGGTCAGTGAAGGTGAGCCCATGCACTTGAGAGAACCTTTAGGAGGGAGAGATTGTGCCTTTGTAGCCAGGCAGGTCACTTTTTGAAGTCTTGTCCTACCCGTCCAGGGAACGCCCAAACCTTGAGGTCCTGTCACGGACAGACCTTAGGTGGCGTTGTTTCATCCCCAGTTATCCAGAAGGTTAAGCCCCTGGTTTTGATGACCCTTTCTTTGGCCGAGTTGTCCGTCGAGATACAGGCTCTAATCAACTCTGGGTCTTTGTATCGAAGCACTCGTGTCTGCTGCAGCTGCGTGACACTCCACTTGCCATTGAGGCTCTTGACGGGAGACCTCTACAGCATGCCCATGTGACTCATGAGACAGTACCGTTGTCCATGGCCTTAGGGGCTCTTTACAATGAGATAAATCCAATTCCACACCTAAGTTTCCGCTGGTTACAGAGGCACAACCCCTCTTTTGGTTGGCTCCATGCTGAGGTTCTCTCCTGGTCACCACAATGCAGTGAGATGCAGAAGGTAGCCAAGGTCCTGCGTGTCTCTTCACTTTCCTCCTTTTAGCAATGTCTTTGACCATGGTCAAGCTGGTAGTTTGCGCAGTTGACCTTCAACCTGGTTCCATAACCCCTCGTGGCCAGGTTTACCCTTTGTCGGTCTTGGAGGAGAAGGCCATGGAGGAGTATGTTGCAGATGCACTTTCTCGAGGTTTCATCCGCAAATCCTCGTCTCCTGCTGGTGTTGGTTTCTTCTTTGTGAAGAGTGGTGAACTGAGACCTTGTATTGATAATAGGGGTCCCAATCGTTTCACGATTAAGAATGCTTATCCAATTTCGTTGATTACAGAGTAATTTGACCGCCTCAAGGGAGCAACGGTTTTCACAAAGCTTGATTTGAGAGGGGCATACTATCTCTTGAGGATTAAGGAGGGTGATGAGTGGAAAACTGTGTTTAATACTAGAACAGGCCATTATGAATACCTCGTAATGCCTTTTGGCCTTTGTAACGCCCCGGCAGTTTTCCAGGAATTTATTAACGATGTCGTCCGAGATTTGTTGCAGTTATGTGTGGTGGTTTATCTCGATATCCTCATATATTCCAAGTCCCTGGAGAGCCACCACACCGATGTCTGTCGTGTGCTTCAGAAACTAAGAGAGAACAATCTTTATTGTAAACTGGAGAAGTGCGAGTTCCATTGTGAACAGGTTAAATTCCTAGGCTATGTAATCTCAACTGCTGGTTTTTCGATGGACCCAGAGAAACTTTTGGCAGTTCTACAGTGGCCCTGACCCATGGGTTTACATCCTCTACAGCGTTTCCTGGGCTTTGCCAACTATTATTGGAAGTTTATTCGGAATTTCTCTTCTCTGGTAAAGCCCCTGACTGATATGACGAGAAAGGACGATAACCCACAGAGTTGATCTCCGGAGTCTCTATTAAGGCCTTTGAGAGTCTCAAGGCTGCTTTTGTTTCTGCTCCTGTGTTGGCACATCCTGATCCTACGTTACCTTTTATCCTTGAGGTTGATGCTTCTGAGACTGGTGTTGGTGCCCTTCTGTCTCAACGTCCTACCTCTGAGAGCGCTATGCATTCTTGTGGCTACTTTTCCAAGAAATTGTCACCTGTGGAGTGCAATTACGAGATTGGTGACAGAGCTGTTGGCGATCATTTTAGCCCTGAAAGAATGGAGACATCTCCTCGAAGGTACCACTGTGCCGGTTCTCATTCTTACCATAAGAATCTCACATTCTTGTCTGAGGCTAAAATGCCTCTCTCCCAGAAGGTCGCGATGGGCTCTTTTCAATTACATTGTCTCATTCTTACCCAGTAATAAGAATGTAAGGGCTGACACCTTGTCACGACAATTTTCCTCCACTTCCAAGTTGGAGTCGGTTTCCAGTTCCTGTGATTCCTCCTGATTGTATTCTGTCTACGGTTCGCACCAGTCTCACTTCTCCTTTGGGTGACAAAATTCTTGCTGCTTAGGTCCATGCTCCTCCTGAGAAATCTTGTGACCGCTGCTTTGTCCCAGAGAGTGTCCGTACTGTCGTGCTCCACACTTACCATTCTCCAAAGGCTGCTGGCCACCCTGGGAAGAATCAACTCTTTTGGGCCATTTCCCAACAATTCTGGTGGCCTAGTCTACGTGCTGATGTAACCGCCTTTGTAGCTTCTGTTCCGTGTGTGCTCAGAATGAGACTCCACAACACCTTCCAGTGGGCCTCCTACAAACCATACCCAATTGAGAGAGGCCCTGGACCCACCTGTCTATGGATTCCATTGTGGAGTTACCCAACTCCCAGGGCAACACAGTTATCCTTATGGTGGTTGACTGGTTCTCAAAGATGTGTCATTGTATTCCACTTAAGAAGTTGCCCACTTCTAAGGAACTGGCTTCCATTTTTGCTAGGGAGATCTTTCGCTTACATGGGCTACCCAAGGTGATTGTTTCGGACAGGGGTAGTCAGTTTGTGTCCCGGTTCTGGTGAGCCTTTTGTGCAGTTAGGAATTCAGCTTGCTTTCTCCTCTGTATCACTCACAGTCTAATGGGGCCGCAGAACGAGCCAATCAGTCCTTGGAGCAATTCCTACATTGCTATATTTCTGACCAACAACTGGTCAGACCTATTACCGTGGACAGAGTTTGCTCACAACAGTGCCCTGAATTCTGCTTCCAGATTGTCCCCGTTTATGGCGAATTATGGTTTCCAACCTTCCATGTTGCCCGACTCGTTTGATCCACAGAGTATTCCTGCGTTAGAGGAGCATCTCCATGGTCTTCGTTCCACTTGGGCACAAGTCCAGGAGGCTTTGCCACATGCTAATTATAGGTACAGATGCCACGCTGACCGCAGACGCTTGCCTGTGCCTTCCTACCAGGTTGGGGACAGGGTTTGGCTGTCATCTCGCCACCTCCGACTTCATGTTACCTCACTGAAGTTTGCACCTCGGTTTATTGGACATTCCGAATTCTTTGCAGGATTAACCCAGTGGCTTACGCATTAGACCTTCCTTCTAGTATGCATATTTCAAATGTATTTCATGTCTCCTTATTAAAACCTTTGGTCTGCAACTGCTTTAGCACCTCAGTGCCACGTCCTCACCCTGTACAGGTTGAGAATCATGAGAAGTATTAGGTACAGTCCATTGTTGACTCCTGTAGGTTCAGTGGGCGCATAAAGTACCTGGTGCATTGGAAGGGGAACGGTCTGGAGGAACGCTCTTCGGTCTCATCCTCAGACGTACATGCTCCTGTCCTCCTCTGATTTCCATAGATGTTTTCCCCTCAAGCCTGGTGGTCCTCCATGGGGGAGGGGTCATTGAGGAGGGGGTACTGTCAGGGCTGGGCTCAGCCATTTCTTCTCTAAACTGGCCGCTCAGCTGTCGGCTAATTGCCAGCTACTATCTCTCCACAGTTACTCAGCTGTTGATGATATCCTGCTGGTCAGTCATGCCTACTTAAGCCGTCCAGTCAAGAGGATCTCTGCCGTTCCCTTGGTCAACATCACAGAAATCTCCTGCGATCCTGTTCAAGACTTGCTTTGCTGACATCCCTTCTGGCTCCAGATCCTGCTTGCTGTTCCACTACATTGATCCCTGACTTCTGGCTTGGCTGACTATCTGTTCCGGTTACGGAACATTGGCTATGTTTTGACCATGTTTGTTCTTTTTACGTTTATTATTATTAAACAAGTGTGATTTAACTGTACTTCTGTCTCGGCCTGATTTCATGGTTTTTGACAAAAATATGCTCAAAGAAAAACCAGTAAAAACAAAACAACAAAATGAAATTAAAACAGAATTAGAGAGAGCACCACTCCCCCATGAGGTGATGGGACTTTCACGGATAAGTCACTGTCTCTGAGGTAAGCATGTACACAATGGATAATAAAATATGAATTTATTACAAAATATACACAATATAAAAATTTGAATTGATGGTAACATCAGGCCATATGCAAAGTTGACCAAAAATGATACTCAATCAATAAGAGCTTGAGAGATGCTTGTATGTACAGTAAGCCGACGCATTTCGCAGACTTATCTGCTTCTTCTGGGCAGGTCAACATGCATCTATATCATGATTCAAGTTACAAAAAGATAACATTAGTATCAATTACAATGAATATATCGCACAGTGTTACATAATTAGGGACAGTGTATACAAAATCCAGTAACTAGAGCAGCCATAGAAACATAGCCCGCCAAGCGCTGGAAGATCCGTGCCTTGCCGTCACCGTGGTATGCATCCTACTGAGTCTGTCACTTCCGCCTTTATAGGACACGATCCCGCCGGAAATGACTGAACTGGAAGCGGCTCACTGACGTCATTTCTGGCGCGTGTGCGCCTGTGAAAAGTGCATGCGTCAAGCCAACAGCCGCGTCAGACTGCGGTCAGAAAGCTATGCACATAGCGCCACCCATCCGTCAAAATAATAAAGGCAGACAAGATCCGAGGCGAAGGGAACCTCCTCGTCCACAAGGGGCACCCGAAGCTGCACCATACAAAGGCCAGCCCACCCACAATGACTCGAAATGAGCAAATAACAGAATTATTAATAGTATTAAAAGCATAGATCTCACACAAAGAATTCACAAACACTAAAAACAAAACAAAAAATAATATAATAATAATAATAATGTTTGCAGAAATTAAATTTTTCAGAAAACTTGGGAGTCCCATTGTCAGGGCTGAGCTCAGCCCTTCCTTCTCAAAGCTGGCTGCTCAGCTGTCGGCTAATTGCCAGCTCCCATCTCTCCACAGTGACTCACCTGTTGATGATATCCTGCTTGTCAGTCCTGCCTACTTAAAGTGGGAGTCCGGTGACCAATCTTTTTTTTTTTTTTTTTTTTAGGTCATTGAGACACTTTGCTAATCCCAAAATAATACTCACAGTTTGGGGTGTAATATTTCCGCCTCTGTCTGTTTTCGTACTGAAGAATAACTTTAAAAATGTGATGCTGGCTGTTTCCATCTTGCTTGTGGGCATGTGAAGCCCACAAGCATTGATTTCCTGGATGCTGTTTATTCACAGCTTGTGCACACGCATGATCATTGTCTCGCACTGAATCTTGGGAAGCCTGACACTAAGCTCCCAGGAGACAGTGCGTGCCCAGGCAATAAACACGCCTACTCCCATGGGAGGAGAGACAGGAAGTGACAGAATAAAGTACAATATAAAGGTAATTACAGCGATAAAAAAAAAATTTTGTGCAGCATTTGAACATCTATGCAATTAACTGAAGGGGGTAAGATTAAGTTAAAAATTTGAGTGGAACCCGGCTTTAAGCCGTCCAGTCCAGATGATCTCTGCCTTTGTGTGTTCCTGTTAAAGACTTGCTTGGCTGACATTCCTTCTGGCTCCAGATCCTGCTTGCTGTTCTACTACGCTTATCTCAGGCTCCCTGACATTTTGGCTTGTCTGAACATTAGCTCTGGTTCCTTAACTTTGGCTATGTTTTGACTACGTTTACTCTGTTTATCTTTTTTTATTATTATTAAACATGTGTGATTTAACTGTACTTCTATCTCAGTCCGATTCATGGTTCCTGACACCCATGTGACTTAGTTCGAAACTGCGGCAAGGGCATAAGCAGATCCTAGCAGTCTCTCTAGATGTTAGTGCAGCTCTACAGAAATTGTTTGAAAGTGCTGTATTCATTCCTGGGGGACTAGTAGCTCTGATTATATATCCACTTAGCCTCCTGTTGTAGGATCTTTTTGTCAAAGTCCCTTCCCCGTTCTTGCTGGGGAATTACTTCTAGGGCAAAAAAATGAAATAACTGAGGGATCATAACGATGATTAAGACCTACGTGCTTACAAATTGGAGTGTATAATAGGCCCGCATCAAGATAGTACAGGTGATCTTGTATTGTATTTGTCTCACAGTGTCCTGGTGGGCACTAAAAGTGGCGATTAACTTGGTGGTAGGGTTATTTTTCTGGGCCCTGGGTTTAAAGATAAGAAGTTCTCGTTGATTAATCCTTGCTCTCCAATATGCCTTTTTCAGGACTTCAGAACTTATCTTTAAACCCAGGGCCCAGAACAGCAACCCTACCACCAAGTTAATCACTACTTTTAATGTCCACCAGGACCAGTTCCATGTCCTCTTAAACTCCCTTACGCAAAAAGGTACATCCTTCCTGAGGACTGGTGCCCAGAACTGGACAGCATACTCCAGGTGCGGCTGGACCAGAGTCTTGTAGAGCAGGAGAATTATTGTTTTATCTCTGGAGTTGATCCCCTTTTTAATGTATGCCAATATTCTGCTTTTGCTTTAGCAGCAGCTTGGCATTGCATTCCATTGCTGAGCCCATCATCTTCTAGGACCCCCAGGTCCTTTTCCATGCTAGATTCCATATAGATTGCATTCATATTTTTGCCACCCAAATGCTTTATTTTACATTTTTCTAGATTAAACCTCATTTGCCATGTAGTTGCTCACCCCATTAATTTGTTCAGATCTTTTTGCAAGGTTTCCACACGGAGAAGTTATTGCCCTGCTTAGCTTGGTATCATCCGCAAATACAGAGATTGAACTGTTTACCCCATCCTCCAGGTCATTTATGAACAAAATAAATAGGATTGGTCCCAGCACAGAACCCTGGGGGACCCCACTACCCACCCCTGACCATTCCGAGTACTCCCAATTACCACCCTCTGAATTCGTCCTTGTAGCCAGTTTTCAAACCATGTACTCAACCTATGGTCCATGCCAACTGAATTTATTTTGTACAATAAACGTTTATGGGGAACGGTGTCAAATGCTTTTGCAAAATCCAGATACACCACGTCTACAGGCCTTCCTTTATCTAGATGGCAACTCACCTCCTCATAATAGATTGGTTTGGCAGGAACGATTCTTCATAAATCCATGCTGATTACTGCTAATGATGCCGTTCTCGTTACTAAAATCTTGTATATAGTCCCTTATCCTCTCCAAGAGCTTGCACGCCATTGGTGTTAGGCTAACTGATCTGTAATTCCCAGGGATGTATTTTGTGCCCTTTTTAAATATTGGTGCTACATTGGCTTTTCTCCAATCACCTGGTACCATTCCAGTCAAGTACCCTCGGATGCAAGCCATCTGGTCCCTGTGATTTATTAATATTAAGTTTCCCCAAGTCTAATTTTAATTCTGTCCTCTGTTAACCATTTCAGCCTCGGAAGGTTTTACCCCCTTCCTGACCAGAGCACTTTTTACAATTTGGCACTGCGTCGCTTTAACTGCTAATTGCGCGGTCATGCAATGCTGTACCCAAACAAAATTTGCGTCCTTTTTTTCCCACAAATAGAGCCTTCTTTTGATGGTATTGGATCACCTCTGTGGTTTTTATTTTTCGCGCTAGAAGCGGAAGACGACCGAAAATTTTGAAAAAAATTATATTTTCTACTTTGTTATAAAAAAATCCAATAAACTCAATTGTAGTCATACATTTAGGCCAAAATGTATTCAGCCACGTCTTTGGTAAAAAGTCAATAAGCGTATATATTTATTGGTTTGCGCAAAGTTATAGCGTCTACAAACTTTTATGGAATTTACACAGCTTTTAGTTTATGACTGCCTATCTCATTTCTTGAGGTGCTAAAATGGCAGGGCAGTACAACCCCCCCCCCCAATGACCCCATTTTGGAAAGTAGACACCCCAAGGAAATTGCTGAGAGGCATGTTGAGCCCATTGAATATTTAATATTTTGTCCCAAGTGACTGAATAATGACAAAAAAAAATATATTTTACAAAAAGCTGTCACTAAATGATATATTACTCACATATGCCATGGTTATATGTGGAATTGCACCCCAAAATACATTTTGCTGCTTCTCCTGAGTACGGAGGGATACTACACGTATGGGACTTTTTGGAGCCTAGCCGCGTACGGGGCCCCAAAAACCAAGCACCGCCTTCAGGATTTCTAAGGGCATAAATTTTTGATTTAACTCCTTACTACCCATCAAAGTTTTGAAGGCCATAAAATGCCCAGATGGCACAAACCCCCCCCCCCCCCCCCCAAGACCCCATTTTGTTTTTGAAAATAAAGAAAAGAAAAATGTATTTTTTTCTTTTTTCAATTTTCAAAACTTTGTGACAAAAAGCAAGGTCTGTAAAATACTCACCAAACCTCTCAGCAAATAGCTTGGGGTGTGTACTTTCCAAAATGGGGTCATTTAGGGGGGGGGGGGGGGTTGTGCCATCTGGGCATTCCATGGCCTCCGAAACTGATAGGCAGTGAGGAATGAAATCAAAAATTTACACCCTTAGTAACCCTGAAGGTGGTGCTTGGTTTTTGGGGGGCCCATACGCGGCTAATTTCACATATGGCCATGGCATGTTTGAGCAATATATCATTTAGTGACAACTTTGTGCAAAAAAAATAAATAAAGCGTCTTTTTCCCACAACTTGTGTCACAATATAAAATATTCCTCAACATGCCTCTCAGCAAATAGCTTGGGGTGTCTACTTTCCAAAATTTGGGGGGGGGGTCATTTGGGGGGGGAGGTTGAACTTTCCTGGCATTTTATGCACAACATTTAGAAGCTTATGTCACACCCACTCTTCTAACCACTTGAAGACAAAGCCCTTTCTGACACTTTTTGTTTACATGGAAAAATATTTTTTTTTTTGCAAGAAAATTACTTTGAACCCCCAAACATTATATATTTTTTTTAAAGCAAAGGCCCTACAGATTAAAATGGTGGGTGTTTCATTTTTTTTTTTCACACAGTATTTGCGCAGCGATTTTTCAAAGGCATTTTTTTGGAAAAAACACTTTTTTAAATTTTAATGCTCTAAAACACACTATATTGCCCAAATGTTTAACCTCTTGACATTCGGAGGCCGTCATATGACGGCCTCGACTTTCCGGGGTTATATCTGAATGATGCCTGAGGCTACAGACATCATTCAGATACCGGCATTTTCAGCCGGCGATTCCGTACACCATATGAATGATCATAGCGGCTGTTCCACCGCTTGATCGTTCTTACGAGCGGCGAAAGGGGGCGTCCCCCCCTCCCGCCGCCCTCCGGTGCTTCTACCGACTCACCTCAGCGATCTATGAGTCGGAGAGCGGATCCGCCGGTGCCGGATTTAGATCATAGAGATTTCCGGCGGACCAGATGGTCGCCGGAGTCTCTATGATCGTTTGGGCGCGATATAATGACATCACGCCCGGCCTCTGCATTCAAAAAAAACGGCGCCGCTTCGGCTGGGAAGCGGTGATCGTTTATTTTTTTTTATTTTAGGCTTCCCAGCCTAGAGGTGAGATGTGGGGTCTTATTGACCCCATATCTCACTGTAAAGAAGACCTATCATGTCATATTCAAATTACAAGGGATGTTTACATTCCTTGTAATAGGAATAAAAGTGATCAAAAAAATTTGTTTTTTAAAAAGTGTCAAAATAAAAAATGTAAGTAAAATTAATATAAAAAAATTTTTTTTTAAAGCGCCCCTGTCCCCGTGAGCTCGCACGCAGAAGCGGACGCATACGTAAGTCCCGCACACATATGAAAACAGTGTTCAAACCACACATGTGAGGTATCGCCGCGAACGTTAGAGCGAGAGCAATAATTTTGGCCCTAGACCTCCTCTGTAACTCAAAACATGTAACCAGTAAAAAATTTTAAAAGCGTCGCCTATGGGGATTTTTAAGTACCAAAGTTTGGCGCCATTTCACGAGTGTGACATGTTAGGTATCTATTTACTCAGCGTAACTTCATCTTTCACACAATGCAAAAAAATTTGGCTAACTTTGCTGTTTTGTTTTTTTTTTAAAGCATGAAACTGTTTTTTTTAAAAAAAAAAAACGCGTTTGAAAAATTGCTGCGCAAATACCGTGCAAGATAAAAAGTTGCAATGACCGCCATTGTATTCTCTAGGGTCTCTGCTAAAAAAACATATAAAATGTTTGGGGGTTCTATGTAATTTTATAGCAAAGAAATGATGATTTTTGACATGTAGGAGCGAAGTGTCAGAATTGGCCTGGATGCGAAGTGGTTAATGAAGTAAAAAAGATTATCTTAGGCCGAGTACATGGATACCAAAAACACGACCTGCTTTAAAGTTGCGCACAAACGTGCAGTGGTGACAAACTACATACATTTTTAAAAGCCTTTACAGGTTACCACTTTAGATTTACAGAGGAGGTCTACTGCTAAAATTACTGCCCTCGATCTGACCTTCGCGGTGATACCTCACATGCATGATGCAATTGCTGTTTACATTTGACGCCAGACCGACGCTTGTGTTTGCGGGAGAGCGGGGGGGTGGATAGGGGGGCTTTTTTTTTGCTTTTTTTATCTTATTTTTAAACTGTTCCTTTCATTTTTTTTTTTTTTATCATTTTTATTGTTATCTTGGGGAATGTAAATATCCCCTATGATAGCAATAGGTAGTGACAGGTACTCTTTTGAAAAAATTGGGGTCTATTAGACCCTAGATGTCTCCTCTGCCCTCAAAGCACCTGACCACACCAAGATCGGTGTGATAAAATGCTTTCCCAATGGCGCTGTTTACATCCAGTGAAATCTAAGTCATGAAATGCTTGTAGCTTCAGGTTTCTTAGGCCATAGAGATGCTTGGAGCCATTCTGGTCTCTGATCAGCTCTATGGTCAGCTGGTGGAATCACCGGCTGCATTCAAGGGTTCCCTGTTGGGACAGGAGAGCCAGAGAAAAACATGGAAGATGGTGGGGGGCATTCCCTCCCACTGCTTGTAAAAGCAGTCTATAGGCTAATTAGCCGCTAGGATTGCTTTTACATGAAAGCCGACCGCTGGCTGAAAAGAATGATACCAAGATGATACCTAAACCTGCAGGCATCATTCTGGGTTAACCAGTCAAAGTCCAGCAACATACCAGTACGTTGCTCGTCCTTGTTGGGCATTTATTGTAATCTTTTTTTTTCATGCAGCCTGTGGGCTGAACGAAAAAAAGATTAATCGGTGGGTATGCCCACCATTAGAATACCTCCCTCCATCCACCCACTTTATATATGCCGAAGCATGGGGGCATCGCCCCAAAAAGTAGGAGCAAATTGCTCCTCCGCCCCTGCTGCCCCCATGCTTCGGCATATATGCTCTTTTTTTTTTAACTGTGGTGGTGAAATCACCCCCTACAGCGCTGGCGTCGCGTCTTTATGTATCGTGGGAGCAAACGCTGTTTCTGTTAAGATAAATAAATCCGCGCTGCAACTGAATGGCGTACCTGCTAAGCAAATGATGGTTAACAATAAAACAAAGTAACATTACAGTATAACAGTAATGCCACGTACACACAGTCGGACGTTATGGCAGACTTTGCCCGGCGGACTTTGACGTACTTTACGACAGACTTTCTGAATGAACGGACTTGCCTACACACAATCCATCAAAGTCTGTCGAATGCGTACATGATGACGTACCACCAGACTAAAATAAGGAACTTCATAGCCAGTAGCCAATAGCTGCCCTAGCGTGGCTTTTTGTCCCTCAAACTAGCATACAGACGAGCGGACTTTTCGACCGGACTCGAGTTCGACGGATAGATTTAAAACATGTTTCAAATCTAAGTCCGTCCAACTTTTGAGCAAACAAAGTCCGCTGGAGCCCACACACGATGGGCAAAGTCTGCCGTAAAGTCCACTCATGTGTACGCGGCATTAGACATACCATACCTGCAAAGCGAATACAAAAAAAAAACATAGTAAAAAATAAAACATTTAACCCAACCTGTGCCTAAAATATATATATATAAATGCCGAAGCATGAGGGCATCCACCCGCAAAAGGTAGGAGCAAATCGCTCCTCCGCCCCTGCTGCACCCATGCTTCGGCATATATGCTCTTTTTTTTTTTAACTGTGGTGGTGAAATCACCTCCAACAGCGCTGGAGTCACGGCTGTATGTCTCGTGGGAGCAAACGCTGTTGCTGTCAAGATAAATAAATCCGCGCTGCAGCTGAATGGCATACCTGAAAACAAAAAATGGTTAAAGTGGCTGTAAACCCAATGTCATCCTTTCCAAACTACTGCCATAGGGGTTATCTATAAGGATATACATGCCTCCTGCATTTATCTTTACCTGTCAAATGTCTCCCCTCTATCTGTTATGAGAGCCGAAAACTGCAGATTCTGTGGGTGGGTCTGTTGTCTGGAGCTCGGTGGGTGGAGTCGTGATGTCAGACTCCCCGCCCACCTCTACACTCCCCTTGTCAATATGCATTTTCTCCTGTGTATATTTCTTACACTGAACTTCTGCTAGGATCTCTAACATCCAGTGAAAAGACAGGAAAGTAACCACATGACTTCACCATGCCAAATCATGCTGAGGTGTGGAACAGCCAATCCTTACAGAGCTGCTGAAGAAAGGAGTGGGGGTGGGAATTAAAAAAACAATGCATGCCTTAGGCTAGTGCACGAGATATGTAAATCACCTGTCACTCACAGCAAGGGGGAGGATTTAACAGTTTCTCTGTTTGTTAAGATTTTTCTCACTGAACAATAAAAGAGGATTGCTCAGAGCTGGATTAACTCTGTGTGGCAAGACTGGGCTCAAATGATAGGAAATCTTATACTCTATATTATGACATTAAAAAAAAAATTCTGGTTTACATCCACTTTAACAATAAAACACAATAAACAGTAACATATAAAAAAAAAAAAAAATACATACCTGAAAAGCAAACATGATAAAACATAATAAAACATTGCAGAATAGAATACAGATAAAAAAAAAAGAAAGCAGAATGTATTTTTTATTTTTTACACTTTTATTTGTAACTAACTGTAACGGTTCGGTTCGGGTCTCTCAAAATGAGATGGCATCTTGGGAGACCCTGTGAAAGTGTGCCTAGTCTGTGCAATGCTGTACCCTACGCTAAAACTCAACTAGTGTATGGTAGCGCTCAAAACATTCACCAATGCAAAGACCAGGATTGTCAGGACAGGAGGGACAATAATAGCAGGTGTCACGCCTATAACCGCGCTTCTACAGACACAACACTTTCTTTGGGGGGCTGGTTGGGTAGGGGTACTCGGGAGGACATAAGGAAAATGCCTCTCATGCAGCCGGCTTACTGCATTTGGATTGGGAAGGTGAGGTGGAGCACCGTCTGGAAACAGAAGGGCTCTGACGATCTCTTCCTGGAATTTAAGGAAGGATCCAGTCCGTCCTTAAGCTCTGTATAGCACATGAGCGTTCAGCAAAGCCAATTGAAATAAGTATACAGACACTTTTTTATACCAGCGTCTGGCCTTACGGGCAACTAGGTACGGCGCCAACAACTGGTCGTTGAGGTCCACCCCTCCCATATTTTGGTTATATTCGTGGACACAGAGGGGTTTCTCCACAACACCAGTCGCCGTAGTAATTTGGACAGTAGTGTCTGCATGAAGGGAGGTAAGAACGAAAACATTCTTATTATCCCTCCACTTCATAGCAAGCAAGTTATTACACTTCAAGCAGGCTCTCTCCCCCAGCCTAAGACGGGAATCTACAAGCCGCTGGGGAAATCCCCGGCGATTAGAACGCACGGTGCCACATGCTCCAATCTGATGATCAAACAAGTGACTAAAAAGTGTCACGCTCGTGTAATAATTGTCTACGTACAAGTGGTACCCCTTTCTGAATAAGGGTGACACCAAGTCCCACAAAATCTTGCCAGCGCTTCCTATGTAGTCAGGGCAGTTTGTCGGCTCTACGTGACTATCTCTTCCCTCGTAAACCATAAAACTACATGTATAGCCTGTGGCCCTGTCACAGAGCTTAGACATCTTGACCCCATATCTAGCACGCTTGCTGGGAAGATACTGTTTGAATGACAAGCGGCCAGAAAACTTAATCAGGGACTCATCAACGCAGACAACTTGATGGGGAATAAACAAGTCTGCAAAAACTCACTCTTTTTGGTTATGCCCGTGAGGAGGGATAGGCCCAGAAAGATCTTAAATTCGAAAACCGTAATTGGTTTCCAATCTCTTGCAAGGGAGGACTGGGGATTAGTGGTGATGTATTGACCAGCATACAAATTGCTTTGGTCCACAATAGATCTATAGAGATCTTCGGTGAAAAACAGCAAATAAAAATCAAGTGACGTAAAAGTGACAACTGTTTCCACCTGGTTGGCCAGTAAATGGGGGAAGTACGGGTGCTGCAGAAGTGCTGGGTTCCCAATTAGGATTGGCGAATGCAGCAGGAAGGGCACTATGGGCACTATGGGCACAACGGGCCTATGTTTGTCTTCTTGGTGGCAGGGGGACACTACTTGTGCTTGCCACCTCGCCAGCTTGAACTGCACTTATGGGACTCGCCACGTCACCAAGTGTTACTGCAGTGCTGGATGTATGACCAGGATGTACTAGGCCGCTGGTGCTTGCCAGTTCACCAGAAGGAATAGCGGCGCTAGTACTTCTCTGCTCCATACGAGAGCCCTGCGGTTTTTGCACCTCAACAGCAGAAGATTGGGGTCTGGTACGTCTGACCTTGGCAGAGACCACAACTCCGTTGTCAGAGCTATCTGTCATGGAGCCGCTGCTGTCTACAGGTTCGTATTCTGAGCCTGAATCTGACAGATGAGTGACTTCCTCTTCACTATCTGTCATGCTCAGAAACGTGTAGGCCTCTTCACTAGTGTACCTTCGATTTGCCATGCCTGGCTCTGCGAACGCTGCAGTTATGTCTTTAGTGTTTTGGATGTGCCAGTGATCGATCAATCGATACTGCACTTGGGTGGGCTGGGCGGAGGGGCAAAACGCAGGTGCTAGCGGGCATCTAGGCTGATCCCGCTAACGCTGCGTTTTTGGGAACCCTAAACTGCTGGGGACGCTAGTATAGATCTGATCAGATATTGATCCGTTCAGATACTATACCACTAAGGGAGATGTATGCTGCATGCGTGGGTGTTAGCGGTACTGGCACTAACCTGACGCTGCCTGGGGCGACGCAAACCCTATCTGACCCTAAAACCAAACTTATATCACCCGCCGGGTGATCAGGGGGTTAAACATTTATTAGGAAATATACGGCGGGTGCTCTGACACTATAAAAAACAAGCTAACTAACCAGCGTCACCCGTAACAGTTATACAGTGATCACTGGTGAAAGGGTTAACTAGGGGGCAATCAGGGGGTTAAAACCTTTACTAGGTAATATATGGGGGTACCTGACGGCGAACCTAAATACTTACCTGCCTAACTAGCGTCACCTGTGACACTAATACTCAGATCAGAAAAACGATCGCTTAGCGACACTGGCGACGGGGGGGTGATCAAGGGGTTAAACCTTTATTGGGGAGGTTACCCTAGACCTAAAAGGGGCCTACCACTAACTGCCCTACCACTTATAACAGTCACAAATGACACCAATGCAGTAATTAGTAAAAAAAAAAAAAAAAAATGCTATTGGTGTCACTGTGACAGGGGGTGCAGGGGGGATGATCAGGGGGTGAAAAATGTACTTGCGTGTTCTACTGTAATGTGTAGTGTTGGTGCACTTGAGGTCTTCTCTCCTCGAAAGCCGGAACAAAAAGGCTTCACAAGGACATCGCTTTTTTTTTTTTCTCTCCTCCGCTATGTGTCTTTTGTGTTCTATCTTAGTCGCCCTAATTGCACCCTTACATTTCTTGTTGCATTCTTTATAAAGTCTGAATGTTGATGATGATCCCTCAATCTCATATTTTTTGAAGGCCTTCTCCTTTGATTTTATATGCATTTTTACATTGGAGTTAAGCCATCCAAGACTTTTGTTGGCTCTTTTAAATTTATTACCCAATGGGATGCATTGGCTAATGCCCTTAATTAATATGCTCTTAAAGCAAACCCATCTCTCCTCAGTGTTCTTTGTTTCTAAGATTTTATCCCAATTCATGCCTTCTAACAAGGTTTGTAGTTTAGGGAAGTTGGCTCTTTTGAAATTCAGTGTCTTTGTATTCCTCTTATGTTTCCTATTTGTGTGATATATACTGAAGCCAAATGACCTGTGATCGGTATTTCCTAAATTGCCCTGTATTTCCACATCCGTGATCAGGTCTGTATTGTTGGTAATCAGTAGATCCAGAAACACTTTATTTCTAGTTGGTGCGTCTACCATCTGAACCGAACCATAAAATTGTCCTGCAAGACATTTAGGAACTGGCGAGCCTTAGACGAATGCGTGGTTCCCTCCGCCCAGTCTATGTCTGGATAATTAAAACCCCCTTTTATAACATTTCCCTTCATTGCTGCTAATCCAACTTGTGATAGGAGATCAGTCTCCCCCTCCTCCCTCAGGTTAGGGGGCCTATAGCATACACCCAGTAATATTTTCCCCTTAGCTTCATCCCTTTGGAGCTCTACCCATAAGGATTCCACCTCCTTCCTAGCTCCCTTAGTGATGTCATCGCTCACATTCACTTGTACAATATTCTTGATATATAGGCATACCCCTCCCCCTTTTTACCCTCTCTATCCCTGCTCTAAAGGGTATACCCTTGAATGGTTGCCAGCCAATCATGAGAGCTGTTGAACCAGGTCTCTGAAATTTCCACAAAATCCAAATCCTCCTTGTACAACAGTATCTCTAGTTCACCCATCTAGTCCACCAGTCTCCTGGCATTGGTGAACATGCCACGTAGTTTAGACCGGTCGCATACTATCCTTTTTGGGTGTTCCAAGATTGCAACTAGGACTTGTTACTATACTTATCTTGGGTTTATGTAATTTTGTCAACCTACCACTAATACCCCCAATACTACCCTCAGGAATATGTTCCGCGCTGACCATCTCTACATAAGGGCCCTCTCCCGTCACCTAGTTTAAAAACCCCTCTAACTTTCTGGCCATCTTTACTCCCAGCTGATCTGCACCCTCCTCATTTAGGTGCAGTCCATCCCTTCTATAGTACTGGTGATCGACTGAGAAGTCAGCCCAGTCCTCCAAGAACCCAAACCCCTCCTTACTACACCAGCTCTTCAGCCACTTGTTTACTTCCCTAATCTCCCTCTGCCTTTCTGGTGTGGCTCGCTGTATCCGAAGTATTCCTGAGAACACTACCTTGGAGGTCCTTTTCCTCAATTTAGCTCCCAAGTCCCTAAAATCGTTCTTTAGGACACTCCATCTGCCTCCGATTTTGTCATTGGTGCCAACGTACACCATGACAGCTGGGTCTTCCCCAATAATCTGTCCACCAGATCTGTGAGGTGCCGAACACAAGCGCCCGGTAGACTACATACAGTTCGGCGCTTCAGGTCTTTGTTACAGAATTGAGTCCTAAGAATTGAGTCCCCTACCACCAGAATCTGTCTTTCCTTTCCCTTCGCTCCCCCCCCCACCACTCTCACTGGAGGAGTTCTTCCCCCCGGCAGCTAGGAGAGTCCCTCATCTCCAGCAGTGCTGGTCCCTGACTGGTTTCACCAATGTCACTCAATGGAGCGTACTTATTGGGATGCTCCATCTCTGGATCAGCCTGCCTCCCTGGCACTTCCCCCTCTACCCTTCCTGACTGTCACCCATCTACTCTTTCCTAGTGCCTGCACCTCTTTGTCTCCACCTGCCTCTGTGCTAGCCCTTGCCGGCACCTGCCGTGTACGTTCATTGCTCTCCTTTAGTATGGAGGGACTTCTCAGTGGTGACAGTTGCTGCCCCAGATTCAGAACCTGGGCTTCCAGGGAAACAATGTGCTTACATTTTGCACAGCAGTATTCGCCCTCGATCGGATTATCAAGGAACACATACATGCCGCAAGATGTACACCGAGTTGCATCTCCACACCCACCGGGCATTGTACCTACTAATTTAATGAGGATTGGGGATTAAACCCTGTCCAAATTACCTATCAACTAGCTTCCTGACACTAATACTCAACAAGACAATACAACAGGAGGCTAAGTGGATACCCTGAAAACCCTTCTCTTCAGAGAAGCCTACCCTACCCACAACTAACAACTGTTTTTTAATTTTCTCCATCAGCTCACCCCCCACAGTTATTACCTTTTGTTTTTTCCACTTGACCCTCCCTCCTAGATTGTAAGCTCTAACAAGCAGGGCCCTCTAATTCCTCCTGTTTTGTATTGTAAGTGTACTGTCTGCCCTCATGTTGTATTGTAAAGCGCTGCGTAAACTGTTGGCGCTATATAAATCCTGTTTAATAATAATATTATTATTAATTATTAATATATAATCAGAGAGCTACTAACCCCGCATGAATGAATACAGCACTTTCTTTTAAACCATTCCTGTAGAGCTGCACTAATATCTAGAGAGACTGCTAGGACCTGCTTATACCCTTGCTGCAATTTCGAACCAAGTCACATGGAACGCCCATGTTTTTTGAAAAAAAAAAAAAATCACTATTAAATGTAATTTCTGCAAACCTATTTTTTTTGTTTTTAGTGTTTGTGAATTCTTTGTGTGAGACATATGCTTTTAATACTATTAATAATTCTGTTATTTGCCCGTTGCGATGGTTTTGCGTCATTGTGGGTGGGCTGGCCTTTGTCTGTTATGGTTACTTGGTGCGGCTTTGGGTGCCCCTTGTGGACGAGGAGTTTCCCTTCTCCTCAGCTCCCATTTGCCTATATTATCTCGGCGGATGGGTGGCGCTATGTGCATAGCTCTCAGACCGCGGTCTACAACGCAACTGATGGCTTGGCGCATGCGCTCTTCACAGGGGCACCCATGCTCGAATTGATGTTGGTGAACCACTTCCGTTTCAGTCATTTTCGGTGGGATCGTGTCCTATAAAGGCGGAAGTGACAGAGGCAGTGGGACGCATACCACGGTGATGGCAAGCCACGGATCCGAGATTGTGGACGTTGTTCATCCATATACAATTATGCAGCATTTCTCTGCCATACTCAGGTAATCAGCATTGGACCGTAACTACTCCACATAATCAAGCTTAGGCATTCTAGATATTGGCCCATTTTGATCTCAGGTGGACCCTTCCAGTGCTTGGCGGGCTATGTTTCCATGGCCGCTCTTACTGGATTTTGTATACACTGGCCCTAATTATGTAACACTGTGGGATATGTAGGTAGTATGTTGTATTGATAATTTCATTTGGTTATGCCTGTGGCTCGGAGAAGTGTCCACGTTTTTGGGTAGTGACCTTTAGCCACCTATTAGTGGCGGGCTTTTCTGCTCTGTATATATGGAGATAGGTTAACCATTAACTATCACCCCACTCCCGTGTGATCTCCCCTTCCTCTTTTTCTTCCTTATGCTTTTTCTTCTCCCTTTTTTGTCCCCTTCTTTTTTCTCCCTTTTCCCTCCCTCTTTTCTCATGTCACCTAGTACCTAATGTGGATATAGTCAGTCAATGTATGTCCCTACATATATCATGATTTTAGGGATCTTGCATCTGAATACATATGTTTGGTCCTATAGAGAATCATTGGTTTAATACTATTCTGCCTTGGATATGACCTGATGCCCAACAGACCTCTGCGGTGACTCGGACATCACTGATTACCAGATGAGGGTCCGTTCACTCTACTTTGATGATGCAGTCGATATAGAGTTAATGTCATAGAATTTGGTGAGCACTGATATTATTGTTATTGTTCATTGTAATTGATACCAATGTTATCTTTTTGGAACTTGAATAATGATATAGATGCAAGTTGAGCTGTCCAGAAGAAGCACACAAGTCTGCGAAATACGTCAGTTTACTGTACATACAAGCATCTCTCAAGCTTTTATGGATTGAGTATCATTTTTGAGTATCATTTTTGGTCAACTTTGTATATTGTCTGATGTTACCATCAATTAAAATTTTTATATTGTGTATATTTTGTAATAAATTCATATTTTAATATTATTCATTGTGTACATGCTTACCTCAGAGATAGTGACATATCCGTGAAAGTCCCAATCACCTCATGGGGGAGTGGTGATCTCTCTAATTCTGTGTTAACTTAATTTTCAGGGATGTGGATATGACAGTCTGTCCATAGAATTGATCCAACAATTTCCGTATTATATATATATATATATATATATATATATATATATATATATATATATATATATATATATATATATATATATATAAAAATTTTCTTAACAAAATGAAATATCCTTCATTACAGGATTCAATACTGAATATAAAGCCCCGGAGAAAGTAATAAAGAAAAATTGGCCAATTATTTGCAATGATCCCCATCTTAGCCAGATCCTACCATCTAAACCTAGGTTCATATACAGAAAAGCAAGGAGAAAAAAAAAAAATGTGCCTGACCCATCTAAAAAGATTGTAACTTTCTTTGATCATGAAGGATTTTACAAATGTGGCAAATGCAAACCTTGCCGAACCACGAAAAAAGGAACAAGAAAAACATTTCCACAGAAAGAATTCTAATCAAATACCACTATGCAAAAACACAAAATAGATAAACGTATCACATGTTGCAGCACACATGTAACATATGTACTGGAATGCAGGTGTGGGCTGCAATACGTGGGAAGAACAACGAGAAAATTATTTGTCAGGATAGGTGAACATATACAAAATATAAAGAAGGGATTTAGACACCATAGTGTCTCGCACAATTTTAGGATTAAACACAATATGGACCCACAGTACCTCAAAGTCTATGCCATTGATAAAGTTGGAAAGCTTTAAAAGTAAAGTCTAAATTCACAAAATTGGAGAAATTCAAACCTGCGAACGGAGGCCTCATGCAATGAAACCCACTGGAAATTTACAATGAATACGTTAAAACCGCACGGATTGAATGTGGAATTATACATAAATTGTTTTATTGAAGATTTTTTAATTTAATTTCAATTTATTTTTATTATTTATTATTTTGATTTTTATTTCATTTTCTTATTTTTAATCTTATTTTTATTTATATCTAAATTTTTCATTTTATTTCTAATTTATATTATACATTTTTCCCCACATATTTTTCTATTATTTTATGCATTTTACTTGATTTTATGTATTCTGCAGTACAATACCAATTTTGCAGATAGTCTAAGGGTAGCATATTTTTAAATGAGTGTAATATATAGAAGTTTTAGATACGTTTTTTAAAAGAGTTTGTTATGGAGTCTTAATTGTTGAGTATGTAAAAATCTATCCAGTTATTTCACCTCGCCTGAATTTGACATCCACAAGTCGGGGATTAAAACAGTGATCGAAAGCAACCATTACTTCCGTTTTTTTAATTAAACTATATAAAGGGGGAAACAGGAAGTAAGCAAAAGTATAGTATGGGCATGTAATACCAGTAACCAAAATGGCGGTCTTCGAACTTCCGGTTCCACGGAAAGACTGATTGGTCGAATGTAATAAAGAATGGGCATAAATACCTTAAGTAAAATGGTGCCACCAGCTTCCTGATGAAGCACGAATTATGTGAAATGCGTAGAGGCCGGTGAATAGTGTCAACGTCACTTCCTGCCACTGACCCGCACCAAACCGAGGCTTGCCCCGCACGCTGATTCCTAGAGACGGGACGGCGAGCAAAAGGCTTTACTTGGATCGCTGGATAGACTTGTGCCTATCTTATAGGCACAATAACATGTGAGTGCATTAGTCTATCAATTTTTTTAAAATACAAAATAAAGCTTAGAATATCGCGCAATTATGGCTATTTGTTTTCCATTTTTTGAGATTTTGAGATTGTTATAGCATGGATGGAACACTGATAATTGCTGGCAAACCTGTGTTATACCCTATGGAAGGAAAACAAATCCTGGCATAATACTGAGGCGGTTTTATCATTGCTTTCTGGTGAGTGCAAACTTTGGAAGGTGGTGGTGAGTCGCAAATTGGTGGTGCATAAAAGCATGAAGTTTTTGAGCACAAGGGATATCGTATATACTTAAAGGAACAGCACTGGGATTATATTATATATATATATATATATATATATATATATATATATATATATATATATATATTTATTTATTTTTCACTGATAATTTTTCACAAGTATTTTTTATAATACCTATTTTTTATGTATTCACATAATTTTTTATATTCACATGAGGTGTGTGGTACATATGACAACAATCTCCCGTATTCTTCATATGTCTGGGTTATGGGGTAGAGTGGCAAGACGGAAGCCTTTTCTTATGAGAAACATAAGAAAAACATCTACGCCTGGCTAAATTTTGCACAAACACATGTGAAGTCTCCCAAAAGCATGTGGGGAAATGTGTTCTGGTCTAATGAAACCAAGGTTGAACTATTTGGCCATAATTTCAAAAGATATGTTTGGTGCAAAAACAACACTGCACAGCACCAAAAGAACACCATACGCATAGTGGTGGCAGCATCATGCTTTGGGGCGGTTTTTCTTCAGCTGGAACAGGGGCCTTATTCAAAAAAGGAAAGGGAATTGTGTACAGTTCCAAATACCAGTCAATATTGGGACAAAACCTTCAGGCTTCTTCTAGAAAGCTGAACATGAAGAGGAACTTCATCTTTCAGCATGACAAGGACCCAAAGCATACATCCTAATCAACAAAGGAATGGCTTCACCAGAAGAAAATTAAAGTTTTGGAATGGCTCAGTCAGAGCCCAGACCTGAATCCCATAAAAAATCTGTGGGGTGATCTGAAGAGGGCTGTGCACAGGAGATGCCCACGCAATCTGACAGATCTGGAGTGTTTTTGCAAAGTCAAGATGTGCCATGCTGATAGACTCATACCCAAAAAGACTGAGTGCTGTAAAAAAATCAAAAGGTGCTTCAACAAAGTATTAGTTTAAGGGTGTGCACACTTAAGCAAACATACTATTTTAGTTTTTTATTGTTACCTCCCTTCACCTAAAAGATTTCAGTTTGTTGTTCAACTGAGTTGTACAGTTAATAGGTCACATTAAAAAGGTGAAAAAAAGTTCTGAAATGATTTAGCTTTATCCCATTTTTTTACATCACAGAAACCTGACATCTTAACAGGGGTGTGTAGACTTTTTATAGTGTGTGTGTGTGTGTGTGTGTGTGTGTGTGTATGTGTATGTGTGTATATATATATATATATTTTTTTTTATTGTGATAGCGTGGTACCCCACCAGCGTATTGGTCCAGGATTCTCAACTAGGCAGGTTGAGGGGCTCCAGGGTATTTGCTTGTTTGAGAGGAAACTGGCTTTTCAGTTTCCTCATTATTTAGTAAAGTCCACTTTGGGAACTGGAGCCCGGGGATTTCTTAGAGATCCGGGTGGGATGAAATCCCCAGTCCTGGGTCCGGGATTTGGGACTCACTGCCGCTGAACTGATTGTTCAGGTGTGTGTGGGCCTGATAGTAGAGTCAGGACCATGGTTCTGGGCTCCACCCTCCTGAGGAGTCCAGGATTGCAAGTGTGCACTGAAGTATCCAGAGAGGGCAGGCTGCAAGGTGAAAGCCAGAGACCTGAGTCTGAGGTCGCTGACAGTAGTCAGGAGAGCTCCATGTGGGAGCCTGAGCAGTGGTGTGTCTGCTGCTGAAGAGAGCCAGGTGGCTCGGTATTTTTGTTTGCAATGCTGCATGTGTAAGCCAGGAGTCTGAATATCCTTTTATGTGTTGCTGGCGCCAAAAACCCCCTGCGAGGGAAACCACTTTTGCTTGTTTGATTTTCTTTAATAAAAAGTGGGCCAAAAAGCCCTGAAAAGGAATCATTTGTGTGGACTGTTCTCGCTAGCAGGTGCTACACTGAGCTAGACAACCCCCAAACCTTACAATTTATATATATATATATATATATATATATATATATATATATATATATATATATATATATATATATATATATATATATATACACACACACACACACACACACACACACATATATGTACACACACACAGGCCACTTTACTAGTTACACCTAAAAAAAACACACAGAGCTGACTTAATTCTTTGTCGCATAGATTCAACAAAGTGTTTTTGGTCCATATTGACATGATAGCATCACACAGTTGCTGCACATTTATTGGCTGCACATCCATGATGCGGATCTCCCGTTCCACCACATCCCAAAGGAGCTCTATTGGATTAAGATCTGGTGACTCTGGAGGCCATTGAAGTACAGTGAACTCATTGTCATGTTCAAGAAACCAGTTTGAGATGATTTGAGCTTTGTGACATGGTGCAATATCCTGCTGGAAGTAGCCATCAGAAGATGGGTACACTGTAGTCATAAAGGGAAGGACATGTCACCAGCAATACTCAGGTAGGCCATGGCATCTAAACGATGCTCAATTGGTACTAAAGGGCCCAAAGTATGCCAAGAAAATATCCCCCACATCATTACGCCACCAGCCTGAAATGTTGATAAAAAGGCTGGATGGATCCAGGCATCAGACCAGGCAACATTTTTTCCAATCTATTGTCCAATTTTGATGAGCCTGTGTGAATTACAGCCTCAGTTTCTTGTTCTTAGTTGACAGGAGTGGCACCTGGTGTGGTCTACTGATGCTGTAGCCAGTTCTGGACCACTGCGACAGGTTGGCTCGGCTGGGCGAAGCGCCGTAGCTGTTCGTCAGACATACGGCCGCCTAGGGGGGCGGCCCCACCTAGGCGGCCGCGATGATTGGATACGCTTCAGAACCGATCAGTCTCCAGGGCCCAGGCTAATGATTTCTGGCCTGGACCCAGTGATCGGTTCTGTTGAATGAAATCCTCCCCTACCTGTGTAAGTGTAAACACAGGCAGGGGAAGTACTGTAATCTCCCCTGGTGGAACTCTTCAGTTCCAGAGGAGAGAAGACATCTCAGAGCAAGTTGCAACAACACTACACTGACACAGTACACATAGGCACACTTGTCACCCTTGATTACCCCGTCACCAGTGATCACCGTATTAGTGTCACGGGTGACGCTGGTTAGTTATTTTTTTATAGCGTCAGGGCACCCGCCGTATATTAACTAAATACGGGTTTAACCCCCTGATCACCCATTGGGTGATATCAGTTAAGCTTTAGCATCAGTCAGGGTCTGCATCGCCCCAGGCAGCATCAAATTAGCCCCAGTAGCGCTAACACCCACGCACCATACACCTCCCTTAGTAGTATAGTGTCTGAACAGATCAATACCGGTCAGAAACCATAAAGCAGACTGAGACAGAAGTACAGTAAAATCACACTTTGTTTAATCATATAAAAAAAAGATAAACAGAGTAAACTTAGTCAAAATAGCCAGAGTTCAGGAAACGGAACGGATAGTCAGACAAGCCAAACGTCAGGAAGCCAAAGATGAGCATAGTAAAACAGCTAGCAGGATCTGGAGCCAGAAGGGATGTCAGCCAAGCAAGTCTTTAACAGGAATGCAGGATAGTCTCTGTGATGTTGACCAAGGCGAAGGCAGAGATCCTCTGGGCTGGACGGCTTAAGTAGGCAGGAATGACGAGCAGGATATCATCAACAGCTGAGTCACTGAAGAGATAGAAGCTGGCAATTATCCAACATCTGAGCGGCCAGCACAGAGAAGGAAGGGCTGAGCCCAGCTCTGACAATATCTGATCAGATCAATACCATCATCCCCAGTAGTTTAGGGTTCCCAAAAACGCAGCGTTAGCGGGATCAGCCCAGATACCTGCTAGCACCTGCGTTTAGCCCCTCCGCCCAGCCCACACAAGTGCAGTATCAAACGATCACTGTCACTTAGAGTTGGAAGCTCTGGTGCATGAGGAGAGCTATGATGTAATCGGTATTGCTGAAACTTGGCTTCAATCCTCACATGACTGGGCTATTAATATTCCTGGTTATGCACGAGACAGGGTAAAAAGGAAAGGTGGCGGAGTCTGTCTCTATGTGAGAAGTGATCTTAAAGCAAGTTGAAAGAGGACCTGGATGATGGAGAGTGTGAGGAGTCTGAAGCATTATGGGTGGAACTGCATATAGATGTGCGTAGTTCAAAATTAATCATTGGAGTTTGTTATAGACCAACCAATGTTAACGAGGAGGTGGAGACTCAGCTCCTTGCACAGATGGAAAGGGCTGCAAGGGCTGGGGCGGGGATAATAATGGGGCATTTTAACTACCCAGAAATTGACTGGAGTAATGGCACTGCTGGGACAGTTAAAGGGCAAAAATGTATAAACCTATTACAGGACAATTTTATGGTCCAGTAAGACCCCAACTAGGAATGAAGCTCTGTTGGACCTGGTAATCTCAAACCATGCAGAGCTTATCACTAATGTTCAGATAGAGGAACACCTGGGTAGCAGTGATCATAACATGATTTCATTTCATGTTGGCTGTAAACAAGAAATACATACAGGAAAGATAAAAACACTTAACTTCAAAAAAGCAAATTTTCCAAGGATGAGGGCTGCTCTCCAGGATTTAGACTGGGAGGGAATATTGGCATTGATAAACACAGAACAGAAATGGGAATTCTTCAAAAAGACTGTTTGGGACCTCACTGCAAAGTATATTCCCATGGGCAATAAGTTTAAAAGGCTAAAAATAGGGGGCGTGGCTTGGCAATGGCGCTGTGAGGCTGCTTCTTCTGGGAGCTCCGTGCTTCGTATAGGCTGGGAACCGGATCTAGCGCACTTACCGTGTGAACAACTACATGTCCATGACGGACAGACCTCCGGGATCACCCGCAGCCAACAAAACCACGGACATTGCAGCTTATTTTCTGCGGAATTCGGCCACTCAGTCACAGGCCCCGGAATCCAAGATGGAATTGGACCGTGTGCACCGTGTGCAGGGTCCTAGGGGAGATGACGATCTCGCACCGAGAGACGTATTGGCGAGAGCTCATTATTACACAATCAAGGAAGAAATACTGCGAAGGGCATGGACCCAGGGCCCTTTGGACTTTGATGGTGCATCGGTGCAACTTTTCCCAGATTTATCGCGGCTCACCCTGCGCATGAGAGGCCAACTACGACCACTACTCGAAGCAATCAGAACGGCAGGAGCCACATACAGATGGGGTCACCCCTTCCATTTGATTGTGCTGAAAGGGAACAACTCTTTTGTGCTGGCCGGACCAACTTCCGGATTTGTTCAGATTCTTGGCGATCCCCGGTTTTTCTATACCCAACTGGCTTGACTTCCCGATCACCTTCAACAACTCGCGATCTGCATCACCAAAACCCCAAAGATCCAGCAGACAACAATGGCGCTCAAGATCCAAGATATCTCCGAGAGACAACCCCACCTCGCCGGAGTCTTGATCGAACTTACCGGAGTAGAATGGTACTTACAGAGAAGCGAGAGGGGGTCTCTTGAGGACCCCGGAGTCCTAGACCACACTGACATCCTTTCTGAACTCACAACATACCCACACAGTTCCGTGAGTGGGTCATAAATAGTTTAAGGGGCTTATTGTATGTATGTTGCTGGAACTCTTTACCCCTCAGTGCAGGGATGCAATGTCTAAATGACTAGAATAAAATTCACCTCATATAATGTCAAGGGACTGAACATTCCGGAGAAACGGCTCAGATTACTTGCGGAAATGGGAAGGCTGGGGACGCAGATCGGTTTCTTCCAGGAGACACATTTTAGAAGGGACAAGATACCAAAACTTACAAATCATAAATTTTCAATAGCTTATCACAGTGCATCTCCGAGTGCCAAAACCAATGGAGTATCAATCATTGTCTCAAAACAGATCCCATGGAAGGAATTAAAGGTAGTAACAGATGAGGAGGGCCGCCTTTTAATTGTAAAAGGACAAATCGGATTACAGAGGATCACATTGGTGAACCTATACCTCTCAAATACAGAACAGGTCAGTTACCTCGAAACTAGTCTACAAATGATATACCAACACATGGAGGGTATTCTAGTGATAGGAGGAGACCTAAATCTCGTACTAGACCCGCTCCTGGACACGTCCAGGGGAACATCATATCTTTCACTGACAAAAATACGAAGAGTTAAGAAACTATTAAATAACTTGCAAGTAATAGACACATGGAGGTCACTTCATGTCCAAGACAGGGACTACACGTTTTTTTCGCCAAAACACAAAACATATACTCGTATTGACTATGTTATGATATCACAGACAGTCATATCATCACTGGTGAGTGCGGAAATAGGTTCATTTACCCTGTCAGATCATGCTCCGACAGACTGCACGCTGGATTTAGGGGAGGAGGAACGCCGGGAATGGCATTGGAAGATTAACGAAACACTACTAAAAGACAAGGAGTATGAGCAAAAACTTAGCCAGGAACTAGATTCCTTCTTTCTGATAAACGAGTCGAATGAAGTTACCCCATTCTGTGTCTGGGAAACACACAAATGTGTGATGAGAGGAGCTTTGATATCATTAGGGGCGTATAGGAAAAAAAAGCTCAACGTACAGATAGAGGACTTGCTCAAAAAAATCCGGGAAGTAGAACTAAAACATAAAAAATCTCAGACACAATCACTAGAGGAGAAACTAGGTGGCCTCCGAGGGGACCTGAATTCTCTTCTCATTGAACAGGCAAAAGCAAAACTGAAACGGGGAAGGCGGACACTATACGAATTCGGGAACAAACCAAGTAGGATGCTGGCAAAGGCCCTTAAGGATGCCACAACACAACCCCATTTGGCGGGTATTAAAACACAGAAGGGTGAGGTGGCGAACTCGTCACAAGAGATGGCACAGATCTTTAGAGAATATTATGAGGGTCTATACCAGCTGGATGGTCACCAGCCCTCACATAGGTGTAGAAATAAACAAGAGAGGGCAAAAGAATACCTACGTAACTCAGAAATGCCAAGGCTAACGGAGGAGGTAGTACGAGATTTAGACGCACCAATCTCAATAGAAGAATTTAGGAAAGCAATAAACCTTCTAAAAGTAGGGAAAGCCCCGGGCCCAGATGGTTACACCCTGTTGTATTATAAACTTTTTGCTGAGAAATTGGCTCCGAGATTTACAGCGGCTTTTAACTCCCTACGGGAAGGATGTAGGATACCTAGAGAGACTTTGATGGCACATATAGCAGTAATTTTGAAGGTAGGAAAGGATCCATCTCAATGTTCTAGTTATCGGCCAATCGCGCTGCTGAACGTGGACCTAAAAATTTTCTCTAAGATTTTGGCGTTAAGATTAGAAGAGCATATTCCGGCACTGATCCACCCAGACCAAGTGGGATTCACGGCAGGAAGGGAAGGGAGGGAAAATACGCAGAGAGTAATAAATGCAATATATACTGCACAGAGCAGACAGGAACCCCTTATATTGTTCTCGGCGGATGCAGAAAAAGCTTTCGATAGGGTTGATTGGATTTTCCTTGAAACAACTCTACAACATATTGGACTGGGTGAAGGAATGATGAGCTGGTTCTCAAACCTTTACTCAATTCCAAGTGCGAGGGTTAAGGTTAATGACAGACTGTCGGATCCTTTTGTGATACAAAATGGAACGCGGCAGGGATGCCCCCTATCACCAATCATCTTTATTCTCACATTGGAGCCTTTCCTAAGGAAAATACGCGCCGACTGCAATATTAGGGGTATCAAGACAGAGAGAGAGGAACACAAGTTAGCAGCATATGCTGACGACTTGATCTTCTTTATAACCTCTCCGGTTATATCCCTCCCTTCCCTTCTAAGTGAGATAAATAATTTTAGAGATTTAGCAAATTATAAGGTAAACTACACTAAGTCTGAAGCAATGGGGTTGGCAATGAAGACAACTGAAACACACCAGATAAAATCGCAATTCAATTTCAGGTGGACAGACTCCCATATAAGTTATCTGGGGACCAAGATCCCAAAGAAGCTTAGTAGAGTGTTTGAACTAAACTATGCCCCGCTGTTAAGACAAATTAAACAGGATTTTAGGAGATGGGATAGGGAAACCTTTACTTGGTTTGGAAGGACAAATATTATAAAGATGAACGTGATGCCCAGAATTCTCTATTTGTTCCAAACATTGCCAATAAAGATCCCATCAAATTTCTTAAAGGACCTTAGATCAAGGTTCCTGAGGTTCATTTGGGCAGGTAAGCCAGCAAGGGTAAGGAGAAACATTTTAGTACTCCCAAAAGGAAAAGGAGGTATTGGTTTTCCAGACCCAGTACGATACAGGGAAGCCCTACAACTAGCGAGAGTGGTTGAATGGTGTGCCTCCGCAAGGAAGCCATATGTACAGTTAGAACAGGCGACGACTAAAATTCCACTGGAAGGAATAGCATGGATAGAAAAATCAGAACTACCCACTATAGTGAAAAAACATCCGTTAACAGGGGCAACCATCCGCTCCATTCACATGATTTTTAAAAAAACAAATCTTTCACCAAATCCGAGCCCAATGACCCCGGTATTGGGCGCCCCGGATTTCCTACCAGGCCTAATTGATCGGAGGTATGAGGTATTAAAACATAAAGGGAAAAGTAGGCTCATAGACTTTTCTAGGGACGGCCGTCTGATGACAAGAGGTGAGATAGAGGGAGAAGTGACAGAAGACCTGGATTATATCAGGTCCATGCAGCTAGGAGCTTATATCCGCTCAAAAATCAAAACATTCCCAGTTATACGGGAGTTAACTAGTTTTGAGCGGAATTGCTTAAAGGGTGAAAGTATGAGGCACTCCCTATCACATTTCTATGAAACATTAACAAGCCTGGAAACCCCACAGGAGCTCAATTTTATGCAAGCCTGGGAGAGAGAGTTAGGAGTAACGTTTACTCAAAAACAGAAGGCGAAGATGCTAGAATCAGTACATAAAACATCGATTGCTAGCAGATATCAAGAGGGAGGATATAAAATCCTTACTAGATGGTACAGAACACCATCAGCTCTTCAAAAAATCTTTCCACAGGTATCAGATAGATGTTGGCGATGTAAGAGAGGGGTGGGAACGATGCTACACATATTCTGGGAATGTGAGGAAATTAAGAGCTTCTGGGGAATGGTTGAGGAAACGATTAAGGATATTACAGGTGTGTCTCTTGGGAGTAATCCGGCGGCATTCTTACTAAATGACGTTCCCCTATCGGTGGAAAAATATAGGAATTCCCTGCTTAAACACCTTCTCACTGCCGCAAAGGCCTGTATACCGGCTCTGTGGAAGAGTAAAGTCCCTCCGACTAAATTCCAGTGGTGGGCTAGAATTACAGAAATTCAACAAATGGAAAACCTGACTATGATGCTGAAAGATCAAGATGAGAAATATCGGAGGATTTGGTCCCCTCTAGTAGAGTACAGAATTAGAGAACAGGAGAAGGGGGTTGGGTAGGATCGAATGGAGATGAGGAGGGGAGTCCCCCTCCCACCCCCTGGAGGGGTGGCTTTTTTTTTTTTTTTTCCCTCTGTGGGATGGGGGGGGGGGGGGGGGGTATAAGGGCTATGGGTAATGAAAAGGGAAAATATAAGCTTGCCCTTGGAACAGAAGAGATTTAGGATTATTTTGTAAAGAAAACGTGCTAAGTAGCTATATTATGATAAAAAGAAGTAGTAAATATTTTGATATGATGTTTAAAAGAAATGTTTCATGTGGTATGTGGTATATGACTGTCAGAAAATAAAGAAAATAAAGAATTTAAAAAAAAAATAAAAAATAAAATGGTTGTTTAGACCCAAATGATATTGGGGCCTTCTCGCCGCGCCTCCCCCTCGTGGTTCCACAGTTCTCCTAAGGGCATTTTTGTTACCCTCCGCTTATCTTTTTTCTTTCATTTTTTGTTGGGGACATGGGGTGGCGGCGCTGGGAGAGCCCTAATTCAAAAGGCACGGAATTGTATATAGTTTATTACTTTTTTGCTGCTAGATACCAGAGATAACTGATAGTTATATTGTAATAGGAAGGTGGTATATGTAACTCTCTGCGATCATATACACTGCACTGCAGGAGGTTGCATACACACAGCCTGAAGGTTCTACAACATAGAAACAGAGTTGTTTTTGGACTTTTATTGTTTTCTGTTTATAGCGGTAATAGTCTGGTATCTCTTATCATACCGGTTCTCTCCTGTCGACACGTCTCCCACTGTGTCACAGAGTCTAGTCTTCCACACCCACTAATAGGTAGCGCATACGTGCGCAAGGCTCACGCGGGGAGATAAAATTTACCTCCCTCAATATTAGGGGTCTGGCTACACCGGAAAAATGCTCCAGACTACTCTCAGATCATAAAAAAACACGCTCACAGGTGGCGTTCATCCAGGAAACGCATTTCAAACAGTCGGCAGTACCCAGACTTTGTAACAGGGACTTTCCCAACGTATACCATGCTCCCTCCCCTTTGTCAAAAGCGAAGGAGGTCAGCATATTGATAGCCAGATCTTTGCCGTGGACGCTGCTGGAAGAGAGAGCAGACCCACTTGGGCGTTACTTACTCTTAAAAGGCAAAATCAGAAATACCACAGTGACCCTGGTTAACGTCTATTTCCCTAATTCTGACCACCTATCCTTCTTGCGATCACTCATTCCCTTAATCCTAGATTTTCGAGAGGGTTTGTTCCTGATGGGCGGAGATTTTAATTTTGCTCCAGAGCCACTTTTAGACGTTTCGAGAGGGGCGTCTCATTTGTCCTTTGCATACCTGAAAAAACTTAAGCTGGAATTGGCCAGCTTACAGTTGGTTGACCCCTGGAGGATCATGCACCCTGAGGAGAGGGATTATACCTACTTCTCTGCGGTGCATGGTACCTACTCCAGGATAGACTTCATTCAGATCCAGCATAAAGATCTCCCATATGTCACCTCATCCCAAATTGATTACATTACCCTATCTGACCATGCTCCCACCCATGTAACCCTATGCTGGGATACAGAACTCAGATCCCCCCCAACATGGAAACTAAACGAGTCACTGTTACAAATCCCGGAACTACGTGAAGAGATAAGTAGGTCACTAACTAATTATTTCTCAGAAAACACAGACCCCTCGCTGTCTCCAATGACAGTATGGGAGGCCCATGAATGTGTAATAAGAGGTGAATTAATTAGGATTGGGGCTGCAAAAAAAAAAGGGAAAGAACCAAACAGATTGATCTTTTGATATCCCAGGTGCGGACTCTCGAGCTGCTACACAAGAAGTCTTTAGCGGAAACACACCTCAAGGCCTTATTGAACCATAAAACGTTACAGAACTTGGCCTGGGCCAGAAGGTCTATGTTCGAATTCTCCAATAAGCCAGGTACCATGTTGGCCAGACTTCTACGTGGCCCGAGACAACGCACCTACATTCCCTCTATAGTGACCTCCCAGGGGTCAAAAGTCCATACCTCCAGGGATATAGCCAACGAATTTGCTGCGTACTATCAACAATTAGATCTCTGGCGGAGAAGGAGGGGGCAGCGGGTGAATACATCAGGTCTTCGGGTATACCTACTTTGCCAGCTGATGTAGGTGACGCCTTGGAGGCGGACATCACACCTGAAGAACTCTTGCTAGCCCTGGCACAAATGAAGCCCAGGAAGGCACCGGGGCCGGATGGCTTCACCCTGACCTACTACCAGACCTTTGGGCCTAACTTATCGCCACACTTTCTGAAAGCATACAACACATTAAAGGAGGGTAGTACCAGCATGGTAGACTCCCTACGGGCATTTATATCCCTGATCCCAAAAGACGGGAAAGATCCTAACTACCGCAGTAATTACCGCCCGATTGCGTTGCTTAACGTAGATCTTAAATTATTTTCCAAAATTCTTGCCAATAGAATTTTACCGCATATCCCACATCTGATCCACTTAGACCAGGCAGGGTTCGTGCCGCTGAGGGAGTCGAGAGACAATACCATTAGGGTTCTCAATCTTATACATGAAGCGCGGTCGGTCAAGAAGCCTTTTCTGCTACTCTCTACAGACGCGGAAAAGGCTTTCGACAGGGTGGCCTGGCATTTTATGCGGGCCACTCTGGAACATATTGGTGTGGGCCCAAACATGAGGGGCTGGATATCGTCTCTCTACTCGGCTCCCTCGACGGCAGTACGGGTCAATGAGTGGCGTTCGGAATTCTTTGACATTTCGAACGGGACGAGGCAGGGGTGCCCCCTGTCTCCACTAGTTTTTATTCTGACCCTCGAACCGTTCAAGTGTAGCATCCGTGGGAATCCCAACATAACAGGGATTACGAAGTCCTCTGGACACCACAAAATCGCGGCCTTCGCCGACGATCTGATTTTTTTCGTCTCCAACCCACGGATCACACTGCCCAACATCTTGTCAGCCCTACGGTTATATGGGGAAGTATCAAATTTTAAAGTCAACTGTGCCAAGTCCGCAGTGTTGAATATCACAATACCAGCCACGGAAGCAGTATATATGAGCAAATCCTTCCCCTTTCGGTGGGCGGAGAATTCTATCCGCTACCTGGGGGTGGACATCACTCCAGACTTGGCACACCTGTACACCAACAACTTCTTACCCTTACTTCAGAGACTTAAGATAGATCTCCAGATGTGGCACAAACTCACTTTGACCTGGTTTGGGCGGTGTAACGCCTTGAAAATGACAGCCTTGCCCCGGGTTTTATATATACTTCAAACATTACCGATCCAGTTACCAACTACCTTCTTTAAGCAAATTCAGTCTACCATTAGGGAGTTTATCTGGTCTCATAAATCCCCCAGAACAAAAATGCAAACACTGACCAAACCCAAGGAAAAGGGGGGCGTTGGTCTCCCGGATATCTTTCGATACTACCAAGCGGTTCACTTGGCTAGGATTGCCGATTGGCACTGCAACAGGGACTTCAAACAATGGGTGGGAATGGAAATTGAGGATTCCTCTATCCCCTTACTCTCGTCCCCGTGGCTCATGTCTCCACCTCCGGTGGACGTGAAATCCCACCCGCTAATAGGAGCCACCCTCCTGGTGGCGAGGAAAATATTCCGTACCACAGACCTATCACCGTTACCCTCCCCCATGACACCTATTATAGGCAACCCAGACTTTACCCCCGGACTCACAAGCCGTAGATTGAGACAATTAACTAATTTTGAGAAGCAGTCCCTAGGTGAGATTTGGCCCCGGGGAGAGTTTCCAACTGTCCCCACTCTTTCCAGACTCATTGATCCTCCATTAGACAGTCTCAGCACTCTTCAACTTAGGCACTTTCTGAAGACTTTTCAGAAGGTCCCCTATGTCCCTCGCGGCCACACTCCTCTGGAATCTCTTTGTAAATCTGGGGAACCTATAAGGCACACACTCTCATTCTTATACAGTCTTCTCACGAGTCAAGGGGAGGACACGACTCCAGAGTTCCTACTGAAATGGGAAAGAGACCTGGAGACTCAGTTTTCCACCCAGCAAAGGGAGAAGGTCTTGATCTTGGCACACAAGTCCTCAATTGCGAGCCATTATCAAGAATCGGGATACAAAATCCTGACCAGGTGGTACAGAGTCCCATACATGTTGCATAAAATGAACCCTTCGCTGTCGGATAGGTGTTGGAGATGTGACAGGGAAGTATGTTACACGTCTTTTGGTCGTGTCCACTCCTGAGACCCTTTTGGGAGGAGGTGACTTTGACTATTCAAAGTTTGACCTCGGTCGATCTCAAAGATAACCCAGCCGCATGCCTTCTACACCTAACCGCGAGACCGATCCAAAAGTACAAGAAAACACTGACAATGCAACTTCTGAATGCAGCGAGAGCATGTATTCCAGTGCTCTGGCGAGATCCCCTCCCACCAACCAGGGTCCTGTGGTATTCAAAAGTGAACTGTATCCTGCGTATGGAGGAACTGACAGCAACCCTACAAAACAAGGAGGAACAATTTAACGACAAATGGAGACCCTGGAGATATTTTTTTGGTACAAACACATATCTACAGGACTTGGCTCAGGCACAATCCTCATCTACCTGAGCTAAAAACCCCGTTGATTCTATTAAAACAGATACCTGTACACACCCCTCTGGGGTCTGGCAGATGGGGTCGATGTGGGGGCGGTGTCGCAGCCATTCCTTTCCAACCTACTCTTTCTTGCCCTCTTCCCCTCCCTGCCTTCCTTATCCTTCTTTTACCCCGCTTTCCCTCCCATTTTCCATTCTTTCCTCCTCTGTAGCTTCTTTTGTACTGACCAGCTCACTAAGCAGCCGTGGTGACGACGATAACAAATTTAATGAGAAGATATTATTTAAGGTGAGCAGGAAACACCCACCTGTATAGAAAAAGACATACTTGTCTTTAAAGGTTTAAACATTACATTATATATCAAAACTGTTCAAAACCAGTTCAAGGTTTTATGCAAGGAGGCCCATTGGTAGGCAACCTTGATCTACTATGCATGGAAAAGATATATTTTTGGCTAGAACATATGTATAATACCACACTTGTTTGGTGAATAACTTGATCTTGGTCTACAGTCTCACTTTAAATGACTCAAAACGTATGACTGTATGGAATGTATGACCTGCTGTATTCTGGACTGTGTATCTATGCCTTCTGTATAACAAAATAAAGGAATTTAAATAAAAGGCTAAAAATAAAACCTATGTGGCTCACGGTCAAAGTTAAAAAAGCTATAACAACAAGAAAAGAGCTTTTAAAAATATAAAAATGAAGGAACACTAGTATCGTTTAAATGTTACAAAGAATTTAAAAGAATATGTTAAAAGGAAATCAAGGATGCAAAAATTCAAAACAAACAACAGATTGCAAAAGATAGTAGTACAAACCCCAAAAAATTCTTCATATATATTAATAGTAAAAAGGTCAGGTCTGAGCATGTAGGCCCTTTACAAAATAATCTAGAGTGGGTGACTGGGGATAAGGAGAAGGCTAATTTATTAAATACTTTCCTCAGCTCTTTGTATACAAAAGAGCATGGGGGAGCTTATGTTCATAATGGGGGTGGTATTGACACAGCCCTGAATGATCCACAATGGCTCAAAAGGGATATGGTTCAGAAATATTTAGACAGAATAAAGGTGGATAAAACACCTGGACCTGATGGCATCCACCCACCGATCCTAAAAGAATTGCACTCTGTAATTTCAAAGCCATTGTATCTAATTTTTAGGGACTCATTAATGAAGGGAACAGTACCACTGGATTGGCGCAGGGCGAACGTGGTGCCTATATTTAAAAAGGGATAATTAGTCCTGTTAGTTTAACTTCTATAGTCAGGAAGATACTGGAGCGTTTAATAAAAGACCACATAGACGAGTTCTTGCTGGAAAGAAACATTTTAAGCAACAGACAGCATAGATTCATGAAAGACGGAAGTTGTCAGACAAACCCGATTTCTTTTTATGAAGAGGTAAGTAAAACCTTGGACAGAGGGGTGGCTGTGGACGTGGTATACTTGGATTTTACAAAAGCGTTCGATACAGTTCCCCACACACGGCTCATGTGTAAGGTAAAGTTTACAGGCTTGGAAATTTCAGTTTGTAAATGGATAGAAAACTGGCCAAAAGACAGAATTCAGAGAGTAGTGGTTAATGATTCTTACTCTGAAAGGTCTAGGGTTATCAGTGGTGTACCCCAAGGTTCCGTGCTGGGACCCTTACTTTTTAATATCTTTATAAATTATATTGGGTCTGGGATCAAAAGTAAAATTTCTGTCTTTGCAGACTAATTTGCAGTCTAATTGAGCGACTATGTGGCAGATGAGGTTTAATGTTGAGAAATGTAAAAAATGCATTTGGGGGTTAAGAATATGCATGCATCATACATACTAGGGGGAGTACAACTGGAGGAATCCGTAGTGGAGAGGGGATCTGGGGGTTTTGGTAGATCATAAGCTCAATAATAGCATGCAATGCCAAGCTGCGGTTTCCAAAGCAAGCAAAGTCCTTTCTTGTATTAAGAGAGGTATGGACTCCAGAGAGAGAGATATAATTTTGCCCCTGTTCAAATCATTAGTAAGACCTCATCTGGAATATGCAGTTCAGTTTTGGGCACCAGTTCTCAAAAAGGATATCAGGGAACTGAAGAAAGTGCAGAGAAGGGCAACCAAACTGATAAGAGGCATGGAGGAGATCAGCTATGAGGAAAGATTAGAGGAACTGAATTTATTCACTAGAGAAGAGCAGAATAAGGGGGGATATGATCAACATGTTCAAATATATAAGGGGTCCATATAGTGAACTTGTTGAGTTATTCTCTTTACGGTCAACACATAGAACACGGGGGCACTCTTTACTAGTTCATCTCCAAATACGGAAAGGTTTCTTCACAGTAAGAGCTGTGGAATAGACTCCCGCCAGAGGTGGTTCTGGCCAGCTCAGTAGATTGCTTTAAGAAAGGCCTGGATACTTTCCTAAACGTACATAATATAAGTGGGTACTAACATTTATAATTAAAGTTGATCCAGGGAAAATCAGATTGCCTTTTGGGGGATCAGGAAGGGATTTTTTTCCCTGCTGTAGCAAATTGGAGCATGTTCTCCTGGGCTTTTTGCCTTCCTCTGGATCAACTGTGGGTATAGAATTAGGTATATTGGATTGTACAATATTTATTTTATTTATTTTTATGGTTGAACTGGATGGACTTTTGTCTTTTCTTTCAACCTGACGAACTATGTAACTTACAAAACACATAACTGCAGCATTCGCAGTCAGACCCGATCCCCGCGAACGCTAACAGGTTTTTTTTGTTAGCATTTGAAGCAGTTGCTGACAGTCAGGTGCTCTTTTTACCTTTGAGACTCACTAGTGTACCAGTAAATTTAAAGGCCAAAATGTCCAATCGAAGGTACACTAGTGAAGAGGCCTACACGTTTCTGAGCTTGATAGATGAGAGTAAAGAGGAAGTCGCCCATCTGCCAGATTCTGGCTCAGAATACGAACCAGTAGACAACAGCGGCACCCTGATAGATAGCTCTGACGACGGAGTAGTGGTTTCTGCCAAGGTCAGGCGTATCCGACCCCGTTCTTCTGCTGTTGTTGAGGGGCAAGAACCGTAGGGCTCTCGTATGGAGCAGAGAGCCAGTACTAGTGCCGCTCATCCTTCTGGTGAACTGGCAAGCACCAGTGACCTAGTACATCCTGGTCGTACATCCAGCACTGCAGTATCACGTGGTGACGTGGCGAGTCCCATAAGTGCAGTTCAAGCTGCTGCCACCGCACAACTAGTGTCACTAGCACAGTAATCAGCAGAGAAACAAAAGGGGGGGTTTTCCGGCGCTCCGCAACATGTGATGTCTAAGGTAAATAGTACAATGGTAGCTATAATAGCACATTAAAATAAGGCAGGTAAATTCTAGAATGAGGAGGCAGCCATCCTCAGAGGGTGTCCATTACCTCTGTTGATAATCAATGTTGAAAAAAGGAGGGGTGTGGAGGCGCCAACTGTGGTAGCTTGTTTATGCAAAAATAAAAGTTAGTGTAACAATTACACTTACTGGTTCGCAGGGTGGAGGTGTTTCTTTGAGATGGAAAAGTGTCCTGGGATGTGCTGTTATCTTGTTTCCGGCTCAGATTTCATTCCTTCAGGCGTCTGGGTGTGAAGTCTGTACACAGGCTGAACTGCTGCATCCAGTGCATGGAAAGCTCCACGCTGACCACTCTGCAGTGCAGAAGAGGAAATGATGTCACTGATGCACGGCAAACGTCCAGGCTGGTGTTGGGGATAATGCCGGGATAGTACAGGCCAGTACTATCCCGGCATTATCCCCAACACCAGCCTGGACGTTTGCCGTGCATCAGTGACATCATTTCCTCTTCTGCACTGCAGAGTGGTCAGCGTGGAGCTTTCCATGCACTGGATGCAGCAGTTCAGCCTGTGTACAGACTTCACACCCAGACGCCTGAAGGAATGAAATCTGAGCCGGAAACAAGATAACAGCACATCCCAGGACACTTTTCCATCTCAAAGAAACACCTCCACCCTGCGAACCAGTAAGTGTAATTGTTACACTAACTTTTATTTTTGCATAAACAAGCTACCACAGTGTCACTAGCACAACTAGCGTCCTGCAGCCACAAAGAAGAGGACAAACACAGGCCCGTCAAGCCCATAGTGCCCTTCCTGCTGCATTTGCCAATCCGAATTGGGAGCCCACCACTTCTGCAGCACCCATACTTCCCCCATTCACTGGCCGACCCGGAATTCAGGTGGGAACAGTTGATTATACGTCATTGGATATTTATTCGCTGTTTTTCACAGAAGATCTCTATAGATCTATTGTGGACCAAAGCAATTTGTATGCTGGTCAATTCATCGCCGCTAATCCCCAGCTGACCCTTGCCAGAGATTGGAAACCTATTACGGTTTCCGAATTTAAGACCTTCCTGGGCCTATCCCTCCTCATGGGCATAACTAAAAAAAGTGAGTTGCGGCCATGTTGGTCCACTGACCCAATTCACCATATGCCCCGCGTTCTCTGCCTCCATGACCCGGACACGATACGAGCAGATCTTACGATTCATACATTTCAATGACATTAAACCCTGTTGTCCTTGGGGTGACCCTAAATACGATTGGCTCCACAAAATTCGGCCCCTCGTAAACCACTTCAACCAGTAGTTTGCAGCTTTGTAAAAAAAAAAAAAAAAAAAAAAGTGTACCTATTACTACCTATTGCTATCATAGGGGATATTTACATTCCCTGAGATAATCATTAAAAAAAATGGATTTTTACATCATACTTACCTGTAAAATCCTATTCTTTGAGTACATCATGGGACACAGAGTCAGGCTAATATTCATTACCTGCTGGGTTATACGCCATCATTAGATGAATGGACACTGGTAGACCAAAGGTCTTCAGACAGGAAGTGATCCTCTATATAACCCCTCCCATACAGGAAGTACTTTAGTTTTGTAGCAAGCACTAAATCATCAAAAGGGGAAGGGATCTCTGTGTCCCATGATGTACTCAAAGAAAAAGGATTTTACAGGCAAGTATGATGTGAACATTTTTTTTAATACATCATGGGACACGGAGTTAGGCTAATATTGATTACCTGCTGGGACGTCCCAGAGCAAAATCCTTGAGGGGAGGGAGACACCCTGCCAAACAATAGCCATCAGAACTTATACGGCAGCCCGCAGTACACTGCGGCCGAAAGCCGAATCCTCGGCTGCTCGAACATCCACTTTATAAAATTTTGTGAACATATGCACTGAAGACCAGGTAGCAGTCTTACAAATCTGAGCCACAGATACCTGATGGCGAAAAGGTAGGAGGTTCCTACACACCTGGTAGAATGAGCTCTCACCCTAAAGGGAGGACCTTTATGTTCCAGACTGTAGGCCTGAATGACCAATTGACAATGCCAATTGTCAATGGAAGCTTTGGAAGCTGCCTGCCCTTCTTGGGTCCTTTTTTTTGTTTTACCAAAAGTCTGCTCCTCGGATCTCCGCAGATCTAGACAAATAAACCTTGACTGCCCGGACAACGTTCAAAGAACGCAGTCATCTCTCTTCCGCCAAATGAGGTCGAGAGGAAAAAAAAAGGCAAAATAATGTCCAAATTTAAATGAAAGGCCGACACCACCTTTGGCAAAAAGGATGGAACAAGTCGTAACACGACTGTCCTGGTGAAGGATCAAGTACGATTCCCTGCATGAAAGGGCCGCCAACTCCGACACCCTTCTAGCTGAGGTGATAGCCATCAGGAAGGCTAGCTTGCATGACAGCAAGTCTAATGGAATTTCCTTAATAGGTCCAAATGGTTGTTTCTGTAACACAGACAGCAGCACCAAGTTCAAGTCCCAAGGACACATAGGTGACCTAATGGGGGGGAAGCAAGCGAGTTGCCCCTTGCATAAAGGTTTGGTTCAGTGAATGGGAGGCTAAAGGACTTTGGAAGAATAAAGATAGGGCCGAAACTTGACCTCTGTACTCAAAGCCAATTTGATTACCACAGCTGACTGTAGAAAAGAGAGAATTCTCCCAATCACATATTTCCGAGAACGCCATTTTCTGGCTTCACACCAAGCAATAAAAGTCTTCCAGACCTTATGATAAATCTTCCTAGTGACTGCTTTTCTAGCATTCACTAGAGTAGACACCACTGGTCCCGAAATGCCATGGTCCTTTAACACCCTGGCTTCAATAGCCATGCCTTCAAATTTAGAGACTGTAAATTGGGGTGGAATATAGGACCTTGAGACAGTAGATTGGGACAACGTGGAAGCATCAATGACCCGTCTATTGTCAGTCTCGCAATCTGCGGGAACCAGGGCCTTCTGGGCCAGGCTGGTGCCACCAGAATGACTGAAACCCCCTCTCTCCGAATCCTGCGCAACAAATGGGGAATGAGAGGGATCAGAGGCAAAGCATAAACCAGGAAGTACTGGCTCCATGGAACTATCAGAGCATCTGCTCCAATTGCAAGAGGATCTTTTGCTCGAGACACAAACTGCTGTAGCTTGTTGTTGAACCTGGATGCCAGTAGGTCAACCTCTGGCCATCCCCAACGTTGGCAAATTTCCTGGAACACCTCTGGGTGTAGGGACCATTCCCCCAGGCAGATCTGCTGACGGCTGAGATAATCTGCCTTCCAGTTCTCTACTCCTGGGATATAGACTGCCGATATAAATGTCCCTCTGCCCAGGCTAGTATGTAGTTCACCTCCTCCAGATCTGAACAACTCCTGGTACCGCCTTGGTGGTTTATATAGGCCACTACCGTGGCATTGTCAGACTGAACCCTGATGGGGCAGTCCTGAAGCTCTATCGTCCAGGAACGTAGGGCCAGGCATACTGCCCGTAATTCTAGGATGTTGATGGGCAGGGTCTGCTCTGTCCCTGACCATTTCCCCTGAGCTGTGAGCCCATCTAGGGTCGCTCCCCAGCCTGAGAGACTGGCATCTGTAGTCAGTACTTTCTAAGTTACCGGGAGAAAAAATTTTCCCTTTCGCAGGTTCTGATCCTGCAACCACCAGCTTAGGCTTAAGCATGCCTGAGGCGATAAACACATGGAATAATCCAGGGCTTTTCTTCCTCTGTTCCAAGCCAACAAGATGTCTTGTTGTAAGGGCGTGGAATGGAACTGGGCATATGGCACTGCCTCGAAAGAGGCTACCATCCTCTCTAGAAGACTCATACAGAGCCGATTTGGAGGGTTGTCTGGTGCCCCTTATCTGACGCAGCTGATCCTTCAGGGCACATATCCTTACGATTGGCAAGAATACTCTTGCTTGGACTGTGTTTAGGATCAGACCTAAATACCTTAGACTTTGAGCTGGTCTCAAGGCTGAGTTTTTGACTTTTTGGTATTATACAGCCTAAGCTTTTCAAATACCGCACTGTGTAGATTATGCTCTGTTCTAGAGCCTGTACTGAGTGATCTCTGAGCAGGAGGTGTTCCAGATACCTGAGCACCAGGATCCCTTGGGTCCTTAAAAGACCCAGTACTGGTTCTAGGACCTTTGTGAACACCCGGGGAGCTGTAGCAAGCCTGAAGGGTAGAGCCACAAACTGAAAATGACGTCCTCTACTGCAAAACGTAGGAACCTCTGATGAGACTGAAAGATAGTTACATGCAAGTTCGCGTCCTTTATATCGATGGAGGCTAAAAAGTCTCCCCTCTGGAGTGAGGTTACTACTGAGCGGACAGACTCCATCCGAAAGGACTGTATCAAGAGATACAGTGGGGACGGAAAGTATTCAGACCCCCTTAAATTTTTCACGCTTTGTTATATTGCAGCCATTTGCTAAAATAATTTAAGTTCATTTTTTTCCTCATTAATGTACACACAGCACCCCATATTGACAGAAAAACACAGAATTGTTGACAATTTTGCAGCTTTATTAAAAAAGAAAAAACGAAATATCACATGGTCCTAAGTATTCAGACCCTTTGCTCAGTATTTAGTAGAAGCACCCTTTTGATCTAATACAGCCATGAATCTTTTTGGGAAAGATGCAACAAGTTTTTCACAACTGGATTTGGGGATCCTCTGCCATTCCTCCTTGCAGATCCTCTCCAGTTCTGTCAGGTTGGATGGTAAACGTTGGTGGACAGCCATTTTTAGGTCTCTCCAGAGAGGCTCAATTGGTTTTAAGTCAGGGCTCTGGCTGGGCCATTCAAGAACAATCATGGAGTTGTTGTGAAGCCACTCCTTTTTTATTTTAGCTGTGTGCTTAGGGTCATTGTCTTGTTGGAAGGTAAACCTTCAGCCCAGTCTGAGGTCCTGAGCACTCTGGAGAAGGTTTTCATCCAGCATATCCCTGTACTTGGCCACATTCATATTTCCCTCGATTGCAACCAGTCGTCCTGTCCCTGCAGCTGAAAAACACCCCTACAGCATGATGCTGCCACCACCATGCTTCACTATTGGGACTGTATTGGACAGGTGATGAGCAGTGCCTGGCTTTCTCCACACATACCGCTTAGAATTAAGGCCAAAAAGTTCTATCTTGGTCTCATCAGACCAGAGAAACTTATTTCTCACCATCTTGGAGTCCTTCAGGTGTTTTTTTTAGCAAACTCCATGAGGGCTTTCATGTGTCTTGCAATGAGGAGAGGCTACATATACACACACACACACACACACACACACACACACACACACACACACACACACACACATCAGGTCCATAAATATTGGGACATCGACAAATTCTAATATTTTTGGCTCTATACACTACCACAATGGATTTGAAATGAAACGAACAAGATGTGCTTTAACTGCAGACTTCGAGCTTTAATTTGAGGGTATTTACATCCAAATCAGGTGAACGGTGTAGGAATTACAACAGTTTGTATATGTGCCTCCCACTTTAAGGGACCAAAAGTAATAGGACAATTGGCTGCTCAGCTTTTCCATGGCCAGGTGTGCGTTATTCCCTCATTATCCCATTTACAAGGAGCAGATAAAAGGTCCAGAGTTCATTTCAAGTGTGCTATTTGCATTTGGAATCTGTTGCAGTCAGCTCTCAATATGAGATCCAAAGAGCTGTCACGATCAGTGAAGCAAGCCATCATTAGGCTGAAAAAACAAAACAAACCCATCAGAGAGAAAGCAAAAACATTAGGTGTGGCCAAATCAACTGTTTGGAACATCCTTAAAAAGAAAGAACGCACCAGTGAGCTCAGCAACACCAAAAGACCACGGAAAACAACTGTGGTGGATGACCGAAGAATTCTTTCCCTGGTGAAGAAAACACCTTTCACAACAGTTGGCCAGATCAAGAACACTCTCCAGGAGGTAGGTGTATCTGTGTCAAAGTCAACAATCAAGAGAAGACTTCACCAGAGTGAATGCAGAGGGTTCACCACAAGATGTAAACCATTGGCAAGCCTCAAAAACAGGAAGACCAGATTAGAGTTTGACAAACAACATCTAAAAAAGCCTTCACAGTTCTGGAACAACATCCTATGGACAAATGAGACCAAGATCAACTTGTACCAGAGTGATGGGAAGAGAAGAGTATGGAGAAGGAAAGGAACTGCTCATGATCCAAAGCATACCACCTCATCAGTGAAGCATGGTGGTGGTAGTGTCATGGCGTGGGCATGTATGGCTGCCAATGGAACTGGTTCTCTGGTATTTATTGATGATGCGACTGCTGACAAAATGAATGGAATGGATGAAAGGAATGTTATGCAATGGCCAAGTCAATCACCTGACCTGAATCCGATTGAGCATGCATTTCACTTGCCGAAGACAAAACTGAAAGAAAAATGCCCCGAGAACAAGCAGGAACTGAAGACAGTTGCAGTAGAGGCCTGGCAGAGCATCACCAGGGATGAAACCCAGCGTCTGGTGATGTCTATGCGTTCCAGACTTCAGGCTGTAATTGACTGCAAAGGATTTGCAACCAAGTATTAAAAAGTGAAAGTTTGATGGATGATTGTTGATCTGTCCCATTACTTTTGGTCCCTTAAAAAGTGGGAGGCACATATACAAACTGTTGTAATTCCTACACCGTTCACCTGATTTGGATGTAAATACCCTCAAATTAAAGCTGAAAGTCTGCAGTTAAAGCACATCTTGTTTGTTTCATTTCAAATCCATTGTGGTGGTGTATACCTTTCCCTGCCTTCTTGGTTTTGGGAGTGAAGAATTTTCCATAGTTCTTGTGCATGATTAGGGTTGTTTAATACAAACAGAGCATCCCAGCACATTATTATACTATCTTTGTTGCTCCTCGATGCAAAGTGGAGACACCCCAAGGCAGGAAGCATGTTACTGGCCAGGTCACAGGTGAAACAAAAAAAAGAAAACACACACACACACACAATGACTACATGAATGCAGCTACTGCATTTAGGCTCTGCAATATATTGTACGACAAATTTGTTTAACAAAGTAATGCTGCGCGCTGCCGCAATTTGACTAAAAGGATAAATGCAAAAAACTAAACAAAACTGCTGCAAACATGAATTGTATTCCCACAATGAAAAAATAGTAAATATACAGTAAATGTTCTTGCGCTGCTAAACTAATACCCACTAATAAATTTGTGTAAGTATGTTTAAGTAACACGCTGAACTGGAGGCCTGAGTAGCAGTTCATTGAATACTTAACATTTCTACAATGCGCAGTCATTGCACAGCTGCTGAAATATTGAAACACTTGTAGAAGGAAAAGTAGGAGGCAGATGCACATGTGCAGGCAATATACTGTGTAAAGTACTGTAATGTAGTGAATGTATTGTGCAAATATTTTAGACACTATAGCTGAAAAAATATCTAAGGATGTTTTGAAAAAATAAGGTACTGATGAGGTTTCAAAGGCAAAAGCTGGATACACACTATACAAGTACAACTATTGTTGTTCGATTTACTTTAGATTTACCTTCAACTATTTAGTGTAAGGGCCTGCCTGATTGCATACAAATTAAAAGTGTTTAGGTTTGACCTCAGATCATATGGTTTTGGTAAATCTAAAAGGAAAAAAAAAATCTAAAGAAAAATGTATAGTGTGTATCCAACTAAAGAGTGGACACACCAGATATTGAATAGATTAAGTTTTTTGGTTTATGTACCTTGTAGGTTGTTTATTGATAAATAAACTAAAACCTTAGCACAGTACTGTGCTTTAAAATCAGAGGATAGTGGCAAAATAATAGAGTGAGTAATAACCTTACCTATTGCTGATATCATCTCTTTAGTAAGGTTATTTCTCAGCCCAGAAAAATATTACTTCATCTTGGTTATGTACTCTGAGATTATGTGATGTACAAATATATAAACATGTGTCACATATTTCTGATTACTTACATGCAGATCTGAAAGGGATACTTATTTTTCCTTGAATGCTACTGATGGCAACAATGTGTCCTCTTTTATTATTGATCATTGATGGAAGAAGAGCTGGAAACAAAGCAAAAAAAATGGTCTGAAAGGGTTTTTAACTGCAGACTCATATTACTTTGTTTTCAAAGAAAATATTCTATGAATTTTAATGAAAATGTAAAATTTCTTTGATTTACCAGTGATTTGTATTCTTGTGCTTTGGCTGACTGTCCCCTAGAAAGTGGAATTTTTGTGCATTGGTTCATCTTGTTAGTTTTCCTCAGTGTGTTTTTGTGAACGTTATGATGCTGCATGTGCCGTGACATCAAGCATGTCATTAGGTTGCATGCATCGTGACATTCTGACGTCATGTGCATCTTTTGTCTCGCGACATTTTGACTTTAGACTTGTTTGACCACCCCTAGCACATTGGCAACACTCAGTTTGCTTGAGAAAGTCTCTCTGCGTAGCGACAAAACACGTTGTGGGGGACTGGCATTGCCTGACTTAGCCATGTACTTTGGGTACCACATTAAAAATTGTCCTCATAGGCCTTCGATAGCCTTACATACAATAGGACACATTTTCCTGGAATGGGTACTTATGAAGTATTATTTTGTGGTTTTTTATCTATTCTGCCATTTATCACTCCCCTAGAGTTTGGAGTGAATGGTTATTTTTATTTCAGAACTGTGTTTTCCTCTTTGCTATATACAAGTTGGGGGACATATATAGCACTTAGTTTGAAGACCAAGTGAGTCATTCTCTACCATATAATAGCACTTTGTCTGAAGTGATTACCCTTGTAGTTTGGTAGCCATGTATTAATATGACTTGACTCCTATTTGTGATGGGGCAGTTAGGCTTTGGAGCCATGATGACTATGCAAGATACGCACAATATATTAATATTTGGGGATGGGGGGAGCAATCAATTTGTTAGTGGACAGTGTTAAATAGTTTTTCTTTGGAGGAACACCTGAAGATCACTCCCCTTGGCATTTTTTGTGTTTTGTTGCCTCACAACCTGGAATTAACATGGATTGTTTGAGGATTCACATCATTTAATTTACAGAACATGCCCACAACTTTGCTTCATAATAAAAAAAAGAAAACAAAAACAAAAAAACAAAACATCTTCAAAACAACAAATAGGACAAAATAACAGAAAAAGCCAATGTGCGTAACTATTCACCCTCCTAAAGACAATACTTTGTAGAGCCACCTTTTGCGGCTATCACAGCTCCAAGTCGCTTTGGATAAGTCTCTATGAGCTTGCCACATCTTACCAGTGGGATTTTTGCCAATACCTCCTTGCAAAACTGCTCCAGCTCCTTCAAGTTGGATGGTTTGCGCTTGTGAACAGCAATCTAAGTCTGACCACAGATTTTCAATTGGATTGAGGTCTGGGCTTTGACTAGGCCATTCCAACACATTTACATGTTTCCCCTTAAACCACTCAAGTGTTGCTTTAGCAGTGTGTTTGGGGTCATTGTCCTGCTGGAAGGCGAACTTCTGTCCTAGCCTCAAATCACACACAGAGTGTGTGAGGTTTTGTGCAAGAATATCCCTGTATTTAGCACCATCCATCTTTCCCTCAACCATGACCAGTTTCCCAAGCCCGACTGCTGAAAAACATCCCCACAGCATGATGCTGCCACCACGTTTCACTGTGGGGGTGGTGTTCTTTCGGTGGTGCGTTGTGTTGGGTTGGGTTTGCGCCAGACAGAGTTTTCTTTGATGGCCAAAAAGTTAAATTTTAGTCTCATCAGACCAGAGCACCTTCCTCCATACATTTTAGGAATCTCCCACATGCCTTTTCGCAAATTTAAAACGTGCCATTTTGTTTTTTGCTGAAAGTAATGGCTTTCTTCTGGCCACTCTGCCATAAAGCCCAACTGTATGGAGCGTACCGCTTATTGTCATCCTATGTACAGATACTCCAGTCTCTGCTGTGGAACTCTGCAGCTCCTCCAGGGTTACCGTAGGTCTTTGTGCTGCCTCTCTGATAAATGCTCTCCTTGCCCGGTCCGTGAGTTTTGGTGTGCAGCCTTCTCTTGGCAGGTTTGCTGTTGTGCCATGTTCTTTCCATTTGGCTATAATAGATTTGATGGTGCTCCTAGGGATCAAAGATTTGGATATTTTTTTTTATAACCTAACCCTAACTTGTACTTCTTAACAATATCATCCTTTACTTGTTTGGAGAGTTCCTTGGTCTTCATGGCAGTGTTTGGTTAGTGGTGCCTCTTGCTTAGGTGTTGCAGCCTCTGGGGCCTTTCAAAAAGGTGTGTATATGTAATGAAAAATCATGTGACACTTAGCTTGCACACAGGTGGACATCATTTCACTAATTATGTGACTTCTGAAGGTAATTGGTTGCACCAGAGCTTTTTATGGGCTTCATAACAAAGGGGGTGAAAACATACGCACATGCCAATTATTTTTTTATTTCTGAAAGTTTTATGTATATATATTTTTCTAATTTTACTTCACCAACTTAGACTATTGTGTTCTGATCCATCACATATAAAGGATCCATCACAAAATAGGTAAAAAAGCCAAGGGGAGTGAATACTTTTGCAAGGTACTGTATGTCCCAGTAGGGAGATTTTGGCTTTACTTCCTTTCCCCGAAGCAGGAACTGAAAGGAAACCCTAAAAAGAGGGAAATACCTGGTAGTCACTTGAACTAATGTCTTTGAGGAAAATCTTCTATTTCTGTTCTGGTGACTACTTAGAATTTTGGATTTTCTTTTATTTATGATAATGGTCTCTATTTCCTAGCTAAAAAAAAAAAAAATTAAAACTTAAGTTATTACTTTAAGGCTTATGTCACACAAGCAGTGGACACAGACTTCACGCCTTACGATTGGGACATCTGAAAAGCAGTACTGAGGGGTGAGCAACACCGTAAAAAACGCCAACAGTTCCTCATAACAAACAGGACAGAAAGGCTTGACAGACTCAGAGCAACTTGTAGCACTTTACACCTGAAACTGGCACCAAAGGAGACCTGAAAATCCACTTGGAAGAAAATAAACATGTGAACAGAAGCCCAAGTGGCAGCTTTGCAAATCCAGTAACAGATGCCAAATGCTGAAAAGCCCATGAGACACTACACAAATCTGGTAAAATGTGCCCTAATAATATTATTTTGGATTCACCAAGCAACAGTATAGTGAGAAGCAGGGAGACATACCTGCGGGAACCTTCAGGTAGAACAAAGGAAATTCGATTTTGTAAAGGAAGATAAAGATTGAGAAGTAAATTTTCACAGAGTGTACCTTGTCCAGACAGGGATGATACATTTTCATAGGATTTTTTGGAGCAGGATGCAAAAAAAGAATAGTATTGGAGTTTGTGCTTTAATGGTACTAAAAACAGATGTTGGTCCAGACCAGACTGGAGGAAAGAATACATTCCATGAAATATTTTCTAGAATAAAAGATCCTGGGCTCGCACCAAGCAAAATAGGCATTCTAGGTGCGATTGTAAACTTTGCGAGAAGTTGATTCCTAGCCTTCAAGAGGGTAAGGATGACCGAATCTGAAAGGACTGTTGCTTAAACGTAAATGCTGTTTGAGCCAGCGTCTGAGTTGTAGGATGAAATGCTGGCCCTTAAGAAAGGAGGTCTGGAAGAACCGCAAGGGCCCATAAAGCATTTTCCAAGAGTTTAACCACTTACGGACCATCCGCCGTCATTTTAAGTCGCTACTTTGAAGAGGAATACCAGGGTTATGGCAGCAGCAAGCTGCCATAACCCTGGTATCTTCTTCTTCAGCGGGCGGTCCACTTTCAGATAAAAGTGGTCTCCACAGCGAATTTGCCGCAAGATCACTTCTAACTGGCGGCGGGAAAGGGGCCCTCCCGCCGCCCTCCAGTGCCCTACGCCGCTTACCGGAGTCGTCGGTAGCGGCGGAGGCGATCGCGTCCTTTTGCTGGTTTGGTATGGAGACGAGTGAGGGGAAAGATGGCCCCTACCCGTCTCCATATCATTGCAGGGCGGAAGCGACATCAAAACATCACTTTCACCCATAGCTCTTAAAAAGGGACATTAAAAAAAAAAAAATTTAGGAGTTACGCTTACCGGTAACGTCTTTTCCAGTAGTCTTTCAGGACAGCCACATTGAGAGACCTTGGCTTCTCCTCTTCCTTGGAAACCCTGTGCTAGCCCCCATAAATTTTCACCTCCCCTTGCCAGCCTCAGTTTTTTCTAGAGCACCTCCCGTTAGCGGGGAAGACAAAAGAACACGCTAATAAAATACTATCACATATTACTATTGTGTCTGCGTTTTAGGTCTTCCTCAAGACCCCCCAAAAATTCAGGTGGGTAACTAGGGCTGTCCTGAAAGACTACTGGAAAAGACGTTACCGGTAAGCGTAACTCTAATTTTCCCTCCCAGTCTTTCAGGACAGCCACATTGAGAGGATAGACGAGCACTTACCACTTAGGGTGGGACAACGGCTTGCAATACCTTTCACCCAAAGTTCACTTGCCGATACCAGATCCACTCTGTAGTCTTTCACAAATGTGAAACTAGACCATACTGCTGCCTTGCAAATCTGCTCCGGCGTTGCTCCAGCTCTTTCCGCCTGAGAAGCTGCCATAGCTCTGGTAGAGTGTGCCTTACTTCCCATGGTGGCCTCTCTACCCGCCAGCTTGTAGGCTTGACTAATAGCTATCCTGAGCCATCTGGCAATGGTGCGTCTAGACGCCTTCTGTCCCTTTCTTGCTCCACAAAAAGAAATAAAGAGAGTCTGACTTCCTAAAACTCTTTGTCAGCTCTAAATAACGTAAGATACATCTCCTGATGTCCAAAGTATGGAACCTAAACTCCCTTTCGGTTTAAGGATTAGGGCAAAAAGTTGGCAAGATTACCTCCTGGCTTCTATGGTATTTCGAAGCCACCTTCGGTAAAACAGCCGGGTCAGTCTTAAAAACGACTCGATCCAAAAAAATAACACAAAAGGGGGGTCTAACTGAAAGGGCTATTTCGCTGACTATCCTGGCAGTGGTCACTGCCACCAAGAAAACAGCCTTATACATTAGGTCCTTTAGAGGACAATCTTCTAAAGGCTCAAAGGGGGGGTTCAGTCAACCTGCAAGACCAGGGAAAGGTCCCGCTTAGGGAAGGAAGGACCCTGCACTGGTCTCTGTCTTGAAAGGGCTCTGAAAAATCTGACCACCCAGGGGTTGGTGGCCAGGGATTTTTCTAGGTACGCGCTAAGCGCTGAGACTTGGCTCCTAAGGGTACTGATGGTTAGCCCCTTATCTGGCCTGCATTTTGGTAGATTCTGCGCGTCTCCTTTTTACCATCAAGGAGGGTGGCTACTAGTGGTTCGGAAAAGCCTTTGCTTCTTAGTATTTCCTCTTCAGAAGCCAGGCCGCTAAGTTCCAGCGGCCTACCTGGGGACAGAACTGGGCCTGCGACAGGAGATCCTTTCGGGTTGGAAGGAGCCAGGGAGGTTCTGCTGCCAACTGCCCGAGGATCGAGAACCAAGCCCTTTTGGGCCAGTATGGAGCCACTAAGATCAGAGTGGTGTTTTCTAGCTGAAATTTCCTTAGAACTGCTGGCAGAAGCATCGTAGGTGGGAAGGTGTAGCAAACTTTGAAGTGCCAGCTTTGTATCAGGGCGTCTACCCCTAGCGTGCTTTCCCATCTGCTGAGAGAGAAAAAATATGGGGTCTTTGCATTGCTCCTCGAGGCAAAAAGGTCCACCTATGGGAGAAGGAAAAAAGTCACCGCGCAAAGGAATAAGTGCTGTTTTAGGTAGGAAATAGTTAATGGAACTGCTGCCTCTACAGATTACTACCACTAGGTGGAGGAAGTGAACTGGTTTTAAATTTAAATGTGTATGCTGCTCCCTTTGATAGGAGAAGAAAATTGAGGTAGGAAAGGGGATGGTGTGTGATGATAGGTATTCCTGGTGGGTAGTAATTAGATGTGTCTTACTCAAATATATGTGCACAGTTAATTAAAATATTTAGCATGGAGGCTAGGTATGTGTTCATTAATATGTGCATTCGGGGGGGCGTGACCGGATGTTGAGGTGAGGGAGAGAGACGCAACCGGACCCAGTCCCTGCTCTATCCCCGCTCTCATGCTGTGAGCTTCACGGTAAAGCGGAGTGGGAGATGCTGCTGGCTTGTCCTCGTGGTGCCTGCTAGTTTTTTTGAGCGACAGATGCTGAGTAAGGAGGGAAGGAGGATCGGTGTCAGCCGCAAGAGAAACCTCGCACTTGGAGCTCTCCCGGGAGGATTGACAGTGACGCGCCGCCTGTGTGAGAGAGAGGGGAGCGCGCCTACCCGGGATCGAGCGGGAGCTGCGGGGGTAGCCGTGTGTGTGGAGCCGACCCGACTCGTGCTGCAACAGCCTTAAACCGAAAGGGGTGAGTGACTCGCAGCAGCGAGTGTTGAAGTATATAGTGGGAGGACTGATGCAAACCTGTGAAACAATTTAAATAGCAACTGGAACCCCTGTACTGGTACGGGACACTTAGAATTACACAGCCATTGGAGGAGAGAGGCTGCAGTAGCCCTTGCTGAAGGATATATATTTACAGGTACACACCGCACATAACAGGTTCACCATGACCAGAAAAAAGGGGCTGGAGGAGACATCAGCACAGGAGGGTGCAGGGGCCCTAGCACAGCGTAATCCCAAAGAAAAAGGAAGTCAAGTAGCTGCCAAATTGGAGCGATTTGCTCACACTCCAAACCAACATGCAAGCACGACACCTAAAAAGAACAACCACATAGGGGGGACCCAGCATCAAACCAGCCAGCCTGGAAGGAGAAGCCTTGCCCCTACGGGGGGTGCAGCGGTACACGCCCCATTGGATCTGGGGGTGAACGGTATGGTGGAGGGGGGTCCTAGCTTAACCACGGAAATGGGAGATGGTGGAATAGCATCAATGGCTGAGAAGGAACCATCACTGAGAGACATCTTCCTAGCAGTAAATAGCTGTAAGGTATCTATCACTGTCCTATCAGCACAAATGGAAAGTTTTAAAGGTGATTTACTGTCGGTAAAAAATTATATGCAGGTGGTCTGCACTCGGACAGCAGTTTTGGAAGACAGGATCAGCCAGATGGAGGATGATGTCTCCCCTTTAAGACAGGAAGTCTCATTTATGAAAAAACAACTTAATGAATGCATGCAAAAGATGGACAGTATGGAAAACAGATTACGTAGAGAGAATTTGAGGGTGTTGGGCCTTCCTGAAGGCTGTGAAGGCAATAATCCTGTTAAATTTATGGAAGATTGGTTAAAGGAGAGATTCGGGAGGGAGTCACTCAGAATTTTTTTCCATTGAGCGTGCGCATAGAGTGGCTACTAGGACATGGGCTCCAGGGGGTCACCCAAGACCACTGATTTTTAAGCTATTATGCTTCAGGGACAAAACCACCATTCTCCGGAAGGCAAGGGAGATGAAGAATATTCAATATAGAGGTGCAAGGGTCTCAATATATCCGCACTTTTCTCCTGAGCTTCAAAGGCAGAGAGCCAAATTTATGGAATGCAAGCGCAAGCTGCAGCAGCTAAAAATTAATTATGCTTTATTGTATCCAGCACGCTTGCGCATTGTGGCACTGGGGGAAACTCAATTTTTCAATACTCCCACCGAAGTCACAACTTGGTTAGAAAAAAATATAGGAAGAGTACAGCGAGAAGAGGAAATGTAGAAAAGGCAAGAGATCTGCAAGAGAGGACTTTTTTTTCTTTCTTCCTTTTCTTTCTTTTTTTTTTGAAGGGGGAGTGGGGAGGGGGGGGGTGGGGGGGACACGCAAAATTTGTTGGTTTATAAGCACAATGGAAATAATGGGGATAGCTCCCCTCTTACTGGGTCCAGGGGTGGTAGGTCTGTTTTTCTCACCTTGAATAAATGTGTCCGGTCACTATAGAAGCCTCAGGGGTAGGCCCAAAATTGGGCAATAGGGACAAAATTAATGGGGGGGTAGGGGGAGGGGGGAGGCGGGGCGGGGGGAGGAATATGTGTATGGGTGTGTGGTGGGGAGGGGGGAAGGTTGATTCTGAAGTAAGGGGAAGTTCATCTCACAAATATTATAGGAGTCACATAAAGAGGTGGTTTAACTTTGCTAAGGGACACAAGGAGATAGGACTCACAGATGCATGGTAGTGGTGGCTTAAATAGCACTTGGAAATGAAAAAAGAAGCTCACTATATGTTCCTGGAACGTTCGGGGAGTTAAAGATAATCTGAAAAGGCAGATGATCCTCTCTACGGTAGATAAGGGGAAGGTTCAGATACTATGTCTGCAGGAGACGCACCTGGATAAGGAATCAATTAAGATAATGGATCATAAAAAATTTCAGATGCAGTTTCATTCCACTCACACCCCGTATTCAAGGGGTGTGAGTGTTTTGATAAAATCAGGGATAGCTTTCTCCTGCAGCCATAGTAAGGTGGACGTAGCAGGCCGGTATATTTTTCTCTATTGCACAATTGAGAATAGGAAATGTGTATTAGCCAACATCTATATCCCTCCCCCTTTTGGGAGGGAGGTTTTGGATGACCTAACCAAATTTATGGCGAGCCTCCCAGGGGTCCCGGTAGTAGCGGTCGGGGATTTCAACATGACCATGAATAATGAAGTAGACAGGTTTCCTTTAAAAAAGTTGGGTAGGGAAAAACCTAAGAGTCCGCTTCTACAGTATTGCGAGGAAGTGGGATTGGTGGACATCTGGAGAGAGAGGCACCCTGGGGTGAGACAATATTCCTGCCACTCCAGGACACATGCCACCCTGTCCAGGATAGACCTAGTGTTGGGTAATGAATTGCTGGGTATAGTGGGAGAAATAGTTTACGAGCCAAGGGGGATTTCGGACCACTCACCAGTGATAATTGATTTAAAGGGTGAGAGAGGCATTAATAAGGGTGACTGGAAAGTAAACCCCTTTTGGCTCGAGATTATTGAGGACGCGGGTACTGTGATGGAGAGGTTGGTGGAATTTGCAGAGTTGAATATAGGCACAGCTCCATTAGGGATAGTTTGGGACGCCCTGAAAGCTTTCCTCCGGGAGATCCTAATTCAAAAAATATCCCACAGTAAGAAAAAAATCAGAGATAGAAGAACTAAAAGTTAAAGAGAGGGTTAGAAGAGCGGAAGAACGGTACGTTGAGGATCCAACCCCATCCAGATACGAGGCGTGGGTAGAGAGACAAAATGAGTATAGTAGAATGGTTTTGGAAAAGACGGAGAGGAAAAGGTTATTTCAAAAGAGTGTGGAGGAGTGTGTTGGGAGGACCTTGGCCCTGATTATAAAGGCCAATGGCCCTCCGAATTCCATACCAGCGATTGAAGGAAGAGAGGGAACAATAAAAAATACTAACCCAGAAATATTAGAAGAGTTTAGGGAGTACTTTAAAAATCTATATAGCTCAGCACAGGAAGACGTGGCGGGGGAAATGAGGGCTTTCTTTGGTCAGCTTAAGTTAACCCCGCTCACGAGAGAACATAGGGAAATGTTGGAGGCCCCTCTGACACTTGGGGAATTACAAAGGGCTGTGGCAGACATGGCGAACCAGAAGGCCCCTGGTCCCGATGGCTTACCCATAGAAATTTTCAAAAAGTATGGGGAGTTTTTGCTCCCCATGCTTTTGGAAGTACTAAACGGCACTGGGAAAGACAGTAATTTGCCGGTGTCTATGACAGAAGCCATCATAATAATGTTGCTGAAGGAGGGGAAAAACCCCTTAGAGGTGGCATCATATAGACCAATATCACTGTTATGTTCGGACGTGAAGATTCTGGCAAAGGCCCTGGCAACAAGGCTAAAGAAAATAATCTCAAGAGTAATCCATACAGATCAAACCGGGTTTATCCCGGACAGAGCTACAAGTACGAACATAAGACGAGTATATCTAAATATGCAGATCCCCACGGCGAGTAGCGGTAAGAGAGCGCTCCTCTCGTTAGACGCCACCAAGGCATTTGATTGCCTGGAGTGGCATTATATCTGGAAGGTGCTTGCGGAACTCCAATTTGGCCCCAGCTTTGTTCATTGGCTGAGCCTTTTATATGACAAGCCAAGGGCAAAGATCAGAGTCAACGGAGAATGCTCAGAATGGTTCCAATTAATAAAGGGCACCAGGCAGGGGTGCCCTTTGTCACCCCTCCTGTTTGCCCTGGCAATGGAGCCGCTGGCTGCGGCCATAAGGGCGTCCCAGGGGGTTCAGGGGTTTAAAAGAAGGAGGGGAGAGGAGAAAATAGCAATGTACGCGGACGACATTTTGTTGTTCCTGGGGGACACACAGGATTCATTAAGGACGGCCATGGGGATGATTGAGGACTTCGGCCATTTCTCCGGGTTAAAAATGAATTGGGAAAAGTCAGCAATATTACCTATAGACCCTCTGACGGAGCCCCTTCCGTATCAAACCCCACAAATTAAGGTAGTAAATCAGTTGAAATACCTGGGGATCAATATCTCAAGGGATCCGGAACAATATATTGCAGAAAATTTAGTTCCATTAATGAAAAAACTTAAACAGAAATGTCGGGTGTGGGGACGGTTGCCTCTGTCGGTCGCCGGGCGCTGTAACCTGATAAAAATGGTTTGGATGCCGCAAATCCTATATATTATACACAATTCACCTGTTTGGATCGCTAAACGTTGGTTCAACAAAATGGACAGCTTATTCAGAGAGCTGATTTGGAAAGGCGGTGCAGCAAGGATCGGCTTGCAGACGCTCCGGCGACCGGCAGAGAAGGGGGGACTGGCAGTGCCGGATCCGGGATGCTATTTTTTGGCATCACAGGTCCAGCATATGGGAGGGTGCAATAGGCCCGGGAAAGGGGTAACAGGGAATAACGTACTACTAGGTGACACTAACCATGACACTATAGTAGAAGCGCTGGAGGCGGACTCCTTTATCACTAGATGTCCCACTACCCAGTTGATGGTCAAGAGCTGGACCAAGGTCAAAAAAATAATGGGCTATGTAGATTTCTCTGAGTTTTCCCCACTGTGGGATAATAGCAAGCTTAATGAGGTAAAAATAATGGGGAAGATTGAGGAGTGGGATCGGCAGGGCATCCATTATCTCACACAGCTTTATAAGGCTGGGAGTTTAAAAACATTCCAGGAGCTAGTGATTGAATTTGCGATCCCCAACCGTTCATTCAACAGATACTTGCAGGTAGGGCACGCTCTAGACGCACAATTTAACAGTAAGGAGCCACTATGGAGCGATATGATTTCTGTGAGAAAACTGGTCGACTCAGATTCCACGAAAGGTCTGATCTCCGATATGTACAGTAGTTTAAGAATCTCGATCCAGGGGGATAGAGTGGAGGATAAAAACAGGAAGAAATGGGAGGATGAGGTTGGGATAATGTCAGACAGTCAATGGGAGTATGTATTGTCATCTAGACCCAGAGTTTCCCTCTCTCCATCACAGGTAGTGTCTCATTTATATCTGATATATAGGGTGTATTTTACACCATTAAAGATGTTTAGGATGGGGAGGAGGGAAGACTCGGGGTGCCAGAGGTGTGGAGGAGAGAGGGGAGATCTATTACACATGTTCTGGCGTTGCCCCAAACTGTATAGATATTGGAAAAGTATTGTGGACAGGATAAATTGTATTTTTAAGACATCACTGAGCATGGGTGCTAAGACCTGCCTACTAGGCCTAATGGAGGAGCAACAGCCCGCGAGAGATACACAGACCACAATAGTCAGGTGCCTGTTTCAAGGGAAAAAGCTTATAGCCAAGAATTGGCAGAGAAAAGAAACCCCGACGGTCGAAGAATGGGTGAAAGAAGTAAAAGGAGGAAGTTAGTAGAGAGAAACTCATATATAAGAAAAGAAGTAATCACAAAAAATTTGAGAAAATATGGAAGGATTGGGTGATGTGGGAGAAGCACAGAATGAATGGTGAGGGAGAATAAGGTTTAGAGGGGTTGGGGGGATGGGGGGGGTATGATGGTGGGGGGAGGGGGAGGGAATGGGGGAAAAAGAAGGGGGAACATTTTTGTATGTCCCTTCGGTAGAGGAGGGTATTTTATTGATGTTCCTGCTCTTTGCCTTTTTTGCGGACTGTTGTATAAATATGGTAAAAGTTGAGGACTATGCAAATGCTGGTTATGTCAGTCCCCAGAATGTGACCTGATCTGTCTTTTTTAATGTGAAATGTTTCTTTTCAATAAAGAGGATTTAAATTAAAAGAAAAAAAAAATATGTGCATTCAGTGTGCATAAGCTCTTGTATTTGAATGTGGGTGAACTGGTGGTCCGTGAACCTGACACAATATTAAATGCAACGTGTCATAACCAACAAATAAAATTTGATTACTATAATGTGCAAATGCTGTGCAATATAAATAATAATGTCTCTAACGTGCAATAAATACCAAATTAGTAACCATAATAGAAGACAAAAAATATATAATATTAGTATAAAGTGCTGGCGTATATAAACAACTACTATATAACAAAATGGAATTCTAAAGTGCTCTTGTGCCAGTGAAGGGATCCTTTGGATACTCTGGTGAGCTTTCCAGTGAAACAACACTCTGTGCGTGCCTTATTCGTGCTCCTATTATGACTGCACTCACCAGATCCTTCACCCCCTCCTGGGGTCATACACCTCCACAGTATGTGCCACTGTGTAGCAATGTGGGATAACACCGTCCTTAGTGTTGACTATGAGGAGATTCCATTTATGAAAGACGTCAGATGACCATCCAGATGACATCAGAGTGACGAAACGCATAGGGAAGAGTCAGCATACGCCCTTGCCTCATTTCCTGTCACAGAGGCTTGTGTCAGCAATATATGCTTTTATTATCCCTATTTCATTTGAGTACCTTTCTATGCGTTTGCACAATAAACAAATTTTATACAGTATCACGCTATTGGGGCTCCCTCTCTCTCTTTCATAAATGGAATCTCCTCATAGTCAACACTAAGGACGGTGTTATCCCACATTGCTACACAGTGGCACATACTGTGGAGGTGTATGACCCCAGGAGGGGGTGAAGGATCTGGTAAATGCAGTCATAATATGAGCACAAATAAAGGCACGCACAGAGTGTTGTTTCACTGGAAAGCTTACCAGAGTATCCAAAGGATCCCTTCACTGGCACAAGAGCATTTTAGAATTCCATTTTGTTATATAGTAGTTTATATACACCAGCACTTTATACTAATATTATATATTTTTTGTCTTATATTATGGTACTAATTTGGTATTTATTGCATGTTAGAGACATTATTTATTTATATTGCACAGCATTTGCACATTATAGTAATCAAAGTGTATTTGTTGGTTATGACACGTTGCATTTAATATTGTGTCAGGTTCACGGACCACCAGTTCACCCCATTCAAATACAAGGGCTCATGCACACTGAATGCACATATTAATAAACACATACTTGGCCTCCATACTAAATATTTTAATTAACTGTGCACATATATTTGAGTAAGACTCAACTAATTACTACCCACCAGGAATACCTATCACACACCATCCCCTTTACACCTCTGGGAGGCCCCATCTCCTGACTATGAGGTCGAAAACCTCCTGATTGAGTGTACCCAATCGGCCTCTCAGCTGCGTTTGGCTGAGGAAATCGGTCACTACATTCTCTTCCCCCCCTTAGGAACACTGCAGAAAGAGAAAGAGCATTGGCTTCTACCCAGCCGAGGATCTCGGATGCTAGGTTTAACAGGACCCCGCTTCTTGTGCCACCTTGCTTGTTCATATAAGCAATGACCGAGGAGTTGTCTCAACGCACCTGGATATGTTGTCCCAGGAGGTCCCCTTTGAAGGCTTATAGTGCCAGTCCTACTGCCTTTAGTTTTTTCCAGTTAGACGGCCTCTTTAGTACCTCTTTTTTCACAACCCCTGCGCCAACTGGGATCCCACGTGTGCCCCCCAGCCTCTGCCGCTTGCGTCCGTGGTAATCACTCTGGACACTGGAATGATCCACAAGCGCCCTTGTGACAGATTTATCTGCTTCCTCCACCACCAGAGGGATCTTTTGACCCGAGGAGGAACAGAAAACAGAGTGTCTAAAGACTCCTGGCTCTGGTCCCACATCCTTAGAACCAGGGCCTGCAAGTGACGGAAGTGTAGGCCTGCCCACTGGACTGCTGGATTTGCAGAGGTTAGTAGGCCGAGGGTTGACATGGCATCCCGTATTGAAACCTGCTGGTTGTTCTGAAGGGACACTACTGCTTGGTCCAGTTTCAGAATCTTTTCTGGTGGGAGAAAAACTTTCAGCTGAGTATAGTCCAGCAGGTATCCTAGATAGGAAATTTGTTGAGCTGGAACTAGGCTGGATTTTTCCAGGTTTAGTAGCCATCCTAACCCTATGTGTTTTTGTTAGTTCCAGATCCCTGATTACTGTAGTTGCTCTGAGGATGTTACGAATAGAAGTAGATCGTCTAGGTATGCAATAATTAATACCCCCGATTCACAGAAAGGCCATGGCCTCTGCCATGACCTTTGTAAATACTCGGGGTGACGAGGATAGGCCATATGGCAGCGCCTGAAACTACAGGTGAATGGTTTCTTCTTCTACCTTTACCACCAGGCGTAGGAACTTTTGAAAGGTTTCCGCAATGGGCACGTGGAGGTAAGCATCTTTCAAATCCAATGACACCATGTAACAGTTCTGGGGCAGTAAAGCCTTGACTGTGAATATCGATTCCATCCGGAACCTTTTGTAGACAATCACCTTGTTCAGGGGTTTCAGATTTAGAATTAATCTAACTTCCTGAGGGCTTTTTCCCTTCTTCTCTTGGAACTCTGCACACCAGATTTTGTTGCCTAGTTCCTTCAATGCTCTCAGGAGGGCCTCTGCTTTTGCCGTAAACTTGGGGAGAAGCGTTACTAACCTTCGACGTGGAGGGGGTTCTGTAAATTCTAGACAGTACCCCCTTCGTATGATCCCAAGGATGAATTGGTTGGGGGAAATTACTTCCCACTATGGAAGGAAGGCCCCCCAATCTTCCTCCCACTGTGACCACTGAGTGACTGGGTCTTACGGGGCTGTTCAGGAGGGCAAAAAAAAAAAAAAAAAAAAAAAAAAAAAATCGCTCCTCCTTTCCCCTACCCCTTTGGCTCCAAGTCTTTTTCCCCTGCTAAAAGCGGGGTTGTATTCTGCGATGCAGGTAAGGATTTAGGGGTAGAAAATAATAGAAACCTTCGCGCCAGTGGTGTCGATAGCAGATAATATATATGAATTACATATACTGGTGGTACATCTAGTAAGAAAACATTCCCAACAATAAAAAAATTGTGGAAATATATAAACAATCAGTGTAAGCTGCTCCCCAGTTTTTGAATAATCAAAAAAAATAGATAATCAAAAAAAGGAATGTAAGAAAGATAGGGGCCGCTAGATACCATAGTATTCAAGTGCTCCAAAAAAAGTTTTATATCTCCTGCATTACCAAAAAAATGGAAATGTAAGAAAGCTAGGGGGCGCTAGATACCATACTATTCAAGTTCTCTAAATAAATATATCTCCTGTGTTACCAAAAAAATGAAAATCATAATATTGACAAATCATAGTTAGATTACACATTGAAGTGCCCACATTAGTGAAAACATATATAGTGATTGATTGTCCACATAAAAAAGTGATTGAAGTAGTTGAAGTGATATCTTTCAATATTATCCCAATCTTGTTGCTGTAAACAAAAGGTTTTCCATCACCAAAGAAACAAACGAAAAGGAAAACACCTTGAAGTAGTAGATATCTGCTTACCAGATACCAATGACTCCTTTAGTTAAAAAGAGAGTCACTAGCGCTTGTGCAGGGTTGTGCCTGCTCACATGGATGGCCGGGCTGTGGTTGGTAATATAGGCATGGATCGTTCCCGTCAGGCTCATTCAAGATAGGATAAGGATACATCGGAAACAAAAACAGTCTCCATAGCGTAAAACCATTTATTAAAAAAGTAAACAAATTAAAAAGCCAAATGGCCGCTTACATTGGTGGGTGCCTACCCGGCACTGGGGCTGCTTGCATGTCAGGGTGACTTCGCAGTCAGAAAAAGCCTTTCATGTCTCCTCCACGCTGGCGTGCGTTCCAGCTTACACAGGGGGGCAGCCAAAGGATCCGGATGTTGTTGGATGATAGGACATGTGACCACGTACCTTTTGTTTACAGCAACAAGATTGGGATAATATTGAAAGATATCACTTCAACTACTTCAATCACTTTTTTATGTGGACAATCAATCACTATATATGTTTTCACTAATGTGGGCACTTCAATGTGTAATCTAACTATGATTTGTCAATATTATGATTTTCATTTTTTTGGTAACACAGGAGATATATTTATTTAGAGCACTTGAATAGTATGGTATCTAGCGCCCCCTAGCTTTCTTACATTTCCATTTTTTTGGTAATGCAGGAGATATAAAAATTTTTTTGGAGCACTTGAATATTATGGTATCTAGCGCCCCCTATCTTTCTTACAAGGATTTAGGGGTAGCCTGTAAGCCCTCAAACAGGGTTTTAAATGATTAAAAAGTTGACGACAATTCTTTAACTGATGCCACTAACCCTGACTCCTGCTCAGATGCTCTTTCATTAACTAGTGCATCAATACAGTCCTTACATAAGACCTTTTTCCAAGCCTCCCCCAGGGTATCCCTACAAGAGGTGCACTTTTTAGAGCTATGTGGGGGGTTTTTCTCTGAAGCTTTCTGAAATACATAGAAAAAACAAACACCCGTCAATATCCCCACAAGACACTCACATAGAGATACAACCATGGGGAGAGCCCAGTCCCTCCTAGAGAATGAGGGACTTGGTCTCCCCCCCACCTCTGCCCACCTAGAGGGGTTGCTTCCCCTCCCCCACTACAGGAACCATGAGGGGGGGAGGGAAATTCTTAGTTGGGGGGGAAACCCTTCCCCAGGGTACCCTTACCTTAGGATGGCTGGAGCTGGCATCGCTGAGCGCTGTCTGAGCATCTGCTTCTGACATGCTGGTGGAGCGGCCTGTGGAGCCTTCTCACCGCCTGTGCTTTGTATGGACTCTGTCCAGCCTGTGCCTGGCCCTCTATCAGTGCTGCGTGACCAGGAACCGGAAGTCGCGGGTCAAAGGAAACACATCCGCTCCCCCCCCGCCGAAAATTACGTCACCCGCCGACCGGCACGCCTGGTTCCATCTGCGGCCTGTACACTGCACAGGGGGGACTGAGATGTCTCCTGCAAACAGCCCTGTGGCTGTGAAAGAGGGCCCCCTGGACTTCGACCAGCGCTCAGGGAAGCAAGGGAGGCAGACAAGATGCGGCCAGTAAGTACCCTGCCGCTGCCCTAGAGAACCCCTGTCTCTTAGGTAGGGACTTTGCAAAATACAGCCCCCAGTCTCCTAGCACAATGTCTCCCCACCGAGGGAAACACAAATAACTGAGGCTGGCAGGGGGAGGTGAAAATTTATGAGGGCTGGTGCAGTGTTTCCAAGGAAGAGGAGGAGCCAAGGTCTCTCAATGTGGCTGTCCTGAAAGACGGGGAGGGAAAATTCAAATGACAAATTTTTTACATTTTTTTTTTATTGCATTTTAGTGTTAATATGAGATCTGAGGTCTTTTTGACCCCAGATCTCCTATTTAAGAGATCCTGTCATGCTTTTTTTCTATTACAAGGGATGTTTACATTCCTTGCAATAGGAATAAAAGTGACACTTAAAAAAAAAAAAAAAAGGTAAAATAGGAAAAAAAAATAATTTTAAAAATCGCCCCGTCCCGCCGAGCTTGCGGCCAGAAGCGAATGCATACGTGAGTAGCGCCTGCATATGAAAACGGTGCTCAAACCACACATGGGAGGTGTCACTGCGATCAGTTGAGCTAGAGAAATAGTTCTAGCCCTAGCCCTCTGTAACTAAAAACATGCAACCTGTAGAATTTTTTAAAAATCGCCTATAGAGATTTTTTAAGGGTAAAAGTTTGTCGCCATTTCACAAGCGGGCACAATTTTAAAGCGTGACATGTTAGGTATCAATTTACTCGGCATAACATTATCTTTCACAATATAAAAAAATTGGGCTAACTTTACTGTTGTCTTATTTTTTCATTCAAAAAAAGTGTATTTTTTTCTAGGGTGGTCGAAAAATATATAATGTTTGGGGGTTCTAAGTAATTTTCTAGCAAAAAAAACTGTTTTTAACTTGTAAACACCAAATGTCAGAAAGAGGCTCGGTCCTTAAGTGGTTAAGTAAAACAACCTCCTGGGCCAATTCAGTGTGATGAGGATCACTGGAATGCCCTTAATCGCAATCCTGTGAAGTAGATGACGGACAGAAAGACAGATTAGAATGAACTCACTCCACTGCATCATCAATGCATCCACTGCAAAGGCTCAAGAAACCCTGGACCTGGCAACAAACCTGTCCAGTTTGCTGTTGAATATGGACACCAGCAAATCCACCAACTGTGGCAAAAGGCTTGAAACACCTCCAGACAGAGAACCCATTCCCCTGGATCCAGATGCTGGCAAACTGAGAAAGTCTGTCAATTTTCCAAGTCTGGAGTGTGGGCGGTGGTCAGGCCCGAAAAACGCAGTTCTGCTCAAGAGAGAATCAATTGCACTTCCTTGTGTTGAGCCCTTGATGACTGATTATAGAGAAAACTAGCATTGCAGGGGCAACCAGATTGCTCCGAGATCTAGAATGTTGATGAGAGGATAAGCTTCCTCCATTACCAAAGTCCAGAGCGAGGGTCAAGGACTGCTATTTTGGCATCTGTAGTGAAAACCTTCTACGGCCATGGAGGAAAGGGCATCCCTAACTGAAGCACTAGAAGAAAGAAAAAAGGAAAAAAGTGGAGAGACGCAACACATAAAATAAGCTTCTCAGTAGACAGAAGAGTTCCATCACCTAAAGACATGGGGGATGTCCTTGTAGCTTTAGGGTTTAGTAGTAGGGTTTAAGTTATGTGAAAGTCCCAGAAGAGGCCATCTCTACGCAATGCTGGTGGCCAATCTCCTGAAAGTAGCGGCATTTAACCCAGAGACAGAAGAAAAAAGGGGGAACATTCTTGAAATGGGTTACTGCCCCTGACAGACATGACCACGAGGAGATAGGTGGTGGCTGACGCCGCTCTGTTTTTACACAGCCTATCATTCAGAGCAGGTCACTCCTGAGCCGGTTTCAGAATTGTCCATTGCTGCCTCACACACCCCTCGGATGTGACGTGCCATAGCCCTCTATTGATCGCATATGCTGATTTTAGAGCATCTTTAATATAAGTGAGCCATTTTATTCATGTAATAAAATACCATTTTTAATGGGATCCCACGCGCCTGTTCTTCTGTTTTTGTGCTAGCTATGATCAGCCCGGATCATTGGAGAAAGCTGTGGGATCCTATGACTGTTAATACTGTGATTTTTCCTCTCTGACTTTGGACTATTGTCTCTACACATCAGGGATTTCGAACTGATGTACTACTGTGGTGGTTTGTTTGTATATGCATGTAAAGCGGAGTTCCACCCTGAAATTTTTTATTCCATAAATCAGACTCCTTTAAACCTATAAAGAAATATTTGGAGGAAAAAATGTTTTTATACTTACCAGTAACGTCCTGTTGCTATGTAGTCCTCCTAATCTGCCACTTCCTGAGCCGCGGAGCTCCTCCCTCGCCTGTGCTCCTGGGAACTTCCTCCCTCGGCTGTGCTCCTGGGAAATGCGAGTCATCCTTTCCCAGGAGTCTGTTGGCAGTACTGTGAGCAAAAGGACAGGAAATAACGCGATTTAAGGCTGTTGCCATAACAGGGAGGGACCTTCCTCCATCACCGCCAGTTATGGCAACTTTACAAATAATCAGCGATACGGCCGCCAGTGAATCACGTATACGCGAGATCGAGAGGTGCATGTTGGGTCCAATGCTTATCCTGGAAGAGTTATCGATTGTGCTTCACATGCCCACAATCATGATGGCAACGGCCAGAACAGGAGGTACAAACTTGTGAGTATAAAATATACAGTATCTCACAAATGTGAGTATACCCCTCACATTTTTGTAAATATTTTATTATATCTTTTCATGTGACAACACTGAAGAAATTACACTTTCTACAATGTAAAGTAGTGAGTGTACAATAGAGCTGCACAATCAATCGTTAAAAAAAACGTGATCTTGATTCACCCCCTCTGACGATCTCTCCTGCTTAGTTTGCCGATTCTTTCATATAAACAAGTGGAGAGATTATCTCCTCACTCAGCTGTCAAAAGAAAGCATCTGAGCAGTCTGCCAAGTTTAGAACTTGAAACATTGTAACTAACTTCCTTCTTAGATCAAAGGGAAACAACTTCTGTGTAAACAAATAATCTGGGCAATCTACCAAGTTTTAAACAATGTAAATGCAGAAAGTTTAACCAATTAAGTCTAAACATTTTTCTCACACTTCTTTCTTAGAGCCCTTTCACACTGCCTGGGGCGGTTTGCAGGCGTTATTGCGCTAAAAATACCGCCTGCAAACCGACCCAAAACAGCCTCTACTGTTTGTAGAGTGTGAAAGCCCGAGGGCTTTCACACTGAAGCGGTGCGCTGGCAGGAGAAGAAAAAAACTCCTGCAAGCCGCATCTTTGGAGCGGTGAAGGAGCGGTGTATTCACCGCTCCTAAACTGCTCCTGCCCATTGAAATCAATGGGGCAGCGCGGCTATATCGCGACAATACCACGGCTATAGCCGCGCTATGCGAGTAGTTTTAACCCTTTTTCAGCCGCCAGCGGGGGTTAAAACCGCACCGCTAGCGGCCGAATACCGCCGCAAAAACGACGGTAAAGCAGCGCTAAAAATAGCGCTGTTTTACCGCCGACGCCCCCACCGCCCCAGTGTGAAAGCAACCTTAAAGTGGATGTAAACCCAAATTTTTTTTTTTATATATATATCATACTGTAGAGTATAAGATTCCCTATCATTTGAGCCCAGTCTTGCCACACAGTGTTAATCCATCTCTGAGCAATCCTCTTTTATTGTTCAGTGAGAAAAATCTTGACAAACTGAGAAAAACTTTGTCAAATACTCCCCCTTGCTGTGAGTGACAGCCTAAGACACAGGCATTATTTTTTAATTCCCACCCCCACTCCTTTCTTCAGCAGCTCTGCAAGGATTGGCTGTTCCACACCTCAGCATGATTTGGCACGCTGAAGTCGTGTGGTTACTTTCCTGTCTTTTCACTGGATGTTAGAGATCATAGCAGAAGTTCAGTGTTAGAAATAAACAGGAGAAAATGCATATTGACAAGGAGTGTAGAGGTGGGCGGGGAGTCTACTGACATCACAACTCCACCCACCGAGCTCCAGACAACACACCCACCCACAGAATCTGCAGTTTTTCGGGTCTAATAACAGACAGAGGGGAGATATTTAACAGGTAAGGATACATGCAGGAGGCATGTATATCTCTATAGATAACCCCCATGGCAGTAGTTTAGAAAGGATGACATTGGCTTTACATCCACTTTAAGTTAAAATCAATATTTTTAGCTAGATTATTACTTATTACTTGGAACCCCCAAACATTATATATATATATATATATATATATATATATATATATATATATATATATATATATATATATATATATATATATATATATATATATATATATATATATATATATATATATATATATATATACACACACACACACATACATATACATACACACACATATATACATACACACACACAGAGACCCTAGCGAATAAAATGGCAATTGCTGCAATATTTTATGTCACACTGTATTTGCCCAGCGGTCTTTCAAATGCAATTTTTGGGAAAAAATACACTTCAATAAATAAAAAAACGAAACAGTAAAGTTAGCACAATTTTTTTTTTTTTTAATGTGAAAAATGAGGTTACGCCGCGAGAATCGCGAGAGAATCGTGATCTATCCTCTAAGCAAAAAAACGTGATTCTCATTTTAAGCAGAATCGTGCAGCTCTAGTGTATAGCTTGTATAACAGTGTCAATTTGCTGTCCCCTCAAAAGAACTTAACACAGCCATTAATAGCTAAACCACTGGCAACAAAAGTGAGTACACCCCTAAGTGAAAATGTCCAAATTGGGCCCAAAGGGTCAATATCTTGTGTGGCCACCATTATTTTCCAGCACTGCCTTAACCCTCTTGGGCATAGAGTTCACCAGAGCTTCACAGGTTGCTACTGGAGTCCTCTTCCACTCCTCCATAATGACATCACAAAGCTGGTGGATGTTAGAGACCTTGCACTCCTCCACCCTCCATTTAAGCATACCCCACAGATGCTTAATAGGGTTTAGGTCTGGAGACATGCTTGGCCAGTCCATCACCTTTACCCTCAGCTTCTTTAGCAAGGCAGTGGTCGTCTTGGAGGTGTGTTTGGGGTCGTTATGTTGGAATACTGCCCTGCAGCCCAGTCTCCGAAGGGAGGGGGATCATGCTCTGCTTCAGTATGTCACAGTACGTGTTGGCATTAATGGTTCCCTCAATGAACTGTAGCTCCCCAGCCCGGGCAGCACTCATGCAGCCCCAGACCATAACACTCCCACCACCATGCATGACTGTAGGCATGACACACTTGTCTTTGTACTCCTCACCTGGTTGCCACCACGCACGCTTGGACACCATCTGAACCAAATAAGTTTATCTTGGTCTCATCAGACCACAAGACAAGGTTCCAGTAATCCTTGTCGTTAGCCTGCTTGTCTTCAGCAAACTGTTTGTGGGTTTTCTTGTGCATCATCTTTAGAAGAGGCTTCCTTCTGGGAAGACAGCCATGCAGACCAATTTAAAAAGCAGTGTGCGGCATATGGACTGAGCACTAACAGGCTGACCCCCCACCCCTTCAACCTCTGCAGCAATGCTGGCAGCACTCATACGTCTATTTCCCAAAGACAACCTATGGATATGACACTGAGTATGTGCACTCAACTTCCTTGGTCGACCATGGCGACCATGGCGAGGCCTGTTCTGAGTGGAACCTGTCCTTTTAAACCGCTGTAGGTTCTTGGCCAACGTGCTGCAGCTCAGTTTTAGGGTCTTGGCAATTTTCTTATAGTCTAGGCCATCTTTATGTAGAGCAACGATTCTTTTTTTCAGATCCTCAGAGTTCTTTGCCATGAGGTGGCATTTTGAACTTCCAGTGACCAGTATGAGAGAGTGAGAGCAATAACACCTAATTTAGCACACTTGCTCCCCATTCACACCTGAGACCTTGTAACACTAAGCCCCCCCCCCCCCCGAGAGGGAAAATGGCTTATTGGGTCCAATTCATTCACTTAGAGGTGTACTCACTGTTGTTGCCAGCGGTTTAGACATTAATAGCTGTGTGTTGAGTTTTTTTGGAGGGGACAGCAAATTTACACTGTTATACAAGCTATACACTCACTACTTTACATTGTAGCAAAGTCTCATTTCTTCAGTGTTGTCACATGAAAAGATAATAAAATAAATTTACAAAAATGTGAGGGGGTGTACTCACTTTTGTGAGATACTGTATATTTTAGCAACATCCACCATTAAACTTTTATAATCTTTTTTAATGTAATAATGCATTATGCTCGGATCAATTAAAAAGAAGGTGACCAGAAATCCGCTTTAACCCAGACGTAATTATTTAAACAAGCCCATGTCCTGTACAATCAGGAAAAGATAAAATAATGAAAAAAAAAAAAAAAAAAACAACACACTGCAAAAAAGAAGATGCTACAGAAGTTATGCAAAAGCTTGTTGTTTAACCACTTCAGTCCCGGAAGGATTTACCCCCTTCTTGACCAGAGCGTTATTTGCGATTCGGCACTGCGTAGCTTTAACTGACAATTGCGCGGTCGTGCGACGTGGCTCCCAAACAAAATTGACGTCCTTTTTTTCCCACAAATAGAGCTTTCTTTTGGTGGTATTTGATCGCCTCTGCGATTTTTATTTTTTGCGCTATAAACAAAATAAGAGCGACAATTTTGAAAAAAACGCATTATTTTGTACATTTTGCTATAATAAATATCCCCCAAAAATATATAAAAAAAACATTTTTTTTCTTCAGTTTAGGCCGATCGTATTCTTCTACATATTTTTGGTAAAAAAAAAAAAAAAAATCGCAATAAGCGTTTATTAATTGGTTTGCGCAAACATTATAGTGTTTACTAAATAGGGGATAGTTTTATGGCATTTTTATTAATAATTTTTTTTTTACTAGTAATGGCGGCGATCAGCGATTTTTATTGCGACTGCGACATTATGGTGGACATGTCGGACATTTGACACATTTTTGGGACCATTGTCATTTATACAGCGATCAGTGCGATTAAAAATGCACTGATTACTGTGTAAATGACACTGGCAGTGAAGGGGTTAACCACTAGGGGGCGGGGAGGGGTTAAGTGTGTCCTAGGGAGTGATTACTAACTTTAGGGGGATGGGCTGTGTGGCTGACGTCACTGATTTCTGCTCCGATGACAGGGAGCAGAGATCGAGTGACACTTGTCACTAGGCAGAACAGGGAGATGCTGTTTACAACGGCATCTCCCCTTCACCCGCTCCGTGAGGCGATCGCGGGTCTCCCCACGGCGATCGAGTCCGCGGGACCCGCGACCCGACTCACGGAGCTCCCGGCTAGCGCGCGCGCCGCCGGCGGCGCACGGGCACGGCGGGAAATTCAAATGGACGTACAGGTACGCCCATTTGCCCAGCCGTGCCGCTCTGCCGACGTACATCGGCGTGCGCCGGTCGGCAAGCGGTTAAATAAGCTTGGTCTTACATCCTAGGCTCTCAGCTTACATGGTGCAGAAAATGCAATTTAGTGTCCAATCTATTGCTCGAAACACATTTAGGCATTTTCTTTGGGACCTTTTTTTTAATGAGTCATTTAAAAGTTAATTTAAAGCACATATGCAGTACTTGTGCTATTCTTTTTTATGATCAGGCAGAAGAGAGCCTATGAAATTTGAAAGCAGCACAGCACAAATATTTTACATATTATATTATTTAACACAAGACTGCCCTACTTAGTCTGACTCATAACTGAATTAGTCAAGTCAGTCTCCCTACTCACGATGGCTTGTGGCAGGCAGGGCTGCCAGAATGAAGGTACATATGAAAGGTCATGGAAGATTTAGTTATGGCTGAGTCACTGTGTTTCCAAGCCACACTCACTATTGGGGATAAAATTGTAAGGGTTTGAATTACACAACCATGTAAAAGGAGTCATCAGGCCCAGTGGTAAAGTATTTGTAAAAGTCCCAATGTCCCTTTCAGAAATGTTCTGCAGGTTTCAAATGTCAAAATAAGAATACCTATATCTACTTTTTTTTTTACACTGTCACATAACTAGAATTCCTGCTTAGTGCAGGTAAGAGTGGTACGTGTGTTGATTGGGAATGCCACCTAGGAGCTCCTACATAATAGTTGGATTCCCGTTGTCAAGAATACCTATCGTGACAAGTATACCCATTAGCAGAAGGAGAACAGCTGTTCAAGAGAAGAGTCGGAGCTGTTCTGCAGATGTTTACACCTGCTTTCTTATGTATGAAGACATTTGTGCTTAGGAGGAAGTGTCCTACATGCATGATCCTGCCTACTATTTAGGTGCGGGGACCTGACAACAAGCAGAGAGACAATCTCATTCACTTGCAGTAATACGACATAGTTGGCCTGATGCCAGAACTGGAGATTAGGTGGGTAATCGAGCAGGATCAACAGATAAAATCTAACTATACATAAAGAAGCAGAAATGTATTCAAAAACATGGTGAATTGTTAAAAATAAAGGAAAGAGCAGTTTTGAGTGGAATTCCACATTAAAGGAGAAGTCAGCTCTTTTGGCCATACTTCTGTGGCTCACAGGAGTCCACTTAGTTCTGCACTCCTGTGATCCAGATTCAGCAACAGCAGGCTAAAGCCCGCTGTCAGCTGACATTACACAGCCAGTCCAGGCTCGGCAGGGATCCCAACAATGATGGAACCCGTCCAGATTCCAGATCTGAAGTTGGCTAAGCTTTTCATCACGCCACCGAGAGCCTAGCCGGCCGCTCCTGCCCCCTCCACAGCCCAGAGCTCCACTGAGCACTGGAGGAGCAGAGCACAGAGCGGTGACTGGCAGTCTTTGGTCGCTCTGTTCTTGGTGTAGAGGAGGCAGGGGACAGCAGCATCATCAAATCGATGCTGCTTCCACCTAGGTAAGCATGTATTCTTTTTTTCTTACCGCGCACTTCTCTTCTAGCCTAGCTACGTTTCATGCAAATTCCAATATCTCTCAACCCATCATTTAGTGACTTTAACCATCATACTGAAGGACCAAACAGGGAGGTGCAAAGAACTGGGTTGAATCAAACATTTTACACTAAAGGTTGAGATTGTAGGTTTTTTTTCAGATTTTATCCTCTGAAAAGATGAGTGAGTTACCGTTGTTGTTCGATTTTGTACATTTGAAACACCACAGCTTTTATGTTCTGTTTTTATCCTTTACTATAGAGGAGGAAACCACTCTAGGAAGATGGACTACTTATTTATCCTGATCCAAAGCCCCTTTCCTTTTTTGAAAAAGGTCATCCTTTAGTAAATCAGCATTCACCATTACAAAAACAGATTTGCAACACATGCAGGATCCTCTAAAGCCCCCTCCTGGCTAATTTATTTTTTGCTAAATTAAAAAAGACCGAAAATGTTGAGAAAAATAAAAAATAAAAAACACGTTTTTCTTCGTTTCTGTTATAAAATTTTGCAAATAAACAATCTTTCTTCATAAATTTAGGCCAAAATGTATTCCGCTACATTTCTTTGGTGAAAATAATCCAAATCATTGTATATTATTTAGTCAGTAGGAAAGTTATACAGCCTACAAACTGTTATATATCTGAAAAGTGATCAATCCTAATGTACTTGCACCCCATCTCATTTTTTTGAGGCCCAAAAATGTCAGGACAGTACAGTTATCCCCCAAATGACCCCATTTTGGAAAGTAGATAGTCCAAGGTATTTAGTAGGAGGCATGGCACATGGCAACGGCAGCAAGCCGGTACACTGATCAGTCATCGAGCAAGTGACTGATCGCACCCGAGGGGACCTAATATGACGTCCACTCAAAATGGTAAAGCCACAGCCCGGCCGTCATTCTGCTAGACTAGATGGGAAGGTGTTAACATTTCCACAATGTGCAGTCATTGCACAGCTGCTGAAATGTATGTAGACACTGTACTGTACCATATGATCACCATGAGCAATCACAGCTAGCAACACAATTGTACACAATGGATGGCTTGAAAGGAAGCCATCCATTGTTTACAATGATCATGTGACCTGCTGTGATTGGTTACATGGCATCGGCAGCAGGCCGGTGCAGTGGTCAGTCATTGGCTGTGCCCCATGGACACAGCCAGTGACAGATCGTGCCACAGCGCAGCCCCACGATCCAGGAGAACTTCATATAACGTCCACCCGCATCAACACGGGGCCCGCCCAGCCGTCAATTGACTATAGGCTGGGTGGGAAATGGTTTAAGTGGTTCTAAACTTTTTTCTTTTTTTTAAACTGAATACATTCCTTATATTAATGTTAAAAATGTCTGACAGACTCACCCGGAACAGAGGCTTTTGGAGGAGACTGAATGCTAGCCTCTTGCCTACCGAATATAGGCCTTTGAGGCATTTGAGGGAGCTACAAGCATTTAGGAAGATATTCTGTTATGTACTGCAAAAGGACATTATTAAGGAGGCCATGATGGTCTCTGCCAGCTTGGGACTCAGTGGACAGATGTATGTGAAAGGAATGCTGATTAATGAGATCTGGAAAGCCTGGATCTTTCACCAAATGTTTATTGTGCTCATTAACACACCTTTGTCTCCTAGCAAACTATTGGGGGATGTGTTTATACGTATTGTGTATTGTAAGTTGAGTGAGAAGACGGCAAGTCTACCCTCAAAGGAAATATCTCTGAGTCACCAATTCTGGGTAAATGATTAGATAGATAACTAGCTCATGTTAATTAGGTTCCTGGTTACAGGTGTATTGTTAGAGTAATATGAGCAGGAGGGGGGGGGGGGGGGGACCTCCTCTTCAGCTGTATACAAGACTGTATTCTTGTTCTAATAAACAGTCCATGTTCAGCAACCAAACGAGTATTGTCTTGATTGTGGCTGTTAGCGGTTGGAATATCTGATATCTATATTCAGACTGGGAGGAAGCGGTATATGACGAAAGCACTCAAGCGGAGTGTGGGACGTTTCTTTACAGCGTCCTACTACCTGTTCGCTATCCCCCTCCTCCCTCCCCCGTCCCTAAATACAATGCTGTGAAAAAGTATTTGCCCCCTTTCTGATTTTTTTGCATATTTGTCAAACTTAAATGACTCAGATCATCAAACAAATTTTATTATTACACAACGATAGCCCGAGTAAATACAAAATGCAGTTTTTAAATGATAGTTTTTTTATTAAGGCAAAAAAGCTGTCCAAACTGGTTTGGCTTTATGTGAAAAAGTAATTGCCCCCTAAACCTAATAACTGGTTGTGCCACCCTTGGTGTCACCAAGTGCAATCAAACGTTTACGAAAACTGGCAATGAATCTTTCACATTGCTGTAGAGCAATTTTGGCCCACTCTTGGCAGAATTGTTTTAATTCAGCCACATTGGAGGGTTTTCCAGCATGAATGACCTTTGTAAGGTCATGATGCAGCATCTCAATTTGATTTAAGTCCGGGCTTTGAATAGGCCACTATAAAACCTAAATTTTGTTTTGTTTAAACCATTTGGAGGTGGACTTGCTGTTGTGCTTCGGATCATTGTCCTGCTGCATAACCCAAATGCACTTGAGCTTGAGGTCACGAACCGATGGCCGGACATTCATGGTTCCATCAATTATGGCAAGTCGTCCAGGTCCTGAAGCTGCAAAGCAGCTCCAGACCATCACGCTACCACCATCATGTCTGACTGTTGGTTTGATGTTCTTGTTAAGAAATGCTGTATTATTTTTATGTCAAATGTAACAGAATGCACGCCATCCAAAAAGTTAAATTTTTGTCTCAGTCCACAGAATATTTGCCTAAAAGTCTTTGGGATAACCAAGATGTTTTTTGGTAAATGTGAGATGAGCCTTTGTGTTCTTTTTGGTCAGTAGTGGCTTTGGCCTTGGGACTCTCCCATGGATGCCATTTTTGCCCAGTCTCTTTATTGTTGAATCATGAACACTGATCTTACCTGAGGCAAGTGAAGCTTGCAGTTATTTGGATGTTGTTCTGGGTTCTTTTATGACCTCCTGGATGAGTCGTCGTCATGTTTAATTTTTGTAGGCCGGCCACTCCTGGGAAGGTTCACCACTGTTCCAAGTTATCTCCATTTGTGGAGAATGGCTTTCCCCGTGTTTCCCTGCAGTTCCAAAGCCTTATAAATGGCTTGGAAACCCTTCCTAGACCAATACATGTTTGTTTCTAATCTGTTCTTGAATTTTTTTAGATTGTGGCATGATGTGTGGCTTTTTGTGATCTGTTAGCGTGCTTCACTTCGTCAGATAAATTCTATTAATTGTAATCAGGCTTGGGTGTGGCAAGTAAAATTTAACTCAGCTTTCCAAAAAATTGTGGTTAATCACAGTTCATTCATGATTCCGCATGGGAGGGGGCAATTCATTTTTTACATAGGGCCAGACAGCTTTTTCCCTTAATAAATTAAATAATTTAAAAACTGCATCTTCGATATACTATGGTTATCTTTGTGTTATATTAAAATTTGTTTGATGATCTGAATCATTTAAGTGTGAGAAAAAAAGAAAATGCAAAAAAAATAAATAAATCAGGAAGGAGGAAATACTTTATTCACAGCACTGTACTTGACTTCTCTCACCGCTCCAGTGCCATGCTGTCTGCAGCACTGCTCTCCTCTCTTCCTGGTCTCAAAGGAGACAGAGCAGCGGAAGCCGTAGGTTGGCAAAACTCCTGTGACAGGGGAGCGGGGGCATGGCTTGCCTGCACTATGTGTGTTTATAGAAGAAAATGGCCCGTCTCGGGAGAACACCCTCACTAGTACTTCCCTAGCTTGATGAAGAGGCACTCAGAAGGAGTGGACAGTGCCAGTGGGGGAATAGCAAAGAGGAGGTAAGGAACCACTCTTTGGAATATCCTTGCCTAGGGCAGGTAAGTATAAACACTTTTTAATTTTAATATAAAAAAAAAATTCAAGTTAGACTTACCGGTAGCTTGTTTTCCAATTGTTTTCAGGTCAGCACCCAAAAGATCATCGCTCCTCCTCCCGCAGGAAACACCACAATCAAATCTTTATCAGGAAGCCTCCACGTTGCTTCCATCAGTTGTTTGTAGAGAACTTCCAGCCCCGGCTGCAACACATAAGCGACAGTTACATCATTATATAACAGTATTACAGCAACAGAACAAAAGGGCTGGTTACTGCTGTCCTGAAAGACTATTGGAAAACAAGTTACCGTAAGTCTAACTTGAATTTTCCCAAAACGTCTTTCAGGACAGCACCCGAGAGAATAATCGAGACTTACCCGATTTAGGGTGGGACAAAAAGCCTGTAAGACTTTCCTTTCCGAAAGCCTGATCCCCAGCCGTCAGCAGGTCTAATTCGTCCATGTAGCTGCCTTACAGATTTGTTCGGGGGTGGCACCAGCTTTTTCTGCCCAACTCACCGCCAAAGCTCTTGTACAATAAGCCCGAATACCAACTGGACTCTCTTGGCCTGTAAAGGAATAGGCCTCTGAGATAGCCACTCTCAACCATCTGGCAAATGAAACAAATAATGCGTCCGAACACCTAAAGTCCTTAGTGGCTTCCAGGTAACTTAAACCTGCTCTTTTAACATCCAAGATATGGAATTCTTCTTCCTTCTTACCCGATGGATTAGAGCAAAACATAGGAAGAATCATCTTCTGAGTTTGATTTTGGACCGAAGCGACCTTCAGCAAAAAATTAGGATCTGTCTTCAGAACAATTCGGTCTGAAGAAAATAGAAAAAAGATGGCACTTCTCTGGTTTGACCGAAAAACAGCAGTTCGTCCGGATAAGGAATCACTGAAATTCCTTCTAGACGCAAAGGTGCCAAAGCTTCGGCCATTACCTTTGTGAACACTCTTGGGGACGATGACAGACAAAAATGGGAGTGCTCTGAACTGCCTCAGATATTTCTGGGACCTGGCGGCAATGAGTATGTGGAGGTAGGCATCCTGTAAATCTATTGATGCCATGTAGCACCCTTGGCTCAAAAGGTTTCTTACTGAGAAAATAGAATCCATCCCAAATCTTCTGTACTCTACCGATCAATTTAGCATCTTGAGATTTAGGATGAGACGGAACTTTCCTGAGGGTTTCTGAACGAGGAATACGTGCAAGTAGAAACCCTGGAAGAACTCCCCTGTAGGGACCAGAACAATGACTCTCTGGAATTTCAGTTCCTAGATTAGCGACTTCATGGCGAGAGCCTTGGCTGGATCCCTTGGTGCGTTTTTCAACAAGAATCTTTTTGGAAGTTCTTCCGTGAATTTGATCATGTATCACGTTTATTGTTTGCAATAAACTGGTTTGATGCAATGCCTCTCCACTGTGGAAGTAACTCCTAGAGTCTTCCCCCGACCAAGAGGGAGGAGTCACTGCAGCTTTCCGGAAGTCGCAGGAGGATTGAAGAGCACTCCACTCCCACCTTTGGGCTTCTGTAAATACCATGGTTTCCTTTTGCTCTGCGTTTTTTCCTTTGTGCTGTCCTATTTGAGGCCATAAAAAACACACTTACAGGTCTGCACTTGCTTCTTCTTGACCGGAAATGATTTCTTTTTATCAGCCGTTTGGTTCTGAACTAGAATTCATTCTTGACCAAACAGCAAATCCCCTGCAAAGGGAATGCTACACAGCCTGTTTGATGCCGCGTCCCCGGGCCAGGTTTTTAGTCATAAGGCCCTCCTAGCAGAGTTCGTTAATACTGCGGACCTGGCCGACATGTGTATAGATTCTGCCGAGGCATCTGCAATATATGATATTGCTGCAGATAAAGTTGTAAAGGAGTCCAAAATCTCCTGTTTTGGGGAATCTGCAGTAACATGGGCTTTCATCTGGTTATTCCAGTGTTCTAAATTCCTAGCAACGCATGTCGTTGCCATTGCTGGCTTCAGATTGTTCATCACTGATTGCCAGGCTCTTTTAAGAAGCAGGTCCATCCTCTTATCCATGGGCTCCTTTAGTGTGCCCATATCTTTAAAAGCGAGGTCAGTAAATTTTGAGACCTATGAGAAAGCGGAATCCAGTCTTGTTCCAGTTAGTCAGGATTTTCCTCAAAAATGAGAATCTTCTCTTGTAAACCCGAGAAAAAAAATGGGTTACACAAATAATAGGCAAAACCCTGCGAGCCACTTACGGATGAATGCCTACAAAATGGTGAGTAATTAGTCTTAAGTGGAGACCAGCTGCAAACACTCAATCACGTTCCATAATCGTGCAAAGTGGGGATCGGAGACCGGGGAGCTCAATAGCGTGTTTCAATGTGGACGACATCTGAGTTAAAAGACAGACACAAAGACTGCAATGAAGATTTGACAGATTCATATTAGGTGTTCCGGACTGGACTGGTATAGTGGATCTGTACCATGTATCAAGATTTGAGAGCATTGGAAGTCTGTACAGCTGGTTCCGAATGAGCACAGGAGTGGCTCCAAGGCTTTGTCTGACATAGTTTAATCGCTGTGTCACACACAGGAAGGTGAGCATATACACCTGTGGGGGCGGCCGGAAGACACCATAGCATGCTTCTTGGTGACACACGTTTGGAAGAAAGGATATGTGAAATTCACTATATTTTCGGACTATTTTTTGGGCACTTATATATTATTGAATATACACTGTTTTTGGACTTTATTTCATTCACCAGTTGTTATATTCCTTTACAATATATTTGATTCATTTTTTAAGTGATATGTTCTTTCAATTTTGATCACTCACATTTTGTGTTTTATATATCACTGTGCACTTTATACTCCAGCACCTGGGGGTTTTTCACCTAAGCACATTATATGATAACACCCATGTTGTTTATGTTTATTATTACCCCACTTTGATTGAAGTGATTTGTTCTAGCGCAGACACATTGTTTTATTTTTAAAAAAAATGGGTTCTCTGGTTCCAGCAATTCTTTTTTGTTCAGGTCTGATTATTAAATGGACCTGAAAAGTAAGGCCTTTTGAGTCTCCCAAACCTGCGTAAATGCAGTCATGCAGGGAGAGCTCCTTTTCCTCCTCTATCCCCAAGGATTACTTTCAGAAGTCCTCCAACCTCTTCTAGTGACATCTTGTACCTAGCGGCGGCATCCGTTTAATTTTCCTCCTCCTCTGAATTTGTTCCATCTGGAGCGAGGGAAGCAGGTTCTTGGGAAGTGTCCTGGGAGATCAGACCCCCTGACAGTATTAGGGAGCCCCCTTGGGATCCTGAAGATGGCTGCGGAGCCCTAGGTTTGACCTAAAGGCTTGAAAAGTGGCACGGAGCTCATTCTTAATGGTTGTAACTAGATCGCCACAAATGGATGGCGACTCCTCCCTGACTAAATCTGAGATGCAATCTGCACAAAGCGATTTAGTCCAAGCTTCGCTTAATTTTTGTTTGCAGGCAGGACACCTTCTCTTGACTGGTTGAACAGAGCTTTTGGCCTGGAAAAACAGAAGAAAAAAAAAACCAAAGGACCACGCTAAAAAGGCTGCTCCACAGCACAAAGTAAAACACCCAAGTGCACTAGGAAAGAAAAACTTCTTAATTCCCTGTGCCCAAGCAAGCCGCCACCACATTTTGTAGAGTCCCATACTGCTAGGCAGAAGTGCTAACCCACTAGCCACTGCACTACACATTCCCAGGGAGAGCTCTCACTGGGGGGGGGGGTGAAAAAAAAAACCCACACGAGAAAACGGCCCAGAAGTAACAAAAAGGACACAGTCCCTTTCCTTGGCTTTGCTGGTGCCTAGGCTTGCCCCCTTATCCTCTGCTTTGTCCTCCATAGCAGAGTGCACTGCAGTCGAGTGGTGAAAGAAAGCCGCTTCCGGACTCAAAAATGCCACCACGCTGACCCGGAACCGGAGATTTAAGAAGGCACCAGGTGACCCTGCCCTCTCCCCCTGCGCTTGCAGCCGGAAATGACGCCGCACGGCCGACCCGGAAGTGCTGTCTCTTCCTGTACACTGCACAGGATGTGGCCGAGGACTCTCCTCGGCCAAAAGAACAATGGCGGCTGCTCAGCCTTGCACCGCCACTGTCCCGTGATGCAGGTGGCCAGCAGGGGGCCACTGCAAACTGCCCATCTGCAAGTAAAAAGGGCAGCACTCCCAGGCAGTACAGGCTCTCCCCGAGCACGGAAGGGGGAGAGGGTGCCCATGGGACCGTCTAGCAAGAGGCAAGTGGGAGGATCACTCTCCTAGGAAAAAAAAACTGATAGGTGAGAACATTTTGTCTCCCAGGAAAGCCCTGAGAGATCATGGCTCTCACCAGAGGTGTTCCTCCGGCTGGAGGAAACACAAAAAAACTGATGGAAGCAACGTGGTGGCCTCCTGATAAAGATTTGATTGATGAGGTGTTTTCTGTGGGGAGGAGGAGCCATGATCCCTCAGGTGCGGTCCTGAAAGACGTTTTGGGAAAATTGGCCTTTAACATCTCTATTATGAAGAGTGTCAGCAGGATGGTAACTGAGAGGAATCAACCAACAGGACTTGCATTTCGAAAATTGTCCCCAGTGGTTGCCAAAATATATCTCTTTATACAACTTCATAGTATTTTTACTTAATTTCTATGGAGGAACCAGTCACCTAGATATAAACTTACCACATTTATGTACCCTCTGGAGCAAGGAGGATTGCTCTTTCCAGACTTACATAAATATGATTTGGCAGCACAGCTGGTAATGGCAGTAGGATGGTTAAATCCAAATAAATATAATCCTTCTACAATGTTAGAGGCGGAGGTGGTTCATTCCACTGAGGCACTTCAAGCATAGCATTGTTGTTTAGAGGCTTGAAAGCCCCGTATAATTTGACTCCCTTAATGGTAACAACTATTAAGGCACGGAGAATCGGACTAGCTTGTGAAAAATATCCCTTAATACCCCCCAGCCCCCGTGGGGGAGTCCCCAATTGCCCCAATTGAGTTCCATTTAAGATCCAAGAGCCTGGGCTAAATTTAAGGTTAAAACTATAGACCAGGTAGTGCAGGTAAGAAATGTGAAACCCTTTGTAAGATTAATGCAACAGTGGAATATTCCAGATAGCTTTTTTTGCTACATGCAACTTTCTCACACCCTTTTTGCCCAATTTCCACAAGTAGTTAGAACGAAGCTAATAAAGAAACCAATATCAGCTCTATATACCCACCTTTTGACAGTATCTTTTATCAGAGATGAGGGAGCTCCGGTCAAGATGGGAGAGGGATATCCCAGATTTAGAGGAAGAGGATTGGGAAGATTTATGGGGATTCCCCTTTCAGACACTGGTCTCTCTGCGAGATAAACTCATACAATTTAAGATAACACAGAGCCCATTATACACCATATAGACTACATAAATTAAGCCCATTAAACTCTCAGAACTGCTGGAGATGGCCATATAATTCTGGACTTTCTCAGCTATCGTCATGTTCTGGGCAGGAGTCATAGGCATGATCGTGGCAGTTTTGTCTGTTGCTCTAGAACAGAACGTGGCGATTTGCCACGTTCTGTAGGATTAGTGAAAAAAAATATCTACACAGTGACAAAGAGAACACAAATAAGCTTACTACTTTTCTATGCGAGAAAGGCAAGTGTATTGAACTGGAAAAAAACAGCTCTACCTTTACTAGCCTTTTGGAATTATCTAATAAATAGTAAATTTACCTCTATATAAAGATACAAATTGTAATAGAAAAAATAAATAAATATGAGAAAGTATGATCTAGTTGGATAGCAGATCCTACAACTGCAACTTAACAGTCTATGGACTACACATAAAGGAATAGGAATATGGCAAGGAAGATGGACGGGAGTGAACGTGTGGGAAGTTTAGAGAGTAATACAGTGGGGACAGAAAGCATTCAGGCCCCCTTAAATGTTTCACTTTGTTATATTGCAGCCATTTGCTAAAATCATTTGAGTTCATTTTTTTCCTTATTAATGTACACACAGCACCCCATATTGACAGAAAAACACAGAATTGTTGACATTTTTGCAGATTTATTAAATAAGAAAAAGTGAAATATCACATGGTCCTAAGTATTCAGACTCTTTGCTGTGACACTCATATTTAACTCAGGTGCTGTGCATTTCTTCTGATCATCCTTGAGATGGTTCTACACCTTCATTTGAGTCCAGCTGTGTTTGACTATACTCACACACCTGTCTATTTAAGACCTTACAGCTCACAGTGCATGTCAGAGCAAATGAGAATCATGAGGTCAAAAGGAACTGCCTAAAGAGCTCAGAGACAGAATTGTGGCAAGCCACAGATCTGGCCAAGGTTACAAAAAAATTTCTGCTGCACTTAAGGTTCCTAAGAGCACAGTGGCCTCCATAATCCTTAAATGGAAAACGTTTGGGATGACCAGAACCCTTCCTAGAGCTGGCCATCTGGCCATGAGCTCTGGAGCTCAGCTACAGTGATCTTTGGGTTCTTCTTTACCTCTCTCACCAAGGCTCTTCTCCGGCCGGGGGAGAAGAGCCTTGGTGAGAGAGGTAAAGAAGAACCCAAAGATCACTGTAGCTGAGCTCCAGAGATGCAGTCGGGAGAAAGTTGTAGAAAGTCAACCATCACTGCAGCCCTCCACCAGTTGGGGCTTTATGGCAGAGTGGCCCGACGGAAGCCTCTCCTCAGTGCAAGACACATGAAAGCCCGCATTGAGTTTGCTAAAAAACACCTGAAGGACTCCAAGATGGTGAGAAATGAGATTCTCTGGTCCGATGAGACCAAGATATAACTTTTTGGCCTTAACTCTAAGCGGTATGTGTGGAGAAAACCAGGCACTGCTCATCACCTGTCCAATACAGTCCCAACAGTGAAGCATTGTGGTGGCAGCATCATGCTGTGGGGGTGTTTTTCAGCTGCAGGGACAGGACAACTGGTTGCAATCGAGGGAAAGATAAATGCAGCCAAGTACAGAGATATCCTGGACGAAAACCTTCTACAGAACTGGAGAGGATCTGCAAGGAGGAATGGCAGAGGATCCCCAAATCCAGGTGTGAAAAACTTGTTGCATCTTTCCCAAAAAGACTCACGGCTGCATTAGATCAAAAGGGTGCTCCTACTAAATATTGAGCAAAGGGTCAGAATACTTAGGACCATGTGATATTTCAGTTTTTCTTTTTTAATAAATCTGCAAAAATGTCAACAATTCTGTGTTTTTCTGTCAATATGGGGTGCTGTGTGTACATTAATGAGGAAAAAATGAACTTAAATGATTTTAGCAAATGGCTGCAATATAACAAAGAGTGAAAAATTTAAGGGGGTCTGAATACTTTCCATCCCCACTGTAACACGAAGCAATTTAAGATAAGATAAGCGGGGGGGGGGTATAAAAAACCACACCAAGGTATGAGTTTAATGGGGGAGAATGAGACTCTTCATGTAATGCAAATGTGGATATAATAAAGAATATGTAGAAGCTCCTGCATGAGCTCAAAAAAGAGTCTGAATAGTTTGTTGTATTTTGTTATGTGTTTTATCTGTATATTAAAAAAAGCAATAGAGAAATTTATTTAAAAAAATGCTCTTATGGATATCTGCTATATAGAGACTAGATCAAGCAGCAATGTAGTGAGGAGTCTTGTTACCAAAGAATAAAATTCCAAAAAAAAAAACATAGCAAAAAACAATTCAACTTTATCAGCAGAGCTGCAGAAAATTCATCCAACCTCTAGACACTAGCAAAAACTGAGGCATGCTGGGTAGAGGAATGTGGGATCAGGCCCAATTTTCTGTTTACCAACCTCCTGTAGGTGGACCCAACTTCTGAAGGGGTCACTATAACCTGACCGTTTCCAAATGCCTGTCTCCCTCAATGGACAAGAAAGAAAAACAATGTGTAGTAGTGAGTGTCCAGGCAATGGTAAGGACGACCACTGCTTCTTGCTCACTACTCACAGCATCACCTCGACTTGGCATCAGCAGGGAAAAAAAAAAAAGCAGGCTAATCTGAAAGCGAAAGGTCAGAAAATTTGTCAGGCTGATGACAGGGTAGATTGCTGCTGCTCTGTTGTCACAACATTACCTTGATTCTGTCAGCGGGGGCAAGGGCAGGTGAAATATTTAGTTTATTATAACTGCACTGGCTACAGGACAAACAGGGGAGAAGTGAAGCAGAGCTGCGGGCAGCAAGGCGGACATAAGTGAAGTGGGGCTGAACTGGGTGAAGAAATGCAAGACACACATTATTGGATAGCAAGCACTGACATGCAGATGTCAGCTGTCTGATCTAAAACAAAGGGGCATTAGAGGGACTATTCACCCTGTTGCACACATGTCCAGTGCCATGGACAAGAAATAGGGAAAAAAATACTCCAAATGAGGACTTTAAATAGGTTGTAAAGGTAAAAGTTTTTTCACCTTAATGCATTCTATGCATTAAGGTGAAAAAACATCCGACAATACCAGGCCCCCCCTGTTTTACTTACCTGACCCCTCGAAAGTCCCGCGCTCGCCCCCGACATCCTCTTCGCTGCTCAGCCTGGCCGTTGATTGGTTACAGTGGATGGATTGAAAGCATGCAGCCATTGGCTCGCGCTGCTGTCAATCACATCCAATGACACGGCGCCCCGGGGGGGGCGGGGCCGAGTGATGCAGTGAGCGGCTATGGCCGCCGGCTGTATCACGGGAGCGTGCCCACAAGCACTCAACACCATGCGAAGGAGCTCGCATGAAGGTGTTGAGTCCTTGCGGGGGGGGGGGGAGCCAAGACAGCCGCCGAGGGACCCCAGAAGACCAGGTTCGGGGTCACTCTGTGCAAAACAAGCTTCACAGTGGAGGTAAGTATAACATGTTTGTTGTTATTTAAAAAAAAAAAAATAAATTACCTTTAGTGATTCTTTTAGCATGTCGTTAAAAAGGGAAAGCTGCTCAATAACATCACATCTCACATTAAGGCTAGGTTCACATTATTGCGTATTGCCTGCATTTTTAAGCACTCGAAACCCATGCAGTTCTGTGCATGAATTAAAAAAAAAAAAAAAAAAAAAAAGGGTAAGGGGGTTCTCCCACATTTCTGCAGGTAGGACAGCCCATTGAAATGAATGGGCTGCCCTAGACACAGAATGCAGCTGCAAAGCTGTAAATCAAGCCTTAAAATTAGACATTTTTCACAATTAATAGTGTAAATAAAAATTTTTGAGGAATTCAAACCTACTTTACTCACCTTTAGTTAAAGCCACTGGCCCAAAATAGTTTGTGTCCATAATCATCCTGTCCACACTAATCTTTGTGTTCCGAATGGTGCCACGATAACTAATTCCTGCATTATTAATTAAGATGTCCACCTTTCCCGCAAGCTGAAGAATCTCAGTGGCTGCGCTGGTTACAGCCTCTACATCGGAGAGGTCAAATATTACCATTTGTGGTTTATACATCTATGGTGCAAAAAGGACAAAATTACAGCCGTTAGAGTGTTTTCTCAAAAAACAGACCTACCAGTTTCAGGCAAGGAATATACAGTATGTACAGAGGTTTCCAAAAACCTGCATTTGACCTCCTTTTATGCTCAACTTGTCTTAAGCCGCTATTGAATTCTTTATACTTGTATAGAGAGAGAAGTAGTTCTGAGATGGACAACTAACTGAGCTCTGTGCATTCACACCAGAAACTGCACATAGCTGCGTGTTAACTACATGTTTACACGCATTTGAAGCATGCTTGATGTGCGCTTGAATGCGTTTTGCGCTCCATTTAGCACAGCAGTTTAATACTTTCGGCTTTCTTGGCTTAAAGGGGCGCAGTGCTGTGTGTTTGAGAGTACTTTAGTGCATTTGTAGTGCGTTCTCTGCATTTGCAGTGCAGAAAATGCAGCATGCTCTACTTTTTTTTTTTTTTTTTTTTTTTTTTAACTGTGCTGAACTGCACCAGCATGTTGTGAACTGTGCCTATAGAATCACCTTGATTTTGGGCCATCTATGCAATTGGAGTGCAGTTAAAAATGCACCCAACTGCGTTCAGTGTGAAAAGGGCCCTAAATATGCATTTTCAGCAAAGCAGATAAGGACAGACAGAACACCACAGCAAAAGGAGGAAAGGAGGTAAACTTAAAGCCAAATTCCAAGTGCGGATTTTACTGCAGAGTTGTTACACTGGCCCAGTCTAGATGAATTTTTATTTTATTTATTTCAGGTACTTATATAGCGCTGTCAATTTACGCAGCACTTTACATATACATTGTACATTCACAGTAGTCCCTACCCTCAAGGAGCTTACAACGCAAGTATGCATATGCCATACCTGTGGGATCACTGCTACTACAATGATTGCCGCTGTCTTCTAGGTCCCATGTTGAGTGGGTGCCATTCTGCATAGGAACCACTAGAAGTTTCCCACACAGCCCCAGTTCCAGAATGCCTTGCATTTTTTCTGTGAGTGCAAAGCATTCACTGGATGTAAAAGTTGGAAAGTTGGGGTATGACATCACAAACACCACCTCGACCAAAAAAAACAACCCAATGTTCTATGCTGAGAGAGCAACCCCGTGTTCACTATGCTGTAGGGCAGCCGCTAAGCACAGGATCCAAAGATAGCAGTGATCACTGTAGTAGTGGTGAAGACCACTACAGTAATTTCCAGCTTCCACAGGGATCCCACAGGTATGGCATATGCATACAGTGCGTCCGGAAAGTATTCACAGCGCTTCACTTTTTCCACATTTTGTTATGTTACAGCCTTATCCCAAAATGGATTTAATTCACTTTCCTTAAAATTCTACAAACAATCCCCATAATGACAACTTGAAAAGAAGTTTATTTGAAATCTTTGCAGATTTATTATATATATATATATATATATATATATATATATATATATATATATATATATATATATATATATATATATATATATATATATATATATATATATATATATATATATATATAAAATATAAAACATGTACATAAGTATTCACAGCCTTTGCTCAATACTTTGTTGAAGCACCTTTGGCACCAATTACAGCCTCAAGTCTTTTTAAAGTGTGATGCTAGAAGCTTGGCACACCTATTTTTGGGCAGTTTCTCCCATTCTTCTTTGCAGGACCTCTCAAGTTCCATCAGGTTGGGTGGGGAGCATCAGTGCACAGCCATTTTCAGATCTCTCCAGAGATGTTCAATCGGGTTCAAGTCTGGGCTCTAGCTGGGCCACTCAAGGACATTAACAGTTGTCTCATAGCCACTCCTTTGTTATTTTGGCTGTGTGCTTAGGGTCAATGACCTGTTGAAAGACGAACCTTCGTCCCAGTCTGAGGTCCAGAATGATCTGGAGCAGGTTTTTATCAAGGATGTCTCTGTTCATTGCTGCATTCATCTTTCCTTGATCCTGACTAGTCTTTCAGTTCCTAACCACTGAAAAACCATCCCCACAGCATGATGCTGCCACCATCATGCTTCACTGTAGGGATAGTATTGGCCAGGTGATGAGGGGGGTGTTGGTTTCCTCCAGACATGACACTTTCCATTCAGGCCAAGGAGTTTAATCTTTGTTTAATTAGACCAGAGAAGTTTCTCATGGTCAGAGTCCTTCAGGTGCCTTTTGGCAAACTCCAGGTGGGATGTCATGTGCTTTTTTACTGAGGAGTGGCTTCCATCTGTCCACTATACCATACAAGACTGATTGGTGGAGTGTTGCAGAGATGGTGGTTCTTTTGGAAGGTTCTCCTTTTTCCACAGAGAAATTCTGGAACTCTGCCATCAGGTTCTTGGTCACCTCCCTGACTAAGGCCCTTCTCCCCCGACTGCTCAGTTTGGCCAGGCGATCCGCTCTAGGAAGAGCCCTAGTGGTTCGAAACTTTCATTTTACGGATGATGGGGGCCACTTTGTTCATTGGGACCTTCAATGGTGCAGAATTTTTTCTGTACCCTTCCTCAGATCCGTGCCTCGATACAATCCTGTCTCAGAGGTCTACAGACAATTCTTTGGACTTCATGGGTTGGTTTGTGCTCTGACATGCACTGGTAACTGTAGGACCTTATATTAGACAGGTGTGTGCCTTTCCAAATCATGTCCAATCAACTGAATTTACCACAGATGGACTCCAATCAAGTTGTAGAAATATCTCAAGGGTGAGCTCATTTTTGAGTGTCATGGCAAAGGCTGTGAACACTTATGTACATATGTTTTTTTTTTTTTTTTTTTTAAATAAATCTGCAAAGATTTCAAACAAACTTCATTCACATTGTCATTGTGGGGTATTGTTTGTAGAATTTTGAGGAAAATATTGAAATTAAACCATTTTGGAATAAGGCTGTAACATAACGTGGAACAAGTGAAGCGCTGTTGATACTTTCCGGCTGCACTGTACATACATTGATCCAAGCTAGACCAGAACCTTTCCTTAGAGTAACATATGAACTGCCATTGCTTGCCTGTTATTCTGCAAATGCCAACTGCTCAGTAATTAAGAACAAATATGCAAAACAAGATACATAAATCTAAGTGGTTCTAAAGCCTTAACATTTTTATCTGAATGAATTCCTCACATTAAGATAGAAAATGTTTAGGTAAAAGCATATGCCCCCACAACTCACTCAATCCAGCACCGTGCCTGTCCACACGTCTCACAGGCTCTCGCACAGGCTTTGCTGCACCAGGAGAATCCTGTGGCGAGGGAGTGGGGGTGGGTGGTTTGTGTCCATGGACATAGGCAGCATGGCTCGTGATTAAGCACACAGGTTTGCCACAATAGGAAGTGGGTTCCTATAGTGACACACCAAGAAGAGGTGGAGCAGAGTGTGCTGGCGGGGGACCCGAGAAGAGAAGGCAAGTATAAACCTGTTTATTTTTTTTCAAAAAGTGTTTACAATCACTTTAAGGGCAACTAGTTGAAATATTGTATTGTAGAATACATAACAAATAATATAAACAAACAGATTGTTAAATTCTATGACCATTCCTTGCGCCCCCGCCCCCCGAATTTCAGCTTTAAAAATTTCAGCACTGAAGCCATCTTATCTGTGATTGTGGTTTTCTGTTGGTAAGCCACCTCTTTGCTACTGATTAAAGCAATAGCAATATTGCCATCATACAGACCTCAGTACAAAATACTGCTTTCATTTCGGGTAGAGGTGAACAAGTCAAATTAGAAAGCTAATATTATTCAAGAGGAAACTCAGTCCGGTTGTAAAAAATTAAGTCAGCCTAGGAGTTTAGGGCTATTTTCAACTGAGTAGATTCTTTGCTGGGCTTCAGACCCCTGGTGCCACCATCTTTGATGTGCGCGTCAGCTGCGACTTCCTGATGTCTCACAGCCAGCTCTCCATTGTGCTGCGATTTTAAGGTCCTGCAGTCTGCTGGGACATGTGGCATGTCCCAGGAGGTTGCAAGTGATCAGGCCAAGCTTACCTACCGTATATACTCGAGTATAAGTCGTTTCGAGTATAAGTCGAGGCCCTAATTTACTACAAAAAAAAAAAAAAAATGGGAAAAACTTATTGACCCGAGTATAAGACGGGGGTGAGAAATGCACAGCTACTGTAAGTGGAAAAAAGAGGGTCAACAATGCCCATTTGCAGCATCACTGTGCCCATTTGCAGCCATAGGTCCCCTGAACTTCAAACTCGGTAGTTAAGGGTTCCTAGATGCCCCCTAGCTGTAGCCAAAATTTGGGGTCTCTGAACCCAAAGGGTCCTGAAATGACATTGCTGCAGATGGACACAGTTGACCGAATTTGGGGCCCCGTATCTCGGGGCCACTTAGTGCTAGGAACCCCAAATTTGGTGTGCAAACCCAGTCGAACTAGCACCATAAAATTTCCAAAGCTGGGGTTTCAAGCACCAAGTAGCCCAGAGATACAGGGCCCCAAAAATCAGTTCAGAAAATGTCAAGCACTTTTCTGCAGCAGAGAATGAAATTTTCCGAACCAGTTTTGGGGCCCCGTATCTCAGGGCCACTTGGTGCTAGGAACCCCAGCTTTGGATATGTTATGGTACCAGTTCCACTGGGTTTGCACACCAAAGCTGGGGTTCCTAGCACCAAGTGGTCCTGAGATACGGGGCCCCAAAGTCGGTTCGGAAAATGAATTTTTTTGCTGCAGAAAAGTGCTTGACTCAAGTATAAGTCGAGGGGGGCACTTTCAGCACAAAAAAAATGTGCTGAAAAATTCGACTTATACTCGAGTATATACAGTACTTTTTTAAAGTGCACATATCCTCTAATAATTTGCAAGGTTTCCCAAGTTGGTGTGGTGGGTCACCTTATCTTACTATTTAAATATAGTACTTTGCAAAAGTTTTAGGCAGGTGTGAAGAAATGCTGTAAAGTAAGCATGTTCTGAAAAACATATATATGGAACAACCAAACTCTGCCACTAAAGGTGAGGTGGTGGAAGACAGTTTCATCTCACAGGTCATACACTATGGCAAGACTGAGCACAGCAACATAAGGTAGTTATACTGCATCAGAAAGGTCTCTCTCAGGGAAAGATTTTAAAGCATACTGGGGTTTCAAGATGTGCTGTTCAAGCTCTTTTGAAGAAGCACAAAGAAACGGGAATTGTTGAGGACCGTAGATGCAGTAGTCGGCTAAGGAAACTTAATGCAGCAGATGAGACACATAATGCTTACGCAACATCGGAACATGTCCAGCAGTGCCATTGGTACAGAACTGGCATAAAACAGTGGGACCTACGTGCATCCATATATGGTCTAGAGAGGTCTGGCCAGAAGTGGTCTTCATGGAAGAATTGCATCCAAAAAGCCATACCGACTTGGAAACAAGGCTAAGCGACTCAACTATGTAAGAAAACAGGAACTGGGGTGCAGAAAAATGGCAGGAGATGCTCTGGACTAATGAATCAAAATTTGAAATACAGTGGGGCAAAAAAGTATTTAGTCAGCCACCAATTGTGCAAGTTCTCCCACTTAAAAAGATGAAAGAGACCGGTAATTGTCATCATAGGTTTACCTCAACTATGAGAGACAAAATGTGGAAACAAATCCAGACAATCACATTGTCTGATTTTTGAAAGAATTCATTTGCAAACTATGGTGGAAAATAAGTATTTGGTCACCTACAAACAAGCAAGATTTGTGGCTCTCACAGACCTCTATCTTCTTCTTTAAGAGACTTTTCTGTCCTCCACTCATTACCTGTATTAAATGGCACCTGTTTGAACTTGTTATCAGTATAAAAGACACCTGTCCACAACCTCAAACAGTCACACTCCTAACTCCACTATGGTGATGACCAAAGAGCTGTCGGACACCAGAAACAAAAATTGTAGACCTGCACCAGGCTGGGAAGAATGAATCTGCAATAGGCAAGCAGCTTGGTGTGAAGAAATCAACTGTGGGAGCAATAATTAAAAAATGGAAGACATACAAGACCCACTGATAATCTCCCTCGATCTGGGGCTCCACGCAAGATGTCACCCCGTGGGGTCAAAATGATCACAAGTATGGTAAGCAAAAATCCCAGAACAACACGGGGGGGGGGGGGGAACCTAGTGAATGACCTGCAGAGAGCTGGGATCAACGTAACAAAGGCTACCATAGAGTAACACTACGCCGCCAGAGACTCAGATCCTGCAGTGCCAGACGTGTCCCCCTGCTTAAGCCAGTACAAGTCCGGGACCATCTGAGGTTTGCTAGAGAGCATTTGGATGATCCAGAAGAGGATTGGGAGAATGTCATATGGTCAGATGAAACCAAAGTAGAACTGTTTGGTAGAAACACAACTCGTTGTGTTTGGAGGAGAGAGAATGCTGAGTTGCAACCAAAGAACACCATACCTACTGTGAAGCATGGGGGTAGCAACATCATGCTTTTGGGCTGTTTCTCTGCAAAGGGAACAGGACGACTGATCCGAGTACATGAAGGAATAAATGGGGCCATGTATCGTGAGATTTTGAGTGCAAACCTCCTCCCATCAGCAAGGGCATTGAAGATGAAACGTGACTGGGTCTTTCAGCATGACAATGATCCCAAACACACCACCCGGGCAACAAAGGAGTGGCTTCGTAAGAAGCTTTTTAAGGTCCTGGAGTGGCCTAGCCAGTCTCCAGATCTCAACCCCATAGAAAACCTTTGGAGGGAGTTGAAAGTCTGTGTTGCCCAGCGACAGCCCCAAAACATAACTGCTCTAGGAGGAGATCTGCATGGAGGAATGGGCCAACATACCAGCAACAGTGTGTGACAACCTTGTGAAGACTTACAGAAAACATTTGACCTCTGTCATTGCCAACAAAAGATATATAACAAAGTATTGAGATGAACTTTTGATATTGACCAAATGCTTATTTTCCACAATAATTTGCAAATAAATTCTTTAAAAAAAAAAAAAAAAAAATCAGACAATGTGATTGTCTGGATTTGTTTCCACATTTTGTCTCTCATAGTTGAGGTATACCTATGATGACAATTACAGGCCTCTCTCATCTTTTTAAGTGGGAGAACTTGCACAATTGGTGGCTGACTAAATACTTTTTTGCCCCACTGTATGTGGCTGCAGCAGGAGGCATTTTATTTGCTGAATGGCTGAAGAGCACTATAATAATGAGTGTCGGCAAGCAACAGTGAAGCATGAAGGAGGTTTCTTGCAAGCTTTGGGTTGCCCTTTTGCAAATGGAATTGGAGGAGATTTGGTCAGGATCAATGGTGCCCTGAAAAATACAGACGTAAGTATTCATCAATACCATACCACCAGAAAGGCGGGTGATTGGCCCCAAATTTATTCTGCAGCAGGACAACAACCCCAAACATACAGCTGATGTCATTCAGAACGGTCCTCAACGTAAAGAGGAACAAGGAGTCCTAGAAGTGATGGTTTGGCCCCCATAGAGCCCTGATCTTAACATAGAGTCTGTCTGGGATTACATGAAAAGACAGAAGGATTTGGGGTAGCCTACATCCACAGATGATCTGTGGGTAGCTCTCCAAGATGTCTGGGACAACCTACCTGCTAAGTTACTTCAAAAACTGCCTGCAAGTAACTAGAAGATTTGAAGCTCTTTTAAAAAAGGCAAAGGGTGGTCATGTCAAATATGGATTTGATTTGGGATTTCTCTTATGTTCACTTACTTTCCATTTTGTTAATTCATAAAAATAAACTATTAAACACTTCTATTTCTGAAAGCATTCTTAATTTACCACAATTTTTTTTCACACCTGCCAAAACTTTTGCACAGTAATGTATGTATATACTATTTATGCAGAAATGTTTCCTTATATTTTTAGATAGAGAAACTTGATTTTGTGATAATGATTTTATCCATTTTTTTGCATTTTTGTAAGGTTTACCAGTTTACTTTGCAGTATACATGTAAGAAAAAAATATCACTTTAGCGTTTTAGATAAACACGTCAATGGGTTTGGCTTGTAAATATTTCAATACATGCGTCTTTTGTACACAGTGGGAGTTTTTACCAGAATCTGAAGCAGCTGTCAGTGGCAACCATTCAGCTTTGATCTTCAGCTTGTTCAGGTAAGCTTTGAGTCCAGGTTCACACTGATGCAACGTGGGTTTCCCACACCTCAATTGCGCTGTGTTCTACGATCTGCTGCAGGTGTCAAGTAAAAGGTAACACCACAAAAGCAGGATGCAAACGTAGTGCATTTGCCTGAACTGGTTTGCATGGGTATAAGCACCCATGCTATCCGATTCCAGTGCGGCAAAAAAAAGGTGCCTGCAACTTTTTGATGCTGAGCAATTTGAGCAATCAAACATGAATGGGCTCAAATCGCACTGCACAGAATTGCTTGTGATTTGCACAGTAATGCAGCGCGATTCCTGTGGGCTTCACATACGGTTCGCAATGTGAACCCAGGTTCAAAATTAAAGAAAGAAGCTGCTTGGTTACCATGCATACCTGCTCCAGATTATGGCTGCATCAGTTTTCATAAACCATGTAGAATTTGTAATGAAATATGTAAACAAGGAGAGCCATATTTGTTAATGACATAGAAAGACTCCACAGGAAGTGATAAGGAGAAGGAACGATTAACAGGCATTAAAATCAATAAAATAAAGAGAATCATTTTGAATCAGGATCTGAACTTTTTAGCACCAGCAAGAATGAATAGCTGTCCAGATTTTTCTTTCTTAGACCAGAAACAATTAAAGTATTGTATATAGCTGGCCTTGTTACTTAAGCTAATAAAAAACATAAAAAACTATAACTTAAAAAAAGACACACTTACTTGCATGGTACCTTTTGGCATTCGACTCAGTTCATTTATTAGGTCCTTAAGTTTTTCTTCACTACGTCCACATAAAACAAGCTGAGCACCAGCCTTGTAAAATACTTTCGCACATTCTGGATAGAACAGAAGCTATGAGAATTGTCAGAAAGTACACGGCAACACATTTTATTGTAAATGTTTATATCATATAGAGGACCCAATAAAAAAAAAATATATATATATATATATATATATATATATATATATATATATATATATATATATATATATATATATATATATATATATAAAGCAGAAGGTTAGAGGAAAACTCTCCAAAGTGATGGAACAAAATGACCTATTAAAAGATTCCCATTCATTCATGTTCTGGCAATAACTCAAAATGTTGGATTATCTCTGACTTTCAGCCCTAGGGACAGTGGTCGCCAGGGCTGAAATCAAGGTTCTGAATTTAGATTAGATTAAAATAAGAAAGTTAGATTAAAATAAAAAAGTTTTGGGTCTAGATACACTTTGAATAAAACATCTCTTTATGGTCTATACAACATTTAAGATGTTACAAAAAAATCTACACACAAATCTATTGCTTTGGGGATGGTCATAGAATCATCCTGCTAGTAAAATAAAAATAAATACATACTTTAGTAAATGTGGAAATACAATGCTATCAAGTTCTTGTAGTTAACTTCGCTCTGAAATGAGGTGTGTATACTGCTCAGGTGAGTCACTCGGCTACAGTTCCATGTGGCTGCCCGCTCCGGCTCGTCACCGCATATACCAAGAGAAAAGAGTAAAATGGCTGCACACCACCACAGAGCTGATGCAAAACGGATACTTTAATATCTTCACAGTCAGTACAGAAGCTGTTGACGGGTTTCACACTCAAATCCCGTGCTTATTCATAACAGAGTATCAGGAGCCCAGCTATTTAAATATATAACCAAGCGGCTGCAGTCGATTTAAGCTCTTAACCCCTTCCTGCTTATCTTCTTGGCACAATCATTTAAAATCGTTAGTAGGCAGACATACCAAAAATAAAATTTGTGATATACAAAAAAATAAATAAATAAAAAAAGATTTTAATGTGATATAGAATAATTATATTATATATATTTTATGTGTCTGTCTCCCACTTTATTCTCATCTTTATTTTTTTGTGGTCTCTTTCCTTTTACATTAAAAGTATATATTTTTTACCACAAATATCTTTTGGTATGTCAGGTTACCAATTAATGATTTTAAATGTATTGTGCCAAGATGGTCGGCAGGAGGGGGTAAAAGCTTAAATCGACACAGGGTGCAGCCGTTTGGTTTTATACTTCAGTATCTGTTTTGCATCAGCTCTGTGGGTGGTGTGCGGCCATTTACTCTTTTTCTCTTAGTTATCTTCTAAATGGGAACACGCAGCATGCTTTCAGGTGCATTTTGCTTGAATTTAAAAAGAACTATCATTAGAAATCATTTTTAATCGCCAGGGTGCCCAGAACAAGCTGTAAAATCTCTGTTCACATGTTTACCTTTGCCCAGGCCAGAGGTGGCACCTGTGATAACAACCACGGCATCCTGGACATAAGCACTACTACGTAGCTTCTGTAAGACTTTGAACAGACTATAGATTCCAATACTGCCAATAAGGAAAGGAATGATCACCCATGATGTCAAGTCCATCAGCCTGAATTTAGAGCGATAAAGGCCCTTTCTGTTAAAAAATAAAAAACATGTTAGGCTAAAATTACCAAAAACACGTGTACAAAAAGGACACTTTAAAAATGTGTATATGTATAATATATATATTATATATATATATATTCAGACCCACTTAAATTTTTCACTCTGTTATATTGCAGCCATTTGCTAAAATCATTTAAGTTCATTTTTTCCTCATTAATGTACACACAGCATCCCATATTGACAGAAAAACACAGAATTGTTGACATTTTTGCAGGTTTATTAAAAAAGAAAAACTGAAATATCACATGGTCCCAATTATTCAGACCCTTTGCTGTGACACTCATATTTAACTCTGTCCATTTCTTCTGATCATCCTTGAGATGGTTCTACGCCTTCATTTGAGTCCAGCTGTGTTGGATTATACTGATTTGACTTGATTAGGAAAGCCACACACCTGACTACATAAGACCTTACAGCTCACAGTGCATGTCAGAGCAAATGAGAATCATGAGGTCAAAGGAACTGCCTGAAGAGCTCAGAGACAGAATTGTGGCAAGGCACAGATCTGGCCATGGTTACAAAAAAATTTCTGCTGCACTTAAGGTTCCTAAGAGCACATTGGCCTCCAAAATCCTTAAATGGAAGATGTTTCGGACGACCAGAACCCTTCCTAGAGCTGGCCGTCCGGCCAAACTGAGCTATCGGGGGAGAAGAGCCTTGGTGAGAGAGGTAAAGAAGAACCCAAAGATCACTGTAGCTGAGCTCCAGAGATGCAGTCGGGAGATAGGAGAAAGTTGTAGAAAGTCAACCATCACTGCAGCCCTCCACCATTCGGGGCTTTATGGCAGTGCGGCCCGACGGAAGCCTCTCCTCAGTGCAAGACACATGAAAGCCTGCATGGAATTGCTAAAAAAAACACCTGAAGGACTCCAAGATGGTGAGAAATAAGATTCTTTGGTCTGATGAGACCAAGATAGAACTATTTGGCCTTAATTCTAAGTGGTATGTGTGGAGAAAACCAGCCACTGCTCATCACCTGTGCAATACAGTCCCAACAGTGAAGCATGGTGGTGGCAGCATCGTGCTATTGGTGTTTTTCAGCTGCAGGGACAGGACAACTGGTTGCAATCGAGGGAAAGATGAATGTGGCCAAGTACAGGGATATCCTGGACGAAAACCTTCTCCAGAGTGCTCAGGACCTCAGACTGGGCCAAAGGTTTACCTTCCAACAAGACAATGATCCAAAGCACACAGCTAAAATAACGAAGGAGTGGCTTCACAACAACTCCGTGACTGTTCTTGAATGGCCCAGCCAGAGCCCTGACTTAAACCCAATTGAGCATCTCTTGAGATAACTAAAAATGGCTGTCCACCAATGTTTACCATCCAGCCTGACAGAACTGGAGAGGATCTGCAAGAAGGAATGGCAGAGGATCCCCAAATCCAGGTGTGAAAAACTTGTTGCATCTTTCCCAAAAAGACTCATGGCTGTATTAGATCAAAAGGGTGCTTCTATTAAATACTGAGCAAAGGGTCTGAATACTTAGGACCATGTGATATTTCAGTTTTTCTTTTTTAAAAATCTGCAAAAATGTCAACAATTCTGTGTTTTTCTGTCAATATGGGGTGCTGTGTGTACATCAATGAGGAAAAAAAATGAACATAAAAGATTTTAGCAAATGGCTGCAATATAACAAAGAGTGAAAAATTTAAAGGGGTCTGAATACTTTCCGTCTCCACTGTGTGTGTGTGAAACAAACTCTACCTCTGAGGCAATGTATCCTATAGTCAGCTAGTGTCGGCTCAATGGCTGTATTCCTGCATGCCCATCACATTCATCCAAAAGCAAAAAATGCTGAAGCCTGGCTATAAACTTCAAATCCTTTGGTTAAAACTTTGCACCATTTGACAGTGACAAGGCCGGTAATGCTTTTTTGCTAAAAAGCCTTAATCACAGCCATCTTGTAAATGAACAGCAATGCGTTAAAGTACTATCGAGACAAACAGGAAAGAGGAAAAGATTAATTTACTCTTCCTTTGTCCATTCAATCTTCCACCACCTGGGAAGCCTACCTACTTAAACAATCTAAATAAATATCACAAAATATTCAAAGATGTAAAATGCAATCAAATAAAAAAAAAAAAAAAAAAAGGGATCCTAAATGACCAAAAGACCAAAACTGATTTTTCCATTTTGTACAAACATATCAAACTCTTATAAATGTCAAACTGTACAGTTCTAGGATCAAGTCTTATTATAGCACTATTAATCATCAACAGACTAGGTAGAAGCTTGGAAAAGGGGACACCACAGTCCAAAAACCCAATACTAATTAAAGGAGAAGTCCAGCCAAAGCTCGTTTGGCTGGGCTTCTCCTATGGATCACAGGAGTGCAATTCGTTTTGCACTCCTGTGACCCATTTTCAGCAGAGAGCAGATTGAAGTAGAGCTGAAACAACTAATTGATTAATCGACAACTAATCGATTAGGAAAATAGTTGTCAACTATTTTCCTAATCGATTAATCAGCCAGCCGAATGTGAATGTGTGAGGAGCAATGCTTCATGGAACATGTAGTCCTGGGCAGGAACAGAGTAGGTCTAAAAGGCAGAAGTTTTTTTTACCTTGCTATAGGGGCACGCTATACTATAATTTGCAGCTTGCTATTGGGGCACTCTAAAGGCAGGAGGAGCCACAAGCATCAGTGGGGGCCCCCATAAGAGAAGAATCGAGGCTGCTCTGTGCAAAGCCATTACACAGAGCAGGTAAGTATAACATGTTTGTTTGTTTTAAAAAAAATTACTTTAAAGACTGGAGGTAATAGAAGGCTGATTGATTACTATTACATTTAAAGTAAACTTTTACATGGAGGCAAGCCACATTACGTGGGAGCAGGACACATTACATGAGGACAGGGCACATTACTTGGGAGCAGGGCACATTATATGCACCCCAGTGTTAAAGGGGTCTAAATAAAAAATGGCATCTGAGTCTGATCATATTTACCAGATTCAACCTCCAATAGAACTATACAGTATATCTCTTCTGTCTGTTATTCTCAGAGTGGATAAATTGCCTTTTTTTTTAAACTTTACATATTAAATTATACACTAGAGGTCGACCGATATATCGGCTGATATTTGGTGTTTTTTACTTAAATCGGCATCGGCCGATTGTGCTGATAAAAAAAGGCCGATATAACTTTAGCGCGACTTGCAAATGACTTCTGTAATAGAAGTCAGTGCAAGTTGCCTGAAATCTTCTGTGAAGCAACTTCTCCCTCCTCTGGGCAGCCTGCCAAATCTGATAAAAAGAACCTGAAGGATACAATGTTTACACTTATGAGTGTGTAGAAGCTCTCAGTTTAATCATTTAAAGACTAAATCTTTTCTGACATTTGTTGCTTACAAGTAAAAATCCTGTATTTTCTGCTAGAAAATCACTTAGAACCCCCAAACATTATATTGCGCAGCGGTCTTTCAAACGCAATACATTAATAAATAATTTTTTTTTTTAAAAAGCAGTAAAGTTAGCCCATTTTTTTTCGTCCAAAAGTTTTGATTACCTGTTTTTGTATATTTAATATTTAAGATTAGTTTTTTTTCTAAATTCTACATACAAGTGAACTGATTGGAGGTTTGTTTTGTTTATTAAATGTTTAAATGTAAAAAAATTTCTGTATCACTTAAGGCTGCTTTCACACTGGAGCAGCCATGTGTTGACGGTAAAACGCTGCTAGTTTTAGCGGCGCTTTACCGTCATTTTAGCTGCGCTATTTGGCTGCTAGCGGGGCGCTTATAACCCAGCTAGCAGCCGAGGAAGGGGTTAAATGCGCCCCTGAAGAAACACTTTGCAGGCGCTTCGGCAGCGGTGCGCATTAATTTCAATGGGCAGGAGTGGTGGTATACACTGCTCCAAAGATGTTGCTTGCAGGACTTTTTTTTTTTTAACATCCTGCCAGCGCATCGCCTCAGTGTGAAAGCACTCGGGCTTTCACACTGAGACTGCAGGGGAGCCATTTTACAGGCGCTATTTTTAGCCCAAAAGCGAGTGTGAAAGGGGTCTAACTGTTAGATTTTATGAGATGAAGGGGGGGGGGGGGAAATCGGCCTAATATATCGGCCCAAAAAAATAAAATAAAAAAAAATAAAAAAAATATAAAAAAATTTAAAAAATCGGCATCACATATCGGCCATCGGCCACCGAGATTTCTAAATATCGGCATCAGCCAGAGAAAAACCCCTATCGGTCGACCTCTATTATACACCACACTTTTTTTAAGGTTATTATCCAAATAATCAAAATAAATCGGCCAACTAATCGATTATGAAAATAATCGTTAGTTGCAGCCCTCGACTGAAATCCACTCTCTGCTGACGTCACAGAAAACAGTCCAGGCACTGCGTCATCCCGACAAGGGGAGTCTGGATCAGCCAGGTACCTGGACTGACACCCGTGTCAGCCTCCCAGTGAGCCGCTGAGAGCCTGAGCCGGCCGCTCCCCGCCCCTTCACAGCTCAGCGCTCCAGTGAGCGAGGAGAGAGCAGAGCGGAGATCTGCTGTTTGACAGTCAGCAGCGCTCTGCTCGGAGAGCTGTGAGAACCAAGCCAAGCGGTGTTCGATTGCTCGGTTCTCAGTGTAGAGGCGCCAGGGGACAGCTGCAGCATCAGACTGATGCTGTATCCACCTAGGCAAGTACGATTGCCGACCAGTGCGCGACGATATACATTGGCACAATGGCACGGCTGCGCAAATGGGCGTACCTGTATGTCCCCTTTAAGACGTGGCATTGTGGGCGCGCACGCCCGCCCGCCGTGTACTCTGATCGTGTCACCGAGCGACAGAACGGGGAGATGCCTATGTAAACAAGGCATTTCCCTGTTCTGCCTACTGACATGACAGGGATCTACTGTCATGTCAGTGGTAGCCCATCCCCCCCCCCCCCCACAGTTAGAATCACTCCCTAGGACACACTTAACTACTTAATCGCCCCCTAATGTTTAAGATCAAAAAAAGTTATACTGCGCTATCCCTCTGATATATCTCAAAACTCTGTGTCTGTGAAAAACAAATGGTAAATTTGTGCTGCTGCAACCATAAATGAGAGACAACCCCCACTTCAAATAGCTAAATGGAATAGGCTGCGCTGCTTAATAAGTGAACGTGATTATAACAGGCGAGTATTAATCATGCCAAGCACATTCCTGGTGATAAACAACATTCAAAATGGATGACAAATGTGTACAAAAAAAACAAATAAAACAAATAAAATGAATATTATTAAAACAATGTAGACTAAACTCCACAAACTACACTTAGTACTTCTTCCTGATCAGACTGTAGGTAATGACACAGTCAACTCCTTCCTGTGTCATTACCTACAGTCTGATCAGGAAGAAGTACTAATAGAAACCTCTGGAAAGGTGGATTTAGACAAGAAAACACTAATACCCCTATCCTGTGAACTTGAGAGTGTGAACCGTGCAGAGACCCAGTGGCTGGGAGACACAGCCACCCGCTTACACGATCTCTGTGACAGGAGATCCAATCATCTGGTAAGGGGCGTTTTTGTCAGAGGTGGAGGAACTTCTTATATCACCACGCTCCCCAGGGAGATATGTTTGTGCATGCCTCACTCTGCATCAAGATTGGTGTTTTCTTCTCTCACTATAAAGTTACTTCTCTTATAAGGACTGTTATTTGAGAGTTTGGACTTTGCAGCAATATATGGTCCTCAATTCTGAGTTGTCACTGTTTTTTGCATTCACCTTGAATCGTGTAGTTTGTGGAGTTTAGTCTACATTGTTTTAATAATATTCATTTTATTTGTTTTTTTTGTACACATTTGTCATCCATTTTGAATGTTGTTTATCACCAGGAATGTGCTTGGCATGATTAATACTCACCTGTTATAATCACGTTCACTTATTAAGCAGCGCAGCCTATTCCATTTACCCTAATGTTTAACCCCTTCCCTGCCAGTGTCATTTATACAGTAATCAGTGCATTTTTATAGCACAGATTGCTGTATAACTGACAATGATCCCAAAATAGTGTTAAAAGTGTCCGATGTGTCCGCCATAATGTCGCACTCACAATAAAAATAGCAGATCGCCACCACTACTAATAAAAAATAATAATAATAATAAAAATGCCATAAATCTAGCCCCTTTTGCGCAAACCAATCAATATACGCTTATTGCAATTTTTTTTACCAAAAATATGTAGAAGAATATATATTGGCCTAAACTGAGACAGTAATTAGTTTTTTTAATATATTTTTGGGGGATATTTATTATAGGAGGGAGGAGGGGGGAGGAGGGAGGAGGACCAAAAATTGGTTGCTTTATTAATCGTGACCAATTATGTCATATGCCTTTGCTGCGGGAGCTCCAGGAGAATAATCCAGATGATTTTCGAATTATCTCCGGATGACGGACCCCTGCTTTCACCAACTCCTGGCATTGTTGACCTCCTATATTAAGAAGCAGGGCACATGCATGAGGCTTTTATTTTATTTTTTTGGTTGAATAATAATTTTATTTGGTATATTTTATATATTTTTGGATGCATAGAATGCACTTTTTGGTTAAGTTCTATTGGCAGATAGCATGCCTAATTTGGTTTTCTTTTTTTAATGCACAATAAAAAAAATTGTGGAGAATAATACTTGGCTATATCTTTTACTTAAAATGACAGTATGGGAATAGGCAGTTACATTTTAAAAAATACAATGTAAAATTAACAAGGGACACCAACATAGTTGTATCTTTGATCTTAAAAAATACAGGATAGTGGTGTTGTGGTAACTTGCAGCAAAAAAAAAAAAAAAAAACACAAAAAACAAACAAGCATAATATTATTCTTGATATCACTAGAAAAAAAGCCTTCGAAAATTTGTTTGCAATAATGCCATCAGTATCACCAGCAAAGCAGCTTCATTATTATTATCCCATTAAAGAAGAAGAAGAGGAGAATGTGTGCTGCATTTCGAGATATCATAATTTGCCACGCCACTAATGTTAATTCTGCATTATGAACGCTAGTTTACAAGACCAACCTCTTCTGGCTTGTCCTTACTTCCGAGCATGCATGTTTGTACTTTGGACTTTTGTCCGATGGATTTGTGTACACACACTCGGAAAATCCAACAACAGACATTTGTCCGCAGAAAATTTTAAAGCCTGCCATCCAACATTTGTGAGCGGAAAATCCGACAATTGTCCGATGGAGCGTACAAACGGTCGGATTTTCCACCAACAGCCTGTCATCACACATTTCCCATCTGAAAATCCTATCGAGTGTACATGGCTTAAGACTGGGATGCCATTAAAGTTCATGTGCGTGTAAAGGCAAGCGTTCCAATACTTTTGGTAATATAGTGTATGTCAAGAAAGAAATTATCTAAAAACATCTTTAGATTACATTGTACTTAAAAACTATAACATTGTAGTATCAATGATGTTACAAATCCATAAGGTTAAGTTGACACCTTGTGTGTGTTGGGAACATGCACAGAAACATGCTGCCCACCAGCACACGCGTGGCAGTGCCATTTTTAATAGCACCCTCTGATAGACTCACCCGGGACAGAGGCTTTTGTAGGGCACTGAATGCTAGCCTCTTGCCTACAGACTATGGGCCCTGGCATTTGAGGGAGCTCCAAGCATTTAGGAAGATGTTCTGTTATGTGATGCAATAGGACATTAAAGTGAAGTTCCGCTTAAAAAAAAAAAAAAAAAAATTTAAAAGTCAGCAGCTACAAATACTGCAGCTGCTGAGTTTTAATAAATTGGACACTTACCTGTTCCAGGGTCCAGCGATGCGGGGGATCGAAGCCCCGCTCGGCGGTGCCAGCATTGTAACTGTGGGTGCCCAGCTGTGGCTTCACAGCCGGGCACCCACTAAGCATGCGTGAGCCGCGCAATCATCTGGGACCTGTGACGTGTCCCAGATGATTGCTTAGAGGGAGGGGGGAGAGCCGATCTCCCTTCCTGCGCCGAGGGAAGGGACGTCAGGAGCCCAGGCGCTAAAAGAGGCAGATTACGAGGGACCCCCTAGCAACAGGCATTAAGAGGTGAGTAAAAAAAATTTTATGCACATTAATGAATTTTTTTTTTTTTTTGTTGGGTGGAACTCCACTTTAAAGGAGGCCATGATAGTCTCTGCCAGCTTGGCCTCAGTGGACAGATGTACAGTATGTGAAAAGAAAAATGGAATGAAATCTGGAAATCCCTGGGTCTCCTAGGCTGAGGAGGGGGGAGATCACGGTTTGTATTGCTAATAACCTCACCTATTGTCTGTCTGCTAGCAAACCATTGTGGGATGGGTTTATACTTGTAATAATGTCTATTGTTTTTAGTGCACTTGAAGTCGGCAAGTCTGACCTGGAAAGAGACGTCTGAGTCATCCAGGTGGCTAATTACCGTAATGTATATAGTATATGTCGGTTGTTGTAATTATATTCCTGTGTGCAGTTTGTATTGTTAGGGTAATATGATCAGGAGGGGGGGGATGTCCTCCTGTGGTGTATATATTTTGTGTGAGAGTTTGTTCAAATAAAGGAGATCCAGCTTTGCCGCCAAACAAGTCATGCCTAGTTCTTGGTTGCAATAGGCGGCTAGAATATCTGATTAATCGATAATGAAAATCGTTGTCAACGATTTTCATTAATCTGACAAATGAGAAAACTCAAACCTATACGCCCTTCTCGAGTTTTCACCACTGCGCTCAAATGCCAAACACAGGGGTGCTACCCCCTACAAAAAAAATGTGAATACACGTCCTAATGAAATTAATGAAATTAATACAAAGCTGCCACTTTAAAGTAAACTGTGCAAATCTTTCTATTGTTTCCAAGAGCCCCAAAAGCGGCAATCCCATGAGGAAGTCAGATATGACGAAACATGTCGGGGCGTGGCTGTACGGCATCTACCAGCAATAGCAAGTGACGGACGGGACGTGGCTGTGTATCTCCGTGCACCGGCGGGAGCTTTCGAAGGCGACAGAGGAGCTGCCCCCTGGGCTTGTATGCCAGCAGGAGATCCACACCAGCAGAGTGTCAGCGAAGCGGGGTGAGAACCTATCCAACGCTGTTCTTTGAGGTCCGCCGTGACCCTCATTTCCACAGTGGTGCTGGGCATTTCACAGAGGAGGATTGAGTTTGTTTTGGATCTGCAGTGTCAGTTTGGCTTGAATCAAGAGTTTTTCTTGTGAGTGTAATGATTGAAGTTTTAGTTGAATAAATTTTATTTGTTTTACGGTATCACACAATTTTGAGTTTTTTTATGCATTGAGGTGACACTTGGATAAATAAAGAATCTGGATCCCTTTACCTTCAATTGACCAACTATATGCCCATGCCTTATTGCCAAAACACAAGAGTGTGAGGCATATTGAGCTGGTGAGTGTTGAATTCAAGGGGAGAGGAATCACTGAAACTGAGTGAATTGGTGGACTGTTTCCAGATACTGCACATTTCCTTCACGGTGTCCTGTCTATGGATTCTTTATGGACTAAATTACCCATGTTTCACTCTGGTTATTATTTCGCGATATAAATTGCTCTGTGTATGGTACACTTTCATAGGCACTGTCACGTTTTTCACTTGTACACCTATGAGATTTTTCATGATTGTTTCATTAATCGATTAGTTGGTCTGCAAAAGGCACGCACCATCTTCCCTGCCTTTCAGTCCCGCCTCCCTCCGAGTGTTACAATCCCCTGTGTAAAAAGCCAGTGCCGCTGTATACCTCTCGTAGCGGCTCTCATGTGACGAGAGAGAGAGAGAGAGAGAGAGAGAGAGAGAGAGAGAGAGAGAGAGAGAGAGAGAGAGAGAGAGAGAGAGAGAGAGAGAGAGAGAGAGAGAGAGAGAGAGAGAGAGAGAGAGAGAGAGCATCCGGTCACGTGAGCGATGAGCTGCGATAAGGTAGCAGCTTGCTTTTAAAATATAGTGAACCTGGCAAAGCATTCATCTTGGTATTTATGGGAGGACAAGTGCCCCATCACTGGTGTTCCTGGGGGGGGGGGTAATAGTGCCCCAGCATTGCTGCTCCTTGGGGGGGTAGTGCCCCATCATTGCTGATGCTGGGGGGGGAATAGTGCCCCATCATTGGTGTTCCTGGGGGGGGGGGGGAGTGCCCCATCATTGATGTTCCTGGGGGGGGGAATAGTGCCTCATCATTGCTGATGCTGGGGGGGGGGGATAGTGCCCCATCATTGGTGCTTCTGGGGGGGGGGGGATAGTGCCCCATCATTGATGTTCCTGGGGGGGGAATAGTGCCCCATCATTGGTGTTCCTGGGGGGGGGAATAGTGCCCCATCATTGGTGTTCCTGGGGTGGGGGAATAGTGCCCCATCATTGGTGTTCCTGGGGGGGGGGGAATAGTGCCCCATCATTGGTGTTCCTGGGGGGATAGTACCCCATCATTGGTGTTCCTGGGGGGATAGTACCCCATCATTGGTGTTCCTGGGGGGGGGGATAGTGCCCCATCATTGGTGTTCCTGGGGGGGGATAGTGCCCCATCATTGGTGTTCCTGGGGGGGGGGGATATTGCCCCATCATTGGTGTTCCTGGGGGGGGATAGTGCCCCATCATTGGTGTTCCTGGGGGGGGGGGGAATGGTGACCCATCATTGGTGTCAGTTTGAGGAATACACAGACCTCTCCCACCCACACTTTGGTCTGGAGCCGCCACCACTCCTTCCCACACTCCGGTCCGGTTCCACCAGCCCGCTATGGTCCGCTCCCTTGCCCCAGCCCACTCCCCCTCCTTTTGGGTCTGGTTCTTTGTCCAACCAACCTCCCTTTCTATTGCAACCCCCTCTGGTCCGGTTCCTCTCCCACATGCCTCTCTTCCAAACTCCCTCCCAACCTACTCCCTCTAACGCTTGGTCTCCAAACTAGCTAACTCCCTCCAACCCTCCAGTACGGTCCCCTCTCCGATTCAGGGCCAGCCCCCTCACTGCATTGTCAGTAATGAATGAGGAATTTACTTTAACCACTTGACCACTGGGCACTTAAACCCCCTTAATAACCAGACCAATTTTCAGCTTTTGGTGCTCCCACATTTTGAATGACAATTACTCAGTCATGCAACACTTTATCTATATGAAATTTTTGTCCTTTTTTTCACACAAATAGAGCTTTCTTTTGGTGGTATTTAATCACCGCTGGGTTCTTTATTTTTTGCGCTATAAAAGAAAAAAAAAAGACTGAAAAATCTGTAAAAAAAAATGCATTTTTCTTCGTTTGTTATAAAATTTTGCAAATAATTTTTCTTCATATATTTATTTTGGCCAAAATTTATACCGCTACATATCTTTGGTAAAAATAACTCAAATCGGTGGATATTATTTGGTCTTTGTGAAAGTTATAGAGTCCAAAAGCTATGGTGCCAATATCTGAAAATTGATCACACCTGAAGTACTGACGGCTTATCTCATTTCTTGAGACCCTAACATGCCAGAAAAGTACAAATACCCCCCAAATGACCCCTTTTTGGAAAGAAGACATTCCAAGGTATTTAGAAAGATGCATGGTGAGTTTTTTGAAGTTGTCATTTTTTCCCACAATTCTTTGCAAAATCAAGTTTTTTTTTTTCCACTTTTTTTTTTTTCCACAAAATTGTCATATTAGCAGGTTATTTCTCACACACCGCATATGCATACTACAAATTACACCCCAAAACACATTCTGCTATTACTCCCGAGTATGGCGATACCACATGTGTGAGACTTTTACACAGCGTGGCCACATACAGAGGCCCAACATGCACGGAGCACCTTCAGGCGTTCTGGAGCACCCAGGCCAATTCTGACATTTCTCTCCTACATGTAAAAATCATCATTTATTAGCTAGAAAATTACATAGAACCCCAAAACATTATATATGTTTTTTTTAGCAAAGACCCTAGAGAATACAATGGCGGTCATTGCAACTTTTTATCTCGCACAGTATTTGCGCAGCAATTTTTTTAACGCGTTTTTTTTGGAACAAAAAACAGTTTTGTGCTTTAAAAAAAAAACAAAAAACAGTAAAGTTAGCCCAATGTTTTTGCATAATATGAAAGATGAACATGTCACCTTTTAAAATTGCACGCGCTTGTGGAATGGCGTCAAACTTCACTACTCAAAAATCCCCATAGGCTACGCTTTAAAAATTTTTACTGGTTACATGTTTTGAGTTACAGAGGTCTAGGGCCAAAATTATTGCTCTCGCTCTACCAATCGCACCGATACCTCACATGTGTGGTTTGAACACCGTTTTCATATGTGGGCGGGACTTACGTATGCGTTCGCTTCTGCATGCGAGCACACAGGGACAGGGGCACTTTAAAAAAAAATATTTTTTTTTATTGTTCATTTTACTTTATTTTAGTTTGATGCTTTTTTAAAAAAAAAAAAATTAAAGTTACGTACCGGTAACGTCTTTTCCTGTAGTCTTTCAGGACAGCCACAATAGAGAGATAGTCTCCTCCCCTTCCTCTGGAAACACTGCGCCAGCCCATAAAATCTCTCCTCCCCTGCCAGACCTCAGTTCTCTCAAGAGTACCTCCGGCCGCTGGGGAGACACAAGAACACATTAATAACATACCAATCAATATCATTACCATATTGCGTTCTGGTCTTTAATAAGACCCCCCCAAGCTTAGGGTGGGTAACTAGGGCTGTCCTGAAAGACTACAGGAAAAGACGTTACCGGTACGTAACTTTAATTTTCCCTTTCCGTCATTTCAGGACAGCCACAATAGAGAGGATAATCGAGCACTTACCAATTAGGGTGGGACTACAGCTTGCAGAACTTTTCGCCCAAAAGCCTGCTCACCTGCCGCCACCAGGTCCACTCTGTAATGTCTAACAAAAGTGGAGTAGCTGGACCATGTTGCTGCCTTGCATATTTGCTCTGGCGTTGCTCCAGCCTTCTCTGCCTGGGAAGTTGCCACTGCTCTGATGGAGTGTGCCTTTATGCCTCTAGGGACCTCCTTCCCCGCTAAAGAATATGCCTGCCCAATAGCTAATCTAAGCCACCTGGCAATCGTGCGTCGGGACACTCTGAGACCCTTTCTGGCCCCAGAAAATAAAATAAATAGAGAATCAGACTTCCTTATTGTCTTAGTCATCTCTAGGTATTGTAGGATACTTCTCCTTACATCTAAAAAATGAAATCTTAGTTCCCTTTCACCTGAAGGATTGGGACAAAACGAGGGTAGGACTATTTCCTGGCTTCTATGAAAGCTTGACGCCACCTTTGGCAAAAAAGCTGGATCAGTCTGAAGGACTATCCTGTCTGGCAAAATAACACAAAAAGGAGGTCTAATTGATAACGCCTCAATTTCGCTGACCCTCCTGGCAGTTGTTACTGCAACTAAAAATACTGTTTTTAGGGTAAGTTCCTTTAACAGGCACTTGTCCAATGGCTCAAAGGGACTTCCCGTAAGGCTCTGTAAAACCAGAGATAGGTCCCACCCGGGAAAGGGAGGACCCTTGGTAGGTCTCTGTCTTGATAGTGCCTTAAAGAATCTGACCACCCATGGATTGGTAGCCAGAGACTTCTCCAGGTAAGCACTGAGTGCTGAAACCTGACTTTTAAGGGTAGCTACAGATAAACCCTTGTCCGCTCCACACTGCAGAAATTCCAACACAGCTACGGGACTCTGCACCGAGAAGGAGTTTTCTATGCACCATTTGTTGAAAAGGAGCCAGATCTTTTTGTAAATCTTACGGGTCTCCTTTTTCCTACTGCTGAGGAGGGTAGAGATCAAGCTCTCTGAAAACCCCTTGGATCTTAATATACCCTCCTCAGTAGCCAGGCCGCTAATTTCCACTGCTGCACCTGTGGGCAGAGGACTGGACCCTGCGACAGAAGATCCTTTCGAGGTGGAAGGAAAAGGGGAGGTTCCGCTGCTAACTGACTGAGGATTGAAAACCATGCCCTTTTCGGCCAATGTGGAGCTACCAGAATAAGAGAGGTGCTCTCTAACTGAAACTTCCTCAGAACCGCCGGTAATAGTACCGGAGGAGGGAAGGCATAACATGTCCTGAAATGCCAACTCTGAGATAATGCGTCCACTCCCAGTGCTCCTTCCCCTGCGTTTAGGGAGAAAAAACAGGGGGTTTTCGCGTTGTCTTTTGAAGCGAAAAGATCCACTTCCGGGGGTCCCCATTTCTCGGATATGAGATTGAAAACCTCCTGGTTGAGGGCCCAATCTCCTTCCTTTAGACTCCTCCGGCTGAGAAAATCTGCGATTATATTCCTCTCCCCTCTCAGAAAAACCGCTGAGAGTGAGAGAGTGTTGGACTCGGCCCAGCTTAGAATGTCTTCTGCTAGGGCCAGCAGACTTCCGCTCCTGGTGCCTCCCTGCTTGTTTATATAGGCCACGGTGGATGAGTTGTCCGACCGTACCTGTACATGGTGGCCCTGGAGTTCCTTTTTGAAGAATCTGAGGGCTAGGCCTACTGCCCTCAGCTCTTTCCAATTGGAAGACCTCTGCAGCTCGTCGCCCTTCCATGTGCCCTGCGCTAGAAGGGATCCCAGATGTGCCCCCCAGCCCTTGCCACTTGCATCCGTGGTTAGGATCTGTGGGACTGGGATGAGCCACAGACGTCCCTGTGACAAGTTCACTTCCTTCCTCCACCACCAAAGAGATCTCTTTATTTGATGGGGAACCTGTACTAAGGTGTCTAGATCCCTCTGACTGTGGTCCCATACTCTTAGTACATATGATTGTAGGGGGCGAAAATGTAATCCTGCCCACTGCACTGCTGGAAGAGTAGAAGTTAGAAGGCCTAATGTTGACATTATGGACCTCTTGGACACCAGATGGTTGCACTGGAGGGAGAGAACTGCTCTGTCCAGTTTTAGAATTTTTTCCCTTGGAAGAAAAACTCTCGAGAGCGTAGTGTCCAACAGGTACCCCAGGTACACAATGCGCTGTGAGGGAATGAGACTGGACTTTTCTAAGTTCAGCAGCCACCCTAAACCTGTTAGAACCCTCTTGGTTAGATCGAGGTCTCTGATCAACTGTTCTGGGGATACTGCAAAAAGAAGCAGGTCGTCCAGATAGGCTATAACTGATACCCCCTGGAGTCGCAGGAAGGCCAACGCCTCTGCCAGTACCTTTGTGAATATGCGGGGCGAGGAGGATAGCCCGAAGGGCAGCGCTTGAAACTGCAGATGCAGTATTGTGCCCTGCAGGTCTACTGCTAAACGGAGGAACCTCTGGGAGGTTTCTGCGATAGGGACGTGTAAATATGCGTCTCTGAGATCCAGAGACACCATATAACAGTTGTGTGGTAGCAGGGCCCTGACCGTAAAGATTGACTCCATGCGGAACCTTTTGTAGCAAATTGACCTGTTTAAGGGTTTTAAATTCAGAATCAGTCTGAATTTCCCCGAGGGCTTTTTCACCACAAATACGTGGGAATAGAACCCCTCTCCTTCCTGCCCGCTTGGTACTCTGTGAACTACGTTCTGAATCTCCAGTTCCTTCAGGGCGTTCACCAAAGCTTCGGCCCTTGCTGTGCAGCTGGGAAGCTTCGTAACAAGGAACCTTTGTGGGGGTGGTCTTGAGAATTCCAAGAGATACCCCCTTCTTATGACCCCCAGGATGAATCGATTGGGTGAGAGGGTCTCCCAATGTGGAAGGAAGGCCCCCAGCCTTCCTCCCACCGTCCCTAGAGAGTCATTGATCTTTACGGGCCTTCTCAGGAGGGCGAAAAATCGCCCCTCCTCTGCCCTTGCCTCTTTGGCCCCAAGTTTTCTTCCCTTGCTTGGGAGATTCCTTGCCTTTTTTCGGACGAAACCCCTTTCTCGTCTGAGCTGGGGCTTTCCTCTTAGGCGGAAAGGACTTCTTTTTGTCCGCTGTACGGTCTAAGACCGTCTCTAAACCAGGGCCAAAGAGTAGATCACCTGTCAGGGGTATCCCGCACAATTTGACCTTGGAGGCGGTGTCCCCCGGCCAAGTTTTCAGCCAGAGCGCTCTTCTGGCCGAATTCGCCAGCGCCGCTGATCTGGCCGACATACGGACTGACTCTGCTGAGGCGTCTGCAATGTATGCGATTCCTCGCAGAATCGTGGGGAACGAGGCTAGGATAGTCTCCTTGGCTGTGCCAGCTTCAATGTGCTCCTGAATCTGGAAAAGCCAGTGCTCTAAATTGCGGGCTACGACCGTAACAGCCATTTCTGGCTTTAAGTTACCCACAGTCGAGTCCCACGTCTTTTTTAGAAGTGAGTCTATCCTTTTGTCCATGACATCCGACAAAGCCCCCATATCCTCGAATGCCAGGTCTGTGTGTCTAGAGACCTGAGAGAAGGCGGCATCCAACTTGGGATTTTTATTCCAAATGGACGCTGGATCCTCTGAAAATGGAAACCTTCTCTTAAGGGAGCTAGAAAAGAAGGGTTTCCTCTCAGGATCCTGCCACTCCTTCTTAATCGTTTCCACCAGCACTTCATGTACTGGAAAAACTTTTCTTTTTTGATCCCCCAAGCCCTTATACATAAGGTCATGGAGAGATAGGGGTTTTTTATCCTCGTGTATCCCGAGGGTTGTATATATTGCCCCCAAGAGATCTTCCACCTCATCCAGGGACAATTTATACCTGGAGATTTTCCTGGACTCCCCGTCCTGGTCCTCCCCTTCTGATTCCTCATGGGAATCAGACGTGCCACTGTCCGGTTGCCTCTGCTCCACCCCGGAAGGGCCTGACATCTCCTCCGCCATAACTAAATTGGTAGATCTGGCAGGTGCAGAGCCCTGAGCATGAGGCGGGGTTGTGTCCTGCTGAATGGGTTTAGAGGGAAGCTTGAACGTCTCAAAAAAGGTTTTAAAAGATGAAAAGGTGGATGACAGCTCTTTCACAGAAGCTGCCAACCCAGACTGCTGTTCAGATTCCCTTTCCTTAACCAGGGAGTCTATGCACTCCTTACATAAAACTTTAGTCCATGCTTCCCCTAAACTGTCTCTACAAGAGGCACACTTCCTTTTAGAGACATGAGTGGACTTTGTTTTTTCTGTAGATTTCTGAAAATACATACAAAAAAACCATATTACTTCCAGCAAGTTTAAGTGGAAACAACCCTGGGGGAGTACCAGATCCATCTTAAGGGAACTGCGCTCACCCCCCCACCCCCTGACCACCCAGGGGGACTGCCCTCCCTCTAAGTAAGGAACCATACAAGAGGGAGAGCAAACCTTAGATAGAGAGGACCCCTCCCCAGGGAACTCTTACCTTTGGAAGGCTGGAGACAGCGTCCGAATGAGCTGCAGCATCTGCCTCAGACATGACTGCAGGTGGTTGCCTGTGTAGAGTCTCACACTGTGTACATGTGAAGCGACTCACTCCAGCCTGAGCCCGGCCCCCTATCAGCCCCGCGACCCGGAACCGGAAGTCGCGGTTCAAAGGGAAAGCGTCCGCCCCCCCGCCGGAAATGACGTCACCCGTCGTCCGGCCCGCTGGTTCCAAATTTTGCGGCCTGTATGGATACAGGGGAGAGCGGACTGTCTCCCTGCTGCGGCCCTGTGGACGCGATAGGGGTCCCCCACGACCTGATGCCGCGCTCGGCAAGGAAGGGGTGGCTTTCAGCTGCGGTATGTACCGCCACTCTTCATCCTGGAAGCCCCTGCTTCCCTAGGGATGATTTTCTTAGAAAGAGGCCAGTCTCCCTGACTGCACCCGGCCTGGTTCCTCTGCACAGTGTCTCCCCACCGGAGGAAACACTAATAACTGAGGTCTGGCAGGGGAGGAGAGATTTTATGGGCTGGCGCAGTGTTTCCAGAGGAAGGGGAGGAGACTATCTCTCTATTGTGGCTGTCCTGAAATGACGGAAAGGGAAAAATGTTTTTTTACCTCTTTTATTCCTATTACAAGGAATGTAAACATCCCTTATAATAGGAATATGGCATGACAGATCCTCTTTACAGTGAGATATGGGGTCAATAAGACCTTACATCTCACCTCTAGGCTGGGAAGCCTGAAATAGAAAAAAAAAAAAAAGATCCTGGCTTTGATCGTTGCGGTGAGTCGGTAGAAGCAACGAAGGGTGGCGGGAGGGGGGACGTCCCCTCTCGCCTCCCGTAAGAAAGATCAAGCAGTGGAACAGCCGCTATGATCGTTCTTATGGCTAAAAAAAAGCTGATATCTGAATGATGCCTATAGCTGCAGGCATCATTCAGATATCCCCACACAAAGTCAAGAACGTCGTATGACAGCCAGCGGTCGGGAAGTGGTTAAAACGCATTTTTTTTTTTTTTTAAACACAAAGTTGTCCATTTATACAATATTTCTAACACATAGCATGTACATACCAAAAATGACACCCCAAAATAGATTCTCCTACTCCTCCTGAGTACGGCGATATCACGTGTGTGAGACTTCCACAGCCTGGCCACATACAGGGGCCGAGTACAGCCGAGTATGGCAGGGTATTGCAGAGTATGGCAGGGTATTGCAGAGTATGGCGGGGTATTGCAGAGTATGGCGGGGTATTGCAGAGTATGGCGGGGTATTGCAGAGTATGGCGGGGTATTGCAGAGTATGGCGGGGTATTGCAGAGTATGGCGGGGTATTGCAGAGTATGGCGGGGTATTGCAGAGTATGGCGGGGTATTGCAGAGTATGGCGGGGTATTGCAGAGTATGGCGGGGTATTGCAGAGTATGGCGGGGTATTGCAGAGTATGGCGGGGTATTGCAGAGTATGGCGGGGTATTGCAGAGTATGGCGGGGTATTGCAGAGTATGGCGGGGTATTGCAGGGCATTGCAGAGCATTAGGGATGGATGGATGGATGTCACTGGTTAGCGCTGTGGGCACTACACAAACAGCCCACAGCGCTACTGCCATCCATCCATCCCCCTCTCCGCTCACAGTGTACCGGTCGGTACACAGGAGGGGAGGAGAGGAACCGGCGTCATGAGATGACGCCGGTTTGTTTATATGTGATCGCTCCGTCATTTGACGGAGAGATCACATGGTAAACGGCCACGATCAGCGGCCATTTACTGGGATCCGTGATGCGCCGGGTCCTCTGGACCCAGCGGTCACGGATGTGTTCAGGTGCGCGCCCCAGGGGGCGCGCAAGAGGGGAACTCTGGGAAGACGTCATATGACGTGATCCCAGAGTTAAGCAACCGCCCTGCTGCCGTCATTCGGCTATGGGCCGGTTGTAAAGTGGTTAATAGTTATGTTGTGATGCAGTTTGAGTGTAACACTCAGTTTTGTCATCATTACTTTAACCACTTAAGGACTAGCCTCGTTTTGGATTTTAGGTGTTTACATGTTTAAAACAGGTTTTTCTGCTAGAAAATTACTAGTACACACCGGTCGTAGTCAAACCAGCACTGCAGTAACACTTGGTGACGTGGCGAGTCCCACAAGTGCAGTTCAAGCTGGTGAGGTGGCAAGCACAAGTAGTGTCCAGCTGCCACCAAGAAGAAGACAAACACAGGCCCGTCATGCCCATAATGCCCTTCCTGCTGCATTCGCCAATCCTAATTGGGAACCCACCACTTCTGCAGCGCCCGTACTTCCCCCATTCACATCCCCAACCAAATGCAGACGGCTGCATGAGAGGCATTTTTATGTCCTCCCGAGTACTCCTACCCAATGAACCCCCCCAAAAAAGATGTTGTGTCTGCAGCAAGCGCGGATATAGGCGTGACACCCGCTATTATTGTCCCTCCTGTCCTGACAATCCTGGTCTTTGCATTGGTGAATGTTTTGAACGCTACCATGCACTAGTTGAGTATTAGCGTAGGGTACAGCATTGCACAGACTAGGCACACTTTCACGGGGTCTGCCAAGATGCCATCGCATTTTGAGAGACCCAAACCTGGAACCGGTTACAGTTATAAAAGTTAGTTACAATAAAAGTGTAAAAAAAAAATATATATATATAAAATAAAAAAAAAATTGTTGTCGTTTTATTGTTCTCTCTCTCTCTATTCTCTCTCTCTATTGTTCTGCTCTTTTTACTGTATTCTATTCTGCAATGTTTTATTGTTATTATGTTTTATCATGTTTGTTTTTCAGGTATGTAATTATTTATACTTTACCGTTTACTGTGCTTTATTGTTAACCATTTTTTTGTCTTCAGGTACGCCATTCACGACTTTGAGTGGTTATACCAGAATGATGCCTGCAGGTTTAGGTATCATCTTGGTATCATTCTTTTCAGCCAGCGGTCGGCTTTCATGTAAAAGCAATCCTAGCGGCTAATTAGCCTCTAGACTGCCTTTACAAGCCGTGGGAGGGAATGCCCCCCACCCCCACCATCTTCCGTGTTTTTCTCTGGCTCTCCTGTCTCAACAGAGAACCCGAGAATGCAGCCGGTGATTCAGCCAGCTGACCATAGAGCTGATCAGAGACCAGAGTGGCTCCAAACATCTCTATGGCCTAAGAAACCGGAAGCTACGAGCATTTTATGACTTAGATTTCGCCGGATGTAAATAGCACCATTGGGAAATTGGGGAAGCATTTTATCACAGCGATCTTGGTGTGGTCAGATGCTTTGAGGGCAGAGGAGAGATCTAGGGTCTAATAGACCCCAATTTTTTCAAAAAAAGAGTACCTGTCACTACCTATTGCTATCATAGGGCATATTTACATTCCCCGAGATAACAATAAAAATGATTAAAAAAAAAAAAATATGAAAGGAACAGTTTAAAAGTTAAGATAAAAAAGCAAAAAAATAATAAAGAAAAAAAAAAAAAAAAAAAAAAAGCACCCGTCGCCCCTTGCTCTTGCGCTAAGGCGAACGCAAGCGGCGGTCTGTCGTCAAATGTAAACAGCAATTGCACCATGCATGTGAGGTATCACCGCGAAGGTCAGATCGAGGGCAGTAATTTTAGCAGTAGACCTCCTCTGCAAATCTAAAGTGGTAACCTGTAAAGGCTTTTAAAAATGTATTTATTTTGTTGCCACTGCACGTTTGTGCGCAATTGTAAAGCATGTCATGTTTGGTATCCATGTACTCGGCCTCAGATCATCCTTTTTATTTCATCAAACATTTGGGCAATATAGTGTGTTTTAGTGCATTAAAATTTAAAAAAGTGTGTTTTTTCCCCAAAAAATGCGTTTGAAAAATCACTGCGCAAATACTGTGTGAAAAAAAAAAAAATGAAACACCCACCATTTTAATCTGTAGGGCATTAGCTTTATGTTTGTGGGTTCAAAGCCATTTTCTTGCAAAAAAAAAATAACTTTTTCATGTAAACAATAAGTGCCAGAAAGGGCTTTGTCTTCAAGTGGTTAGAAGAGTGGGTGATGTGTGACATAAGCTTCTAAATGTTGTGCATAAAATGCCAGGACAGTTCAAACCCCCCCCAAATGACCCCATTTTGGAAAGTAGACACCCCAAGCTATTTGCTGAGAGGCATGTCGAGTCCATGGAATATTTTATATTGCGACACAAGTTGCGGGAAAGAGACAATTTTTTTTTTTTTTTTTGCACAAAGTTGTCACTAAATGATATATTGCTCAAACATGCCATGGGAATATGTGAAATTACACCCCAAAATACATTCTGCTGCTTCTCCTGAGTACGGGGATACCACGTGTGAGACTTTTTGGGAGCCTAGCCGCGTATGGGACCCCGAAAACCAAGCACCGCCTTCAGGCTTTCTAAGGGCGTGAATTTTTGATTTCACTCTTCACTGCCTATCACAGTTTCGGAGGCCATGGAATGCCCAGGTGGCACAAACCCCCCCCAAATGACCCCATTTTGGAAAGTAGACACCCCAAGCTATTTGCTGAGAGGTATAGTGAGTATTTTGCAGACCTCACTTTTTGTCACAAAGTTTTGAAATTTGAAAAAAGAAAAAAAAAAGTTTTTTCTTGTCTTTCTTCATTTTCAAAAAAAAATGAGAGCTGCAAAATACTCACCATGCCTCTCAGCAAATAGCTTGGGGTGTCTACTTTCCAAAATGGGGTCATTTGGGGGGGGTTTGTGCCACCCGGGCATTCCATGGCCTCCGAAACGGTGATAGGCAGTGAAGAGTAAAATCAAAAATTCACGCCCTTAAAAACGCTGAAGGCGGTGATTGGTTTTCGGGGCCCCGTACGTGACTAGGCTCCCAAAAAGTCCCACACATGTGGTATCCCCATACTCAGGAGAAGCAGCTAAATGTATTTTGGGGTGCAATTCCACATAGGCCCATGGCCTGTGTGAGCAATATATCATTTAGTGACAACTTTGTGCAAAAAAAAAAAAAAAAAAGTGTCACTTTCCCGCAACTTGTGTCAAAATATAAAATATTCCATGGACTCAATATGCCTCTCAGCAAATAGCTTGGGGTGTCTACTTTCCAAAATGGGGTCATTTGGGGGGGTTTGTGCCACCTGGGCATTCCATGGCCTCCGAAACTGTGATAGGCAGTGAAGAGTGAAATCAAAAATTTACACCCTTAGAAATCCTGAAGGCGGTGATTGGTTTTCGGGGTCCCGTACGCGGCTAGGCTCCCAAAAAGTCCCACACATGTGGTATCCCCGTACTCAGGAGAAGCAGCTGAATGTATTTTGGGGTGCAATTCCACATAGGCCCATGGCCTGTGTGAGCAATATATCATTTAGTGACAACTTTTTGTAAATATTTTTTTTTTTTTTGGTCATTATTCAATCACTTGGGACAAAAAAATAAATATTCAATGGGTTCAACATGCCTCTCAGCAATTTCCTTGGGGTGTCTACTTTCCAAAATGGGGTCATTTGGGGGGGTTTTGTACTGCCCTGCCATTTTAGCACCTCAAGAAATGACATAGGCAGTCATAAACTAAAAGCTGTGTAAATTCCAGAAAATGTAACCTAGTTTGTAGACGCTATAAAACTTTTGCGCAAACCAATAAATATACGCTTATTGACATTTTTTTTACCAAAGACATGTGGCCGAATACATTTTGGCCTAAATGTATGACTAAAATTGAGTTTATTGGATTTTTTTTATAACAAAAAGTAGAAAATATCATTTTTTTTCAAAATTTTCGGTCTTTTTCCGTTTATAGCGCAAAAAATAAAAACTGCAGAGGTGATCAAATACCATCAAAAGAAAGCTCTTTGTGGGAAGAAAAGGACGCAAATTTCGTTTTGGTACAGCATTGCATGACCGCACAATTAGCAGTTAAAGCGACGCAGTGCCAAATTGGAAAAAGACCTCTGGTCCTTAGGCAGCATAATGGTCCGGGGCTCAAGTGGTTAAAGCGGCGCAGTGCCAAAATGTAAAGAGTGCCCTGGTCAGGAAGGGGGTAAAATCTTCTGGGGCTGAAGTTGTAAAAAACAAAAACAAAAAAAACAAAAAAAAAAACACAACACACTTTAAAGACTGTGTGCAGGGAAGATCAGCATCTGAACCCAGAGAAGGTGGTGACTAAATGTAATAGTAATGCCTACTATTACCTCCAAAGTAAAAGTTTACCAGTATTGTGCATTTTATTTAAAAATGATAATATCCATTAAAAAAATAAAAAAGCCTCAGCTTCTAGAAGTACTTTAACAACTTCAATACCAGGCACTTATGCGCCTTCCCGCCCAGACCAATTTTCAGCTTTCAGCGCTCTCACACTTTGAATGACAATTACTCAGTCACGCTACACTGTATCTAAACAAAATGTTTATCATTTTCTTCTCACAAATAGAGCTTTCTTTTGGTGGTATTTAATCACCACTGGGTTTTTTATTTTTTGCGAGAAGCGAAAAAAAACAGCGAAAATTTAAAAAAACAAAAAACAAAAACCCACACACATTTTTTTAGTTTCTATTGTAAAATTTTGCAAATAAGTCATTTTTCTTCATAAATTTGTGCCAAAATTTATACTGCTACATATCTTTGGTAAAAATAACCCAAATGAGTGTATATTATTTGGTCTTTGTGAAAGTTATAGAGTCTACAAACTATGGTGCCAATCACTGAAAATTGATAACATCTGATCACACCTGATGTGCTGAAGGCTTATCTCATTTCTTGAGACACTAACAAGCCAGGAAAGTACAAATACCCCCCAAATGACCCCTTTTTGGAAAGTAGACAGTCCAGGGTATTTACCAAGAGGCATGGTGAGTTTTTTGAAGTTGTAATTTTTTCCCACAATTCTTGGGAAATTAAAGACTTATTTATTTATTTTACACAAACTGGTCATATTAACAGGTCATTTCTCTCACACAGCATATGCATAATTGCAACTACACCCCAAAATACATTCTGCTACTCCTTCCGAGTTGTCCATTTATAAAGATATTTCTAACACATAGCATGTACGTAGCAAAAATGACACCACAAAATGCATTCCTCTACTCCTGAGTATGGCGATACCACATGTGTAAATTAAAAAGGTGAAACAATCAGCACCACAAGTAAGTAATATTGTGATGTTTAAATAAGATAACCTAATAATAAAACGTGCACAGCTGCTAAACATTCCAAGTGGTACACCACACTAATTTCAAAATGGATAGTAAATAATAAATGTAGCGCTATGTGTAAAATTATAAATATAAAGTGCAAATCTCTAAAATAAATAAATCCTACATATAAATAAATAGTCCATAAAATGAAAAAATTAAGAAATAAAACATGAAAAACTCTTCTTGTGATCAGTGTATCCACACAATTCCACCACAGTGATTGTTCTTCCTCAAAAGGAGTGCACACCACCACCAGTAAAAATGCGCGCTCACCTCCCAGATGAGTCAAAACTCATATGCGGATCTCCCCAAGAGCGCTTTGCTCTCACTTCCTCTTCCCAATCAATGGTGGGTAATCCAGATGGCTATTTTTTTATTGGTAACTCAGCTCATTAATATCCAAAGAAGCAGATCATCTCCCAGCTTGGCTCAAGATTCCATGAGTTCAGGACATGTAAATAATAAGTATAGAGACCATAGTGTTCTCCGTATACAAATTTATTCAAAGCCCCCAAATAGACAAGTTGCACTTACAAAATAAAAACTTTAAAATCACATAAAAAGCACCACCGTGTCCACATACAGAGTGCTTGGCTGGACGTGACTATCAGCTCCTCCCTTCTAGACGCGTATCGGTCAATCACAGGCCTTCCTCAGTAGCTACTGGAGGAAGAAACATGGTCCATAATGTCGTGGGTCATTACAGGCAGCAATATGGTCAGCACAGCCAAAGTATTGGTCCAGGCAGCAGGAAGGACCATCAAGCTTAGGGCCAGGGGGACAGGGGTAGAGGCTTCTCCCACCCAAATTGCTTTGAAGCCTCCGGGCAACCCTGTTCTGGGAGCACAGAAAAAAAAAAACAAAAAAAACTGTTTTTCTCTACTCAGAACGCTATTCCGAAGCCCCTCACATATGTGAGACCCCTGTGTACTAAAGTAGATGGCCAAAAGATCAGTCCAAGTGGCAGGCAAAAACATGGTCGATTAACAGGCCAAGGTCGGTGCACGTGGAAGTCAGAAATGTGGTTTAAATCTGCAGGCAGAGGCATCGTCGGTAAACAGGCTGAGGTTGGTGCACGTGGAAGTCAGAAACATGGTTTAAATCGGCATGCAAGCAAAGACATCATCGGTAAACAGGCCAGAGTCAGTTAATTACCATGGTAGCAGGCAAATGGAGAAATGGCAGTCTGGTAATAATTAGGGGCGCAAAGGATCGTCATCGATCCATGATCCGATCCGCGGAGGTTGATCCGATCCGGAGGTTGATCCGTATGGGACACCTCTGTGGCCTCGGCCATAGGAAAGGCCGCGGCTTTGGCCTAGCTCCGGAGCGGCGGCCATCTTGGTACACCCGGCGGCCGTTTAGCACGTCGAATGACGGAGCGATCACTTGTAACAAACCGGCGTCATGTCATGACGCCGGTTCCTCTCTCTCTCCCCTCTGTGTACTGATCTGTACATTGGAGGGGTGAGATCTGATGGCAGCAGTGCCAATACTCTGCAATGCCCTGCCGCAATACCCTGCTGCAATGCCCTGCCAATACCCTGCTGCAATGCCCTGCCAATACCCTGCCAATAGGGAGATTGTGGATATTACTGTGGGGGAGATTTTTTTTTTTGTTGATCCGAAAATGATCCGAACTGTGACTCCTGATCCGAGGAACGATCCGAACCGTGAGTTTTTTGATCCGTTGCACCCCTAGTAATAATAAAGGGAACCAATACTGGATGGATGTATGATAATTTTTGAAGCAATCTCCGATGCACAGGCCAGGTTCGGAGGGACATTGGGGACAATAATAGCTGGAATCTCTTCTTACTCCTCTTCTGCTGCATACACGGCATTTCTTTTGGCATCTTCTTTCAGATTCTGTGGGGGGAATGCTATAGGTAAAGTGTTGCTCGTGAAGTCGACTAACATTATCAGAGCAAAAGCTTCCTGGGGCTGGGGCGGGACCTTGGTGGTACATGAGGGCAGTGACGATATCTTCAATATACTTGAGGTAGGTGATTTGTTGGTTTTGAGTTGCATTTTGGTAGCAGACAAAAGAATTAAAAAGGGCCATGTGAAACGCAACTTTCTTGTACCAATAACGGGACTTTCTGGTTGATAAATAGGGCTGTAGCATCTGATCGTTTAAATCCACCCCCCCCCCCATATACATATTGTAGTCGTGGATATGTTCGGGCTTTACAATGGGGCCGTGTCTTCTTTGGATCTCCACCACGGTGTCATTGTGGATGGTAGAGAGGATGTGGACATCCTTCTTGTCCCTCCACTTCATGGCCAACACCTCCTCGTTCCTCATGAATGCCGATTCTCCATTTTGCTATTTTTTTGTCAACAGATTTTGTAGGAATCCCTTACGGTTTTGTTTGAAGGTACCGCAGGCCGGGGTTTTTTTTACTGTAAAGATGATGAAAAAGGGGCAGGCTGTTATAATAGTTGTTGACATAAATGGTATCCTTTTTCAAACAGGGGGTATGCCAGCTCCCAGACAATTTTCCCACTGGTTCCAATATATGTGGGGCAGTCACGGGGCTGGAGCTGGGAGTCTTTGCCTTCATAGATCCGGAATGTGAAGACCTATCCAGTGGCTCGATCACATCATTTATTTAATTTCAGCCCATACCTGGCTCTCTTGTTTGGTATATACTGCTTGAAGTGCAGTCGGCCCGTGAAATGTAGGAGGGACTGGTCCACACAAATTTTTTGGCCTGGGATGAAAACTTCTCTAAATCGCTGGGAAAAGGAATTGATTAGGGGGCGTATCTTGTACAATTTGTTGTGACTGGGATGATGTCGGTGAGGGCACTGTGAATTGTCATTGAAGTGGAGAAAACGCATAATCATGTCGTATCTTGTCCTGGACATGACAGCGGAATATATGGGCATGTGTTGGATGGGGTTGGTGGACCAATATGCATGGACTTCGTTCTTTTTGTAAGCCCCATATTGAAAGTAAGGCCCCAAAACAATTTAAATTCATCCAGTGTGACACATCGCCACTGGAACATGCGGGCGTAGGAAGAATTGGGGTTGGCAGCAATAAATTGGGATGCATGAAATTAGTTTGATCCACCATATTCTGCAGAAAATCTTGTGGGAAAAATAAAGAAAAATAATCAAATTGAGAAAAATTTGTAGTGTCGAGCTGCACACCTGGCTGTGAGGTGAAAGGGGGGAGGATAGTGGATCCTGAGTTGGCAGGCAACCATAAGGGGTTTGCCAGGGCATCGGGAAGGTAGGACTGGGGCTGGATTCTTCGGGTTGGGTGTGAATTTCCAGTACTTGTACTGGGCTCCTCTTCCTGGGGTCTGGCGCTGCTGGTGGTGGGCAGATCTCCTGATCTCTGTCCTGATCTCATTCTTTTAGGAGAGACGGTTTCCTCCACGGACTCAGATCCACTATCCTCCACTGGCTCGTATTCTGAACCAGAATCAGATGATGTGAGCTCCCCGCTGCTCTCATCATCAGACATGGCAAGAATATCATATGCCTCCTCAGGTGTGTAAACCCTTTGGGACATTATGGCAGTGCTTTTTGGCGGGCCTGTGTGGTGGTACAGGTGGTGGTGGTACGGGTGGTGGTGGTACCAATGGCGGTACAGGTGGTGGTGGTACAGATGGTGATGGCGGTACGGGTGGTGGTGGTACCGATGGCGGCACTAGTGGCAATACTGGTAGCGGTCTGTGTGGCAGTATAGATGGTGGGCCTGATGGCGGTACTGGTGGTGGTACCGATGGCGGTACTGGTAGCCTGTGTGGCGATACCGATGGCGGTGGGCCTGTGACAGATGGGCTAATTGACAGATAGGCTGTGTGACAGGTCCTCTTTATTGAGGGGGGGGCGTGTTGTGCACAGTACAATACGTCAGACAAGACACTGATTTCACTCACTGATCCCTGCTCTCTCCTCACACTATCGGTGTGTGAGGAGAGAGCAAGGATCAGATGGTAACTGCTCCTCAATGTTTACATTTGTGACCAGCTGTCATATGACGCCCAGTCAGGATAACGCAACCACTTCCCGGACGTTAATATGCTATTGACTGGGCAGGAAGTGGTTAATATAAAAGGTTTAGATCTCCCTTCCACCCTTCATTATCTGACTCCTAGTTATAATGCCCATATATCCTACTTCTGGAGAGATAGAGAGATGGAGAGATAGACACACACACACACACACACACACACACACACACACTTTCACAGTATAAATGAACCCTTATAGTACAAAAAGAGCAGATAATTGCTACTATAAAAGGGCTAGTTTTTTAACCCCATGATGACAGGCGATAAAAAAAAAAAAAAGCATGCAACTGCCACTAAACATCTTAGGCCTGGTTCACACCTATGCGTTTCTGCAAAAAACGCATTACAGTTCATTTAACATGGTTTCCTATGGAACACATTCACATCCATGCTTTTTTCACCCGCTGCATATTTGGAAAGGGTCAAGGACTTTCTCAATGCAAAACTGTGCTTTTTTTGGTTCAATAGACTCCAATGGAGAAGCTGCAGAAAAGCAAGTAGTTCATTTTTTGCAGCAATTTGCATTTTGAATTCTGTCCAACAACAAATTGGGCAAAAAAAAAAAAAAGCATTAAGAAATGCAAAAAAAACAAAACAAAAAAAACACAAAGTGCAGCAAAATCGCGCATGCAAAAAGAAGTGTAGAAACGGATCAAAAGCAAATTGCACAGGTGTGAACCAAGCTTTATGCTGGCCATACACTTATCGATTTTCGGACGGGACTATTCATGTCATGTCTCTTCATGTCCTAACGATATCACCTTGATCTTGGTCCTGCCAAGTACTGCCGCACAGTAGCACATACTGTGACTGCACACTACCCCTGAAGGGGATAAAAAGCTGGTGAGTCTCTGCACAATCACAGCGCGAGACACCAGCACTTGGAATACACCTGTTTTTGCTTAACCACTTAAGGACCGCCTCACGCCGATGTACGTCGGCAAGGCGGCACGGGCAGGCAATATCACGTACATGTACGTGATTTGCCTCCCGCGGGTGGGGGGTCCGAACGGACCCCCCCCCCGCCGCCCGAGGCGGTCCCGTTCTGTCCCCCGGCGATCAGAGACGAGGGGGAGGCCATCCGTTCGTGGCCCCCCCCTCGCGATCGCCGCCGGCCAATGGGAACACTCCTTTGCTGCTGTATGCTAAACAGCAGCAAAGGAAGTGATGTCATCTTCCCTCGGGTCGGTATTTTCCGTTCCGGCCCGAGGAGAGACGACATGTGAGTGAGTGCACCAACACACACACACAGTAGAACATGCCAGGCATACAAAACACCCCGATCCCCCCCCCCATCACCCCCCCCCCCCCCCTGTCACAAACTGACACCAGCAGTTTTTTTTTTTTTTTTTTTTTTCTGATTACTGCTGTGTCAGTTTGTGACAGTTACTGTGTTAGCACAGTTACTGTTACCCCCCTGTAGGTCTAGGGTACCCCCCTAACCCCCCCTAATAAAGTTTTAACCCCTTGATCACCCCCCGTCACCAGTGTCGCTAAGCGATCATTTTTCTGATCGCTGTATTAGTGTCGCTGGTGACGCTAGTTAGTGAGGTAAATATTTAGGTTCGCCGTCAGCGTTTTATAGCGTCAGGGACCCCCATATACTACCTAATAAATGTTTTAACCCCTTGATTGCCCCCTAGTTAACCCTTTCACCACTGATCACCGTATAACCGTTACGGTTGACGCTGGTTAGTTCGTTTATTTTTTATAGTGTCAGGGCACCCGCCGTTTATTACCGAATAAAGGTTTAGCCCCCTGATCGCCCGGCGGTGATATGCGTCGCCCCAGGCAGCGTCAGATTAGCGCCAGTACCGCTAACACCCACGCACGCAGCATGCGCCTCCCTTAGTGGTATAGTATCTGATCGGATCAATATCTGATCCGATCAGATCTATACTAGCATCCCCAGCAGTTTAGGGTTCCCAAAAACGCAGTGTTAGCGTGATCAGCCCAGATACCCGCTAGCACCTGCGTTTTGCCCCTCCGCCCGGCCCAGCCCAGCCCACCCAAGTGCAGTATCGATCGATCACTGTCACTTACAAAACACTAAACGCATAACTGCAGCGTTCGCAGAGTCAGGCCTGATCCCTGCGATTGCTAACAGTTTTTTTGGTAGCATTTTGGTGAACTGGCAAGCACCAGCCCCAGGCGTCAGGTTAGCGCCAGTACCGCTAACACCCACGCACGCACCGTACACCTCCCTTAGTGGTATAGTATCTGAACGGATCAATATCTGATCCGATCAGATCTATACTAGCGTCACCAGCAGTTTAGGGTTCCCAAAAACGCAGTGTTAGCGGGATCAGCCCAGATACCTGCTAGCACCTGCGTTTTGCCCCTCCGCCCGGCCCAGCCCAGCCCACCCAAGTGCAGTATCGATCGATCACTGTCACTTACAAAACACTAAACGCATAACTGCAGCGTTCGCAGAGTCAGGCCTGATCCCTGCGATCGCTAACAGTTTTTTTTGTAGCGTTTTGGTGAACTGGCAAGCACCAGCCCCAGGCAGCGTCAGGTTAGCGCCAGTACCGCTAACACCCACGCACGCACCGTACACCTCCCTTAGTGGTATAGTATCTGATCGCATCAATATCTGATCTGATCAGATCTATACTAGCGTCACCAGCAGTTTAGGGTTCCCAAAAATGCAGTGTTAGCGGGATCAGCCCAGATACCTGCTAGCACCTGCGTTTTGCCCCTCCGCCCGGCCCAGCCCAGCCCACCCAAGTGCAGTATCGATCGATCACTGTCACTTACAAAAGACTAAAACGCATAACTGCAGCGTTCGCAGAGTCAGGCCTGATCCCTGCGATCGCTAACAGTTATTTTGGTAGCGTTTTGGGGAACTGGCAAGCGCCAGCGGCGTAGTATACCCCGGTCGTAGTCAAACCAGCACTGCAGTAACACGTGGTGACGTGGCGAGTCCCATAAGTGCAGTTCAAGCTGGCGAGATGGCAAGCACAAGTAGTGTCCCGCTGCCACCAAAAAGACAAACACAGGCCCGTCGTGCCCATAATGTCCTTCCTGCTGCATTCGCCAATCCTAATTGGGAACCCACCGCTTCTGCAGCGCCCGTACTTCCCCCATTCACATCCCCAACCAAATGCAGTCGGCTGCATGAGAGGCATTTTTATGTCCTCCCAAGTACCCCTACCCAACGAACCCCCCCAAAAAAGATGTCGTGTCTGCAGCAAGCGCGGATATAGGCGTGACACCCGCTATTATTGTCCCTCCTGTCCTGACAATCCTGGTCTTTGCATTGGTGAATGTTTTGAACGCTACCATACACTAGTTGAGTATTAGTGTAGGGTACAGCATTGCACAGACTAGGCACACTTTCACAGGGTCTCCCAAGATGCCATCGCATTTTGAGAGACCCGAACCTGGAACCGGTTACCGTTATAAAAGTTAGTTACAAAAAAAGTGTAAAAAAAAAAAAAAAATATGAAATAAAAAAAAATAGTTGTTGTTTTATTGTTCTCTCTCTCTCTATTCTCTCTCTCTATTGTTCTGCTCTTTTTTACTGTATTCTTTTCTGCAATGTTTTATTGTTATTGTTATTGTTATTATGTTTTATCATGTTTGTTTTTCAGGTGTGTAATTATTTACACTTTACTGTTTACTGTGCTTTATTGTTAACCATTGTTAACCATTTTTTTGTCTTCAGGTACGCCATTCACGACTTTGAGTGGTTATACCAGAATGATGCCTGCAGGTTTAGGTATCATCTTGGTATCATTCTTTTCAGCCAGCGGTCGGCTTTCATGTAAAAGCAATCCTAGCGGCTAATTAGCCTCTAGACTGCTTTTACAAGCCGTGGGAGGGAATGCCCCCCCCCCCCCACCGTCTTCCGTGTTTTTCTCTGGCTCTCCTGTCTCAACAGGGAACCTGAGAATGCAGCCGGTGATTCAGCCAGCTGACCATAGAGCTGATCAGAGACCAGAGTGGCTCCAAACATCTCTATGGCCTAAGAAACCGGAAGCTACGAGTATTTCATGACTTAGATTTCGCCGGATGTAAATAGCGCCATTGGGAAATTGGGGAAGCATTTTATCACACCGATCTTGGTGTGGTCAGATGCTTTGAGGGCAGAGGAGAGATCTAGGGTCTAATAGACCACAATTTTTTCAAAAAAGAGTACCTGTCACTACCTATTGCTATCATAGGGGATATTTACATTCCCCGAGATAACAATAAAAATGATTAAAAAAAAAAATATGAAAGGAACAGTTTAAAAGTAAGATTAAAAAAGCAAAAAAATAATAAAGAAAAAAAAAAAACAAAAAAAAAAAACACCCCTGTCGCCCCCTGCTCTCGCGCTAAGGCGAACGCAAGCGGCGGTCTGTCGTCAAACGTAAACAGCAATTGCACCATGCATGTGAGGTATCGCCGCGAAGGCCAGATCGAGTGCAGTAATTTTTCCAGTAGACCTCCTCTGTAAATCTAAAGTGGTAACCTGTAAAGGCTTTTGAAGGCTTTTAAACATGTATTTATTTTGTTGCCACCGCACGTTTGTGCGCAATTTTAAAGCATGTCATGTTTGGTATCCATGTACTCGGCCTAAGATCATTTTTTTTATTTCATCAAACATTTGGGCAATATAGCGTGTTTTAGTGCATTAAAATTTAAAAAAGTGTGTTTTTTCCCCAAAAAATGCGTTTGAAAAATCGCTGCGCAATTACTGTGTGAAAAAAAAAAATGAAACACCCACCATTTTAATCTGTAGGGCATTTGCTTTAAAAAAATATATAATGTTTGGGGGTTCAAAGTAATTTTTTTGCAAAAAAAAAACTTTTTCATGTAAACAATAAGTGTCAGAAAGGGCTTTGTCTTCAAGTGGTTAGAAGAGTGGGTGATGTGTGACATAAGCTTCTAAATGTTGTGCATAAAATGCCAGGACAGTTCAAAACCCCCCCAAATGACCCCATTTTGGAAAGTAGACACCCCAAGCTATTTGCTGAGAGGCATGTCGAGTCCATGGAATATTTTATATTGCGACACAAGTTGCGGGAAAGAGACAAATTTTTTTTTTTTTTTTTTTTTTTTTTTGCACAAAGTTGTCACTAAATGATATATTGCTCAAACATGCCATGGGAATATGTGAAATTACACCCCAAAATACATTCTGCTGCTTCTCCTGAGCACGGGGATACCACATGTGTGAGACTTTTTGGGAGCCTAGCCGCGTACGGGACCCCGAAAACCAAGCACCGCCTTCAGGCTTTCTAAGGGCGTGAATTTTTGATTTCACTCTTCACTGCCTATCACAGTTTCGGAGGCCATGGAATGCCCAGGTGGCACAAAACCCCCCCAAATGACCCCATTTTGGAAAGTAGACACCCCAAGCTATTTGCTGAGAGGTATAGTGAGTATTTTGCAGACCTCACTTTTTGTCACAAAGTTTTAAAAATTGAAAAAAGAAAAAAAAAAAAAATGTTTTTTCTTGTCTTTCTTCATTTTCAAAAACAAATGAGAGCTGCAAAATACTCACCATGCCTTTCAGCAAATAGCTTGGGGTGTCTACTTTCCAAAATGGGGTCATTTGGGGGGGTTTTGTGCCACCTGGGCATTCCATGGCCTCCGAAACTGTGATAGGCAGTGAAGAGTGAAAGCAAAAATTTACACCCTTAGAAATCCTGAAGGCGGTGATTGGTTTTCGGGGCCCCGTACGTGGCTAGGCTCCCAAAAAGTCCCACACATGTGGTATCCCCATACTCAGGAGAAGCAGCTAAATGTATTTTGGGGTGCAATTCCACATAGGCCCATGGCCTGTGTGAGCAATATATCATTTAGTGACAACTTTTTGTAAATATTTTTTTTTTTTTGTCATTTTTCAATCACTTGGGACAAAAAAAATAAATATTCAATGGGTTCAACATGCCTCTCAGCAATTTCCTTGGGGTGTCTACTTTCCAAAATGGGGTCATTTGGGGGGGTTTTGTACTGCCCTGCCATTTTAGCACCTCAAGAAATGACATAGGCAGTCATAAACTAAAAGCTGTGTAAATTCCAGAAAATGTACCCTAGTTTGTAGACGCTATAACTTTTGCGCAAACCAATAAATATACGCTTATTGACATTTTTTTTACCAAAGACATGTGGCCGAATACATTTTGGCCTAAATGTATGACTAAATATTAGTTTATTGGATTTTTTTTATAACAAAAAGTAGAAAATATCATTTTTTTTCAAAATTTTCGGTCTTTTTCCGTTTATAGCGCAAAAAATAAAAACCGCAGAGGTGATCAAATACCATCAAAAGAAAGCTCTATTTGTGGGAAGAAAAGGACGCAAATTTCGTTTGGGTACAGCATTGCATGACCGCGCAATTAGCAGTTAAAGTGACGCAGTGCCAAATTGGAAAAAGACCTCTGGTCCTTAGGCAGCATAATGGTCCGGGGCTCAAGTGGTTAAGGAGATACACCAAGAAATTTCACAGCGATCGTTGTATTTCACTTTATGGTGCACGGGGCACGTATCATAGCAAATTTACCACGAAGTAACACCATTTATATGGACCGTTCATTAATATTTTGGTAATCACATAATTTATGGTTTATGATATCTTTATAAGTTGCATGTCACGTGTGATACATTTTATCTTGTTTATTTATTTTTTCAATGAATTATGGCACAAGTCACTTTGACATTTATAATTTATTGGAGGAATTGATTCACTTGTTTACTTATTATAATATCGTTTCGATGAATTATAGCCTAAGTCACTTTGTTTTTAATATATAATTTTTGTATTTATAATTTATTGGAGAAGTTGGTCTTAAAAATAGGATTTAGGACAGCGCCACACTCACATTCCTCTTTCTTTCACAAATTTTTTCGCTTATTCCACTTTGGTGGAGTCAGCGTGCGTGAGGGCAGCAGTCCATCATTTAGTTTCCCACCCAATTCCATTGCGCGGATTCCCTTTTCCTTTTGGCAAAGTAATACAAACAAATTTCACAGTAATGTTGATTGGGATAGCAGTTAACAGAGCCCGCAAGGGTAAGTGAAGGCATGTTTGTAAGTACTTATGAACGTGACCTCGACAGTTTCGCGGTCAAGCCGCTTCTTCAGGAGGCGTCCTAGTACATTTTCTACAAAGTGAAATAATCAGCATTACAAGTACATAATATACAATAAAGAGAAAAAGGAAGAAAAAGTATGACATTGGAGTAATTGATCAAAAGTTTATATTTGCACTCACCAACCACTGCCCCTAAGGGCTGGAACGGCACTTGTGAGACGCCCTCGTCGGGCGTTCCCCCGGGGGCGGGCAAGGTTTTTTTTTGACAATGTAAACTGATATATGCAAAAATAAAAATAAATGAAATTGGGTGATGAATATTAAAATAAATTATCAGAGGAGTGATAGCCACCTCCGTGAATAGAGTGGGAACAATCGGAAGGAAAAACAGGGGAAGAGGAAAAAAGGGAAAGGGAGGAGAAGGGGAGAGAAGAGAAAAGGGAAGAAGGGGGAGTAGAGCCGGGGGAGGGGGGGAAAGGAAAGGTGGAGGGAGAGAGGAATGAAGGGGAAAGGGGGGAACAATTGGGAAAAGGGGGGGAAGGGAAAGGAGAAGGGGAGAGGGGGGAAAAAGGGAGAGAGGAGTGGAAGGACGTCGGGGAAATGGGGGGGGGGGAGAATGGGGGAGAGAAAGGAAGGAGGGGGGGGGAGGGAGGAGAGAGGGGAAGGGGGGAAAGGGCAAAAGGGGGGAGAGGGGGAAAAAAGTGGGGGGGGGGGAGAGGAAAGGGGGGGGGGGAAGAAGAGAGGAGTTAGAGTAGCCAGTAAAACAGAATAGAATAGCCCACCACACTGGTGCAGTTGATAATCATAGGTGAAGGCGTAGGGCATAACCCACCGGTGTTATATTGAAACCATAAGAGTCAATTGTTGCTGACACCCAGGGGTGATGGTTGATTACCAGCGACCTCTTTAAGCAGATATTTCAGCATGTACAAGCCACCCAAGGAGCCCTTAGGGAGAGGAGTATAACATTGCAATCGAATTATTGTTAGGAGGAGGTACACCCAGGCATGGACGTAGTCTAGCTTGAGAAGTTAAGGGAGAGCAGCGATATAGCCCTCACAAGGGCTGATTACTTACTTTCAGTCTGCTGAATAATCGCGACCCTCTGGGTGTGGATTTAGTGCCATCCATACAAGGCAGACATGTTGGCTGCCTTATAAGCCCCCAACCCGGAAGACAAGCGGCGCTGTGAATGTCAGACGCCGCCGTCACCGGGTCCGGCTCTCCACTAATGCGCATGCGCGAGAATCAATCTAGCGCATGCGCATAGCTCCAGTATTGATGACGCCGAAAGCGTCATTGTCCGGAGGCAGGGGCTAAGTTCCCCTAGTGAGGGAAACCCGCCCACTGCCGGAAAGACGCATGCCCGCCACACGGGGGAGAAGAAATGCAGAAGAAATGGCTACCAGAAAAACTAGTTTCCTTGTCAAAAAGGTCAAAAGGAATATGTCGTATCGGCTCAAAAGGCTGTTTCTGTAATGCCGACAGAACTAAAATTCAAGTCCCAAGGGTTCTGGGGTGCTTTAACTGGTGGATTAAGCTGCGTTACCCCCTGTATAAAGCTTAGAATCAAAAAATGCAAAGCAAGCGGACGCTGAAATAATACTGATAAGGACAAAATCTGTCCCCTTGATAGTACTCAAGGCCAGCTTCATCTCTAGCCCCATTTGCAGAAAGGCAAGAATTTCGCCTATGGCATTCTTCCTAGGATGCCAACCCCTGGATTCACACCAAGAAGCATATGCTTTCCAGACTCTATGATAAATGACTCTGGAAGCGGATTTCCTTGCATTAATCAAGGTAGGCATCACTGAGCCTGAAAGCCCACAATTTATTAAAATGTGGGTTTCAATAGCCAAACCATTAAATTTAGCAATTATAAAAGTAGGATGGAACACTGGTCCCTGCTATAGCAGGTCTAGACATGGTGGTAGGGGCCATGGGGCCCCTACCACCATCTTTACTATTTCTGCATACCTTCTGGGCCACAAAAACTACAGACTTCCTTTCCTGCTTGATCCTGCGAAGAAGTCGAGGTAGCAGCAGAATAGGAAAATCAGTGAGAACTGATCCCACGGGGTCACCAACGCATCTGTTCCGCATGCGAGTGGATCCCTTGTTCTTGACACAAAATTGTCGACTTTCTTGTTGAACCTAGTTGCAAACAGACCTACATTCGGGATCCCCCATCTTGGCATATAGCCAGGAAGACGTCAGGGTTCGGGAACCATTCCCCAGGGAAAAACTGCTGGCGACTTAAGTAGTCTGCCTGTCAGCTCTCTACCCCTGGAATGAAGATTGCCGATATGCACGGCACATGTCTTTCTGCCCAGGTTAGGATATGTGCCTGGGCTGCCTGACTTATGGTGCCCCCTTTGTGATTGATATAAGTTACTGCTGTTGCATTGTCGGATTGAATCCTGACAAGAGATTACTGCAACCTGAATGTCCAGGCCCTTAGGGCTAGACGCGCTGCCCGAATTTCTAGAATGTTGATGGTCCTTTCGGTTGTGGGCCATTTCCCTCAGACAGACGCTTCTTTCAGGACTGGCCGGTAAGAAGGATTTCTCCTTCTGCAGATTCTTGGATATCCTCCACCAACTGAGGTTCTGGCGCATTTTTGTCGACAAACGCCTTGGAAAATCTAGTGCCTGAATCTTCTTGTTCCAGGCCTATAGGATATTGTCTTGCAGCAGTCTCGAATGAGCATAGGAAACTGCTTCGAATGAAGCCACCATCTTCCCCAACAACCTCATACAAAGGCAAATAGAAGGACCCTTCTTTGCCCTAACCCCCTGCCTGAACCAGCTCCTTTATGGCGCTGACTTTTGCCTGGGGTAAAGACACCTTCTTCTGGGCTGTATCTATGACCAGACCCAAGTACCTTAATCCTCTCTAAAAGAAGATTTCTCTAGGTTGATGACACAACCTAGGCATTTCAGGTAATTGACTGTGGTGACCACTCTTTGGTCTAAGCGGACTACCGACCGTTCTATTAAGAGCAGGTCGTCCAGGTATGCGATTATTGCTATACCTTGAGTCCTTAATCTGGCCAGAGGAAGGGCCAGAAGTTGCACCTGAGGTGCAGTGGCTAGACCAAAAGGCAAGGCTTAAACTGAAGTTTTTCTACTACGAAATGCAGATACTTCTGGTGAGCAGGGGAAATAGGTAGATGCAGGTATGCATCCTTGATGTTGATTGATGCCAGAAGCTCTCCCCCTTGTAGGATGGAGACTACTGAATCGATTGATTCCATGCGAAAAGATCAAATCTTTAGGGACCGGTTTAGATCTGAGATCCAAAATGGGTCTGACATCCCCATTTGGTTTTGGTACCGTAAAAAGGTTTGAATAAATTCCTGACCCCCGCTCATCCACGGAGACCACCATGATCCCTTTTGCGATAAAAAAGTCGGTCTAACGCTAGAAAGAAAGACTTCTTTCTCTCTGGATCTTGGAGGACATTTGATCTGAGGAAACGAGGAGATGAAAATTCTCAGAAATCTAGTCAGTAACCTAGAGCTTTAGTGGAGACCACCCATCTGTCCCAAAATTCTTTCCTGCCAGACCTTAGAGAGCTGCAGAAGTCTTCCCCCCACTAGAGCTAGTGGGGGTGCCTTCTCCTAAAGAGGCTTTAGCGTTCTGTCTTGCGGGTTTCCTCCCCCAGGACTTCTTTTGTCCCTGGGATTGACCCTGAGGTTTTACCTCTTGAACCTGACGGCGGAGGCTGCCCCGACTGCCTGGAGGCTGATGCCCATGGCACTGGAAAAAGAGCACGTTTAAATGGGGACGTTAGTCTTTTCGTTAACTGGCAAAAAAGGGTACTTTTCCCGGTTGATATTTTTTGAATCCTCCCAAAACAGCTTTTCACAGCAGAAGGAAAACGAGCCAGGAGCTTTTGCATGGCGCTTCGGCCGATCAACTTTTCCAACCATAAGATTCTACGCATATTTACTAGGGGTGCAACGGGTGGTCACCGATCCGTGATCCGAACGGTTCAGCCTGTTCAGATCGGCACACACGCGATCCGCGGAGCGCTCTGTCGCCTCGGCCTTATGAAAGGCCGCGGCTTCGGACTAGCTCCGGAGCAGCGGCCATCTAAGTACACCCGGCAGCGGCCTAGGTGAGCGGCGCGCTGACGTCATCAGCCACCTCAACTGCAAGCAAGCAAGCTCCAATCGTAGGGAAGATGTAGGGAGATGTGGATATTAGTGGTTGAGATATGGATATTAGTGGTTGAGATGTGGGGAGATGTGGATATTACAGTGGGGGAGATGATGTGGATATTACAGTGGGGGAGATGATGTGGATATTACAGTGGGGACTATATGGTGGTGGAATTTTCACAGGTTTTAGTAAATTCAATTAATTTTTTTTTTTTGTTGATCCAAAAACGATCCGAACCGTGAGTTTTTTTGATCCTTGCATATAATAATATGTACCAACCCAAGAGTAAGGCGAGAGGTTTGAATAGAATCTCTGATTGCGTCATTTGTAACACACAAAGCCGCTGGCAGCTCAGCTAATTCCTGGGCCTGCTGTTCAGGGAACACCTTGAGTACCTGTTTCAAATGGTCTCTCAAGGATTCAAGGATTGATATACCCCAATTGCCGCTCCTGCAGGTTGAGCCACTGAACCTGTCAAGGAGAAAATGTTTTTTTAACAAGAATTCCAATTTTTTATCAGTTGGATCCCTAAGCATTTGTGCACTGTCAACCAGACAAGTCAAACTGGTATTCACAGAGGATATCGCAGTGTCAATTGCTGGTATACTCCACAGCTTAGAAACATTTTTCCTCCATAGGATAAAGTGTTAAAAACCTTTTGGGAGGAAAAAAAATGTGCTTATCTGGGTGAGCCCACTCAGACTACATAAGCTTTTCCAGTAATGAATGGACAGGAAAGGCACGCAAGGCTTGCGGAGGCTTTAATGAACCTAAATGGGAAGTGGGCTCTTTAACCGACTTCGTTAAGGGTAGCTTAAATGTGGTTTGGACCCAATTTCTCAGCATGTGAAGATGAAAAAGGTCCTTCCCCACTTGATCCCATGGAAGAGGAATCAACAGCCTCTTCACGGTCCCCTGAGGGGGATTCATCTTCCCTCTCCCACAGTTCCTCCATTTGAGGACCCTGGGTGGTAGAAGGGGACCTAATGCGTTTTCTTCCACTCTGTGAAGACATGATTAAAGCCGCTAATCTTTCCTCTAAACCACTCATAACTGAGAACAAGATCTGCTCAGTTATATAGACAGGGGCTGAAGTGTCGGAAGCAATTGCAGCCCCTGATGATCCTGATGGTTCACTCTGACCAGCCTCCTTAGATCGGGATTGTGTTGCAGAGGGAGGGTCCTTAGGACCTGAGGGCGACCCCTTTGTGTCCTAGGTCTTTGTGGTATTAGAACTACCTCCTCTGGTCATAGTGCTGAGCACACACGCAGAGGTACCACCAATAATGCACCCACTGCTGAGTAATAGTCCAGCAACTGCGGCTGCTATTAAGCTCAGCCTGATGCTTTAAAGTAAAATGTGCCTGGGAATGCCTGTATCACCAACTCACATGGCACTTGTCCGCTCTGTGTCCCTCCTAGCTGTATGCACCTGAAAAAGGTGCATTTTATAACTATGCAGCCCACGTTGTGGACGCTCAATTCGCGCCAACGCTGCTAAGCCCCGCCCCCTTCCTCCGACCACCCACCGTGCCCCCCTCCTTCATCAATTGTAAATTAGATTGTTTCCCACGCGAGTGGGCTCCGATCCAGACCGGACCGCATGGAGGAGGACTATATTGAGAAATACCGCTGCACCACCAGAGATGCCCCCACCTGAACGACATCATCTAACATCCATTTAGGAACCTGTTTGATGCCTTTATTTATCCTATTTAAGGTGAGAGTCTAGAGAGCCCGGTTCCACCGGACCCCTTCAATTTCCAACACCACCATCACCTCTTCCCTCCACTTTATGGTCCCAGTGAAGAAGCACTTTATAAACTTTGGATTGATTTAAGCACATCAGCACTTTGGACGATCACTTTATTATACGGAGCACTTTATTATCTTTGCACTATTATTCTAAGCTTGTAAGATAGTATTTATTTATATAGATGTATGCACATGCAATTCTAAATGCGATAGATTTGAAGCGCGAAATCACTTAATCATTTGAATAATGTGTATTGTTTTTAGTGAGATTGAAGTTGGCAAGTCTGACCTGGAATGAGACTTCTGAGTCATCCAGTTGGCCAAATAACATAATGTTTATAGTATATATCGGTTGTTGTAATTATATTCCCGTGTGCAGTTTGTATCGTTAGGGTAATATGATCAGGGGGGGAGAAGGCCCCTTGGGGTGAATATATTTTGTGTGAGTTTGTTCAAATACAAGAGTTCCAGCTTTGCAGCCTAACGAGTCATGCCTATTTCTTGGTTGTAATAGGTGGCTATAATATCGGATATCTATGTTCAGACTGGAGAAAGCGGTATATCGACGGATGCACTCAAGTGGAGTGTGGGACGTTCCATCACACACCCCCATGCATTTGCATACATGTCTGTTTTCACGCATGGTTCCACAGCATCAAGCTATTCAGTGCAATGCGTTTTTGGAACAGGGTCAGGGATTTTCAGGATTTCCCACGCATAGGGCAGCCCATTCAAATGAATAGGCTGCTGGAAACACATGCGCTCCATCATACCTGTATGGTGTGAACCTAGCCTTAAAGGGGTTGTAAACTCTCTTTTTTAAATAACAAACACACATGCCATACTTGCCTCCACTGAGCAGTTCGTTTTGCACAGACCTCTGGGGTCCCCCATCGGCGCTGGTACCTCCTCCCCGCATCGAGTGCCCACATTGGAGAAGGCTCTCCTAAGATGGGCACCTCTGCAGGCGCGCTCCTGAGTCCTGCTTCTGTGTACATTCGCACAGAATGCAGGAGTCAGCCCTCCCTCCGCGTCATTGGATTTCATTGACAGCAGCGGGTGCAAATGGTTGTGCTGCTATCAATCTATCCAATCAAGAGCCAAGACAACGAGCAGAGAGGTAGAGCGCGTCTCCGCCAAGGGAACGAACAGGCTCAGGTTAGTAAAGTGGGGGGCTGAGTGATAGACCTCTGATACTACGGCAAAGACCATGTAGAAATGAAAGAGCACTGGATAGTGTAAAACCTGATATTTATTGTATTAAAATAACACTTGCTTAGATAGATAAAAATGCACATATCAAATTCGGCAGGTAACATTGGTCATCACGTCCAGTACACACAATGACATAGGCACAGCGCCCCGCCTGGGTTTTAAAGGTTTTACTCTATCCAGTGTTCATTTATTTGTACATGGTCTTTTCCAGAGTATCGGGAAGTCTATCCCAAGGCTGCCGGACCGAATGCGGTTCTATATGGGGATTTCACAAAAGCCTGTCAGACCTGCCTTTAATTAGGGGGTCCTAGCCACATGGTAAGCATGCACCTACGGTAACTCCTTTGGTGGTGGCTAGCCTTTGAGGTGAAGGGTGTTTGGTTTGGCTCATGCTCCAAGTTGGAACAAGAAGAACCCTCATTATTTATACTTGAGACTCTTTATTATTCACTTTGGACTCTTGTTTTAATAACTTTTTGCTTATATTTTTATATTAATTCAGCGCAGCACATTGAGGATTATAACTGAGAAGGTCTGCTTGTCATGTGGATGTTAAACAGAGCCAAAACTTGCAGTTGTGCCCAAAAAGGAGGATCAAGGCGGCTTCCCTTAAAAGCAGCAGGACTTCTGGCGCCTCCTTGATGACTGATGTAGGTTTATGGCTATGGCATTGTCAGACTGGATTCTGGACAGATGTCCTCTAAATAGAAGAGCCCAGTATTGAAGGGACAACTGAATTGCCTTGCATTCAAGTAAAAACTGTAAAAAGAAAGGGCTTTCCTAAATTCAGCAACAAGTTGGAAATATTCCACGCTAGGAATAGACTGGCTTTGGGGTTCAGACAAATAGGGCAGTCCAGGAACAGAAACGGTTTGTCCCAGGCAGCCAGAATTTTGAGTTGCAATGGTGAAGCTGGGTGTATGGTAGGCAACAATGAGACCCAAGATCCTCATGCAAGCAGGAATTGAGAGCTTCCTCTGGGCCAAGAGGGTCCTGGCATGAGAACAAATGAACCAAAGTTTTTCCCAGGGAAAAAAAGTTTCTGGAAAGGGCCATGTCCGGTGTCACACCCTAGTACCTCAATATGCAATTGAGGTCCAGCAATTACTTTTTCAGGTTGAGGATCAAACCAAAGCTCTGCAGAGCCTGTAGCATATGGTAGATGACAGGGAAGACAGGTCCTTTACCCCACAACATTAACTACCTTAGCTCAAAGTAGAGCTAAAATCAGGGTAAGCACTTTGGTGAAAACCCAGGGGCCGTTGACAGTGATAATAACCGCCCACTGCAAAATGCAGACAGCATTGATGAGATGGAAATGTGCAGGTAAGGATTCCTAGTGTCTATTGATGGTAGTACAATCACCGGGAAGGAAGAAGGCAAAGACCGAACTGGCATTTTCCATGTGAAACTTTTGAACCCAAATGGAACAATTTGAGAATCTTCAGATCCAAAAACTGACCGGCCGGGCAAGGAGAGCATTAACCAGAGAGGCAGCCACTCTGGAGGAGCTCCAGAGATCCACAGCTCAGGTGGGAGAATCTGTCCACAGGACAACTATTGGTCGTGTACTTCACAAAACTGGCCTTTATGGAAGAGTGGCAAGAAGAAAGCCATTGTTGAAAGACAGCCATATGAAGTCCCGTTTGCAAGAAGCTATGTAGAGGACACAGCAAACATGTGGAAGAAGGTGTGCTGGTCAGATGACACCAAAACTGAACTTTTTGGATTAAAATCAAAAACGCTATGTGTGGCGGAAAACATTGCACATCACCCTGAACACACCATCCCCATCGTGAAAAATGGCAGTGGCAGCATCATGTTGCGGGGATGCATTTCTTCAGCAGGGACAGGGAAGCTGGTCAGAGTTGATGAAACCTGTTCGAGTCTGCAAAAGATTTAAGACTGGGGTGAAGGTTAACCTTCCAGCAGGACAACGACCCTAAACATACAGCCAGAGCTACAATGGAATGTATTAGATCAAAGCATATTCATGGTGTTAGAAGGGCCCAAAGTCCAGACTTAAATCCAATTGAGAATCTGTGGCAAGCAGGGTGGATAAAAATTAATGATTAAAAAAAAAAAAAAAAAAAACAAACAAAAATCTGATTTTTTTTTTATCTAAAAAGAGAATTGCTTTCAATTTAAATCAGATTTTTTTTTATTATAAAATCTGATTTATTTGACTTTTATTAAATTTATTTTAATAAAATTTTGGTAATAATCTATCTTAACCACTTCCCGACCGGCGCACGCCGATGTACGTCGGCAGAATGGCACGGCTGGGCAAATGGACTTACAGGTACGTCCATTTGAATTCCCCGCCGTGCAATTGCGTGCACGCGCTGGTCGGGATCTCCGCGAGTCGGGTCGCTAGTGCCTAGTGACAAGTGTCACTGATCACTGCTCCCTGTCATCAGGAGCAGTGATCAGCGTAGTGACACTGCTAGCCCATCCCCCCTACAGTTAGAATCACTCCCCTGGGACACACTTAACCCCTCCCCGCCCCCTAGTGGTTAACCCCTTCACTGCCCGTGTCATTTACACAGTAATCAGTGCATTTTTAATCGCACTGATCGCTGTATAAATGACAATGGTCCCAAAAATGTCCGACATGTCCGCCATAACCTCGCAGTCACAATATAAAAAATAAATAAATAAAAAAAAGATAAATAAATCGCTGATCACCGCCATTACTAGTAAAAAAAAAAATTAATAAAAATGCCATAAAACTATCCCCTATTTTGTAAACGCTATAATTTTTGCGCAAACCAATCAATAAACGCTTATTGCGATTTTTTTTTACCAAAAATATGTAGAAGAATACGATCAGCCTAAACTGAGGGAAAAAAAATGTTATTTTATATAATTTTGGGGGATATTTATTATAGCAAAATGTAAAAAATAATGCGTTTTTTCAAAATTGGCGCTTATTTTGTTTATAGCGCAAAAAAAAAAAAAAAAAGAAAAATCACAGAGGTGATTAAATACCACCAAAAGAAAGCTCTATTTGTGGGAAAAAAAGGACATCAATTTTGGTTGCGAGCCACGTCGCACGACCGCGTCAGTTAAAGCGACGCAGTGCCGAATCGCAAAAAGTGCTCTGGTCAGGAAGGGGGTAAAATCTTCCGGGGCTGAAGCTGTTAATATAGTTTTCTATTTAAGATACATTAACAATTTAGTTTATGCAGCATGAAATGGAGCTTAGTTATGTAGCATGTATATTCTGCAATATTTACAGTTTTGGTAAACGCATTCAATGAACCTAAGCTCTACAAGCTGAGATAACATGCACTGCATTGAAGCATTCACACAATTTTACAGTAACCATGAGATAAAACAAAGTTCAGAAATATTTCTTTATCCCATTGTTTTGCAAATCTATGTACACAACAAACTGTATGATTGAAAAGAAATACATCTGTACCAGGCTCTAAGTGAGGAGGAAGGACAAGCAGTAAAAATGAAAGTGAAACCTTCTAAGCAGGTTATAAACCTTGTGATCTTTCTGCACATAGCTTAAAGTGTTTTAGTGGATGAAAAAAAACACTGATGAAAAACTAATGAATACTTAATCCATTTTGACTTGACTGAACTGATGAAATGAACTGTCCGCATGTGTGAAAGGGGCCTAAAAAAGAAACCTATTTTTTGTGTGAAAAAATTAAAGAGTCCAACTACCAGCACCTGTCATTTCTGATCCATCATAGCAGTGCCTGTTAGCGGGCATCCACTCACCTGCTGCCACCATGTCCCTCACCTTGTATCACTGCCGCATCACCAGCCATCCCATTAAAGTGAATGGGACTGTCGGTGAGTAAACAGCGGGTCAGAGGAGGAGCCGCTGCGGGACAGAGATGACAGTTGCTCTTTAAAAAATATGATTTAAATTGAGTTGATTTAAATCAAATTCACCCTGGTGGCAAGACTTGAAAATTGCTGTTCACAGATGCTCTCTATCCAAACCGACAGAGCTGGAGCTATTTTGCGAAGAATAGGCAAAAATATTACTCTAGATGTGCAAAGCTGGTAGAGACATCCCCAAAAGACTCACAGCTGTAATTGCAGCAAAAGGTGGTTCTACAAAGTATTGACTCAGGGGGGTGAATACAAATGCACACCTCACTTTTCAGATATTTATTTGTAAACCTTTTTCAAAGCCATTTATCATTTTCCGTCCACTTCACAGTTATGTGCCACTTTGTGTTGGTTTATCACATAAAAGCCCAATAAAATACATTTACATTTTTGGTTGTAACATGACAAAATGTGGAAAATTTCAAGGGGTAAGAATACTTTTTCAAGGCACTGTAATTAATGAAATTAAAGTCCATCAAACCACTCTGATGCAATAATAGTCCGAAGTGTAATAAAAGTGAATAAAGTGCTGTAAACAAATTTCACTCATCAGTGCTCTTGTGCAGATAAGCTGCTCTTAAGAAAGAGGGGCCTCTTACAAACAGTAAATGGATCTTGAATGACAGATCAAAAACCACCCAAACACTTTCCACAGGGTTCATCAGCAGCAGACCCGGCAGCAGGGAACACTCTTAAATGTGAATTCTTAAGCCTCGTACACCCGATCAGTTTGTTGGCCAACAAAGCATCAGACTTTTGTCCGTAGGGCGTGTGCCAAGAACTTGTCTTGCATACAAATGGTACACAATTGTTGGCCAACAAGCACGAACATAGTGACATACTACAAGGGATTCCAGCTCTTGAGCGCCACCCTTTGGGCACCTTCTGCTATTGTTGTTTGGTGAGCACGGATTCTGAGCATGCGCGTTTGTACTTTCAACTTGTGTGACGGACTTGTGTACAGACCATAGGAAAATCTGACAGACCGTTGTTCGCCGACAATTTACTGACCTGCAATCCAACATTTGTTGGCGGAAAGTTGGACAACAATTGTCTGATGGAGCGTACCAATGGTCGGATTTTAGGCCAACAGTCTGTCATCACACAAATCCGATTGTGTGTACGAGGCTTAAGGGTCAGCCTTTAGGCCCCTTTCACACTGGGGCGGTTTGCTATTTTTAGCTTAATAGCACCTGCAAACCGACCTGAAAGTGCCGCTGCTGTGTCTCCCATGTGAAAGCCTCGAGGGCTTTCACACTGGAGCGGTGCGCTAGCAGGACGGTAAAAAAAGTCCTTGTTAGAAAAGTAGTAAATGTTTATTGTGTGACTATTAGAAAAACAATAACCCTGAGACTGATTTTTAAGATGACTTCTTAGCACATTGTTGTATTAACTTGTTATACTGTTTGCTTTAACTAACTCAATAGTAAGTTTTAGGATGATTAGGCTTAACCATATATGGTAGAACAAGACTGCACAGGAAACACTAATTAGCCAAATAAAGTACCATTTTGTACCAGGCATGCTATCTGTGTTTCCTCAGACAATAGAAGCGTTATGGCTATATTACTGTAGATATTAGGAGGGGGGGATGTACATCTCTTTGTGTGATTCTTACTGCATCTTTTGGCTTGAAAGCATCATCCTTTTGTGTGACACATCTGAAATAAATTGTCTGCTTTTTAATACATCTGGAGTCCGACTGATCACAAGAGAAGAGTAATCCTAACAGTCCTGCTAGCATCATCTTTCGAGCGGTGAAGGAGCGGTGTGTATACTGCTCCTTCACCGCTCCTGCCCATTGAAATCAATGGGATACCGCGGCTATACCGCCAGAAGAGCTTCTGTAGAGGCGCTTTGTGGTGGATTTTAACCCTTTCTCCTAGCGGCCGAATACCGAAGGTAAAGCGCCGCTATCAATAGCGGCGCTTTACCGCCAACGTCGCCCCAGTGTGAAAGGGGCCTTAGTAATCAGCAGATGACTCTCCACGTAGGCATATACAAAATAAGGACAAGGAGATGCCTCATAGTGGAATACAGTACAGTCTGTACAAATTTATTAGCAGGGTCTTCATCCCTTTAGATGTGATTTGCTCACCAAAACTTTGTTGCAGGGGATGTCAAAAATCAGACTTGTATCTTGGTGCAGACGTCTGGGAAAACCAGTAAGCCAAACAGGAATTATTTCTGAGGGGCGTTCTATTAACTGCGTACAGAATGCCTCCACGTTGCCATATTGCATTTTTAAAAATTTGACAAAATTACAGGGCTGCAGATTAAAAATGAAAGGTAATTTTAAAAGGAGCATTAAAATTACAATATGACTTGTGCTGCAACTATATATGCTATATTTTATTTACGATTTTTCTCCCACAAAGTGGAGTTACTCTACGTAACTTGCATGGATAGAGTGCTGTCCAAAAAGAACATTAGAGCAAGGCTACAGTTTGCCTTTGAAAATACAGGCAAACACCAGGCCCTCTGGAATAATGGGCCATGGACTGACGAATGAAAAAGAAAAGGAAAAAAAAAAAAAAAAAAAAGGAAGGAAAGGGGATTTTTGTAGTTGTAAATCAAATCAATTTCATTCGAGTTCATTGAGGGGCACCTGGTAAAAACCCTCCTGCTTCCAGCATGCTTCGGTTTTGTTTAACCATTTCAGCCCCGGAAGATTTGGCTGCTCAATGACCAGACCATTTTTTGCGATTCGGCACTCGCTTTAAATGACAATTGCGTGGTTGTGCGACACTGTACCCAAACAAAATCGACGTCCTTTTTTTCCCACAAATAAAGCTTTCTTTTGGTGGCATTTGATCGTCTCTGCAGTTTATTTTTGCGATATAAACAAAAAATAAATTAAAAACCAGGAGCGACAATTTCTGAAAAAAAACAAAAAAACCAAAAAAAACCCACACAATATTTTGTACTTTTTTCTATAATAAAATATCCACAATTTAAAAAAAAAAATAAATAAAATTTCCTCAGTTTAGGCCGATATGTATTCTTCTACATACTTTTGGTAATAAAAAAAAAATAAAAATAAAAATCGCAATAAGCATATATTGATTGGTTTGCGCAAAAGTTATAGTGTCTACAAAATATGGATAGATTTATGGCATTTTTATTATTATTTTGTTTAACTAGTAATGGCGAAAGAGGAAGAAAGAAGAAGAATGCAAAACGTGAAATGCATAATAAAAAGGCAAGAAAAATGCATCAAAAGCACGTGTGCAAAAAGAACTGCAGAAACAGATCAAAAGCAAATTGTATAGGTGTGTACTGAGCCTAAAGCCTCGTACACACAATCGGATTTTCCACAAAGCACCAGACCATTGCCACTAGAACACGGCAGACAAAAAAAAAAAAACTCGATTTATCTGGGGATAACTGGTGACAGAAGTGCCTGTCGCTGCCTTTGGTTCACTCATGTTAGCACATGGCGCAGCGGGAAAAGAAGAGGTCTTTAATGGGTTTCTGTCTCACACTGTCTCACACTGCTGCATGGAGCTGAAAACCGGAGGCACTAGCATGTATCCGATCCGTCTCATCTGTGTTCCAGTGGCTGGCACTGTATAGCAGCAATGCCCACCTAGAAAGTCTAAGCCCTACCCAGAATGGACACCATTCAACCTTGGGTCTGAAACTCCAAGCCAGCACCAAAGGGAAGGGTCCTCGAAGCATCAGAGGGGATGCTGGGGAGGTCAGGCAGGTAGGAAGAGTGCAGACAACCCAGGACAGCATTTGAATGGGACGAATACTGTTGCAGAGCAGTGCTCCCACCATGTCAGAGGGAACACTAGAACAGACAGGCTACGGAGGATCCTCCTTTTTAAAGAAGTCATTCTGCAGTGTTTCCTGGGAATTGTAGGAGGAGCTAGACTCTCAGGTGCTGTCCCGAAAGAAGATTTGGAAAAAAAAGTGTGCTTTCAGAAGTACCGTATTTATGAATTGGCCCAATGCTCTGTGAAGATTTACAATAAACAATGTCACTACCTTTCCTTTTATAGGAGCTTATATTCTTTTGTATTAATGTGACAATCAGCATAGTCATTTACAAGGCAGACTCAAAACACTTAAAACTTCGGAAGATTTAGAGTAGTGGAATAGTACAATTTAGACAGATTTAATCTGATGCAAGGACAAAAGGATATTTGGAGCATATTATAAAGGATATTTGGATCCAAATGATTATCCCCAACTCCCTTTTCCAAGAGAGAGCTGAACAAGTATCCGAGGACAATACAAGTTTAAATATAGTGTAGCAGAGGTGATCCATAATAATGGGACAAGAAGTAAATCAATTGTGAAATGCAACAAACACATACAGACTTACAGTCACAATACGTTTCCTCTTAGTTGCGGCTAGCAGCCTTCTTGTTAGCTTCTGTTCTCATAATGTCACAGGCAAAGCGGGTTCATGTGACAGTACAAGAATAGAATCATAGAAAGCCAAGTTCTTGAAGTCAGTCTAACAGGGATAGCATCAGATATGCTTGTAATGTATATCAAAATCCACTGCAGGTATTATCTCTAGTCAAGGACAGAAACAAATATATATTATTAGAGCCTTGCCTTGTTTTTGATTTTGTATTTAAAGCAGTTCATAATTACTGTAAAGCAAACCTGTATCTAGTTTGTTGGGAAAAAACAGGCACATACACACAGAGCCATTTGTTTACACACTTATGTAGACTTTATCAAATAATGTGTTTTGGTAATTGTATGTGGCCCATACTAGTAATGATAGGATCTATTGATTCTTTTTAATTTTGCATGACTTGATTTAGATTTTTTTCCCCTCATTTAGGGCTCATGCACACAGATGGTTTAACTCGTACAGCATAAAAAATCCAACTTTTTGGGTATTAGTGCTCCCACCATGACAGAGAGAACACTAGGCTCGGTTCACACTAATGAGTTTTTTTATGCATTTGGCAAATGCATAACGCAGGGAATATTTTTTAACATGGGTTCCTATAGAACACATTCACATTAATGAATTTTTGTGCCTCTGCGACTTTTTTCCCATAAAATGTAGCGTTTTGCATGTAATAGACTTCAATGGACCTGCATCCAAACGCAAGTACCGTGTTTTTACCGCGATTTGCAGGTTTTTTTTTACACTGCATATAGGGCCGTGAAGCTAGCCACCGCATCGGGTCGTGGGGGGTGGCGGGTTATCCATACCAGGCCCTTAGGTCTAGTATGAATTCGGAGGGGACCCCACACGCCAAAATTGAAAATAAAAAATCCTCAGACCCATCATACCACGGGCGGTGATGTCATGAGGAAGCGGGGCCTCCGAATAACGTCATACGATTACCACGCCCCGTAGTTTTCTAAGAAATGCTTGACATCAGCGCGGACAGATCAGCGGGACACAGCATCGGAGGAGGGTCGTCAGCGGGAGTGGCGGTTGAGGAAGAACACTGGACAAAGAAGACAAAAGAAATAGGAAGACCGGAAGAAAAAGTGGGAGAAGCATCATTTTAAATAAAAGGACTTGTCAAAAACTTTGTCTTTTGTCACACTACACTACTATTTTTTGGTGAATGGGTACGGGTACAATGTACCCGATACCCACTCACATTAGGGGGGGCTGGGATCTGGTGGCCGCCTTGTTAAAGGGGGCTTCCAGATTCCAAAAAGCCCCCCGCAGCCCCCCAGACAACCACTGGGCAAGGGTTGTCGGGAAAAGGCCCTTGTCCCATCAACATGGGGCAAGGTGCTTTGGGGTGGGGGGCCCAGAGCACCCACCCCACCCATGTTGAGGGCATGCGGTCTGGTATGGTTCAGGAGGGGGGGGGCACTCGCTCGTCCCCTCCCTTTCCTGACCTGCATGCTCAGGTAAGGGTCTGGTATGGATTATGGGGGGCCCCACACCATTTTTTTTCAATTTTGGTGTGGGGTGGTACCCTCCGAATCCATACTAGATCCAGGGGCCTGTTATGGACCTGGGTGGGACCCCAAGATATATATTTTTTTTTTTTTTACGTTTTTTTAGCCGGCAATTCTTTTTTTTTTTTTTTAATTCAACTGTCAGTGGGGAAGCCCACTGACAGCTGATGACTCATGAGTTGGTAAGGATGCCGCGGCCGACTTCCTGGCCCCCTACTTAGCAACCAGCTATATACAGTGTAAAAAACTAGAAATAGAAACTGCAAAATCGCAGTAAAAACTTGTGTCCAAAAACGCGCCAAGCACCGCAGAAACGCTCAAAAGCAATTATTTATTGATGTGAATCGAGCCTAAGGAGGCACATGTGCAGCTCGCTAATAGCCGCTTGTCAAAATCAACAACAGCCTGAAATAGGTGATAAGTGGATGCGGTTCCTAGCGGTACTCAAGTTTGGACATGCATTCAGGGATATAAACCCCACCCGAGTGCAGGAATGAGCAACAAGTATTTTCTGTAAAATTAGATTTTTTTTTTTGGTTTACCTACGAGATCCTTTTGGTTTACCTGCAGAATCATTTTCTTGGAGTACAACACAGGACACAAAAAAAAAAAAGACAGGAAATCACCTCCTAGACATTGTAGCTCCCATGTAAGCAAGGTTTCAGTTTTTTTTTTTTTGTAGCAAGCTATGAACTGAAAAGGAAGAAGACTGGGATTCCCTTGTCTTGTGATGTACTGTACTCCCAAGAAATAGATTTTACAGGTGAACCAAAAATGCAATTTTCGTTATTGTACATCATAGGACACAGTGGATCTTTATATCATCATGACAGGGATGTCCCAAAACACTGAATATAAAGGGAGGGCAACATGGCAAATGGTCCCAACAAATACCTAAATCAAAACAGTGAGAATCTCACGCAGCAGTCTGCAATACTAAACGATAAAAGAAAGTGTGTTCTGCAGCTTAAAATCTGGACCCCCCCCCCCCCCTCCCCCCCAAAAAAAAACAAAAAATGAAAAAAAAATTTGGCATCTACAAATACCGTAGCTGCTGACTTTTAGTATTAGGGTACTTACCTGTCCAGGTATCCACTGGTGCCCTCACCCAAGCAGATTCTTGAAAATCGGCTCTTGGGTGCTGCTGCTATTTTGGCTAAGGGTGGCTAGCAGTGAAACCTTGCGGCTTCCATTGCGCTACGCTCTCTCAATGGGGCGGCTGCAGGAAAACACCTGATAGCACCAACTACATCCAAGGTATGCAGAACCTTAATCCCTGACGTCTGAGGTTTAAGACAGAAGGACAGCAAGATAAATGTCCTAGTTGAGATGGAATGAAGAAACCACCTTAGATAAAAAGGACAGGTGAGGCCTGAGAACCACCTTGCCACGGTGGAGGACAAGTAACAGTTCCTTACAATAAAGCGCAGTCGATTCTGAAATTCCTCAAGCCAAAAGAAAGTGGCAACCAGAAAAATAACGTTCCAAGTCAGAGGGACTAAAAAGGAACATCCTGGATGGGTTCAAGCGGAGACTTCAGAAATACAGGAAATACCAAGTTAAGGTCCCCCGACACCTCTGCACTGAGAACCGAGCGATCGAACACCGCCGATGGCTCAGTTCTCTCAACTCCCCGAGCAGAGAGCTGCTGCCTGCCTGTCAGCAGCTCTCTGCTCCTCCACTCTCACTAGAGTGCAGAGCTGTGGAGGGGCAGGGAGCAGCCGTCTCAGGCTCTCAGCAGCTCGCTGAGAGGCTGAGACAGGCATCAGTCCAGGCACATGGCGGATCCAGACTTTATTGTCCCGATGACCCAGTGGCCAGACTGATTCCTGTGATCTTAGCAGAGAGTAGATTTCAGACCGCTCACTGCTGAAAATGGGTCACAAGAGTGCAAAACTAATTGCACTCCTGTGACACATAGGAGAAGCCCAGCCAAACAAGCTCAGGGTGGGACTTCTCCTTTAACCAGTTTAACAATTATGCATGACTCCTTGTACAAAACGTGAAGCAACTGGTCTCCGAAAGAGGGCCCTAAAGAACAAAATCTGACCCTTGATCACACTCAAGGCCATTTTCAGATCAACGCCAGGAAGCCCACAATGTACTTGGGAGGATGAAATTTCTTAGCTTCACACCAAGCAAAATAAGATTTCCAAGTTTTGTGGCATATCTTCCTCGAAGTCACCTTCCTAGCCTTGGGCAAGGTGGGGACAACTGAATTAAGAGACTCCGCTGTCTTTCAAGACACTGGCTTCAGGTCAGTGACTGTAAAGAAGGATGGAAGTTCGGACTCTGTGACAGAAGGTTGAGTTGATCTGGAAGAGTCCAAGGGTTGTCCGCCGTCATGTTCACAAAGCCCATGTTCTCCTAGACCAGGCCAGGGTGATCAGAACCACTGAAACTCCTTTCATTAAGGCCCCATTCACACCTGAGCGTTTTGTAGCTTGAAGCCTGAAGCTACAAAACGCTGGAGGGGAAAAAATCTATTATTCTCTATGGAGATGGTTCACATCTCCACCCCAAGTCGCCTGAAGCTCAAACAACTTCTGGAGCCTTTTTTGTTGCTCGAATCGGGCAGATTTGGGCGTTTATGGAGCAGGAAAAAGACGACAACATAGCAACAAATGATGAAACAGATGATCATTTTTCCTACTGGCTAATAAAAAAACGCCAAAGCTCAAAAACGCCGGAAAACGCTGCATGAAAACGCGTAAATACGTGCGACAAAACGCTGTAAAAAGTTCAAAAACGCCACACTCAGGTGTGAATGGCCTCAAATCCTGCAAAGCAGATGAGGTAGAAGCTGAAACGGCATAAATAAGGGAGAACAGGTCCCATGGTGTTACAAAAACATCCATCAAACACTCGAAGATCCCTGGTCCTGGAGACAAACCTAGGCAGGATTGCACTGAATCTGGATGCCAAAAGATCCACATCTGTGGTTCCCCACTGTTGGCAGGGACCCTCCAGGACAGAGGGAGAAAAGATTTACCCATCTCCAGCATCCAAAAGGCGATCCATTAGTTCAGAGAAAGTCTTGTGTCCTCTTGTCCCATGCCGCCAAAAAAAAAAAAATGAAGATTCCAACAGGGAGCCAAGAGCAGAAAGTAAACCGAGGAGCCAAAGTTATTATGAGAGTGACACTGGACCGCTGCTACCGCACTCAGATCACCAAATGAGAAAAAGATAAAAAACAACAAATTGGAAAGTGCAGATCCAGGAAGTGGTGAGGAATCAATTGGAAATGGAATCTATGAAAGATTTAAAAAAACAGTTTATTGCTGAAAAAACCTGTACCCAAAACATAGTACAAATAGGAATGATCAGAAAAGCCAAACCCGCTGTGATAATGCCGGCAATGGAGCCAAAGAGATGGCTGTCCCACTTCCGTGGGGGCTGTGGACAGAGGGGGCTACAGACCAAGAATGCTGCCAAGACATTCCTTTGGAGTGGCCTGAAATGTTACTGGACAAAAGGCACTACCTTAAGGAGGCAACCATCTTTCCTACAACCCTCATGCAAAAGCAAATCAAATGGCTTGTCAGGGACTGCAATGTAAACCCTGACAAACCTAAGGCCTGCAAGTGTCCCCCACCTTAGTGAGTGGGGGCACCCCTTCAATGTGAAGAGGACTTGGTCCCAGGCTTAGAGGGCTTGTAGTCTTCTTGTGGAACCTGAGGCCCAACACTGGCAAAAGGAATGCTTCTCGGCAGTGGAAGAAGTGCCAGGTTTTTGAATTGTAGACTTAGCCTTTTTTTTTTTTTAAAGCGTTGGCAGGGTACTATTACCCAGAGTCACCTTCTGGATGCAATCATCCAAAGCAGGACCAAACATACCTTCCCCCCTGAAAAGATAAAATTATCCACATGCTTCTTACAGGGTAACTCCAATGAACACCACATCAGCCATAAAATCCTGCGCTCGTGTACAGATAGTACCATTGGATCAGAAACTTGGTTCCGTTTGCGACCAAGATGGGCCAAGTATTCTGGAAAGCTGGAGTTAGATGCCCCAGAAGTAGCATAAAATACCAGAGAGGCGGAAGGGAGACAGAGCTGCAGGGAATATACAGAGCCCCAGGAGAAACAGTACACAGAGAAGGTGGGTGGCTACACCAGGTTACTCCAAGCTAAAAAGGTATTTGGGACCCCTCACCTCCTATATCCCCTCCTTTTTGTTGTCTATGAGATATGACCTGCTGACAAGTAGGGACCCTTGCTGAGAGCAGCAGTCCAAGTCAGCTGAGAAGGCACAATTAGCCCCAGTGCACTGGTTACATCAGTAGATTTTAGTCTTTCTAATCCTATCAGTGTCCCACTGCCCCCAACAAGGAAACCTTGTGTGACCTCTCTAATAATCTCTGTGAACTGTAGTCAACAAAGGCAATCGCTCTGCTGCAATCAGTAGTCCCACAAAGGCAATAACTGTTGGGAGCATGCGCTCTCTGCAGGGTTGTATGATCAGCAATTCATGCAAATATGCAGCCCCTCTGTGCCAAGAGGCATCAAATTTGCATGCGGCCGGAGCCAAGGGGTTAATGAATGCAACGTGTTCTGTAATTGGACAGGTGAACATTGTAGCGTTGCTGTCCTGCCTCTCCACCTCATTCAATCACAGAGAGCACTGCATTCATTGAGAAAACACAAAATGTTCTCTGATTAACACCCTAGCCAAGCAAGCGATTCCCTGTGGTTACTATGCAGCAGTGCAGCCATGTGAACCAGAAGACAGCACAGATAACTGTGGTAGCATGCATAATATCTCACAAAAGTGAGTACACCCCTCACATTTTTGTAAATATTTTATTATATCTTTTCATTTGACAACACTGAAGAAATGACACTTTGCTACAATGTAAAGTAGTCAGTGTACAGCTTGTATAACAGTGTAAATTTGCTGTCCCCTCAAAATAGCTCAACACACCATTACTGGCTAAACTGCTGGCAACAAAAGTGAGTACACCCCTAAGTGAAAATGTCACTTTGGGCCCAATTTGTGTGGCCACCATTATTTTCCAGCACTGCCTTAACCCTCTTGGGCATGCAGTTCATCAGAGCTTCACAGGTTGCCACTGGAGTCCACTTCCACTCCTCCATGAAAACATCACATTACTGGTGGATGTTAGAGACCTTGCGTTCCTCCACCTTCCGTTTGAGGATGCCCCACAGATGCTCAATAGGGTTTAGGTCTGGAGACATGTTTGGCCAGTCCATCAACTTTACCCTCAGCTTCTTTAGCAAGGCAGTGGATCATGCTCTGCTTCAGTATGTCACAGTACATGTTGGCATTCATGGTTCACTCAATAAACTGCAGCTCCCCAGTGCCGGCAGCACTCACGTAGCCCCGGACCATGACACTCCCACCGCCATGCTTGACTGTAGGCAACTGGATGTCACCACACATGCTTGACACCATCTGAACCAAATAATTTTATCTTGGTCTCATCAGACCACAGGACATGGTTCCAGTAATCCATGTCCTTAGTCTGCTTGTCTTCAGCGAACTCTTTGCGGCTTTCTAGTGCATCATCTTTAGAAGAGCTTCCTCTGGGACAATAGCCATGCAGACCAATTTGATGCAGTGAGCGGCGTATGGTCTGAGCGCTGACAGGCTGACCCCCCACCCCTTCAACCTTTGCAGCAATGCTAGCAGCACTCATATGTCTATGTCCCAAAGAAAACCTCTGGATATAACACTGAGCACGTGCCCTCAACTTCTTTGGTTGACCATGGCAAGGCCTGTTCTGAGTGGAACCTGTCCTGGCCACCGTGCTGCAGCTCAGTTTAAGGATCTTGGAAATCTTCTTATAGCCTAGGCCATCTTTTTGTAGAGTAAATTCTTTTTTTCAGATCCTCAGGGAGTTCTTTGCCATGAGGTGCTATGGTGAACTTCCAGTGACCAGTATGAGAGAGTGAGAGTGATAACACCAAATTTAACAAACCTGCTCCCCATTCACACCTGAGACCTTGTAACACTAATGAGTCACATGACAACGAGGAGGAAAAACAGTTAATTGGACCCAATTTGGACATTTTCACTTAGGGGTGTACTCACTTTTGATGCCAGTGGTTTAGACATTTATGTGCGTTGAGTTATTTTGAGGGGACAGCAAATTTACACTGTTATACAAGCTGTACACTCACTGCTTTACATTGTAGCAAAGTGCAATTTCTTCAGTGTTGTCACATGAAAAGATACAATAAAATATTTACAAAAAAATGAGGGGATATAACACTGAGCACGTGCCCTCAACTTCTTTGGTTGACCATGGCAAGGCCTGTTCTGAGTGGAACCTGTCCTGGCCACCGTGCTGCAGCTCAGTTTAAGGATCTTGGAAATCTTCTTATAGCCTAGGCCATCTTTTTGTAGAGTAAATTCTTTTTTTCAGATCCTCAGGGAGTTCTTTGCCATGAGGTGCCATGGTGAACTTCCAGTGACCAGTATGAGAGAGTGAGAGTGATAACACCAAATTTAACAAACCTGCTCCCCATTCACACCTGAGACCTTGTAACACTAATGAGTCACATGACAACGAGGAGGAAAAACAGTTAATTGGACCCAATTTGGACATTTTCACTTAGGGGTGTACTCACTTTTGATGCCAGTGGTTTAGACATTTATGTGCGTTGAGTTATTTTGAGGGGACAGCAAATTTACACTGTTATACAAGCTGTACACTCACTGCTTTACATTGTAGCAAAGTGCAATTTCTTCAGTGTTGTCACATGAAAAGATACAATAAAATATTTACAAAAAAATTAGGGGTGTACTCACTTTTGTGAGATACTGTATATATTATTATTATTCAGGATTTATATAGCGCCAACAGTTTACGCAGCGCTTTACAATATAAAAGGGAGACAATACAGTTATAATACAATAGGATTAAGAGGGCCCTGCTCAGAAGAGCTTACAATCTAATATATATATATATATATATATATATATATATATATATATATATATATATATATATATATATATATATATATATATATATATATATATATATATATATATATATATATATATATATACATACACACATATATATATATATATATACATATATATACATACACACATTTTGCCTCTCATGTCTATTTTAACCACTTGACCTCCGGAAAGGTCTTACTCCCTTTGTAACATTGCGCGGTCATGCAACACTGTACCCAAAATAAATTAAGCTGTGTTTTTGGGGACACTAGTATAATCATGATCGGGATCAAGATACTGATCTGTACAGATACTATGCGAGTAATGATCAGCGACTTATAGTGTGACAGGCAATCTAGTGCCAACTGACACTAGCTGGGAGGGATGCTAACTGGCACGGATGTTGCTAGTAGGGGTGCAACGGATCAAAAAACTCATGGTTCGAATCGTTCCTCGGAACAGGAGTCACGGTTCGGATCAAAAAAAAAAAAAAATCTCCCCCACTGTAATATCCACGTCATCTCCCCCACTGTAATAATATATTAGCAGGGTATTGCAGAGTATTGGCAGAGTATGGCAGAGTATTGGCACTGCTGCCATCCGATCTCTCCCCTCCACTGTACAGATCAGTACACAGAGGGGAGAGAGGAACCGGCGTCATGACATGACGCCGGTTTGTTTTTGACGGAGCGATCGCGTGGTAAATGGCCGCCGGGTGTACAAAGATGGCCGCTGCTCCGGAGCTAGGCTGAAGCCGCGGCCTTTCCTAAGGTTGAGGCAGCAGCACGCTCCGCGGAGCGCATGCGTGCCGATCAGAACAGGTTGAACCGTTCGGATCATGGATCGGTAACGATCCGTTGCACCCCTAGTTGCTAGTGACACTACAGTGATCATACTGTACACAGTACTAATGGCACTGGCGGGAAGGGGTAAACATCAAGGGGCAACCAAGGGGTTAACTGTGTGTCCAACAAGTGATTTTACTAACAGATCTATCTGCTTTTTCTCCCTGAACTCCCAGTAGATTTATATAAGAAACAGACGGATCGCTGTCTGTGTACAGTGTTCTGTGTGTTTGTCGGCAAAAAACGCTGTACTTTGATTGGCCACAGCCAATCAGTGGGTTTCAGCCAAAATTACATGCTAAAAATTACTGACAGTATGAATGAGTTGAATCACAGTATAGGTAAGCAAGAGGCGCGTGCGGGCCACACTGCAGAAGAGTCTTGTGCATCTTTGACTCGGTTTCAGGTCAAAATTCAGGCAAAAATTCACACCCTATTCACCGATTCAAATCTTTAGGGGCACAAAGACTGCACAGAAACAACCACTCATCCCGGTTTGACAAGTGTGTGGGTGAGTGGCCCCAAACACACGTTGCTTGCATTCAGGGCAATGTTGCCAACCCTCAGTATTTTTACTGGCAGCCAGTAAAAACCAGGTACCTTTCTCCTGCCAGGCTTGAATGGAGGAGAAGATTTGGATGCCGCACACCGGATGTAGTCAAAAAACTTCACTTTATTGAAAAAATGGGATCATCAAAATGACAAGACTGTCATGCAGAAAGTACAGGTAAGCTGACGCGTTTCGCACTCAGGACTGAGTGCTTACTCATAGCTCATGAGTAAGCACTCAGTCCTGAGTGCGAAACGCATCAGCTTACCTGTACTTTCTGCATGACAGTCTTGTCATTTTGATGATCCCATTTTTTCAATAAAATGAAGTTTTTTGACTACATCCGGTGTGCGGCATCCAAATCTTCTCCTCCATTCAAGCCTGCTTTGCTTAGCATTCAGCCAGCACCTGGAGCTCTTCTGCTCTGAAACCTCTACTTACACCTGGGTCAGTGTCAGCCTGAGCGGTGGAAACACTTTCTTTGCTTGTCTGCATCTAAGGATCCATACCTTTCTCCTGCCAGCGACAGGAAAAGGTTGCCAGTTAAAAATATGGCTGTGGCGTTGGCCGAGACCACCCAAGTGTCTGTTACAATATGTTTGGGCAGTGCTGGTGGAGGGATGAGTCTGACAGAAGAGGTGCATGAGCGTGTTGTGTGATGTCATGGTGCAAGGGACATGGTGCAGAGTGGAGCAGCTGGAGCCTCGTGTGCTGGCCTGTGGGACGGGAGCAAGGCAAGCCAGAAGCAGGACTGTTTAGCTGGAGTGGACTGAAGGGACCACCTGGTGTAGAGAGAGAGACTATCACTGTGTCTCAGGAGGGGAGGAGTCATGTTGGTGAGGTGTTATCACCTGTGCTGCTGCACATTACTGTCAGTGTCACTATGAGAGGCAATTTAATGTGTGTGTGCCTGTCCATTCTAATTTATTGCCCTCCTGAGTCTTGTCCCTGAGCTACTTACTATATCGCAAATAAAATGAGAAATATGTTTTGTTGACCTATTATCTACCCTAAATTACATTGCTAATTGCATATTGAACTTGTTTAAGTGCAAAAATTCAGTATTTAGACTGCAAAGTGGTTGTAAACCCTTAAGGTTTTTCACCTTAATATGTTCTATGCATTAAGGTGAACATGCAGCAGCCCCCCCTAGAGCCCCCCTTTTTGTTACCTGAACCCAATCATCCCAGCAACGGGGACGAGCAGAGCAGTTTCAGTCACTGTCTCGGGTCCTCATTGGCTGGATTGATAGCAGCAAGAGCATTAGCTCCCGCTGCTGTCAATCAAAGCCAGTGACATGGGAGCCGGGGCCAAGTCCTGCTGTCTGTGTCAATGAAAGCAGCAGAACTCGGGAGCGCGCCCACATGAGTGCCCCGTGGGAATGCGGGTCTTCGTGGGGGCACTCGAGAAAAGGAGGAGCGAAGAGCGCCGCGGAGGGACCCCAGAAGAGGATGACAGAGGAGGTATGACATGTTTGTTATTTAAAAAAAAAACCCACACAGGAGCCTTTACAACCCCTTTAAAACTGTAATTTTGTAACTTTTGGAAATGCCAGTAAAAACTTGGCCCGTGCCACTAAATTTTGGGTGTCGTGTCAGTAAGTTTCATTCTGGAAGGTTGGCAACACTGATTCAGGGCAGCTCCCCACACCTCTGTCAAAACACAAGTGGCTACAATAGGATCAATAATAAGATTACTATATCCTTATGCCACTAAAGTCTCATATCAATGCCATCTTATTTGCATTATCTAAGTTCCTGAAACAGATATATAATGTGTAAAATGTTGGAATAAGTGATCCTACCACAATATTTGGGCTCTCACCATCACTAAAGGGAATATAGCATGATACTTTCCAATGAAGGAGGACAGCAGTGAGTTGAATGTTGCAGCAATGTAGTAAAGCACTATTTTCTGCACGGTAATGGCTTACCTGACTACTGCAAGTACCATTCATACACTGACAGCGCAGCAACCTAACGACCACCAGCTGAGAGCACTATATAGCAATAGAGAATAGACCTTCAATCAGCGCCAAAGAGCAGTACAAGCAGCGGGTGACGTCACACGACGTAAACACGTAACGTCGGTTAATAACGGGCGGGAATTTTGGGCGTATAGATGAATGAATCCGCTGGGTGCTCTGTGATATTTTTCCTTGTGTTAGTCACTGCAGGTTCTGTGTAGCAACGAGAACACCGGCCGCGGTTTATCGCGGTGGTATGGTGTTTAGTGTTTCTAAGGTGTAGTTTGAAACTGACGTATTTCCTGTCATCTTACTGATCAGAGATGCTCTCTGGTGCCACTAGTGTTTTATTGCAAGGTTACCGTACTGTATAAAGTCTGTGTGAAGTTGGCCTCCAAAGCTGATTCATTCTCTCCCCCTACTGGTAGACTTAGGTAGTGCATATTTTTGGTTGTTACTGGAATTAGGCAGCTAACTGAATATGGAGTATATTTATTTGAGTGCTGCTGTTTCTAAGGCGTGGTTTGCATGGGGTGTATATACCCACACAGGTGTTCTGTGCATCCCTGTGTGGATAGTCCCATTCAAGTCAATTGGGACACAGCAACTGTGCTAGAGCAGGGTGTGTGAGGGGCCATGCTCCAGAACAGCTGTCGCCTTGGAAGCAAACAAGCTCTGATAGCTGCAATATTATTATACAGGATTTATATAGCGCCAACAGTTTACGCAGCGCTTTACACTATAAAAGGGAAACAATACAGTTATAATACTGTAGCAATAACTCTTGGTGGAGCTGCTGTTTTAAAGCGGGCTGTTACCGTCACCTTCGTTACCTCTATTTCACCAGAACCGGGTCTAGGGTCCCGTTGAGTTTAATACCAGACAATGTAGGCACCGGACACTTGAGTATCTTTTCCAATGCTTTAATAAACGTAAATTGAAGGAAGTAGCAGGAAAGAGGTAGAAGAAGAGTTGCAGGGAAGTTCAAATACCTTTTCTTAGTGTAGTATTATGAATTAAAAGCTTGTAGATGAATGTACTCTCTTTTTAGAGTTGAATCTTTGCCCGCCTGGATAGGTTTCTCTCACTAACCTAGCAGTCAGTACGTAGCACGTAGTCTCTGCCACAGACTTGATTGGAAAAAAACCCGTATGATCCTCTGCCACAGGATGTAATGGTTTACGATGAACCGCAAACACAGCAATAGAACCTTTAAGCCGACCCAGCAGTACTATGCGGTAGGATTACTTTAGTATGCGTCCTCCAACTGAGTCACCAGGCCCCTCTCCAGACCAGCACTCTGCATGATCCTTCCATGATGGGTCCTCCCCTGGGATCTTTTCAGTTGTCCAGCTTCTTCCCTCTAGGACAGACAGCACAGGACCATTCCTTCGCCGCTGTGGTAGACCCCTGACAGGCTTCTGGGCCCACCCACACGCTGCAGCGACGTTGGCATCCCGGTCGGAGGACCACGAGGTAGTAATCCTAGCACATACCTGTCGGCCAGGAGGGCCAGCAGGTGGAACGAAAGACAAACCCTAAAACATGGCGTCTGTCCATAAATACCCTCTCCCAGAATGCAACTCGGAAGACTACCTCCACCGAGTTATCTCCGGGACAGAGGAGCACTCATACGCTTCAACATGTTGCCTTTCCAACACCGACCCATGGTGACAACGACACCCACAGACACAGTGTGAAACTACATGCAACTCAGCCAAGCTGGAACAGAGGCGAATCTGACTATGTATAAACAAGATACCCACTAAATTTACCTATAAGCAGTAGATTGAAAATCTACCAGTGCTACAATACAATAAAATGCAAGAGAGCCCTGCTCAGAAGAGCTTACAATCTAATAGGTTGGGGCAGGTGGTATGAAAGGTTGTAACTGGGGAATGAGCTGATGGAAGTGGTAAAAGATTTTGGGTGTAGCATTGTAGGTCCAGTTCACTTCTGGCTTGTTCACATTGTTGCCAGTCAGGCCCAATGAAGGGTGGTGTTTGGACCACCTGAAATGCATTGGCTACTTCTTTGGATTGTACCCATGACTTTTATTGGAATAAAGTTGTATCTGGACCTCCTAATGGTGGTGCAGCACTTCAGTTTCAGTTGCATTACACTACAAGCCAAGAAGACTGTGGAGATCCTCTCGGGTGTAAAAGCCACCTGCCCAGGACCCAGATCATTCACGCCATGATCAATACCTTAAAGACCCAGAACCCACCCCCACCCCCCAAAAAATTAACAGTCAGCAGATACAAATACTGTAGCTGCTGCCTTTTACTATTAAGGTACTTGTCCTGGCAGTAAGCGGTGTCCTCACCCGTGCCGATTATTGAATCAGCTCTCGGGTGCTGCCACCACCATCTTGGCTAAGGGAAGCCTTTCCTACTGCACATGGGCAAATCGTGCTGCACTTTCTCAATGGGCCGGCTGTAGGGGGCGAACCTCTGTGTGTCACTTCGTCAAGGCAAAACTTCAGTGTCAAAACCAGGTACCCGCTCCCCCACCCCACCACCACCAAAAGGTGCCAAATGTGTAATCGGAGGGGAGGGGGAGGCAGACAAGCGGAGCTTACCCTTTTGGGTGGAGCTCCGCTTTAAGATAACAATACCAGTAAGATAACTCTACGGGTCCAGCTCTATCTTTCAACTTCCTCCACTAAACCTTGGAAGTAGAATCTGTGTCCATGCAGTCGCTGCATCCCAACTGACAGCTATGGGACTACCCTCACAGAGACACCTAAAACAGATTCATACACCCCATGTGAACAAAGCCTTAAAAAGATCTCTGCTGTTGGAACAGGAGCTACAGGCAAATTAACCGATTCAGCCCCGGAAGATTTGACCCCCTTCGTGACCAAAGCACTTTTTGCAATTCGGCACTGTGTCACTTTAACTGACAATTGCGCGGTCGTGCGACATTGCACCCAAACAAAATTGACGTCCTTTTTTTCCCCACAAATAGAGCTTTCTTTTGGTGGTATTTGATCACCTCTGCGGTCTTGATTGCGCTAAAACAAAAAAGAGCGTCAATTTTGAAAAAAACGCAATATTTTTTACTTTTTGCTATAATAAATATCCCCCAAAAATATATAAAAAAACATTTTTTTTCTTCAGTTTAGGCCGATATGTATTCTTCTACATATTTTTGGTTAAAAAAAATTGCAATAAGCGTATATTGATTGGTTTGCGCAAAAGTTATAGCGTGTACAAAATAGGGGATAGTTTTATGGCATCTTTATTATTAATTTTTTTTTTTTTACTAGTAATGGCAGCAAGCTGCGATTTTTATCGGGACTGCGACATTATGGTGGACAATTTTGACACATTTTTGGGACCACTGGCATTTTTACAGCGATCAGTGCTATAAAAATGCATTGATTACTGTAAAAATGTCACTGGCAGAGAAGGGGTTAACACTAGGGGGCAATCAAGGGGTTAATGTGTTCCCTAGTGTGTGTTCTAACTGAAGAGGGGAGTGGACTGTGTAGGGGAAAAGAGAGATCGCTGTTCATACTAGGGGTGCAACGGATCAAAAAACTCACGGATCGGATCGATCCTCAGGTCAGAGTCACGGATCGGATCATTTTCGGATCAGCAAAAAAAAAGAAAAAAAAAAGACAAATCTTGTTACACCCACAGGAGTTTTAGATTTAAAAGCTATTTTCCACACAAATCGGAGCTTATATGCATAAATACAGTATTTGTAGATCAGACGGACTGTTTAGATGTTAAAATTTTAAAAGCAGCAGCAAACCTGCTGACCTTACATGGTTGCTAATGTGACAGAACACCTCTGATTTTCACGTTTAACATTAAATGTGAAAATCAGAGGTGTTCTGTCACATTAGCAAATACTGTATTTATGCATATAAGCTCCGTTTTGTGTGGAAAATGGCTTTAAAATCTAAAACTCTGGTGGGTGTAACAAGATGTCCGCTTGGCCCCTTCTAACTCTATAATTACAGTACTGTGCAAGGGAGTGTGGGGTGTAGCAAGATGGCGGCGACGAAACGTCACTTCCTGACAATACAGCGGCCGCCCCTGGGTGTACCAACATGGCCGCCGCTCCGGAGCTAGGCCGAAGCCGCGGCCTTTCCTATGGCCGAGGCCGCCGAGCGCTCCGCGGATCGCGGGTGTGCCGATCCACGGAGGTTGGCCCGAACGGATCACGGATCGGTGACGATCCGTTGCACCCCTAGTTCATACTCTACGAACAGACGATCTGTCACTTCTCCCCTCATAGAACTAGAAACTGTGTGTTTACACACACAGATCCCGGTTCTCCATGTGCCCCGAGCGATCACGGGAGCCCGTAGTGGCCACAGGGCGAAGCAATGTTACATAACGTCGTTTCGCCCAGCCGTGCCATTCTGCCGCGGTACAACTGCGGCGGCTGGCCGGCAAGAAGCCTAATTCACATAAGTATTGACAAACCTTCCATTATTTGTGTTTATGGAACTTTTCTAGAAGCATAAAAAGGTTTTTACTGGTGAAAGTTACACGTAGGAGGACCTCTATCAATCCTGTCACAAGGAAAATCAGTGCTAAACTGGAGAAGTGAGACAGGTTTATTGTAAGGTTACAGCCTTACAGAGTCAAAAATTCCTCCATTGGCTGCTATTAGGTCTGCAGTTTTGTCTGCATTAAAACTGACGCTGACCGCTTTTCAATTCTGTTTACAGTTGAAATCGGTCAAATTTTCAGTAATGCATTTGTTTAACTTTGCAAACTGTTGCTCTTGGTTTCCCTGGAATACAAACACACAGGTCTTTAAACATTCACTAGATCTTGTTGAAACAGTATAGTCTAATTTGCGACTAATTATGTTGCTAATTTGCTTGATATATGTTTAGGTGCAGTCAGTTTATCTGCGTTTAGAGAAAACAGAACTCCGGGGGCTGATTAGATACTCTCCGAATGCAAGTAAGTGCCCATGCACATGGGACAACTGTGTTACACGGGAGATGTTATCTGGTTTGTATAAAGCCACTTTTTTGCTTCCCTGATTTTTTGTTTCCTGCAATTAAATCTTCTGGGCCCTTTCCTGAGACTTTAGGGTAGATGATCTACAATGCATTCTCAGGATTTGTTCACGTATCCACGCATCTTCTCTCAATGTGAAGACGCTGGTGTCATCCCTAAACAGGCGTTATCTAGCACACTTTGTGGTAGTGTATGTACTTTTATGTATAATATGCATTCTATCAAGTGGTTTGCATAGCTTTGCTCTTCAGTCCTCATTTTATTTCTTTGCTGAGACCTGTAGCTCCTTTACTGTCATACTCTCCCCTCCCTCCTTGCTATCCTGTAGCTTTTAGAATGTTGCTTCAACCTACATTTGCTGTGGCACAATTAGGGCAGAGGTTCCCAACATAATTTCCTGTTGCATCTGGAAGTGTTTGGCATTCAGGGGATGTCAGAATCAGTTTTGTCTTATTGCAGGGGTAGACAACCTTAAATAAGTGGAGATCTACCTCAACAACATGGGAGAAGTCAAAGATCACCGGACAATGTCACCTCCTTTTGCCTGATTTAAACCTCTAATTGCCGTACTACTGCGTCGCAATCCTATGTATTGCACAGCAATCATGGGTTTAAATCAGGTGGTGAGGAGGCAACATTTCGTCTCCTCACCAGCTGTCAAACCAACTCAGATCACTTTTTAGAGGAGCAGCAGTGCCTGCTGCACTTATGACTGAGCCCTTAGTTGCATTCAGGAGTGACACCTTAGGCCTCATTCACACAAAGTTGGTGGTTGGTAAAACGGCAGGATATAATTGAAGTCTATGGCTAAGCGCAGAAAACCCACAAGAAAGCTACAGGTACACTGTACTGCACCTGCGGTATGGATAAACTGCAGTGCATCAGTGTGAAAGCAGCACTATACTATTATGTACAGTGTATTGCTTCACACTGACCTGAAGATCTCTTCTTTCTTGCTGCTGGCATCACTCTGGAGACTGCTAGTAGGGATAGGAGAGGGAGTGCAGTTGGTATCACTCCACATGGGAAAGGAACCAGCACTGCATAGGAGGCATCAGTTTATGCGGCTTTTGCTCCCTACTACAGATCCAATTTTACAAGTGGCTGATTACCTCAGCAGGAAGAAACTAAAAGTGGGTGACTGGATCCTAAATCAAGAAGTTTTTCAGATTGATCTCCCAAAGATGGGGGGGCCCCGCAAGTGGACCTATTTGCCTCAAGAGAAAACACGAAGGTTCAAGCCTTCTTTTCCCTGAAGAGGGAGGACGTTGCACTCGGGGCAGACGCCCTGGCACAAAAGTGGACGTTCACCAAGTGTTATCCCCCCCCCCCGCCCGCCAGTGCTCCTGACAGCAGTTCTAAGGAAGTTCTGAGCAGAGAACACCGCTGATCCTTATTGGCCCAGGAGACCATGGTTTTCTGTTCTAAAAGAACTTGCTACAGAACCCCCATGGATATTACTAACCTGAGAGGATCTTTTCTCCCAGGGCCACGTGTACTGTCCCCAAGTAGAAAGGTGGAACCTCACTGCTTGGTTTCTGAGGAGCAGTTAGGTGCTTCTCGAACTGTTTGATACACTGCTTTGTAGCAAGAAAATACCCTCTCCATTTATGGAAAGGTGTGGAAACGGTTCAACAAATCGGTGAACAGGAAACTCCTTTTGAGGCACAGAGCTCAGTGGCAATTCTAGAATTCCTTCAGTGCGGAGCAGACGAGGGCCTGAGCCTCAGCACTCTCTGTGTATCACGAAAAGAAGCTGGCATCCAATCCATGGATAGTTTAGGATTTTTAAGGCTTTGAGCAGACAAAGACCAGTGGCCGCCTTTCCATAAATGGGACCTGTCTTTGGTGCTACAAGCTTTGACAGGAGACCCATTCTAACCACAAACCGCCAGGAAGGTGTGTGACATAGCTCTATCAATCAGAACCCCCCCCCCTTCAAAATTTCATAGAGGCCAAGATATTATTTTACCTTCCGTTTGCGCAAATGCTTCCAGGAAACAAGAAGTTAAGTTCCACATGTTGGACGTAAGGAGGTGCGTCCTTCATTATTTACATTAGTCAAAACCTTTTAGGAAGATGGATTCCTTTTTTCATTTTTATTTTCAGGGGCCAAGAAGGGCATAGAGCCTCAAAGCGTACTATAGCGAGGTTATTGGCCAGGCCTATACTTTGGGAGGTATGCAGCTCCCAGAGAGTATTGGGGCACACTCTACGAGACTGGAGGTCCTCTAAGAAAACTGAGGAGCCAGCAAGGGAGAAGGAAATTTTAAAGTGGGCTGGTTTGGTGTTTCCAGCAGAGAGGAGGAGCCAAGGTTTCTCAGGTGGCTGTCTCAAAAGACTTCGGGAAAGAACAATACCAATTAGTAACTTGTTTTATTTTTTTTCATCGACACAGAGGGCAATGTTGGAGTTAAAACCAGATCCTTTTTGCAGCTTCCTTATTGTGGTGGTGTTTTTTTTTTTTCTGGTATTTTAACAGTGCCTTGAGGTGAACCAATTCACCGGCTGCAAGTGAAAGTGTCAGTTGTAGGTGGGGCCTAATCTATGTACCTGAGATTTGATTAAAGTGGTTGTTAAGCCACTACTATAAAAACCTCCCATCCCCTCTTTATCATAACAATATGTGTCCCTGTTTATGTTCTATAAAAAAATTTAATAATTGATATAGATCAGGGGTCTTCTAAACTGTTGTTTATTGTCCTTTTGTAAGCAATGATGTTCTATGTTGTCTTTCAACAACACTATTGGTTGGTTTTGGTATTGCTGTAATTCAGTAATAATTCAGTTCACACCAGAACATGCGAACAGGCAAAAAATTTAGACGAACACATGAACACCGTTATTCTATAGGACACGAACATGAGAAATCAAAAGTGCTAATTTTAAAGGCTTATATGCAAGTTATTGTCATAAAGTGTTTGGGGACCCAGGTACTACTCCAGGGGACATCAATGCAAAAAAAAAGTTTTAAAAACGGCCGTTTTTTTCGGGAGCAGTGATTTTAATAATTCTTAACGTGAAATATCATGCCTGGGGGTGTCTATAATATGCCTGTAAAGTGGCGCAGTTTTCCCGTGTTTAGAACAGTACCACAACAAAATGACATTTCTAAAGGAGAGGCGGAGCTGTTGCGTTTTTTTTTTTTTCTTATTTTGGTCCGTCGGGTGGCATGAGATGGAGCGTGAGATAGATTTACATCGCGGGGCTTTTTTTTTTTTTTTTTTTTAAATAAAGAACTTGTCCCAAAGTTTTACTATTTTTGACACTTTTTTTTGTGAAATGGTAGGGGTACAATGTACCCGTTACCAATTCACATAGGGGGAATAAGACATAAGACCTGAATTTTTTTTTTTTTGGTTCAGGGTTCCTCTTAATATTCATACCAGGCCCAAAGGGCCTGGTAATGGACTGGGGGGGCATGCCGTTTTTTCAATGAGTTTTATCCATATTGCCGAGACCCGACAATTCATTACAGCCGCGATCAGTTTTGAATTACTTTTTTCCTTTTTAGGTATGTAATTTTGCTATGGTGCTGTTACAAACATGGGAAAACTGTGCCACTTTACAGGCATACTATAGACCCCCCCCCCCCGGTATGATATTTAAAGGAATATTTCATTTTTATTGTTTCACTTTTAAGCATTATTAAAAATCACTGCTCCCAAAAAAACTGCATTTTTTAAAACCTTTTTTTGCATTGATACATGTCCCCTGGGGCAGGATCCGGGTCCCCAAACACTTTTATATGACAATACCATGCATATAAGCCTTTAAAATTAGCACTTTTGGTTTTTCATGTTAGTGTCCCATAAACTTTAACGCTGTTCCGCAGCTTTCGAATTTGCCGTGAAGACCGCATAATGTTTGTTCTCTGAACAACCAAAGTTCAGCCCGAACTTATGCTCGGGCCGAACCATTCGCCCATCCCTATTGTGGAGTAGTGGATGTGTTATCCCTTTTGGAATATAACATCTCTTTGAGTTACTATATAATTTATTTTAGGACCTACGCTAGGATGAATAAAGCTGTTCAGCAACACGACTTTCATCTGTTGGATTAAGTATCTAATTGGTAAGGTTGTGTGTGTATTATTATTATTATTATTTATTATTATTATTATTTTTATATATATTATATGTGTTCTAGGCGCATTCTAATGACTATTTGTAACATTACATGCCTGAAATGGCTGTTAACCCTGCATACATACTTGTCTCTATATATTCAATCCTAGATATTACAACAGTGACCTTGTTGTTAACTCTTCTTGAAGACATAAAAATTGGATTTTTTTTTTTTTTAAAGGGTAAATTTATTGGTCTTTCACAAAATACAATAAACCGCATTAACTATTCATCAGAAAGTATATGCTCACATATTCAAACATAAGCATTTGTGCATTCACATGTATTACTTTTCAACATACAGCAATTCAAATACTTTCTACTGCTACCAGTGGCGGAACTACCGCCATAGCGACACATGCGGTCGCTATGGGGCCCGCAGCCAAGTTGGGGCCCGATGAGTGGCGTTTGCTAGGCAGGTGCGGGCCGCACCGGGTGACACCCGCCAGAGGGGTGACACCCTCGGGTAGCGGCAGCCGCACCACTAACACCGCTCACTGTCCCTCAGCGCCGCGGACTGAAGCCGCCTCCCCTCCTCTCTGTTTACATCCAGAGAGGAGGAGGAGCCTGCGCTCGAGCCTCGAGGGACACACACTGCTGTGTGTATCTGGAGACTGTCAGCGCTGTTCTGAGGTATGTAAGGGGGGGCACGTCTATACTGCTGGGGGAGTCTGCACTGCTGGGGGCGGTCTGCACTGGGGGGGTGTCTGTACTGCTGGGGGGGTCCTGCACTGAGGGGGGGTGTCTGTACTGCTGGGGGGGTGTCTGTACTGCTGGGGGGGTGTCTGCACTGAGTGGGGGGGTCTGTAATGCTGGGGGGGTGTCTGCACTGAGGGGGGTCTGTAATGCTGGGGGGGTCTGCACTAGGGGGAGTGTCTGTACTAATGGGGGTCTGCAATGCTGGGGGGGGTCTGCACTAGGGTGGGTGTCTGTACTAAGGGGGGGTCTGCACTGGGTGGTGTCTGTACTGATGTGGGGTCTGTAATGCTGGGGGGTGTCTGCACTGAGGGGGGTGTCTGTACTGATGGGGGGTCTGCACTGAGGGGGGGTGTCTGTACTGCTGGGGGGGTCTGCACTGAGGTGGGGGGTGTCTGTACTGCTGGGGGGGTGTCTGCACTGAGGGGGGTCTGTAATGCTGGGGGGGGTCTGCACTGAGGGGGGGGTCTGTAATGCTGGGGGGGTCTGCACTAGGGGGGTGTCTGTACTAAGGGGATGTCTGCACTGAGGGGGGTCTGTAATGCTGGGGGGGTCTGCACTGGGGGGATGTCTGTACTGCTTGGGGGGGGTTGGGTCCTGCACTGAGGGGGGTGTCTAATGATGGGGGGGTCTGCACTAGGGGGGTGTCTGTACTAAGGGGAGTGTCTGTACTGAAGGGTGTCTGTACTGCTGGGGGGTCTGCACTGAGGTAGGGGGTGTCTGTACGGATGGGGGTATGCATGTGTGTCTTTCAGGGGCTTCATACTAGGGCTGGGGAAAAAATCGATTTGAATCTTGAATCAAGTTGAGAAGTCAAATCGGTTCAAATTTTCAGCAAATCGATTTTTTCAGATTTTTTTTTTTTTTTTGTCACCAGGACCGGCGCTGACACTGCGCTGGTCCTGAGGAGCTGCGGGCAGGAATTTTTAGGCAAGGCCGCAGCTCCTCAGGACCGGCGCGGTGTCCATCAAAAAAAAAACTTGATTCGAATCGTGAAAGGTTTTTTTTGTTTTTTGTTTTGTTTTTTTGGTTTTTTTTGGAGAAAATCGCCCAGCTCTACTGCATACAGTATACTGCATACTTTGTTGTTCGAAATTAATATAAGCTGTTGCCTGGGTACTGTGCCACATGGGTGTGGTAATCTGTTGTTTAATGGCATAGTTCTTCTTTTTTTTTTTTTTTTGTGGGGGTGGGGGCTGTTTGCAGGGCGCCCATACAACATTTTGCTATGGGGCCCTGTGATTTCTAGTTACACCCCTGACTGCTACAAAAAAATAAAAGTAAAAACCTAATAAGGGTACATTAGTTATAGAAGTGCAATTATCCTAATGTAGGCAACACTTTGGTACTGAGTATCTACTGTTCCCATTTTCATATCAAATGCTTACAAAAAATGCTTTGTAAAACTTTCAATACCAGCAGATTTATGCTCCATAACAATTTGATTTAATCACTTAACATACCGTAATTCAGCCGTGTTCCATCTGTCCCACCGACTATGCATTATTTGTGACTTTTCTAAAGGGTATTGCCCATATATTGGAAATAGTAAGCCTGGTATGTATGTTTTGTAACCGTTTTTTTTCTATTAGTCGTGTACCTTTTGACTAATAATTGAGCTGATGAAAACCCAATTTAATTATACAATATCATCCAGTTTTTACAGGGCTCCTTTGGATATGCTTGCCCAGGGATGTTAATGACCTTGAGTGTCCCCCTTTTGTTTGCTAGCTTAGCCTATAAAGTAGTTACCCTATCTCCAATGTTTATTAATAGCCATAGCACATATGGGATGTTTACTATTATCTTTAATTGGTGATATTTGTACACTTACATATCCCATTATATATTTTTCAGTACATAGTTCTCCTCCTATTCTTCCATTTTGCTCTCCTAAAGAAAGGGGATTCCACAAAACACGTTGAGAGCTTGATCTTTAATGCTCAATGGTGACTGGAGTTAACTATCACTCTTATGCCCTGTACACACGTTCGGATTTTCTGATGGAGAAAGTGCGATCGGATTGTGTTTTCGGAAATTCCGATCATGTGTGGGCTCCATCGGACTTTTTCCATCGGAATTTCCGACACACAAAGTTTGAGAGCAGGCTTTAAAATTTTCAGACAACAAAATCCGATCCTTTAAATTCCGATCGTGTGTAGACAAATCCGACGCACAAAGTCCCACGCATGCTCAGAATAAATTAAGAGACGAAAGCTATTGGCTATTGCCCCGTTTTATAGACCCGACATACGTGTTTTACGTCACCGCGTTCAGAACAATCGGATTTTCCGACAACTTTGTGCGACCGTGTGTATGCAAGACAAGTTTGAGCCAACATCCGTCGGGAAAAATCCAATGGATTTTGTTGTCGGAATGTCCGATCGTGTGTACAGAGCATTAGTGGGGCTGCAACAGAGGTGGTATGACCATTTTGAATGTCAATGATATGTACTATCCAATGTTTTAAAAATTTATATTGATTGTATATAAAATAAACTTTATTAATTTTAAAGAATTATGTTGTAATGTCTTGTGATGGTACTAGGAAAGTCCTACTTGCCCCCCCCCCCCCCTTTTTAGAATTTAACAGTATTGGAATGTTGGTAACTTTTTTTTTTTTTTTTTTTTGTCTATAATACAGACATCTGAGCAATTTTTGCAGTTTCATACTTGCCTAGGTGAATGCAGCATCGGTCCGATGCTGCATCTGTCGTGTCTGCCCCCCCCTTTGCACTGAGAACTGAGTGTTCAAACACCGCTGATGGCTCGGTTCTCACAGCTTCCTGAGCAGAGAGCTGCTGACTGTCGATCAGCAGCTCTCCGCTCTGCCCCCTCCACACTCACTGGAGCGCTGAGCTGTGGAGGGGCGGGAAGCGGCCATCTCAGGCTCTCAGTGGCTCGCTGAGATGGGTATCAGTCCAGGCACCTGGCAGATCCAGACTTTTTTGTCATGATGACGCGGTGCCTGGACTGATTCCTGTGATGTCAGCAGAGAGTGGACTTCAGCCCGCTCTTTGCTGAAAACGGGTCACAGGAGTGCAAAATGAATTGCACTCCTGTGACCCATAGGAGAAGCCCAGCCCAACGAGCTCAGGCTGGATTTCTCCTTTAATCACTTGAGGACCAGCTGCTGCAGTTATAAGGCGTCAGGTTGGCTCCCCTGGGTGAGCCGTCGTAACTGTATGTCAGATGCTTTAAGACCACTGGGGGCGCGTGCCCGGTGCCCGTGATGGCTTCTGAGAGACAGAACTGAAACCTGTCAGTGTAAATAGACAGAACAACGTTAATACTAAGTATGAACAGGGATCGGTCTCCTCCTCCAGGCAGTCCCATCCCCCCACAGTTAGAATCACTCCCTAAGGCACACATTTAATCCCTTGATTGCCCCCTAGTGTTAACTCATTCCCTGACAATGACATTTATACAGTAATTAGTGGCTATTTTTAGCTCTGATCGCTGTATAAATGTCACTGGTCCCAAAAAAGTGTCCGATCTGTCCACCGCAATGTCGCAGTCCCACTAAAAATCGCAGATCACCACCATTACTAGTAAAAAAAAAAAAAAATTTAATTATAAAAAATGCCATAAATATATACCCTTTTTTGTAGACTCTTTAACTTTTGCGCAAACCAATCAATATACGCTTATTGCGAAAAAAAAATTAAATATTTTTGGTATAAAAAAAAATGTAGAATTCATATCGGCCTACACTCAGGCCATTTTTGTTTTTTTTATCTTTTTTTAGGGGGGGATATGTTTTATAGCAAAAAGTAAAAAAAAATGCTCTTTTTGTCAAAATTGGGGCTTTTTTGCGCTATAAACAAAATAAAAATAAAAACCGCAGAGCTGATCAGATACCACCGAAAGAAAGCTCTACTTGTGGGGGAGAAAGAAGGACATACATTTTGTTTGGGTACAGCGTTGCACGACCGCGCAATTGTCAGTTAAAGTGACGCAGTGCCATATCGCTAAGAGGGCAAATCCTTCCAGGGCTTAAGTGGTTAAACTTTGTCTATTGTAGAAATTGACTGGTCACAGAAATAAGGCAATATACAGCAATGGCAACTCATATGTTGCAGGTCATACACTCCTTCAGGAAAAGGGCACTGTTTATCCACAAAGCACTTTCCAATAGTAATATTACATTCACTTACTTGCCACAGAATAGAGCACTTCCCTAGTAGAGGGTTATGCTATAGCTTGTTCATGCTGCAATCCTTAAATGTCTTTGCAGATATCTGGCTGTTCCAGGAAGCTGACAGGAAAGAAACCTATTTCCCTCCTCAACGGGTACATCTCGGGCTGCAACGTGGGCACTGGGACATCAGGCTGAACAGCAAATACTGGAGCATTAGGCCGGCCAGCAGGCAGAAGGTTGGCAGGGTTAGGTGGGTCATCAGGTTCAGGATCATCAGAGACTAGCCTGACCCCTCTGGCAATCATGGAGGCAGGTTTGGAGTGGATCGGCTGGCGTGGAGGCAGGCTGGAGTGGATCGGCTGGTGTGGAGGCAGGCTGGAGCGGATGGGCAGGTGTGGAGGCAGGCTGGAGCGGATGGGCTGGTGTGGAGGCAGGCTGGAGCGGATGGGCTGGTGTGGAGGCAGGCTGGAGCGGATAGGCTGGCGTGGAGGCAGGCTGGAGCGGATGGGCTGGCGTGGAGGCAGGCTGGAGCGAATGGGCTGGCGTTGAGGCAGGCTGGAGCGGATGGGCTGGCGTGGAGGCAGGCTGGAGCGGATGGGCTGGCGTGGAGGCAGGCTGGAGCAGATGGGCTGGCGTGGAGGCAGGCTGGGAAAATGGCAGGATTGTATAGGTTGGGAAAAACTTCAGTGGCTAAAACAAATTAGAAACAGAAGTTCTGTATGTGACTGCAGGGCTGCAAATTAGGGATGCAGCTGATTGAAGAGAAGGGCTGGAATACAGTAAGGAAGAAGGAGCAGTGGCTAGGGGGGATTTTTGTGGGATTGTTGCAAGCAGCAGAGAAGAGGCAGATGGATTAAAGGCAGGATAGGTGCAGCAAGCGGAAACTGGGTACAGATACTTGGTAGCAGGGTATATTGGGCTGAGACTGGGGTTTCCGTGGGTGATTGAGAGGGAGACATTTTAACAGGCAGGTGTCTGGGAGCAGGAATGGGTTGTTGCAAGCTGACTGAGGCTGAGTGCAATATATCTGACCATGCTTGTAGTAATGGCTGAGCAAAATTCAGTTTACATGCTGCCTGTCTGACAGGAGACTGCACTGCGTTAACACACTCCACTAACACCTGTTGGGAACATGTTGAATAGTGCTCAAAGAAATATGCCAAGTAATCCTCCAAAAGCCACACTAATGATTCTACCTGAGCCATACTGAAGGGGGGGAGAAAAGTCATCACTGCATTTAGGAATAATGGGCAAGGCGGATACACTCTAAAAGTAAATCCCTGGCCCACTCCTTCAATATCTGACGGCAATAACTATTCTCCTCCGTCACCAGTGAAGAAAGATGGACAACTACTTCCGAATGCGTTTTAGCAAAAAGCAACCAAGATGGCTCCTCTATGCAGCCACTTCTGTTCAGGGATGGGCTTGGTATTATGTCATAAACCAGTGCAACCAGACATGTGTGGACTGCAATAGGGAAAACCAAAACACTCATGAAGTAATTAATAATAGTAAGATTTATTAAAAGGATAAGTCATAAAAAAGAAAGCAAACAACCACGGTGACTCACAATAATAACTCTCTAAACCAAACATAAATACAAGAGTAAGATATAATCATAAATGTAATCAAGCCGGGGTCATACACAAGAGATTAATCAGATAGGACAGGGAGAGGACAACAGGAGGAAGAGATAAGTCTGCAAGACAGGGGTCCAGGAATGGATGCAGGGTTCAGGAATACAGGTCAGGGCGCAAGGAAAATACCAAGGCAAATGTGTGAGCATCTGCCGGGTATAAATTCACACCTCCTGCAATCAGTGTCAGGTGATGATGTCGGCTCCAGACTGCCAGGAGACACCCGCTGGTGGACACCAGTACTGCGGCCCAAAGATCTAACAGTGCCACCAGCAGGTGAAACCTTTCCTGACACATATGGACAGGCATAGGATGAACTGGGGTTGCTATCAATATACTGTTGGACAAAAAGATTTGTCTGTCCACAAGTAAACTGTCGCGCAAAAATAAATTTAAAAAAAAAAAACAATTTTTGAAAAATTTTCCGTATTGGCCTGCACAGCTGGCTGTGCGTTGAAAGGGGGAATGCTTACTGATCCCCAGTTGGAAGGCAGCCATAATGGGTTGGCATCTGGGCAGGTATAGTACCTCACAAAAGTGAGTACACCCCTCACATTTTTGGAAATATTTTCTTATATCTTTTTATATGACAACACTAAAGAAATTACACTTTGCTACAATGTAAAGTAATGAGTGTACAGCTTGTATAACAGTGTAAATTTGCTGTCCCCTCAAAATAACTTAACACACAACCATTAATGTCTAAACCTCTGGCAACAAAAGTGAGTACACCCCTAAGTGAAAATGTCCAAATTGGGCCCATGTGGCCATTTTCCCTCCCCGGTGTCATGTGACTCGTTAGTGTTACTAGGTCTCAGGTGTGAATTGGGAGCAGGTGTGTTAAATTTGGTGTTATTCCTCTGACTCTATCATACTGGTCACTGGAAGTTCACAATGGCACCTCATGGCAAAGAACTCTCTAAGGATCTGAAAGAAAGAATTGTTCCTCTACATAAAGATGGCCTAGGCTATAAGAAGATTATCAAGACCCTGAAACTGAGCAGCGGCATGGTGGCCAAGACCATACAGCAGTTTATCAGGACAGGTTCCACTCAGAACAGGCCTCGCCATGGTCGACCCAAAGAAGTTGAGCGCACGTGCTCAGCGTCATAGCCAGAGGTTGTCTTTGGGAAATAGACGTATGAGTGCTGCCAGCATTGCTACAGAGGTTGAAGGGGTGGGGGATCAGCCTGTCAGTGCTCAGACCATACGCCGCACACTGAATCAAATTGGTCTGCATGGCTGTCTTCCCAGAAGAAATCCTATTCCAAAGATGATGCATAAGAAAGCCCGCAAACAGTTTGAAGACAAGCAGACTAAGGACATGGATTACTGGAACCATGTCCTTTGGTCTGATGAGACCAAGATAAACTTATTTGGTTTAGACGGTGTCAAGCCCGTGTGGCAGCAACCAGGTGAGGAGTACAAAGACAAGTGTGTCTTGCCTACAGTCAAGCACGGTGGTGGGAGTGTCATGGTCTGGGGCTGCATGACTGCTGCCAGGACTGAGGAGCTACAGTTCACTGAGGAAACCATGAATGCCAACATGTACTGTGACCTACTGAAGCAGAGCATTATCCCCCTCCCTTCGGAGACTGGGCCGCAGGGCAGTATTCCAACATAATGACCCCAAACACACCTCCAAGACGACCACTGCCTTGCTAAAGAAGTTGAGGGTAAAGGTGATGGACTGGCCAAGCATGTCTCCAGACCTAAACCCTATTGAGCATCTGTAGGGCATCCTCAAACGGAAGGTGGAGGAGTGCAGGGTCTCTAACATCCACCATCTCCGTGATGTCGTCATGGAGGAGAGGAAGAGGACACCAGTGGCAACCTGTGAAGCTCTGGTGAACTCCATGCCCAAGAGGGTTAAGGCAGTGCTGGAAAATAATTGTGGTCACAAAAAATATTGATACTTTGGGCCCAATTTGGACGTTTTTACTTAGGGGTGTACTCACTTCGTTGGGACAGCAAATTTACACTTTAATATAAGCTGTACACTCACTACTTTACCTTGTAGCAAAGTGTCATTTCTTCAGTGTTGTCACATAAAAAGATATAATAAAAAATTACAAAAATGAGAGGGGTCTACTTACTTTTGTGAGATACTGTATGTATGAGCCCTGATTCTTGGAGGATGTGATACTCCAGGGTTGGTACTGGGCCTGGGCCTTTCATCTTGGGGTCTAGCGCCATTGGCGTTTCCTGGTTGACCATTGGGGTGTATGGCGCTATTGGTGGCTGCCTGGTTTTCAGAGCGCCGTATCCTTTTAGGAGGGACCCATTCTTCCTCGGAATAGGTCGCCGATCTACTGCTTTCGACTGGTTCATACACCGAATCGGACTGTGAGAAACGCTGCTTTCATCAGTCATGTTAAGGATCTGAAATGTCTCCTCACTGGTGTAAACTTTTTTTGGACATGGCTGGCTCTGGTGACACTGGGCTGGTAGACTGCTAATGGCGACTGTGTAACGGTTACTCTGCTGATGGTGGCTGTGTGACGGGTAGTCTGCTGATGGTGGCTATGTGACCTGGTACTCTGTTGATGGGTGGCTGTGTGACGGGCATGCTGGGGTTGGTGGCACTGATAGGTGATGTGCGACAGGTGCACTGCTGATGGTCACTGAGGGGCGACAGGTACACTGCTGATGGGTGACAGGTGCACTTTGTCAGGGCTGGGCTCAGCCCTTCCTTCTCTGAGCTGGCCACTCAGCTGTCGGCTAATTGCCAGCTCTTATCTCTCCACAGTGACTCACCTGTTGATGATATTCTGCTCGTCAGTCCTGCCTACATAAGCCGTCCAGCCCAGATGATCTCTGCTTTCGCCTTGGTCACATTTCTAGAGACGCTTTCCTGTGTTCCTGTTAAAGACCTTGCTTGGCTGACATTCCTTCTGGCTCCAGATCCTGCTTGCTGTTCTACAACACTCATCTCTGGCTCCCTGACGTTTTGGCTTGTCTGACTATCCGTTCCGGTTCCTGAACTCTGGCTATGTTTTTTTTTGTAATTCCTTTATTTTCAAGATAATGCACTTTAACAGTCAAAAACAGATGACAGTGGTTATAATAAAAACAGAAACGTGTAACAGAAAGGGTTAGATGTTATATCAGCAATGTCAAATATCGATTTCCCCCGGTTATGCACTCTGTAGTATACAGGTAAGAGTGAAGCTGCGTGACGAAGCTGTCCGTGCACTATACTGGGGAGGCTTCCAGGCTGTTACCTTAATAACCCAATACGGATAGTATAGCTACCAGGGCCATACAGTAAGAAACACATTCACAGCTGTCTGAGAGGCTTACCTTCCGAGTACCAGCTGAGCCCAGCCATGGCACAAAACAGACGGGTGATGTAAAATAGGATAGGATAGGATATTATCTGACTAAACCAGCCCATGACTGGAAACAAATTAGGGAAGGGAGAACAAGAGGAGAGAGGAAGGGTGGGGGGGACAGGACTCCCTGGATGGGGGAGAGAGGGGGTAATGGGGGTAATAGGGGAGAAGATAGCGGGGTAGGGGGGAGAAAGGAAGAGGAAGACGGTGCCCCCCGACTAGGGTGTAACTCGAGCCCCAAGGATCAGTCAGGCTGTGCAACCTCTCGGAGGTATGCTTCGATGTAGATGTAATGTTGCCATGGTCGCCATGTCTCCCGAAGGAGGTCTCCTCTCTACTGTACAAGGTGGCAGTGAGATCCTCCATGTTTCTTAGTTCATTCATCTTTGCAAACCACAGGGATTTTGTCTGTGGAATCTCCGATCTCCAACACAAGGGGATGCATGCCTTAGCAGCGTTTAATAGCTGGATGGTAAGGGAGGCTTTGTATTTCTTGATGGGTCGCTTTGAGAGGTGCAGCAAGCAAGCCCTGGGGTCCCCCTCGAGAGTGACATTGGTCAAGTGCTTGATCATGCGTGCCACCTCCAACCAAAAAGGTCTGATTTTGGGGCAATCCCAGAAGATGTGGGGCATCGTTCCCTCCTCCGCACCACATTGCCAGCAAAGACTGGGGACTTGCGGAAAGAAGCAATGCAGAGTAGTAGGCACTCTATACCATTGGTAAGTTAATAATAACTCCGCGCAGTGGAATAGATAAAAAATGTTTTTTATGGTTTAGAACTGCTGCCCCCCAGAAGCAATCTCCACCAGAGTGGAAAGAGCTGAGCTATTAAGAGGTTACAGGTGTGGGTGTGGCGCTGTTCTGATTGAAAAAATGTGTTATCCTACTGTGTTCACCTCTACAGGGTGGAAACAGATAGTTGTGATTATCTGTGACTCAGATAAATTAAATTGAAAGTGAATTGAAGAAATAAATTAGCCACTTAAAATTGGTGTGTTGGTTTGGAAATTCTTACCATGCGTTGAAGTGTTTGGTGTGGTCACCATACATGGTTTACCTTACATACATTGGTGTGGAAAATTGATGGGGGGGGGGGGAATTGATGAGGGGGGGAGGGGGGGAAGGAGGAGGAATGGAATAGGATAAGAAAAGGATTGGGGGGGAAAGGTGGAGGGGGAAACCAGTGACTGGTGCTTAAATAATCCTATTGTGATAATCAGCACTTTAGGTTTAAAATATCAAATTCAAAGACAATATTTGAGAATAGTCCCATTAAACGTACACACGTAAAAAATAGTGCTGACAGTTTAATCCTCAGTAAACAGAAATGTTCAGTGCAGTCTTCTTAATCTTATTTTCATTGGTGACAGTGTTTGTATAATTCTCGTGCTCTTAAAGTGCAGACACTCACCAACTCCTTTCACCCCTGCGGGGGTATCATGCAGTCACAGTCTATGCCACTGTTTGGCAGTTCCTGGCACTCTCTGCCTCGTGTTGGTATTTAACATAGAAGAGAAGGGATGCCCATAGCGTAAAAACGTTTTTAAAAGTTTTTACTATCCAAATTTATAGAGCAGTACTCACATATTAGCAGCTCTTATCAAACAAGAAAGTGTCAAATCGAACCGTCAACAAGTCATGTGTATCTAGGAGATGATGCAAGACGTAGGTTTAGGCCACGCCCTATGCATTTCATCATTGGACGTCTACGGGAGCGTGACCCTTGCAACACCTCCCACCCTTATATACTGTGCGGTGTTCGTTCTGTGATTGTGCTTATGAATCTATTGGCGGCCATTTTGCCTGAGCCTATTGCAGACCGAAGACCATTGGCGGCCATTTTGCCTGTGCTCATTGCGGACCGAAGTCCTTGCTTGAGCGGTGTGAACTGCGGTTACGCATATGAGATCGTGGATAGTGACACCGCGGGCACATTTCTCCCTATCTGAAAAGGTGTCGCCGTTACTTCCTGGATGTAAAAGTGAAATATTATTACATAAGCTTACTGGAAGCAGATTTACTTATAGTCCGCACATTATAAATAGGTACTTTCCATGTTAACGGTTATACACGGCAATATATATAAAACAATATAAAATATATAAGAGATATGGAACAAATGTAAAAAAAATATAAAAAATATATAAAAAAAATTTGAAAAAATAATAAATGAGAAATGATGAATATGGAAAAGAATTTTGTAATAATAATAAAGAAAAAAATAAAATAAAATGAAAGTAATAAAGTTGAATGAAATCATTTAAGCCATAAAAACACGTGTAAAAATCCCTGCTAAAAGCTTTACCTATTTCAAGGAATTACCTTGATCACATAAATTATGAGGCATCCGGCAAGCCCAGATAGCTCCATGTATTTATATTTGTATAGTGTAAAGGTACTTAGTTAATGGGCTGGTATTTAGTTTAAAATTGTTGGTCCAAATGGGTACAATGCATAAGGTAGGGGGGAAAATGGCTAATGTAAATATAGTAAATTCGTCACTAATGCCATATTTTCTACAAAATTACTTAGTGTACTCTGTGAATGTAGTGCAGTTCGTTCATGTTGGCATCTTTCGCATTGGTGGTAGGTCATTAAGGGGTACGTTAGGTTACTAAACATTCAACAGATAAAATTTTATTTTAATTTATTTTATTTTATTTATTTATTCAGGGTTCCTGACATAAAAGGATAGTGTGTGTAGCATTTGCATTCCTTTAAGTCTAACTAGGATTACATGTAGTTATATTGGGCATATTACTTTAGTGAAGAAAGGATATATGTGTGGGAACCAGGGTCATGCCTAATATGTGTGTATCAAAACCAGATGTTCGCATACACTGCAATTCTTAAGTTGTACCAAATACGGTACATAATGGTGATAATATGACCCCTTTTGGCCTTGTGCCGGAAAGGGAGTCACAGTGATTGTTCTGATTGGCCAAACCAGAAATTTCTGTGCAATCTTGTTCCACGAGGTATGTATAGGATGGAAGCAAGCCGACCCCATATTCAAAATAACAAATGAAAGTATATAATACTGCATATGGAACCAGGAATACGTAAGTACAGTATGTATAAGATGGAAATAGGCCACCCTATTAAAAAAAAAAAATACATACTAAGTTTCCTGAAACAAAATATAATATGTGATTAGGGTCACCTGATACATATACAAACCCCACTTGGGGCAGTAGGTGGGTCAGGTGTAACAATATTATAGGTCCACACCCTGGGACCAACATCTCTAATTTTTTAATTTAATACTTTGTATTTGGTTTGAGTGCGGGAAAATAACCTCAATACAGATGATAGTATACTTGTGGTACTAGAAGTTGGTAAGAAAGCAATTCAGGTCGACGTCTATGTTCATTCCCATTGGTTGGAGGGTATCTAACTGAAAGATCCACCTAGTTTTATTTTGTGAAATCTTAATTCTTTTATTGTCACCTCTCCAATGCCCCTTAATTTTGTCAATAGCGTAAAAGACCATACATGTTGGGTCTTTATTGTGATAATCCCTGAAATGTCTAGCCACTTCAGCCCGGAAGGATTTACCCCCTTCTTGACCAGAGCACTTTTTACAATTTGGCACTGCGTCGCTTTAACTGCTAATTGCGCGGTCATGCAATGCTGTACCCAAATGAAATTTGCGTTTTCTTCCCACAAATAGAGCTTTCTTTTGATGTTATTTGATCACCTCTGCGGTTTTTATTTTTTGCGCTATAAACGGAAAAAGACCAAAAATTTTGAAAAAAAATGATATTTTCTACTTTTTGTTATAAAAAAAATCCAATAAACTCAATTTTAGTCATACATTTAGGCCAAAATGTATTCGGCCACATGTCTTTGGTAAAAAAAATGTCAATAAGCGTATATTTATTGGTTTGCGCAAAAGTTATAGCGTCTACAAACTAGGGTACATTTTCTGGAATTTACACAGCTTTTAGTTTATGACTGCCTATGTCATTTCTTGAGGTGCTAAAATGACAGGGCAGTACAAAAACCCCCCAAATGACCCCATTTTGGAAAGTAGACACCCCAAGGAAATTGCTAAGAGGCATGATGAGCCCATTGAATATTTTTTTTTTTTTTGTCCCAAGTGATTGAATAATGACAAAAAAAAAAAAAAATACAAAAAGTTGGGCATTCCATGGCCTCCGAAACTGTGATAGGCAGTGAAGAGTGAAATCAAAAATTTACGCCCCTAGAAATCCTGAAGGCAGTGATGGCCTGTGTGAGCAATATATCATTTAGTGACAACTTTTTGTCATTATTCAATCACTGTGATAGATAGTGAGGAGTGAAATAAAAAATTTACGCCCTTAAAAATCCTGAAGGGGGTGATTGGTTTTCGGGGTCCCGTACGTGGCTAGGCTCCCAAAAAGTCTCACACATGTGGTATCCCCGTACTCAGGAGAAGCAACAGAATGTATTTTGGGGTGTAATTTCACATATTCCCATGGCATGTTTGAGCAATATATAATTTAGTGACAACTTTGTGCAAAAAAAAAAAAAATTTGTCTCTTTCCCGCAACTTGTGTCACAATATAAGATATTCAATGGACTCAACATGCCTCTCAGCAAATAGCTTGGGGAGTCTACTTTCCAAAATGGGGTAATTTGGGGGGGTTTGAACTGTCCTGGCATTTTATGCACAGCATTTAGAAACTTATGTCACACATCACCCACCCTTCTAACCACTTGAAGACAAAGCCCTTTCTGACACTTTTTGTTTACATGAAAATTTTTTTTTTTTTTTGCAAGAAAATTACTTTGAACCCCCAAACATTATATATTTTTTAAAGCAAATGCCCTACAGATGAAAATGGTGGGTGTTTCATTTTTTTTTTTTTCACACAATATTTGCGCAGCGATTTTTCAAATGCATTTTTTGGGGAAAAAACACACTTTTTTAAATATTAATGCACTAAAACACACTATATTGCCCAAATGTTTGATGAAAAAAAAAAGATGATCTTAGGCCGAGTACATGGATACCAAACATGACATGCTTTAAAATTGCGCACAAACGTGCAGTGGCAACAAAATAAATACATTTTTAAAAGCCTTTAAAAGCCTTTACAGGTTACCACTTTAGATTTACAGAGGAGGTCTACTGCTAAAATTACTGCCCTCGATCTGACCTTTGCGGTGATACCTCACATGCATGGTGCAATTGCTGTTTACATTTGACGCCAGACCGACGTGTTCGCCTTAGCGCAAGAGCTGGTGGGGACAGGGGTGCTTCTTTTTTTTTCTTTATTATTTTTTTGCTTTTTTATCTTATTTTTAAACTGTTCCTTTTAGACCCTAGATCTCTCCTCTGCCTTCAAAGCATCTGACCACACCAAGATTGGTGTGATAAAATGCTTTCCCAATTTCCCAATGGTGCTGTTTACATCCGGCGAAATCTAAGTCATGAAATGCTCGTAGCTTCCGGTTTCTTAGGCCATAGAGATGTTTGGAGCCACTTTGGTCTCTGATCAGCTCTATGGTCAGCTGGCTGAATCACCGGCTGCATTCTCAGGTTTCCTGCTGAGACAGGAGAGCCAGAGAAAAACACGGAAGACGGTGGGGGGCATTCCCTCCCACTGCTTGTAAAAGCAGTCTAGAGGCTAATTAGCCACTAGGATTGCTTTTACATGAAAACTGACCGCTGGCTGAAAAGAATGATACCAAGATGATACCTAAACCTGCAGGCATCATTCTGGTATAACCACTCAAAGTCGTGAATGGCGTACCTGAAGACAAAAAAATGGTTAACAATAAAACACAGTAAACGGTAAATTATAAAAAATTGCATACCTGAAAAGCAAACATGATAAAACATAATAACAATAAAACATTGCAGAATAGAATAGAGTAAAAAAGAGCAGAACAATAGAGAGAGAATAGAGAGAGAGAGAACAATAAAACGACAACTATTTTTTTTTTTTTTTATATATTTTTGGGGGTTTTTTTTTGTTTTTTTACACTTTTTTTTTTAACTAACTTTTATAACAGTAACCGGTTCCAGGTTCGGGTCTCTCAAAATGCAATGGCATCTTGGGAGACCCTGTGAAAGTGTGCCTAGTCTGTGCAATGCTGTACCCTACGCTAATACTCAACTAGTGAATGGCAGCGTTCAAAACATTCACCAATGCAAAGACCAGGATTGTCAGGACAGGAGGTTGCTGCAGACACGACATCTTTTTTGGGGGGATCTTTGGGTAGGGGTACTCGGGAGGACATAAAAATGCCTCTCATGCAGCCGACTGCATTTAATTGGGGATGTGAATGGGGGAAGTACGGGTGCTGCAGAAGTGGTGGGTTCCCAATTAGGATTGGCGAATGCAGCAGGAAGGGCATTATGGGCACGACGGGTCTCTGTTTGTCTTCTTCTTGGTGGCAGCGGGACACTACTTGTGCTTGCCATCTCACAAGCTTGAACTGCACTTATGGGACTCGCCACGTCACCAAGTGTTACTGCAGTGCTGGTTTGACTACGACCGGGGTGTACTAGGCCGCTGGTGCTTACCAGTTCACCAAAACGCTACCAAAAAAACTGTTAGCGATCGCAGGGATCAGGCCTGACTCTGCGAACGCTGCAGTTATGTGTTTAGTGTTTTGTAAGTGACAGTGATCGATCGATACTGCACTTGGGTGGGCTGGGCCGGGCGGAGGGGCAAAACGCATGTGCTAGCAGGTATCTGGGCTGATCCTGCTAACACTGCATTTTTGGGAACCCTAAACTGCTGGGGACGCTAGTATAGATCTGATCGGATGAGATATTGATCCGTTCAGATACTATACCACAAAGGGAGGTGTACGGTGCGCGCGTGGGTGTTAGCGGTACTGGCGTTAACCTGACGATGCCTGGAGCTGGTGCTTGCCAGTTCACCAAAATGCTACCAAAAAAACTGTTAGTGATCGCAGGGATCAGGCCTGACTCTGCGAACGCTGCAGTTATGTGTTTAGTGTTTTGTAAGTGACAGTGATCGATCGATACTGCACTTGGGTGGGCTGGGCTGGGCCGGGCAGAGGGGCAAAACGCAGGTGCTAGCAGGTATCTGGGCTGATTCCGCTAACACTGCGTTTTTGGGAACCCTAAACTGCTGGGGACGCTAGTATAGATCTGATCGGATCAGATATTGATATATTCAGATACTATACCACTAATGGAGGTGTACGGTGCGTGCGTGGGTGTTAGCGGTACTGGCGCTAACCTGACGCTGCCTGGGGCAACGCATATCACCGCCGGGCGATCAGGGGGCTAAACCTTTATTAGGTAATAAACGGCGGGTGCCCTGACACCTTTAAAAAATAAACGAACTAACCAGCGTCACCCGTAACGGTTATATGGTGATCAGTGGTGAAAGGGTTAACTAGGGGGCAATCAAGGGATTAAAACATTTATTAAGTAGTATATGGGGATCCCTGACGCTATAAAACGCTGACGGCGAACCTAAATATTTACCTCCCTAACTAGCGTAACCAGTGACACTAATACAGCGATCAGCAAAATGATCGCTTAGCGACACTGGCGACGGGGGGTGATCAAGGGGTTAAAACTTTATTAGGGGGGGTTAGGGGGTACCCTAGACCTAAAGGGGGCTAATACTAACTGCCCTAACACACTAACTGTCACAAACTGACACCAATGCAGTAATCAGAAGAAAAAAAAAACTACTTGGTGTCAGTGTGACGGGGGGGGGGGGGGGAGGGGGGTAAAGGGGGGTGTATTGTGTGCCTGGCATGTTCTACTGTGTGTGTAGTGTTTGTGCACTCACATTGCAGTCTTCTCTCCTCAGCGCAGGATCAGATAATACCGAGCCGAGGAGAGATGACATCATTTCCTCTGCCTCTGTGTACTATACAGAGGCAGGGGAATGATCCCATTGGTTGGGAGCGATCGCGAGGGGGGGCCACGAATGGATGGCCTGCCCCTCACCTCCGATCGCTGGGGGACAAACGCCGACCACCTCGGGCACCGGGGGGGTCCGGTCAGACCCTCCGCCCGCGGGAGGCAGATCACGTACAGGTACATGATTCTGCCTGCCCAAGTGGCTAGAGACGTTATGTTTACTGAATCCATTTTTAATATTCGTAATGTGTTCTCTGATTCTCACGTGTAACTGTCTGGTTGTTCTTCCCATGTACTGTTTATGACACGGGCACTCTAATATATGAGTGACGTGGGTATTGTTACAAGTTATCAGTTCCCTAATACTATATTCCTTTCCATTGGACATCGACCTGAATCTAGTTATCTTCCTATTTGTTTTTTTGCTGACCCTACATGGCAAACATTTGCCACATTTATAGAATCCTTTTATGTTATTTCCTATTTTAATCTGTTTTGGAGGATCAAGTGCGTTGAGTACTAGCTTGTTCCTAAGAGTTGGAGCTTTCCTGTAAATAAAGATAGGTTTTAGGTTTAGAACTTTGTCTGATTGCAGGATAGGCCAATATTGCTTTATTATGGATTCCATGATCTTATATTGTCTATTGTATCCTGTTAGGAAGGCGAAGTCCAGATTTTTGTTCCTTTCTTTCCTGTGATGTTCCAATGTTCCTTCTATTAACTTTTTCCTATCCATATTTTTCACCTTTTCTTTTAGTGCTGTTAGATCCTTCCTCTTATACCCTTTTTCGACGAACCTGTTAATTAGTATGTCCGCTTGTTCCTCGTACTCATTTTTGTTACTGCAATTCCTATATATTCGCATGAGTTGTCCCTTGGGAATATTTCCGATCCATTGTGGATGGTGGCAGCTACTGGTTGGAATGTAACCATTCCTATCCGTGGTCTTAAAGAACGTTCTAGTGCAGAGGTATCCGTTGTATTTGTAAACCTGTAAATCAAGGTAATCTATACTTTGTTTACTCCAGTTTCCTGAAAACGTGAGTCCATAGATGTTATGGTTTATTTCATCAAAGAAACTTTGCAGCTCCTCTTCAGTGCCACCCCACACTATGACAATGTTATCTATGTATCGACGGTATAACTTAAAATTTCTCCTGTTGGTACTGTAGATTTGTTCTTCTTCCCACTTATTGAGGAACAAATTTGCCACACTGGGGGCATACTTAGCCCCCATGGCTACTCCTTTTGTCTGGGTGTAAAAGTCCCCTTTATGCCAGAAGTAATTATGGCCCATGGCCAATTCTAATCCTTCTAATAGGTACTTGATTTGTTCTTCTTTCAGGTCAGTTTGTAGATGTAATGCCCATTCTACACCTTTTAGGCCATCCTTTTGTATGATGTTCGTGTATAAGGAGTTTATGTCAATAGTCACAAGTATGTCATCTTCCTTTTATTTTGAAGTTACTCAATTCCGCAATCAATTGCCTGCTATCTTTCAAATAAGATTTCCCTTTAGCCACCAATGGTTGTAGATAGCCGTCTAGGTATGCTCCTAACCTAGAGAACATTGACTCAATGCCACTTATTATGGGTCTTCCGGGGGGGGTTTGATTGATTTTTGTGAATTTTAGGGACGTAATAAATGACCGGTGTTTTGGCTGCTTCTGGGACTAGGTATTTTGCTTCCTTTTTTGGTTAGGATCCCTCTTTTTTCTCTCTTTTGTATATAAGCCTTCAGTTTCTTTCCATACTCAACTTTCGGGTTGCCCCTTAATTTTTTGTATGTATTTGGTGTTTTCAATAATTTATCCATTTCGGAATTGTAGTCCCTTTTATTTAGTATAACTAGGCCTCCGCCCTTATCGGCCGGCCGAATAACTATGTTCTTTTTCTTCTCAATCTCTTTGATGGTGTTCCAGATTTTTGTTATTGCTTTCTTCGGTTTAAATTTTCTTATATCTTGTTCCACCATCTTTTTGAAGACTGTGAGGGTTTCGTTTTGTTGCATGCTGGGGTTAAATGTAGAGTTGCTCTTTAATTTTTGATGTTCAATTTTCTCACACATTTTTGGAGGTCTATATATATACCTCAAAGTGGTCTAGATTTTTTTCGGGAGCATATTTAAGACCCAGATCAAGCACCTTCATTTCCACTTCATTGAAGTTTGCCTCACTTAGGTTGAAAATGCCTCCTCCTAGTATTCTCTTCTTCTTTTTCTTGGTCCCTCCTCTCTTCCCTCTTGCCCGTTTTCTCTTCCCCATCTTTGTGGCCTGTATATTTGATCCATTCTCTCCTCCCATTGTGTTTCTTCCTGTAGTCTGTTCCTTGGCCTTGTATCTGTATCTCTGGTTACCCTTGGATTCCACCCTTGACGGGGGTCTCTGTTGTTCCTGTTCCTGGTGGGGAACCTGAAGGGTTTTCATCCCCTTTGTGTCCCTTGGGGGCCATTGTCTCCCCTGAATGGTGACGACCTCCTTCTGTATGCCGGGGGTCTTCCTCTGTATTCCCTGGGAAAAAAACCCCGCCTATACTGTGGTTCTTCATAGGGGGGTGTATTGGTATTCATTTCTCAAAGGGGAATACCTGTTCCTATATCTCGGTGTTCTTGGTGTAATTGGTACATTATTATATTGTTGTGTTCTGTTCTCATTTCTTTCTTGTTGTCTCTGGTTTCTACGATCAGGGCTAAAGCCTCCCCTTCTAATCCCAGATGTTGGTATCTCTTCCGGTAGCTCTCTTGGTGTTCTAGTTAACGCAGGTCTTGTTTCCTGCCATATTGATGTGTCTCCTTCCATTGAGCTTTCTCTGGATTCATCAATCATTGAAATGTTTTGATCTTCCTCAATGTAGTTTTCATCGGTTTGCCATTTATAGACCTGCTGGTTCTTATAGTCCAACACGTCTCTTTTAAATTTTTTCTGTTTTTTTTTGTTGTATCTCCTTGTCATATTTCTTCACTGCTTCCTGCAAGCTATTTTCTTTCTCTTTATACTCTCTTGACTCTAGAAATGATGTTAATTGGTCTCTTATCTGCAAAATTTCTTATTCTATATTTTTTAATTTATATTGTCTCCGCACTACTATTTTTTGCAATAGTGCGGTTTCACTGTCATTGAAGAACCTGTACCATTCCTCCATCAGTCCTTTGTCTTTAATCGCATCATTTGGTGAAATATCCCACCTGAGTCTTCTTGGGGTAATTTTTTCTGTGATGTACATTTCTATTATTGCTACATCCCACCAAACTCTTATTTGTTTCTCAATGCTATGTTTGAGTTGTTTAAAAAGGCTATCCATGTCCTGTCTGTTAACTACTTGTTCTTGGTTAAAGACCTCTGTTAGGGCCCTAGGGGCGGGGGCGTTGTCGGCGGTAAAGCGCCGCTATTTACCGCCAGTATTCAGCCGCTAGCGGGCGGTTTTATCCCCCTGCTAGCGGCCGAGGAAGGGTAAAACCACCGCAAAGCGCCTCTTCTGAGGCGCTTTGCCGGCGGTATAGCCGCGACGTCCCATTGATTTCAATGGGCAGGAGCGGTGAAGGAGCGGTATACACTCCGCTCCTTCACCGCTCCGAAGATGCTGCTAGCAGGACTTTTTTTCCCGTCCTGCTAGCACACCGCTCCAGTGGAATTAAAGCAGCGGCACTTTCGGGTCGGTTTGCAGGCGCTATTATTAGCGCAATAGCGCCTGCAAACCGCCCCAGTGTGAAAGGGCCCTTAAGTTGATGTTCCTATTATTTAGATACCTAAAAATATCCATTGCTACAGAGTTCTATTTGGCTCCGTAAAGCACAAACAGTAGAAGTGGTAAGTTAATAATAACTCCGCGCAGTGGAATAGATAAAAAATGTTTTTTATGGTTTAGAACTGCTGCCCCCCAGAAGCAATCACCACCAGAGTGGAAAGAGCTGAGCTATTAAGAGGTTACAGGTGTGGGTGTGGCGCTGTTCTGATTGAAAAAATGTGCTCTGTGTTATCCTACTGTGTTCACCTCTACAGGGTGGAAACAGATAGTTGTGATTATCTGTGACTCAGATAAATTAAATTGAAAGTGAATTGAAGAAATAAATTAGCCACTTAAAATTGGTGTGTTGGTTTGGAAAAATTCTTACCATGCGTTGAAGTTTGGTGTGGTCACCATACATAGTTTACCTTACATACATTGGTGTAGAAAATTGTTGGGGGGGGGGGATTGATGAGGGGGAAGGGGAAGGAGGAGGAATGCAATAGGATAGGAAAAGGATTGGGGGGAGAAAGGGGGGAGGGGGAAACCAGTGACTGGTGCTTAAATAATCCTATTGCGATAATCAGCACTTTAGGTTTAAAATATCAAATTATAAGACAATATTTGAGAATAGTCCCATTAAACGTGCACACATGAAAAATAGTGCTGACAGTTTAATCCTCAGTAAATAGAAATGTTCAGTGCAGTCTTCTTAATCTTATTTTCATTGGTGACAGTGTTTGTATAATTCTCGTGCTCTTAAATCCAGACACTCACCAACTCCTTTCACCCCTGCGGGGGTATCATGCAGTCACAGTCTATGCCACTGTGCGGCAGTTCCTGGAACTCTCAGCCTCGTGTTGGTATTTAACATAGAAGAGAAGGGATGCCCATAGCGTAAAAATGTTTTTAAAAGTTTTTATTATCCAAATTTATAGAGCAGTACTCACATATTAGCAGCTCTTATCAAACAAGAAAGTGTCAAATCGAACCGTCAACAAGTCCTGTGTATCTAGGAGATGATGCAAGACGTAGGTTTAGGCCACGCCCTATGCGTTTCATTATTGGACGTCTACGGGAGCGTGACCCTTGCAACACCTCCCACCCTTAAATACTGTGCGGTGTTCGTTCTGCGCTTGTGCTTATGAATCTATTGGCGGCCATTTTGCCTGAGCCTATTGCAGACCGAAGACCATTGGCCATTTTGCTTGTGCTCATTGCGGACCGAAGTCCTTGCTTGAGCGGTGTGAACTGCGGTTACGCATATGAGATCGGGCACATTTCTCCCTATCTGAAAAAGGTGTCCCCGTGGTCTGGGGAGGGAGGAGTCTGTTAATGGCGCCAGAAGGCTGCGCGCTGTGAGGTCTCCTTGAACTCTCCTCCTGCCTCGAGATGGAGGAACGCCGCTAGTGTGCCCCCCCCCCACAATCCCCGCTGTCCCAGCACTCTCGTATCTATTGCTGCAGACATTGCCCTCCATATCTGCAGAGGAGGGAGAGGATCCGGCTGTTGGTTGTGGTCGGCGTCAGGCGGGTGTGGGTGCGGGAGCGCTCGGAGCTCCCGGGATATCTCTTGTTTGGCCTCCGGCTGTGGGACATCCCTCGCTCGGTTGCCAGCCGAGGTTCTCTGGAGCCGCTCGTGGCTCCGCTCGGCGATCGGCTGTCAGGGGAGCTGACAGGGATCGGAGTTAGGTGGCGAGTCGCGCTGGAAAGTGACGAGGATGACCGAAAGAGGATCCCGAAAGGACTCGAGAGTGTGGATACAGGATCAAGGATAGAAAGAGCTGTCGGAAGTGATCTGTTACCTTCTCTCCACAAGATAAGTACACCTTTGCTCATTTCTTCTTTATGTTAAAGTGGGAAGAAAAAAAAAGAAGAAGAAGAACAGAAAAGAGAACATCTAGTATTTAAATAATAATTAAAGTAAAATGCCTGTAATAGGAGGAGGAGAGGAGGGAGACAAGAAGGAGGAAAAGGAGAAGAAAAGAAAAAAAGAAAAGGAAAGGGAGAAAGAGGAGAAAAGAGGAAAAGAGGAGAGAGAAATAGTGAAATTAAAGGTGGACAAAAGGTGGAGTTGGAGAGAGAAAGGAAAGAAGGAAAGAGAGAAAGTTGGAGTAACAACATAAAACATATAAAATACCAAACTAAAATGAAATGTTAAGGAAGATGACATGCGGATGCAGTGGAATATAGATGCGGACATATATATACAGTTGTAGGAACATATGACTGTCAATGGTATGCAGTGATATACTTAGTTGGATTGCTGGACAGTTGTTATATTTGTAATACCTAACAGAGAAACTCTATGAAATCGATCCAGAGATGGTTTAATAAATAAGAAGTGTCTAAATGATTGATCTAGGATTGGGAAGATATATGAACAATGACTGACTTAGGATCGGGAGGATACTAGATCGATATATGATCAGTGAAAGATCGATTGGAAAAAAATTATTTGGAGGCGGTGTGGTTTTTTTTGTTTTTGTTTTTTCAATTCCGCCCCTTCCTGACTTGTACTAAATGAGGGGTAAAACAGCAAAAAGCGCCGGAGCAATAGCAAAATCACCTCGGACCAGTTTGGGCCCTAGCCCTGGCTCTATGAACAGGTACTTATCTCAAAGAAACGGAGAGGAAGAAAGACAACAAAGTATAAAGGGCCGACAGACAGATAATAACGAAAAGCAGGATAAAAAAGGGAAAAAGGGCCAAAACAAGATAACAACTGAGAACAGCTTACTCTCAGAAACTAGAATAGAACAAGATTTAGAAGTAGGAGGTGGAAGAGAAGGGGGAGAGGAAGAAGATCAGCATATAACACAATTACCAACAAAATCTGATATGGAAAAAATGTTCGCGGCCTTGGAAAACTCTCTGAAGGTACAGATAACAACAATACATAAAGATTTGGGTCCACACAAGGAGAAAACTTAATAGAAATAATGAACAAGATGCTTAACCCCATCTTGGGGAAAGAAGACACCAATACAATAAAAATAGAAAGAGTTCACAGAATAAAAAGACCCCAAGGGATATCAATGGAGAAACCGAGAGACATAATCGTCCGCCTCAACAAATGGGAAGAAAAAAACTAAATCTGGATGAATTTGAAGAGAAAACCACCAATCAATTACGTAGAAAATACACTACAAATCTTCCAAGATTTATCACAAGAAATGCTAAAAAGAAGAAGGATGTTAAGACCTCTACTGAAAATCCTCCAAGAACAGGAAATACAATATAATTGGGGCTTCCCTGCATGCCTGATCGCAAGAAAAAATGGAAGAAGTGCTAGACTAAGATTTATAGAAGAGATCCCGGACTTCTGCAACAATTTGAAAATCCCGATACCAGAAGATTTTAGGAATATGGGAACTAGACAAGAACAGGCAATGACACAAGATGCAACACAATGGCAGTCAAGCTTAAGATCTCATCCGCAAGAAATAGCTATAGAATTATAATGATAGGACTCCTTATTCCTATGGCTCGAAGTAGGGGAGGGAGGGGACCGGGGGGGTGTGGGGGGCGGGCTGGTGGTGGAGGCAGGAGGCGGGAGGAGAGGTTCCGGACCTACAGCGTGCATAGGGGGTCTTTTCTTTCTTGAATAAAGTAGAGGGGGGCCCAGTGCGCCATATAGATTTCCACCTCGGTAGAAGAGAGTAGAGGGGACAAGGCGTGCCCCAGAAAACAAAAATACAACTTTTTTCTGCTCTCAAGACCATGAGGTTAAATCACCAACATCAAAAAGGGAAGAGGGGGTGGGGGGGTAAGGGAGGGAAGAGGGGAGTCAGAAAATTGAATGGGAGGGAGGATTGGGGAGGGCTTAGGATTGCCTTACCAGAGAAAATAGTGATGTCTTACCGACCTCTTGGCTGGAGTAGCTTGTCCGGCTGCCGGCCCTCGGGCGGGGGCCCCCCGTGTCCCTTTTTGGGGGCTGGGGTGGGCTCTCCTGCGGGGGGCGCACGCAGGTAACCAAAAATACAGATGGCAGGACTAAACAAAGTTAAAATTCTGACATATAATGTCCGAGGTTTGAACTCACCCCAAAAAAGGCGTGTAATCATGAGGGAACTGGATAGACTAAAGGCTGATATAATCTTTTTGCAGGAGACACATATAACGCAAAACTCAAACGTGAAAATATATTAAAAAAACATCCCAAAATGGTACTACGGAGATTCACCAATCAGAAGATCAAAAGGAGTCGCAATAGGGTTTGGTAAAAATAGTGGCTTTGTTGTCGAAAGGATAAAAGCTGATCCAGAAGGACATTTTCTCTTCCTTGTAGGGACTATACAGGGTACAAGGTACACATTAGCAAATATTTATTGCCCCAACAAAAACCCTAAAAAATTTTTTAGCTGAGACATTAGCAGATCTACTTGAATTTAAACAGGGCAAACTAATAGTAGCGGGTGACTTTAACTTTATTATGGACTACAACCTAGACTCTACGTCTACAGTACCAGATAGAGATAGAAAACAACTAAGGAAGATTAAGAAAAAACTTCACGATTTACAATTAGACGCATGGAGAATCAGACACCCAGGTATAAAAGACTACACTTATTTTTCAACAGTCCATAAAACATACACCAGATTGGACTATATTTTGCTGGAACACAGACTACTTGAGGAAGTACTGGAGTCAGAAATTGAAACAGCACTATCAGACCATTCCCCGGTTTCTCTACAGATGAACCTTCAGGGAGAGCCCATGGGAAGAAGTACATGGCGACTCAACGAAGAGTTATTGGACGACGGAGACATTGAAAAAATCATAAAAGACGAGATCGAAAGATATTTTCGAGAAAATGACACCCCAGATCTGTCAAGAGCAACCCTATGGGAGGCACATAAATCCAATATCAGGGGAAAACTAATATCCATAGGAGCAAGTAGGAAGAAGGAAAGGGGAAAGAATATGTTGAAACTTCAAAATGAAATCCATAATCTGGAACAAAGACATAAAAAGGAAACTAAAAAAGAAACATATCTGGCCCTGATCCTAAAAAGAGAACAACTAAAGGAACTGTTGAAAAAGGAAGATAGAAAGAAAATCAATAGGGTAGTAAGTGAGAGATTTTAAGATGGGCAATAAGGCAGGAAAATATCTCGCGAATCTCCTAAGAAAAAAGAAGACCTTAAATTATAGAGAAGATAAAAAATGAAAAAGGAGAAATAAAAAATAAAACTATGGAAATAGCACAAGCCTTCGCACAATATTATAGCTCTCTGTATGCAATAAAAAAACAAGAATCAACTCAAAAATGGAAAGAAGCAGATCCAAATTTATTTAGAAAAAGCAAATCTTCCAAAAATTGAACCTAAGACCTAAGACCTAAGACCTTACCTGGACCTAGAAGAAGAGATAACACAAGAAGAGATCAAGATGGCATTAAAAGAAACTCCTACTGGTAAGAGTCCTGGGCCAGACGGATTTAGGATCAGATATTATAAAAAATTTCAAGACCAATTGATTCCAAGACTATGTGAATATCTAAATAAAATAGAAGACGAAGAAAAGAATCACTTTTGGCACATATCACCATAATTCCTAAAGAAGGAAAAGATAAAGTTAATTGTTCAAGTTACAGGCCCATCGCTCTATTGAACACGGACACAAAGTTATATGCCAAAATACTAGCCACCAGAATAAAAAGACTGATGCCACTATGGATAAACCCGGACCAGACTGGGTTTGTTCCAGGAAGAGAAGGAAGGGACAACAGCATAAAAACAATCTTGATGCTGCGAAGGAAGAATACCAATATCACCCCAGGTCTACTCCTGTCAATTGATGCAGAAAAAGCATTTGACAGGGTAGACTGGGGATTTATGATGACCACGTTACAACATCTTGGTCTGGGGCCTAAAATAATAAAGTGGATCAAGAATCTCTATAAAGGACCCACGGCTAGTGTAAAGGTAAATGGTAAGATGTCGCCAGTGTTTGAAATGCTTAATGGAACGTGGCAAGGATGCCCACTCTCGCCCCTTCTATATGTACTGTCACTGGAGCCTTTCCTCGCGACCTTGCGAAATAATCGAGGGATAGAGGGGGTGAGAGTAGGGGGGAAAAGAACATAAAGTCGCGGCTTATGCCGACGATATCCTTGTGTATGTGACTAAATCTAGAGAGACCATGTCAAATCTCCTGAAAGAAGTCGATAAATATGGTGAACTCTCAAATTTCAAAATAAATCCCATCAAAACAGAAATATTGAACCTTGGAGTAAGAAGAAAAGACATCTTGGGCTTCAAAAAGAATTTCCATTTACGTGGGTAAAAGGGGAGCTACCCTACCTAGGAATTAAACTAACAGCATCACTCGAGAAAATCTACCCTGTAAACTACATCCCACTATTAAATGAGATCAAGGCAGAAGGTAAACATACAATCAATATCGTGGATTGGAAGAGTTAACATGATTAAAATGGCAATACTACCAAAGATATTGTATAAATTTCAAATGTTACCAATAAAGGTTCCACAGAGCTTCTTCAAAACCATACAAAAAATATTAATAAAATATATATGGCAAAATAAAAAACCAAGATTAAAATTTGCATTAATCTCCAGGAAAAGACAGCATGGGGGTTTAACAGCACCAGATATTTCTAGGTACTACAAAGCAGCAATCCTAGCACGCATGATTGAATGGACAAAAGAAAATGAAGAAAAAAAATGGATAGAGATTAAAGCCACGCTTCACAAAAATATTTGGATTTTAAATAAATATAGAATACTAGACCCTAAAGCACATGATGTGACAAAAAATTTATTTAGAATATGGGACGCACTACACCGGAAACAAAAATGGGCACACAATTCACCGTTGACGTCCCTCACAGGAACAAATTTTTTTACACCGGGTGAGGATATTTTTCAAAGACTTAAAATAAAAAATCCACTAATTAAAGATATTATTAGAAGAGGGAAGTTGGAATCTGCACAAAAATTGGAGATTAAATTTGGTGGGAAATTACGAGAATGGGAATATTTTCAACTAAATACTTAATAAACACATCACCGCACCCGTTTAGAGATGGAGAAGAATTAAACCAATTGGAAAAGCTCTGTATGACATCAACGCCACTGAAGGGAGGCATCTTGAAAGTCTATGAGTTCCTGACGGATCTTGAAGGACAAGAAAAGCCTTCCTTCATCGAAAAATGGGAAAAAGAGTTAGAAATAAAGTTGGAAGAACAACAAATTAAGAAAATGATTGCAGGAGGCTGTAACCAAGCATGGGATACAAATACCATTGAGATGAACTATAAATTCCTAGTTAGGTGGTATATGACCCCGGAGAGACTCCCCAAAATCAACCAAGCGGAATCACCATTGTGTTGGAGAAATTGCAGACAAAAGGCCACAATGATACACATATGGTGGGATTGCCCGAAAATCAGCGCATTTTGCCAATAAATAATTACAAGTATAAAGGAAATTACGGGTGAGAAGATAGAGAAAAATAGACTGACCTGCCTGTTTCACGATGCTAACTCCTTTAGTAAGCAACATATGGAAAAAGTATTGCCAAAATTACTAAATGCAGCAAAGGGAGTGATCCCAAAAACTTGGTTAAAGAGCGAAGACCCAGCCCTTTAAACAATTGGAGTACTATCATAAAATGGAATTTCTCAGTTGTAAGGATAAACAGCAACTAGACAAATGTAATGCTGTCTGGAATGGGTGGGAAAGATATAAAACCTCGGACAGCTATTGGCAAAAGAAGCTGGAAGGTATAAGACACTAAGAGGAAATAACTTTAGGGAGAAGAGGGAAAAACTTTGGAGGCAGGGTAGGGGGGGGGGGAATTAGAAAGGGAGGGTAGTAGGTGGGTGATCTAGGAAGGGAAAAATTTTATACGGTTATTGGTACAAAATAAAGGAGGGAACCTCCTGGGTTTTTTTTTGTTTTGTTTTTTGGTAAAAGTGGCCACAATGATGTGAACTTGAGAAGGGACGGATTTTGAACGTCAAGTTGAAAAAGGTCTCTCAAAGGTAAACACTGAAGTGGTAAAAAGAAAAAAAAATTAAAAGGTGTCGCCGTTACTTCCTGGATGTAAAAGTAAAATATTATTACATAAGCTTACTGGAAGCATATTTACTTATAGTTCCGCACATTATAATCAGGTACTTTCCATGTTAACAGTTATACACGGCAATATGTATAAAACAATATAAAATATATAAAATATATAAGAACTATGGAACAAAAGTAAAAAAAATATAAAAAATATTTAAAAAAATAATATTAGAAAAAATAATAAATGAGAAATGATGAATATGGAAAAGAATTTTGTAATAATAATAAAGAAAAAAATAAAATAAAATGAAAGTAATAGAGTTGAATGAAATCATTTAAGCCATAAAAACACGCGTAAAAACCCCGCTAAAAGCTTTACCTATTTCAAGGAATTACCTCAATCACATAAATTATGAGGCATCCGGCAAGCCCAGATAGCTCCATGTATTTATATTTGTATAGTGTAAAGGTACTTAGTTAAGGGGCTGGTATTTCGTTTAAAATTGTTGGTCCAAATGGGTACCATGCATAAGGTAGGGGGGAAAATGGCTAATGTAAATATAGTAAATTCGTCACTAATGCCATATTTTCTACAAAGTTACGTAGTGTACTCTGTGAATATAGTGCAGTTCGTTCATTTGGCATCTTTCGCATTGGTGGTAGGTCATTAAGGGGTACGTTAGGTTACTAAACATTCAACAGATAAAATTTGATAATAATTTATTTTATTTTATTTATTTATTCAGGGTTCCTGACATAAAAGGATAGTGTGTGTAGCATTTGCATTCCTTAAAGACTAACTAGGATTACATGTAGTTATATTGGGTATATTACTTTAGTGAAGAAAGGATATATGTGTGGGAACTAGGGTCATGCCTAATATGTGTGTGTATGAAAACCAGATGTTCGCATACACTGCAATTCTTAAGTTGTACTAAATACGGTACATAATGGTGATAATATGACCCCTTTTGACCTTGTGCCGGAAAGGGAGTCACAGTGATTGTTCTGATTGGTCAAACCAGAAATTTCTGTGCCATCTTGTTCCCCGAGGTATGTATAGGATGGAAGCAAACTGACCATTGGGTCATGATTTTATAGCAGGTCTCTTGGACTCTGGTGGCTATGGATGACTTCTGGGCAAAGTGTAAGATCTCCTTCTTCTGTGAGTCAGTAAATCGGACTCCTAAATCCGCTTCCCACTTAAAAAAGGAAAGGGGGGATACTCTGGCTATGTTTTGACTACGTTTGTTCTATTTACTACTATTATTAAACAAGTGTGAGTTAACTGTACTTCTGTCTCAGCCTGATTTATGGTTTCTGACACTCTTATTGACACTGATGGGTGACAGGTGCTCTTATGGGCACTGATGGGTGACAGGTGCACGGGGGGGGGGGCAGCAAAAGTAACACTGCTGATGGGCACTGATGAGGACTGTAACACTGCTAATGGGCAATGTGACAGGTTCTCTTTTGTGTGGTGCTTGTTGCAGTAGTACATTGACAGACACAGATTGGTAACTCACTGTTCCCTGGCTCTCCTCTCCTTATACTGGAAACTGTGTGTGAGGAGAGGAGAGCCAGTAACAGCCAGTTTACCGGTCTGTTTACATTTTGTGATTGGCTGTAAAAGGACAGCGCAGAGATCTGTCTTGCGCTGTGTCCCCTGGAGACGGGGTCATGGGGCACCACTGTTTTTGGTAAAGAGCCAATGACAGCGGATCCTAACCATGATCGGGGACGCAAGACAGATTGGAACAACGTCAGAACAAGAGCGGTCCTGTCCGACTGTCATTTTACTATGCAGGAGAGGGTTAAGATAACAAATTTTTATTTACAGAGATTAATTGATTGGCATTCAGAGCACTTTAAAAAGTGCATTAAATGCTACATTTTTTTTTTTTTAAATTTCTTTTTATTACAAATTTTTAAACAAACAGTACATAAACACTTGGTTGCATACAGGTCATCCACACCACGACAGTAATATAAATGTGGCTATCAGTGAGATTACCCAGACATATCACATATTAACATTCATTAATCAGTCCTTCTCCGGGAGTGTTGTATATTTGAGACCAATAGCTGCTAGGGGCCTATAATAGTCGTTGTGAAGACTGCATTGGGAGCATCTTTATTTATTCAGCAAAACCTGGGTCCTGTTAAGCAATGTATCACTGTGCAATTTGCATTGTTTTCAACCATTTGCTCCAGACCTTGTCAAATTTCAGGGGGCAACCTCTATTTGCGTATGTGTCTTTGTACAGTGGAAGGCTACTGTTGACCAGGTCCTTCCACTGTTTACTGGAAGGGGGGTTAGGTTTTTTCCACTGCATTGCAATATTTTTCCTAGCATAGAATAACAGAAGCCCAATCATAGTGCGTTTGGCTATTTGTGGGACAACATTTTCTATTAATCCTAGTATACATATTTCCATTGACATTGGTAAGTTAGTGGAAGCGACCTTATTCGTTACACTAAGCACCTCCCTCCAGTACTGCTGAGCCCCTGGACAGTGCCAGAAGATGTGTGGAAAGTCTCCTGGTGAGATTCCACATCTCCAACAATCAGAGGTAATGTTAGGGTTCATCATATGTAGCCTGTGTGGGGTAAAGTATGCCCGATGTACAATTTTGAATTGTACTAATTTGTCACGCATGGAAACCAGTGATCTGAAAGGGAAATCCCAGACGTCATCCCAGTCATCATTGTCTAGCACCGGAATGTCACGCTGCCAACGGGACCAGAGTTTGTCCAGGGGTGGTAAAGATACAAAGATCAGATGCGCGTAAATGCGTGAGGTAGGTTTCTCGTCGCAGCCCGACCTAAGCATCTTCTCCAGCTCGGATTGGATCAGGGTACAAGAAGAGTGTGGGAATTGGGCCGAGAATGCATGTGCTAGTTGGATATAACGGAACTGATAGTGTTTCGGTAAATTATATAGTGAGGAGAGCTGGGGGAATGTGAGCAGAGAAGACTGTGATACAATTTGTGAGACCAATTTAATTCCATATTTGGTCCATGCCCGTGGGTCTGTGAGTTTGTTAAAATGTGACAGATATGGGTTTAGCCATAAAGGGGCATTAGGAGATATTTCTGTTTGTTTGTGTTTACCTATAATTAGACCCATGTGCCAGGCTCGCAAGGTAGTAAGCATGGAGGGGGTTAGAGGGTGTGTGGCGCGTGGGCCTCTGTATATCAGAAATTGGAGGGTTTCCCAAGAGCCTACCACCGTAGCTTCCAATGCTGATGCTGCGTTAGTTTTATCAGGGTTTAACCACCATACCACTGTTACTAGCTGAGTGGCGAGAAAATATTTGTGGCAGTCTGGGAATGCCATGCCACCCTGAGACGTTGGCCTCATTAGGGTTGACAGTTTGTATCTAGGCGGGGCGGGGCCCCACAAAAAATCTGAGAATTTTTGGTTCAGTTTGGTGAAAAATGATTTGGGAATCCACTGCGGAGAGTGGCGGAAAAGGTAAGTGAATTTGGGAATGATTTTCATCTTGAGGAGATTGACTCTACCCCAGACTGATAGGGGCAGATTACTCCATGCTTTAAGTTTAACTTTCATGTCTACCACCACTGGGTCAAGATTTTGTTTGAGGAAGTCCTGGGCCTGGGCAGAGACCTGTACTCCCAGGTATTTGAACGTATCAACCCATTGTAACGGGGTGTCAGGGGGGGAAGTGGTTTTAGCTGCTTGATCTATTGGGAATAATGTCGATTTGGACCAGTTGACCCGGAGGCCTGTAACCTCCGAGAACGTGTTTAGGACTGACAAAGCACCCTGTAATGAGGGGCCGGCATCACCTAGAAAAAGGACCATGTCATCTGCGTACAGGGCTACCCTCTCCTCCAGCAGGCCAATACGGAGCCCCTTAATATGGGGCGAAGTGCGTAGGGCCTCTGCGACTGGCTCAATAGCGATGGCGAATAGGGCCGGGGAGAGAGGGCAGCCCTGCCTAGTTCAAATGCTACATTTTTAAGCAAGTATAAACGAGCCCTAAAAGACATCATGGAGCGAAAGGCAGGCAAATGCTTAAAAAATGTTTACACATTGGCAGAGGCAGCTTGTATGCTCTCTATCTCCTTAACCTTAGTGGCTCAAGACCATAAAGTATGGACAGAGGACATAGAGAAAGTCTGCTCTAGAAGAAATAAAGTTAACGGCAGATTTATTTTGGCAGAAACCTCTATTGGTTTGGTCAGATTGGCCTTAAAGTCCATGTTGCTGTACATCGTGGCAAAACAAGCCTTATGATCGAGATGGTGGAAGGTGGAATGTTGTCTCTAAGCATAGATTGTGTTCAATTTCTATTGATGAGAAACAGCTTTCAGGATCACAAATCAAGTAGGCAATCAGGAGGATAACTAGTGAAAACTCTGCCCTGATTCCATAGAATTAGAAATGTTGACAACAGTAGTTTGTGGCTAGATCTAGAATTCATGCAGAGAAGCCAGGTCATGTCATATCCATGAAGGGAATACCAAGGGGGACCCTGGAAGACTACTAATAACTCCATTTTTTTTTTTTTTTTGAGGGCTCAAACAGTCTCAGCCAACCAAAAAGGCAAGCAACCTAAAAGCATACTTGTTTAATAATAAAAGTAAATCGAACAAACATAGTCAAAACATAGCCAGAGTTCAGGAACCAGAACGGATAGTCAGACAAGCCAAATGTCAGGGAGCTGGAGATGAGCGTAGTAAAACAGCACGCAAGATCTGGAGCCAGAAGGGATGTCAGCTAAGCAAATCTTTAATAGGAATGCAGGAGATGTCTCTGATGTTGACCAAGGCTAAGGCAGAGATCCTCTGGACTGGACGGCTTCAGTAGGCAGGACTGACGAGCAGGATATCGTCAACAGCTGAGTAACTGTGGGAGATAGGAGCTGGCAATTAGCTGACAGCTGAGCGGCCGGCCAGCTCAGAGAAGGAAGGGCTGAGCCCAGCCCTGACAAAGTGTCATTCTGAGGCAGGGCTTGTACTGTCTGCTCCAGTAGCTGTACATCTAGGTTTTTTTTTTAGCAGGGTCTGGGTGGATTGTGTGTCATAACAATGGGTTCATTTAGTGATAAAGAGTGGGTACTTTATTGAATGCCGTCTTCCAAAAGACCACTTTAGAGTTACAAGTTCCGATATTGAGAGAGAAAAGGCAGGCTCTTCTATCTTATGTGGAATATCTAATGGTCAAAGCAGCGATATTTCTGTTCTGGTCCCTCAAGCAGAGAGGAAGATGGGTTTTTTTTCCACCATTTTCAAAATCTTCAGGCAGATAGAGGCCAGTTCTGGATTTAAACCTTCTCAAGCCGCTTCCTTCGTGTGAAGTAATTCAGAATGAAGTTGATATATAAGAATAGTCTGAGAGCACCACCAAAAGGTCCTGATGTTTTATATTCAAGATCAGCAACTTCAGTTTACATGCCTTCCTTTTTGAACTGTAAACCGCACCTTGGAATTAACAAGAGTTCTGGTAGAATGGATTCAAAGGACAATCTTTTATGTGTTGGGAAAACTCAGAGGGAGGCAGTTTCCAGCAGAGCCAAGGCCAGAGATATCTAAAGTTTTTTTTTGACTGTCTGATAAATACCAAGCATGAGCATCAGTTGATGTCCTTCCAGGAAATTCAGTATCTTGACATGTCGATTGACACACAAAGGGGAATAGTCCATCTTTCATCCACAAAGATTGTTCTTTGAAAGAAGGTGTTGTGAATGTTGAATTCACATCCTGCAGGCTGGCCTATGCCTTTAGGTCCTGGGTCTTTTGCCATCCTGTAATCCCAGCTGTTCTCTGGGCTCGGTGGCACAGGAGGCATTTTCAGGTAGCATTCATTACCCAGTGGGACCACATGTGTCTATCTTAAGGATTCTGGATCTTGAGGATGGTGAACAACAGTCTTCCTTAGTCGTTTATTAGAGGAACATCTCTCCCAGTCCAGGGCGAGTAGTTCAGGGGAGATGGGGGTCTAGATCCAATGACTTCCTCCTATCTGTTGGAAGTAAGAGCAGTGAAGTTTATTTACTAAAGCTGGAGAGTGCAAAATCATGCTCACTTCAGAGAGAAACCAATCAGCTTCCAGGTTTTATTGCTAAAACTTAATTGAACAAGCTGGGGTTAGAAGCTGATTGGTTTCTGTGCAGCAGTAAGCCTGATTTTGCACTCACCAGCTTTAGTAAATAAACCGCAGAGTTTCAAGCCTTATTGGACTAGAAGCCTCTCCTCGCAGGCTTGAGGGTGAAAGTGAATGTAGGCAAATTCCACTGAAGTGTTTTTTTTTTTTAATAATCAAAATTTTTATTAATTTATATAATACACAGTACATTTACATTTATACAACATACTATACCCCTACATTCATCCCAATAACAGAACACCAGTTACCCCATGTATCCCATTTAGCCGAGGTTTTTCTAAAAAAAAATAAATAAAAAAAATTCCTTTTCCTTTCCCTTTCTTCTTCCTTCCCTTTCCTTCTCTCTTCCTCTCTATCAAAATCTGAAGTTCCTTCCTCCACCCCTATCCTTGTATTAATTACTCCAACTCCTTCTTCCCAACGTACAAACGTGATTAACAATATTATAAGTGACTTCCCCAAACTATAATGTGGAAGAAAAAAAAAAATTCTTTTTCTTTCTCTCTTTCTTTTTTTTTTTTTTTTTTTTTTATAGAACTATCCGTGTTACCCCTCACCCCCCTCCTTAATGTAATTTGCTTCCAGCACTACCTCCTGTGTATTCATACTTAAATGAGATTATAGATTACTGAAGTGGTTTACATCAATCACAGGGGTCCTACAAGGAGTCTCTCCATTCTACAGGAAGTCTCACTATTAATCAAATGTGCAGAGTAGGATCTTCCATAGTTGTTGGTTTCCTGTATTCCAGATCCAAAGAATATCTTGTGGATACCCTTACTCAGGAATTTGCAGCTCACAAGGAATGGTCAGTCAGTTCCCATTACCTGAGCCAAGTATTTTTTTTAAATGAGGCATTCCATTTGTGGACTTGATAGCCTTCAGTGTCAAAGTGAAGCCAAGCTGCCCTAATATTTTTTTGAAGTTTCTGGATCTGCAGGCTTTGATGGTGGATGCTCTGACTCAGTTGTGGAGATTCTCACTAGTGTAATGTTTTTCCTCCCGTTACATTGATCTTGGGAACCCTTTTGAAGATTAAAGTGGAAAAGGTGAAAGCAATGGCAGTTAATCTTCTGAGAAGGCCTTGATTTCTGCTTTTATGGAGCCTGCGAGTCGGGGAGCCATTGATGCTACAAAACACTGACTTGCTTCAACAAGGTTCTCTAGTTCATTCTGCTCCAGAGAAGCTAAATCTAGCTGCATGGAGGTTGGGAAGTGCAGCTCTTGGAATTCATGAATGGAGCTGATGGTAACAAAAATGCATTTAAAGTGTGTGAAATGTCTTCTCCTTTCCTGAAGTCAATTGTGCCAATCCTTTGGACTTGCCTTTACCTTTTGACCTTAGATTTTCTCCAGACAGGGGCTGACTTCAGCCTTTCCTACAATACCATCAAGGTCCAAATCTTTACACTTCTCTAGCTGGAAAGTGCTTTGGATTTGAATTATTCATCATCTAGTTTCTTAAGGTTCTTCCAAAAAAGTCTAATTCTCAAATTGGGAGGATCCTCCTGTTCTCGAAGCTTTAATCTTGTCTCCTTTTTGAAACTCTGAATACGGTTTCTTTGTGGAATTTGACCTTAAAGACAGCTTTGCTGATAGCAGTCACATCAGCAAGGAGAGTTTCAGAGCTGCAAGCTCTCAACACTAGGGAGCCTTTCTGTGTTACATTTTCTGATAAGCTATTGTATTATGTATAGTTTGGGTTATGCACAAGGCTTAGGCCATTAGCAAGAACCGGCCGAGATTCCATCCATTATTAGGCAGGCTTAATGTACCAAGTTGATCGATCAGCTTGGGTACAACCAGCCTGCTGGATTCTCTTGCGATAATAACCGATAGCCGATAATAACCGCTAGGGACGGCTTCCCTCGCAGGGAGCAGACGATTGCTCGGTGATATGAATTCCCCTGCCAACACTGTCAGTGTCTGGGAGAATTGTGGATAATTTCTTTCTGCAACCTGTGGATGCAGGAAAGAAACTCACACCATATATGGCCAGCCTTAGGCAGGCCATAGCATGGGTTGCAGGAAAGAAATTTGCATGATTCCCCTATCAACAGACAGTGGTAACAGGGGAGTCCCTCCTGCCGAGCAGTTGTCTGCTACCGGTGGGGGGGGGGGGAGCCATTGATTAATGCTAGCCGCTAGCAATAATCGCAAGTGAATCCGGCAGGCTGGTTGTACCTAAGTTGATCGATCTATCAGCTTGGTACATTCAGCCTTCCCACACACGGGTTGAATCGTCTATAGCTGGCATTAGCAAGGTCAGAGAGTTACCCCTCCTTCTCAAGTTATAATGCATTGGACTAGGGTAGTGACCATGGCTCATCTGATGTTATCTGCAAAACGGCATGTTGACCAAAAAGAAACATGTTTGTAAATTACTATAAGCTGGATGTGGTTAGCTGTAGGTATTAAAGTAAACAACCGCCCCTTACTATAATTACCACCACCGCGCCTCAGATGAAACTAATATGCAAACAAATTAGTGAATAAAGCTGCCACTGTAAAATAAAAAATGCCAAACAGTGTATAATCCTTCTAAATATCTAAATAGTGAACACAATAAAAATAAAGAAGAAATTAGTGGCGCTAGTAGTAGTAGTATTTAGAACATACTGAACATGTCCACTGTAAAAAACTAGTGCAAAGTAATGTGTTTAAACAATCAAAGCACCATGTGATTTTTAAAGTGATTAAATCAAACAGAATGTCCATATAATAAAAAAATATAAAATAGGAAATAGTTGATTGTAATTTCTTCCATCACACCAGAGTGTTCAGTGCACCCACTTCCTTTAGAAACGCACTCACCGACTCCAAATGCCCGCACTTGCGTGCAAGGCTAAAGCGCTTTTATACCACACAGATAGGGTATGATCACCAGCCCAATATCCAACAGTGTGTATGAAGAACGCTCCACATGTAAAATAATAAAGTGCTCCAATAGTGTAAAACAGTACAACCGCTTTATTAAAACACTACCACTCTTCAAATTTTCACTCATATTTTACAACATCCAAATTTAGCAAAAATCAGTGTAACTTCAAAACACAGCAACTCAGCAGTTGGATCACACAATGCAGGGATACGGCCACGGTGGACCCGAGGTATGCAGGCGTCAGCCCCTCAGTTCTCACCCCCTCCTCGGTGCCTCGCCAGCAGATCGAAGCACCGCTATCTCGTATGGCTAACAGCGTCATGCGTCACAGCCTCGCCCCTGACATGTTTCATCAAAGATTGACTTATTCATGGGATTGGCTGCATAGGATGGCAATCATCCCTTTTATACCCTCCTATCGAATGTACAGGAGAGAACCTTCCACCGCGCCTGCGCACACCTCGTGTCCCCGCGGCCGCAAAATCTCGATCATTCAAGGCAAATACACAGGATAAAAGTGACCCCACTTACAGGCACACTTCTCCCATATGGCTGCATGCAGGACATGTCATACAGGGGATCCAGAACTACACACACACCACAGTGTGCATCCCCATATCCGGCCCCCTATTGACATCAAACCCCGCTAGTGCAAACCATACGCATCCCGTGCACTATATCTATAGACTGAGTACTTTTACATATAAGGTGTATTAAATCACTTCAATACCACATTAACATTTATAAAAACAAAAATAAAGCTAAAGATAAAACATTAAGTCAATATGAATGACTGGAATGCTGAATATAGTACCACGTTGCATTCGCACTGCGCATTGCTCAAAAAACGTGTGCGTTTTTTGGGCATTGCGGTGTGAATTACAAGGCCATTATCTTCTATGGGAATGCATCCGATTCGCAGATGCATTGCGTTCTGAACATAGATTTTCTCCTTCTCCTCACTAAACCTTCCCCTCTCCCCCCACCCCCCCTGCTCACTGATCCGCAGCTACAACTTAAAGAAACCTCTGAACAACAGATTTTTATCTTCCCAGTGAAACCTGAGCTTCAATTCGCACCGTGTGAACCCAGGCTAAAAGTAAAAAGAACAAACATAATCAAAACATAGTCAAAGTTCAGTAACTGGAACGGATAGTCGGCCAAGCCAGAAGTCAGGGATCAAAGTAGCGGAACAACAAGCAGGATCTGGAGCCAGAAGAGATGTCAGCAAAGCCAGTCTTTAAACAGGAACGCAGGCGATAGTTTCTTGTGATGTGACCAAGGCGAAGGCAGAGCTCCTCTGGACTGGACGGCTTAAGTAGGCAGGACTGACGAGCAGGATCATCAACAGCTGAATAACTGTGGAGAGAGATGGGAGCTGGCAATTAGCCAACAGCTGAGCGGCCAGCTCAGAGATGGAAGGGCTGAGCACAGCCCTGACAGCTGCGTCCTCAACCTGCTCACTACTCCTTACTGAGATGCCGGCGCCGTGACTTTATGGGCTCGACTCTTCCCACCTAGACAAGTTGCGTCCTCCGATTGGGCTTCTTCAGTAGGGCATTTTTTGTTATTCAGCACTGTGCTATTTTAAATGGCAGTCATGCAACACTGTACACAAATTAATAAAGGAGAAAAGGTTTGAAACTTTATATGAGGCCAAGACAAAAGACATTAAGTACCTCCATCCATAATTGTTATTAGCATGAGGAGAAAGTTTGGGACTTTAAAGCATTCGGGATGGAAGCATGCGTTTCCGATTACTCTTATTTACTATATTTTTGGTGTTGTCCACCAATAGTTTATATAGTTAATAATACTTCTCTTGTAGATCTTCTCATTGGGTTTCTACCAAGGACAGGTTAGGGCAATGGTAATGTTTGACATCAATTGCCTGGTATTCAAGATATACATTTGCCATCAGAACTCGTTGGGTGTGAGTGTAGGTGGTTTTTGGGTTTGATATCGGCTGGGGATCTCAGTCCCGGGAGCTACGATGCACACTGGGGGCCCTCCCCGCCCTTTGTGACGTGGGGGTCAGCCGGACGTCCTAATGTGCATTAAGCTGGACAGCTGACATCTAGTCCTGACGTCATCACGCCGGCGCTGTGTCCATAACATTTTAGGCGTCCTTTACGAGCGAATTGGTGCCAACTGCTGAGCAGCGTGATCTGCTCAGGTAGTTGCACCTTCCTTCTCATTAGCTGCCCGCGTGACATTGGCGGTCACCCATTGGCAGTTTTGGAGTACATATACTCCATCTAGTTTGAGTGGGTATTCCCTTTGGGCGGTATGTCAGTAGTTAGTGTGCACCATCCGGTTTGTCATGGGGATATATGGGAATTTCAGGTACTAGTATGGCAGTTTTTCTGTCCTTGTCCCCTCCTTACATTTATTTGGATTTGGTGCGTGGCTCTCCAGCCTTTTTCGTTATTATTTCCCCAAACTGAGATACACTGTGTCACTTTCTTACTTATTATTCCATATTTATCATTAGGTTTATTACTAATATATCATAACAATCCCTTGTTGGAATCAGTACACTTTACCATGTGATTTTTCACTTATAACTACACATACACTTTAATAGTTTGTAGGTGCGTGGTGATGTGGTCATATCACTATTTAAGTTATATGGGGGCTCGTTTAAAAAAAAAAAGTTATGGGGGACTACTCCCCAGGGATTTCCTACTGGTGTTCCATCTGTTTGCCTTTGGGGTTTACTGCCTCAGCCCCCGGGACTAATGATGTGTTTTTTCCCCGGTCGGTCACAGTGCATGGCATCCTCCACTCATACGCACAGGTCATTTGTAAGTACAATGGGTGATTTATGGGTATCATCCTCACTCGATTATACATTCCTTTTCCCTCTGTTTGTCATTTGGATAGCCCTTATTATATTTTATAATATCTTTATAGATATTGACTCTGCTCCTGAAGATTGTAGGTTATCCATGAAATGCATCAAGCTAAATAGATGCTATTATGATCACTAATTCAAGAGTTTTATCCTCTATTCCAATTAATGTATACTACTGGCCTATACCAATGTTATATGGTTTTGTTACTATCATGTGTACATGGTTTTTAGAGCCTGGTGTTTTTAATACTATTGTGTCATTATCATGCAAAATGTTACTGTGTAATATATACAAATTTCACTTCCTTCATACAGTTTTCCACGCAATGCTTCTACATGTTTCGCCTGACGGCTTCTTCAGGAAAATGCGTGCACTTTATTTCTAGTAAATAGATACAAAGATAAATCAGCAAGAGAAAAAATTACATATGCAAAACAACAAAAGAAAATTCCATAAGAACATATTACAGTATATATATTAATACATACATATATGCATCCATGTAGATAGCAGGAATTTCCTAACCAGAAGTTCTAGCCCCAATGTTTTGGGGACTCAGAGCCAGATCTACAGTGGGTATTTAATATCAGAGTAAATTTCTGGACACAAATGGTCCCGCCCACAGGACTCTCCCAACTAAGATCAGCCACAGAGAGAGGTATAAATAGCTTGTATATGATTTTAAAACCAATGTTTCCTGTGAATCAATCAAAAATGTTATTATAACATGTCAATCTTAGTGCATGTCTATATTTGTATTTAATTAGGATATTACATCCTTCAACAGAAAAAAGGGGTATATGCTTACATAAGAAACTTCTTTTAAATGGATAATCGGGAGCCTATAATCCCATGTAGCTGACGGCAATGATTATCTAGGCTGTGTAGGGCCAGAGCCAGGTCTCTGAAAGTAAGGTAACATTAGGGCATAAGAAAGACAGTATAGTTGTAATAGGGTCCCTTATAAGTTCAATCACTTAAGAATTCCTGCTTATGTGATAGAGGAGAAACTTGCCTTCACATGCCACTTAGTCCGTGGGTACAAAGACCCCAAAGCAAAAACGGAATCTAAAAGCAACCACGAATGAAGAGACTGAATCTGCAGGTAAAGATGAAAAAGGCAGAATAAAGCCTTAAATATACTGCACATTTTCTTATTGAGTAGTGCAATGTAATTGCAATGCATGTGAAAGGTGTTGTCAATGAGTTCAATAGATCTACCTGTTTAACAGCTGCATATGGTGTAGGGCTCCCAGGGACTCCAGCAGCATGAATGACGCCGCATGGGTCCATTTGTACCCCTCCCCAGAGCGTCAGGTGGGCACGGCGTGTGACGTCACGTGATGATGCAGAGTGGACGTTTTGAAGTAATGCTGTACCACAGAGGGAGCACCGCCTCTCCACCGAAGTTCCGCCCCCCATGCCAATGGCTGACATGCATAGGAGCCACCACACACAGACACACCTCGAGGGCGTGCTGAGTGTGGTGACACCGTCACCTACATCCAAGGCTCATCCGCAAAGCCATGACACAGTGGGGGCCGACATCCCACAGGGAAAGAACATTCCAGACACACAGTGATGTCCCTGTTTCCAAGGGAGCACAGCAAGTGATCCCTTGAAATTGGGGATCATGCTGTTGTGGGCCCCTGGGCGTCCATGCGGGGATCCTATGACAAATAGGTGGAGGAGGCCTGCAAGACATTGTGCCCGATAACGCGCTCTGGATGAGGAAAAATAGGATTGAATATATAAAAATAAAAGTAAAGGGGTCTGACAGAGAAAACTATATATGGGTGTGCCACATCCCGAAAATTGTAGGAAAAGAAGGAGATACCCCTAGATTTGGGACTTTGCAGGCACTACCGCAATAAAGAGGAAAATTTATACAAATAGAAATTTTTATTCAAAATACATATCAAAAATAAAAGAATATATAATGAAAGTACATGGATGTATATAAGTATGGATACAGAATAAAAACCCGTCAATGACAAAAACATATCTCCCTGAACCAGACGCGTTTCGGAGAAATCTTTTCCTTCATCAGGGTTCTTTATGGAGAGATTAATATCTAGGCGGTTGTAGAATACAAATAATTAATAATCAATACAACTACAAACAGATTGTATCCTAGATACTGTCCACAATTGTGGTTCAATTACATTTTATTCATTGACAATACATATGAGCATCCACATGGTTTAAAAATACGAAGAAATATGCAACCTCGCATCTGAGTCCCCACACGCAGCACCCCAATGGTCAACTAAAGATCTTCATAAATGACTTAGGGACATGTCAACAAGGGGTTAACAATCCCCAATAGCATCAAAGGACACTGCGTCTTGAGCCCAGGCACAGCACTTGTATGCGTGCTGGGGTTCAAGCGCAAAAAAACCTGTAGGCAGAAGCACATAAATAACAGGGCTTACTTCCAACAACAGATGATATATGAATCTATGGACATATCATAAAGGCTATATACAAAACCTACCTAGGTATAGAGATACCAAAATGTACCGGCAGGTGAAATGAACAGTTGTAGAGAGCGTAGAAAATACTGCAAACTGTCCTAAATATGCTGGAGTGTCCATATGGCCATGTAGAGGAGTCACAGGAGAGTGTATACAAAAAGAAGAGGGAGAGGGAAAATACAGGCACCAAGACCAAGATGTTAGTACATATCCTTAGGGTCAAAAGACCCCAGAGATGTAAAATATAATAGAGTATATAATATTAAAATTCCACTCACTTTAACACACTTCTCAACGCCAGTCTGCACAGACCGTCCTCACTGATGACGGTGTATCCAGATCAATATCGCAGCATGGCATTCATGGGAAAGTGGAGGAAAGCAAAGGTGTGTGGAAATAGTCCATACTAATGGCATTAGGGAACTGGGGAAACCTGGACATATGGTTGCCTGTAATAGGTAAATCCACCTCGCTTCAAGCTGTAATAGCTTTTAATCAATATCCCCACCCCTTTCATATGGGGGGATTGTTAGGTCACCTTGAGGCTAGGTGACAGATGCACTCTGTAGGAGTCAGAAGTGCACCGCAAGATAGTGGACCCTAGGACAGACTGCTGCGGATTGAACCCTGGGAGGTTCAGGAAGCAGGTCTACTGGATCACTGACACAGATCCCACTGGGAGCTAGAGCATAGATTCTCCAGGGCATGGGTCTAAGAGCCAGCAGGTGTTCACCAGAGCCTCCATTGGTGAGGATGGACTGCGCTGCAGTCTGGCTCCAGGTCGCGGCCCCCAGGGTCTCACAGCTCACACCCACGGTAGACTCCAGGAGAAGAGGAAGGAGGCAGCAGGCTGGAACAACAAGGAAAGTAAGGGACAAGCCAAGGTCGGGGCCACAAGCAGACAAGGACAACAGAGTTCACGCCAAGGTTCAGGGTCACAGGCAAACAGGGATGGTCGGGGACACGCCAATGGTCAGGGTCACGAGCAGACAGGAATAGTTAAGAACAGGCCAAAGTTTGTAACTGGAATGAGACGTAGGAAACACAGCAAGTACACAAGAAAGCTAACACACAATGGTTGATCAGCACTGCTGGCTTGCAGTGCACAGGTTAATATAGGGTTCCCTGATAGGGCCTGGGGTGGGGCCATGCTTAGAGGAGAGGTTATAAAACCAGTCAGGTGAGAGGCAGCTGGTCTTTAGAGATGAACACATGGAGACAGGTAAGCTGACAGAAAACTCTATTGTATAACCATGACAGGGATGTGTTCTAAGGCGAAAACCGGAGTTAGACTTACCGGTAACTCTTTTTCTAGGAGTGTTCCAGGACAGCCTCTGAGACATAGGGCTCCTCCCTCTGGGACAGGAAACACATACACCCATAATTGTTCAAAGGTGGTCCTCCAGGCCTCCCTCTTCAGTATACATAAGAACTGCTGGAAGGCTCTGCAAGACATAACACACTAACACAACGTCAGTAAACACTTCCAACACCAGTCAAGGTAAAAAACACTGAGTGGGAACCAGGCTGTCCTGGAAGACTCCTAGAAAAAGAGTTACCAGTAAGTCTAACTCCAGTTTTCTCCTTTCGTCTTCCAGGACAGCCTCTGAGATGATAAGCAACAAACTTACTTTGTCAGGGCAGGACCAATGCCTGGAGGACCTTACGTCCAAATGTCTGCTCCTTGTCAGACAACAAATCCAGACGATAATGCCTTGCAAATGTGGAGTAGTTGCACCACATTGCTGCTTTGCAGATATCCCCCGGAGAGGCACCAGCTCTCTCTGCCCAAGAAACTGCCCTGGTTGAATGTGCCTTCACTAGGGGTACTTGCTTCCCCTCTAAAGCATATGCTTCCATAATCTTCATTTTGATCCATCTTGCAATGGAAGACTTAGATGTCTTACATCCTTTGCGAGCCCCCGCAAAGTTAACAAATAAAGAATCTGACTTCCTGAAGGTCTTAGTGACCTCCAGATAAGCCAAAAGACATCTCCTAACATCTAATAAACTAAAGGTTCCTTCCTCATCAACCTCTGAGGTGGAAAAAATGTTGGTAAAATAATGTCCTGCATTCTGTGAATGCAGACGATACTTTAGGGAGGAAACTAGGATCTGTTTTAAGCACAACCAATATCCATAACCATATCCTCCAAAGTTAACAAAAATGGCTCTCGAATTGAGAGAGACTGTAAATCACTCACCCTTCTGGCTGAAGTGACAGCTATCAAAAAAACTGCTTTAAGCACTACCCACTTAGTATCTGATTTCTCCAGGGGTTCGAAGGCACTACCTGTAAGTGCCCTGAGAACCAAAGTTAGATCCCAGGTGGGGCAAGCTATAACTCTTACCGGCCTGGACCAACCGAGGGCTTTGTAAAACAATGTTTAACAAATCGATCCTGCTGCAGTGAGACCTGAAGAAAAACACTCAATGCGGTGGCTTGAACTTTTAATGAGCTAATAGCTCTGCTCCTGCCTGGAAAAAATCCAGGACTGCCGGAATCCCGGGATGAGTTAAACCTTCTCCACACCTTGGTATAAATTGCCCTGGTTACTGGCTTGCAACAGTTTAGAAGAGTCTTAATTACTATTTCTGAAAATCCCTGAGCTCTCAACAACTGTTTCTCAGATACCAGGCTGTTAGTCTGAGGTTTTCTGTCCGAGAGAGGTAACGGAGGATAAATAGTAAGCCTCCTCATGGTGGCAAACCAGGGTCTCTTTGGCCAGAATGGGGCTATTAGAATAAGATCCATCGATTCGGTCAAAAATTTCTGGAGAACTGCTGCTATCAGTCTCACTGGGGGAAAGGCGTAGCAAAGACTGAATTGCCATACATTGGCAAATGTATCTATCCCTCTGGCTTGATCCACCGGATGGAGGGAGAAGAATCGCGTGACCATTTTGTTGCTTTCTGAGGCAAAGAGGTCTACCTCTGGCCGTCCCCAACATTGCACAATTTCCTCGAACACATCCGTGTTGAGGGACCATTCGTCCTGTCTTATTAGTTGACGGCCAAGAAAATCCGCCAGCGAATTCTGAGACCCATTCAGATGAATGGCTGTCAACGAGGTCAAGTTCAACTCGGCCCGACAAAAAATCTTGTCCGCTGTCAACTGCAGGGAAGGACTTTTGTCCTCCCTCCTTGTTTACATAAGCGTCGGCCGCCAAATTGTCTGTCCGCACCTGTAGGTGCTGTCCCTTTATCCAAGCCTGGAAAGTCTCTATAGCTCTCTGAATCGCTAAGAGCTCTCTCTGATTCGAGCATCCTCTGGCCTCCGCTGGAGACCAAGTTCCCTGAGCTAACGCTTTTTCCATGTGGGCACTCCAGCCGAAAGCACTGGCATCTGTCGTCATCACTAGGGCTGGAGGTCTGGCCCATAAAAGAACCCTGCTTAAATTGTGATGGGCCCTCCACCACCACAGTGCCCTCTTGACCCTGGATGAGATGGGCATATGCTGGTCTAAGCTCTGTTTGCTGCCATCCCAGCAACGCAGCATGAGACTCTGTAGCGGGCGCTGATGAAGTCTTGCCCAAGGGACCGCTGGGAAACAGGACGTCATCAGACCTAGCACCCTTGTGACCTCTCCGTTTTGGGCTAGCTGATTGGTCTAAAGTTTTGCCACTGCTTGTCCAATATTCACAATCTTTTCCGTAGGGAGAAAGATCATCATCTCCACTGAAGAGATTATATCCCCAAAATACTGGACTTCCTGTGTAGGGGTCAGTTGAGACTTGTCCCAGTTGATCAGCCAACCGAGAGACTGCAGGAAATCCTGTGCTTCCTGCAAGTCTCTCTTCAGCTGCTGGAAGGAATGGGTGACAAATAGCAGATCGTCCAAGTAGGGGATCACTGTAATGGCTCTTACTGGGGCTAAGGGCTCTGCCAGGACCTTTGTAAAGATCCTTGGAGAGGAAGACAGTCCGAAAGACAGTGCCTGGAATTTAAAATAATGGACCTCCGAATTCACCCTGACTGCTAGCCTGAGGAAATTTTGAAAGTCTCGATGAATCGGAATATGCAGGTAGGCATCTCTGAGATCTATAGTTGTCATGTGTCAACCTGGAAACAGGAGATTTGTTATTCTGAAAATAGACTCCATCCTGAAGCATTTGTATTTCACAAACCTGTTTAGCGGACGGGGATTCCAGATCAACCTGAACTTCCCCGAGGGCTTTTTTTTTTACCACAAACACATGGGAATATACTCCCTGACCGCATTCCTTCAGAGGGACCTGCATTAGAACCTTCTGATCCACTAATTACCCTAACAGCAGAATGAGAACTTCTGTCTTTTCCTGATCCCTGGGTAACTGGGTGATGTGAAAACTGGGAGAGGGAATGGAATTGAACTCCAATTTGTAACCGTTCTCTATGATGTCTAATATGAACGGACTTAAAGTTGTACCTGCCCATTGTGAGAGGAAGTTCCCCAGTCTTCCTAATATTTTTTTCTTTTCCTCCTCTCAGTAAAATGGTGAGACCAACATCTAAAGTTTGGAAACATTTCCACAGTGCAATTTCTGCTGAGAGCAAAGGTGAAATTTGCAAATATTATGAGAAGAAATATTATTTTCCAAATGCTACAAGGATGACAAAACCCATTCTTGCATGCCAGAGGACCACTAAAGATATTAGAAAATACTTTATAGAATTAAATGATGAGGACCATAATGAAAATACGAGTAGCTTTTCCCTCCAGAATTATCATTCCAGAAACACTCTTTTTGATGCTTCTGGATCATCACAAAGTGTTTCTTCACCAGCAGCATCTTCAAGTAAGGAAGTGTTACAAATCACTGTCTTCCAGAAATACAAAATATCTTCATTTATAGAGAAAACGACGCCTGAAAACCAGGAGAACATTGTTTCAGTTCTTGCAAGAGCAATATATGCTTCTGTATCAGCATTGTCAATAACTGATAATGCATATTGGCAGGAAGCTTTTAAATTAATTTTGAGGGAACGGGGGAGGTTATCTTTTCTCATGTACTGTATTGGTGAAAAGTTCTTAACATATGCAATCCTTGTTATTCCATATATAATAAAAAATAACATGTTAAAAAAACAAGTTTAGTTTATTTACTGAATAAGCTGTATTTTTATTTTAAGCTTAAAGTAAAAGTTCACCTTTACAGAAAATCTGTAAGGTGAACTTACACTGGACCCCTCCCCATTCCCCCCGGTCACGCTATATCTGAGTCTCGTGATCACCCGCTGTGAGACATCAGGTCCCTGCTTTACCGGTCCAGGGATTTGAAATCCTTGCAGCTTTCCTCTTCTCCAATTAGAATGCCTCCTATACGTAGGTTTACGAGGTACCTTTAGGAGATTAAGCCGTGGTGAGTTCAAGGACCGGGGGGAAGAGGAAGGGGGTCCAGTGTAAATTCACCTTACAGATTTTCTGTAAAGGTGAACTTACCCTTTAATGTACACTGCATTTGACATTCCCAGTGTAACAAAATGATTGTCAATTTCTAAAAATACTCCACTCTAAATGTTTTTCAGTTTTTCCGAAAACTATTTTTTTTTTTCCAGCGAAAAAAGGGAAAAATGTTTTTCTTCCATGGCTTCAAAATTTTAGGAAATTTTACATCTCTAATGTAATCATATTTCATTAGGGAGTGTATTGTTGTTCAAAATTTAGACATAATGAGTATTATGAGGCTGATGAAGGAAGTGTGGCTTGCTTCCGAAACGCATTCCCATTGGCTCTCACGGCAGATGGACTGACAGCTCTTCTCTACACTCCCACTAGAGATACATACTTTAGATGGATATCCGAACACCAGAAAGAGCATCCCGGCTATACAGGGCAGCCCGATGCTGGCTCCCTCTGGACGGATCTCAGGCTGAGCTCGCTTTCTTTATACAGCTTGCCTTCTTCCTATAATGGATAAAGACCATAGCTCCCGATTCACATTTGGACTTCCCATCCACTGCGAACTGTCATCATCCCCCACCACACCCGCTTGTGAGTGTCATTGCTGTTTTTTATCCTTTAATAAATTGTGCTACACTATGCCTGCATGGCGCTTTTTTCCCTTCCCTTCTGCCCCCATATTACCTAAGGGGATTTGGAAGTTTAGGAAGACTCAACTTATGTTAACACTGTTGACCTGTTTTGTATTAATCCAGATTGGTCAGGATGGATCAATTTATCTATCGTCTTACTAAGTCTGGTTGCCAAGACTGGAGCCAGAAATTTAAATCTGTACACAACAATAACATAGGTCTATATAAATATGGTTGCAAAGGGTACTTAGCTGCTTTAGGTAGGATGAAAATTATGGCTTCAAGCATTGTCTAAGGAAGACTTTCTCAGCCTTTTCAACATGGAGGAACCCTTGAAATACCTTTCCGGGCTCAGGGAAACCCTGTTAAAAAGTACTATATCTATAACTCATGATACATTAGTGTGATGGTCAGTGGGAAGAGTGCCCCTTACGCTTGTGGTCATTGGGAAGAATTTATCCCCTACAGATAACTAAAAAGATCATTGGTGTCTCTGGGAAATTATCTGAGGGGCAAAAATTGGTCATTGCTCAAGGAACCCCTAGCAACCGCTGGAGGAACCCTGATTGAGAAACACCGATTTAAGGTAAGTGCCTGGCTCCAATACCCAACTCCAGAATTTGTAACAGCAATAGAGCCTCTCTAATGTTTGACAATTTCCACTGGAAGGCCATCTTGTCCTGGGGACTTATGGTTGGGGGAGTTAGAGGCAGCCATCTGAAGCCCCTCAAATGTGATAGGGGCATCTGGTAAAGTTTTGTCAGTGAGTAAGGGGGTTTAATTAAAAAATAGTTTAGTTCATGCAAAGTAGCTTTGGTTTTGGATCTGTAGAGGTCCTCATTAAAATTCCTGAAGGTGTCTTAGATTTTCATGGAATGGGCGCCTACGCTGGGGGAAATGTAAATAGAAGCTATGTATGTTTGGCTAGTTTGTGCTTAAGTAATTCTAGTACCGGTATATGCCCTGTGTTCTCCCTCTCCTTCTAGAAGCATTGTTTTAAAAATAATCTCTTTGGTGTTCTGCTTCGGTTAGGGAAAGAGTGGTATAAGGTTTGCATCTCAAACCATTTTGTTTTTTTTTTAGCTTGTGTGAGGTCATAAGTGTGTTTCATAAAACTGTTTTCAGCTAAAGCCCCTTGTGGGCATTTCTTCATAAATGAAAACCTTCACAGACAATCCAAATATTGTCTCCACATTTTTCTCAGTGAATACAAAGTGTTCTCTGAATGGATAGAGGAGATTGTGATGTAACCATCCCACCTCTCCATCATACAGAAAACTCGTTGTGTGAATGGCATTGGGGCTAAGCAAGCTGCACCCTGTTGTTCACTATGCTGCAGGGAAACTGTTCAACTATTACAGTGATTCTCCACTCCTGATATTGGAAAAGGCTGGACCAATGTAACCATGCAAAAAAAATCTATCCCTGGAGTTCAGCTTTGTTTATTTCTGCTAGGAAATCAAGCACATAAATGTCACAGCTCTCACAGGCTAAAGTTAAATCTAATCTACCCAAGACCCAATTACAACACTTCCTCCTTTTCTTAACCTGCAGGAAATAATCAAGGCAGCTGCACTGTAGCGGAAGTGACCTCATCATTGCGTAGCCGGCACAGTGTGGGCAGAACCCGGCAGTAACACTTGCCCAGCGATAGACTGATTGTATTGCCAATCATTTTCCGCCCGTTTCACTCACTCGGGCGGAGGAACACGCCCCAACGAGTGACGTCTCTTCAAGCCAATCCCAAGCTCCGACAGGAACCCTCTCACAATATTTGGGCGGGACCAGAGATGATGATTGGCAGTTGACAGACCCATTGAATGCGCAGGGAAGAGCGAACAGGCCGTAGTGGGCGGCGAACAGACTGAGTGGCAGAAGGCTAAGCCAATAGCGGTTTGACTTGCCTTGAAAGGCTCCGGGAGAAGGTCGGGCCTGCCTCGTCGTGTGGCGCGGCCGGCGGGAGAGGTGGGATTCCTGGTCTGCATCGCCTGGGGAGACGGAGATAGTCCTGGCAATAAGAGAGGGCCGCGAGGATCGCACCCAGCAACTTGTCGCTGCCAACTGCATGCCAACCGGGCCCGGAGTTGCCTCTTCCTCGTGCTCTACGCAGTGGCGTCAGGCGCTTTGTCTGCATCCCAGGCGGGTGAGGCGGAGACACGAGTAGGAAGGAGGAGGAGGAGGAGGGAGTGGGGAGCGACCCCACAGGGTGGAGGTACGGGGCAGGTATGGCATTGTGTACATCACACAGGGAAGGGGCATAGTGGAGGGCAGCGTTCTACCTGAGGATCATGGCAGCTGGAGAGCTTTGTGTTTCCTCATAGACGGCATGCCGCAGGGACGTGGACTCTCTATAGCCGGCTCCTCTCACTCCAATGGGAGACAATGAGCCGGGCTCGCATACCTTTGTCTGGGAGCAGACGCAGCATCGGGATGGCTCCAGTATTGCCCTTGTTTACCTTGTCTATGAGCAGGGGGGAGCTCAGCACGCCTGCCGGTCAGCCGGGTGTGTCTACCTGCGCAAAATGCCCGGCCTGGGCTGCTGATCAGTGTGTTGTCCTATCCATGACTCCACACTCTTATGGATCTTCCAGTCCTGGCTCATTCCTCTACATTCCATATCAATGGAACACCTTGCAGATGTTACACATCATGTGAATTGTCCCATAGATTCAGGGTGTCCCGGTGTGACAGGTCTAGTAATGACAGCCGCTATCTTCTTGTTGACATTAGCAGTCTCGATGAAGCAGGACTGGACATGCAGGCATCTGCCATCAACTGGATCCAATCATGTTGCAGTGTTCAATCCCTGTCCATGAACCCGTTAGCAATGTGTATGCTGCAGATTCTTCTCATATACTTGCTGATTACATTTGTCCTCTGAGAGCAGGTCATCGTGATTACTTTTTTATCCAACTTTTTAGGAATGGAAATGTAAACCCACAAGTACAGGGAGTGTATACATTTGATCATTTGTAATGAGTACGCATCTGCTCTAGAGTGGTTCTAAAGCATTGTTTTTGTATTAAAATAACAAACCTATCCTATACTTTGTCTGCTCTGTGCATTCCTGATCCTCTTCTTCTGGGGGCCCCCTCCAATGCTCCAGGCGCCCCCTCCTTGTCGGGTTCCCCCACGGAAAGCAGCTTTCCATGGTGCTCACTCCCGAGTCCCATTGACATAGACACCGGGACTTGCGTCTCCCCCCCCCCCCCGTCACAGGATTTGATTTACAGTAGCGCTCTTGTACATCATAGGATTTGGCTCAGGAAACAAAAAAAAGGGGGGGGGGGGCTTGCAGCACAAGTTTTTTACCTTAATGTATTAAAATGGTTTGTAAAGACAGGTTTCTTCTTAATGCATTAAGATAAAAAGCCTATGTGCAGCGGGCCCCCTTAATACTTGAGTCCCATCTCTGTCCAGCAATGTGCATGAGTGTCTCGGCCATCCAAGACTCTTGCTCCTGATTTGCTGAGATATTGGCTCCCTCTGCTGTCAAAGTCAACCAATCAGAGGAGAGGGGGCGGGGCTGGGTCGCATCTATGTGTTTCAATGGACAGAGGGAGCTGTGCCCCCATAGCAAGCTGCTTGCTGTGGGGGCACTCAATGGAGGGGAGGGGCCAGGAGCACAGACGAGGGACCTAAGAAGAGGAGGATCTAGGCTGCTCTGTGCAAATCCACTGCACAGGGCAGGTAAGTATAACCTGTTTTGTAGTGGTTTTTTTTTTTTTTTTTTTTTATAGAAAAAAAAAAAGAAGCAGACTTTACAATCACTTTAGGGTGAAAAACCTTAAAGCGGACCTTCAGTCATAATTATTTATTTATTTTTTTTTCAACTTTCCATCTGTTAAATCTTCTGCCCTTGTTTTAACTTTGGCTAGTAAAACATATTTTTTCTGCCAGTAAATGCCTTATACAGCTCACTTTCTGTTCTGGTCATTAGCCTAGGGTTATGACATCATGCACATCGCTTTCTCTCTCGCGAGAGTTTGCCAGGGAGGGGTATCAGTCATAAGAGGGCCAATGATAGCTGCAGAGCGGAAGTTGTGTGTCTGTGTAAATCCTGGAAGTGAACAGGCAGCAGCTTTAGCTGCCCACAGTTAAAATAGATGCAGCCAGACTTTGTGGAGGGAGATTTCTGCAGCATATTTGGCAAGTACAGAATTACAGTATATATAAAACATTCAAAGTGGTTGGAGGGAAATTTCAGAATGGCAAATATGTTTTTATTACAAATGATGTGAGCAGACTTCAGTTCCTCCATTAAGGCTTTAGAACCACTTTAAGGCTTTTTCACACTTGCTGTGATCTCTGAAAAGCAATCTATGTTGAAGGGTATGTTCACCTAAAAATACAAAAAATAATAAAGGCGTATTTCCCCCCTCACCTTCCAGGACAGCTACTTGAGAGATGATTGGCTCCGCCCTCTACAGGAAACACAAATGAGAAACAATTTAAATTCCTCTGACCCTCAGTTGTTTTGTGTTTCCAGACCCCCCAGGAGCACCAACACGTTTTTTGTTTTCTTAAGGTCTGGTAACTGTGGTTGGTGGACCCCACTTCTCTGGTTTCACCCAGGACTAGTTGTGGCCAAATCCTGTGTGATAGTCTGTACTGTACCAGAAGGGTTCCCAACTTCTAAGGGTTACATGCCTACCTGGTGATGTGAGTAGTGGCAACTCCCTTCCATTTCTTCCCCAGCTCTGCTGTGTGGAACTATGTTCTCCTCCTAGTGCTTCATTGCGGTGTACCAAGATGGCGTCGGAGGGCTTCCGGTGATGCGGCACCGGAAGTCACATGACTCACTTCCGGACGCCGTGTTTTTTCATAAGGAAGCATGGCGTAGAGACAGAGGACATGCTACAGGGGAATAGTCTGCTAAATGCCGTTCTGAGTACAGTTTTTTGCAGTACAGCAGCAGTCTTCTCTACGGCCGATCTCCGCTTGCTTCATGGAGCTTGAGGACAGGTCCGAGGATGGAGCATCCGCTCGTATTGAACCAGCAGTAGCATCCGGGTCCCATACTGCCCCCAAGGTAAGCCCTTGTCTATGGTTAGGTCTACAGCAAGGGACTTTTTGTATGGAACCTTTTTATTTATGGTCCTTGTTTCTGCTTTTTTCTAGGCCAAATCGGTGAAGAAGAAATGTGGGAACTGTAGGGCCAGGCTTTCTGATAGTTATAAAAAACTATTTTGTGAAGCTTGTATTCCACCCAAAGCTAGTTCAGAGTCTTCCTCTTTTAAAGAGTTAATGTCTTCTATGAAGGAGATAGTGGACTCCTTTCGGTCACTTAATGACAGGGTTACTAGTCTAGGGTCTTCCTCATCCAGACCCATAGCTCTAGAGCCTTCAGCCTCTGCTAGGTCCCTTCCCTTGTTGGTATCTGAGACCGTTAGTTCACACAATACTTCTGATCTGGAGGAAGGTGAGAATCCAGTTTCTTCATCTGATGAAGAGTCTGCATCAGAGGAGTATACAGGTAGCTCATCTAAATATCTTTTTCCAGTTGAGGATATTGACGAACTTACTAAAGGCAATATATCTCTGAGCAGATTGGGCTTGCTGTGGCATCTCAGTCTGTACAGGACAAAATATATAGGGGTCTACAGGTACGGAAATCAAAAGCCTTTCCGGTACACCAGTCACTTAGGGACATGATTCTGTCTGAGTGGAGAGAACCTGAAAAAGGTTCTTCCAGTCCAGAGGACACAAAAGGAGATTTCCTTTTTCAGTCTGAGTTTGAGGAGGTTTTCTTTAAGTGTCCTAGATTAGATGCCCCTATGTCACAGGTGTCCAAAAGGTCAGATCTTTCTTTTGAAGATTCTGGGGTCCTTAAAGATCAAATGGATAGAAAGGCCGACTCATTGCTACGTAAGGCCTGGGATGCTTCAGCTTTTTCGTTGGGTCTGGAGGTAGCATCCCCCTGTGTGGCTAGAAATTTTAGACGTATGAGTTTAGCGTCTGGATGACCTTCTTTCAAACGACACCCCCAAAGAAGAGATTACTGAGTCCCTCCCTCTCATTGCTAGGTCAGTTGCCTTCTTAGCTGATGCAGCAGCAGATTCAGTGACATCTGCAGCCAGAGCTTCTGCTCTCATTAATTCATGGCCGAAGTCATGGCTTTTTTTCGGCTTCAAAGTGTGTATCGATCATCCCATATCTAGACTATTTTTTTGGTTTTTTTTTTTTTTTTTTTTTTTTGCTCGGGACAGAGTCCCTTGTTCAAGATCTGCAATAGGTTTTGTGGACCTTTCAGAGATTGGGGTGGAGGGTCAACCAGCAGAAGTCTTGCCTGGTACCCTCCCAGGGCATACCCTTTTTGGGTCATCTAATAGACTCTGTTGTCCAAAAGATTTTTCTTCCAGAGGAGAAGATTTTGAAAATTCTTCTCTCTGTGCAGGCCTTCAAGTTGCTCCCTCAGACCTCCCTTTGGCGGATCATGCAGTTGCTGGGTTTGATGACTGCGGCCATTCCAGGGGTTCCTTGGGCCCAATTGCACTCCAGACCCCTTCAGGCTTTTCTTTTACTCCATTGGGATTGCAGGAAGGATTCTCTGGATCAGCTGGTAAAACTACCAGAAGGGAATTTTCTCACTCTCGCCTGTTGGGAGCAGCGAGAACACCTACAGGAAGGGAAGGATTGGGCACCTAATTCCCCGGTAAAAACTACCACAGACGCCTATGGGGTTGGGGTGCTCACTCGCAGGAATGGGAGGCCCAGGGAGCCTGGTTGCCAGAGGAGGCAGGCCGATCCTAAAATTTCAGAGAACTTAAAAAAAAAAATTTCAGAGAACTTCTAGCTGTGGGGAAAGCACTTGTGTCTCTGGAAGAGAGTGTTTATTCAAAAGACCTATTATTTTTTTTTTTTTTCAGACAATGCCACAATGGTGGCGTACCTGAACAAGCAAGGGGGCACTTGCTCAGTCGCTTCTGTCATTAACACAGCAGATTCTGTCCTGGGCGGAGATCAATGTCACTTCAGTAAGGGCAGTCCACATCAAGGGGTCAGAAAATGTGCTGGCGGACCATTTGAGCAGGGTGAGCATCAGTTCCAGCGATTGGGAGCTACATGAAGGCACATTCCAGGAGGTGGTGCTAAGATGGGGTCTTCCCACAGTGGATCTTTTTGCCTCCAGTCTCAACAGAAAACTACCGGCATTGTTCTCTCTGGAGAGTGTCAGAGTCCTTGGACGGATGCTCTCTCCTTCCCGTGGGATTTCACTCTGGCTTACGCCTTTCCTCCTTTTCCTCTCTTGCTCCTAGTGGTTCGGAAAATTATTCAGGACCGGGCAGAGGTGGTTCTGATTGCCCCCTGGTGGCCCAGGAGGAGTTGGTTCTCCTCTCTAAAGACCCTATCTGTGTATCCTCCTTGGCCCCTACCAGTTCATAAGGATCCATCAGGGACCGGTGTTTCATCTAAACCCTCAGACCTTCCATTTGACGGCCTAGAGGCTGAGCAGCGCATCCTACAGTTAAGGGGGTGTTCAAAGAAAGTTATCCAAATTATCCTGGACAGCCATAAGTTGGTCACAAGAAGAATCTATGGGTAGCTTTGGAAAACTTATTTTCCTGGCAAAGGAAATCCTGGTTTAGAATCTTTTTCCATTCCCTGTATTTTGGATTTTTACAGGGGGGAGTGGAGAAGGGCCTCTGTCAGCACCCTTAGTGTTCAAATTGCTGCCCTGTCTTTGTTTACAGAGAGAAGACTAGCGGAGGATCCTTTGGTTAGGAGGTTCCTTTCAGCCAGATCTAGACATGCTCCCAGGCTCATCAAACATGTTCCTCCCTGGAATCTGTCGTTAGTATTAAATGCACTAAAATGGCTCCTTTTGAGCCTTTGCATGAGGCTTCCCTGAGAATTATTTCTGTGAAGTTATCCTTCCTATTAGCTATTACGTCAGGGAGGAGGATTTCTGATCTAGAGTCTCTTTCCTGTAAAGACTCCTTCCTGAGGATTCTAGAGGACAGGATAGTGATTAGACCTGATCCTTTCTATTTACCCAAAGTTTCTTCCAACTTTCATAGGTCCCAGGAGATAGTCCTTCCTAGTTTCTGCACCTCTCCCAAGAATGCAGAAGAGGAGAGGTTTAGTCTTTTAGAAGTAAAAAGATGTCTTCTGCTTTATCAATAGAAGTCCAGTGGTTTTAGGAGTTCCTCCCAACTGTTGGTTTTGTTCAGTGGCCCCAAGAAAGGGTCCAAAGCGTCTAAAAGTTCTATTGCTAGATGGATTAGGGGAGCTATCTGTGAAGCATACAAAGTGTCAGTACGCACCTCTCCTTCTAGAATTGGGGCCCATTCGACGACACCCATGGCCACATTCATGGGCAGAAAGAGCGGGGGGGCTTCATTGGAAGAAATCTCTAAAGCTGCCGTCTGGTCCTCCTCTCATGCATTTGTCAAAGATTATAGAGTTCAGATGCTTTCCAGGCAGGACCTCTCCTTTGGTAGGAAAGTACTTCAGGCTGTCGTCCCTCCCTAAGGTATAGAATCTTGCTTATCCTCTCAAGTAGCTGTCCTGGGTAGGGTGGGAATATAGACGCTGTCCTGGAAGGTTCCTGGAAATACCGTTACCGATAAGTCTAACGGGGGTTTTCCTTGCAGACAAAAAAATGTGAATTGTTTTTTTTCTAAGCCTGAAGAGCATTGCACCTGCAGTCAGCAGAATGTGAGTGCAATTTCCAGCTTCTGCAAACTCTCAGGATAGCTGGCTGCTCAGCAGACAGTTATGAGAGCAGGAAGATCAATGAACTACCAGAGATATCGCCAGCACCCTCACAGCTTATTGAAAACTATAAGCTGTCAGCTGCAGTGGCTGATGGTACTTGTAGGCATTTATTTACAGGAAACTGTGAATGAACTACCTGGATGTGGGCAGAGCCCCACATGACCACACTCTTCGAATAGTGGCAGCAGGTGTGAAGAGAAGATCCCTGGCCTGCTGTCACGGGGGTCGAGCTGCAGATGTTGGAAGATGTTATACCCTGAAACCAGGTGGAACATGTTCCAAAAGTGAGCTTATCCTTAAAGATTGCTCTTCAGAGAGCATTTGACAGGTGAAGTGGTGGCGAGTATAGCCACCTCATTGCCTGCTCCCCTTGAACTCTGCATTAACATGCCAAAACCATGTGCATTGCATGAGGTTAAGGGGTACTTGCAGAGCAGTCTTTCACTTGAATGGGTCACTCATCTGCTGAAAGTGACAGGGTGTAATTCCTAATGTGGCATGTATACACTCCTGTCTGCTGCCACTGCAGATAAAGGGGGAGTAATTGGAGTGTTAAAACCGTGTGCTCAACTACGGGATTTTACTGCCCCGCAACCACTAATGTGAACAAGCCCTTAGAGTTGATTAATAGAAAATGTTTGTATCACAAAGGGGGAATTTCCTTTTTTTTAAACATGTAATGGTGTGTATACCATCTCTTGCAGGATGCTCCTGCTTGTGAAACAATTCCTCTCCTTGTGCTGTTTTCACAGCTTCTGGTTGTTGTCCTGAGCGGCTACCTTCCAGTGCTAGTTGTAAAGCGGAGTTCCGCCGAAAAAAAGTAAATTTAAAAGTCAGCAGTTACATATGCTGCAGCTGCTGACTTTTAATATTAGAACACTTACCTGCCCAGGGCACCCATAATATCCTCACCCAAAGTTGATCTGTCCCTCGGCTCCCGGGTGGAGGCGCCAGCATCTACGGTAAGGGAATCAGGAAGTGAAGCCTTGCGACTTCACAGCCTGATTCCGTATCTCACTGGTCCCTGCTGTCTTCTGGGACGTGTGTCTCCCAGAAAATGGGGGGGGGGGCGGGGGAGGAGCAGGGGCCAGACATGGTGTAGATTGCTGCAGATACTGCGGCAATCTATGCCTGGAAGTGGGAGCAAATACCTGGATTATACCAGGTATCTGCTCCCCCCCCCTCGCCCCTGAAAGGTGCCAAATGTGACACCAGAGGGGGTGAGGAATCCGAAAAGCAGAAGTTCCATTTTTGGGTGGGACTCCGCTTTAAGTGTTGTGCTGCTTGCCTACTACAAATCTCCTACAATGCAATTCTTGTGAATAGAAGATAGAGCTTGTTATTCATCTCCTCCTTTCACAGAATGCCTTGTGTTGTGGGGGTTGGGGCAAGCTTTTGAACCAGCAGGCTTTTAATGCAGAGATACACTTTTTTTTTTTTTTTTTTTTTCTGCGTTCTTTCCTGCTTGTTTGTGATGTAGCTCAGTGTGCAATTTTGGTATTTCGTCAAGATGGATGAATGCTCATGCATGCACAGGTGTGATGTAATCTCGTTCCAGCCAATCAAAATGGGCAAAGAATGGAATCTGGGAGACCAGCTGGTAAGGGAGTTTTGGCACACAGGATTGCTGAGGTGAAGGTGAGTATAGTTCTGCCTTCAGCATTAACTCCAAGTATGGAGTTAATGGGAGGGGGGAGGCTGGGTAAGTTGGAAATTAATGGCAGCAACAAGTCTCAAAAAAATTGTGACAGGGCCAAGTTTGCCACTGGGTAACATCCTCTTTTGCCAGCACTGTAAACATCTGGGAACTGAGGAGACTAAGTTGCTGGAGTTTTGGGAGAGAGATGATGTCCCATTTTTTTCCCAATATAAGAATCTACGTCTTTGTCGTATTTTACATTTCTAGATGCAGCAAATATTTTCAGTTGGTGAAAGGTCTGGACTGCAGCCATTTAAACACTTGGACTCTTTTACTACGAAGCCATACCGTTACCATAGATGCAGTATGTGGTTTAGCATTGTTCTGCTGAAATATGCAAGGCCTTCCCTGAATAAAGCCTTCTTTGGAAAATATATATTACAGCATTGATGGTGCCTTTCCACATGTGAAAACTACTCATTCTACATGCACCAATGCTACCCATACCATCAGAGATGCAGGCTTTTGAATTGAGCGCTGATAACAACTTTTAAGGTCCCTCTCCTCTTTAATTCAGAGGATGCAGCATCTATGGTTACCCACAATGTCAAATTTTGATTTGTCTGACCATGAAACAGTTTTCCACTTTGCAACAGACCATTTTGGCTTTGGGCCAGAGAAGATGGCGACGTTTCTTGATCATATTCAGATATGGTTTCTTTGCATTATAGAGCTTTACCTTGCAATTTTGGATGGCACCGCAAACCGTTTTCAGACAGTGATTTTTGGAATTATTCCTGAGCCCATGCAGTGATGTCCATCACAGAATCGTGCCATTTGTAAATTGTATTTATTTTTTATGCAGTGCCGTCTGAGGGCCTGATAATCAGACATCCAATAATGCATTATGGTCTTGTCCCTTGCGCACAGATTTATCCAGAGTCTCAATCTTTTGATAAGTACTGTAAATGATATATTTAAAGTTTTTGCAATTTTACGTTGAACATTCTGAAATTTGTTTGACAATAGACGCAGCTTTTCAGATTGGTGAACCTCTGCCTAGCTTTACATCTGACTCTCCAAGATGCTCTTTTTCTACTCAGTCATGTTGCTGACCTGTTGCCAATTAACCTATTTAGTTGCAAAATGTTCTTCCAGCTCTTCCTTGTTACTACCACTTACTTTGCCAGCTTTTTGTTGCCATGTTCCTACTTTTTTGAGACCTGTTGCTGCAATCAATTTCAATATATATTATATTTTATATTAGATTGAGCGTTTTGAGTTTTATAAAAAAAAAAAAAAAAAAAAAAAAAAAAGATATAGGTTTGATATTATCAAATCATTGCATTCTAATGTAGATTTTACACAGCATTCCATTTTTATATATTTATTTTTTTTGGAATTGCATTGTATAACTGCAAGGAAGGATGTGAGTAAAGGATGCTGGGGAAAAAAAAAATCGATTTGAATCTTGATTTGAGTTGAGAGGTCAAGTCGATTCAAATTCTCAGCAAATCGTGTGTGTTTTTTTTTTTTTTTTGTCTCCCACCAGGACCGGCGCTGACAGTGTGCCGGTCCTGAGGAGCTCCGGGCAGGAGTTTTTAGGCAGGCCATGGCTTCGCCTAAAAACTCCTGCCTGCAGCTCCCCAGGACCGTCTGTATTTAAAAAAAAAAAAATATATATATATATATATATATATATATATATATATATATATATATATATATATATATATATATATATATATATATATATATATATATATATATATAATATTTTTATAAATTTTTTTTTTTTTTTTAAGAAGAAACTCAGACTCGCCCAGCTCTAGCAGAGGTATGTGTTCACTGTCCAGCCACAGACCTAGCTGTATTTAAAGTAGAACTATGGGCAAAACTTTTATTTTTGGATAGCTTAAGGGAAAGTTATAACTCCTGATTTATAGAATATATATATATATAATTTTATTTTTTTACCACCTTGTGGGGGGGGGGGGGGGGGCAGGCGCCGGTAGTGAAGCCTTTTCAGCTCCACAGCTGGTCTCCCACTGCACATGCGTGAGTTGAGCTGCGCTTCTGGGACTGTGTGTGTGTGCGCCCCATAAGGCTGCTGGGGGGAGGCAGAGGGGTCGACCATGCTCATAGATTGCTGTGACCATCTGAGCTGAAATTATGAGCAGGTACCTGTCAAAACCAGGTACCCCCCCGCCATATATGCATTTCACCTGTGTATCTTTTTTTTTTTTTTTTTTTTTTAATTCTTCCCTATAGTTTGGCTTTAAATTTTAAATGTTTATACCAATTTAGTTATTGATTGATGTGTCCAGTTGTTTTGATGCAAATCACAGGAAGAATTGCATGAGGAGTTGCATAAACCCGCATTTGTCTGTATAAATGAAGCATTACTAAATCTCTAGGGATCTATTCGTCCGTGTATGTGTAAGCTTGAATAGTGTGTCAACATGCGCGCGCGCGCACACACAACGCATGATATATTTATGATACGTTGTAATTTGTTCTGAATGGCATCCCAGTACATATACAGTATAAGCTCCTAATGCCCAACAGACTGCCCTTGGGCCCAGCATGTGGTCCTCTGGTATTAACTTTGAGGCCCTTGAACCCCAGCAGCCAGTAGTTATTTTTAGTTCTTTCTGCCAAACAACTAATCGATTATTAAAATAGTTGACAACCATTTTCATAATTGATTAATCGGCCAGCCCATTTGTTGGCCTGCATGCAGAATGCATTATTCGTTTACATACCAGGAAATACAGTGCAGCATACATACAGCTCAGTACACCATCCATATGTCAGTAAGTGCCTCAGAACTTGTGAATGTGTGAGGAGCAATGCCTCATGGGACATGTAGTCCTGGGCAGGAAGTGAACTGGTTCTGAAGGCAGAAGTTTTTTTACCTTGCTATTGGGGACACTATACTTTGCAGCTTGCTATTGGGACGCTCTGAAGGCAGGAGGAGCCAGGAGCGTTGGTGGTGGACCCCAGAAGAGGAGGATCCCGGCTGCTCTGTGCAAAACCATTACACGGAGCAGGTAAGTATAACATGTTCGTTAATAAAAAACAAACAAACAAAAAAAAACACTTCGGTTTGACCCCACTAACAATTAGAAAATCGAATGGACGTTCTTAAAATGACTTTTTTCTTTTTTTTTTTTTTTTTTTTTTTTTTTATGGCCAGCATATAATATATTAGTTCTGTCTGAAAATCAGCAAAACAGCCTTTTATATTTTTTATTTTTTTTTTTTTCTCTTTAAATAAAAAAAAATTTGATCCTTGCCTAGGTATTTACTCTAAGACCAAAAATATTTGCTCTGCTTTCTACTAGCTAAGTGATTTTGTTTTTCTCTTTTTTTTTTTTTTTTTTCTTTTTCCCAGCTCTAGGGGATGCTTTCTTTTAAAGGGGCTGTAATGTTGGTGGTCCCTAATCTTGAAACGTGTCCTCAGTCTCTGGCAGTCTCCTGCTGCATGTATCCAGCCTGCAATCCCTACTGCAGTATGTCAAGTTTATGACCTAATGTAACGTCATAACGTTGCATACACTGAAAGTGATTCTAAAGGTAAATGTTTCTAACTTTAATGCATTCCCTGCATTAATGCTTACCTGATTCAATTGATCCAGCACACATCATCTTATCTCTTTCCCTCCCTGCTCTCGCATGCTTCACTAAAGGTAGTGGGGGGGGGGGGGGTATCATGGCCAAGCCGTTCTGTCTGTGGAGACACACAGTCCAACCTGGGAGTGTGCCTGCACTACACGCAGCTTGCTATGGGGCACAGACCTAAGCTGTTTGGACACCACTGGTGGGGGTACTCCAGAAGTGTTAAGGGACCGCTCTGTGCTATACAATTGCACAGAACAGATAAGTATAACCTGTTAATTTTAAAAGAAAAAATGTCTTTCCAACTGATTGAATATTATGACAAAGGCTGCGTTTGAAACCCCCAAAGATCAAGGTAGTTTACCAGTGCTGTTGTAATCAAACATACCTAATGTTCTATGTGGTGTTTTGTCATGGCTTGTTCAGGGCCAGTTTACAGTGAAAGGGCTGCTGCAATGCAGCCTTTGCCAATTCCTGAAAAAACTGTGCATGCATTAACATAACCCCAAAGAAATTGATAATTTAGAAAAAAATATAGGCTGATAATTCTAGTTCCTTTACTGTGCCTCTTTGGCTTCAGTACTTTGAGTTACTGATCTATAACAAGTATATAGACCAAGCAATCTTCACACTTTTCTACTCTCCTTTTGCTGCATGCTTGTTCTGGTTCTGGAAGTCAGGAGTGCTGAAGCCAGACATAGCCAAGCAACAAACCTTTTCAAAATGAGGCCAGAGATGATTGCCTTCCTTGTGAAAAGGAAGCTCATTTTTAATTCTAGTCACCTTTTTAATATGTATTGCTGTTCTACAGAAAGTGGATCTAAACTTAAAGTGGTTGTTTACCCACTGATATCAATTTACATAATCCTGCTGGTTCCCCAATGACAACTGCTTCTGTCTGTGTTTTTATGTAAAAAAAATGCCTCCTTTACCGGATTTCAGAGCAGTTGCCTGCGATCACGCTCTCTTCTCTTCTCTGCCTGGCTGACAGATGAAGTGGGCAGGGCCGAAATCCCCCCCCCCCTCCAGACAGAATCACGTGATGGGGAACCAGCAGGATATAAATTTGAAACAGTTATGAGAGCAGGAGGGGCAGGCACTGACATGGGGCAGACGGGCAAGGATTGGGTGGAGGAGGTCAAGGGAGCACAGAGGAGGAGAGAGCTGATGACGGAGGCACATAAACTGACCATGGTGTCTGGGCACAGCAGCCATGATGAACCGTGGTCAGTTTACAAAAAGGAGGGTAGAAACTGTCAGGATCAGCCAGGTATTTCAGGTGATAGAGGGGACCAGATGACACAGCACAAGCACTGTGCTGTTATACATGCTTTAAAGAAGCAGGATCTATCTTCTTCATTTATTTATATATTTTTTTTTTTTTTGGCAAACACTTTAACATTTGAAGATTTTCTGTCTTGTGGGCAACATCTGTGTCCTGTAGTAATGTATGGGCTGATAGACAGAAGCACAGCTCCCAGCAACTAAACATCAGCCAAATGCAGAAGTCTTGGATATCCATGTTCAGCCATAATTCTGCAAGAGAGTGAAGATTGAAGTCACTGCCTGCTGGAGAGCCCCTACTGCACTACAGGACACATTAGTGGGCTATGGACTGGTGGATGGAACCACAGTGCTGCTCATTGGGAACCAGGAATCTGACACCAGGAAGCATTGGCTACCTGCTTTGTCCATAGCTCAGAAAGAATGAAGTTGCTGCCTGCCAGAGAGGCAGTTATTGGGTTTTTATGATTAAAGTATTGTTATTAAAGTGGTTTTAAAGGTTGAAGGTTTTATATATATTTTTCCTTAATGCATTCTCTGCATTAAGTGCCACTTTCACCAAAACCAGAAAGCTGGTCCAGAGCAGTGCTGTGCAGGTGACATTGGAGAGGGTGCATATAGACAGGATATGGCTAAATTGAATGAGACTCAATTTAGCCATATCCTTTCTATAAGCACCCTCTCCAATGTCACCTGATAAGCCAAAAAAATGAGGTAAAAGTGTGTGTGTGTGTGTGTGTGTGTGTGTGTGTGTGGTGTGTGGTTTTTTTTTTTCTCTACTTCTAAACATGGCAACTCTTTGATACATAGAACTTTGGCAAACTAAGGGCTAGTTTACACTTGTGGTTAGAGGAAGGGGTAAATGCATGTGGCTGAACTGTTTTTTTTTTTTTTTTTTTGTCCTGCTCCCCTTTAAGCTGTAAAGGCAGTGCCCATGGGTGTACACATGCCACGGGTGCAATGCTTTGCTTCACTGCTACAGCAGGAATCTAAACTGTCGCATTTGGCAGGTACTACCACCCGCAGAATGTGACCTATTGACATAATTGGGGCTGCGCTTCAACTGCATGCAAAATATGCATTGGTAGTGTGGCTTTTTATCAGGTTAAACTAGGAGGTGAGAAGGTTATACAAATCACCTTTCAGAGGAGCGGCCTAGGGCTTGGTTCCCCAGGGCAAGCTTTTTAGCATTTGCGAAAGAATCTCCACTCATTCCTTTGGACTGTTTTTGCCAGTATTTTTTGTGTGTGTGTTTGTTTTTTTTTTTTTTTTTTTTTTTTTTTATTTGGCTACTTCTACATCTCACTTGACTAGAGAAAAAGAAATCTAAGGAGCACGTTGCTGGCTCTTAAGGGTTAGCTAACAAATGTTTTAAAATTTTATACATTCTGGGTATTAAAGAGGTTGTAAACCTCCCATTTTTAAGTTGTAAATATAGTTAAAGCGGTTGTAAACCCTCCCTAGTGACTTTTAACTATAGGTAAGCCTAGAATAAGGTATCGCCTTGATTGTTAGAGCGAGAGCAATAATTCTAGCCAAAGACCTCTAACTCAAAACCGGTAACCTGTGGAAATTTTTAAGTGTCAAAGTTTGTCACCATTCCACGAGCGGGTGCAATTTTCAAGCATGACATGTTGGGTATCAAGTTACTCGGCGTAAAATTATCTTTCACAATATAAAAAATTGGGTTAACTTTTTTTTTTTTTTTCTTTTTTTACTTTTATTTTTTTTTTTTTTTTTTGTCCCACCCAAAAATTGCGTTTTTGTAAGACCGCTGCACAAGCAAAAAAACAGATTTTTATTTTTTTTTTCAACTTGTAAACACTACAAAAAAAAAAAAAAATAGGCCTGGTGGTTAAGTCAGGTACTGATATTTGCTGAGAAGGCCCGGCTTGCAGATTGTGTTCCAGTTCTTCAGTAGCGTTTAGGTCATGCAGGCCATGTCCTCTACAATCGGCTGTCAACAAACATTTTAGCATATGTTTGGAAGTGCACACAGTTGTCTGTAATGTCTTCATATGCTGCACAATTATATCCTTTACAGAAAACTTCCCAACCTTAGGCCCCTTTCACACGATCGGACCGTTCGGGTCCGCCTGTCAGTTTTGATGGCGTACCTGAACGGGTGCTCCATGTTAGCCTATGGAGCGACGGATGTCATCGGAGACATGTCCGCTGACATCCGACCCGGTACTATCCGCTAAAAGCAGACGGATGGCCCTTCGTCCGGATCCGTCGCTATCGGATCGTGAGATCTGATAAAAATGGACATGCTGTCCGTTTACGTCCGATTACTCCACAGGCGCTCAGTGAGCAGAGATGGACCTGTCATCCGCCGGATCAGCGGAGATCAACAGATCTCCCGCTGAGCCGGCGGACCGAGGTGGGCTCTGTGGAAGCGGAGTCCGCCTCGTGTGAATGAGGTCTTATCCTTTTGGAGGCATGTTTATACTTTGGACTTCCAGCATCCGTATTTATCTATTAAAAACTTGTGAGAGAATGAAAAATTTAATTGCTGCAGGTGCCTGCACATCCTGCGATCCATTCAGATTGTGCTAAAGCTTGGCTGTCTCTACCTTCCCCATGCACATTCCCATTAGCAATGTTTTTTTTTTTTTCCTATCCCAGTGATGTATCAGTAGGAATATGTGGGGGATAGAGCTCAAATCGGCAAGCTAAAGTGTCCGGTCCCTAACCTGTGTGTGTGTGTGTGTGTGTATATGTATATGTATATATGTGTGTATGTATGTATGTATGTATATATATATTGTGTGTGTGTGTATATATGTATATGTATATATATATATATATATATATATATATATATATATATATATATATATATATATATATATATATGTGTGTATATGTATATAATTTTTTGCCCCTACTTTTCACCCATCTACAATTATAGGTTTGTTCACATTTATTGCAGAAAGCGCATTCCGCTGGGTTTGGCACACCATGACCTGCATTTTACTATCTGTCCCCTCATGAATTTATCTCTACTTAATAAAGTGCTTACAGTGGAGATCGTCATGTGACTGACTGGTCACATACCTTGGCTCTTCCAGCTTTTATTTTCACTTTCGTTTATTTGTATTGTGCTGCGCCAACTTCAGACTCCTGAAGCCTGCAGAGCACAATGTACCTTATTTCAAAGCACACCACTGTGCTTTTTTTTTTTTGCAGTGGTACAGCCGTAGTGCTTCTTTTTAAAGTAACTCCACTCTTGTTGAGAATAAAAAAAAACATTCCTCTCTGTGTGATCAATCTACATTGCAGAAATTTTATGAGTACCTTTTTTTTGTTTGTTTGTTTGTTTTTTTTTTGTTTTGTTTTGAGAAATGGCAGTTTGTGCTGAGTGAATCTGTATGGGAGTGGTTTTATAATTGTCAATTACTGCAGCTGCTGGGCTCTGAGGAAAGTGACTGACTGGGTCTGCATCCCCTTAAAAGTGATTTTCCTTTGGGAGTTTCTCACCAAAATCTTACCCGCATCTTAGGCCAGATTTCTGAGAAAATAAGTAAACCAATTGCACAAGCTGAAAATTACATTTCTGGGGGGCATTCTCTATACCATCTGTGTACAGAATGCCTCTAGGTAGCCATATTGCATTGCATTTTACAGTAAATTACAGTGCAGCTTGAAAAGGAAAGGGGGTGTTTTTTTTTTTTTTTTTTTTTATACCACTTCCCGCCCAAGGACATCTTATGACATCCTGTAATTCAGTGGGAATATCGGAATGATACCTGCAGCTATAGACATCATTCAGATATCCTTATTTGCAGCCAGCGATTCTGTGCACTATAAGACTGATCATAGTGGCGGTTCCGCCGCTTGATTGTTCTTACAGGTGACGGGAGGGGACATCCCCGCCACCATCCGGTGCTTGTCCGGGCTCTCCCGTGCCATCGGGGGACCCAGAGAAAGAATCGCCCGCTGCCGGATGATGAGCATAGAGATCTCTATCACCGGAGGCCTGGGCGCAACGTTATGACGTCACGTCCGGGCCGCGGTTGTAAACAAAGCCGCGATCGCGGCTGGTAAGCATGGGATTGTGGATTTTTTTTTTTTTTCCCCGATCTCATGCTTTCCAGCCTGGAGGAGATATGTGGGGTCTTATTGACCCCGCATCTCTCCATAAAGAGGACCTGTTGCAAATGATTCCTATTACAAGGGATGTTCCTATCTTTTGTAATAGGAATAAAAGTGATTAAAAAAATGTTGTAAAAGAAAGTACAAATAATAAAGTAAAATAAAATGCTCCTGTCCCCGGTAGCTCGTGTGCAGAAGCGAACGCACATGTTAGTCCCGCCCACCTATGTAAACGCTGTTCAAACCACACTTGTGAGGTATCACTGCGTGTGTTAGAGTGCGAGCAACAATTCTAGCACTAGACCTCCTATGTAACTTTAAATGTGTAACCTATAAAAAAATTTAAAGCATCGCCTATGGAGATTTTTAAGTATTGAAGTTTGGCGTCATTCCATGAGTGAGTGCAATTTTAAAGCGTGACATGTTGGGTATCTGTTTACTTGGCCTAACATCTTTCACATTCTATTAAAAAATTGGGCTAACTTTACGTGTGTGTGTGTGTGTGTGTGTGTGTGTGTGTGTTTTTTTTTGTTTACACCGAGCAAAATAAAAAGTTGCAATGACTGCCATATTATTCCCTAGGGTGTCTGATAGAGATATGTTTGGGGGTTCTGAGTAACTTTCTAGCAAAAAAATTATGATTTTTACATTTAGGAGAGGATTTCCATAACAGGCCCGGTATGGAAGTGGTTAAATACAATGACTTGAGTTGTAGTTGTTTATGCTATAAATTTATTTATTTTTTTCTGTCTAGCACGGTGCTCTCAACTGCAGCCTGGGGGCCAGCTGTGGCCTGTTGCTTGTTTTTTATCCGCTCCTTGAGGCACCATTTCGTTCACTGATACTAGCAATGGGGCATAATTCTCCTTTACTGACATTGAAGATGGGGCATTATCCCCCACCCACCTCGGGACCTTTTTCTACTTCAGTGGCCATAGTCTGCCTCCCCAAAAGTCTGAAGGACTGTAAACTTGCCCTTTTTGTTTAAGTAATTTGGAGACCTCCTGGTCTAGCGGATCGGATGGCAGTCAGGTGTAAACACAGGCGGTCCATTTACATCCTACTGCCCATAGAGGAAAGCGGCCTGTCTGTGTTATTTGGTGTGGACACAGACCAGCCACCCGCCTGCTCACTGGGGATCACAGACAGATCCCCTGCTGAGCAAGCGGCTTCCTGGAGGAGCCCGCCCAGTGATGAAGGGGTCTTGTATGGCTGTGACACTGCTACTTGGGTAACAAAAAAAGAATATATATATATATATATATATATATATATATATATATATATATATATATATATATATATAATATAATATAATATAATATAATATAATATAATATAATATAATATAATATAATATAATATATATATTATACACACTCACTCACTATATCCTTTTTTTTTTTTTTTTTTTTTTATTTCTTTTGAGACTGTTCTGGGTTTTTATTTGTGTTCTATAAAGTTGGTTGGCCAAGCAGTGTGGCCTTACTTGCACGTAGATACTGCACTTCTTCCTGCTGCCAAATAGTTGATCATGGAACCTGTCTGATATATTCTATTTACTATTGAAATTAATGTACATTTTCTGATTTATTTTTTTTTCTTTTATTTGTTTACAGGACACCAGATCATCGATGTCTTAATTGTAGACTTCTTGGAAAAGCTTGGAAAAACTGCTAAAGGAGGAGGGCGGGGCATTCAGCCCTGTCCTCCTCCTCTTAAAAATACTGTCCCTTGTGTCTTCGGACCCCCACCCTCAGAAATTGCATGTAGGTTTGTCATGAGTCCGTCCGGCTGCTCCCATGTGAACAGCTATAAAGTGGACAATTGGAAGCAAAATCTGCGTGCAATCTACCAGTGCTTTGTGTGGAGTGGGACACCAGAAACCCGGAAAAGAAAGGTAAGCTTTCTTAGGCAAACAGCGTTGATTTCATCTTCCCTCTGTAATTTATCAAACTGTATGCTAATAATTGTCACTTTAAGCTCTATTTATCGGGTCTGGCTAATTAGTCTTTGCTGCCCTGGACTGTCATACACTTTTTTTAGGATTGCTGTAGTAGGTTTATGTAGACTAAATTAACAGGGCAGCCCTTTCTTATAGTGCAAGGTTTTGAATTTGAGATTACCTATGGAAAGAATTGGTTCCCTTTCTTTATGGTAATCCTATTAAGATCCCTCTTCTTCTGTAAAAGGATTGACAAACAACCACATTCTGCCCCTCCCAAGTTTCAAGTGTTTGTTCTCCTTTGAAAAAATGGATGCAAAGAAGACTATAAAAAGTACTCCAGGAAACTTGCAATACATCTTAAAAAAATCATTAGTATCGATTTCAAGTTTATTGCTCAAAAAACCCTCAATTATTTGCTCCAGAAACCCCTGGGTTTCTTGACAATGTCTACTCAACACCTGTTAACTCCCTAAATGCAGCAGCACCATGCCAATATTGTGCAATGCATGTGACTGCAGGGAGGTTGTAGCGTGGCCCCATTCATCTGGGGGGGGGGGGGGGGGGATACTTGTTGCGACCACAGCATGTGTACAAACCTCTGCAGAGGGAGTATTTGGGGATGGTAAAAATGTGGCTGAACTTCATAGCTTTACAATTGCCCCCCCCCCCCCCCGTAGGGAAGCCCATTCATTCAGTGGACTGCCCTATCTGCAGAAACGCAGGGAAAGAAGTAGAGGTCGACCGATATGGGTTTTTCTTTGGCCGATGCCAAAGCCGATATTTAGAAATCTCGGTGGCCGATATATGATGCCGATTTTTTTTGGGCCGATATATTAGGCCGATTTTTTTCTTTTTTTTTTTTTTTTTTTCCCTTCATCTCATAAAATCTAACAGTTAGACCCCTTTTACACTGGGGCGATGCGCTGGCAGGATGTTAAAAAAAAGTCCTGCAAGCAGCATCTTTGGAGCGGTGTATACCACTCCTCCACCACTCCTGCCCATTGAAATGAATGCGCACCGCTGCCGAAGCGCCTGCAAAGCGTTTTGGCAGCAGCGCTTCAGGGGCGCATTTAATCCCTTCTTCGGCTGCTAGCTGGGTTATAAGCGCCCCGCTAGCAGCCAAATAGCGCCGCTAAAATGACGGTAAAGCGCCGCTAAAACTAACAGCGTTTTACCGTCAACGCCTGCCCGCTCCAGTGTGAAAGCAGCTTTCAGTAATAAGTGATACAGAAAATGTTTTATATTTAAACATTTATTAAACAAAACAAACCTCCAATCATTTTACTTGTATGTATAATTTAGATTAAAAAAAAATAACTATATCTTAAATATTTAATACACAAAAACAGGTAATCGAAAGTTTTGGACGAAAAAAAATGGGCTAACTTTACTGCTTTTTTTTTTTTTTTTAAATTTCATTACTGTATTTAAAAAAAAAAAAAAAAATGCGTTTGAAAGACCGCTGCGCAAATACTGTGTGACATAAAATATTGCAACAACCGCTATTTTATTCCCTAGGGTCTCTGCTAGAAAAAATATATATAATGTTTGGGGGTTCTAAGTGATTTTATAGCAGAAAATATAGGCTTTTTACTTGTAAGCAACAAGTGTCAGAAAAGATTTAGTCTTTAAATGGTTAAACTGAAAACTTCTCCATGGAGTTCAGTCTATTGATAAAAGAACCTGAAAGAGATACAATGTATCTTCTCATCAGACTTGGCAGGCTGCCCAGAGGAGGAGAGAAGAAAACTTCAGACAACTTGCATTGACTATTACAGAAGTCATTTGCAAGTCCCGCTGAAGGTATAATCGGCTTTTTTTATCAGCACAATCGGCCGATGCCGATTAAGTAAAAAGAGCCAAATATCTGCCGATATATCGGTCGACCTCTAGAAAGAAGTCCCTGATCCATCCCTTCTTTTTCTTCCTCCTCCATTTAGAATTGATGGTACTCCTGTGTGTTTGCTAAAGAACCGTGCATTTGTTTGGGTGTCCGGATTCCTTACACAGTGATAACCAAGCCTATGACTGCGGTGCCTTGAAAATACTTTTGAAAAAGGTTGAGAGACACTTTTTTCTTCACTTCCACAAGGGTTCTGGTATAGACTTTTGATCCCTGAAGAAATGTTAAAGTTTACTTTCTTCCAGTGTATTTGAGGGGTTGGGGGTGTAATGTTCGATAAGTGAGGGCTTTAAGTGGTTTATTTATTTATTTTTTCCTTAATGCATTCAGATAAAAAAACAAACAAACTGTGCAGCAGCCCCCATACTACTTACCTGGCCTCTCCCTATCCCGTGATGTTGCAGGAGTGTCTCGGCCGCCCGGGACTCCCCTCCTCATGCCTGAGACAACAGCGTGGCGCTGTTGGCTCCCGCTGCTATCAATCAGTACGTCAACGAGGAGAAAAAGGGAGCGGGGCTGGGCGGAGCAGACAAGTATAACATGGGGTTTTTTGTTTTTTAAAACGGAGCCTTTATCACTTTAATGTAAATCTGTGACCGCACTATGCACACACGTATTTACAGTTGTATGCAAATGTTTAGGAACCCCTGACAACTTCCATGGTTGTCATTTATAAAAAATGTGGGTGTTTGGATCAGCAATTTCATTTTGATCCATCATATAACTGAAGGACACAGTAATATTTCAGTAGTGAAATGAGGTTTATTGGATTAACAGAAAATGCGCAATCTCATCTTGGCTCATCTTTGGCGTGTTTGCTCCCGAACCGCCCTGTCTGCGTTTATTGACAGACAGCTTGGCCCTGCCCCCACATCAAATTATCACAGGATTTGTCTGACAGCAGGAGCCAATGCTGCTATCAGTTTGCCCAGACAAGAGAGAGCCAGGAGAGCTTCTACTCTCATGCACAGCGCTGGATCGGGAATGGGCTCAGGTAGGGCACAAAGTTCAATCTCCTGTGCTGTGCAGTAGGCCTCTATACAGTCATAAACTCTTTGCTCTAGATAAGGCAATGCACTCCTCGCTGCCCTCCGCAGACTGGGGAGTCCAAAGCACTGGAACATGAAAAAAGACAGAAGGCATGTAGGCCTAGCTCATTATCCCCAAACAAAGTTTTTATTAATGTAAAATATTCACAAAATTAGGCTTGGCTAAATTTTTCTGAGGAAGATTAACTCCTCAAAACGTGTTAGCCTATTCCTCTATGGGATAGCCCCGTGAGATGTGGATAGTTCTATGGACCCATGTGGAAGATTATTATATACTTTTATCCAAGCCTAATTTTGTGAGTAATTTACCTACTCTTTTACATTTAATAAACCCTTTGTTTGGGGATTATGCGCTAGGCCTACGCGTTTTTGTCTTTTTCATGTTCGGGTATATGGAGGGGGGCAGGGGGAGATTCTGTTTAAGGTGTGTGTTTCATTATTTTCTTCTTTTTTTTTTTTTTTTTTTCTTTTTCATTGTGGATGCAAACGCTCTCATATATATACCCAGTGAACAGCCTCAGATGATGCACAGAGATGAAACAAATCTCCTCCTTCCATAATTGTGTTAGAGCGTTTCTTTTCCTGTTCAGCCCTGGGAGTGGATTATTGGCATACAGCTGATTGGAGAAAAGATTCTCACCCCCACTCCACATTGGCGAAGGAAGTAATGTGCAGAGCTCTGCTGTGAATTGAGCAGCACCCTGCTAATCTATTTATTTATAGCAACCTCTCACTAATTTTAGGCTGCTTTTATCTCCTGTGCCGGATAAATTGTTAGAAGTAATCATGCTGATAACAGCTACGGGACAGAAGAAACACGGGCCTCAGTGCTTTGGAGAGAGATGAGAAAACACTACAGATATGTGCCCAGCTCAAATATCACGAGTTGGGTTTACATCCACTTGAAGGTAAACTTTTAGGCTTTGGAACCACTTTAAAGCTTGAGTTCTTGCTGCTATTTTAAAGCGACTCGGTCACCTCCGGTCTTTTAAACCTCTTCTGCTGTCAGCAGTCAGTTTTATTTTTGGTTGTAAAAGCTCCATTTGATTATCTTCAATCCTTGCTGGATAAATTGACCCTGAGGAGTCAGAGGGAATTGCCATCTGTCAGGTTTGGAGAGATCACTTTGTCTTTTGATGGGGTGCTTGTCAAATTAAAGATGATATAGCCTTTGCTAGAACTGCTACCAGTCTAAAGTCCCTGGCAGGTCATAGGTCCACAAACGTTTCCGTTCACATGCCGTTTCTAGACGTTTTGTTCACTGACTTGAAGCTCATGATAAACTGTTTACACCTCCCAAAAGTTTTCAGTCCAATACCTGTCTGAGGAGCCCTTTATTTAAAGTGGAGTTCCATCCAAATTTGAAACTTCCACCATAAGCACTCCTCGCCCCCTTACATGCCACATTTGACAATTTCTTTGGAGGGGGAGTGGGTACCTACTTTTGACAGGTGCTTCAGTCACATGACCACCTGGGCGTCGACTTCTCTCCCCCTCCCTCTTTACAATATTCTGGGACAAGTCACAGGTTCTAAAAGATTGCCTAGCCACTAAGAGTGCAAGTGCGTGCCCGGCTGTGAAGCCGCAAGCTGTCACAGCCGGGAGCCCAAAGTTGCAATGACATCAGAGGGGGAGAGGAGCGAGGCTTTAAACGCCCTCATTGCTGGACCGTGGGACAGGTGGGTGTCAAGTCAGCAGCTACATATATATAATTTTTTTTTTTTTTTTTTTTTTTTTTGTAGTTGCTGACTTTTAATAAACTGAAAAACAAGTGGAACTCTGCTTTAAGAATGGGCTGTTCTATGGTAGATCCATCAGTGTCTCCTCTTACTAAGGCTCTGAAGATCCCTGTAGAGAATGTGTCAGTATTTCTTTGAATCAAGTTAGTTTAAATGCACACAGTATTTAGAGCAGACGATAGTCATACAATCCAACAAATGAACAGATGTGTCAGTGATGCATATTGTACAGAATAATAACATGCTTTGTCTGTGGTGTCACTTATACCTTTTTATAAACAGAAGTGAGCTGACAATGTTTAGTTCAATCTCATTTTATTGAAAATATATCATTTCGACAGATATGTATATAAACTTAAAAGAATTATGCTGACCATGCGAGAGATGGTAATAACAGTTCCACCTGCATCATGTAGGTCTTGTTTTCTTTCTCGGACATCACGGGACACAGAGCCACAGTAATAACTGATGGGTTATGTAGGTACCACTAGGTATTGGACACTGGTCACACCCTAATCAGGAAGTATAATCCCTCCCTTTCCAGGGATACCTCAGTTTTTACGCCAGTGTCCTTATGTGTTGGACGTGTAAAGATGTCCTGTGCTGAAGCTCCAAAGGGAATATCCTGATATCCTATACTGGGGCAAGCCAGGCGAACCGGATCCATTCAAAGTGTCCTTTCATGGCCGAATTGATGGTACCTGGGCCTCGTGTCTGAAGAAACGAGGTTTTACCTGTAACGCTTCTCTTTTTTTAGAGAGCTGGACCCCGCAGATCAGAAAATTGGCTTTAAACCTTCTAATTTCTGGCTGGGTGCTTTACAGGGCCAGAACTGCAGGATCCCCCTATTTGTAGGGGGCCCCAGTCTCTGATGGTTTTTGAAACGGAGCCCACCATGAGAGGTGAAGATTGGGTCTGTGTATACAGAACCCTGCGGCTGGATAAGGTAAGAGGAGATTCCACAGAATATTTGAATTCTAGTAGGTTTTTCTCCTTTAAGGTAAATGCATGCTATTGCTATTGTGACCACCGGGGGCTGCCAAGAGCACATACCTTCTCATGCTGATTTCTGTCAGCAGGCTCTAACGACCGGCTCCAGGTAGGATGGGTGGGGGGTTTTCTCATCTGGGATTTTCCCCCCAGGCTAGGGGGAGGCTACAGGTGTGCTGTAAGGCGGTTTTACACCGCACTGTCATCGCCGCTGCTGCCGCCACCGCCAGGCCGCCATTGAAATGCAGGCCCCATCACTGCTGGCCTCCTTCTTCCTCCACCCCCAGCCTTCCTCCATGCTTGTCCCGGAAGGGTCGGCTCGCGTGGGAAGCGCTCGTTTTTCAAAAACGAGGGGGCGGGGCGTCAGCTCAGCGTGCTCAGACGCCCACAGTGCCAGAAAGCATGGCTATTTAAAGCACACTGTACAGGTGCTCTGAGCCTTGGAGGGGCACAGAGCTGGCAGTCGCATGTAAGGTGGGGCAGGCATTCTCCTAGGCTGCATTTACTAAAGTAACACCAGACTGGGCATTTGGTAGCAGGGCTTTGCCGGACTACATCGCTCAGCAGTCAGTGTTTATTTTTTGGATACCTCACACCTTGTTGCTTTGCACTATGGGAGATTCAAGTAACCCCAGAACCAGAGACACTAGGGGATCTCGGTCAGGTTCTGAGGACCCCTTGTCTGCTACAAAACCCCCCCCCCCCCCCGAGGGGCCAGGGATGGCTAGCCAGGGAGAGCCGTTGGGGTCAGGGGCGGTACCTGCTTCTGGAACTTCAGCCCCTGTATACATTACACAAGAGGTTTTTTCCTCAACTATTACTGGGTTAGAGCAAAGATTATTGGCCGTGATTACATCTTCACTCAGTGGAAGAAAACGTACTAGGCCTTCCTCTGTTTCCCAACCCTCATACAGAGGAGTTCTGGGATAAAGGAGATGAATCCCTTTCAGAGGATCAGGATGGGACAGATGGTTCCTCTTCAGAGGAATCGGGTGGAGAGGGACCCTCTTCGACTTCCCAAGAGGAGAAAGTCTTAGTACAGATCCTTACTGGATTGGTCCGCTCCACATTTAAGTTGCCCGTACCTGAATCTGTCAAGGAATCCTCTTCTTCTTTGGGGTCGCTGAAACCTTCTCAAACAGCGCATGCTTTTCCTGTTCATAATTTACTTGAAAAGCTCCTTTTGGGATCACCCAGATAAGCGTTTTCTTCCGCCAAAAAAGTTTTCTACACTTTATCCTATGGAAGAAAAATATATTAAGATGTGGGGAATGCCGGCCATTGATGCAGCCATTTCCTCCATAAATAATAGCCTGACTTGTCCTGTAGACAACGCTCAGATGCTCAGGGATCCTGTGGATAAAAAGATGGAATCCTTATTGAAGGATGTTTTTTCCTTAGCAGGATCAGTGGCCTAACCTGCTATAGCAGCTATTGGAGTCTGTCAATACTTAAGAGACAATGTTAAGCAGGTCATCAAAGTGCTATCTGAACAGCAGGCCCAGAGGTTGGCTAACCTTCCAGCGGCCTTATGTTGTTGACGCCATCAGAGATTCTATCATGCAAACCTCTTGTCTTTCACTTGGGTTGGTGCATATGTGTAGAATCTAATGGTTGAAAAATTGGTCAGCCGAGGCACCATGTAAGAAGCTCCTGGCTGGGTTTCCTTTTTCATGGTGCAAGGTTGTTTGGAGAAGACTTGGATAACTATATCAAGAAAATCTCTTGTGGGAAAAGAACTCTTACCTGTTAAGAGTAAGCGTCCCTCTTTCAAACGGACTCTTTCCCCAGTGCCAGGGGCATCAGCCTCCAGGCAGTCACGACGGCCTCCTCCGTCTGGGGCAAGAAACAAGAGTCAACCCCAGGGACAAAAGAAGTCCTGGGGGAAGAAGTCTACTAGACAAGACACTAAGGCCTCTTCATAAAGGGGCACCCCCGCTCGCTTGAGTGGGGGGGGAAGACTGCTGCAGTTCTCAAAGCTCTGGCAGGATGACTTCCAGGACAGATGGGTAATCTCCACGGTAACCTTAGGATGCAAGCTGGAGTTCCAAGAATTTCCCTCTCCTCCTTTCCTCAGATCAAGTGTTCCTAGAGAAGAAGCAGTTGCTCCTTCTAGCGTTAGAGCGACTTTTGTCGCAAGAGGTCATTATGGTGGTTCCCACAAAGGATCAAGGATTGGGCTTCTATTCCAACCTCTTTACGGTCCAAAAACCAAATGGGGCTGTCAGACCCATTCTGGATTTAAGAGATCTGAATCGATTCCTAAGGATTCAGTCCTTCTGCATGGAATCAATTCGGACAGTAGTCTCCATCCTGCAGGGAGGAGAATTTTTGGCATCGATAGACATCAGAGATGCATACCTACATGTGCCCATTTTTCCTGCTCATCAGAAGTTTCTGCGCTTCGAGATAGGAGGGCGCCATTTCCAGTTTGTGGCTCTGCCCTTCGGAATAGCCAATGCACCTGGAGTGTTCACATAGATCTTGGCTCCTCCTCTGGCCCGGTTAAGGGCTCAGGGTATAACTGTCATAGCATACCTAGACGACCTGCTCTTGATAGACCAGTCGGTAGCCTCCTTGAACGGGAACTTGAGGACCACGGTCAAGTATCTGGAACATCTAGGTTGGATCCTCAACCTAAAAAAGTCTTGCCTAAAACCAGTAAGAAGACTGGAGTATTTAGGTCTGATCATAGATACAAGCCAGGAGAAAGTATTTCTTCCTCAGGCAAAGATTACTGCTTTAAAGGAACTGATTCTGACAGTCAAGACCAAGAAGGGTCCTTCTGTCCGCCTTTGTATGAGGCTGCTAGGAAAGATGGTGGCTTCATTCGAAGCAGTTCCCTATGATCAGTTTCATTCAAGACTGCTGCAACACAGTATTCTGTCGGCCTGGAACAAGAAGGTTCAGGCATTAGACTTCCCGATGCACCTGTCTCATGCAGTGCGTCAGAGCCTCAATTGGTGGCTAATACTCGAAAACCTGCAGAAGGGGAAATCCTTTCTACCGGTTACTTGGACGATGGTAACAACAGATGCCAGTCTGTCAGGTTGAGGAGCAGTTCTGGAACAGTCTGCGATCCAGAGGCTATGGTCCAAGACCGAGAGGACCTTACCCATCAACATTCTGGAGATCCGGGCAGTATATCTAGCTCTAAAGGCCTGGACTATCGGGCTACAGGGTTGCCCGGTCAGGATTCAGTCTGACAATGCCACAGCAGTGGCTTATGTCAATCATCAGGGAGGCACCCGCAGCCAAGCTGCTCAAAAAGAGGTAAACCAGATCTTAGTCTGGGCAGAGATGCATGTGCCATGCATATCGGCAGTTTTCATTCCAGGGATAGAGAACTGGCAGGCGTACTATCTAAGTCGCCAGCAGTTACTCCCAGGGGAATGGTCTCTGCATCCTGACGTCTTTTGGGCCATATGCCAAAGATGGGGGGTTCCAGATGTAGATCTCTTTGCATCCCAATTTAACAAGAAGATAGACAGATTTGTGGCAAGGACAAGGGATCCTCTTGCATGCGGGACGGATGCGTTGGTGATTCCGTGGCATCGGTTCTCACCGATTTATGCATTCCCGCCTATTCTGCTACTGCCACGACTCCTTTGCAGGATCAGGCAAGAAAGGAGGCCAGTACTTCTGGTGGCCCCCCGCTTGGCCCAGAAGGACTTGGTATGCAGAAATAGTAAGGATGACGGTGGGTTCCCCGTGGACCCTACCGGTACGCCCAGACCTATTATCTCAAGGTCCAGTGTTCCATCCTGCCTTACAAACGCTAAATTTAACGGTTTGGCTATTGAAACCCACGTTCTGAAGAGTTGTGGGCTTTCAGGTTCTGTGATGTCTACCTTGATCAATGCAAGGAAGCCAGCTTCCAGAATGAGTTATCATAGTCTGGAAAGCTTATGTATCCTGGTGTGAATCCAGGGGTTGGCATCCCAGAAAATATGTCATAGGTAGAATTCTTGATTTTCTACAATTAGGATTAGAGATGAAGCTGGCCTTGCGTACTATCAAGGGCCAGGTCTCGGCCTTATCAGTATTGTTTTAACGGCCACTTGCTTCACATTCTTTGGTCCGAAACTTTATGCAGGGGGTGATGCGTCTTAATCCTCAGGTTAAGGCGCCCCTAAGCCCCTGGGACTTGAACTTGGTTCTATTAGTGTTACAGAAACAGCCTGTTGAACCAATACGTCAGATTCCTTTGGTCTTGCTGACGAGGAAACTAATTTTTCTGGTAGCCATCTCTTCTGCTAGAAGAGTAGCAGAATTAGCAGCTCTTTCCTGTAAAGAGCCTTACTTGATTATACACAAGGATAGAGTGGTATTGTGCCCTCATCCTAGTTTTTTTTTTTTTTTTTTTTTTTTTTTTTTTACCGAAGGTGGTTTCAGATTTTCATCTAAACCAAGACATTGTTCTGCCTTCCTTTTTTTCCAGATCCCTGTTCTTCGGAAGAAAGGTCACTACATTCTCTGGATGTAGTAAGAGCAGTCAAGACCTATCTGGAAGCAACTGCGTCAAAAGCTACCATTTCTAAATGGATTCAACAATTGATTATTCAAGCTTACGGTTTGAAACAGAGGATTCCTCAGTTTCAGATCGGGGCACATTCCACAAGGGCTATTAGTGCTTCTTGGGCTGTGCATCACCAGGCCTCTATGGCTCAGATCTGCAAGGCCGCAACCTGGTCTTCAGTTCATACATTCACCAGATTTTATCAGGTGGATGTGAGAAGGCATGAGGATATCACCTTTGGGCTTAGTGTGCTGCAGACAGCGGTACAGGATCCTCAGGTCTGTTTGCACCCTACTTGGTTGTGATTTCCCTCCCCCCTTAGTTGCCATTGCTTTGGGACATCCCATCAGTTATTACTGTGGCTCTGTGTCCTGTGATGTCCGAGAAAGAAAATAGGATTTTTTATAACGGCTTACCTGTAAAATCCTTTTCTTTCGATGGACATCACGGGACACAGAGGTCCCGCCCCTCTTCTAATATACTTCTATTGCTTTGCTACAAAACTGAGGTATCCCTGGAAGGGGAGGGATTATATAGGGGGTTGAACTTCCTGATTAGGTTGTGACCAGTGTCCAATACCTAGTGGTACCTACATAACCCATCAGTTATTACTTTGGCTCTGTGTCCTATGATGTCCATCGAAAGAAAAGGATTTTACAGGTAAGCTGTTATAAAAAAATAGGATTTTTTTTATTGGTATTTAAGCATATTGCCTATAGAAACAGAAAACGGTGTATACTAAAATATATCCTATAGATATCCAACATTCTCTTCCTGAGTGAAATCAGGATGATTATGAAGTGCGATAAGAACACATAAAGTAGGAGATAATTGAGTCTTAAGAAAAAGTAATTATTGGTAGGATCGCAACTCAGTCCAAAAATTAGCGGAGCAATGCACGTAGATGTAGACTAGAAATGAAGAATGACTAAGTAGCCAGGTAAGAGAAAAAGGGGAGGAGACACTCCATCACAGCTATTGGGGCGGATGTAGGTGTTTTGCCCACAGCACAAACTCTGTGGAATAACGAAACATGGACCAGGAGGTCTACGTGAGGGAAAACTGTTCCTCTTTGTCATTTTCCTGGGCCAACAGACGTTCCAAGTCTTGTATGCGGTCTACTTCAATAGCCCATTCCCCAAATAACAAATTTGTCGCTCTCCAGTAATGGGGAAATACTATCTGTGCTACAACAAGGAAGTGACTTTTTTTTAATTTTTTTTATTGATTTTAGAGGGCCAGGAATCATGGAAAGAAGGGCTTTCTCTGAGGGTTGGAGAGATGTCGCCATAAGCCTGCAGTACAGATCAAAAACCTTGTGCTAAAATTTTTGACAGGAGCAGTCGCACCATATGTGAAGCAAGGTACCCCTAGACCCCAAACATCTCTAGAAAGCATCTGAGAGGGAGAGGTTGAAGCGTCTATTTGCAGGGCATCTGTACCATCTCGTAACTAATTTAAACCCTTTCCCTTGAGTTGGGGTTGCTACAGAAAGCTTGTGCATCAAAATGAAGCATTTTTGCCAATGAACACCTGAAATAGAATATTGTAACTCTGATTCCCAAGTCCATGTGTATGATGGGAGGTCAGGAGAACAGATTGAGTAGCGGAGAGTAAAGCTGGGAGACCACATGGGTCCAGGGATCAGTCTGTAGAAGCAGGTCGTCAAATGCCGACTGTTCAGATAGGGTATCGGGCAATGAAGGAAGACTGTGACTGTACAATAAGACTTGTCTTCTTTGAAGCCAGTGTGTTGGGGATTGGGCAAGCTAACGGGAAGAAGAATCTCATCAGGGAGGGGTCTGCACGGAGGACTTGGGCAATTCTTCTGCATTCGTCCCTACGCCATGGTCCAAATTCCGACCTACTCACGGCAGGCGGGAATGCAGGAGACCCAAAGAAAAGGGAGTCATGGGTCCCAATTGCTTGGACACTGTTCCAGGCTGAATTATCCGATCCCAAATTTGAATCGTTTGATGGGTAAGGTCTGCTACAAGAGACAGATTCCCACAACTTGCCGCAGGGGTCCACGGTAAAGCACAGAACTGGGTTTAAATGGTTTTCTAGTTGGACCCACGTTTTGGACTTGGTATGGTGAAACCATTCCACAATGCGTATTAGCACAGCTGCCTTGTGATACAGGGAAGTATCCAAAGCTCTGGCTGCCCCCTCCGTTTTCAGAAGAGAGAGGGTTTCGTACTTTATCCTGGGGCGAGTCGCACCCCACATAAAACTGGAGAACGGCTGACGAACCCTACCCAACCAGGAAAGCCGTGTGGTTGCATAGGGGGATGAATCTACCTGAGTTTTAAGAAGAGTAGAATTGACAGAGAAAAGCCAGGATGCTTCTGTTGGGTTGATGGTTCCTAAACATCGTATAGTCTGGCACCCTGCCTTGAAAGGAAAGGCGGTCGAAAGGTGTTCGCCCCTGACAGTGAGATATTGAGAATTTTTGACGTGCTGTGGTATACTTTAAAGTTGCTCATTCCCCCGAATGCCTTTAAACTCGCGTAGAATTGAGGGCACGCATACGTGGGGTTTGTTAAACATTAGCAGGTTGTCTGCAAAAAGGGCGAGTTTAGTATGAATAAGGCCTTCCGTAATAGTGCCGTTATGGAGGGCGACAGCCAAGTGTTCCATGGTTGGGATGTACAGGAGAAGGGGATAAAGGACAACCCTGTCTTGTCCTGTTATGGTTGTGGAATGCGGGGGATAATGAACCGTTTATGTGAATTCTGGCAGACGGTGAGAAATAGAGGGACATAATCTTGGATAACATTTGGGGACCCAGTCCTATCTGTTGCAGAGACGGTCTAAAATTGCCAGTCGACCCGGTCGATTGTCTCCTGATGGTTGATGCTGAGAAAGCAGAGGGGGATATCATGTGTGGGCATAGTCAGCTAGAAGGGTTTTCTGGGTATTATCCTGGGTTTCACATACACTCACAAATCTAACTTGGTCCAAATGTATCAGATTGGGCAATAGGGGCTGCAATCTGTTAGCCAACTCCTTGGCAAACACTTTATCGCCCTATGTCCCTGATTGTAGTTGATCTTAATTTGCAGAAAGAGTGGGGTCTTTGTCGGGATGAGGGAAATGTGTACCTCCAGTGTTTGCGGTGAGAATGCTGACCCTTTTGACACAGGGAGTTAAACACTTTAACAAAAGGAGGGGAGCAAAGTGTTTGTAGAATTTAGGGATGAAGCCATCTGGACCTGGGCTCTTAACCGATGGGGAGGCCGCTATGGCGACCTCATCCACAGTAATGAGCGCTTTCAAATCTCTAACATCATCCTTTAGTCAATGTGGGTAATGCTGTTCTCGCAATATAAGATGCCTAATGCCCCATACACACGATCAGAAATTCTGGCAGAAAAAGTCGGATGTGAGCTTTTAGTCAGAAATTCCGACCGTGTGTGTGCACCATTGGACTTTTGCTGACAGAATTCCAGCCAGCAAAGGATTGAGAGCAGGTTCTTTATTTTTCGGTAGGAAAAAGTTCCTATCCGAAAATGCGTTTGTATGCAATTCGGACGCGTAAAAAATCACGCATGCTCGGAAGCATTGAACTTCATTTTCTCGGCTCGTTGTAGTGTTGTATGTCACTGCGATCTTGACGGTCGAAAGCTCAGAACTTGTGTGACCGTGTGTATGTGCAAGGTAAGCTTGAGCCGAATTCCGTCAGAAATCCATCCAAGTATTTTCTGACGGAATTTCTGATCGTGTGTACGCGGCATTACTCTCCTCTGTCTCTGAGGGGAAGCTAGAGCTACTAGTAATCGAGATTGCATAACGATTGATAGAAATCCGTAAGCGTCTGCGCTATGTGGATGGTGTGGAGACAGAGTACCCAACTTGTCACAGATATGGGAAATGTCAGTGGTTTTTGGATGTAGGGTGCGAACCAATGATCTACCGCATTTGTCATGGAATTTTATACTGATGCAAAGCAAGCTTTATCTGCATACAAATGTGCAGATGCCTCGTACAGGTCCCCAAGTTGTGACCGGGCTAAAGAGACCTCAGTGAGGGTTTCCACAGTAGGAGAGTGCTTGTGTTCAGCCTCTAAAGTCTAAGGGTCCTACACCAGGTGTTGGTTTCCAGTGTGGTTAGCATGAAGTAGGATAGAACTGGCTCGGTACAAGAAAGTTAAACCTGCAAGACCTGGAGTGCCCAGCCAGTTTGCCAGACATTTTAAAATGAACACAAATTTCCTAGGAGTTATTGTGTTGGCAAGTTAGTTTTACATGTATTAATGTGGCGTTCACCTGCTCAGTCCACTTGTCTGTTGGATGTATGAGGCGATTAACAAAATTGGGCTATTTAATTTACGGGCAATTTCCAGCAGCCTCGTTATTGCTATGTGATTTGGAGGTTTAAATGGTTATTTTTCTTGCCAAGAGGCACACCACTGGATCCTGAGTAATCTTAAAGAGCAATGATATACTAGTAATATCTTTCCTATATCTGAATAATTTTGGACCTTTTTCAGAACGTGTATTAAATCGCCTACATTGTATTTGGGGCATAAGGGGCAATCCCTCTTGCCCCAACTCAACAGTTGAGCCAGGGTCCCGTAAGCTTTGTGCAAAGAAAATAACTGAGTTTATGTGAAGAGGACAGAAAGATGAGTGGTACAGAGGTCAAAATCTCCTTCCCTATGTCTGAGTGAAATCCTTGTAATTTTAGCTAATTCAACATAGTTGGGGTTGTGCCATAATGCGGTGGATTTCATGTAACCATCAACCCATATACTAGTCTTTAAATCGCACCAGAGTGATGTTGGTAAAGACACTGTAGGGCAACATGTTGAGATGTGTGGAAAGCCCAATTCCAAGTGTGAGAGTGCTGCAAAATTTGCATCTGGGAGTAGCAACCGACAGATGGGATCTAACTTTGTCTACTAAGTCCCACCCAGTGAGATGTTGAAGTTGCACAGCTATAAAATAGTATATCACAGAAGTCTCCAAACTTTGGCCCTCCAGGTGCTCAGGAACTAAAATTCCCATCATGCCTAGTCATGTCTGTAAATGTCAGAGTTTTACAATGCCTCATGGGAAGTGTAGTTCTGCAACAGCTGGAGGGCCGTAGTTTGGAGATCCCTGGTATCATATGGGGCTGCCAGACCCCCTTGGCCTTTGCCATTCTGTAGAGTAGTGAGTTTAATTCTAGCTGAACGCTTCTTCGAAATGAGATCTCTAAAGTGTGTACTGGACAGCCACTTACGAGGCATCCACAAGGGCAAAATTGTGGCATATACAGAGCAGTTTTGAGGCCCATATCATCTTGCGTTTTACCCTTCCCAATACTGATAAGGGCAGTTTACACCAGCTAGTACATTTCTGTTTGAATTAAAGCAGAATGTGGGAGGTTCACACTCCCTAAAACCTTGTTTTCACTGGTAAGCTCTGCATCACAATCTGCCATGGGTGTGATGCTGTTCTCAGACCTTAATTGAAATGTACAAAGTCTGTCTTGTTCTGTCATTTCTTTTTCGTTCTTAGGCACAGAAAAGACTGTTTTTTTTTTTTGTTTTTTTTTTAAACTACTTTAAAGGGTTTTCTTTAAGTTTTTTTTTTTTTTTTTTATCCCTAAATTAATTTTTTGCTATTAAGTGATTTTTTTTTATTTTTTTATTTTTTTTTTTTTTTTTTTTTTTCTTGCAATACTTTCTGGGAGAAGAACATTTCTGAAGAAAATTCTAAATCCCCCTTGTAATATCTTTTCCCTTTTTGACACTGGAAAAGCGCGTATGTATGTGGTTTTTTTATTTTTTTTTTTTTATTTTGCCCTTTAAAAAAAAAAAATGTACGAAGTCCATGGCGGTGAATCCAGCTTTACCCACACTAATCATTTGTGCAATGGTTAGATTTCATGCCGACAACCCTGCACTAATGTGTAGATCAGGGATCCTCAAACTACTGCCCTCCAGCTGTTGCAGAACTACACATCCCATGAGGCATTGTAAAACTCTGACATTCACAGACATGACTAGGCATGATGGGAGTTGTAGTTCCTGAACTGGAGGGCCATAGTTTGAAGACCCCTGGTGTAGATGGAGTACTTGATGTCGCCCACATAAAAATTTGTGGATGCAACAAAAAAATGTAGCAAAGAAAATTTGTATATGTGTATATAAAAAATTTTGCCAATATTGAAAATACTAAAAGATCCATTTATTTTATGTATGTATATCTGTAATACATGATTCTTAAGCTGCCCATAAATGGATCGAAATTCTGCCGGTTCAGTAGGAAACAGCCTATTTTCAAACCATGTATAGGTAAGGCTGATTGTAACCAAATCCGTCATCGATTGACTTGCGTACAATTAGCCTGTCAGATATTTCTAAATGTGATTGCTGGGTGGGAAATCTCCCCACTCCCTACCTATGGGGGGGGGGGGGAAGGGAGGAGGAGGAGAGTATTTGATCCCCTGCTGATTTTGTACGTTTGCCAACTGACAAATTATCAGGCTATAATTTTAATGGTAGGTTTATTTTAACAATGAGAGAAAGAATAAGCAAAAAAAACATATCCAGAGAAAAACGCATTTCAAAAAATGTATAAATTGATTTTGCATTTTAATGAGTGAAATATTTGCTCCCCTTTCAATCAGCAAGATTTCTGGCTCCCAGGTGTCTTCTATACGGGTAATGATTGAGCTAAAATTGGGAGTGCTCCTAATTCCAGCTTGTTACCTGTAGACACCTGTCCACAGAAGAAAAAAATCATCAGATTCCAATCTCCTCGATGGCCAAGACCAAAAAGCTGTCCAAGTATGTCAGGAACAAGATTGTAGACCTACACAAGGCTGGAATGGGCTACAAGACCGCTTAGTGAGAAGGTAACGCAATTATTCACAAATAGAAGAAAACCAAAATAACTGTCAACCTCCTTTTGGTCTGGGGTTATATGCAAAATCTCACCTTGTGGAGTTTCAATAATAACGGTAAGGAATCGGGCCAGAACTACACAGGAGAATCTTGCCAATGATCTCAAGGCAGCTGGATGCCAAGAAAACAATTGGGAACACATTACACCGTGAAGGGCTGGAATCCTGCAGCACCCACAAGGTCCCCCTGCTCAAGAAAGCACATGAACAGGCCCATCTGAATGTTTCCAAGGAGAACTGGTGAAAGTGTTGTGGTCAGATGAGACCAAAATAGAGGTCTTTGGCATCAACTCAACTCGCTTTGTTTGTAGGAGGAATGCTGCCTATGACCCCAAGAACACCGCCGTCAAACATGGAGGTGGAAACATGCTTTTGGAGGTGTTTTTCTACTAAGGGGACATGACTAGAGGTCGACCGATATATCGGCCGGCCGATATATCGGCCGATATTTGGCTTTTTTTACTTAATCGGCATCGGCTGATTGTGCTGATAAAAAAAGCCGATTATAACTTCAGCGGGACTTGCAAATGACTTCTGTAATAGAGTCAATTGCAAGCTGTTTGAAGTTTGTTTTCTCTCCTCCTCTGGGCAGCCTGCCAAATCTGATAAGAAGATACATTTGTATCTCTTCGGGTTCTTTTTATCAATAGACTTAACTCCGTGGAGAAGTTTTCAGTTTAACCATTTAAAGACTAAATCTTTTTTGACATTTGTTGCTTACAAGTAAAAATCCTGTATTTTCTGCTAGAAAATCACTTAGAACCCCCAAACATTATATATATTTTTTTTAGCAGAGACCCTAGGGAATAAAATAGCGGTTGTTGCAATATTTTATGTCACACGGTATTTGCGCAGCGGTCTTTCAAACGCAATTTTTTAAAAAAAAATACACTAATTAAAAAAAAAAAAATAAACAGTAAAGTTAGCCCATTTTTTTTTTTTTCGTCCAAAAGTTTTGATTACCTGTTTTTGTGTATTTAATATTTAAGATATAGTTGTTTTTTTTTAATCTAAATTCTACATACAAGTGAACTGATTGGAGGTTTGTTTTGTTCAATAAATGTTTAAATGTAAAAAATTTTCTGTATCACTTATTACTTAAGGTTGCTTTCACACTGGAGCAGGCATGCGTTGACGGTAAAACGCTGTTAGTTTGAGCGGCGCTTTACCGTCATTTTAGCGGCGCTATTCGGCTGCTAGCGGGGCGCTTATAACCCAGCTAGCGGCCGAGGAAGGGGTTAAATGCGCCCCTGAAGTGCTGCTGCCAAAACGTTATGCAGGTGCTTCGGCAGCGGTGCGCATTCATTTTAATGGGCAGGAGTGGTGGAGCAGCGGTATACACCGCTCCAAAGATGCCGCTTGCAGGACTTTTTTTTTACATCCTGCCAGCGCATCGCCTCAGTGTGAAAGCACTCGGGATATCACACTGAGACTGCAGGGGAGCCATTTTACTGGCACTTTACAGGTGCTATTTTTAGCCTAAAAAAATGCCCCAGTGTGAAAGGGGTCTAACTGTTAGATTTTATGAGATGAAGGGGGAAAAAAAAAAGAAAAAAAAAAAAAAAAAAAAAAATCGGCCTAATATATCGGCCCAAAAAAATCGGCATCATATATCGGCCATCGGCCACCGCGATTTCTAAATATCGGCATCGGCATCGGCCAGAGAAAAACCCATATCGGTCGACCTCTAGACATGACAACTTCACTGCAAAGGGACGATGGATGGGACCATGTACCATCAAATCTTGGGGGAGAACTCCCTTCCCTCAGCCAGGGAATCATAAATTGGTCATGGATGGGTATTCCAGCATGAAAATGACCCAAAATGTGGCCAAGGCAACAAAGTGGCTCAAGTAGAATCGCATTAAGGTCCTGGAGTGGCCTTCCCAGTCTCAAGAACCTAATCCCATAGAAAATATGTGAAGGGAGCTGAAGGTTCGAGATGCCAAACGTCATCCTCGAAACCTTAATGACTTGGAGAGGATCTGCAAAGAGGAGTGGGACAAAATCCCACCTGAGATGTGTACAAACCTGGTGGCCAACTACAATAAACGTTCGCTGATTGCCAACAAGGGTTTTGCCACAAAGTACTAAGTCATGTTTTGCGAAGGGGTCAAATGCATTGCCTTGCAAAAGTATTCATCCCCCCCTTGGCATTTTTCGTGTTTGTTTCCTCGCAACCTGGAATTAACATGGATTGTTTGAGGATTTGCATCATTTAATTTACAAAAAGGTGTGTCTATATGTAATGACAGATCATGTGACACTTAGATTGCACACAGGTGGACATCATTTCATTAATTATGTGACTTCTGAAGGTAATTGGTTGCACCAGAGCTTTTTATGGGCTCATAAAAAAGGGGGTGAATACATATGCACATGCCATTATCGTGTTTGTGTTTTTTTTTTCCGGGTGGGGGGAAGCTGTATGTATATAAATCCCCCCCCCTCCCGAACTGTATAGAAAAGCGATGACAGAAAGACCAAGTTCATTTTGTTACTCCCAGTCTTCACCCACTAAGGCGAAACCTATGCGAGGAGTCCAGTTCCTCTGCAAACCCTGGGCACCTAAATCCCCCAGACCAGCAGACAAGTTCTCAATTGCATAAAGGGGCTTTTGAAAGTGGGGGGACATTCGTTAGCCTTAGTGGACGTTTGGACAGACCGTATCTCAGATGCACAGATGCATGGATACGGGAGATGTTTTTCACAGGCTGCAAGCTAGAGTTCTCCCCAAACACTCCTCGCTTTGTCCTCCAACCTTTATGGTGGCATTGCTCAGATTAGCAGCCCTCAATGCAGCTCTTCTGGTACAAGGGGTTATTGCCCCGTTTCCTGTTTTGGCGTAGGTTGACACCTTCACGTTTTGCGTGAGCACAGCAGTAAATTCATTTTGAATGGGCTGCCGTGGCTTGTGAAATGCAGGAAAATGGTCCCTGCAGAAATCACAGGCTGCATGGGTACCATACTACAGGTTCCCAGTGCCAGATTAATGGCATCTGCCCATGGGTTTGTGTGCGGTTGGTTGCAGCTACAGGACAAAGTGCTGGTCCTACAGTGGCTTCCACCTGCATTAGTGTGAACTGAGCCACAGGGAGGTTTCAGGAGTTGTTCCAAATGTGGCCTACACCCTATCTGGGGTCTTAAGGTGCTGATTGTCTTCTTTTCAATCCCAAAAAATCTGTGGCAAATAGAAGGTCTGTCATAGCCTCCCTTTATCAGGGAGAAATTTAGGCCTCTCTAGACTTCAAGGATTAGTAATTTTCTTCACTTTGCTGTGGCTCCTCCAGTACTTCAGTATGTGGCTCTGCCATTTGGTCTGTCTTCCTCACCCCCCTGTATAGACAAACGTTCAAGCATCTGTTCCTACTTGCTATATTCCTTGGGAATATACATTTTGGTTCTCTCAGCACTTTAACCCTTTCGCTGCCAGGCCCTGCTCTCCACTTTTGAACTCAGCCTACTGTACAATTTCTGCTAATTATCCATTGCTTTTTTATTTTTTCCCTTAGTTTTCAGACTTTGTAAAATACTCCCACAAACCGTATTTTCTGAAAGCACATGACCAGTAGAATAAAAGGAAGGTGCTACTGATTAAGGCCCCAGCTGATTTGTGCACATGTTTATCAAAACAACAATATTTTCACTTGCAATACACTAAAATCCTTAACCGATAAAAACACAGCAAATTTGACAAAATTCCTGCTAAATAATAAGCTTGGTCTGTATTAATAAAAAAAACATATATTTTGTAAATTTTTAAATTGCGCCTTTTTGAGAAATGGTGAAAATCAAACTTATGCAAAAATGTAAAAATCTGGAGGTATTCAATTTTTCACTTGCAGCTTTGAGTTTAAGACGCCTTTTCTGAAAGCTCATGACCTAGGATAAAAAGGTGCTACCGATTTGCCTCTGTAGCCCAATCTGCATTCAGATCGTGCTCCAGTGGCTACTGACAAGCGGTGAGGAAGATATGCGATGCCTTCTCACCGCCTGTTTTTTAACCCCATGCATTGCGCAAGGTTGGGGGGGAATCTGTGGCATTCCCTCATTGACATGAACGTGTAGTGTTCAGCGGATGGCATCGCTACAAGTTTGGTCAACTTTGCCTCGGGCGCGAAGCATCACGGCATCAGCAACCTGTCCGCTGCCTATTACAGCTTAAGGGGGGTGTTCGGCAGGTGGCAAAAATGAGCAGTTGAGCTGCATACGCACCTGCGGCAAAGGTGATTCAACTTGTAGCGAAACCGTCCACCGAACACAACACTTTTTTATGTCAATAAGGAAATGCAACAAATGCCCTGCAACCTCGTGCAATGCATGCGGTTGAGGTGCATTTGTTGGTAAAATGGGGTATAAACAGGCAGTGTCACACTTTCTCACCGCCTATAAGTAGCCACTGGAGTGCTATTGCATGCATCCATCTGGGGTCTAAACACTCCTGTCCTTTTTGAAACCGAGAAAGGGACTGTTGTTCAGTCTTTTCTCCTCCAGTGCAGCCCCCCTCTCCATCCTGTCAGGTCACAATGAGGGTGGGGGGTAGTTGGCACGTGTCTACCAGCCCCTCTCCCAATCCTCACAGATCAGCTGCAGCAACAGGAGGGGGCCGAGGAAGGAGTAGTAGCAACCTCAGGAAGCTCCCTCTCTCCCTCCTTAGCCCCCAGGTGCGTAACTTTACATTTAGTAACATTAAACCTCATTTGCCACTTAGTTGCCCAATTAGTGCAATAAAGGGGTTGTAAACCCTTGTGTTTCTTCATGCATTAAGGTGAGAAATTTCTGTGACTGACCGCCCCCCGTTTTATTAACCTGAGCCCCGTTATTTCCACGCTGGAGACACACTATTCCCCCTCTGCCCGTTGTTTGGGCTCTTGATTGGATAGATTGATAGAAGCGCAGCCGTTGGCTCCCGCTGCTGTCAATCAAATCCAATGTCGTGGGTGCTGGGGCCGGGGCCGAATCTGGCATTCTGTGTCTATGGATGCAAATGCAGGACTCGGAAGCGCACCTGCAAGGTACCCAACCCCCCCCCCCCCCGAGAGCGCTTCTTCTAGGGGGTTATACGAGGTGGGGAGGAGCTACCAGCGCCGCTGGGGGACCCCAGAAGTCAAGGATCGGGGCCACTCTGTGCTAAACGAACTGCATAGTGGAGGTAAGTATGACATGTTTCAAAAAAACAAACCAACAAAAAAAAAAAACAAAGCTTTACAATTACTTTAAGGTCAGCTTGTAAATTGGAGACATCCTGTAAGGACGTTATTCCACTGCATAGCTTGGTGTCATCTGCAAGGACAGAAATGGTACTTTTAATCTCAGACCCAATATTATCCACCCAATTTATAAAGATATTAAGTAAGGGTCCAAATGCTGAACCCTGGGGTACACCACCGATCACCTTAGACCATTCAGAGTAAGAGTCCATTAACCAATACTCTCTGAATCCTGTCTTTTAGCCAGTTTTATATCCATTTACAAATTGGTCTGTCAAAGCATACTGCAGATTTGTGAGACTTTTTGGGCTTTTTGACACCAGGCAACTGTGTCCCAAGGCTGTGCAAGGTTGACGCTGTCCACAAGCTCACTAAAGGCCCCCATTCACACTTGAATTTAGGCATCTGTTGTGTGGTGTTTGTGTGTCTATTTTTTTTCTTGGTCGGGGGGTGGGGGGGGGGGGGGGGGTGGTGGGAGGCAGGCATTCTGCATGCATTTTTCAGGCCAGATCAATTTTTGTTTTAGCCAGTGAAAAGGGAGTTTCAAGAGGTTTTTGTAGTCTGTTGGGACCAAAACGCGTAACTGCCCCAAAAGATGCTTGTGTACTTTTTCAAGCGATGCACTTTGATGCTATGCTCAGGTGGGTGTAAAAGGGTACCAGTGCTCATAATCGAAATCTTAATGTCATGTGACACACTTCTGCTGAACTCAAAGTTTTAGCCTCTTTTGATGCCAGCTTTGGCAGTAAGGTTCTCGAGGTGGCTCTTTGCACTGCAGGCAGTGCCCAGTTTTTGTTTGGGCTTTTTTTTTCTTTTTCAGGCTTCTTAGCATTTTGTTTGCATTTTCCACCCCTTAATTTGACTGCTTTTGGATGTATCAAATGTCATTAAATCCTGTGTCACTCAGTTAATGGAACAGACATGGGACATAGAGCATCTTTCTATCCATGAACATGGGATTATGTTACTTGGACACTGCCAAAAAGACAGGAAATCCTTAGATGTCTGTGCAGTCTCTGCACAAAATGGTAGTCTCAAAGGTTTCATCTGGGATTAGGAGATTAGCTTTTTATTGGATCCGTTTTCTTACGACTTATGTACAATCAGAAGAATAGTACCCGGACCCTGCTCTGGACATGTGGAGACGGCCTGCAATGCCAGAAGGCACTGGCCCTCCGCAATGATATGCCTTGTGGTCCAGTGGGCAGTGATACTCAACTGAGGAGTTGTTCCTGAAGGCTTTTGTGGCAGAGCTTGCTGTGATGGATGAAGATGGCAGGCTGGTAGTGAGAGGTGTTAGACCAGGTGTGGGGGGTGTGTGTGGTTTGTGTTTTTTTTTTTTTTTTTTGTGTCCCTTCCAAAAAATGTAAGGCAACAGACAGCATTAAAATACTTATCAAGCTTCTAAACCTTCATTACTGTATTAGAAATTACTTTTATTGCTGACTGTGTCCTTGTTTGTGGTCCCCCCCTCTTCTGGTTCAGAGAGGTGCCCATTTAAAATTTAAATATTAAGTAGGGGGATTTTAATTTCCTCTTCTGTCAAACAGGGACACCTATGACCATAAAATTTCATGTATTAACAGTTTCCCACTGTATTTGAAATGTTTTGACTGAAGTTGGGCTTTAAGAAATGTATTCATTTACCGTAAATCAGTATTAAAATGGGTTCTTTGTGACTGTTCTTTGGACTGTGTACCAGTTGACACTGAATAATTTCTTCTTTCTTTTTTCCTTGCAGGCTAAGTCGTGCATTTGTCATATGTGTGGCGCTCACCTGAACAGACTTCACTCTTGCCTGTATTGTGTGTTCTTTGGTTGTTTTACAAAGAAACACATTCACGAACACGCAAAGCTTAAAAGACACAATCTTGGTAAGTTATTTCATGAACGAAGTTGTTTGCTGTTATTCTACAGCTAATTCTAAGCAGATGCAGCTGATAGTATTTTTTATTTTTTTTTTCCTTTTTGAAAAAAGAAAAATATGATATTGTTTAAATTTTTTAACATACTAGGAGCATGACACGTGTCAAGTAACACAAAGAAAAAAACAAAACCTAAATGAGTCATACATTAGCACAAATGGCCCAACGGATGAAGATCTGTGTCAGTAAGGGCCCACAACAATTTCACATCTTTGGTTTTTTCCAATAATGATATTCTATGTAACTGACTACGGTATCCAGATATGTAATCAACCCTTCACAGATGGAACTCACAATTTATACTAAGGCTCGATTCACACCTATGCATGTTGCTTTTGAGCGTTTTTGAAGTTTTTTTTTTTTTCCATGCTTGCCACGTTTTTGTAGCGTTTTTACAGCGTTTTTGCCACGTTTTGCTTTATTTTATTTTTTTTTATTTTTTTTTATTTTTTTTTTATTTTTTTTTTTTACTGTATACAGTTTAAAAAAAAAAAATGCCAAAAACGGTGCACTTGCGTTTTTTTAATGCTGGTCCATTGAATTCTATTACATGCAAAACGCTGCATTTTGCATGAAAAAAAGTCCCTGACCCTTTCCAGAAATGCGGAGGTACAAAAAGGCATTGGTGTGAACATGTTCGATAGGAACCCATGTTAAAAAATTCCCATGCATTTCTGCAAAATGCATCAAAAAACGCGCTAGTGAGAATGGAGCCTAAGACCTTTTTCACACTGGGGCCGTGCCGCGTTAGCTTTTAACCCCTGCTAGCGGCCGAACAAAGGGTTAAAAGCGCCCTTGTTGCGGCGCTGCCCATTCATTTCAATGGGCAGGGCGTTTTGGAAAAGGTTTGTGTGTGTATATAGCACTCCCAAAGATGTGTTTTTTATTCCCCCCCCCCCCTCCTGCAAGCGCCACCACCCCAGTGTGAAAGCATTCAGGTATTCTCGCTGGGGAGGCTTGAGGTTCGCTTTTCAGGTGCTATTTTTAGTGCTAAAACACCTAAAAAGCGCCTTTCAGTATGCGGTAATTAACTGATATCAAACCCCATCACATCGTAACCTAAAGTGCTACATGCAGTAACGTGTTGCTAACCAAGAGACAGTTCTCACTCAGATGCAGTAGATGCATCATTCACCCATCCTCCCCACACTTTGTCAAATTTTGATGGAACCCCTCTACTGGCATATGTATCCTTATAAAAAGAGAGGGCTTTATTAGAGCTTTCCAGGCTGTGGTCAGAGCATGAGCAATAAGGTTTGAGTTGGGATTACCAGAAAGCAAACTTCCACAGAAGGAATTATGTTTAACGTTGTGACAGAATTTATAAATTGAGCCAAAATTATTGTATTGCCGTACAATCCCAAAATATATGAATAAAAATCTGCATGGGAATAATTACATCGCCAACAACTAGGTGATTGGCTAAAATATTCCCCTCCCAATCTAGCAGGGGTTGAATTCTGTGCAAAAATTTATATTGAATAAGGTGGTCTCTAGCAGACACCAGTCTAGTGAAAGGCGTCCCAAAGATCATCGCAGTCATCTCCATCCATACTAGGAAAATTAACCAACCAGGTGTTAAGACCGGGTAGAAGTAACCTAACACTGTCAATTAAAAAATTTGTATATGGAGGATGGCTCCTTTTTTTAAGAGTGTCATCCCTTAGTAAGGCCTCGAAGTCACCCCCATGCACCGCTGAACTGAGTCTGGAAGGCGTGTCAGAGTTGTAGGTAGTGGAAGAGGTGAGTTGGGCAGTTCAAATTGGGCTTTTAGATTGTCAAATGCAAGCAGTGTCCCATTCCGCACCACAGATCCTACTGTTTTGACCCCAAATTTAGTCCAAATACTGGGCTCTGGATAAGCATATAATTGCTGTAACTAGGTTTTTCCATAAGGGGAAACTGTACTATCGCCTCCATGTTCTGCCCGCCTAGTTACTTCCCAAGCCCAAATTGTGGCTCGCATAGTTAGTGAGAGGATAAAGGGGCCTTAGTTCTCTGGAATACCAGATGAAACAATGCCTCATAGGAGCCAACAGCTGCCTCCAGAGACCCTGCCACATCATCCGGCGTAATCGGCCACCTATGAACATTAACCAATTGCCCTGCCAGAATGTAAAAGTTAGGAACTGCCAAACCCCACACTCCTTCCATGGCTGTTGAAGGACTTGCAGTTTAAAGTGGTTGTAAACCCCATTCATGAAATCTGACTTGGGCTGGTATAACTGTAGTGTTTACGTATCTCTCTCCAAAGCACTAAGTGCCCTCTTTTTCTGCTGCTCTGTTATCTGCATGATAACTTCTGACAAACACTCCGACGCAGGAGATAAAAGCAGCTGAAAATTTGTGTCGGGGAGGGTGCTTAGAGGGAGATTAGCAGAAGGCTTGTCTATTCACAGTACAGCTCTGCATGTTTCTTTGTCCCTCTGCCTATGTGGAGGGGGAGGGGTGTGTGCCTTTCCTCCACTCTGCTCTAGCACAGTGTAAGCCCCGACTCCACACCCACTGCTGGAACAGAGACAGATTTGTAACATGATGTGCACTTAAGACCCGGTTCACACAGGGACGACCTGTCCAGGTGACTTGGCCGCCTGACAAGTCGCGCTCCATTCTGTACAATGGAACTGTTTTAATAGGAGCGACTCAAGTCGATCCAACTTAGAAAGGGGTTCCTGTACTACTTTGGGGCGACTTCAGAACGGCTTGCATTGACTTCTTATACAGAAGTTGTTTTGCAAGCCGTCTTGAAGTTGTGCTGTACGGGGCGGCTTCAGAGTCGGGCAACTTTGAAGCCGCCTCTGTGTGACCCAGCACTTAGCATGTAGAAAGCTGAAGAATAAAACTTATGTAGAGAGATTTGTTTTCAGCTGTGTATCATCAGAAGCTGTTCACTTCACTGGGTATATGTGAGGGTTTACATCCACTTTAATTTGTCGGGTGCCCCCTTGCTACAAAAAAAATTAGATACCAGGCGGTCAGTGGTCCTAAAAATGGATTTAGGTGCACGAATCGGAGTGTCTAAAAATATACAAGAAAAGGGGGAGGAATTTAACTTAAATTAATCTTTTTAATCCAGGAGAGTGGAAGATTCTGCCAGGCCTAAAGTCTGTTTTAAGGCTTTGGATAACAGGTTACATTTAAAGTTTTTTTATGAAGAAATCTGTAATGACATTGGAAATCTCAAGTCCTAGGTATTTAACCTTGTCAACCCACTGTAGTGGCAAAGGGTCCGGATACCAGATGGTATAAGAGGGAGCCTTCAGGGGGAGTGTCTGAGACTGACTTCAGTTTACTTTGGTCTTTAAAGTAGTTGAAAAAGGAATTTAGGCTAGACAATGCTGCAGATAGTTACTCATCCGAATCTTGGAGAAATAGGACCTTATGGTCTGCATATAGTGCTGTTTTTAAGGTGAGACTACCGACTTGGATACAGCAGCTGATAAATTTGTAACTTAAATTGTACCTCTAAACAAGAATTTGCGGCTCATAAGTCCTTAATAGTGGCAGTATTCATTTTTCTTTTTCTGGCTTTTTTTTTTTTTTTTCCCTGGTGGTCCAGTTAGTAACACTTTCTGTCCTAAGGTGACAATACTCACTGCTCTGGATCTCTGGAGAAGCAGTCTGGTCACTGTAATGGCCCATACACACGATCCGAAAATTGGAGGTCAATACCGCTTTCGACGCAATCGTGCGCTAATCGGATCGTTAGTACAGAGCTTTCCGAGAGCCGATCACGACAGTTCATTTTATTATTCGATCTGACAAGCATGAAAATTTTCCTTGTAAGATTTTTGTTAAGTGAAAAGAGTGCACAGGAAGTTGAGTTTACTGCAAAGAAGGTATGAGTGGGGTGACTGACTTTTTTTATATGAAGGCACAGAGGAATGAATTCTGGAACTGTGCCAAGAAAGGGCCAGGAAGAGGGCAAAAAAACGATGCTCATTGGTTATAGCCTGTAGCCTTCCTGCAGCACATATTTCCTTTTTAACTGTCCTAGCATGCCTTGTGTTGCACGGTCTGTGTGGCCATCTTGATAGCAGCAGGGTTTTGCTTCCTCATTTCGGAGCTTCTAGCAGAGGACCTTGAGCAGCACAATAGTGATCTCACAAACTCGCTCTAAGATTGAGACAACCGTGTCTTAGTGTGTTACTAAACCCAGGACATTGCATTCACTATATCTGGTCTCCCACAGTACACAACATGGAAAAGCAATTATTTTAGTAAATCTAAACTGCTAATTACCTTTTCCCATTAGCAGTTAAAGCAGTCTTGTGACTATCAGTGTCCAGCCAAGCATTGGTTAAAGCTCATAGTAGTTTTCTGACTGTCCCATTAGACTGCAAGACTCCAGACCCTCTGTCTGGATAGTGCTGATTGGCCCTGTGCTGATCACATGCACTTTTCCAAGAAAAAAGTCTAGCGATACATACCAAACAGAGCATGTGCAATGTGACTCAATAGTCTGTTATCAGGAAATTGTCAGGGGGCAGTGGAAGAGGGGAGGCTCAGAGAAGACTGGATCAAACAGCCTTTTTACACAATGTGGAGGATTAACCCCTTAGGTTCCACAGTATTACAATCATGCTTTACTGCATATAGACTGTTTTATCTGTTGTGGGTTTAGTAGTAACCCTTTTTAATTTTCACACTGCAGATATACATCTATAAGACTGCCTAGACAGCCTTCCATTCTAGGAAATGCACTGCTATTTATTTTCAGGAACAATTTGAGAGAGGTGACATTTTCAGGATGCTGGTTAGGCACAATTAACAGTTCTACTTATTCCCTATAACCACTGGCATGTTAACCACTTGCCACCAAATCGCGTAACCTGTACGTCATTTTGGCGTCAAGTGGTTGTACCAGTGCGATAGCTGCAGGCACCACCTTGGTGCTGTTGTTTAGAGCCCGACGGTTGTAATAACATCCGGAGTGGATAAGCAGCTGCTCGATTGTTAATTACAAGCAGCGGGACAGGATGTTTCCTGGAGCCTTAAAGGCACCAGTTTAAAATTCCAAAGTATTTAAAAAGCTGATCTTGGCTTTTTTTTTTTTTTTTTTTCTTTAATGCTTTTCTTAAGTGCAAAGGAGAAATTTTGAGGTCTTAGATTCCAGATCTCTGCATTAAGAGTACCTGTCCTGTGCCTATTGCTGTCACAGGGATGTTTACATTCCTTGTGACGGCAATAAAAAGGATTTAAAAAAAAAATGTAAAATGCCTCTGTTAGCGCCCCCCCCCCCCCCCCCCATTGCTAGTGCACAAAGGCGAACGCGTGTGTCAGTCCTGAACGCACGCAAACCACGATCTTTGGCGCGAATGTCAGATCATAGGCGGTAATTCTAATACTAGACCTCCTCTGTACATCTAAAGTGGTAACCCGTAAAAGCTAAAGCTTAAAGCATCGCCTATGAATAGTAAAATTGTATTTGTTTACTCGGTGTGATATCTTTTATATTAAGTATTGTTTGTATTTTAAAATGTGTAAAAAAAAAAAAAAAAAAAAAAATTCCCCCCCCCCCCCAAAAACTGTTTAAATAAACTGCTGTGCAAATACTGTGTGACATAAAAAAAAATGCAAAACACACCAATTTATTCTCTATATAATGTTTGGGGGTCCCAACTAATTCTCTAGCAAAAAAAAAAAATTCACACGTAAATGAAGTACCAGAAAATTCCCGGTCTTCAAGTGGTTGACTGGGCAGCTGTCTGTGACCCCTTGCGGTTTCACAGCCGGCTGTGCATGTGCGATCTTTGCTGTTTTTTTGTGAATGGTCCTTCAGCCTTCTGGGTCTTATGGATATTCAAGTTGCCATGGGGTATTTCCTGTAAAGCTTTGTCAGTGTCAAATCACCTGAAGGTATTTGTCTATAAGCCTTGGTTCCTAAACACACTGTCCTATATTCCAAGATATGGAATATACAGATAAGCCAAGTAAAAATCCCTCCCATAACTGGTCAGGTTTTTTTTTTTTTTTTTATATATTATAGGACACATCACTTACTCTTTGGCTTTGCTGGTGGCAGTGTGTGAAAAAAAATATATTTTTGCACGGTTATGCTGTTTTTCTCAAATTGCTCCGCATTCTAGGGGGATTTTGGGCCACCAGCAGGGGCCCTGCCCCCTGAGCTGTTTGTTTTTAGATGTTCATGGCCTCCTGCAGATAGCAGTTAATCTAATTGTGTAACAAAAAAAAGATGCATTTTATGGGGATAACATTGGAAGTGGGCATGTTTTTGGAGAGATGTACTGAATGATTTATTTTACCCTGATTTAACAGCTGTTCAGGTAGGATGGCCAAAAGGGAGTGCAGTGCATTCAATGAATCAGGCTATTTTTGGGTTTCTACTGTAGGAAGCAACAATAAAGCACAGGTGTGAATAAGCCAATTTAGTTGACCTACGAACATGTAATTACTAACACCCAACCATTTTCTTTAAAGCGGAGTTCCACCCAAAAATGGAACTTCCGCTTTTCGGAGTACCCCCCCCCCCCCCCCCCCCCGTTGTCGCATTTAGCACCTTTTCAGGGGGAGGGGAGAGCAGATGCCTGTATAATCCGGGTATGTGCTCTTATCTCACTTCCGGGAATAGATGACCCCAGTACCCATGGATATCTGTGCCATATCCGGCGCCCGCCCCCCACGCAGTCTTCTGGGAGACACACAGGTCCGAGAAGACGGCAGGGACCTGTGGGATTGCGCAGCGTGACATGCGCAGTAGGGAACCAGGCTATAAAGCCTCAAGGCTTCGCTTCTTGATTCCCTTACCGAAGATGGTGGCGTCTCCACCCTAGAGCCGAGGGACAGATCGGCATCGGGTGCTGGCATCGCAGGAGCCCTGGACAGGTAAGTGTCCATATTTTAAGTCAGCAGCTGCAGTATTTGTAGCTGCTGACTTTAAAAAAAAAAAAAAAAAATTTGGCAGGACCTCCCACTTTTTTAAACATTAAATCGATGTCCCAGCCTCTGTAGCTGCTGACTTTTAATATAAGGACACATACTTGTCTAGGGATCCCACGAGGTCGGGCCAACGAAGCATTCACAGCCAGTTTCCTACTGCGCATGTGCGAGTCGTGCTATACTGAATGGTCTTCTGGGATACACACAGGTCCCAGAAGGCGGCGGGGGGAGGAGGGGCTGATGCAAATGCAGAGATGACTTGCCTCGTCATGGCGAGGTAGAGCAGAAGTCCTGCTAGAGAACGACAGAGGTGCAAAAAAAAATATCCAAAAAACGAGGCGTGGGAGACGGGTGCTCTATTTGGTTTAGCCCTAGTTTCAATTCAGCCCGGAACCCCTTTTTAAGGGCTGATTTCATAGGTGTGTGTTTGTGTGTGTGCGTGTGAGCGAGCATTGCAGGGGTTGTCTCATATGAATGTTTAAATCAGCCCTTGTGGCGGTCTTGATAAAAAAAAACAAACTACAGCACATAGATTTAAACCAGCAACACCTGAAAGATTAGAATTTTCGAATTTAAATACAGTAAAATTCATGTGTTTACGGCAAGGAAATAGTCAAGTGTGCATATGTACTAAGCCATTTTGATCAGATTTAGATCAAGCTAATGTGTTCCACAGATGGGCTCATTTGTTGGTGTAATTTTTCACGGACTTTTTTTACATAAACTCCACATTTTTTAACTCCTTGTACAAAAGTTACCTTTTCTTCCTTGAGTGGCCCAACACAATGGCTGAAAACAACTCTTAGAAAAAGCCAGAGCAAAGATGCCATTGATGGCGATGAGGGTGATAGCAAATGTTCATCTTTTTGTAGTAAGCTGATACTGTCTGCTGGGGCTTGCTCTGGCAGGCTTGACAGCTGCTGCTTGTAATTTCAGTCCAGCAGAGCCAGTGTTGTTGGCTCATTTCTAGGCGGGTTTGTGTTTTTTTTTTTTCTCTGCTTGCATTTTTAGTGGATAAAACTGAGGAAATGTGCATGTATTGCAGAGATGCGTGGAACATTTTTTTTTTTGTATGGATAGAAATGTATTTTTTGAATCTTACTCCTTTTTAAAAGTAAAGTTAACATCCTGCCTAGAAAGACACCACATGATGATGCCTACTATTCTCTATTGGTGAATTTTATCCTATTTTTTTATTTTTTATTGCCCTTTTTCTGATTTTTTTTTTTTTTTTTTTTTTTTTTTTTCTTTGGGGCATGACCTTGTGAGCAACCCTGGTACCATGTGTTCACTGTGATTGGTCATGACTGACACGGCACTCTTCTGGTGACAAGGTGTAAAAAAAATACTACATTTCTAAAGTCAAATACAACTCCAAAAAGTGCAGCGCTGGACTTACTAGTATAAATATATAGTGGTAAATATTATTAGACTAGCTAATATGAATATATGGTGGTAAATTCTACTACAATATAGCAAAACATAGTAGCAAAAAAAAAAATAAAACAGTCATTCGTGATTAAAACAATATGTAGAGTGCTCCAAAGTGTTAGCTTTAAAGACACATAAACACACAAGCTATACAAAAGTGAGTGAAATCCTAAAAGTCCAAAGGTGTGTTCATTATATGGACATTCTATGCAGATTCAGGGATGTATCTCCACTTTTCAGTGTGTTTGCCGACCACCAGATAGATAAAGTGAAGGCTTACCAAAAAGCCTGTGACTGCCCTTATTCAGGGGGGTCAAAACAAGCTTGCATGTGGATGGACCACCACAGGGATACTCCGGAGGACACCGCTGAGCCAAAGCATTGGATTCTTTCCTGAGCAGCCAGCCAACAGCAGCTGTGGCTGTCTCCCACGATCCTATCCCGGGATCTCCTACGGTCACAACGGACGTCATCAGGGGTACGCACCGACGCACGCGCATTAAATTCCCCTGATGACGTCAGTTGTGACGAAACGGCCGTAGGGTCACAACATCGAACGCACCGCGCATGCGCGTTTTCATTTTAAACAGCGATAGTGTTGTTTTTACTTTTTTATCAAGTTTTATGTCTTATTCCTTGTTTTGCCAATGTTTTTGAATAAACCATGCCAAAAGTTACCTGCACCAGTGGAGCCTCTCCCTGTGTTTTCTTTTTTTGGCATCAAAATATCAATTTTGTGCTGGATTCGTGGGGGTTATCTCTATCTGCCCTATGAGAGGAGATCCCGGGATAGGATCGTGGGAGACATCCACAGCTGCTATTGGCTGGCTGCTCAGGAAAGAATCCGATGCTTTGGCTCAGCGGTGTCCTCCGGAGTATCCCTGTGGTGGTCCATCCACATCCAAACTTGTTTTGACCCCCCTGAATAAGGGCGGTCACAGGCATTTTGGTAAGCCTTCACTTTATCTGGTGGTGGGCAAACACTGAAAAGTGGAGATACATCCCTGAATCTGCATAGAATGTCCATATAATGAACACACCTTTTGGACTTTTATGATTTCACTCACTTTTGTATAGCTTGTGTGTTTGTGTCTTTAAAGCTAACACTTTGGAGTACTCTACATATTATTTTAATTACGAATGACTGTTTGTTTTTTTTGCTACTATGTTTTACTATATTGTTGTAGTAGAATTTTACCACCATATATTCATATTAGCTAGTCTAATAATATTTACCTCTATATATTTATATTAGTAAGTCCAGCGCTGCACTTTTTGGAGTTGTATTTGTTTTTGGTGCCCTTATATCGGGGTTACAGTGCATAGCAGCAGGACCATTTTTATTCACATTTTCACTCATATTTTTTATGCACCTAGCGCAATTCTTTTATTTACATTTCTAAAGTGAAATATTACTTTTTAGAAGTAAATTTTATACAGTTGTGTTAAGTTTACACACCCTGGCAGAATTTGATTTCTTGGCCATTTTTTTTTTTTTTTTTAGAGTATATGAATGATACACAAACTATTTCACTCATGGTTAGTTTTTGGCTGAAGCTATTTATTATCAATCAACTGTTTACTCTTTTTAAATCGTAATCGCAACAGAAACTACCCAAATGACCCTGATGGAAAAGTTTACATACCCCAGTTCCTAATACCGTGTATTGCCCCCCTTAACATCAATGACAGCTTAAGTATTTTGTGGATGAGGCTCTTTATCTTCTCAGATGGTAAAGCTGCCAATTCCTCTTGGCAAAAAGCATCCAGTTCCTGTAAATTATTGGGCTGTCTTGCATGAACTGCACGTTTTGAAATCTTCCCAGAGTGACTCAATGATATTTGGGTCAGGAGACTGAGATGGCCACTCCAGAACCTTCTCTTTATTCTGCTGTAGCCAATGACAGGTCGACTTGGCCTTGTGTTTTGGATCATTATCTGTCTTGTTGGAATGTCCAAGTACGTCCCATGCACAGCTTCCTGGCTGATGATGAATGCAAATGTTCCTCCAGTATTTTTTGATAACATACTGAATTCATCTTGCCAACAATTTTGACCTAATTTCCTGTGCCTTTTTTGTAGCTCACACATCCCCAAAACATCAGTGATCAACCTCTTTCACAGAAGGAATGGTGTACCATTCATCATAGACCTTGTTGACTCCTCTCCAAATGAGTTTATGGTTGTGGCCGAAAAGCTCAATTTTGCTCTCATCATTACATATAACTTTGTGCCAAAATGTTTGACGCTTGTCTCTGTGCTGTTTGGCGTATTGTAAGTGGGATACTTTGTGGCATTTGCATAGTAATGGATTTCTTCTGGCGACTTGAGCATGCATCCCATCTAAATGTGCCTCCTTATTGTCCTTATCTTGAAACGGCCACACCTTGTTTTCAGAGTCCTGTATTTGACCTGAAGTTATTTGTGATTTTTCTCTTTGCATCCCAAACAATTTTCCTGGCAGTTGTGGCTGAAATTTTAGTTGGTCTACTGGACTGTGGTTTAGTTTCAACAGAACCCCTCATTTTACACTTGATTAGAGTTTGAACACTGCTGACTGGCATTCTCAATTCTTTGGATATCTTTTTATATAACTTTCCTGTATTATACAGTTCAACTACCTTTTCCCGCAGATCCTTTTGACAATTCTTTTACTTTCCCCATGACGCAGAATCGTCAGTCAGCACTGGATGAAAGATGCAAGGGTCTGTCGAGTCCAGAAACTCGGTGACCTTTTTATATGCACTTGCATAGTAGGTGAGGTTGAAAAAAAACAAGTGTCTATCAAGTCCAACCTATGTGTGTGATTATGTCAGTATTGCATTGTATATCCCTGTATGTTGCGGTCGTTCAGGTGCTTATCTAATATTTTTAAACTGTCTGCTCCCCGCTGAGACCACCGCCTGTGGAAGGGAATTCCACATTCTTGCCGCTCTTACAGTAAAGAAGACTCTACGTAGTTTAAGGTTAAACCTCTTTTCTTATTTTAATGAGTGGCCACGTGTCTTGTTAAACTCCCTTCCGCGAAAAAGTATCCCTATTGTGGGGTCACCAGTACAGTATTTGTACATTGAAATCCCCTCTCAAGCGTCTCTTCAGAGAGAATAAGTTTAGTGCTCACAACCTTTCTTTATAACTAATATCCTCCAGGCCCTTTTTTTATTAGCTTTGTTGCCCTTCTTTGTACTCGCTCCATTTCCAGTATGTCCTTCCTGAGGACTGGTGCCCAGAACTGGACAGCATACTCTAGGTGCCGCCAGAACACAGTCTTGTAGAGCGGGAGAATTATCGTTTTATCTCTGGAGTTGATCCCCCTTTTTAATGCTTGCCAATATTCTGTTTGCTTTGTTAGGCTCAGCAATGGCATGTAATGCCAAGCTGCTGCTATCATCCACTAGGGCCACCAGGTCCTTTTTTTCCATCCTAGATTCCCCCAGAGGTCCCCCCCCCCCCCCCCAGTGTATAGATTGCATTCATATTTTTGCCACCCAAATGCATTATTTTACATTTTTCTACATTTAAACCTCATTTGCCATGTAGTTGCCCACCCCATAAATTCAGATCTTTTTGCAAGGTTTCCACGTCCTGCGGAGAAGTTATTCCCTGCTTAGCGTCTGTAAATGCAGAGATTGAACTGTTTACTCCAGGTCATTTATAAACAAAATAAACAGGATTGGTCCCAGCACAGAACCCTGGGGGACCCCACTACCCACTTCCTGACCATTCCAAGTACTCTGCATTTATCACAACCCTCTGAACTTGCCGTTGTAGCCAGTTTTCAATACATGTACTCACCCTATGGTCCATGCCATCGGACCTTACTTAGTACAGTAAACGTTAATGGGGAACTGTGTCAAATGCTTTTGCAAAATGCAGATACACCACGTCTATGGGCCTTCCTCCTTTATCTAGATGGCAACTTGCCTCCTCATAGAAGGTTAATGGATTGGTTTGGCAAGAACGATTCTTCATAAAACCTTGCTGATTACTGCTAATGATACCGTTCTCGTTACTAAAATCTTGTATATAGTCCCTTATCCCCTCCAAGAGCTTGCACTCACACATATCACAGGTGAGGATGGTTACCTTTTTTTAAAGAGCCATTCAAACCCTTGTGTCAACTTGTGTGCATGTTATTGGGCCAAAATCACCAGTGTATGTAAACTTGATCAGGGTCATTTGGGTAGTTTCTGTTGTGATTATGATGTAAAAAGAGTAAACACAGTTGATAATAAATGGCTTCAGCTAAACACTAACCATGAGTGAAAAAAGTTTATCATTCATATTCTCTGAAAAATAGCCAAGCAATCATATATTCTGCCAGGTTATGTAAAGTTATGAACACAACTGTAAATATTTTTTACATACTGTTACCAGAGCAAGTGCAATGTCACCTATGGGGACATTTTGCCCCTGCGGTGGTGATCGTGTACAATGGCTGGCTACTCTGTCATGGTATGTCATTGCCACCACGCAGTGCATTGTTACCAGATCAGTGCTGCCAGTCAGTATCCCCGATCACTGCAGTCCGCTCTGTTCCTGATCGCTGTAATCACCACTGCACCAGTCATTTTCCCTAATCGGTCACACCCATTATTGTCTTTGACCATTGCCACACCAGTCATATTGCCCCTGATCAGCACTCTACCAGTTAGTATATCGGTGATCACTGCCAGCTGCTTGTACTATCCCTGGCTTGTTTGTTTCTGCCTGCTGGCTGGACCTATCCTTTGCTTGTTTGCTGAACTGACCATCTGCACATCATGCTGACTACATTCTGCAAGACACCAGGCCAGTGAACACAGCATTCCTGGGGGTAGTCATGTACTGGTAGGCTAGGCTTGCTTGGATTATAGGAACTGGGACTACTATTGGTGATGCTACACTAAACTATACTCTGACCGCCCATATAGACGTGACCATTACAGTATTCCCCCCCCCCCCCACACAATTAGTTGATTTGTGAGATACACAGGATCCAAAGTCTTGTACGTAATTGGTCCACAAAGTGAAAGCCTCACCCATGGTAGTGCCATACTCGGAAGGAGTAACAGAATGTGTGGGGGTTTTTTGTTTTGTTTTTTTTTTCCCCTTGTAGTTTTAAGCATGCCCATGCTACATGTGAGAAATATCTTATTAAATTGCTAACGTTGTGTTTAAAAAAAAAAAATACAATTTTTTTCATTTTCCAAAAACTTGTGGCAATAAAATGAGGTCTTCATAAGACTCACCAATGCCTCATCAAATATACCTTGGGTTGTTTCTCCAAAATGTGGTCATTTTGTGGGTTTCTTTTGTCCTGGTTCTTCAGGGCCTACAAAAAATGTGATGGATAGTCAGGAAATTACATGTGTGATTTTTATGCTCTTGGAACATTAAAAGGTGCTCCTTGGATTTTGGGCCCCAGTATGCATCTAAAAATGAAACTCCCATAGAAGGCATAGCAGAATGTGTTTTGAGGTGTCATTTTAAGTTTGCCTATGCTGTGTGTGAGAATTAACTTATTGAAATGGCATTCAAGAAAAATGTTTTCATTTTCCAAAATTGTGGCAAAAAAAACCTCCCCATGCCTCCTACTAAATACCTTGTCCTGACTACTTTCCAAAAGGGTGTCGATTGGAGGTTATTTGTACTGTCCAAGTGCATTTTTGGGCCTCGAAAAATTATAGGCAAGCAGTACATAAGAATAAATTGATTTTTTTTTTTTTTTTTTTTAATCTTCCTTACAGTACTATGCAAAAGTTTTAGGCAGGTGTGAAGAAATGTAAAGTAAGAATGCTTTTATAAATTTTAGTTTTTGTTTTTAATTTAGAAAATTCAAAATTAGCGAACAGAAGAAAAATCTAAGTAAAATCAATATCTGGCGTGACTAACTATGCTTCAAATTAGCCATAGTTCTTCTATGTCCACTTGCACACAGTTTTTGAAGGAACCCTGCAGTTAGGTTATTCCAAACATCTTGTATAGCTGCAGCCAAAGGTTTTGAGTGCCTAATAAATATTTTAATTTTTTAGAGTGCTGCCTCAGGTTTTTTTTATTATGGCAATTTGTATATGCTTTGGAATGTTATGAATAGTGTTTCAGATGAATTGCTATTAATTGCAAAGTCCCTTTTTTTGCCATAAAAATGAACTTCCATAAACCTTTCGACTGAATTTGTGAAGAAGGCTTCAGGGTGCCTAAGGAAGTCCGGCAAGTGCCAGGACAGTCTCCTACAGTTCAGCTGTGGGATCAGGGCACCATCAGTGCAGAGCTTGCTCCCTAATGGCAGCAGGCAGGTGTGAGTGCACATTGCATGCACAGTGAGATGAGGACTTTTGGAAGATGGCCTGGTGTCAAGAAGGGCAGCAAAGAAGCCACTTCTCTCCAGGAAAAGCATCAGGGACAGACTGATTTTTCTGCAGAATTTACAGGGATTGGACTGCTGAGGACTAGAGTCATTTTCTCAGACGAATCCTCTTCTTTTTTTTGGAGCATCTGGGAAAAAAACCTTGTCTGCAAAAGAAAAGTTGAGCGATACTGTTGGCATGACACAGGACTGATGATAAAGTATCCTGAGACCATTCATGTGTGGGGTTGCTTCCCAGCCAAGGGAATGGGCTCACTCGCAATTTTGCCTAAACACAGCCATGCATAGAACAAAAGCATCCTCCGTGAGCAACTTCTCCCAACCATCCAAGAACAGTTTGACAAATAGTGCCTTTTTCAGCATGATGGAGCACCTTGCCATAGGGCAAAAGTGATAAGTGGCTTGGGGAACAAAACAGACATTATGGGTCCTTGGCCAGGAAACTCCCCAGACCTTACGTCCATTGAGAACTTGTGGCCAATCCTCAAGAGGCTGGTGAACAAAAAACCCTCCCCACAAATTGTGGTAAACTCCAAGCATTGATTATGCAAGAATGGGCTGCCATCAGCCAGGATGTGGCCCAGAAGTTGATTGATGGCATGCCAGGGTGAATGGCTTTTTTTGGGGGGGGGGGGGGGGAGAGGAGAGGAGGAGAAGGGTCAACACTGCAAATATTCACTCTTTGCTTTAACTTCTTGTAATTGTCAATAAAAGCCTTTTGACACTTATGAAATGCTTGTAATTATACTTCAGTATACCATAGTAACAGCTGACAAAATGATCTAAACACTGAAGCGGCAGACTTTGTGGAAATTTAATGTTCTGTCATTCTCAAACCTTTTGGCCATGGCTATAGAACTAACCACAGATCTTATGTGGCTGTAGGCTGCCTCAAATCCTTCTGTTTGTCATGTAATCCTAGATGAACTCTGTTGATCAGTTATTTCAGAACTTCTTCTTTACACTGAAGACGGTTCTGCAGTAGGACAACAACCTCCAACATACATCCAATATTATTAGGAACTAATGTATGGCCAATCTCGTACCTCCCTGATGTTATGGCATGATAGCTAAGTATCTGAATGTGAAAAACCATATCTCTGCTTGGAAAATTAAAATGAAACCACTAGCAGCTGTGCACTATAACTCAGATACCATACACAAATAATGTATAAATTAAAGTGCAGCGCTAGATAAGTAAAGTGCAATTCACGCGAATAACACAATGCATGTGATATGTGCAAACATCCAAATAGATATACTAAAGTGCAGTCACCTATATAAGCAATATAAGAAAACAATAAAAATGGCAGAGACTGAAATTCTGAACACATACAGTGGATATGAAAAGTCTACATACCCCTGGTTAAAATGTCAGGTTTCTGTGATGTAAAAAAGGGACAAAGATAAATTCAGAACTTTTTCCACTTTTTTTTTTTTTTTTTGTGACCTGTAAACTGTACAACTCGGTTTGAAAAACAAACTGAAATCTTTTTTGGGGGGAGGGGTGAAGAAGTAAAAAAAATTAAAAATGTGATTGCATAAGTGTGCACACTCTTTTTTTTATAACTGGAGATGTAGCTGTGTGCAGAATTAGGCAATAACATTTTAACTCATGTTAAATAAGAGTCAGTACACATCTGCCATTTAAAGTGCCCCTGATTAACCCCAAATAAAGTTCAGCTGCTCTAGTAGGTCTTTCCTGACATTTTCTTAGTTGCATCCTACAGCAAAAGCCACGGTCTGCAGAGAGCTTCCAAAGAATCAGTCAGGAAAGGGGTAAATAAGAATTGCCAAGGCATTTGATATACCATGGAACACATTGAAGACAGTCATCATTAAATGGAGAAAATGTGGCACAACAGTGACATTAACGAGAACTGGAGCTCCCTCCAAAATTGATAAGAAGAAAACTGGTCAGGGAGGCTACCAAGAGGCCTACAGCAACATTAAAGGAGCTGCAGGAATACCTGGCAAGCACTGGCTGTGTGGTACATTTGATGTATTCTTCATATGCCTGGGCTATGGGGTAGAGTGGCGAGACAGAAGCCTTTTCTTACAAAGAAAAACATCCAAGCCTGGCTAAATTTTGCAAAAACACATCTGAAGTCTCCCAAAAGCATGTGGGAAAATGTGTTCTGGTCTGATGAAACCAAGTTTGAACTTTTTGGCCATAATGCCAAAAGATCTGTTTGGTGCAAAAACACTGCACATCGCCAAAAGAACACCATACCCACCGTGAAGCATGGTGGTGGCAGCATCATGCTTTGGAGCTGTTTTTCCTCCGCTAGAACAGGGGCCTTAGTCAAGGTGGAGGGAATTATGAACTGTTCCAAATACCGGTCAATACTGGCACAAAACCTTCAGGCTTCTGCTAGAAAGCTGAACATAAAGAGGAACTTCATCTTTCAGCATAATGAGCCAAAGCATGCATCCAAATCAAAAGAGTGACTTCACCAGAAGATTAAAGTTTTGGAATGGCCCAGACGTCATCCCGATTTTGAAAATCCTGTGGGGTGATCTGAAGAGGGCTGTGCACATGAGATGCCCACGCTTCCGACAGATTTGGTGTGTTTTTGAAAATTGGGCAAATGTTGCCAAGTCAAGATTTGCCATGCTGTAAGATTCGTACCCAAATTTACTAAGTGCTGTAATAAAATCAAAAGGTGCTTTAACAAAGTATTCGTTTTTAAAGGTGTGCACACTTGTGCAATGATATTTATATTAGTTTATTTTTACATCCCTCCGCCTAAAAGATCTGTCTGTTGTTCAGCTAAGTTTTACAGTTTTTATAGGTCACATTAAAGGTGGAAAAAATCCTGAAATTGTTTTATCTTTTTAATATCACAGAAACCTGACATTTTAACAGGGGTGTGTAGACTTTTTATATCCACTGTATGTAATATTACATCACATGAAAGGATGCAATTATGTGCAAAAAAAGTTCATATAGAGCCGAATTTCATCAAAGAAAGTCCCATGGAGGAAAAGTATTGGAAATGACGATCAGACACCTGGCAGCGTGATGTCCATCACCACAACAAAATGGAGAACGAAGTTTGGTTGTTTCATTCCTCCAGTAGCCTTGGATAGTATACACAAGAAGTTTCACAGCTGATCAGGGCTTGTTATTAGGAAACTTCAGTGCCGGAATGTATATGAAACAAGACTCCACCTAGTGTGATATTGTGTCTTGGAAGTAGTCATTCTCAGCCTCCCACACAGTCCATTTGTGGCTCTGCCTCTCCTTCGGAAGTATCACCAGTATTAACATAACTTGTGCAGAAAGCAAAGCTGTGAGAGGGACCCATCAAGCCAAGCCACTATAGGTTGCCTGCAAAAAAAGACAGGAGGAAGGCAGATGCAAGATCACTCACCCTGCACAAGGATAGGGAGAAGCATTATTGGGTCTTTTTATTATAGTAAACTCCCACACAAGGGCTAAGTGGTGTGTGTGTGTGTATGTGTGATCTACCTTGCTGATCTGGAAAAATTCCACAAAACACTCCCAATATTCCAGTAAGAACTTTTGTCTTTAGGCTCCCAGCCCGGTGTCTTAGCTCTTGTTGCAAGTCCCCGGTCTCGTAACAATCCAGAACCGGGCTTTTGGCTATCGGTGATTACTCACTCTACAGCCTGCCCTTCCCTCTCGCCTTCCTTTTTTTCCCTTTTTTTTTTTGTGTGTTTTTTTTTTTTTTTTCCTCCCCTTGAATGGGGATAAAGATAGTATCTCTTTTTTTTTTTCCCTTTTGCTAGAGGAGAAAACTCCTAAACAAAACAAGTGTGTGGCTAGATCAGGGTTTGTTAGGGTTAGAATAAAAGGTCAGGGTCATTGAATTGTAGACAACAAACGAATAGACCTGTCAATCATACAACACTTTTATTTGATTAAAATCCAATGTATAGCAGTCAATCCATACGGTAGAAAACTGGTGGCCATTTGCTGATTTTATATATATATATATATATATATATATATATATATATATATATATATATATATATATATATATATATATACACACATACACACATACACACACACACACACTTACTTACTTACTTACTTACTTACATACACATTCATTTTGTCACTACACTAGCTATGATTAAGCACCAGATCTAGGTGTGAAACGTGTAAGCTGCTTGCATCCCCCTGTTTTGTACCGTATGGATTGACTGCTGTACATTGGATTTTAATCGAATAAAGGTGTTGTATCTGAGTGCTGCTGTCCAGACCTATTTTGTTTGTTCTCTGATCCCAGCAGAGCCTGCACCTGAGTGCCTATCAAGGGAGTGTATCATTTGGAACCTGTGCTTTGGAGAGCGGCTTTTCTTTTTTTTTTTTCTTCTCATTGAATTTGTTACACCTTCTCTTTTTTTTTTTTTTTTAATATTTAGCGTTCGTGTGTTTTTGGGTAAGATTAAAAAAACAAAACAAAATGTGCTCTTGGTTTCTGGGCCCTACTACAGGTACAAACAACATATGTGGTATCACTGTGAGTCGCAGGAGAATTTATAGTGGGGAAAATAATTATTTGATCCCCTGCAGGTTTTGTAAGTTTGCCTACTCCACTTAATAAGAAATGAAGGATCTATAATTATCATAAGTGTATTTTAAATAATAGAGACAGAATATCAACCAAAAATCCAGAAAAACATGATACAAATGTTATAAACTGAGTTGCGGTTCAGTAAGCAAAATGAGTATTCACTTCCCCCTACCAACCAACAATGCTTCTGGCTCCAGCAGACTGGCTACACAGATTAGTCCTGTCCATTTTATGAAGGTGCTCCTAACGACAACTCCTTTATGTGTATAAAAGACACCTGTCCACAGAATCTTTCTTCCTTTCAATCCTCACTGTCATGGGAAGACTAAAGAGCTGTCAGACAATATTGTAGACCTGCACAAGGCTGGAATGGGCTATAAGGCCACCAGCAAGATGCTTGGTGAAAAAGAGACAACTGTTGGAGCGATTATTTGCAAATGGAAGAAATACAAAATAACCATCAATCACCCTTGGTCTGGAGCTCCATGCAAGATTTCGCCTCCTAGGGTAAAGATGATCATGAGAAAAGTGAGGGATCAGCCCAGAACTACAGGAGGAGCTTGTGATTGATCTCAAGGCAGTTGGGACCACAGTCGCCAAGCAAACCATTGGTAGCACAATATGCAGCCATGGATTGAAATCCTGCAGCGCCCGCAAGGTCCCCCTCAAGACACATGTGCAGGCCCGTCTGAAGTTTGCCTATGAATATCTAAATGATTCAGAGAAAGATTGAGAGAAAGTGCTGTGGTCAGATGAGACCAAAATTGAGATCTTTGCATGAACTAGACGGGCTGTGTTTGGAGGAAAAAATGAGGAGTATGACTCTAATAACATCCCTACAGTCAAGCACAGAGGTGGAAACCATTATGCTTTGGGACTGTTTCTTTGCTAAACGTACAGGCTGATTTTGCCGCATTGAGGGGCCAATGGACGTGGCCATGTATTGTAAAATCCTGGATAAGAAATATCTTTCCTCAGCCAGAACACCTGAAGATGGGCCTTCCAGCATGACACTGACACAAAACATACCGCCAAGGCAACAAAGGAGTGGCTCAAGAAGAAGCACATTAAAGTCATGGAGTGGCCTAGCCAGTCTCCAGACCTTTTAATCCTATAGAAAATTTATGGAGGAGCTGAAACTTCGAGTTGGCAAGCGACAGCCAAGAAAAGAAAAGATTTGTAAAGAAGTGGACCAAAATCTCTCCTGAGATGTGTACAAGCCATAAATGGCTAAATATTAGGGGTGTGTGTGTGTGTGTGTGTGTGTGTGTGTGTGTGTGTGTGTGTGTGTGTGTGTGTGTGTGTGTGTGTGGTTTTATTTTACTTTTTTGTCTGTTTTTTTTTTTCTTTTGCTTAAAAAAATCAGGCGACCTCCAATATCATGTACCACCACATAAAAGCCTAATTTGTCCTGAAAAAAATATAGGTATAATCACCTGCATACACCAAGTAGTTAGTGATATGTACAGTGCCTTGAAAAAGTATTCCTACCCTTGACATTTTCCACATTTTTGTCATGTTGTAACCAAAAACGTAAATGTATTTAATTGGGATTTTATGTGATAGACCAACACAAAGTGGCACATAATTGTGAAGTGGAATGAAAAATGTTTTTTTTACAAATATCTGAAAAATATCTTTACTCTGATACCCCTAACTAAAATCTAGTGGAACCAATTGCCTTCAGAAGTCACCTAATTTAGTAAATAGAGTCCACCTGTGTGTAATTTAATCTCAGTATAAACACAGCTGTTCTGTGAAGTCCTCAGAGGCTTGTTCGAGAACCTTAGTCAACAATCCATGAGGGCCAAGAAACATGCCAGACAGGTCAGGGATAAAGTTGTAGAGAAGTTTTAAAGCAGGGTTAGGTTATAAAAAAAAACGCAATTTGCCAGACGCCATGTGGGGGGATACAGCAAACATGGAAGAAGGTGCTCTGGTCAGATGAGACCAAAATTTTACTTTTTTGGTCTAAAAGCAAAACGCTATGTGTGGTGGAAAAGTAATACAGCACATCACCCTGAGCACACCATCTCCACCGTGAAACATGGTGGTGGCAGCATCATGTTGTGGGGATGCTTTTCTTCAGCAGGGACAGGGAAGCTGGTCAGTTGATGGGAAGATGGATGGAGCCAAATACAGGGCAATCTTAGAAGAAAACCTGTTGGAGCCTGCAAAAGGCTTGAGACTGGGGCAGAGGTTCACCTTCCAGCAGGACCACAACCCTAAACGTACAGCCAGAGTTACAATGGAATGGTTTAGATCAAAGCATATTCATGTGTTAGAATGGCCCAGTCAAAGTCCAGACCTAAATCCGATTGAGAATCTGTGGTAAGACTTACATTGCTGTTCAGATTCTCTCCATCCAATCTGAGTTTGAGCTATTTTGCAAAGAATAGGAAAAAAATTCACACTCCTAGATGTGCAAACGTTGTAGAGACATACCCAAAAAGACTTGCAACTGCAATTGCAGCGAAAGGTGGTTCTACAAACAATTGCCTCAGAGGGGCTGAATTCAAATGCACGCCACACTTTTCACATATTTGAGGTAAATGTTAAAAACCATATATAATTTTCCTTCCACTTCACATTTATGTGCCATTTTTTGTGTTGGTCTATCACATAAAAGCCCAATAAGATGCATTAAGTTTTTGGTTGTAACATGGCAAGATTTGTAAAATTTCAAGGGGTCTAAATACTTTTTCAAAGCACTGTACATATCATAACTTGGTATATGCAGGTGATTTATACCTAGATTTTTTTTTTCATGACAAATTGGGCTTTTATGTAGTGGTACATGGTATTGGATGTCCTCTGATCCTTTTTTTTTTTTTAAACAAAGATAATTACCACTGTACAGTTTTACTACACATGCCAAAGTTGCAAAACTATGCTCAGACCTTAAGATTTGTTTTACCCTTTGTTGTGATGAGGTTAAAGTAGAACCTAGAGTTTTTACTATGAGTTTAGGTGGTTTTGTATAGGCCAAGGTGGCCCCGACTATTTCTGTTTCAAACTGATATGGCTGCTAACTTCTGAAACTAATTTGAGTTGTCAGCCATTAAGGGAAAGCATTTGTTTTTTTGTTTGTATTCTTTTTATTCAATTCAAGGCTTCCTCTGGTTGGCTGAGGTAGAGAAGGAGAAACTGGCAGATGACATGAAGCATTCAGGCCGACTCTATTTCAGGCAGCAGAAAGTCGCCCATACTGCTGCAGAACATATTGTCATACATACTGCATCAACATCAGTTAGTAATGGAAATGGTTCGTTTGGGCCAGCTTGGCCCAAGCCAACTGCTTAACCACTTGCCGACCGCCTCATGTATATATTCGCCAACACAATGGCACGGACAGGCAAATGGGCGTACATGTACGTCCCTTTAAATTTGCCGCCGTGTCATCGTGTGCACCCACCGCAAGCTCTGTAAGTGTGATTGTGGGTCCTTAAGTCCGCGGGGATACCCGCAGTCGTCTCACGGAGAGAGGAAGAATGAGGAAGTGCTAATGTAAACAAGCATTTCCCTAGTTCTGCCTAGTGACGGGACACTTATCACCACTCCCTGTAATCGGGAGCGGTGATCAGTGTCGTGTCACACATAGCCCCTCCCCACAGTTAGAATCCCTCCCTAGGACACACTTAACCCCTACAGCGCCACCTAGTGTTAACCCCTCCACTGCCAGTCACATTTACACAGTAATCAATGCATTTTTAATCGCACTGATCGCTGTATAAATGTGAATGGTCCCAAAATAGCGCCAAGTGTCCGATGTGTCCGCCATAATGTCGCAGTCATGATAAAAATTGTTGATCGCCGCCATTACTAGTAAAAAAAAATTAATAAAAATTGCTGTTGATATTCCTTCCCTGGACGAAGAGGAATGGAAGGAGTGTTTAATTTCCTACATTCCTTCCATGATCGCAGCAAAAGATAGGTTCATACAATTTAAGTTCCTACACAGAGCGTACTTCACCCCCCAGAGATTGGCCCGCATTTACAATCAAAGGGACCCCAATTGTCAGAGATGCAGACAGGAGGTGGGCACCTTTTGGCACATGGTCTGGTTGTGTCCCAAACTTAGACCCTTTTGGTTAGCAGTGGCCTCCACACTGAGCAATATCACAGGCTTAAATGTACCGGTCGATCCTCAGATATTATTGCTTAGCCATTTGGAGGATCTTGAGGGAGACAGGTATAGTAAATTGTGTCTTACCTTTGCATTATATTATGCTAGGCGTGAAATCTTACTGGCATGGAAACTAGCAGAGCCTCCTACTTTGGCATCATGGAGAAGGTCGGTGAACACGGTACTTCCCCTATATAGGTTGACATATGAAAGTAGGCAATGCCCTGGGAAGTTCGATAAAATCTGGTCCTCTTGGATAGACGCCTCTGGGGTCCCTGAGCCCCCTGGTCCATAATTGGTATGCTGTGAAACTCATTGGAGGGCATCCTATATTTCATTGCCTACTCTTGTGCTCATCCCCTCTCGCCCCCCCTTCCCTCTCTCTCACTCCCCTTCCCCCTCCTCTCCCCCCCCCTCCCCTTTCCCCCCTCCCCCTTTCTCCCCTCCCCCTCCGTATCAGGCTGGATTGAAATTGGTTACTTACAAAATTTTATCTATGATGGTATAATACTATAATGCAATAAGGGGTATTGTTCTGAGATATTTCTGTCATCTGCATAACTGGATTATCTGATAAACAGAGACTATAGTTTGAAGGTAGATTGTACTGTGATTATCCTTTTTACTTTGAATGTACTAAGTTATCTTGTAATGTAATGCTGATTTGTGCAATAAAATTTTCTGTTAAAAAAAAAAAAAAAAAAAAAATGCTGTAAAACTATCCTCTATTTTGTAGACGCTATAACTTTTGCGCAAACCAATCAGACGCTTATTGCGATTTTATTTGTTTGATATTTTTTTCAAAAATATGTAGAAGAATACTTATCGGCCTAAAAACTGAGTTTTTTTTTTTTTTTTTTTTTATATATTTTTTCTTTTTTGTGGGGGGGGGGGGGGGGGATATTTATTATAGCAAAAAGTAAAAAATAATGCGTATTTTCCCAAATTGATGCTATTTTTTTGCCGAATTGCAAAAAGTGCTCCAGTCAGCCAAATGGCCCGGAGGCTTAAGTGGTTAACCACTTCAGTCTTGGAAGATTCTACCCCTTTCCTGACTAGAGCACTTTTTGCGATTCGGCACTGCGTCGCTTTAACTGACAATTGCGCAGTCATGCAACGTTGCACCCGAACATAATTGACGTTATTTTTTTTCCCCACAAATAGAGCTTTCTTTTGGTGGCATTTGATCACCTCTGCAGTTTTTATTTTTTGCGCTATAAACCAAAAAGAGCGACCAAAAAAGCCCATTTATTTTTTACTTTTTTGCTATAATAAATATCCCCCAAAAATATATAAAAGCAATTATTTTTTCCCCTCAGTTTAGGCCGATATATATTCTTCTACATATTTTTGGTAAAAAAAAAAAATCGCAATAAGCGTATATTGGTTGGTTTACGCAAAAGTTAGAGTCTACAAAATAGGGGGTAGATTTATAGCATTTTTATTATATTAATTTTTTTTACTAGTAATGGTAGCGATCTGTGATTTTTATCATGACTGCGACACAACGGACACGTTGGATAATTTTGACACATTTTTGGGACCATTGGCATTAATACAGCGATCAGTGCGATTAAAAATGCACTGATTACTGTGAAAATCTCACTGGCAGTAAAGGGGTTAACACTAGGGGCAGTGAAGGGGTTAAGTGTGTCCTAGTTTGTTTTCTAACTGAAGGGGGATGGGGACTGTGTAGGGGAGATAATAGTCTGTTCATACTCTGTATGAACAGACGATCTGTCAGTTCTCCTCTCAGGGAACCAGAAACTTTGTGTTTACACACAGTTATGGGTTCTCCATCTCTCAGCGCCGATCGCGGGAGCCTGGCGGTGATGGAGACCGCCGGGCACTTGCATCGGCTCAGGGGGTGAGCGGCGCACGTGCGCCCCCTAGTGGTCACAGGGCGAAGCGACGTTGCATAACGTCATTTCGCCTAGCTGTGCCATTCTGCCGCAGTACAACTATGGCGCCTGGTCAGCACGTGGTTAAAGTATACGTTCACCTTTTGGAACTTATTCCAGCACAGCACACCCCCTGTGACCATTCACATGAAGACTGAGCACTCCTTTTGTTCATAGCTGAGTGAATATACTCTACTTCTACTTCTTTAGTAAATAAACCTCCTTTGTGTACTTTTCCCATAAAGGACTTTTGACTTGTCACCTGTAAATTCCAAATCTTGAAGTATGGTACAGGACACACCCTTGATATTCATAGATCCTGTGTTTTTATAGGCTGGTACATTCAGGTGATTGAACAATGGCAAAGCTTTTTGAAGGAGTGCTCCCTGGGCATTACTTTTTGCAAGCAATGCAGAGTAACGAGAACGGAGGGGTGGAATGTGACCTGTGTCCTGTAAATTCCATATCTTTTGGAGTACAGGACACAGGGTTTTGAGAAACTGGGCCCCAAGCAATAAATAAGAATTTAAAAAGTAAATCAGTGCTATTTCATAATAAACTGGGTCATACATATCTATCCTGAACACAAATGTGACATTAAAGCGGAGTTCCACACAAAAATGGAACTTCCGCTTTTAGGAACCCCCCCCTCCGGTGTCACATTTGGCACCTTTCAGGGGGGAGGGGGGTGCAGATACCTGTCTAAGACAGGTATTTGCACCCACTTCCGGCATAGACTCCCATGGGAGAACCGAGTGGGTTCTCGGCGTCGCCTGCCGACATTGCTGGACCCTGGGACAGGTAAGTGGCCATGTATTAAAAGTCAGCAGCTGCAGTATTTGTAGCTGCTGGCTTTTAAAATATTTTTTTTTTTTTTTTTTTTTTTTTGCGGTGTGGGTGGACCCCCGCTTTAAACACGTTTTTTAAATATTATTATTCTAAAAAATTATTCAACCGCCTCCTGGGTTCAACCTCCTCTGTGCTCAGTGCTCTTAAGATTAGGCAGGTCATGAAATGCTTTAGGCCAGGGGTCTCAATGTACCCGGCTACAAATGGCCTGCAGGCAGGGCTGATCCTGGGCGGGTGTGTACTGCACCCAGGTGCCACAGAGGGGGAGATGCCGAACAGCTTTAACTGTCCGCCTCCTTTGTCCTCTCCGGCGCACGTTGCTGCAGCCCAGCTGGAAGCTGACACAGCACAGAGAGAAGAGAGCGGAGGGAGGATCCGCCCATCGCCCCGCCCACCTAGGCACTGATGTTTGACCAGAGCCCCGGATCCAGGATCCTGCTGCTACCTCAGGGCTGGAGATTGTGTCATTCTTGGGGTGCCCTGCCAAAAGGCCTATGTTGAAGCCAGGAGCTGACAGGAAGAGAGGACGTGGGAAGGCAGATCAGGCCACCAGCTGACTGCCAGGAGGAGAGGTGAGCCATCACACTGAACTAAGAAAAATCCTCTGTGAAGAGGTGCTATTTGTGGCATGTAGGGGGTAATGCTGTGGGTTAATGTGTCCGCTGACACCAGTACTGGGGCTTAATAGTTTGTCTGCTGACACCAGTACTGGGGGTTGTTAATGCGTCCCTTGTTACCAGTACTGGGGGTTTTGGTAATGCTTCTGCTGACACCAGTACTGGGGGTTAATAGTGCATCCGCTGACACCAGTACTTTGGGTTAATAGTTCTCAGAAGGGGAACTGTAAACTCGGCACACATATATACACTCTCCCACACATTGTGTAATAACATATGACACAGTGATTTTTCTTTTTAATTCTATCCTTGGCTTGTATTTCACAAAGTGCAAATTACATCTGGCAGTGGACAGACTTCTCTGTCCTTGTAATACGCCATAATGTCTGTTAAATCTAAAAGAAAAGTTGATGCTGAGCAGAGGAAATTTCAAGAGAGGTGGACAAGTATAGTAGGTCTCAGTTTTTGTCACAAGGTTTAGAAAAATGGGAAAAAAATAAAATACGTTTTCCGTTTCTCTTTCTTCTTTTTCCAAAAACTTGTGGATGCAAATGAGAGCTGCATTATACTCGCCATGTCTATTAGCAAATACCTTTTGAGTATCTACTTTCCAAAAAGGGGTAATTTTGAGGGTGTTTTGTACGTTCTTAGCATTTCAGGGCCTCCGAAACTGTAAAGGGTAGCTAGGAAGCGCAGTGAGGAAAACGTGCTCTTTGAAAGCCTGCAGGTGGCATCTCTGTCCCGTAGTTGCTCCTCCTCTGACCTGGCTGTTGACTCACCGACAGTGAGGGGCTTCTACACCAGATACCATGAAAATTTGGACTGTCTTGTCTGCGTGAATGGAAGACAGGCCCCAAACAACATCCCGTTTGTCGTTCCACTTCACTGCGAGAAATTCTTTGCTCAAGCAGGCTTTCTCTCACTTTCTAAGCCGGGTGTTTACAAGCTGTTGGAGGAAGCCCCCACAATTAGGTTGGACGGTGCCACAGTAGCCAATTCCACGATCAATTAGGTGTCTAAAAAGTGATACGCTTGCATAGTAGTTGTCCATGTACAAGTGGTACCCCATAAAGAAAAAGGGTGAGACCATGTCCCATGCTAACTTGCCACTGCTCTCCATGTGGTCTGTGCATCCGGGGGGCTCCATCTTTTTTCCCTCGTAAATCCTAAAAGCATATGTATAGCCTGTTGCCATCTCACTGAGCTTATACATTTTGACCCCAGATTAGGCACGCTTGCTTGGGAGATACTATTTGAATGCAAGGTGGCCAGAAAAATTAAGTATAGACTCATTGATACAGTTTTGTTGGGATGCACATTTCTGGGAAAGTTGATTTTTCCAGGGACTGCTTTTTGTGGAGCCGATCATATTCAGGGTCACCCCCGAGGACGAGAGTGTATTGTCGAAATGCATAAATTGTATTTTATATTCTCATATCTACGCCTGGCCATTGCAGCAGAGAACACAGGCATGTGATGAATCCCAAAACATTTTTAAAAACAAACTGTGATGGGTTTCCATTCAAATGGTCTGGCAAGGTAAGCCTTTGGGTTGGCGGCTATGTACTTATCAGCATATAAAATGGTTTGGTCCACAATCAATTGATACAGATCTTCCATGAAAAACTGCTCAAAAAAATCAAGGGGAGTTGTTAAATTAGTTTATCGCCTAAATTCCAGGTTGGGCTGTGAATGGGTGGATAACGTGTGCTGCTGAATCTGTGGGCTGCCAATTAGGATTTGCAAGCACATCTGGCAGGACACTGGGCTCTATGGGCCTGTGTTCGAATTCTTGGTGGCTGCGGGACGCTACTAGTGCTATCCACCTCCCCCAGCTTGGACTGCACTTATGGGATTTGTCACGTCACCAATTGATACTGCATTGCTGGGGTGTAAAAGGCCAGAATGTACCAGGCTGCTAGTGCTCGAAGTTAGGTAAGTTAGGTAAGCCTGACCTTTTTCCATCGTCTGAGCTACCTGTTGGGGTGCTGCTGCTTTCTACAGGCTTGTATTCTGATGCAAATTCTGTCAGTGATGACTCCCCTTCCCTCTCATCTGACATGCTCAGAATTCTGTAGGCCCCTTCTCTAGTGTACCTTTCTTTTGACATTTTGACCACTAAATTCATAGGTACCTAGTGCGACTCACAGGACTGCTTGAATCGCTACAAATAAAATTTACCTGCTAGGGCTATCAGATTAGGCCTGATTTCGCCAACGCTGCAGTTTTGTGTATCAGAAGTGGCAGTCCTCTACTGACACTGCACTTGGTGGGGCCAGAGGGGCTAAATGCAAGTGCTGGCAGGTGTCGGGGCTGTTCCCACTTTGGGGACACCTATACTATTTAGACATTTAGTATAGATCTGATCAAAGATACTGATCCATTCAGAAACTATACTAGGTTATAGTGTGACACCGTGATAGTGTCACTGGCAATCAAGAGGTTAAATGTGGACGGGGTAAGGTGGCAGGTAATCGGACGTTATCTGGGAGGGATGCTAACGGTATCTGTAGTCTGTGACACTAAGTGATTGCTGATAAAAATCTGTACATTGTACTAATAACACTGGTGACGAGGGTAGTGAAAGGGTTAAATGTGCGCTTGTATATGTTTATTGTGTGTGCTGTTTTAGTCACTGTGACCAATCTCTTCTCTTGGGAAGTGAAAGGGGCTCCAGAAGAGATCACATCAGGCCGCTTTCACACATGTGCGGCTTTTCCTGCAACTTTGGACATTGGAGTCTCATGGCAAGTCGTACCCCATGAATCCCAATGATAACCCACCATATCTGTGCGACTTCAAGTCGCACTGACTTCAAAGTAGCCCCTGTACTAGAAAATTGTCTAGTACCCTGTATAAAGTTAGACTGTGCCAAGGCTTTTGTGCACAGCAGAAGTGGGCATATCAACCTTGAAGCCATAACATCAGATCTATATAGGATCTAGGCTTTGATCGGTGGGCATATCTCCTCAGGGGTCTTCATGGTCTGGGGATGGCCAGATAAACCTGTTAACACCCTGCCGCTAATTACATGCGTTGCACCCCAGGTGCCAAGGTGGGTGGCAAAACAGAATCCAGTGCCCAAAGCAACATTGTAAGCCATTTGCACAATGTAGGGTCCAGGTACGCCTCCCAAGGTTTTAGTGAGGTTGCACTAATCTGAATGCTCTGCTTTCATTGTATTAGAAAACGGTGAATTGTTTCGAAGAATCCAGAGTATAATAACCTAGTTAAAGTAGAGTTCCACCCACTTTTACAACTTTGTCTTAAAGGAATGACAACCCCTCCACCACTCGAATTTTGGATTCTTTTTTATTTTTTCCTTACCTTTTATGAAGTACCTTGTGTACTTGCGGCCCATTGCATCATGTCTTCTTCTCCCCTGTTGCCTTCTGGGACCTTTGTGTGTCCCAGAAGATGACGGGACCATTCAGAAAGCACCATGTGACTCGCGCAGTAGGAAGCCTGAAGGCTCCACTGCTGGTTTCCTTTAGTTGGAATGGTGGTGCCTGCACCTGATCTGATGGAAGGATCAGCCTTGGGGGGCTGACATTGCAGGCTCCCTGAACAGGTAAGTGTCCTTATTAAAAGTCAGCAGCTACAGTGTTTGTAGTTGCTGACTTTAAAAAAAAAAAAATATATTTTTTTTGCGGCTGGAACTCCGTTTTAAGCTAAGAGTGATTCATCGCCCTAGAACACTAACAAGGACTGAGTGGGGAAATGTTATAGGGGGATGGCCAAGGGGCATGTCCCCAAAAGCTTTGTCCAGTCACCTGACTGTACCAGACCTGGTGTTTTATGAAGATCAAGCCTGTGTACTGTGCTGTATGATTACAATAATACGTTTTAGAAAGATTCAGAAGTGAGGAAAGGGAGGCATGACAGTGCTTTCTGCACGGGCTAATTAAAAAAAAAAAAAAAAAAAAAAACAGATTTGAGTTGGTAGGCTTAATTCTGACATAGTACTGTCCTCTCTGAAAAACGTTACCCGCTTGATAAAAGTACAACCTAATGAGCTGAAAAGGCTGTACCACATACTGATTATTTAAGAAAAAATTATGTCCCTTAATGGCTTTTTAGATTTACTCCCCCATTTTCATACTATTCTAAATAAAGCAATTTTGAAAATCACTGTTGTATGATTATGTGCGAAGGTGGAATTTTTTTATGGAAAAGTTTGACTGTCCTCGCAGCCGCCACCCCCTGCTCGATTCTTCTTTATGTGCTAGAAGAACAGTTCTGTGATTCTGACCTACTGATATGTATTTGCCCTTAAATTATGCATCCTTAAAGCAGAGGTCCACCCAAAAGGGGGAGGTTCTCCTTTAAGACCTCCTCCCCCGCTCCTGTTTGTAAAAAGGAGCTTTTTGAGGAGAGGGGGCGCGAGTAACCAATTTTCACAGGTACCCACTCCCACTTCAACCGCCTAGTTCTCCTTCCCCCTCCAGAAATCTTTTGTGACACATAGCAGATCCCAAGAGACTGTGGGACCATTCACCATCCATGGAACCATGTGAAGCCACAAGCTGTCACAGCCGAAAGCCCATAGTAAAGATGGCGGCGAGAGAGGACACAGCGAAAACTGGCTGGGGTGAGCACACCGCTGGATCATGGGACAGGTGAGTGGCTGTTTATTAAGTCATCTGCTACAGTTTTAGTACTGTAGCTGCCGACTTTTAATTTTCACTTAAGAGCCTGGAGCTTCTCTTTTTTTTATTCCAAGGACCCTAAAGGTCTCATTTCTAAACTGTACTTGCATATCATCCAGGGCTTAATTCACAAAGATAAATACAGCATGAATTTTTGCTTTCAAAGAAGCCTTGCTTTTATCTCAATCAGTTAATTCGCTAAACAAATCCTCTTTACTTAACAGATGCGTTAATAGGGTAGAGACTGAGTTTTATTGCATTATATTTTCTTTTCACAGTTTAACACTGAACTAGAATAAAATTTTGTTCTGTGAATAAAGGCACAGTGAGATTTTGAAAACATTCTAGTGTGTCTTCATTCACAGCATGATCTGTCTAGTGTAGTGTTACAATTATTTGTATTCCTGATCGAAGGTCATAGTATTTCCACACAAATACATTATTGGTATTTTTTTTTTTAACTTTCTCACCAGTGCAGAGTTCTTATTCCTAAAATATGGACTCCCTTTACTATGCGATGAATAACAAATGTGTTTTTTTTCTATTTTAAGTGAACTGACTTTGATTTATCTCTTTTTGCAGTATGTATGTTTGCTAAATTTGAAGTATTTTACTGCAAATTTTTCTTTATATATTATGCAATATTTCCAAAACCGTCCACAATGGCATACAATAACTGTTAGTGAATTTGTGTACTGGAACATTGAAACTGAGACAAGTTTTTTTTTTTTTTTTTTTTTTCTTTTTCTTTTTCTTTTTTCCAACTGCAGTTGCTGTAATTTTCTATAAAATCAATGTTTGTATTCACCGGTCCATAAAGTGGACCCTTGCATTTGAATGCAAGGTCCACTTTAGCATAAGATCACTGCAGCTTAAAAATGTCACTTTTAAAAACATTAAGTTACAATACGGTTTTTACAGCAATTGCATATGCTGTACTTTTTTTTTTTTTTTTTTTAGATGCTATATTTGTATTCATCCATGAAATTGGAGTTGCCCTTTAAAGAATCTATCTTTAACAATCTATGAAGAACCTTTGGCTAACTTTCAGTGTAAGAAGAACAGATAATTTTCCTGACAGATGTTGCCATGGTGCTTTGTTTTTCAAGAAATGTCCTCCTCTCTTCAGCACACTTTACTAAACCATAAAAGGTTTGGTCTACATAGGTTTCTGGGCATCCTAGCATAGCCTGGTATAGTGTTCTCAATTACCTAATTTCATAAGCTTGATGGCACACATTAAGTAGAATTTGACTTGCCTTTTCATGTCTTTTATTTCACCTTTTTTGCATCTTTCTCTACAGCCATAGATTTGTTGTATGGGGGTATATACTGCTTTATGTGTCAAGATTACATATATGACAAAGACATGGAGCAAGTTGCCAAAGAAGAACAAAGAAAAGCATGGAAATTGCAAGGTACTGTGTTTTTTGTTTTTTGTTTTTTATTTTTTTTGGTTCTGTTGAATCTCGCTAGTTATAACGGGTACTGACAAAGTATTTTAGTATACTGTATGTTTTATACATTTCAATACAACAGTTAAAGTTTAATCTAAATTTACAACACCCATCACAGTTAAATAGTAGGTGAGGTTGATAAAAGACACAAGTCCAAGTCCAACCTATGAATGAACACCGTTTATAAACCTGTTTGTTTTTATTGCATCTTTCATTGTAAGGTTTAATGGGCTAGCATGAACAAACTTGTTTAGCATACAGTATACACATATATACTGTTGCATGCAGTATAAATTACATTTTGCTTGCACATTTGGGACAAACTTGTAAGCAAGTATACCTCATGAACATAGTGGACCTTTTCAACATATTTGAACGGCCAAATATCTTCGTTCAGTACAGTGCCTACAGATGACGGTGATAAACTTGCACCACTGAGATACAAATTTGATGTATATTCTCCTAATCTAAATTCATGAAAATGCTAATTTGTGTTATGGAAAAAAGTACATCCTTTACATTTACCACAAGAGATGAGCTTAGGCATTCATCTTTTTATTTTTTCCCTCTTTTCCAATGTCATGCGGCACCCTGTAGCTTTAAACAAAGAGTCGGTGACCCAACCTGCAACTTATTGTCACGGAAAAAGTTTGCCTACTGATAAATTCAGAAGGTGCACAAGCTCTCTTCTTCCTCCAAACACAACAAAAAGCATGGTAAAGTTCTTTTGGGGGGTTTGTCTTGTGTAGCATAGCCTATTCAGGTGAATGAGCTGCCCTATGCATGATGAGCAGAAAAGCCCCAAAACGGGATTATTTTTACTGCTGATGCAGATACTACTGGCCAGGAATACTACCAGCAATCGGCTTCACTGCACAGATTTAAACAGGAAAACCTTTCTTTGAGTCCACTCGAGGTTCTCATTTCTAAGTGAAGCCCTGATGTAGGTATCCTTTGACCCCTGAAACATGTTGCCTGTCTTTTAACATATCGGCGCTCAAAATTGTGGAGCCGCATCTGAGGGGGGACCTGGCACACCTGTGAGCACGGATGTTTCCACCCACACAACTAACTCCATTCATCCCAGTCTCCGTGAGTTTGTGCCCCGAGTACCTGTTGGGGAGCCAGGACAGACAACACTGTACTATTTGTATAACCTGTAGATGCCTTTCTGAAACATTGCTATACGGCAACCAAACTAGAGGAATACAACGTATGCTCTGCGAAGCAAGGACTTGGCTGAATTCATATCTATGACTCGGTTCTATGCTTTACTACTGAGGCAAGTGGGCCATATAGACGGACTTGAAATAAAAAGGAGTAACGACATGGAATGAGACGTCAAACGGTGAGCTGTATCTGCCCTTACAAATAATGGGGATGTCTATTCAGAATTGAAACAGTTTGTTTCCTTAACCACTGTCACCTTTACATCCTATAAGTCTGCGATTGAAGATTCATCCTCCCTACAGTCATTTAACATGCTCATGCAGAGCCTCTAAGAAATGATTTCTATCATCTCGTTGTCTTAAACTTTTAAGTGGAGAATGATAAATACTATACAAGGCACATGCACCTTATCTATATGGAGCAAATGAACTCTCAATATAAAAATATATACATATATATTTTTTCATCTCCATATACGTATATCTTCCCCCTTTTTTTTGAACCGGTGCTTTTTCTGATCAAATGAAGTATCAACTTTGAGATTGTTTTGAGTAGATTCCAATGTATGGGATGGATGAGATTTGTGTATGATTGGTTGTGGTGGCCACCTGTGTCTCATTAAGACCTCTGTCTTAATTTTATGTGGTGGAGGTGGGTGTAGATTTATAATAATTGTGGATATTCAATAAAGAAATTTTGGTTTTGTCTGGTTTATCATCTTTGAAGAATACTTTTTGGGAATTTTCTCGTGCTTTCTTACATACTTGTTCAGAGGATTACCACCCCGGAGGCATTAACTGAATTTGTTAATAGCTACTGGCTGACAGCATTAACAGATTGCTGTATTGGGTATGCAGTTTTGTTAAGCCTTGTCAAAACCCATCCAATCTGGACTAAATTGGATGAGCCTGTGTCCTCCCCTTTTCCCCCCCCTTTTTTTTTTTTTTCAGGAGAGTTTTTGTAGCATTTAAGGTCCCAGAGAGCACAGTGGCTTCTGTAAATTGAAGAAGTTTAGAACCAACAGGACTCTGGCTGGGCGGCCTGCTCTAGGAAAACTAAGCAATGGGGGGAGAAGGGCCTTAGGGAGGTGACCAAGAATGGAAAGGTTTCTCTGGAGAGAGAACCTTCCAGAAGAATAACCATCTCTGCAGCACTCTACCTCCTGTATGGTAGAAAGGCCAGATGGAAGCCACTCAGTAAAAGGCACATGGCAGCCCACCTGGAGTTTGCCAAAGGGCACCTGAAAGACCCTCAGGCCATGAGAAACAAAATTCTCTTCTGATGAAACCAAGATTGAACTCTGCCCGGAATGGCAGGCATCATGTCTGGCGGAAACCAGTCACCACTCAACACATGGCCATTACCATTCCTACTGTGAAGCATAGTGGTGGCAGCTTCATGCTGTGGGGATGTTTTTTTTTTTTTTTTTTGTCGGCAGGAACTGGAAAACGTCAGGTTTGAGGGAAAGATGAATGCAGCAATGTACAGGGACATCCTTGATGAAAACCTGCTCCAGAGCACTCTGAACCTCAGATCGAGGCAAAGGTTCGTCTTCCAACAGGACAACAACCCTAAGCACGCAGCCAAGATTACAAAGGAGTGGCTACGGGACAACTCTGTGAATGTGGAGTCCTTGAGTGGCCCAGCCAGAACCCAGACTTGAACCCAATTGGTGCCAAAGGTGCTTCAACAAAGTATTGAGCAAAGGCTGTGAATACTTTTTGTACATGGGATTTTTTTATTCTCAATAAATATGTGGGGCTACATATGTGTACTATTGGCGTGAAGGGGTTAAAACCCCTCAACAAATTCCTAAGTTTCACCTGGAATCCGCAAGGTCAGTAATTGCTGCATTAAAATGAGGGTATGGCATGCGTAGACATCCAAGATGTGTATCTGCATGTTTCCAATTGCCCACCTCAGCGCTTTCTGTGCAATGCAGTATCAAATTCATTTCCAGTTTGTTGCAGTGCCCTTTGGCCTATCCTCTGCTCCAAAAGTGTTCACAAAGGTGTTGGCACCTCTCCTAGCCCTTCTCTGAACTCAGGCCATCCAAATCACTGGCTATTTAGATTGCCTTCTTCTGAAGCACTCATTTCCTACAGCTATCAAAAAAAATGTCCACAGGGCAATTCAGAAGCTCCAGGCCTTCAGCTGGTTGATCAAATTAAACATATCTGCATTCAGCATTCCGTTTGCTTGGAATACTTGGATTTGTTCTTGGACGCATGCCAAGCAAGTCTTTCTCCTAGGAAGGAAGTTTCTTTCTCTAAGAGCTCATGGTGGTCTGACTGACCTAAATTTTGGGTTGCCTCAAAACAGGAATAGAGGGGAAATCTTCCAATGGGTTTAGTGAACCTGATAACTTGGGGGGGTGTAGAAATGACTGCCTGTAACCCTCCCGTACCATCCAAAATGGGGGTGCAGGGTTGCCTTTTATCTATACCTTAAGGCAGGGGTCTTCAAACTATGGCCCTCCAGTTGTTCAGGAACTACAATTCCCATCATACCTAGTCATGTCTGTGAATGTCAGTTTTACAATGCCTCGTGGGATGTGTAGTTCTGCAACAGCTGGAGGGCCGTAGTTTGAAGACTCCTGCCTTAAGGCCTCATGCACACTGGATGTTTTCTAAACTCTCCTGTTTAGACTCGTTTACACACATTTACAGGCATCAAATGTTTTTCTGCCAAAACTCTGCTGCTCCTGGGTGCACTGGCAGTGTTCTTTTTTTTATTTTTATTTTTTCCCCTTTTTCCTGCCTCTAAACTCACTTGCCACTAAACGCTTCTAAAAGCCTTTGTGTGCATAAACACATAGGCTAACATGCAGGGGAGTTTAGAGGCAGCAAAGAAAAATGCCACACTTCCCATCAATTTGATCCACTGATTATTTGAAAAATGAACTTTCGTAGAACCTTCTTTTTCTAAGGATTTTTATTTTGTAGAATGTCAATCTATGGCCAGCTTAAGGCTGCCACCTGGTCTTCAGTTTATATCTATAACTTGGGAATGTCCTGTAGTGTATGAATGCCTGTGCCCATGTACTTTACAGTTAAGATTGGTCATCTTGGCTTTTTTGTAAATTGCATATCTTGGAGTATAGGACACAGGACACCTCCATTCCTTCATTTTTCTCTGCACTCTGATGGCCTAATGCCCTCCTGTGTCCTAAAGTCCAATGCAGGGCTGTAGACTCTGAATTAAACTTGATAACATAGAGGAACAGTCCATTGATGGAGCTTGGGGGAGCACATTGTGTTCGTGGTGCAAAGGTATTAGGTAAGTACAATACTTATACCATTCCCTAGACAGAAACCCATGCAGTACTGGCACAGTCCCACTGCTGGAAAGGAGTTTTAGTTTTACTGCGATTAGGCTTTACCTACTGCTTTGTTGGTGGCATAGATTTTGCACAAGTGTTAAAGTGCCAAATGGGGAATACCACAAATAGTTGCTTAGGATAAACAAACAGTAGTGTATGTGAATGATGGCTAATTATAGAACATAAAATGTACACAAAGAAATAAACATATTGAACAAGTGAAACAAAGTAATATAAGTCCAATGTGCACAGCTGAAATAAAAGGTGCAATCCAAGCGAGATTGTAACAATCCATCGATTGGAAGAGGTGATCTAAGAAATTACTTTGACAGTCTAAAAGTTTTAAAAAAAATAAATATGTAGTGATATGATATATAGTGGTGTAGATAATTGGTAGTTATTATAATAATGATGTAAGGACTCTTCCGCAGCAACCCAATTCTTCCAGTTCTTCTGTACTTTATTGACTTCCAACACAGAACAAAGTCCACAGATGACAAAAATCCGACAGAGTAAATATAATTTAGAGTCCCACTTTTTTCCTAGATTTGCGCCTTCATAGTCACACACAGACAAAACTAAACTATAGACTGAACGCCATGTTATATTCACTAGACACTGAATGGGCAAATAGGCCTTTTGATATGCTCGAGTCTTTCAGACAGACAACCCCCAGCCGTGAACAGCTGCAGTCATAAACCGCCCCAATCTGCACTCCCGCATATCAACAAGTCCCCTTTGATACGTATAGTTAGATTAACAGATACCACCTGAACACCCTTTTGCTTCCTGGAATGCCTACATTACTAATCTGTATTCTTGCCTATTAACATCAAGTCCCCTTTGATATGTGTAATTAGATTACCAGATACCAAAGTGGCCTGTTTCACTCACCCCTTCCTGGCCTGGTTAATCTTGTACTGTATGTGGAACAAAAAAAAAAAATATATATATATAATCCCACATAAATCTACCAACATATTACAACAAAATAGTAGATCCCTCTACCATGAAACAACAAAGGCGGTGCCTGGCCAATCCTCTGTGATGGCACCTATGTGTGTACAAGCCCTTCGCCTTACTGTCGTAAGGTTACAGCATGAATAAATCACAGGAAGCGGGCTTCAGAAGATCCCTCTTGATTGTACATCTTCCTTCGCTAATATGCTCGTGCCGGAGTTAAAAATAGGGTAAATGTGACAAACGGCAACAATCCATGAGCGCCAAGCTAGTTTGCTTCCGTCCAATCCTGGTATTGCCTATTGCTCCAATCCCGACATGTGATGTGATGATACGCGTCGGGATTGGAGCAATAGGCAATATCAGGATGGGAAGGATGTAAACTAGCTCAGCGCTCGTGAATTTTTGCCATTTGTCACATTTTAAAAAGTGAGTGTCTATTTTTGTTTGCTGTAATAAATCCTTTTTAAAACGGGATTATGCTATGGGCACCTTTCTTTCCTATTTTTAACTCTCGCATATCGAGCATATTAGTGAAGGAAGATTAATTTACAATCAAGAGGGATCCTCTGAAGACCACTGTAGTGTGTTCCCAATTGTTTTCTTGGTGACTATGGTCCCAGCTGCCTTGAGATCATTGACATGATTCTCCAGTCTAATTCTGGGCTGATGCCTCCCTGTTCTCATGATCATTGAAACTCCACGAGCTGACCTCTTGCGTGGAGCCCCAGACGGAGAGAGAGTGACAGTTATTTTGCGTTTCTTCCATTTGTGAATAATCGCACCAACTGTCACCCTCTCACCAAGCTGCTTGACGATGGTCTTGTAGCCCATTCCAGCCTTGTGTAGGTCTACAATCTGACATCCTTGGACCTTTGGTCTTGGCCATGGTGGAGAGACTGGAATTTTGATTGCTTCTGTGGACAGGTGTCTTTTAAATACAGGTAACAAGCTGAGATTAAGAGCACTCCCTTTAAGAGTGCTCCTAACCTCAGCTCGTTACCTGTATAGAAGACATCTGGGAGCCAGACATCTTACTGATTGATAGAGCGGCACAGTGGTGTAGTGGATAGCACTTTCGCCTAACAGCAAAAGGGTCCACCTGCCTGGAGTTTGCATGTTCTCCCTGTGCCTGCGTGGGTTTCCTCCAGCTACTCTGGTTTCCTCCCCCACTCCAAAGACATGTTGGTAGGTTAATTGGATCTTGTCTAAATTGGCCTTAGTATGAATGTGAGGGATCTTAGATGTGATTGTACAATGTATATGTAAAGCGCTGCGTAAATTGACGGCGCTATATAAGTACCTGAAATAAATGGGGGATCAATACTTAACTCATTTAAAATGCAAATCAATTTATAACGTTTTTTACAATGCGGTGTTTTTTTTTGTTTTTTGTTTTTTTTTTATATTTTTGTTCTGTCTCTCACTGTTTAAAGTTAACCTACTATTGAAATTATAGACTAATCGTTTCTTTGTCAGTGGGCAAACGTACAAAATCGGAAGGGGATCAAATACTTATTTTTTTTTTTTCCCCCTCGCTGTACCTGAGCCCCATCTCGATCCAGCGATGTTGCCGAGAGTCTTGGCTGTCTGGGGCTACCCCGCCTCCCAATTGGCTGAGACAGCAGCGAACTGCCATTGGCTCACTGACTGACAGTAGTGGGAGCCAATGAGGGGAGAGAGGGTGTAGGAACAGGCTCCAAATGGACACAGGGACCTGCGGCTCAAGTGCCCCTGATAGAAAGCTGCTTGCTGTGGGGGCACTCGACAGGAGTAAGGGGGCCAGGAGCGCCGAATGCATGAAGAGTGTTCAAGCTACTGCAAGTCTGTGAATGTGAAATGTGGAAGAAGGGAGTCTTCAAGTGGTCAGAGGGTGGTTTTGGGCATAGTTGAATAGGGCTTGGGTGCCAAAAAAAGGGCGTTTTTCGTCTGGGTAAATTTTTAGACTTTAGCAGTAAGAGGAAAGTTATGCATTAGGTACACGGAATGGTGGATGGTAAAGTTAGAGTTGGGGGTCCTTGTTAAATAAGGGAAAGGGGGGGGGGGTGTCCACGAAAAAAACACTGAGGGATTCTTTTGCTTGTGGAGTTGGAGTAGGTAGAAAGTTTACAGGCCCTATAAATGGGTGTGAGAAGTGACCTCTTTTGGGGAGGTGAGGGTCTTCAAGTAGAGGATGTTTAAGTTGGCACAGAACTCATTATGTGTTTATCAGTTTGAATATTGTCCACCATGTCCATTTACTAAAGTGTAGCTAAAGGCAAGACTTCATTTTGGAAAGACTGAGGGAAGGTTATAATCCCTGTGTTTTTTTTTTTTTCTTCTGGTATTTGAGTCCCAATGGGAAGATTCCCTTTACTTCACAGCCAGAACAGGAAGTGTGAGGGAATCCTAGGAGACTTGAGACTTAAAAACAAAAAAAAAAAATGGACGAAGAGGAGGCGGGATGGCGTGGGCGGCGCAGACTTCCTATACACACAGCCACTGTAACAAAGCTCCGCCGCCTCCTCATCACGGACGGACAAGGAGGCGGCAGGATGGCGCAGACTTCCTATACACACAGCCCTGCTGTGAATCGGAGGGGGCAATATACGGCGTAATATGGCTTTCCTTCCCTCCGCATCAATACTGATATGGCGGCAGGAGCTTTTGGGGATTGGATCATTCCAGTGGCAATTGGTAAGAAAAAAAAAAAAATGGATAATGAAAAAGTTTTTGAAGGCTAATAACCAAACAGGGACACTCACTAGAGTACAGACAACTAGGCTGCGCACCCCCTACAAGTTTTTAAAGGCTGTTATTACATTTTCAGGCTCCTAGGATTACCTAGTTGTCAAGGTGCCCTTACTACAGACACACTTCTCTAAAGCTTCCCCTTTTCACAATCTCTTCTCTAAGGTACATGGGCACAGTGAGGCTTGCAATGGGCACAGTGAGGCTGCAGATGGTCATTGTTGACCCTCTTTTCCACTTATAATAGCTGCTGCATTCTCACCCTAGGCTTATACTTGAGTCAATAAGTTTTCCTTTTTCTTTTTTTTTTTTTGTGGTAAAATTAGGTGCCTCGGCTTATATTCGGGTCGACTTATACTCGAGTATATACGGTAAATTTGTTTTGCCTCCATTAGTGTGTAAAGGTCATGTGGAAATGATACATACAGTATATTCCAGTGATATTTATTTACTTTTTAATATAATTATCTTGTATTTTCTAAATGTTGATAACAGTTGTGTTTTGTTGAAAAATATCTGCAAAACTTAAGATGTTAAAAATATTCAAGTTATGTTCTTTATGTTTTCTTTTAGCTTTTGCTCCGTCATTGGCTTCTCCTTACCAGTATACAATGACAGGTAGGATTTTTTTCATATTTTGGTTTTACTTTTCCTTTAACTAGTGGGCTGGATGTTATTACAAAGCAAAACGTGTTGATGGCTAAATGTGACTTTTAATTGTATGCTCCTTAATATTTGTGTTTATATTAACCACTTCAGCCCCGGAAGGTTTTACCCCCTTCCTGACCAGAGCACTTTTTACAATTCGGCACTGCGTCGCTTTAACTGCTAATTGCGCGGTCATGCAATGCTGTACCCAAACGAAATTTGCGTCCTTTTCTTCCCACAAATAGAGCTTTCTTTTGATGGTATTTGATCACCTCTGCCGTTTTTACTTTTTGCGCTATACACGGAAAAAGACCGAAAATTTTGAAAAAAAATGATATTTTCTACTTTTTGTTCTAAAAAAAATCCAATAAACTCCATTTTAGTCATACATTTAGGCCAAAATGTATTCGGCCACATGTCTTTGGTAAAAAAAATGTCAATAAGTGTATATTTATTGGTTTGCGCAAAAGTTATAGCGCCTACAAACTAGGGTACATTTTCTGGAATTTACACAGCCTTTAATTTATGACTGCCTATGTCATTTCTTGAGGTGCTAAAATGGCAGGGCAGTACAAAACCCCCACAAATGACCCCATTTTGGAAAGTAGACACCCCAAGGAATTTGCTGAGAGGCATGTTGAGCCCATTGAATATTCATTTTTTTTGTCCCAAGTGATTGAATAATGACAAAAAAAAAAAAAAAAATTACAAAAAGTTGTCACTAAATGATATATTGCTCACACAGGCCATGGGCCTATGTGGAATTGCACCCCAAAATACATTCAGCTGCTTCTCCTGAGTATGGGGATACCACATGTGTGGGACTTTTTGGGAGCCTAGCCGCGTACGGGGCCCCGAAAACCAATCACTGCCTTCAGGATTTCTAAGGGCGTACATTTTTGATTTTACTCCTCACTACCTATCACAGTTTTGAAGGCCATAAAATGCCCAGATGGCATAAACCCCCCCCAAATGACCCCATTTTGGAAAGTAGACACCCCAAGCTATTTGCTTTGAGGCATGTTGAGTCCATGGAATGTTTTATATTTTGACACAAGTTGTGGGAAAGTGACAAATTTTTTTTTTTTTTTTTTTGCACAAAGTTGTTACTAAATGATATATTGCTCACACAGGCCATGGGCATATGTGGAATTGCACCCCAAAATACATTTAGCTGCTTCTCCTGAGTATGGGGATACCACATGTGTGGGACTTTTTGGGAGCCTAGCCGCGTACGGGGCCCCGAAAACCAATCACTGCCTTCAGGATTTCTAAGGGCGTACATTTTTGATTTTACTCCTCACTGCCTATCACAGTTTCAGAGGCCATGGAATGCCCAGGTGGCACAAACCCCCCCCCAAATGACCCCATTTTGGAAAGTGGACACCCCAAGCTATTTGCTGAGAGGCATGGTGAGTATTTTGCAGCTCTCATTTGTTTTTGAAAATAAAGAAAGACGAGAAAAAACATTTTTTTTTTCTTTTTTCAATTTTCAAAACTTTGTGACAAAAAGTGAGGTCTGCAAAATACTCACTATAACTCTCATCAAATAGCTTGGGGTGTCTACTTTCCAAAATGGGGTCATTTGGGGGGGTTTTTTGCCACCTGGGCATTCCATGGCCTCCGAAACTGTGATAGGCAGTGAAGAGTGAAATCAAAAATTTACACCCTTAGAAAGCCTGAAGGCAGTGCTTGGTTTTAGGGGTCCCGTACGCGGCTAGGCTCCCAAAAAGTCCCACACATGTGATATCCCCGTACTCAGGAGAAGCAACAGAATGTATTTTGGGGTGTAATTTCACATATTCCCATGGCATGTTTGAGCAATATATCATTTAGTGACAACTTTGCGCAAAAAAAAATAAAAAATTGTCTCTTTCCCGCAACTTGTGTCACAATATAAAATATTCCATGGACTCAACATGACTCTCAGCAAATAGCTTGGGGTGTCTACTTTCCAAAATGGGGTCATTTGGGGGGGTTTTGAACTGTCCTGGCATTTTATGCAGAATATCTAGAAGCTTATGTCACACATCACAAACTCTTCTAACCACTTGAAGACAAAGCCCTTTCTGACACTTCTTGTTTACATAAAAAAATAATTTTTTTTTGCTAGAAAATTACTTTGAACCCCCAAACATTATATATTTTTTTAAAGCAAATGCCCTACAGATTAAAATGGTGGGTGTTTCATTTTTTTTTTTTCACACAGTATTTGCGCAGCGATTTTTCAAACGCATTTTTTGGGGAAAAAACACACTTTTTTACATTTTAATGCACTAAAACACACTATATTGCCCAAATGTTTGATGAAATAAAAAAGATGATCTTAGGCCGAGTACATGGATACCAAACATGACATGCTTTAAAATTGCGCACAAACGTGCAGTGGCGACAAACTAAATACATTTTTAAAAGCCTTTAAAAGCCTTTACAGGTTACCACTTTAGATTTACAGAGGAGGTCTACTGCTAAAATTACTGCACTCGATCTGACCTTCGCGGTGATACCTCACATGCATGGTGCAATTGCTGTTTACATTTGACGCCAGACCGACGCTTGCGTTCGCCTTAGCGCGAGAGCAGGGGGGACAGGGGTGCTTTTTTTTTTTTCTTTTTTTTTTTTTTTTTTTTTCTTTATTATTATTATTTTTTTATCTTATTTTTAAACTGTTCCTTTCATTTTTTTTTTTAAATCATTTTTATTGTTATCTCAGGGAATGTAAATATCCCCTATCATAGCAATAGGTAGTGACAGGTACTCTTTTTTGCAAAAATTGGGGTCTATTAGACCCTAGATTTCTCCTCTGCCCTCAAAGCATCTGACCACACCAAGATCGGTGTGATAAAATGCTTTCCCAATTTCCCAATGGCGCTGTTTACATCCGGCGAAATCTAAGTCATAAAATGCTCGTAGCTTCCGGTTTCTTAGGCCATAGAGATGTTTGGAGCCACTCTGGTCTCTGATCAGCTCTATGGTCAGCTGGCTGAATCACCGGCTGCATTTTCAGGTTCCCTGTTGAGACAGGAGAGCCAGAGAAAAACACGGAAGACGTTGGGGGGGGGGGGGCATTCCCTCCCACTGCTTGTAAAAGCAGTCTAGAGGCTAATTAGCCGCTAGGATTGCTTTTACATGAAAGCCGACCGCTGGCTGAAAAGAATGATACCAAGATGATACCTAAACCTGCAGGCATCATTCTGGTATAACCACTCAAAGTCGTGAATGGCGTACCTGAAGACAAAAAAATGGTTAACAATAAAGCACAGTAAACGGTAAAGTATAAAAAATTGCATACCTGAAAAGCAAACATGATAAAACATAATAACAATAAAACATTGCAGAATAGAATACAGTAAAAAAGAGCAGAACAATAGAGAGAGAGAACAATAAAACGCCAACTATTTTTTTTTTTTTATTTTATATTTTTGTATGTGTTTTTTTTTTTTTTTTTTTTTTTTTTTTTACACTTTTTTTTGTAACTAACTTTTATAACGGTAACCGGTTCCAGGTTCGGGTCTCTCAAAATGCGATGGCATCTCGGGAGACCCTGTGAAAGTGTGCCTAGTCTGTGCAATGCTGTACCCTACGCTAATACTCAACTAGTGAATGGTAGAGTTCAAAACATTCACCAATGCAAAGACCAGGATTGTCAGGACAGGAGGGACAATAATAGCGGGTGTCACGCCTATATACGCGCTTGCTGCAGACACAACATCTTTTTTGGGGGGTTCGCTGGGTAGGGGTACTCGGGAGGACATAAAGAAAATGCCTCTCATGCAGCCGACTGCATTTGGTTGGGGATGTGAATGGGGGATGTACGGGCATTGCAGAAGTGATGGGTTCCCAATTAGGATTGGCGAATGCAGCAGGAAGGGCATTATGGGCACGACGGGCCTGTGTTTGTCTTCTTGGTGGCAGCGGGACACTACTTGTGCTTGCCACCTCACCAGCTTGAACTGCACTTATGGGACTCGCCACGTCACCAAGTGTTACTGCAGTGCTGGTTTGACTACGACCGGGGTGTACTAGGCCGCTGGTGCTTGCCAGTTCACCAAAACGCTACAAAAAAAACTGTTAGCGATCGCAGGGATCAGGCCTGACTCTGTGAACGCTGCAGTTATGTGTTTTGTAAGTGACAGTGATCGATCGATACTGCACTTGGGTGGGCTGGGCGGGGCGGAGGGGCAAAACGCAGGTGCTAGCAGGTATCTGGGCTGATCCCGCTAACACTGCGTTTTTGGGAACCCTAAACTGCTGGGGACGCTAGTATAGATCTGATCGGATCAGATATTGATGCGATCAGATACTATACCACTAAGGGAGGTGTACGGTGCGTGCGTGGGTGTTAGCGGTACTGGCGCTAACCTGACGCTGCCTGAGGCTGGTGCTTGCCAGTTCACCAAAACGCTACCAAAAAAACTGTTAGCGATCGCAGGGATCAGGCCTGACTCTGCGAACGCTGCAGTTATGCGTTTAGTGTTTTGTAAGTGACAGTGATCGATCGATACTGCACTTGGGTGGGCTGGGCCGGGCGGAGGGGCAAAACGCAGGTGCTAGCGGGTATCTGGGCTGATCCCGCTAACACTGCGTTTTTGGGAACCCTAAACTGCTGGAGACGCTAGTATAGATCTGATCGGATCAGATATTGATCCGTACAGATACTATACCACTAAGGGAGGCGTATGCTGCGTGCGTGGGTGTTAGCGGTACTGGCGCTAATCTGACGCTGCCTGGGGCGACGCATATCACCGCCGGGCGATCAGGGGGCTAAACCTTTATTCGGTAATAAACGGCGGGTGCCCTGACACTAAAAAAAATAAACGAACTAACCAGCTTTACCCGTAACACTTATACGGTGATCAGTGGTGAAAGGGTTAACTAGGGGGCAATCAAGGGGTTAAAACATTTATTAGATAGTATATGGGGGTCCCTGACGCTATAAAACGCTGACGGCGAACCTAAATATTTACGTCCCTAACTAGCGTCACCAGCGACACTAATACAGCGATCAGAAAAATGATCGCTTAGTGACACTGGTGACAGGGGGTGATCAAGGGGTTAAAACTTTATTAGGGGGGGTTAGGGGGGTACCCTAGACCTAAAGGGGGGTAATACTAACTGTCCTAACACTGTAACTGTCACAAACTGACACTATGCAGTAATCAGAAAAAAAAAAAATACTGCTGGTGTCAGTTTGTGACAGGGGGGGGGGGTGATCGGGGGGGGATCGGGGGGGGATCGGGGGTGTAAAGTATGCCTGGCATGTTCTACTGTGTGTGTTTGTGTTGTGCACTTACTTACATGTCATCTCTCCTTGGCGCTGGAACGGAAACTGACAGCCGAGGAGAGATGACATCACATCCTCTGCCTGTGTGAAACTACACACAGGCAGAGGAGGATTCCTATTGGCTGGGAGCGATCGCGAGGGGGGGCCACGATCGGATGGTCTCCCCCTCGCCTCCCGACGCTCCGTCAGATGCCGACCGCCGATGGCACCGGGGGGGGGTCCGATAGGACCCCCCGCCCGCGGGAAGGCAATCACGTACCAGGTACGTGATTTTGCCTGCCCGTGCCATTCTGCCGACGTATATCGGCGTTAGGCGGTCGGCAAGTGGATAAACAAGGCTGTCTAAAGCAACTGTCAAAGCATAAAGAATTTGTTAAAAATGTTGTAGCTGATATTGCTGGGTGTTGGGGGTGGTGTATTTTGTAAGATCTTTTCTCCAGAGGGCTGTCATCCTCATTTTGGCTTTACTTCCTATTGAGCCACTGACCTTGAGCAAGCATGTGCATAACAGGTATTGGATATCTGACAAGGTAAATGCTTGTTCTGGGTGAGTGCATTTTTCTATCCTAAAGTTTCTTGAGAATTGACACCAACTTTAAAAGTAAACCTGTGTTCTTAAAACACATGATCGCATTCAAATATACAATAAATATAGGATGCATCCTTGCAAGTATAACCAATTTTCTTTTTGGCTTTTGTTTCTTTGTACTTTGCATCTATCATTACAAGTGAAGGCAGTATAAACCTTACATATACATTCATCCTGTTGGAGTTTTTACTGAAAAAGCAAGATCTCATAATTATTATAATTGTACAGTACAGAACACAGGCAGAGCATTCATATACCATGGGTAGTAGGCATGTACCTTCAGGTGATTGGACACTGGCAAAGCTTTTGAGGGGACTCCCCTGGGCTCCTCCCCGATAACCCAACCCCACTCCGTTGTGTGCAAGTGGCAGAAGGTGATGTACTTTTTTGCCTTGGAGAAAATCAACCTTAGTGTAACTAGTTTTAGTTTAGCATTATTTTTCTTTATCATTTTATCTTCTGATTTATCATTTAGGCTCTCACTGTCTTCTAATGCTAAATTAGCAGTGTGTTCTGATCGGTGCAACCTTGGTAAAACCTTAGGAGCCGTACCTGGACCCTATGCTTTGGGAATGGTCTGTAATGTTGCTTCGGGCACTGGTTTTTGCATGGGCACTCACCTTGGCACATGTTAACTTAGCCACAGGATGCTACACAAGTCTAGGATAGTGGTCCATCGCTATGGTACCCTAATAAAAACCCCTTCGGAGATGTATCCAACTTGATGGGCAAATCCTGGAGTTCAGCGCCGTGGACAGGCAAGACAGGATTACACTGTATATTTGACCATAACTGTAAGAATGAGACTATGTTTGGGTTTCATTCACGTTGCAGTGTAAAATTTTCAAACTTGGCGCTAAAATCCAACCACTCAGAGCCTAGTCTTAGGTGGAACCCTTTGAGGTACTTAGGCGCTTCCTCCCACCTTTTTGCCATGAGGATTGGTTACAGGAATGGTCCTCACCAGGGTTACCACATACTCTTACAGACAAGCACCCCATATTGACAGAAAAACACAGAATTGTTTACATTTTTGCAGATTTATTAAAAAAGAAAAACTGAAATATTACATGGTCCTAAGTATTCAGACACTTTGCTGTGACACTCATATATTTAACTCAGGTGCTGTCCATTTCTTCTGATCATCCATGAGATGGTTCTACACCTTCATTTGAGTCCAGCTGTGTTTGATTATACTGATTTGGATTTGATTAGGAAAGCCACACACCTTTCTATAAAAGACCTTACAGCTCACAGTGCATGTCAGAGCAAATGAGAATCATAAGGTCAAAGGAACTGCCTGAAGAGCTCAGACAGAATTGTGGCAAGGCACAGTTCTGGCCAAGGTTACAAAAAATTTTTTGCTGCACTTAAGGTTCCTAAGAGCACAGTGGCCTCCATAATCCTTAAATGGAAGATGTTTGGGACAACCAGAAGCCTTCCTAGAGCTGGCCGTCTGGCCAAACTGAGCTATCGGGGGAGAAGAGCCTTGGTGAGAGAGGTAAAGAAGAACCCAAAGATCACTGTGGCTGAGCTCCAGAGATGCAGTCGGGAGATGGGAGAAATTTAACCATCACTGCAGCCCTCCACCAGCCAGGGCCTTATGGCAGAGTGGCCCGACGGAAGCCTTTCCTCAGTGCAAGACACATGAAAGGCCACATGGAGTTTGCTAAAAAAACACCTGAAGGACTCCAAGGTGGTGAGAAATAAGATTCTCTGGTCTGATGAGACCAAGATAGAACTTTTTGGCCTTAATTCTAAGCAGTATGTGTGGAGAAAACCAGGCACTGCTCATCACCTGTTCAATACAGTGAAGCTTGGTGGTGGCAGCATCATGCTTTGGAGTTTTTTTTTCAGCTGCAGGGACAGGACGTCTGGTTGCAATCAAGGGGAAGATGAATGCGGCCAAGTACAGGGATATCCGGGACGAAAACCTTCTCCAGAGTGCTCAGGACCTCAGACTGGGCCGAAGGTTTACCTTCCAACAAGACAATGACCCTAAGCACACAGCTAAAATAACGAAGGAGTGGCTTCACAACAACTCCGTGACTGTTCTTGAATGGCCCAGCCAGAGCCCTGACCTAAACCCAATTGAGCATCTCTGGAAAGACCTAAAAATGGCTGTCCACCAACGTTTACCATCCAACCTGACAGAACTAGAGAAGATCTGCAAGAAGGAATGGCAGAGGATCCCCAAATCCAGGTGTGAAAAACTTGTTGCATCTTTCCCCAAAAGACTCATGGCTGTATTAGATCAAAAGGGTGCTTCTACTAAATGCTGAGCAAAGGGTCTGAATACTTAGGACCATGTAATATTTCAGTTTTTCTTTTTTAATAAATCTGCAAAAATGTAAACAATTCTGTGTTTTTCTGTCACTATGGGGTGCTGTGTGTACATTGAGGAAAAAAAATGAACTTAAACGATTTTAGCAAATGGCTGCAATATAACAAGAGTGAAAAATGTAAGGGGGGTCAGAATTTCTACACGCACCAGCCTTTTTTTTTTTTTTTTTTTTTGAAAAGTAAGATTTTAATCTATCTCAATGGACACAAGAACAATTTCCAAAATTTTGACAAATTAGTTTTATAGAACCTTACATACATTACATACAAGTAAGGCTATAATATACAGTTGTGCTCATAATACATACCCTAGCAGAATTTGATTTCTTGGCCATTTTTCAGAGAATATGAATACTAATACAAAAACATTTTTCACTCATGGTTAGTGTTTGGCTGAAGCCATTTATTATCAATCAACTGTATTTACTCTTACTCGGTCAACCATGAGTGAAAAATGTTTTTGTGTTATTTATATTCTCTGAAAAATGGCCAAGAAATCAAATTCTGCCATCTTCTACCATCAATGAAATGCAACTTTCCAACACCAGCAGCACTTATGCAGCCCCACAGAAGGACACTACCACCACTATGTTTCACTGTAGGTACCATGCATTTTTCTTTGTACTCCTCACCTTTGCAAAGCCATCAATTCCAAAAAAACATTTCTTGGTCACATCTCTCCAGAGTACAGAGTGCCACTAGTCATCTTTTTCAGCATGGGCCCTGGCAAATTTCTAGGTGGGCTTTTTTGTGCATAGGCTTTGAGTGGCTTCCATGCGTGGACCACAATGCATGCCATTCCTCTGCAGTGTACGCCGTGTTGTGTCATGGGAAATGATCACCCCAGTTTGGCTTTCCACTTTAGCTAACTGCAGTGAACTTGCATGGCAATTTTCCCTCAGCCCTGCTCTTGAGCAGACGCTCCTGTCAAGGTGTTAACGTCCGTGGACAGCCTGGACGTCCCTGTGAGATGGTTGCAGCTCCATCTTTGTTACATTTTTGTATCACTTTTGCTACAGAACTTTGTCTGATAATTGAAGCTTTGCTGATCTTCTTGGAGCCTTCACTTTTCTCGTGTAAAGAAATTATTTTCTTTTTAAGGCCTTGTGGCATTTTTCTTCCATGTGGTGCTGTTGCTGACACCTTGAAATGGGAAGGGGTTTTCTTTAATGCCCTTTTATAATCGCCAGTCTTCTGGACACCTATTTAACCGTTTGCCGACCAGCCGCCGTCATTTTGCTGTGGCAGGTCGGCACGATCCCGCGAACCATCGTAGCTATACGTCGGCTCGCGGGATCGGCATTAGCAGTCGCCCGCACCACTGGAGGGGTGCCGGACACGCCTGCTGCACTGCAGGGGTGCAGATGCTAGTGGCTGATGGCCGCGAGCACAAGAGGCAGAACAGGGAAGTGTGTGTAAACACACAAATCCCTGTTCTGTTCTGAGAGGAGTGACAGATCGTGTGTTCCTATTAGCAAGGAACCACGATCTGTCGCTTCCTCTAGTCAGTTATCCCCCCCCCAAGTTAGAAACACGTAGCAGGGAACACGGTTAACCCCTTGATCGCCCACCAGTGTTAACCCCTTCCCTGCCAAAGACATTTTCTTTCTCAAACATCACGGGACACAGAGCCACAGTAATAACTGATGGGTTATGTAGGTACCATTAGGTATTGGACACTGGTCACACCCTAAGCAGGAAGTTCAACCCCCTATATAATCCCTCCCCTTACAGGGATAACTCAGTTTTTACACCAGTGTCTTAGGTGTTGGATGTGTAAAGATGTCCTGTGCTGAAGCTCCAAAGGGAATATCCTGATATCCTATACTGGGGCAAGCCAGGCGAACCGGATCCATTCAAAATGTCCTTTCATGGCTGAATTGGATGGTACCTGGGCCTCGTCCGAAGAAACGAGGTTTTACCTGTAACGCTTCTCTTTTTAGAGAGCTGGACCCCGCAGATCAGAAAAGGGTCTTTAACACCTTATTTCTGGCCGGGTGCTTTACAGGGCCAGAACTGCAGGATCCCCCTATTTGTAGGGGGCCCCAGTCTCTGACCTTTTTTTTTTAAAAGGAGCCCACCGTGAGAGGTGAAGATTGGGTCTGTATATACAGAACCCTGCGGCTGGATAAGGTAAGAGGAGATTCCACAGAATTTTGAATTCTAGTAGTTCTCTCCTTTAAAGAGGAGTTCCACCCAGGCGGGCCATTAAAAAAAAAAAAAATTAAAAGTCAGCAGCTACAAATACTGCAGCTGCTGACTTTTAATTGGACACCTACCTGTCCCAGGGTCCAGCGATGCGGGGGATCGAAGCCCCGCTCGTTCCCCCCCCCCCGCTCGTCGGCGCCGGCATTTTAACTGTGGGCGCCGGGCTGTGGCTTCACAGCCTAGCACCCACTGCGCATGCGCGAGCGGCGCCGCGCGCCGTGATTGGCCGCTCAATCACCTGGGACCTGTAATGGGTCCCAGATGATTGACAGGAGGGAGGGAGAAGAGCCGAGCCCTTCCTGTGCCAGGGGGAAGTGATGTCACCAGCCCAGGCAGAGGAAGGGGCAGAATACGAGGGACCACCTAGCAACAGGCATTTAGAGGTGAGTAAAAAAAAAAAAATATCCAAATGTTTTTTTGTTTTTTTTAGAATTTTTTAGATGTTTGTTTTTTTGGGTGGAACCCCACTTTAAGGTAAATGCATGCTATGCCTATTGTGACCACCAGGGTCTGCCAAGAGCACATACCTTCTCATGCTGATTTCTGTCTCAGCGTTCGACGTTGCACAAGCTCCTCCGACTGGCTCCAGGTAGGATGGGATGGGGGTTTTTTCCTCTGGGATATTCCCCCTCAGGCTAAGGGGAGGCCGCAGGAGGGCTGTAAGGCATTTTTCACTGCACTGTCACCGCCGCTAGGCCGCCATTGCACGTGCAGGCTCCATCTCTGCCAGCCTCAGCCTTCCTCCATGCTTATCCCGGAAGGGTCGGCTCGCTCGGGAAGCACTCGTTTTTTGAAAAAACGAGGGGGGGGTGCGTCAGCGTGCTCAGACGCCCACATTGCCAGAAACAGGGCTATTTAAAGCACACTTTACAGGTGCTCTGAGCCTTTGGAGGGACACAGAGCTGACAGTCGCATGTAAGGTGGGACACAGGCATTCTCCTAGGCTGCATTTACTAAGGTAACACCAGACTGGGCATTTGGAAGCAAGGCTTTTGCCAGACTACATCGCTCAGCAGCCAGTGTTCATTTTTGGATACCTCCACCTTGTTGCTTTGCACTATGGGTAGAAGAGGTTCGAATACCCCCAGAACCAGAGACACTAGGGGATCTCATTCGGGTTCTGAGGACCCCCTGTCTGCAGCATCTCTCCCCCCCCCGAGGGGCCAGGGACGGCTAGCCAGGGAGAGCTGTTGGGGTCAGGGGCTGCACCTGCTTCTGGCACTTCAGCCCCTGTATACATTACTGGGTTAGAGGAAAGATTAATGGCCGTGATTACGTCTTCACTCAGTGGAAGAAAACGCACTAGGCCTTCCTCTGTTCCCCAAGACCCTCAGGTAGAGGAGCTCGGGGATAAAGGAAATGAATCCCTTTCAGAGGATCAGGATGGGGCAGATGATTCCTCCTCTGAGGAATCAGGTGGAGAGGGACCCTCTTCGGCTTCCCAAGAGGAGAAAGTCTTAGTACAGATCCTTACTGGATTGGTACGCTCCACATTTAAATTGCCTATTTGAATCGGGTAAGGAATCTTCTTCTTTGGGGTCGCTGAAACCTTCCCAAACAGCACATGCTTTTCCTGTTCATAATTTTTTTTGAAAAGCTCCTTTTTATTCTGAGTGGGATCACCCAGATTAGCGTTTTCTTCCGCCGAAAAAGTTTTCAATGCTTTATCCTATGGAAGAAAAATTTATTAAAATGTGGGGAATACCGGCCATTGATGCGGCCATTTCCTCTATAAATAGTAGTCTGACTTGTCCTGTAGATAACGCTCAGGGATCCTGTGGATAAAAAAGATGGAATCCTTATTGAAGGATGTTTTTTTCCTTAGCAGGATCGGTGGCTCAACCTGCAGTAGCAGCGATTGGAGTCTGTCGATACTTAAGAGACCATTTTAAGCAGGTCATCAAGTTCTACCTGAACAACAGGCCCAGGGGTTCGCTAACCTTCCAGCAGCCTTATGTTATGTTGTTGACGCCATCAGAGATTCTATCATGCAAACCTCTCGTCTTTCACTTGGGTTGGTGCAATCTTATGGTTGAAAAAGTGGTCAGCCGGCACCATGTAAGAAGCTGTTGGCTGGGTTTCCTTTTCATGGTGCAAGGTTGTTTGAAAAAGACTTTGATAACTATATCAAGAGAATCTCTTGTGGGAAAAGCACTCTTACCTGTTAAGAAGAAGAGTAAGCGTCCCTCTTTCAAACTGACTCTTTCCCCAGCGCCAGGGGCATCAGCCTCCAGGCAGTCACGACGGCCTCCTCCGTCTGGGGCAAGAAACAAGAGTCAACCCCAGGGACAAAAGAAGTCCTGGGGGAAGAAGTCTACTAGACAAGACACTAAGGCCTCTTCATGAAGGGGGCGCCCCTGTTCGCTCTAGCGGGGGTAAGACTGCTACAGTTCTCAAAGCTCTGGCAGGAGGACTTCCAGGACAGATGGGTAATCTCCACGGTAACCTTAGGGTACAAGCTGGAGTTTCAAGAATTTCCCTCTCCTCGTTTCCTCAGATCAAGTGTCCCCAGAGATCCAGAGAAGAAGCAGTCGCTCCTTCTAGCGTTAGAGCGACTTTTGTCGCAAGAGGTCATTATGGTGGTTCCCACAAAGGATCAAGGATTGGGCTTCTATTCCAACCTTTTTACGGTCCAAAAACCAAATGGGGCTGTCAGACCCATTCTGGATTTAATAGATCTGAATCGATTCCTAAGGATTCTGTCCTTCCGCATGGAATCAATTCGGACAGTAGTCTCCATCCTGCAGGGAGGAGAATTTTTGGCATCGATGGACATCAGAGATGCATACCTACATGTGCCCATTTTTCCTGCTCATCAGAAGTTTCTGCGCTTCGAGATAGGAGGGCGCTATTTCCAGTTTGTGGCTCTGCCCTTCGGGATAGCCACTGCACCTCGAGTGTTCACAAAGATCTTGGCTCCTCCTCTGGCCAGATTAAGGGCTCAGGGTATAACTGTCATAGCATACCTAGACGACCTGCTCTTGATAGACCAGTCGGTAGCCTCCTTGAACGGGAACTTGAGGACCACGGTCAAGTATCTGGAACACCTAGGTTGGATCCTCAACCTAGAAAAGTCTTTCCTAAAACCAGTAAGAAGACTGGAGTATTTAGGTCTGATCATAGATACAAGCCAGGAGAAAGTATTTATTTCTTCCTCAGGCAAAGATTACTGCTTTAAAGGAACTGATTCTGACAGTCAAGACCAAGAAGGGTCCTTCTGTCCGCCTTTGTATGAGGCTGCTAGGAAAGATGGTGGCTTCATTCGAAACAGTTCCCTATGATCAGTTTCATTCAAGACTGCTGCAACACAGTATTCTGTCGGCCTGGAACAAGAAGGTTCAGGCATTAGACTTCCTGATGCACCTGTCTCATGCAGTGCGTCAGAGCCTCAATTGGTGGCTAATACTCGAAAACCTGCAGAAGGGGAAATCCTTTCTAACGGGTACTTGGACGGTGGTAACAACAGATGCCAGTCTGTCAGGTTGAGGAGCAGTTCTGGAACAGTCTGCGATCCAGAGGCTATGGTCCTGGAACAGTCTGCGATCCAGAGGCTATGGTCTAAGACCGAGAGAACCTTACCCATCAACATTCTGGAGATCCGGGCAGTATATCTAGCCCTAAAGGCCTGGACTATCGGGCTACAGGGTTGCCCGGTCAGGATTCAGTCGGACAATGCCACATCAGTGGCTTATGTCAATCATCAGGGAGGCACCCGGAGCCGAGCTGCTCAAAAAGAGGTAAACCAGATCTTAGTCTGGGCAGAGATGCATGTGCCATGCATATCGGCAGTTTTCATTCCAGGGATAGAGAACTGGCAGGCAGACTATCTAAGTCGCCAGCAGTTACTCCCAGGGGAATGGTCTCTGCATCCTGACGTCTTTTGGGCCATATGCCAAAGATGGGGGGTTCCAGATGTAGATCTCTTTGCATCCCAATTTAACAAGAAGATAAGACAGATTTGTGGCAAGGACAAGGGATCCTCTTGCATGCGGGACGGATGCGTTGATGTTTCCGTGGCATCGGTTCTCACTGATTAATGCATTCCCGCCTATTCTGCTACTGCCACGACTCCTTTGCAGGATCAGGCAAGAAAGGAGGCCAGTACCTCTGGTGGCCCCCGCTTGGCCCAGAAGGACTTGGTATGCAGAAATAGTAAGGATGACGCTGGGTTCTCTGCGTGGACCCTACAGGTACGCCCAGACCTATTATCTCAAGGTCCAGTGTTCCATCCTGCCTTACAAACGCTAAATTTAACGGTTTGGCTATTGAAACCCACGTTCTGAAGAGTCGTGGGCTTTCAGGTTCTGTGATATCTACCTTGATCAATGCAAGGAAGCCAGCTTCCAGAATGAGTTATCATAGAGTCTGGAAAGCTTATGTATCCTGGTGTGAATCCAGGGGTTGGCATCCCAGAAAATATGTCATAGGTAGAATTCTTGATTTTCTACAATTAGGATTAGAGATGAAGCCGGCCTCGAGTACCATCAAGGGCCAGGTCTCAGCCTTATCAGTATTGTTTTAACGGCCACTTGCTTCCCATTCTTTGGTCCAAAACTTTATGCAGGGGGTGACGCATCTTAATCCTCCAGTTAAGACACCCCTAAACCCCTGGGACTTGAACTTGGTTCTGTCGGTGTTACAGAAACAGCCTTTTGAACCAATACGTCAGATTCCTTTTGGTCTTGCTGACAAGGAAACTAATTTTTCTGGTAGCTCTCTCTTCTGCTAGAAGAGTATCAGAATTAGCAGCTCTTTCCTGTAAAGAGCCTTATTTGATTGTACACAAGGATAGAGTGGTATTGCGCCCTCATCCTAGTTTTTTACCGAAGGTGGTTTCAGATTTTCATCTAAACCAAGACATTGTTCTGCCATCCTTTTTTCCAGATCCCTGTTCTCCGGAAGAGAGGTCACTACATTCTTTGGATGTAGTAAGAGCAGTCAAGACTTATCTGGAAGCAACTGCTCATATTCGCAAAACGGATGTTTTGTTCGTGCTGCCAGAGGGTCCCAATAGAGGACAGGCAGCGTCAAAAGCTACCATTTCTAAATGGATTCAACAATTGATTATTCAGGCTTATGGTTTGAAATGCCAATGGTCCCATAAGTGTCCACTATAATGTTGCAGTCCCAATAAAAATCAGATTGCCGCCATTACTAGTAAAAATAAATAATAAAAATGCTTTAAATCTATCCCCTATTTTGTAGACGCTTTAACTTTTGCGCAAACCAATCAATATACGCTTATTTTTTATTTTATTTTTTTTTTACCAAAAATATGTAGAAGAATACATATCTATCTAAACTGAGAAATTTAAAAATTTGCTTTTTTTTTTTTAAAAAAAGGGGGAGATTTATTATAGCAAAAAGTATAAAATATTGCTTTTTTTTTTTCATTGGGGGGGTGCTTTGGGGCAAGGGGGGGCCTTGCATCCCCACCCCAAAGCATCTTCTCCCTATGTTGCCGGAGAGAAGGGCCACTTCCCGACAGCCCTGGCCGTTGGTTGTCTGGGTCTCCGGGGGGGGGGGGGGGGCTTATCGGAGTCTGGAAGCCCCCTTTAACAAGGGGTCTCCCGGCCACCCACCCTATGTGAATATCGGGTACCCACCTACCTTTTCACCTAAAATAAAATAAAAAAGTGTCAAACATAAAACACAGTACATAGGTTTTTAAAGTAATTTATTAAGGCCCCATCATGCCCCAGGCGGTGATGTCATAAGGGGCGGAACCTCCAGATGACATCCCTTAATGACCCCGCCCCTTGCCAGTATAAGTAGTGGCACACCGCGCACCCAGCATTTGAGCGGGAGAGTGTTGAGTCAACATCGGGAGGACAGAAGGAGAAGACAGTGGACAAAACCCGGCAGAGGCAGAAGACAGCGGACAGAGGGAGTAGAACCGCAGAGGGCTAGAAGACATCAACGAAGACCCGGAGAGGAGAGAAGAACTGGCAGAGGCAGAAGACATCAGCGGAGGTGGTAGAAGAGCCGGAGAGTGGAGAAATCTGAAGCGACGCCGAAGCTGCCTTAATAAATTACGTTAAAAACCTATGTACTGTGTTTTTTATTTTTGAAACTTTTTTTTTTTTTTTTTAGGTGAATGGGTAGGGATACAATGTACCAGATATTCATTCACTTAGTGGGGGGGGGGATCTGGGAGACCCCTTGTTAAAGGGGGCTTCCAGATTCTGATAAGCCCTCCGCCCTTCCAGGGTTGTCAGGAAGAGGCCGTACTCCTAAACATGGAGACAAGGTACTTTGGGGTGGGGGGGGCGCAAGGCCCCCCCTTGCCTCAAAGCACCCACCACCCCCATGTTGAGGGCATGTGGCCTGGTACGTTTCAGGAAGGGGGGGTGCTCAATCGTCTCCACCCCCTTTCTTGACCTGCCACACTGCGTGCTTGGATAAGGGTCTGGTATGGATTGGGGGGGACGGACCATACCAGACCGAAGGGCCTGGTATGTTCTTGGAGGGGGAGCCCATGCTGTGTGTGTTTGTGTTTTTTTTTTTTTTTTTTTTTATTTATCTGGCGTGGAGTTTCCACTAAAAATTTATACCAGACACAAAGTGCCTGCTTTTGTCGGATCAAAGTCTGATCCCCGTTCGTTGACGTCGGACAGATGTGACTTTAAGTCGCAGGGCCGAGTCGGATCCACAGTCGTACGACTGTCATGTAGTACCAGTGTGAACCCGGCCTCACATCCTCGAGTCTATTTGGGTATGACTTGACAGGCTTTGCACACCTGGTTTGGGGGATTTTCTGCTATTCTACTTTGCAAGTACTCTCAAGCTCAGTTAGGATGATTGGGGACCGTCGGCCAGCCATTTTCAGGTTGCTCCAGAGATGTTAAATAGGGTTCAAGTCTAGACTCTGCTTGGGCCACTCTAGGACATTCACAGAGATGTCCCTAAGCCACTCCTGTGTTTTCTTGGCTATGTTGTTTAGGATCATTTTCATATTGGAAGGTGAGCCTTTTGCCCAGTCTGAGGTCCTGAGCACCGTTGTACAGGTTTTCATTGAGGACATCTCTGTACTTTGCTTCATTCAGCTTTACCTCAACCCTGACCAGTCCCCCAGTACTGAAAAACACCCCCACAGCATGATTCTGCCACCACCATGCTTCACTATTGGGATGGTATTGGCAGGTGAAGAGTGGTGCCTGGTTTCCTCTAATCATAACGTTTAGAATTTAGGCCAAATAGTTCAATCTTGGTTTCATCAGACTAGAGAATCTTGTTCCTCAGTCTGAAAGTCCTGCAGGTGCTTTTTTGCTAAGTGGGCTTTCATGTGTTTTGCACTGAGAGGCTTCCGTCTACCACTCTGCCATAAAGCCCAGATTGGTGGAGGGCTGCAGTGACAGTTTTCCTTCTGGAACTTTGTCCCATCTCCACACAGTTACCCTGCTTTGACTCCAGGGATTCTATCGGGTTCTTGGTTACATCTTACTAAGGCCCTTCTCCCCCGATTGCTCAGTTTTTTGCCGGGCAAATTTTGGAGGTCACTGTGTTCTTGGGAGCCTTCAGTGCAGCAGAATTTTTTTGTAGCCCTCCCCAGATCTGTGCCTTGCAATAATCCTGTCTCCTAACTCTGCAGGCAGTTCAGTTTTTAAACCTCATGGCTTTTGCTCTGATACAGTAGGCATTGTCAGCTGTGAGGCCTTTTATAGAGTTGTGTGTGCCTTTCTAAATTGTCCAATCAATTTAATTTTACCACAGGTGGACTCCAATCAAGCCGTATAAACGGCTCTGCAATGATCAAGAGAAATGGGAGGCACCTGCGCTAAATTTCAAGTGTTGTTGTAAAGGGTCTGAATAAACGTTCAGGGGGTGTTGCTACTCCCCCACCTCCCCTATTATTATGTCAAGCAAGGAATTCAGTGTCATTGGTGTATCACCCAAGCCTCAACAGTAGGGAGTTCCTTCCTTTTTACTGGAAAGCTATTACAACAGACGCAAGTCTCTCGGGTTGGGGAGGAGAGATCCAATTGCTAAGAGTCCAAGGAGCATGGTCACTTGTAGAAGCCAAGCTTCCTATTAAGATCTTGGAGCCCAGAGCAGTTCTGTGGACATAGCTGCACTTGACGCCCCTTCTGAAGGGGCACCTAATCAGGTTGCAGTTAGACCATGCCACAGAAGTGGGCTACATCAAGCATCACGGAGACACCAGAAGTCTTGCTACCTTAAGGAACCAAATCGGACCAAGATTTTGGAGCAGAAACCCGCTGTTTAGTGATCTCTGCTGTTCACATCCCAGGAGTTGACAACTAGAAAGCACAACTGCCACTGCTTGGATCAAGGGGAATGGGCCCATCATGTAGATGAATGATCTGCCAAAAATCAGGTATTCTGGATGTAGACATCTTAGCCTCTAGTGTTGCCACCTCATCCCTTTTAAAACCAAACGCTTATTAAATAGACAGGTTCTGTTGCTGATTAAGGTGATAAACTCACTTGTTGCCTTATCTGCATTAAAATTTGCCTTTAGAATCTGTGGCATTCATATGTGTTTGGGTTTAAAGGGATGAGGTGGCAACCCTACTCCAGATTCAACATCAAACTACCTCTGTTGCCAGAACCAGAGATCATACAATTCTAGCCTCAGATGGCAAGGAAAATCCCCTGGTCTAAATGTTAGGCTAATTTTGCGCATGCATACATATAGTTACATAGTAGGTGAGGTTGAAAAAAGACGCACATCCATCAAGTCCAACCTATGTGTGTGATTATATGTCAGCATTACATTGTATATCCCTGTATGTTGTGGTAGTTCAGATGCTTATCTAATAGTTTTTTTAAACTACCTGCTCCCTGCTGCTACCACCGCCTGTGGAAGGGAATTCCACATCCTCGCCGCTCTTACAGTAAAGAACCCTCTACATAGTTTAAGGTTAAACCTCTTTTGTTCTAATTTTAATGAGTGGCCACATGTCTTGTTAAACTCCCTTCCACAAAAAAGTGTTATCCCTATTGTGGGGTCACCAATACGGTATTTGTAAATTGAAATAATATCCCCATCTCTTCTCCATAGAGAATAAGTTCAGTGCTTGCAACCTTTCCTCATAACCAACATCCTCCAGACCCTTTTATTAGCTTTGCCCTTCTTTGTAATCGCTCCATTTCCAGTACATCCTTCCTGAGGGATGGTGCCCAGAACTGATAGGAAGTCCGTCTCCCCCTCCTTCCTCAGGTTAGCATACCCCCAGTATTATTCATTCCTTTGGAGCTCTACCCATAAGGATTCCACCTCCTCCCTAGCTCCCTTTTTAGTGATGTCATTCTTTTCTTTCCCTGGTGTGAAAACGGGCCCTTCAATCCCAGAAATTGCTCCTGTGCTTTGCGTTCTGGCCTTCCTACATATGGTTCTTGACCAGAACTTGGTATTAAGCACTCTCAATTGACCAGAACTTCTGCACATGCATCCAATTGGCCAGGGAAGACGCCACAAGGGTCTACAGAAGCTGACCCGTTTTGTGGGTGCCCTTTTCTTCAGATCTGAATTTGTTACACACCATTTGTTCTTATATACCATCATGTATTAGGGTTGTTACCCCTAGCGGCATCCTAAATTGAGGGGGCTGGGTTAATCGGGTACTACAGACATACTACAGTATACCTCAAAGCTACTGCTCTAATCAGACAGGTTCCCTGTTTGTCCTGCAATGAACGCAAGAGAAAATTGATATAATTTTTTTTTTTTCTACTCGCCGTAAAATTACTTCTCAGAGTTCATTGAAGGATACAGCTCCCACCCCTTCTATGTTTTCTGTACTGCTTTGTAACTAATTGAGCTGCCTATAGCAGATGGGGGGGTTTGACCTCCTAGTAAGGACTGGCTTTTGGCCGAACTACCGGGATTTGGCCGAACTACCAAAAGCATTATGTTTTGCCATAGACGCCATGAAAGATTCTATTCACCAGGCGTCCCACCTTGCACTAGTACACATGCGTAGGATCCTGTGGTTAAAAAATTGGTCAGCCGAAGCACCATGCAAAAGGCTCCTGACTGGTTTTCCTTTTCATGGGGATCGGCTATTTGGGGATGATTTGGACAAATGCATCCAAATGATTTCTAGTGGGAAAAGTACACTCTTGCCAGTCAAAAGAAAGTATAAATGCCCCTTCATTTAAGCGGACTCTTTCTCCTGCGCCATAGGCATCCACCATTAGGCTGTGGTGATGGCCTCCGCCATTAGACTCTAGAGGAAAGTCTCAGGATCAGGCCCAGGCACAAAAGTCCTGGGGGCAGAAACCTGCAAAGCAGAATTCTAAAGCCTCATTATGAAGGGGCGCCCCCCCCTCACCAGAGTGGGGGGGGAAGACTTCTGCAATACTCAGAAGTCTGGCAAGAGGAAATTCAGGACAGATGGGTCATCTCCACAGTGTCTCTAGGGTACAAATTAGAATTTCTCGAAGCGTCTTCCAGGACAGCCCATGAGACCTAGGGCTCCTTCTATCAGGAAACACGTTACCCCCACCAGATAAAAGGGCGGTCCTACAGGCCCCATGTCAGTTATTAGTGTTTCCTCCGGATGGAGGTTAACATGTTCCTGGACCGCTAGGTCTCATGAGCAGGGGTTCTAATGGCTGTCTGTGGTGCATCGCCGACCTTATCCTCTGCCAGAAGCAGCATCTCCGCTGGGGAAGCTGGTTGTACTGCTGTTCCCTGTTCTTAGTGCCTTGAGAGGGCCAAGACCGAGGTGATGTCGGGCCCCATAGCAGGGGGTGGCATAGCAGCACGGCGGTATCCTTTCCCCCTGACAGCGTGGCTTGTATGTGCAGGGGAAAGAGGAAGCCGCGGCGTTCAAGGGGGCAGAGCTACTTGGCTACAAGCTGGCCCACAGGAAGTATCCAGCGAGGGTCACTTCCGGGCATATGACGTCATCATCGGGCGCCGGAGACGCTGGTTCCGGTCTCCATAAACGGCGCGAACAGGGGACGCTGGCTGCTGGTGTTTGAATGGTGAAGAAGCAGCAGAGGCTGTGGACTACCAGAGGGGCAGGATGGATCCTTCTGCAGTACCTGCACAGGCAGTGGATGCGGTCTCCAACACCAGAACCTCACAGGTAAGCCTGGAGTGTGTTGTTACCCTCTTGCTATCCTTGTGAGTGTTCCCAGCCCCCCCCTCCTTCTGTAGAATTGGGTGTAAGGGGACACATTTTCCTCCCTCCTGCACGAGGTGTTATGGTGTGATGGGTGGCTTAAGATTACATTACGGGTCATTTATTTTGTCTTGCAGGCAGGACACCCAGGACAAGGCCCAAGCGCAGCCACCAAAATGGAAATGTGCGGTTTGCGGAAACAAATTGAGCTCTGCATGGAGCAAAGCAGTTTGCCGCACCTGTAAAGAAGTCCTAGTAAAGGATGACCCGGTAGCCCCCTGTCAGAAAATGCTGACTTCTGTTAGAGATGAGCTTGCGTCTACCTGCTCATTTAAAACTCTAATTGACAAGCTTCACGCTCCCGCAGAGAGTCCGTCTCCAATTAGGGCTTCAGTCGGTAGCGCTCCACAGCAGATTGCGGAGAGTGGAGACTCTGAGGCTGAAGCCAGATCTACCCGATCTTCTCCGGAAGATTCAGGGTCAGATACAGGGCCCAGGGATAGAGAATCCACAAAGGGCTCAAGGTTTAAGTTATTTTTAGAAGATGTTGACTTATTAAAGGCTATCTATACAACACTTGAGTTGGAAGAGGAGGAGTCTAGACACAATCTTATGTACAAAGGTTTGCTTAAGTTTTTCCAGTGCATAGTTCCCTTCTTGATACTATAAAACCAGAGTGAGAAAATCCAGAGAGAAAACCTTTTTCTGGTAACCTAAAAAGGAGGTTTCCATTTGATGAGAGGACAGCGCAGCCGTGGAACAAAAATCCTAAGTTAGACGCACCTCTTTCAAATGTTTCAAAAAACTCGGACCTAGCGTTTGACGATAAGTGCATGCTTAGGGACCCGATGGACAAAAGAGGGGATATCCCTCTCCATAGAGCCTGGGATTCAGCTATTGGGAATCTTAAACCAGCTCTGGCCTTCACATGTGTAGCCAGAAATTTGGAAGTATGGTTGACACAAATACCCATTTGTTGGCAGGTACCTCTAGAGCGCAGATTCTGAAGTCTTTCCCTCTCCTGTTTCGTGCAGTGGGGTTTTTAGCTGATTCTTCCGCAGAGTCGGTAAGAATGTCATCCAGGACTTCGGCCTTAGTGAATTCGGCCAGAAGAAGCCAAGTCAGGTGATGCAGCCTCAAAGTTGCGCCTATGTGGACTTCCCTTAACAGGTGATCATCTTTTTGGCCCAGGTCTGCAGGAGGCCCTGGAACGCACGGTCGATAGAAAAAAAGGCCTTTCCAGAAAATAGGAAAAAGCCGACGGCCAGTGAGAGGAAGATTGAGGGCCTTTCTCCCACAGTAGGCAACAGTCACCTCAAGCCCATTTATCCTGGGCCTAGTGACCAATTGGTACAGGCTGGAATTCTCTTGCTATCCTTGTGAGCCAGCCACCAGAGCAATTTTTGGTCACCTTCCCGCCCCAAGATCGTGAAAAAGCAAAGGCCCTGGGTCTCCAAATTGGAGATTTGTTCCTTCAGTTTTGGAATTTTTTCAAGAAGGTGTCGACAAAGGTCTTTCAGTTAGTACCTTAAAGGTACAGGCGGCAGCTATCCGTGTTTTCCTCCGGTTTTCTCTCCTGGAAAATCCCACTCTAACTAGATTTTTCAAATCCATTTATAGGGCCACTAGTGGTTAGAAGTTGTCTAACTTGGGACCTGTCCCTAGTGTTTCAAACTCTGGTAGAATTTCCTTTTGAGCCCCTAGAGCAGGGGTCCTCGAACTACAATCCCCATCATGCCTAGTCATGTCTGTGAATGTCAGTTTTACAATGTCTCATGGGACTTGTAGTTCTGCAACAGCTGGAGGGCCGTAGTTTGAAGATCCCTGCCCTAGAGGATCTTTCAGCTAAGTTACTTACATTGAAAACTATTTTTATTGTAGAAATTACCTCAGCTCGTAGAGTGAGTTACAGGCCCTATCAGTGAGGGAACCCTTCCTCTCGATTTTTGAGGATCGAGTTGTTTTGAGAACGGATCCAGTTTTTTTGCCTAAGGTGGCCAGTACATTCCACAGATCTCAGGACATTGTTCTGCCAACCTTTTGTAGTTCGCCTTAGGGCGACCAACAAAGAAAGTTTCATTTTTAGACGCGAGAAGGATTCTCCTTGTCTATCTTGAGGTCACCAAGACCTTTAGAAAAACTGATGACTTGTTTGTCCTCTTTTTCAGGAGCACACAAGGGAAAATGTGCATCTAAAGCCACATTGGCTAGATGGATAAAGCAAGCTATCTCTGAAACTTACAAAATTAGGGAAATTCCTCTTCCTTTTGCTACTGCGCACTCAACAAGAGCCTTGCCTGCGTCTTGGGCTGAGAGTGCTGGTGCCTCACCGGAACAAATTTGCAGGGCTGCCACATGGTCCAGTTATTCGACCTTCCTTCATTAAACATTATCGCCTGGATCTCCTATCTGCTCAGGAGCGGGCGTTTGGTCGTAAGGTCCTTCAGGCAGTTGTCCCTCCCTAGACTGGTAAATTCTGGCTCATCGTCTCATGGGCTGTCCTGGAAGACACTTAGAGAAAAGCCGAGTTAGACTTACCGGTAACTTTTTTTCTGAGAGTCTTCCAGGACAGCCGGATTTCCACCCGGTTTTGTCTGAAGTTATGTGTATTATGCATATGTTTTGCAGGGATGTCCTACGGTTCTTGAGAAGACTGACATGGGGCCTTGAGGACCGCCCTTTTATCTGGTGGGGGTGTCGTGTTTCCTGTCCTGGTAGGAGGAGCCTTAGGTCTCATGGGCTGTCCTGGAAGACTCCCAGAAAAGGAGTTACCAGTAAGTCTAACTCCAGCTTTTCGGGCGTTTCCACCGTCTCGTTTTCTGAGGTCAAATGTTCCCAAAGATCCAGGGAAAAGGCAATCTCTGTTTCGGGCACTAGACCGATTACTGGCTCAGGGGGTGATCATACAAATCCCCACAGAAGAGCAAGGTTTGGGGTTTTATTCAAACCTCTTTACGGTACCAAAACCAAATGGTGGTGTCAGACCATTTCTGGATCTAAAGAATCTAAATCTGTTCCTGAAGATCCGCTCTTTTCGCATCGTTCAGGTCAGTGGTGTCTATCCTACAAGGAGGAGAACTTTTGGCGTCTTATCGACATCAGGGATGCATATCTGCATGTCACTATATTTCCTGCTCACCAAAGGTTTCTGCGGTTCGAGGTAGAACAGCAGCATTTTCAGTTTGTATCCTTGCCCTTCGGGCTAGCTACAGCACCCGGGTGTTTTACAAAGGTGCTGGCCCCACCTCTAGCCAGGTTAAGGGCACAGGGCGTAACAGTCTTGGCCTACCTAGACAATCTATTGCTAATGGACCAGTCTGTAGCTCGTTTGGAGCAAAGAGTGCACATTACAACCAGTTACCTGGAAAGTCTGGGTTGGATTCTCAACCTAGAGAAGTCTTCCGTAAAACCGCTAAAAAGGCTGGAGTACTTGGGTCTCATCATACACAGCCCAGAAAAAGGTGTTCTTGCCTCAGGCAATAAGAGAGCTAGTGCGGATGGTCAGGTCGAAAGGAGATCCCTCCATTCGCCTTTGCATGAGGTTGTTAGGAAAGATGGTGGCTTCATTCGAAGCAGTTCCCTATGTCCAGTTCCATTCAAGACTGTTGCAAAACAGTATCCTGTCTGCTTGGAACAAAACAATTCAAGCTTTAGACTTGCCAATGCGGCTGTCCCCAAGGGTGTCATAAAGCCTCAGTTGGTGGTTACTAACCCAGAATCTGCTGAAAGGAAAATCCTTCAGGCCAGTTATCTGGAAGGTGGTAACGACAGCCTGGTAATGCCAGCCTTTTAGGCTGGGGAGCAATGCTAGAGAAGACAACTGTCCAGGGGTCCCATCAACATCCTAGAGATTCGGGCAGTCCAACTGGCTCTGAAGGCCTGGGCTTTCTGGTTACGGGTTTGTTCTGTCAGGATCCAATCCAACAATGCCACAGCTGTGGCCTATATAAATCACCAAGAGGGCACCAAGAGTCTTGCAGTGCAGAGAGAATTGAACCATATTCTAACTTGGGCAGAAAGGAATGTTCCGTGCCTGTCGGCAGTCTTCATTCTGGGAGTAGAGAATTGGCAGGCGGATTACCTGAGTCGCCAGCAGTTATTCCCAGGAGAATGGTCCCTTCACCCAACATTTTTCGGGCTGTTTGCCAAAGATGGGGACTCTTGACGTAGATCTTCTGGCATCCAGATTCAACATAAAGTTAGTCAACTTTGTGTCCAGGAGAAGGAATCCACTCGCATGCGGAACAGATGCGTTGGTGATCCCGTGGGATCAGTTCTCACTGATTTATGCATCCCCCCCTATTCAGTTGCTGCCACGACTTCTTTGCAGGATCAAGCTGGAAAGAAAGCTGCTAATTCTGGTAGCCCCAGCATGGCCCAGAAGGTCCTGGTATGCAGAAATCTTAAAGATGGCGGTGGAGGATCCATGGTCCCTTCCACTATGGCCAGACCTACTTTCACAGGGGCTGATATTCTATCCTACCTTACGAACTCTAAATTTAACGGCTTGGCTATTGAAACCCACATTCTGAAAAAACGTGGGCTTTCCCGGTCAGTTATCTCTATCTTGATTAATGCAAGGAAGCCAGCTTCCAGAACTATATAGAGCCTGGAGGGCTTATGTTTCCTGGTGTGAATCCAAGGGTTGGCACCCTCGGAAGTATATCATAGGCAGAATTCTTGCCTTTCTACAATTAGGGGTAGAGATGAAATTGGCCTTGAGTACTATTAAGGACCAAGTCTCAGCTTTATCGATCTTACTTCAAAGACAGCTTGTGTCACATTCTTTAGTCCGAGGTTTTATGCAAGGGGTGATGTGGCTTAGTCTGCCAGTTAGATCACCTTTGTACCCTTGGAACTTCAACTTAGTTTTGTCAGTGTTACAAAGACAGCCATTTGAAACGACACAGCATATTCCCTTAGTCCTTCTGACTAGGAAGTTGGTATTCTTGGTTGCTATATCCTCAGCAAGGAGGGTTTCGGAATTGGCTGCTCTTTCTTGTAAAGCGACATACTTTATTATTCACGAGGACAGGTTTTCTGCCAAAAGTGGTCTCAGGTTTTCACCTGAACCAAGATATTGTCCTGCCATCGTTTTTTTCCAAAACCATGTTCCAGGGAAGAGAAGTCACTATATTGTCTTGATGTGGTGAGAGCGGTCAAGGTCTTTTTAACTACTTCCATACTGGACATTTTCACCCCCTTCCTGCCCAAGCCAATATCATTTTTTCCCCACTAATAGAGCTTTCTTTTGGTGGTATTTGATCACCCCTGCGTTTTTTATTTCTTGTGCTATAAACAAAACAAGAGTGACAAGTTTGAAAAAAACACATTATTTTTTACCTTTTGCTATAATAAGTATTCAAATTTTTTTTTTTTTTTACAAATTTTTTCCTCAGTTTAGGCCGATACATATTCTTCTACATATTTTTGGTAAAAAATTTGTTTACACACACAGATCCACGGTCCTGCTCAGTGGTTAAAGATGACTGCTCAGATCCGGAAGACTGATGTCTTATATATACTTCCAGAAGGTCCCAAGAAAGGACAGGCAGCGACTAAATCCACTGTCGCTAAGTGGATTCGGCAAGTTATAATTTAGACTTATGATTTAAGGGGTAAGATTCCACCTTTTCAAGTCAAAGCGCACTCTACCAGGGTGGTTAGTGCTTCTTGGGCAGCGTGTCACCAGGCCAACATGGCTCAGATCTGTAACTTGATCTTCAGTACATACATTCACCAAGTTTTATCAGGTGGATGTAAGAAGGCAAAAGGGTATGGCCTTTGGGTGCAGTGTGCTGCAGACAGCAGTATAGGTCCTCAAGTCTGGGGGTGCCCTACGGGTTGTCTCTCCCTCCCCTCAAATAGCATTGCTATGGGACGTCCCACATAGTGATTACTATGGTGCTCTGTGTCCCGTGATGTACGATGAAGAAAATAGGATTTTTATAACCGCTTACCTGCAAAATCCTTTTCTTGGAGTACATCACGGGACAAAGAGGTCCCTCCCCTCTTTCTGGGGTTTTGGTATATTGCTTTGCTACAAAAACTGAGGTACTCCTGGTAGGAGGAGGGGTTATATAGGGAGTGAACTTCCTGTATTGGGTATACCAGTGTCCATCACCTGAAGGTGCCTATATACCCATATAGTGATTACTACGGTGCTCTATGTCCCGTGATGTACTCCAAGAAAACGTTTTTACAGGTAAGCTGTTATAATCCTATTTTTACGTCATACTTACCTGTGAAATCCTTTTCTTTGAGTACATCATGGGACACAGAGATCCCTCCCCTCTTTTTTTGAGGATTTAGTGCTTGCTACAAAACTAAGTACTTCCTGTATGGGAAGGGTTATATAGAGGATTACGTCCTGTCTGAAGACCTTGGGCACTCAAAAGGATTTTACAGGTAAGTATGACGTAAAAATCCTATTTTTGTGTGTTTTTTGCTTTTTTGTTGCCTGTACATCTTGGAAATAAACTTTGTAAATAAAGTGCCTATGTGTTTTCACCAAGACCCGCTGTGCCTATTTCCTGTGCGTGCACCCCACTGCTGAGCTAATCCCTTACAGTAGTAATCAAGCCTTAGCATTTTTTAGCCTAACAAATTGAACACAGTAAAATAGACATTTCCCTGTAAAAGATTTGTACAAATGCTTACCCCAGTGCTTGAAGTTTACACCTTTCAGTGCTGCTTGCTCCTGCTCTTTTGCTTCTGTGTCCATTCACACAGAATGCAGGACTCTGCTCTGGCGCCCACATCATTGGAGTCGATTGACAGCAGCGGGAGCCAATGGCTGCACTGCTGTCATTCTATCTAATCAGGGCACGAGACACCAGCTAGAGCTGGTGTGCTTGTTCCCGGCCAGAGAAAGGTCGGGTAAGTAAAACGGGGGCTCAGGGGGGCTGTAGCACCACATGAGGGTTTACAACCCCTTTAAGCTGGCCATAGATTGATTGAAAATCAGTCGGTTCAGCAAGGACTGGCCAAATTTCTATGCATCTATGGCTGTTCCTGATCAAGAAAAAGTCGATCTAATGAATGTTTTCTCTCTAATGACAATGTTGGCAAAATTGTCATCCAGTTAGGGCTGCAGCACTGATCAGTGTATTCGTACATTGGAGGAGTCCCTTTTTACTAAAACACAATAACACAGATCAGTGCTGGCTGATCAAAAAAAAAAAGTGTAGAGACACAACTTGCCCCTGCATGCAAGAACAAGGAGCCACCCTGAAGCAGGAATCCTGGAGCATCAGTCATGGCACCAGCTTAAGCGCTTCCCGACCAACCGCCGCAGTTATACTAGCTATATGTCGGATCGCGGGGTCGCGATTTTCTAGCATTGATCGCTGTATTAATGCCAATGGTCCCAAAAATGTGTCAAAATTGTCCGATGTGTCCTAGAGCTGCACAATTAATCGTTAAAAAATCGTGATCTCGATTCACCTCCCCTGACGATCTCTCCTGCTGAGTTTGCCGATTCTTTCATATAAACAAGTGGAGAAATTATCTGTTCACTCAGCTGTCAAAAGAAAACATCTAGGCAGTCTGCCAAGTTTCGAACTTGAAACATTGTATCTAACTTCCTTCTTAGATCAAAGGGATAAACTTCTCTGTGTAAACAAATAACCTGGGCAATCTGCCAAGCTTTAAACAACGTGTAAATGCAGGAAGTTTAACCACTTAAAGTTTAAATCTTTTTCTGACACTTCTTTCTGAAGTTAAAATCAATATTTTTTACTAAAAAAAAATGATTTGGAACCCCCAAACATTAGAGATTATCTATATATATATATATATATATATATATATATATATTTATTTTTTTGCAGAGACCCTAGGGAATAAAATGGCAATTGCTGCAATATTTTATGTCACACTGTATTTGCCCAGCGGTCTTTCAAATGCAATTTTTTGGGAAAAAATACACTTCAATAAAAAAAAAAAAAAAAACGAAACAGTAAAGTTAGCACATTTTTTTTGTTTTAATGTTGAAAGATGTTACGTCGCGAGAATCGCGATCTATCCTCTAAGCAAAAAAATCGTGATTCTCATTTTAGCCAGAATCGTGCAGCTCTAATGTGTCCACCATAATGTTGCCGTTGCGATAAAAATCGCAGATCTCCGCCGTTGCTAGTAAAGAAAAAAAATAATAATAAAAAGGCTTTAAATCTATCCCCTATTTTGTAGACGCTATAACTTTTGCGCAAACCAATCAATATACGCTTCTTGCGATATTTTTTTGAAAAAAAAATGTAGAAGAATACGTATTGGCCTAAACTGAGAAAAAAAAATTTTTTTTTTTTTCTTTTATTTTTGGGGGATAGTTAATTTAGCAAAAAGTTAAAAAATAATGCGTTTTTTTTTTCAAAATTGTCGCTCTGTTTTTGTTTATAGTGAAAAAATAAAAACCGCAGAGACTATCAAATACCACCAAAAGAAAGCTCTATTTGTGGAAAAAAAAGACGTCAATTTTGTTTGGGTGCAACGTTGCACGACAGCGCAATTGTCAGTTAAAGCGACGCAGTGCCGAATCGCAAAAAGTGCTCTGGTCAGATAGGGGGTAAATTCTTCCGGGGCTGAAATGGTTAAACTGGAATATAGTCAAAATTAAAAGATGAAGCCGCAGTGATTAAAGTGGTTGTAAATTCAAATAAAGATTACTGACAGCCCCTCTGTTCTACTAAGCCATCCTACACTGTATACATGTTTGTGTAAATTTGTGCTGTAAATACCTTATTTCAGATTGTTTTTGACCGGTCATGTGACCTCCAGCTGACCTGACTGCCAGCTACTAATGGCAGGAGGGGAGGGGGCTGAGGAGATAGCTTACATGTGCAGGAGCTGGGGGGGGGGGGGTGAGAACGTTATATATATATCTATATATATCTATCAAAGGTATGATTCAAAAGGCTCATATGCCTCCAATTAAATATTCTGGAAGATGACTCAGTGATACAGGAGGGAACACGATATCTGTTCGGAGGAGGAAATGTCCGCCCTCTTCCCCTTTCAGCTATCCCCCCCCCCCCACACACACACACACTTTTCCTTTCTTATCCTTCTACACACGCCTTACACTACAAGTCCAATTAATACATCTTTCCATAGACTGAGATACCACACACCCCCTTCTCCCTGGGCCTTTTATCCCCTCCCGTTAACTATATCCGCTATTGCGCTTCTCTTGCGGGGAGCTTCTCTTTCCAAGGTCCTAACAGGTTCTCCCCAGCAACTCATTGGACCAACCTGAAAGCGGAATATGCCTACTAGATTCGCCTCACCTGTGGATTGCTAGTGGTCCAGTGACCGCAATCCTATAGGAATTCAACTAATCTAGAGACATTAGGCCACCAACCAAAGACCTCATTGAGCACCCAACCTATGACAGCAAACAATCTCCAAAAGGGCAGCCTGACTAATGTGCCTACTCTCGCCCCCTATTACGGCCAAGGCTCCCTAAGACCTTTACCCATGACCAATACCGATAGAGCGGAAATACCCTGATAAGCACGATGGCTCCCAGCTACCCTAACGGTCAAATCCCAAGATTGTGCTTTAAAGATAGGGAAACTACAGCACGCTAACCAAATAGGGTAACCGTGATGATTATATAACCACTTGGTTACTTTCAGAGCTAGGTGCCCTTGTTGTTCATCTTTTGCTGTTTGGTTTCTGCTTCATTCTTGTTACACCTTGCTAAAGTATAATGTATTCATATCAGTGATATCTCTGTGTTAACTTGTAACAATGCATTGTGCTACACATTAGACATTTCACAATTGTATTCCTATTGTGCATTATATCTTTTGTCTACAATAAACATTGATTTTGGGGGAAAAAAAGTAAAAATATTCTGGAAGATGAACTTTGCAAAATGTGGTCATTTTGCGGGTGTTTTCTCCTGGCCTGGCCTGGCACTTCAGGGTCTCAAGAAGTGTGATGGGTAGTCAGGAAACCGGATGTATTATCTATGCCCCTTGAAAACCTAAAAGGTGCTTTTGGGCCGCTCTAGTCATCTAGACAGAGAAAAGTGTAATGTTTTGAATTTGAAGGGCAAAGTCAGATCGACAGTCACATGACTTTCCTATCGCACCACTGTGAACCGGGCCTAATTGAGGCACAGACAGCAATAACTCCCTCCACATCTAAAGCTAAAATAAATAAAACATTACATTTGGCTTTTAGTTATACTGTAACATGTTGGTCTTCAAGTGGTTAAAGCTAAGGAAGTACTTGTTGTAAGAATGTTTTTGTCTGTTTGACCTTCTGAGGACAACCATTTTTTTTTTTTTAAATGTACACAGGTAAATTTTGTACCTTAATGGTGGATACACTCATTTACATTGCACTTCAAATATTTTTTGTGCATGTTCACTCTAGGTGTTGGAGAAAAGTATTCAACGTGGGAGCCAACAAAGAGGGAGCTAGAGCTGTTACGGCATAACCCCAAAAGAAGGAAAATAACCACAAACTGCACCATAGGTAGGTACAGGATTGCACATTCGCCCCACTCCCCCCTTTTGCATTTTTGTGACTTGTAAACATAGGACATAATATCTTTAATTGGTTTCTCACTTATTGAATTATTTATTTGCAGAGATTTGAATACATGTTACTTTTAGGCACATAGCGCTGGTATAGGTTTCAGTTAGTCTGAAAAACCCTGTAAAAAAAACAAACAAAAAAACTGTACTATACTATCAAGCAGGGTATGCAGACAAAAAAAAGTAATGGGTAGTAAGCTACTGTTACCAAATAAACATTGAAACATATGGTACCAGCTGCACATTATTAAATTTAAACATTAATCATATGGTGCACAGGCAACGTAAGGACCCTGGATTATAGGCTTTTACCTTCAGGTGACTGGACACTGGCAAAGCTTTTGAAGACCTACATTGGGCGTCTCCACTATAACCCCACCCCACTTTGCGAGTCATCACTTTTTAGCTAGTTTCCTAATGTGTTGGACCTCTTCTCCTTCATGGAGAAATCACTCTTGGCTTAACCACCTTATTTGTATTATTTTATCTTCAAAATCTTAATTCAGTTTCTCACTACCATCAAATGCCACAAACAACTGTGCTTCTCTTTTTGCACAGTCTGTAATGCTGCTTCAAACACTGGATCCTAGGTGGGGGCGCTCACCTTGGCACTTAGTGTAATACATTTATTCAGTTGCAGGTTGCTAGACAGGTCTAGGGCTATGATTCATCCTTGTAGAACCCAGTTCTTTGGTCACCTTTGGGGGTGTTCCCACTGACAGTCGAAGCCTGGACTTTTTTTTTTATACAGCCCAGCATCATAGATGGATAAGACCGGGTCACCCTATATGCTTTTGATTGTTATATAAAAGACCGGGTGATACTACAGTATAGGCTTGTCAATTTTTTGCACTAAAGCTTAACCATTCAGAGCTTGGTCTCGGGTGGATGACCAAGTGTTATACATACCGGCAGCACACCTTATCCCCATTACAACCTAGAGCCCTTGGAAGGTACTCGGGCACTTCCTCCCACCTTTTCACCATGAGGATTCCCTAAAGGACAGTCTACACCTAGGTTTTTTTTTTCCTTTTTTTTTCTTTGTTCTCTGTACACGCTAGTCCTATATTCTGCAACCTACCCTGTAAATACCCCACAAGGGATCACCATCACACTGAGCTATGGTGGACACCAGGCCAAAAGGAATCCATTGCAACATTCGCTCTGCTAAAGAGTGATGATGCCCCCTTTGCAGCACAGCAGGAGCTGGTTCAAACCCCGGTTACTGCACCTGATTCAAACTCTGCTTCAGGCACGCAACAAGTGGCCTATTGGACAGAAGCACGATTTTCAGCATCTGTGTCACAACTGACCACCTTAACACAGTCATCTTTTGCCCAGAGCTGAAAAACACCATTCCTCTTCTCCTCCTATTCTTGTTTTCCTACTGGAGGTAGATCCTGATATGTCTACCCATAGCGAGGCAGACACAGAAAGGGGAGGAGGAAGTCATTATTAAGGTAGTAAATAAATAAAATGTAAATATCTGCACTATTCAATAAAAAAGCAGCCGGCAGAGTTTGTTGATCACCAAACATAGTCCAAAAAAATCTATAAGGGCAGTGCTTAAAATCGATGATGTTAAAATAGTGAGTCCGAGGTAAAGGGAGGAAGGTTTCAGTCACCGGTAGAAGTGCATGGATGTGGAAGCACATAACACCACGTGGTAAAGTAATCTGCTTACCAGAAAGCAAAACGAGCTAGGCGTGTAATTTAATCCACGGCTCATCCAGTATGTCGGCCTCCACAATACAACCTCTAGGATTGGAACAGCAATATCCAGATGACATTCACACCCGATATAACTTCTTCAGGGATTCACATCAATAGTACAGGCTCTCAGTGAACCGATCAGCCATGCTCAATGAAAGAAACATAAGCGACCAATAGTGAAGCCCGTAATAACAAAAAAATAATTTATTGTAGTAACTTACACTTAAAATTCAAGAATGCATGCATCAAGGAAACGATAGGCTGCAGCGTTCAGCATGCTGGTGTCAACCTGCCTGACATGTTTCATCGCAAACGGATGTCTTCAGAGGCGTGATTATACAGACACCAACGCACCATAGCTATATATATATACATACAAGGAGAGCAATTAAGCCTAACTAGGGTGAAGCTAATCACCCACCAAACTGAATCTATTATATTGTTAAACATGTGAAGAAACTTAACAATAGCAAACCTCATTATACTCTTATTTCCATGGTGATCTTGTGGGAAATGCAGTGGGGGTGATATCTGACATATCGTGCCATAGGAAGCACGAGAAACCGCCGGTGTCACAGCGCATGCGCCCTGGCCGTCAAAGCTACGGCGCATGCGCGCCTATAGAAGCCCTGTTATTGGCTCGCAGAGACCGCAGCGGTCCTCGTGAGCAAAACCAGTGCGTCATCACGTCTGGAGTGATGAATGCAGCGCTGGAACGCAGATATACACATCCGCGCTCCAACGGCGCGACCCGGAAACCTTACACTGTGAGACAGCGGTGGTGGAGCGCAATGCGGTCCATCACCCCGGAACCCAGATAAACAGGAAAACTATGTTAAAAAAAGGAGAATTAATACTAGATGAATAACAATAAAGAACAAGTGACATGAAAATGCTTATGGGAACGTGATGGAGGAAGCAATTCCCAAGGAGCGATGCATATAATAAAAGAAAGTAATAAAAACGATGGGATGAAAATAATAAAATAAGATATGAATAATAATCCATAAAAATGTAACTAAAATTGGCAAATAAAATGGAGTATTAGAGGGGTGAGGTGGATATAATGAAAGCAAAAAAGTTGGGTATCAAACGCGGATGGGTGTAAATTGAACTATTATTTAATAAAGCTATTAAGATCCCATTCCACGTTCAAACCAAAGGGGCTATATAGCACTTCAAATTAAATATCCAGTGGGTTTCCATCCACAAGATCTCCCTCTTCTTATAGCTCCCCCTCCAATGTGGGGTAAATCGATCAGTGGCGGTAATGGTTGTCCCAGTTGGATTTTTATTATGGTGTTCCAAATAATGGCTTGACACTGTGTGTTTTGGGAACCCTTTTTTTATGTTAGCTAGATGTTCCTTAACACGCACGTTCATGGCTCTCATGGTGCGGCCCACATATTGTAGACCGCATGGACAGGTTAACATATATACTACATTTTTAGATGTGCATGTTATAAAGGTATCTATATTATAAACCTTTGTGGTGGTATAGGACTTGAACTGGCTGATATGTCTATCTTTATTCTTGTTAACCCGGCAAACCTTACATTTACGGCAAGGAAAGAAACCTTTTGATTTATGAAAGGACGATATTCTATTTGGTGCATCCAAAACATTTGGAGCAACCTGCAGTTTAAGGGGTGGTACTCCTCTAAAAATCACATGGGGATAATCGGGTAAAATGGGGCCCAAAATCTTATCGTTTTTCAACACCGCCCAATGTTTTTTGATAATCCTTTTTATCTCAGTGTTGCCGTGAGTAGGTGGTAATCAAAGAAAATTCATGGGAATTATTATTAGCCATTCTCCCCCGTTTTTTCAACATGATGGCCCTGTCCATACTGTGTACCTCTTCAATGACCCTGTCTAAATCTGTACCAGAATAACCTTTTTCCAAAAATTTTATCTTAAGGTCTGAGGCCTGCATTAAAAAGTAATCCCTAAAAGTACAGTTACGCCTTAAACGGACAAACTGGCTTTTAGGAACGGATTTCATCCATGACGGGTGATGGCAACTTCCCTGTCCGATATACCCGTTCCGGTCGGTTTCTTTGAAAAAGATAGTTTTAATTCTATGGTTAACAATCTGAATGTTTAGATCGAGAAAATGAATAGCAACTCTGCTCATTTCAAATTGTAGACTTATGCCTAAAGTATTGGCATTAAGTTGTTGCATAAAACCGGTCAGTGACACCTCATCACCATCCCATAGGAGGATGTCTTCTATATATCTGCCCCAAAACACCAACTCTGGTCTTCTGTCAGAATAGACGACATCCTCCTCCCAATTTGCCATGAACAAATTAGCCATACTAGGCGCAAATTTGGCGCCCATGGCTACCCCTCTGTTCTGGAGGTAAAAGGCATCCCCGAACCAAAAATAATTGTGTGACATGGCAAACTTAGGTAAAAAAAAAAAAGGATAAATTCCCTCTGTGAAGAGGCTAGATGGTTGTCTCTAGTTAAAAAAAAAGGTTAACAGCCTCTAGACCATCAGAGTGTAATATGATAGTATAGAGCGAAGTTACATCCGCAGTTGCCATAATGTAACTTTCTTTCCACTTGATGATGGTTACTAGAATCTGCAAAACTTGTGAAGAATCTTTCAAGAAGGAGGGAGTCTGAATTACCAGTGGTTGTAGGAACCCATCAATATACTTCCCAATACGGGAAGTTAGAGTCTAGCCCACTGATGATGGGCCTCCCCGGTGGTTTCTCTAGATTTTTATGGACTTTAGGTAAATAATAGATAACCGGAATCCGAGGGGCCGTTGGGACTAAGTAAGCTCTCTCCTTCTTATTAATCAGATGTTTCGAATAACCTGACTCGATAAGTTTCTCAAGTTCTCTCTTATATTTAGCCGTAGGATCATAATGTATAGGCATATATGTATCGGTGTCAGAGAGGATTCTACCCATTTCTTCCATATAAGCAACTTTGTCTAAAATCACAACCCCTCTTCCCTTGTCCGCAGGGCGGATAACAATGTTTGGCCTATCATTCAAGGCTTTCAATCCCTCTCGAAATCTACGATTATTTCAATCTTTTTTAACCTCAAGTTTATCCAAATCCTTTAGAACAAGGTCTTTAAAAACCAAAATGGAAGGAGGTACAAAACCAGGGGGGTTAAAAAGTGAGGCGTTTGACAGGCCGGACTGTCTAATTTCACTGGCAGTGTTAACCACTCTAGCTGGAGGTTGTGACAAAAAATGTCTTCTAATGCTCATTTTTCTAATATATTTTTGCACATCAATAAAAGCCCCAAACTTACTCAGAGGTTTGTCGGGGGCATATTTAAGCCGTGGTTTAAAACAAACTTTTCATTCTCAGATAAGGTTACCTTGCTGAGATTGAAAATCCCAACAAGACGAGGGGGGGCCAGAGGATGAGGGGCCATTAGGAGGGTATTGTGATCTCCTTGGTGGGTAAGGATCAGGGCTATCCCAACCAAAACGTTCCTGGGTTCTGATTCTCTCCCTAGGATTTAGCTGTGATGGATGTTCAGTGATGTATCTATTATGATCATCTCTGAAATCATCATAATAATTATCATGTTCCCTAGTCAGAGGTTCATAATAATTATTGGTGGAAATTCTTCCAGTATAATTTTTTGGTGGGTGATTACGTTGAACATAATCTCCCCTATCATCATGGTTTCTACTCCTTGAATGATTAGTTTTATGCGAAAGTCGCCCTTCTGACCTGCCATTTAAAAACTTGATTAGTTTTATAATCATCATGATCTCTGATGTATTTCTTTTTCTTTTATAATCATCATGATCTCTGATGTATTTCTTTTTCTTTTTTATTTTCTGCTCAATGTCTTCCTTTTCTAACACCCTTTTAAGGTTTGTTTTTATACTCTTCTAATTCCTTATAAGGGGTTCATTTCAATTTAACCTCTGTGGTATCCTCATCCAATTTATTAAATGTTCTTCTTTTTCTACCTATTAAAAAGCGTAAAAGATCTAAACCCACGTCATTGAAATATTTATACTACCCACCGATATCGGATTCATCGTCCTGGGGTGTGATTTCAAACCTAAGGCTCCTAGGAACCATTTGGTCTTCTAAATATTTTTCTAGAAAAGCAACATCCCAGTTACCATGTATCTCTGCAATCATGAGGTTTTTTTAATTTCATAAAAAGACCTCCTAAATCATTATTTTGTGAGTCATCAACATTGTTAAAAGCATCCTTAAGATCTATACAGCAAGAGCTTCTAAATTCAAAAATATCCATGACAATACAACAAGGATGAAAAAGCAGCAAATAAATCAAGAAACAAATAAATAAAATGTAAATATCTGCGCTATTCAAAAAAAAAGCAGCCAGCAGAGTTTGTTGATCACCAACCATAAAGTCCAAAAAAATCTATAAGGGCAGTGCTTAAAATCGATGATGTTAAAATAGTGAGTCCGAGGTAAAGGGAGGAAGGTTCCAGTCACCGGTAGAAATGCATGGATGTGGAAGCACACAACACCACGTGGTAAAGTAATCTGCTTACCAGAAAGCAAAACAAGCTAGGCGTGTAATTTAATCCACGGCTCATCCAGTATATCGGCCTCCACAATACAACCTCCTAGGATTGGAACAGCAATATCCAGATGACATTCACACCCGATATAACTTCTCCAGGGATTCACATCAATAGTACAGGCTCTCAGTGAACCGATCAGCCATGCTCAATGAAAGAAACATAAGCGACCAATAGTGAAGCCCGTAATAACAAAAAAATAATTTATTGTAGTAACTTACACTTACAATTCAAGAATGCATGCATCAAGGAAACGATAGGCTGCAGGAGGGGGAGTTATACGAAGAGGGAGATCTCGCAGATGGAAACCCGCTGGATATTTAATTTGAAGTGCTATAGCCCCTTTGGTTTGAACGTGGAATGGGATGTTAATAGCTTTATTAATAATAGTTAAATTTACACCCATCCGCGTTTGATGCCCAACTTTTCTGCTTACATTATATCCACCTCACCCCTCTAATAATGCATTTTATTTGACAATTTTAGTTACATTTTTATGGATTATTATTCATATCCTATTTTATTATTTTCATCCCATTGTTTTTATTACTTTCTTTTATATTATATGTATCGCTCCTTGGGAATTGTTTCCTCCATCACGTTCCCATAAGCATTTTCATGTCACTTTTTGTTCTTTGTTATTCATCTAGTATTAATTCTCCTTTTTTTTAACATAGTTTTCCTGTTTATCTGGGTTCCGGGGTGATGGACCGCATTGCGCTCCACCACTGCTGTCTCAGTGTGATTTCCAGGCCGCGCCGTTGGAGCGCGGATGTGTATCTATCTGCGTTCCAGCGCTGCATTCATCACTCCAGACGTTTTGCTCACGAGGACCGATGCGGTCTCTTCGAGCCAATAACAGGGCTTCTATAGGTGCGCATGCGCCGTAGCTTTGACGGCCAGTGTGCATGCGCTGTGACACCGGCGGTTTCTTGTGCTTCCTATGGCACGATATGTCAGATATCACCCCCACTGCATTCCCCACTAGATCACCATGGAAATAAGAGTATAATGAGGTTTGCTATTGTTAAGTTTCTTCACATGTTTAACAATATAGATTCAGTTGTTTGGTGGGTGATTAGCTTCACCCTAATTAGGCTTAATTGCTCTCCTTGTATGTGTGTGTGTGTGTGTGTGTGTGTGTATATATATGTATGTGTGTATATATATATATATATATATATATATATATATATATATATATCTATATATATATCTATATATCTATATATCTATATATCTATATATATATATATATAATATAATATATAGTGTGTTGGTGTCTGTATAGCCACGCCTCTGAAGACATCCGTTTGCGATGAAACTTGTCAGGCAGGTTGACACCAGCACGCTGAACGCTGCAGCCTATCGTTTCCTTGATGCATGCATTCTTGAATTTTAAGTGTAAGTTACTACAATAAATAATTTTTTTTGTTATTACGGGCTTCACTATTGGTCGCTTATGTTTCTTTCATTGAGCATGGCTGATCGGTTCACTGAGAGCCTGTACTATTGATGTGAATCCCTGGAGAAATTATATCGGGTGTGAATGTCATCTGGATATTGTTGTTCCAATCCTAGAGGTTGTATTGTGGAGGCCGACATACAGGATGAGCCGTGGATTAAATTACACGCCTAGCTTGTTTTGCTTTCTGGTAAGCAGATTACTTTACCACGTGGTGTTGTGTGCTTCCACATCCATGCACTTCTACCGGTGACTGGAACCTTCCTCCCTTTACCTCGGACTCACTATTTTAACTTATAGATTTATTATAGATTTATTAAGGTAGTATTGGAGGAAACTGTGGAAGATTTTTCTCCCTAGGTTGCCACTATTGAAGTGTGAGGTTCACTCAGTATTCTTGCAAGAGAAAACTCACTGCTGCCATCCTCAACATCCTCCTAGTCTCGCTGTGCTCCTTTGGGTACAGAAACATAATAAAGCATTCCCTGTTCATGAACAGAGAATGTGCAATCTATGATGATTGACTATTCCCAAGTTCTACCTATTGAATATAAAGACTAATTATGTGGGGGTCTTGTGAGCCAAAGATGGACTGATGCCTCTATGAGGTGAAACAAATATAGATAAGCTGCAAACACTAACCACGTTTCATTGCGTGCATAAACCAAAAAATATAAACGTGCCTGCGCTGAAAAAACAGATATATCCCAATAGTTGGGAGGTGCATATATAGTGTAAAACTATACTACAAAATTTCAATATTAAAAAATTATAGAATGAATACAATCCTTATATAAAAGTATCCCATGAAGTGCAACATGCAAAAAAAACAATATATATATGTGGTTATAAATATAAGATCAAAGTGCAAAATCCAGTGTCCACATTTAAAAAGTTCAATTCATTGATATCAACACATAAAGTGCAAGTAAGTGGTGTCCACAAAAAACAGTGTTCCTCATGCTCCTCCTTAATGGTGTTCACAATCCAGCATGCTTCAGTGCTCTCCTGTGACCCCCCCACTTGTGCTTGCGCTCACCTCTGAGCATGTGACACGGTAATTAAACGGTGTCTAAACACGCATTGGAGCCACCCCTTGGGCTCATACAGGGTATGCTGGTATAAACTCGACCACTCTCAGATGTCGTCAGATCTCAAATACAAGAAAGAAAAAAGCTCCATAGTGTGATACAGTAGGGATTTATTTAAAATATATATTAAAACTTCCCTCCAGGAGGGTACTCACAATATGTAGGTGCGTGAGTGCACCAATCTTTCTAGAGAGTGTTTGTATAAAACAAGTGTTTGTATGGCGTGCGGTGTGTCGTTCCTCATCCACCTCTGTTGCTGACAGCTCCGTCCTACACCTCCCCGACGCGTATTCGGCACCGGGATCACGTGCCTTCCTCTGGGGGATCTAATTGGGGGATCCCAACACCTGTGGAGAGATCTTAAAATTGCTATTGATGGTTATAGGAAGTGACTGATTTCAGTTATTTTTTCCAAAGGATGTGCAACCAAATATTAAGTTATGGGTGCCAAGAATTTTGACCAGCCCATTTTTGGAATTTTGGGAATAAACATGTGTATAGCAAAACATGTGTTAGTGCAATACTTTTCTGTGAGAAATACATGATTTTCTGTAAAAATTTCTGGAGTGCCAACAATTTCGGCCATGACTGTACATACATGCATACATACAGAAATTGTGTAATAAAATGGAATGACACAGGGAAAAGTATTCAACACATGAAGCTGGCAACAGCTGAAATCTATCAGTAATTGGGAAAACAATCCTGCTGGTTCAGTCTCAACTGATGGCCTAAAAAAAAAGTGTCTCATTACCAAGGTGTCATACAAGACACATCTCACGATGGTTAAAAGCAAAGAGCTCTCAAGACCTTCGCAACCTTATTAGTGCAAAACCTAATGATGGCTTTGGTTACAGAAGGATTTCTAAACTTCTGAGTGTTCCAGTGAGCACTGTTTGGGCCATAATCCTGGAAGTGGAAAGAACATTTCACCATAAACTGGACATGACCAGGTGCTCCTCGCAAAGATTTCTGGAAGGGGATTGAAAAGAATTATCGGAGTTGTCCAAGAGCCAAAGACCACTTGTGGAGAGCTTCAGAAATACCTGGAATTAGCGGATACAATTGTTTCAAAGAGAACAAGAAGGAACTCAACCTCCATAGCCTGTATGCACACTAACCATGCAAGACTCCATTGCTGAAGAAAAAGAAAAAGTAAGTTGAAGCACATTTAAAGTTTGCTGCACAACTTTTAGGCAAGCCTGTGAAATACTGGGCAGAATATAGTCTGGTCATTTGAGACCAAAATTGAACGCTTTGAAGGTCAAATGGCACTGCACATCACCCCAAAAACACCATACCAACAGTGAAGTTTGGAGGTGGGAACATCATGGTGTGGGGTGGTTTTTGCAACATAAGGTACCGGTAAACTTTCATATCATTGAAGGAAGGATAATTGGAAAAATGTACCAAGACATTCTTGATACAAAATCTGTTGCCATCTACCAGGATGATGGAAGATGGCATGAGGGTGGACATTTCAGCAAGACCATGATCCCAAACACAAAGCCAAGGGAACTCTCAATTGATTTCAAAGATGGAAAATAAAGCTGCTAGAATGGCCCAGCCAATCACCTGACTTGAATACAATAGAAAATCTATGGGAAGAACTAAAGATCCGAGTTCATAGAGGAGGCCCATGGAACCATCAAGATTTGAAGACTGTGTGGAAGGATGGGCCAAAATCGCACCTGAGCAATGCATGTGACTAGTTTCTCCATACAGGAGGTGTCTTGAAACTGTCATTGCCAACAAAGGGTTTTGCACAAAGTATTACATTTGTTATCGTGTCCAATACTTTTTCCCTGTCTCATTCCATTTTATTACACATAACTTAATGTATTTTTTAGTTTCTTTGTATGTATAGATTGCATGGGTTGCCAACCATGTGGTGAATTTTTTTTTTTTTATTATTTATTGCATTGTACTGGCCCAGGGGATCCTAGTACACAGATATACTCAGACTTCCAGCAGCAGATGACGCCTGGCCTCTTCCCTAAAGGCCAGATCTACAATCTCAGGGCCCTCTATTCCATCCTGCTTTTCAGTTTCTGGCTTTAACAGCATGTTTGTTCAAGCCCAGGTCTTAAAAGAGAGAGAGGGGTTTCTGAGTCTGTTACTCCTGCCTTGCTAAAGGCAAGATAAGCCACCTCAAGGAAGATCGACTGTTATATCTAGAAGTCCTTTTTTTCCGAATGTGAACACAGGCACTTCAAGAAATTAGTCTGTGCCTTGCATTCTGGCCTTCCTACAATCCGGTTAGTTGAAAGGAGAAAAAAAAAACCCAGTAATGGGATTATGTGGGCCCAAAAGAAGATCATATATGAAAAGAAACCGTATCAAAAAAATGGTATGTAATTCCATTTTTATTGGTAAACCAAAATGTTGGGGACGGTAAGACCAAGTTTACACAGCCATTAAAGTGGAATTCCAGCATAAACCTAACTAGCCCTAAAAATGTCCCTTCCCCTGCTAACGCCTATGCATGTACTTGCCTATTTGTGAGTCGGCAGCAGTTGCAAGGGAATAGAGGGAGCGCCAACAGCAGATGGGTGGCGTCACTGCCTCTGGCAGCATTCTCTACTCTCCCCTGCAGCTATTTCTGGATGACACGGGATCAAATGGCCAGAGCAGGTTGGGAAAAAAAGCAAGTATATGCATCTTTTTAACATAGATGTTAGGAGAAGGTAAGGGACATAAGACTAGATTGGTTTAAGCTGGAATTCTACTTTATTGTACCTGTTGCATTCATGCATATTATAAACATTTTGCTTAAGCAGGGCTCGACAAATCCCAGGTCGCCATAGCAACTAGAAATTGTGCCCTGGTGCCTGAGCTTTTGTCGGCTATCCGCATCCGCCTCCCACCTGCTGACCACGATATAGCCGAGAAGATGGTGTGACAGTATGGATCCCTGTCCTAGTGATTGTTGCCCAGGATTCTCAAATAGGCAGGTTGAGAGGCTCCAGGAGGATTATTTAATTTGAAGGAAACTGTTTTATCATTTTCCTCTGTGTGGAAACGTGTGGAAACACAGGGAGGGCATGCAAACTCCAGGCAGATGGTGTCGTGGTCGGGATTTGAACCGGTGACCCTATTGCTGCTAGGTGAAAGTGCTATCCACTACACCACTGTGCTGCCCCAATGGAATATCCAATCCTGGGACCAGGTTTTGGGAACAGCCAGAAGTCTGGCTTGTTTTTGTAGGTGGGTCCAGAGCTTATAGCAGAGCCAGGACCTGCGTTCTGGGATCCACCTTCCCGAGGAGTCCAGGCGTGCAAGGCAGAAGTGTGTCTGTTGGCCCAAGCCGGTGGGCTGTAGCAGCCAGGAAACTGTAAGAGTGTCACCAGAGGTACAGAGTGGGTACTGATCAGGGACACAGTTACAGGGTTAAGAGGACCGAGGTCAACTCCTGAACAGCAGTGCTGACCAGAGAGCCAGGTGGCTCGGTATTTTCCATTCGTTATTTCATTATTGCTTTGAAGTTGAAACCCCTGCGTGGGAATCCTGGATGGACTTTTTTCTTTTGTTTAGCAAAAAATAAACCCAACAGTTATTAAATACCACCAAAAGCAACTGTTTGTGTTAAATAAATTATACAAAAATAATGTGTACAGTGTTACATGACCACGCAATGTGACAGCCATGGAAGCTGAAAATTTGCCAGCCATGAAGGAGTTGAAAGTGCCCAGGAGGCAAGTGGTTAAAAAAAACCTGGCTCCTAGATTCAAAGCAAATTTGGTCAAGCCTTGTGCTCAGGTGTTCAAGTTTTGTCAAATGCTGGTCCCCAAATATGTTTATCGTTGTACACACTTTTTAGTTGTTTAAATGCTTGTGAAAGAGCTTGATGCAACTATAAAGATGCTGCCATTTTAAAAGTATTTTTCTTTTGTTTTTGTATTTTGTATGTATATTTGTAAACAGCTAAATTTGCTAATTACAGATTATCTGCAGGTTCCCACCTCTTCCCCTGTACTGCAGATTTGTGTCTTTTTCAACCATTATACACATTATCCTTTTTAATGTAATTGGATTTCTGGAGTCTTTCACCTCTTCCCCTCTTCTGTATATCTTTGCAGCTGCTCACCCCTTTTATGTGCCCTTTTCTATCACCTAGGCCAGGGGTCTCCAAACTTTCTAAAAAAAAAAAAAAAAAAAAAGGGCCAGTTTACGGTCCTTCCGATTTTAGGGGGCTGGACTGTGGCCATTGGCCTCATCATTTGTTTCAGTGGGCATAATTGTGCCCCATCATTTGTGTCACTGGCAGGAATTTTTCCCCATCGTTGGTGTCATTGAGAGAAATTCTGCTCCATCATTGGGAGAAATTGGGCCCCATAGTTGGGGTGTTATTGGGAGAAATTATACCCCATTGTTGGTGTCATTGGGAGAAAGTGGCCCCCATTTTTGGTGTCATTGGGAGAAATAAAGCCCCTTCATTGGTGTTCGTGGGGAGAATTATGCCCCGTGTTTGGTACCAGTGGATGAAATGGTGCCCCAAGGTCCGTGTAAAAGCAAGCAAATGCTGGCCCCCGGGCTTCAGTTTGGAGACCACTGACCAAGGCTATCTCTGTGTACAGCAATGGCCAATAGGTTTAAGAATGACACAAATATTAATTTTCACAAAGTCTGCTGCCTCAGTTTTTATGATGAAAGTTTGCATATACTCCAGAATGTTTTGAAGAGTTTCACGAAGAGCGATCCGATGAATTGCAAAGTCCCTCTTTGCCATTAAAATTAACTTCATCCCATAAAAAAAAAAAAAAAAAAATTCCACTGCATTTGTGAGGAAGGCTTCAGGGTGCCCAAGAAAGTCCAGCAAGCGCCAGGACCAATCCCCTACAGTTGCTTCAGCTGTGGAATCGGGGTACCACCAGTGCAGAGCTTGCTCAGGAATGGCAGCAGGCAGGTGTGAGTGGATCTGCACACACAGTGAGGCGAAGGCTTTTGGAGGATGGCCTGGTGTCAAGAAGTGCAGCAAAGAAGCCTACAAGGACAGACTGAGATTCTGCGAAAGGTACAGGGATTGGACTGCTGAGGACTGGGGTAAAGTCATTTTCTCTGATGAATCCCCTTTCCGGTTGTTTGGGGCATCCGGAAAAAACCTTTTCCGGAGAAGGAAAAGTTCAGCGCCACCATCAGTCCTGTCATGCCAACAGTAAAGCATCCTGAGACTATTTCTGTGGAGTTTCTTCTCAGCTGAGTGAGTGGACTTGCTCTTAATTTGCCTAAGAACACAGCCATGAATAAAGAATGGTACAAAAGCATCCTCCCAAGAGCAACTTTTCCCAACTATCCAAGATTAGTTTCGTGACGAACATTGCCTTTTCTAGCACCATGGAACACCTTGCTTTACGGCAAAAGTGATAACTAAGTGGCTTGGGGAACAGAACATTGAAAGTTTGGGTCCATGGCCACCAACCTCCCCAGACCTTAATCCCAGTGAGCACTTGTGGTCAATCCTCAAGAGGCGGGTGAACCTAAAAAAAAAAAAAAAACCCCACAAATTCTGACAAACTTCAAGCACCGAGATTATGTAAGAATGGGCTGTCATCAGTCAGAATGTATGCCAGGGCAAATTGCAGAGGTTTTGAAAAAGAAAGGTCAATGCTGCAAATATTGACTCTTTGCATAAACTTAATGTAATTGTCAAAGCCTTTGACACATATGAAATGCTTGTAGTTATACTTCAGTGTAACATCTGACAAAAAGATCAAACCCTGAAGCAGCAGTTTTGTGCAAATTAATTGTCATTTTCAAAACCTTTAGCCAGGGCTGTAAACCAATTCTGAAAAGGCCTTTTCTTCTCCTGTGTCACTTTGCCTCTACAACCTCTGTCTTCCTCCCATCATGCTCTGTCTCCTTCCCCTGTGTGACTGTTTCTCTATAGCCTCTTCCTTCCATTCACTTATGTGACATCTTTTTTTAGCTCAGGAATAGAATTTACATTTTCATTAATTGGTTGCATGCCAGTAAGTAGCCTTCTGGTGCACACTTGCCAGAAGCAGAATTTCTAGGGATGGCTTGCTTCATAGAACTGATTTACTCTCCTTGGGCTGTATAAAGATGAATGTTTGTTACCTTTTTTGTAAATGCATGCTGCTGATGTGTAGTTGTCTGAAAAAAACACAAACCAATCATACCCATCTTTGCTGTTGCCTCACTGTGTGTGTGACCATTATCTGTTATGTTGACTCCTCTAACTTTGTGTGATGTCTTTTTAAACATGTTTACTTAACCGCTTCCCAACTGGCTCCTGTGTGTATATATACGGCGGCAGAATGACTTTGCTGTGCGAATTGCCGTATTTATTCTGTGGCTCTAAGAGCCATAGCAGGCGCACGTTTGCTGCCGGAGGCGTGTGCGCGCCCACTGCACAGCGGGGGACCCAATGCGCGTGGCCTGCAGACGCGTTGCCGGTCACCCGCGATTGTGGGCACGAGAGCAAAAACGGGGATTTGTGTATGTAAAAAAAAAAAAAATCCCTGTCCTGTCAGGGGAGGAGAAACAGATCGCGTGTTCCTACTAAGTAATGTCGCAGTCCCAATAAAAAAAGCTGGTCGCTGCCATTACTAGTTAAAAAAAAAAAAAAGCCATAAATCTACGCTATGACTTTTGCGCAAACCACTCAATATATGCTTATTGCGTTTTTTTACATATTGGTCTAAACTGATAAAGAAATTTTTGTTTAAAAAAAAAAATGGGGATATTTATTATAGCAAAAAGTAAAAAATATATATTTTTTTTCAAAATTGCTGCTCTTTTGTTTAAAAAATAAAAACCGCAGAGGTGATCAAATGCCACCAAAAGAAAGCTCTATTTCTGTGTGGGGGGGGGGGACATACATTTTGTTTGGGTACCATGTCGCACGACCGCACAATTGTCAGTTAAAAACAACGCAGTGCCGTATCACAAAAAAAAATGGCCTGGTCTGCAAGGGAGTAAATTCTCCGGGGCTAAAGTGGTTAAAGTAGGACCTAATTCTGCTCTCTGCCTATTTCAGCTTCCAAAGTCTTGCTTGCAATAGGAAGTGCACTGCTATTTTTCAGCAGGAATTCCAGATGATAAAAGGTATATTTACAGGGTACTGCTAAAGCTGGGTATACAATTGAGGTGTTTTTTTTTTTGTTTGTTTGTTTTTTTTACCAGTGGGTCAAATGAAAGAAAAAAAAACTCTGGTTCCCGCATCCATGCAAGCAAAGTGACTCCCCCTCTGAGCTGTTTTATTCTGTTGTATCCCCCCCACATCCTTCCTGTCAAAATACACTGGTCAGCGCTGCAGCGGTAGGTTGCAGTGGCTGATTGCTGGTTTTCCAGCAGAACTGTTCTACAAAAGCCAGTCTAACGAACAGCTTCTGTTGAACAGAGAAGGATACACAAATTTGTCCGGCTCAGCAGGATTTTTTTGTGCTGTATGCACATTTTCATTCCTAGCTGTTCCCTGTTACATGGCAAACTTTTGAAAACTTTTTGATTTTCAGTTCCACTTTAATAACTCTGAATGGTGATACTCCTTTCCACATCATACAGGAGAAGAAAAAAAAAACCTATACTCTCCTAATACTACAGCTGTCCCCCTGCCAGCTCTAAGCCTCAGAACTGGGCGATCACACGACCACTAATCACTCAGTTCTGAACAGAGAGCAATGGCTGGGCTAAAGAGTGTAGCTGGCTTCAGCTCTTAGCTGAGTGCTGGGAGCCAGAGCCAGCTGTCAACCAGGCAGTACCGCCTTCCCCTTTGGGTCTGGCATGTATTGTTGGGGGAGACCTCACAACATATATATTTTTTAAATTTTTTTTAATAACCATTTTTATTTTTTTTTCCAATTTTATACAGTGCCTGCCAGTGAGAATGTGTTTCCAGCACTATCCCATCGCGCTGGTTCTCGGCGATAGGGTACTGTACATCTCGCGCTGGCTGCAATAGGAAAAACACATTTTCCTATTGCAGCGGGCGCGAGAAAAAAATTCCCCTCCAGGAGCATACCAGGCCCTTAGGTTTGGTATGGATTTTACGGGGAACCCCCTACGCCTAAGAAAATGGCATGGGGGTCCCCCCCCAAAATCCATACCAGACTGTTATCGGAGCACGCAGCCCTGCCGGTCAGGAAAGGAGGGTGGGGACGAGCGAGCGTCCCCCTCTCCTGAAACGTACCAGGCCGCATGCCGTCAACATGGAGGTTGGGTGCTTTGGGGAAGGGGGGCGCCCTGCGGCCCCTCCCCTCAAATCACCTTGTCCCCATGTTGATGAGGACAAGGGCCTCTTCCCGACAACCCTGGCCGTTGGTTGTCGGGGTCTGCAGGCGGGGGGCTTATCAAAATCCGGGAGCCCCCTTTAATGAGGGCACCCCCAGATCCCAGTTTCAGGAAGGGGGGGGCGCTCGCTTGTCCCCATCCCCTTTCCTGACCAGCCGGGCTGCATGCTCTGATAAGGGTCTGGTATGGATTTTGGTGGGGACCCCCACGCCGTTTTTTCGGCGTAGGGGGTTCCCCTTAAAATCCATACCAAATCCTAAGGGCCTGGTATGCTCCTGGAGGGGAACCCATGCCGATTTTTTTAAATTAAAATTTGTCCTGGAGTTCCCCCTCATGGTTCATACCAAACACATGTCAGCAATGCTTGTCGCTCATTGGGAAAGGAAAAAACACATTTTTCTTTTCCCGATGAGCAAGCCAGCTTGGCGCTGGCTCCCGCAACGGGGCTCGCAAGGTGTCAATCTCGCCGATAACAGCGGTCATATCGCGGTCACCTACTGTATAAAGAAAATATAAAAAGATACATGTACTGTACTTGAGTCAAACAGTTCACAATCTTAGCACACCGTAAAACAATTTAGAGGGCATCAATAAAACTTTTTTTTTTTTTTTTTAATGTTGGCTCTTTTGTGTACTATGCCAATTCCAAAAAAGGGGGAATGCTGTGAAAAAAACCTACATAAAAACAGAATACAATGATTTGCAAATCTCACAATCCCATATTGTGTTCACAGTAGAAAAGTGAAAACATATTGAATGTTTAAACACAGAAAATGTACAACTGAAAAAAAAAAAGTAATTTTCACATTGATAGCAGTAACATGTCTCAAAGTTAAGATGGGGCAGCAAAAAGCAAACTGGGTGGCATGAACGAGCTGAATTAACATTTTGCAACTAGTTGGGTTAATTGGCAACAGGTCAGTAACATGATTGGGTATAAAAAAGGCATCTTGGAGCGTTCTGGGTGTGTCAGAAGTAAAGATTGGCAGAGGTTCATCAACCAGTGGAAAGCTGCGTCTAAAATTTCAGAATAATGTTCCTCAATGTAAAACTGCAAAGACTTGAAATATACCATCTACTGTACATAATTTTAAAAGATTCAGAGAATTTGGAGAAAGTCCGAAACACATTATTGGATGCCTGTGATCTTGTGGTACTCGCTACTCATGGCACTGCATTAAAAACGGGCATGATTTTGTGACAAACGTCCCTGCATGGGCTCAGGAATACTTTCAAAAGCCTGAAAGGGGAGAGCATTAGTGAGTATGGAGTGGGCAATCTGCACATCTGGAAAGGCACCATCAATGCTGAAAGATCTCTCTCTCTATCTATATCTATATCTATATATATCTCCAGGTTTTAGGGCAGCGTGTGCTCCCATCCAGATGACGTCTTTTCCAGGGAAGGCCTTGCATTTTTAAGCAGGACCGTGCTAAACTGCATATATGACAACAGCATTGGTTCGTAGTAGAAGAGTCCAGGTGCTTAACTGGCCTGCCTGCAGCCCAGACCTTTTACCAATGGAATATATTTTGCACATGTAATATTGTAGATGGCAGAATTGTGCATGCACATAATTCAGTGAGAAGTGTTGACTTGCCATAAGATGCTATGTTTCGGTGCAAATGGGGCCTGTTTTAAAGTGCAACTGACAAAATGTTACCTGCACCTGACCAACAAATATTAATTTTAGATATCTAAACTACCCTGTTCTAGAAATTCCACATTTCTTGCATGTGTAGAAAGTGAATCCCCTACACAGACACACACACACTTTGTATATATTTCCTGTGTACAAGTACAAATTGGAGCAAGCACATGTGCTCTGGTAGCCACAGCTTATTGTTTAATAAATATACATCAGTATTTAAATGAAACCAGTCAAATTGGTGCTTATAGAACACCATTTTTTCACCCTCTTTGTTTTAGATGATTTTCAAGGTTGACAAGTACATATTTTTTAAAGAAATATGGTCTCTGATTACTTCTATCACCGCTGAACATTAGTACGACTACGCTCGAAGGAAGAACAAGCACTAATTTTCCACTTTTTTTCCCTAGGTCTGCGAGGCCTAATCAATCTCGGGAATACATGTTTTATGAACTGTATCGTCCAGGCACTTACCCACACCCCCCTGCTACGTGACTTCTTCCTTTCTGATCGCCACAAATGTGAAATGCAAAGCCCCAACTCATGCTTGGTTTGTGAAATGTCAACTCTTTTTCAAGAGGTAAGCTCATGAGTGCTGCCTAAATTTTGAGTCTTGCTGTTTTTTTTTGTTTTTGTTTTTTCGTCCTTGCACACTCCTTGTCCAAAGCAACACAGTTTTAATATGCTACCAGATGTGATGTAGGGAGGACATGAGAAATATATATATATATATATTTTTTTTTCTATCCTTCTTTTTTTTTTTTTTTTTTTTTTTTTTTTAAATCTGCCAACTGTTGCATGAGTGAAGTGTTGAACATTCACTACTAGTATGTGTACTAAGTATGGCTGAATATAATTTACTGTGTTCAGAATTTCTCCTCCTGTAATTGTGTATTTTGCAAACTAATATCTCTACCTAGGAGCCCTTATTAAACGGGCACTATGTATTGTGTCATCTTACTGCTGATGTTGGCTGTATATTTTATTTCAACAATGTTCAGTATTTGCTTAAAGTCTAAGTTTTAGTTCAAATAAAAAATAACCATAAAGGGCATTACTTACCATTAGTGTGATGTGTCCCCTGTGCTGCTGTCTCCTTGTTTACGGAATCTTCCTCTTATAATGCATCTCCGCTGCCGTTCCATTCCGGTGCAGCGGGGGCTAGTAGAACTGAGAGAACTGTGACCACTTATCAAGAGTGCTTGACTTATTTCCACCTCCTCCATTCATAGCTGTACTATAGCTTCCATGAATGAAATGTGGTCTGTGAATTTAGAGTGGCTTATCTTTCAATCATTTGCCTGTCCTCCATTCATAGATCCCAATTCATTCATAGAAGCTGTGGTATGGCTAATAATGGATGGGGGAGGGGTGAACAAAGGATGGACATAGTTGTTGTTGTTTTCTTTAATCGTACATCACGGGACACAGAGCCATAATAATTACTATGTGGGTTATAGTCCACCTTCAGGTGCTGGACACTGGCACACCCTAAACAGGAAGTTGCCTCACTTTATAACCCCTCCCACTACTGGGATTATCTGTTTTTTTGCCAGTGTCTAAGGTGTTGGTCATCAGTGAAGATGTGTTGTGCTGAGCTCCTCTGGAGCAGTCCTTGCTGGGGCTAGCTATGCAGCCAGATCCATTCAAAGTGTCTTTTAGGCCGAATTGAATGGTACCCGGGCCTCGTATCCGAAGAAATTAGGTTTTAGCTGGATCCCGGGATCCAGTACTTTTGGTATTAAGGCCATAAAGTTTTACTGGCAAGGGTGCTTTTTACAGGTCCAGGATTGTGGGTTCCCAGTTCCTGAAGGTTTGTTAACGGAACCCACTGTGAAGGGTGAAGATTGGGTCTGTTTGTTTTGCCACAGAAAACCCAGCGGCGGGAAAGGTAAGTGGGGTTTTTCTGAGGAATTTTTTAATTTTCTTATGGAATGTCTCCTTTTAAAGTAAATGTTGTAATGCCTAAGTGTCACCACTGGGGACTGTATGGAGCACGTACCTTCTCATGCTTTGCTCAGAGTCACGCTGGGTCACAGAAGCAGCAGACTTTTTTCCTCCGGCTAGCAGGCAGACCTCCGGTAAGTTTGAGGGGTGTTTCTTCCTCCAGACACCCCCACCTAAGCTGAACTCTTCCCCCTCTTCTAGAGGCTGAATAAGGGAGAACTAAAAACGATCGGCAATGCTGTTTTCTTTCACCGCCACTATGCTGCGGCGGCTTCCAGGTCTCCTCCACGCCATCCCTCGCTCACTCAGCCGATGCCGTCGGAACGGAGACCCGTGCTTGCGCAGGAATATTCATTTTTTTGAAAAAGAGCGGGAGTGTTTTTTTAAAAAGAAAAACTCCATTTATGCTGGCTGCAGAATTGTTGCAGACATAAGAACAAAGTGCATGAAAGAGGTTTTGGTGATGCAGGCGTTTCCTATTTGACACATTTACTATTTGCATCAGGCTGAGCACTAATAGCAGCGGCAGTAGCTGGACTATTGGTCAAGCAGTGGATGCGATTTCTTCTGGTAGTAGCTCTGCTTTGTGCATCAGGCTATGGTCAGAAGGGGGGAGGGGTTGAAACACCCCCAAAAAAGAGCTAAAAGGGTCTCCCTCAAGCTCAGGAAAGCCTACTCATCTCTACAAATGGCATCCTCCCCTGAGAGGAGGTGGCTGGTCAGAGTGAGCATTAGGGCCATGAAATGTCTGCAACTGTTTTTAACACTGCAGCCCCTGTTTATTTTTTGATAATTTAAAAAAAAAAGTTTAGCGACTTTAATCGCATCCCAGTGTGGGTCAAAATGCGACAGGTTCTCTTCCATTACCCAGGACTAGGGGAAGGAGAAGACTAATTCCCCTCATGGGACTGTGGTGAGGCTGATGACTCCTCTTCTGAGGTGTCAAATGCGGGAGAATCAGCTGTTCTAATCTTAAGAATGATGGTGCAATTTCTTGCTGAATGATCGCTCCACATTTATGTACCCTTAACGAGTGTTTGGGTTCACTAAAGCCTCCTCAAGCTGTGCATGCCTTTTCCTGTCCATTCATTGCTGGAAAAGCATTTTTGTATCTGAGAGGATCACCCAGATTAGCATTTTTTCCCCTCCTAAAACGTTTTCACACTTTATCCTATGGTGGAGGAAATTCACTAAGTAGGATATACCAGCAATTAATGTTGCTATATCCTCTGTGAATAAGTTTGACTTGTCGGGCAGACAATGCCCAAATGCTTAGGGATCCAACTAATAATAAGGTGGAATTCCTATTTAAAAAAAAAAAAGGCTCTTTTTTTTTTTTCTCTGGCAGATTGAGTGTCTCAGCCTGTGCTGACAGTAATTGCTTAACCCCTTCCCGACCAGCGAACGCCGATGTACGTTGGCAGAATGGCACGGCTGGGCAAATGGACTTACAGGTACGTCCATTTGAACGTCCTGGCCGGGAGCTCCGTGAGTTGGGTCGCCGGTCCCGTGGACTCTATCGCCGCAGGGATACCCGCGATCATCCCACGGAGAGGACGAACGGGGAGATGCTGAACAGCATCTCCCCGTTCTGCTTAGTGACAAATGTCACTGATCTCTGCTCCCATGTCATGTCATGTCATCGGGAGCAGTGATCAGTGTAGTGACACAGCTAGCCCATCCCCCCTACAGTTAGACTCACTCCCTAGTACTGACTTGACCCCTCCCCGCCCCCTAGTGGTTATCCCCTTCACTGCCAGTGTCATTTACACAGGAATCAGTGCATTTTTTGTAGCACTGATCGCTGTATAAATGACAATGGTCCCAAAAATGTCCGACATGTCCGCCATAATGTCGCAGTCACAATAAAAATCGCTGATCGCCGCCATTACTATTAAAAAAAAAAATTAATAAAAATGCCATAAAACTATCCCCTATTTTGTAAACGCTATAACTTTTGCGCAAACTAATCAAACGCTTATTGCGATTTTTTTTTTTTTTATTATTTTTTTTTTTACCAAAAATATGTATACGATCGGCTTAAACTGAGGAAAAAAAATGTTTTTTTATGTTTTTGGGGGATATTTATTATAGCAAAATGTAAAAAATGCGTTTTTCAAAATTGTCGCTCTTATTTTGTTAGCGCAAAAAAAAAAAATTGCAGAGATGATCAAATACCACCAAAAGAAAGCTCTATTTGTGGGGAAAAAGGGATGCCAATTTTGTTTGCGAGCCACATCGCACGACCGCGCAATTGTCAGTTAAAGCGACGCAATGCCGAATCGCAAAAAGTGCTCTGGTCAGGAAGGGGGTAAAATCTTCTGGGGCTAAAGCGGTTAATCATTGAGACCAGTTTAACCAGGTGTTCAAGGTTATCCTGCTCAGGCCCAGGAGGCAACTTTAAGTTTGCAATAGTTGCTATGAGAGATTCTATCCTTCAGGCCTTGCGCCCTTCGCTAAACGCCTTGTAAGAAGCTCCTGGCTAGTCTTCCTTTTTGTGGTGAAACAGCTATTTGGGGATGTTTTGGATAATACATCCAAAGAAATTTTTAGTGGAAAGCACCCCTTTTGCCATTTAAGAAAACAAGTAAATGTATTTTCATTTTAAAGCTCCTTCTCCTGTGCCAGAGGCGTCAGCCTTCAGGCAGTAACGGCGGCTTCCACCGTCTGGTTCAATTGAATAGGGGGAATTCTTCTGCAGTTCTCAAGTATCTGGCAGGAAGAGTCTCCTCGAAAAAAGTGATCATGGGGGTCCCCATGTAAGAGCAGAGGTTAGGGTTTGATTCAAACCTCTTTTTTTTTTTTTTTTCACGGTGCCAAATCCGAATGGACAGTCTGGATCTCAAAAATCTAAATTCAATTCCTGAATATAACCAATCTTCATGGGAGTTCGCAGAACTTTTTTTCAGGGAGGGGCATCATTTTAAGAAAACTCATGCTCCGCCCCTTTTCGACGATGTAATGAAGGGGAGGGCTTAGTTATTATCACATAAAGCGCAGGCATGTGCCCATTATATGCAGCCTTACTGTGCCCATCAAATGTGGCCTGTACAGTATGTGTATATAGAGGGGGTGGATGGTATTAGTATATACAGGAAGAAAGGTTTGTGTATATAGCTGTATACAGGACAAATGATGTATATCTCCAGTCAGTGATGATGGAGGAAGGTCTCTATATACAGGAAGGAAGGTGGGTACATACAGCTACCTTTTTTTAGAGACCTTCCTCCATCATCACTGACTGCAGATATAAATCATGTGTCCTGTATACAGCTATAAATATACAGGACAGATGATGTATATCTGCAGTCAGTGATGATGGAGGAATACAGGAAGGAAGATGGGTGTATATAGCTGTATACAGGACAGATGATATGATCTTTCCTAAATCTGGCACCCCCCTTCACTAATCATACCTGTATTCACTCAGCTGCCCCCCTCATCTGTATGTATGTCAGGCCCCCACACACACAGCTCTGCCCCCCCCCCCCCCGTACACAACCTCCTCCCTTCACTTGTACTCACAGCCCCCACTTGTAAGGTGGTCTTCCTTCTCCCAATACAAGAAAGCAGCCAGAGGTGGCAGTAAAGAGCTCTGTAAGCTCAATGACACAGATCTGCAGCAGCTGTGGAGCCAACTTGCACAAACACAGAGCCAGCACAGCTACAGATGCGGCCGCGGCGGACCCTTGCCAACTCCAGGGGGGGTCACTTGCCCCTACCTGCGGACGCCCATGCCAGTCTTTTTTTCTTTTTTTTCGTATGGAGTCAATCCAAATCAGTTATCTCCATCCTACAAGGAGGAGAACTGGTGTCAATCGACATCAAAGATGCATACCTCTATATGCCTATTTCCTCGCTCACTAATAACATCTACTTTTCAAGGTGAAAAATCTTAATTTTCAGTGTGTAGCTCTGCTTTCCAGTCCAGCTACTGCACCTTGAGTGTTACAAAGGTTCTGGCCCCTCTTCTAGCCAGATTAAGGGCCCAAGGTATAACGATTATGGTTTACCTAGTCGATCTGTTCTTGATAGACCAGTCAGTAGCAAGCTTATATAAAACAAGTGAATGCAGCGCTGGCAATAGAACAACACTACAAAAGTAGATGTAATAATTGGTGGAGAAAAAACACTATAGGATGACGATGTGATCATGAATAAATAACACCTATTACATAAGTGACATAAAAATAAATATGGTAACAAAAATAAAACATGAAGCTAATATGGACAAAGTGACAGTGGATATACACACATGTGTGACATGAGCTGAAATACTGTGCAAATTCCTGAAAACAGTCCCACTGGTCAGCAATGATAGGATATCAACCCTTCAGCCTATGATAACAATCAGTCACCTGATATGCTGCAGTTCAAAAAAGGCAAAGAGGATGGCCCTGGATCGTGGTCAATGGGATAAGTGCTTGGAAGTGCAGGACATCATGTTCAACCCAAAAGACAAAAGAAGATACTATGGTGAAGTACTGTGGAGAAAGATTTCAAATGCGCATAGCAGCGCTACTCACAAAATCGGGGTTGCAAACAGGCTTTCAGTAAAAACTTCCGCAATCGCCGCTGTAAGCGTGCGTTCCATGGGAGACAGGAAGCAGCGTCGCTGGTTTGGAATGTGAGCCGGATATTGCGTCAACGCATTTTGCCCCTCCTCGAGGGCGTCATCAAAGACATAACATCCAGCCCACGGATGGTTATTTATATATAGAGAAAGAGTGACAGCCAATCAAGGCTGATGGGTGTGGATCCCCCACTTTATCCTGATTCATCATAACCTGTTACAACTACAATGAACTTTATTGTTAAACGACAGGAACACAACATTCATGTCGTATATAAACAGAACATTTAAAAAGCATATGAATTTGATTGAAAATATGAATGTACATATTAACAAATTTAAAATAGGTCCCAATTAATATAATTTACCTAATGAGAAAAATAAATATGTAAATAATAAATATATATATATATATTATTATTATTATTATTATTATTATTATTAAGGTGGACAATGGGTGTGACTTAACCACTTCTTCCTACTTGGTCATTATATTTGAAATAGACTCAAACAATAAAACAGCAAAAAACACCACTTATCATAAAAACTTAAGGGACCAAGAAAACTTCACTTTAAATATGTTAAATATGTTACCAGTTTTGGGCCCATACGACATATTCCCTTGGTCCTTTTTTGACAAGGAAACTATTTTTTCTGGTAACTATATTTGCTGCAAGAAGGGTTTTAGAATTGGCTGCTCTTTCTTGTAAAGAGCCATATTTTTATTCACAAGTATAAGGTACTATTGCATCCTCATCCTAACTTTTTACCGAAGGTGATATCGGGTTTTTATCTAAGCCAGGATATTGTTCTACCTTCATTTTTCCAGAACCCTGTTCTATGGAAGAAAAATCACTACATTCTCCTGATGTGGTGAGAGCAGTCAAAGTCTACTTAAAGGTGACTGCTCAGATTCAGAAAACGGATGTTTGTTTCGTGTTGCCTGAAGGTCCTAAAAGGACAGGCCGCATCGAAATCTACTATTTTCTAAATGGATTTGACAAATAATCATTCAAGCTTATGGTTTAAAGAGGTAGTTCTACCCTCTCAAATCAAAGCGCACTCCTTTAGGGCTGTTAGTGCTTCGTGGGCAGTGCATCACCAAGCCTCCATGGCTCAATTCTGCAAGGCCGCAACTTGGTCTTCAATCCATCCATTTACCAGATTCTATCTGGTGGTTGTGAAAAGACACGAGGATGTCGCCTTTGGGCGCAGTGTACTGCAGGCAGCAAAATAAATCCTCTGATATCATGGTGCCCTACTTTGGTTTTGTCTCCCTCCCCTCAGTTGGCATTGCTCTGGCACATTCCACATAGTAATTACTATGGCTCTGTGTCCCGTGATGTACGATTAAAGAAAATAGGATTTTTATAACCGCTTACCTGTAAAATACTTTTCTTTTGAAGTACATCACGGGACAGATGTCCCGCCCCTCTTTTTAGTATACACCTGTATTGCTTTGCTACAAAACTGAGATACTCCCAGTAGTGGGAGGGGTTATATAGGGAGGCAACTTCCTGTTTAGGGTATGCCAGTGTCCAGCACCTGAAGGTGGACTATAACCCACATAGTAATTACTATGGCTCTGTGTCCTGTGATGTACTTCTAAAGAAAAGGATTTTACAGGTAAGCTGTTATAAAAATCCTATTTTTTTTTTTTTTTCGCTCAACTTGGGCTCTAATGATGATGTGAGAGAGATTTGTACAACTGCAAGAAGAATCATATGAACCCTTTTGTCATTAGTTAGATTTCTGTGCTTTGGTCAAAAAAAATTGGTCCCATCTGTCTCAAAGAACCAACATACCATTTTCTGTAAAAAATGCTTGTTTGCAATTGGTACAATTTAATTTCAGTAGAAATAAAATGTTGATTGATGGATTTTTTTTTTTTTTTTTTTACCTCCCAAGTTTAATATTGTGTGTTTATGACAAGCTGAAGTGTCTTCTGCTGTTCTTTGCCTTTTCTCTAAAAGTCTCTCTTCAGAATTGTATGCTGCACTCTGTTATCTCTTTTGGATTTCCACTTGGAGAGTAGCAAGAGCACTTTATTATGCTAGTTGTAGATGATTTTGTTTTACTGTGGATTGTTGAGCACCCAGGTCTTTGAAATTCTTCTATAGCTATTCATTTGTGTATGTCTTTATGAAGTGGTTTGAAACCTTGTTTCAATATTAAACTTCCAACCCTTGCTCAATTATTTCAACGATTGGAACACCTAATTTCCCTCTTTCGTTGTCGTCATAGATGAAACCTTTTAATACTAAAGTATTTCAAGACCTTTCAAAGGTTTGGTTGGATACTAAACCTTCAGAAGTTGACACTAGAACCTGGCAGACAACAATAGCCTGACCTTCCAGATCTTGCATAGGTATGTTTGGATCTTGAAACATTAGAAATCAGCACTGGAACTAATTCATCCCTTAGAATATCTTCCCCAGTAGAAACCTAAAACACTCTACTCCTAGACTTGTACTCTTCAGTCCAGGAGCTGTCAGACTCCTCATATCCACATGAGAGCCCTAGAATGCATGGTAGCCTTCTTCGAGACAGTCCTATTTGTTAATTTCTTTCTACACCCCTTCAGCACAACATTGTGTCATTGTGAGACAAATCAGTCTAGTCCTTGAACCAATCGCTTCATCTGGCATCAAAGACCAGGTTGTCCTGGCTTGGTGGCTCAAAACTCCAGCTCCAGAGTCAAAAGTCCTTTCTTCCCGTCTTTTGAAAGAACCTTACTACAGATGCTAGCTTGTCAGGCTGGGGAGGAGTTTTAAGCAGAGGTCTTGAATACAGAGGAGTGCCATCTCCTAATCCGTATTCTAGAACTTCAGATGACATGGTTGTCCCTGCAGCATTGGTTTGATCTGGCTGGGGTGTCATTTTAATCCAGTCTGTCAGACAATTCCCCAAGGGTGGCATACATCAACCATCGGGGGGGGGGGCCTTGTCGAAGCAAAAGAGGTAGAGCCCTGTCAACAGTCTACAGCAAGGCTAATCTGGCAGTAACACTAGATACGATTTGGCTCGGTGGGATCAGTACACTCTGATCTATGCCTTTCCTCTCCTGAAATTCGTTACTTGCCTATTTCACAAGATCAAGATGGCAGTCATTCAAGTGATTCTCAGACTGGCCCAGGTGAATGTGGTGCTCTGATCTGTTAAGCCACCTGGCAAACACTTTTGTGGGCTTTTCCAGAAATCTAGATCTTCTGTCTCAAGGACCAATTCACTATCTGGCTTGCCTTCAGTTACCCACATTTAGAACACTCTTCAGATCGCATTTGACAGGCGGTGAGGAGATGCTTAACATGCTTTAACCCCTTCAACCCACACTAGCATGCGGTTGTAGGGCATTTGCAGAGTGGGACTTCACTTAAATGACCTAGCGGTTGGGGGGCAGGGGGCAGTAAAAGCATGGCTCAAACAGTTTTAACACCCCTAAAGGCATGGTTGTTAAGCCCAGGTTCTGAGGGACAGAGGCATCTCTGAAGAAAAAACTATAAAGTCTACGTCTCGCTAGGTATTTCACTATATGTAAAAGGCATACATCACCTCTGTAAGGCAAGTACCTGCGTTGTGTCTTTATGCTGTAAAGAACTTTTTCTGGTCTTAGACAAGGTGGTGTTGAGGCTAAGAACTTCCTTCCTAAGGTAGTTTTCGGCCTATCACTTTAACCAGGTCATTGTTTTTCCCTCTCTGCCCAGCTTCACCTTCAAACAGCGATCTCCTTTCATTGCCTGAATATAGCTTAGGCTGTGAATTTATCTTGCAACTAATGCTTACTGCTTCCTTTAGAAGGACTGGGTCTCTGTCACTTCTGATGGTTCCCATCATGGGGTATTAGAACCTCCCATTTCCCCATAATGGTGCAGAGTATGGATACATTTTATTTTGAGTTGGTTTGGGGATGGAGCTTCAGCTTCAAAAAACAGTGCAATAAAATAACATGCATGTTTAAATAAAACGAATCAGCTGTGTAGGAGAATTAAACTGGGTGGGGAAAAGCCATACTTGGCTAACACAATGAAGTTGCTGCAGCTGGTTCAAAAAATTTATATACAATGGTGAGATGAAGTGCAGCGATAGGACAAAGGGTGGTCTTACTGCATCAACAAAGTATCTAATAGAAATCTCAGACAGGTGTTTCCAGATGTACAGTCCAAACTCTTCTGCAGAAGCACAAAGAAATGGGGGACAGAGGACTGAAAACACATTGGGGTTGATTTACTAAAGGCAGATAGACTGCGCACTCTGCAAGTACAGCTGCACTCTGCAAGGACATTTGCTCGAGAGCTTAGTAAATGAGGGTAAGCTCTGCTGACTTCGTCATCCAATCATGTGCAAGAAAAAATGCTGTTTACCTTGCATGTAATTGAGCATGCTTTGCAAAATGAAGCTTCACTTCATTTACTAAACTCTGGAAACTGCACTTGCAAATTGCACAGTCTATTTGCCTTTAGTAAATCAACCCCTAATGTTGGGCCAAAACTTGGTGCAGAAGATGAGACAGCAGGTGTCCAGAGCTCAGATCTAGCACAAACCAGCAGTTTGGTCAGAAGTAGTTAGAGGCTAAAATGATGTGGGTGCTGCTCAGGGAAATCACTCCACAGGGCGATGTTATGAATTCAAAGCTGTGGTCTTCCTTGTGCAGAGCCCAGTCTATGAAGACCCCTTTGGGGTATACCTACCGTGGAGGACAAAGCCAGGAAGGGGTTTAATCTCCCATTAGTCTTGCTACTAAGTGGTGAGTACAGGGCTAATGCTCTTTAAACATTCATCACTTGTGCTAGCGCTGCCTCAAGCTCCCTCTCTGCCTGTGCTGCCTCAGTCCTGTGGAGGTTACTGCACTTGCATGCTCCTCTTCCTCTTTGGGCTCAGGGCACCAGGAAGACGTGCTAGTTTTCCACTGTGAGGGCATGTCTAAAGCAATTTTCACAACTCCCGGCCTACAGATGCTTGCACCAATGCACCCCCCTTCTCTGCCCCACTACTGTGGAGGTCATGAGTACCCCATCACGGACATTTTGCTTGCAAGCATGGTAGATCACAAATTCAAAATTTGGATTGCCTTTTTAGCTCAAGCTCAGCCTTTAGTTCCCTTGGGTGTGCAAGTCAAACCTGTTCAGGGGCCCTAGTACCATCTCATCTAATAGTTGCTCCTATTCTAAATCCCAGTGGATCCTGCTGCTCGCAGCCAACCTGTGAGATCGGGGAGCGGGAAGAGCTGCTTCAGACATGCTCAGCGCTGGATGGAGGTCAGGCTCAGGTGAATATTTTGGGGCGGGGAGCTACAATTTTAAAAGGTTTGTTACCTTCATGCAGCGACTGTGTGAAGGTAAAACATTTTTTACCTTTACAACTACGTTGGCAAGACCCTAGTTCAAATACAGAGTAAGTTCAATGTTAAAGACCCCCTTTAATGCTTTCTTTATCTTGGCGGGAAGTGCCATGCAGTCCATAGTTGTGTCTATAGCAATCTGTCAGATCAATGCTGTTTGTACTAAACATATGGCCCTAAAACCTATTCCTAACCTTTGTCAGTCCATAGCCAGATGGACATTTTGCTTACAGCCTTAAATAGCTTGGCATATTAATTTTGCCAAATTTCCAGGAAGCTTTCTGTTTGTACACATATGCACAGGATTATGTGGCTTAAATGCCAGCAGAACTCCCCTTGCATGAAAATTTTACACACAGTACCCTTTGAAGGTAAACACCTGTTTGGTCCCTCCTTGAATAAGTATTTCAAAAGAAAAATGCTTGTGCCTCCTACCTGTAATTCTGAGGTTCAGAATGATTGCTTATGTCCCTTGGTCTTTCAATGCTATATCATAGCTTGTAACATATATCGTAAGGAGATGTGGCCTTCCCTTGTGAAGGGGCATCTTCTATTCTCAAAGTGGGGGGATGTCTGTTGGCCTTCTGGTCCCAGAATATCTGACACCTGGAACCAAAGTAATTTCCAGGTATCACTTAAAGTGGATGGTAAACCAAATGTCATTCTTTCTAAACTACTGCCATAGGGGTTATCTATAAAGGATATACATGCCTCCTGCATGTATCTTTACCTGTCAAATGTCTCCCCTCTGTCTGTTATGAGAGCTGAAAAACTGCAGATTCTGTGGGCGGGTCTGTTGTCTGGAGCTCGGTGGGTGGAGTCCTGATGTCAGACTCCCCGCCCACCTCTACACTCCCCTTGTCAATATGCATTTTCTCCTGTGTATTTCTAACTCAACTTCAGATATTATCTCTAACATCCAGTGAAAAGACAGGAAAGTAACCACATGACTTGGGCATGCCAAATCATGCTGAGGTGTGGAACAGCCAATCCTTGCAGAGCTGCTGAAGAAAGGAGTGGGGGAGGGAATTAAAAAATCTTGCCTGTGTCTTGGCTGACACTCACAGCAAGGGGGAGTATTTGACAAAGTTTTTGTCAGTTTGTCAAGATTTCTCTGACTGAACAATAAAAGTGGATTGCTCAGAGATGGATTAACTCTGTGTGGCAAGACTGGGCTCAAATGATAGAATATAAGATTTCCTATTACCTCTGTACCAACAGGAACATGCTTTCAATGTATATTTTCTATGAGTTTAACTACATTTGGAAATCCCACTTGTTAGGAAGCCAGTATACTTTACACTTCCTTTTTTTTTTTTTTCTCAGAGCAGGTTGCAGAACACAGGATTCTCCCCTCTGCTTATTGGATCTCTTTATTGCTTGCTACAAAACTGAGGCTAGCTGGCAGTGGGAGATATCATATAGGGCCCCTGCAGCCGTTTTTTCCTTTTTTTTTTTTTTTTTTTTTTAACCAGTGTTTTACTACTTGATGGAAGTTACATATTATGTAGTTTCATTTAAAGACTGTCCTGTACATTCTAGGCAAATCAGAAGTCCTGTTTTGCTCCGCTGTCCCTTTTAATTATTTATATAGATGTTCTCAAGGTTGTGTTTACCCAGTCTTGTTCAAGTTCCCTGCACTCTGGGTCCTTACTTTCTGTGGCAAGAGCCTTTAAACCACTAGGGGGCACGCGCCCGGGGCTGATGTGTGTGCCCGGCTGTCGAGATGACCACCAGGCACCCACAATCGCTTCACAAAGACAGAACGGAGATCTGTCCATGTAACCAGACAGATATCTGTGCTGTCAGGGGTGAGGAGAGCGATTTGTTCATACTAAGTATGAACAACGATCGGTCTCGCCCAGTCAGTCCCCTCCCCCATAATAAGAATCACTCCCTAGGGAACACAGTTAACCCCCTTGATCACCCCTTTTCCTTCCAGTGACATTTACACAGTAATCAGTGCATTTTTATAACACTGATCGCTGTATAAATGCCAATGGTCCCAAAAATGTGTCAAGTGTCCAATCTGTCCCCCATAATGTCGCAGTCCTGATAAAAATCGCTGATCCACCGCCATTACTCGTAAAAAAAAAAAAAATTTAAATAAAAATGCCATAAATCTTTCCCCTATTTTATAGATGCTATAACTTTTGTGCAAACCAATCAATATACGCTTTATTGCGATTTTTATTACCAGAAATATGTAAAAGAATACATATTGGCCTCTAAACTGAGAAAAAAATGTGCTTTTTTTTTTTTTTTTCCCCCCCCCAAAATTGTCGCTCTTTGTTTATAGTGCAAAAAAATAAACAACGCACAGATGATCAAATACCACCAAAAGAAAGCTCTATTTGAAACAGGGCCAGATGGCTGCCCACAGCTCCATAAAAAGGCCTGTCTCTAAGAAATCAGATCCTGAAAGCTAAAATAGTCAAAGGTTTCCTTTGATAGGGCCTTTTCCATAAGCTTGCTGGAAATGGTGTACAAGGCCATTCCATACACTGTTTCACTCCAGGCCATTACAAAAGAATATCCTGTCCGTATGAACAGGAAGGTTCAGTGTCTGGATTACCATATGTCCCTAGCTCCCAGTAAGTTACGGTTATTAGGCTGGCGGATGGTTCCTCAGAGCCTGGAGAGGTGCAAGTATTTCCTTCCAGTAGCTTGATGGATAATGTCTATCAATGCCAGTATGTTTGCATCCAGAAGGTTTTATTACAAGGCTTGGTCTTGTGTGTCCTGTTGTGAAACCAGGAATTGACATCACTGAAGGTACGTGTTGGTACGTGTTGTTGTCTTTCCTTCGATCAGAGATGCACATTAATTTGGCCCCAAGTTCCAAGTTTTGTTTCTTACTCGTTGATCCATACCTTTGGTCAGGGGGTGACCCAGTTGGTTTCACCTGTTCTTCCTTTATTCTTTTGGGTTTTGAATCTGCGTGTCTTACAGAAACCAGCTTTTGAACCAGTTTGTGAGATTCCATTAGTCCTATTGACTCGAAAGGTGGTTGCGATTACTTTTGGCAAAAAGGGTGTCCAACTTGGTGGCTCTTTTTGTAGGAAGCCAGCTTTGGTCCTTCAACATGACTTCGTCTTACCTTCCTTTTTTCCTAGACCAGTCATCTTCAGAAAAAGCTCTTCATACTGTGGATGGTGTTCGCGCTGTTGGGTCCTATTTTAAGGTTATCGGCAGCAATCGGGCAGTCGGATTTTTTCGTTGGGCTGCCCCAGGATTCTAGAAGAGGATGGGCAGCATCCTAAAGCAACATTTTTTTGCGGGGATCTGTCAGTTTATTACTCAAGCTTAGGACTTAAAGGGTAAAACTCCATATTTTTCAGATAAAGGCTCTTCTAGGAGTTTCGGGAGCCTCTTGGCCTACCCACCATCGGGCGTTAGCGGCTTAGGTCTGCAAAGCTGTTTTCAGTGCATGTGTCCACAAAGTTTTACCAAGTGGATGTGGGAGCTGCAGAGGATACTGCTTTGGCCGCAGTGTAGTAAGGGTGGCATAGTAGGTACCCTTTGGATAGATGAGCGTTTTTTGTCTGCCCCCCCCCCCCCTCCCCCCCCAAGTGCATTGCTTTTGAACATCCCAGATTGTCATGATTTTAAGCCCATCCTGTGATGTATGATGGACATTTTTTGATTTTTTTTTTTTCTTCTTAAAGGGGTTGTAAAGTCAGAATGTTTTTTTATATTACTGCAGTCTATGCATTATAGATGCACTGCGGAGCTTACTGTTCTATAGCTGAGGGAACTGTAGAAAAAGTGTTTGTTTTTTTTTTTTTTGTTTTTTTTGTTTTGTTTTTTAGAGCAGGAGGGGAGCTGACGCTCAGGGGTGGGGGAAGAGGACAGAGGGAGACAGACACAGAGCAGGGCTGCGGATGACAAGGACACATACGCTGACTCCGGTGTCAGAGCTCAGCAGCCCTGATATATCAGTGTCAGCGCAGAGAGGGGAGGGTAGAAACTGGTAGGATCAGCCAGGTATTTCAGGTGGTGTTACAGGGGGCCAAATGACACAGCACAAGCACTGTGCTGTATAACATGCTTTAAGGGAACAGTGTTTGTTTTTTTTTGTTTTTTTGGTTAACACACACTTTAATGCATTATTTGCATTAAGTTAAAAAAACCTGTGTGCAGCAGCCGCCCAACACCCCCTAATCCTTACCTGAGCCCCATCTCTCTTCAGCGATGTCCACAAGTGCCTCAGCCATCCTTCCTTCCTCTCCTCCTGGTTGGCTGAGACACAGCGGTGCCATTGGCTCCCGCTGCTGTCAATAAAACTCAATTAGCCAATTGAGAGAGAGAGAGGAGGGTGGCCGAACGGGAGCTCCGTGTCTGAATGGAAATGAGGAGCTATGACTCAGCTAGGGTGCCCCCATAGCAAGCCGCTTGCTATGGGGGCACTCGACAGGAGGCAAGGGGCCAGGAGAGCCAAAGAGATCCGAGAAGAGGAGGATCTGGGCTGCTTTGTGCAAATCCACTGCAGAGCAGGTAAGTATAACATGCTCAGCAATAAGGAAAGATTAGAGGAACTGAATTTTATTTTCTTTAGAGATTAAGGGGGGGGATATGATCAACATGTACAAATACATAAGTGGTCCATATAGTGAACTTGGTGTTGCATTATTCACTTTAAGGTCATCACAGAGGACAAGAGGGCACTCTATACGTCTGGAAGAAAAGAAAATTAATCTCCAAATACAGATTTCTTCACCATAAGAGCTGTGAAAATGTTTAATAGACTCCCTCAAGAGCTGGTTCTGGCCAGCTCAGTAGCTTGCGTTTTAAAGGCCTGGATTATTTCCTATTCTTTCCTAAAATGTACATAATTAACTGGGTACTAACATTTTTATAGGTAAAGTTAATCCATGGAATATCCCATTGCCTCTCGGAGGATCAGGTAAGAATCTTTTTCCCCTGCTGAGGCAAATTGGATCAGCTTTGCCTTCCTCTGGATCAACTGTGGGTACAGGATTGTGTATATGGATTGTATATTTCCCCCCCCCCCCCTCCCCCCTTTATTGGTTGAACTCGATGGACTTTTTTTTTTTTTTTTCAACCTGACTATGTAATTATGGCTGCTGGCATTGTACCAACATAGATGATGTGCACTCTGATTTCTGGTAAACAAGTGGTAAACAGTCTGAAACATGCCTGGATGCTTTTTTTCCAAATGTTTAAAGAAAACTTGTATTCTTTGTGTTGATCATGTAGTGGAACCCTGTTTAAATATAATGACTTCATTTACTGTATCTACACGAGTCTCATCTTGTACTGTATGCATTATACCTGTCATAAGTTTCATGAATATTATTTTCATTTCACATAATAATGAGAATGGTATGTGTGTTGTCCAGCTATAACCACAATAGAGCGGGCAGGGTCTCCCAGAATCCCCTACACAGAATCACTTTATCTCATTGCACTTGAGGGAATTTTTTCTTGTTGCATGCTATAAAACTTGTTATGGAGAAGTACGATAGATGACTACATTTATCTCTAATCTTTTGACTATAGTAGCAGTATTGTAGTCCAAACGCTCAATCTGGCAGAGGTTAAAAAACATAATTTTTAAGTTGTCATGTGTTGTGTTTTTTTTTTTTTATTGCATTCATTTGGTAATTTTTTTTTCTTTATTATTTTAGTTTTACTCTGGGCATCGATCTCCACACATTCCATATAGGCTACTGCACCTTGTATGGACACATGCACGGCATTTAGCAGGGTACGAGCAACAGGATGCACACGAATTTCTCATTGCTGCATTAGATGTACTGCACAGACACTGCAAAGGTGAGCATATTCTCATTCTCCACATTTTTTTTAAACCTACATAATTATAGGTGTTTACTGGTCGATTGTGTGACAAGTAAGGGTCCATACTGTTTTTCTTTAGTGGTGGGAGTCCTCTCTGCTGAATAGAGCAGTATTGTCATTATGATGTATGAGTACCATTTTATGTGGCATTCTCCTGTGAGCCTAGTCCATAGAGCAGAACCCAGCAACCTTCATCAGGGAGGGAGTGATGATGCATCCTGGGGGGAAGGGGAGGTTGTGTCATTAATGGCCCCCAGGAAGTGCGTTTTATGGTGTTTGGAATCATTTGCCCCAGCCCAGGATGCACCCGAGCTCAATTTTGAGCGTCATGGCAAAGTCTGTGAATACTTATGTACATGTGATTTTAATAAATTTGCAAACATTTCAAACAAACTTCTTTCGTGTGATTATGGGGTATTGTTTGTAGAATTTTGAGGAGGATGATGAATATAATCCATTTTGGAAGTGAAGCGCTGTGAATACTTTCTGGATGCACTGTAAGTTGGCACCAAAAACGAAGCCTGGATTTTAAATCTAAAGTACACTTTTTCACTTTTTTGGTTTAATTTTTTACATTAAATTCTTCTTTTTTTTTTTTTTTTTTTTTCATGTTGCGTATTTAATTTGTAAAGCATACATACCATATAGATTAATGTGAACATTTCCAGAGGTAAAAAGTGTAGTGCCACTTGAAGCTGGAGGTGTGAAGCGATTCCCCGCTGGGATTCGCCCCACTCACCTGGGCTTAGTCATAGAAGTCTATGACTAAGCCCCGGTGGATGGGGTTGAAACTTGTTAGGGGCGTTACCAGTGGAGCAGTGCTGGCTAAGGCCATACACTCATGAGCATTGGGATGGTCCAGCAGCGTCCCACTCTTTCTAGAGGTAAGTTTAGAAATATAGCAGCAGTGCAACATGCTGTTTATCCTGCACAGAACTGTACTGGAACGTGGTAAAAAGCATCAAAAACGCACCAGACCCAATGCTCAGTGAAAAAAAAAAACAGGAAAGAAGACAAAAAGCATCTGGATAGCATCCTGAAAAGCATCAAAAACGCACTGGAACATGTGAAAAATGTGTTAAAAACACATGCAGAAGCACATCCACAATGGATCTGGAGGATATTTTTGTGGCATGAATGGGCACTCTGTCCATGCTCAATAGCGTGAATAGAGGAATCTTGCCACTGGCACCGTTTTGTTGGCTCTCAAAATACTGGAGTAGTGACTTCATTTGATTGTCAGTCCAACACCACCTGAACCCAATGTTCTTGCAGGACAGTGTATGGTCAGCTATGGAGATATCTATCTAGAGAGATAAATGAGGGACCTTTTTTAGACTTTTTTTTTTTTTACCTCTAGACTTTTTTTTTTATGATGTATTCTATTTCCTGGCAGGGTGCAGTGATTGGCAGTCTTAGTAGATTTGTAAGGGAGAGCTTTGTAATGTATTCATTGTGCTTTCCCCACTTTAAGGCATAGGTCATATTAAACCCTATGCTATGAATAATCCTCAGCAGAGCCAGGGATCATAGGTGCTGGAAGGGTAATGAGAGAAATTAAAGCCTAAGTTTAAAAAAATAAAAATCAGTAGATGAGACATTGCTTACTTCAGTGAGATGTGTGCTTTTCAGTGTCATTTGTACTACTGTGTCATCCTTTGGCTCCCCTTTCCATCCAGCTGCTCCATTTATAGAAACCGTTACAACAGCTTCTATGAATGGACTGTGAATTTAGGGGCAGACCTATCAATCATCCGTCTATCCTCCCTCTGTACTGTATATCTTGTTACAGTCACGAAAGCTGTAGTAACAGCATCTCTGAATGAAGCAGCTGGGTGGAAAGCGCTTGTCACAGCCCCTTAGTTCTATTAACCCCCGCCTCACGCAAAGATTTTTTGCGGGTAGGCCGATATTGCAGAAGTAAGATTTTGGTGACAGCACATAGCAGCAGTAGGGACAAATCTCATTGAGTGTGTCACTTGTGCTAATTTTTATTTTTTTGTTGGGGGGGGGGGGGGGTGGAATGCAGGCTCGTTCCCTCACCCTACTGATGGATTAGTAAAGCAGCATCATCAGTTACGGATTTGTGGTCTTTTTGAACAGATGAGCAGATGACACTGTAAAGTTGAAACCAAAAATGACACTTCCATGTAACTTTGAAAAAAAATACGATCCGTATACAGTTTGTAAGAATATCCAAAGGCAATTGTAGTATTTTCAGCTATTACATTTTTTTTCTTTTTGTTTTTTAGGTGATGACAATGGAAAAAAGGCCAATAATCCGAACCACTGTAACTGTATCATAGACCAAATTTTCACAGGAGGCCTCCAATCTGATGTAACCTGTCAAGTGTGCCAGTAAGTTGTGCCACTTTTCAGTGATTAAAATGCATTTTACAAAAATACACTAGCTCAAATGTAACTTTCCCTAACATGAGGCATTTACATTTCCTCTTGCTTTCTAAAATGTTTGTATGGCAACGAACTAAGTGAATTTAAACCATATTTCCACTTTTGCTGTCAAATTTGAGAAAACCTCATGTTTGTGTTCCCATTCACACATATGACTAAGGAGGACAGCCCCGCTGTTCTGGGCCCCCCTAGCTCACGTTCTACTAATTGCTTCAAGGTTGCTTGCAGCATGTCCACTGACATCCACAGCAGAAAACATGTTCTCCTCTTTTCTGTTTTTGGAATCCTCTTTATCAGGTGTGGTTGGTCCCCCTCAGCTGAGGTTTTACCACAGTCGTGCTAGAGTTTGACCCACATCACGTAGTTGCTGACTCTCCTGCAGATTCTGTATCTGATTTGCCCACAGCCTTAATGTCTGAGCCAGTGGCTGCAGAAATGCTCTTTCCCTGACTGATGAGCTTACCCCTGCGAAACTTTAGTGATTCTTATTGCTTCGGACTGGCCCAGCATATTTGGTAAGACTCCTTGCAGGCGCTGCATGGGCTTTGCTTGATCTTCTGTCCTAAGGACCATATTTGCCATCCTGCTTCATTCGCTGGCTTTTTTGGGCATGGCTGTTGAAAGCCCAGATTTTAAAGGTTAGAGGCATCTTGAGTCTAATTTACACTTGTAGTTTAGGTCGTTGTTACTGCTGCCCCTCTAAGCTACAAAGGGCAGCAGCTGTCAGTATACACATACAACAGTTGCAGCAGTAATTAAACCTGGTAGTGCCTGCCAGATGCAATCCAACCAAGTGAATTAGGCCACACTGCAACTGCCTCCTGACATATCGCCTCCTCACCATTTGTCAAGTATCTCTGCAAAGCAATTTTTGCTGATGGCTTTTCAAAAGGCATGGAAGTCCTTGCCGCAAGTAAAAATGAGCTCTTATTCCCAAAAGTTAGGACAGCTATTTCTCCCTATATCTGGCTTTGGATAGAAGATATATTTTGCTTGGTGTGAATCTCGGGCCTTCACTCAAAGAGGTTTTCCATGGGACAAATCTTCTCCTTCCTGTAACTCGGTCTGGACCAGTGTTTGGGTTTTGGCACAGTTAGGGGGTTTCTATTTTGTTTCAGAGACCATTTGCTTCTCACGCTTTGCTGAAGATTTTGTAAAAGGGATCTTCCTTTGTCTTCTGCTATGACTTTGTGGGATCTGTATTTGGCTCTCTGTGAACTGAAGAGAATGCTTTTTGATCACATGCAAACATTTGTCTATTCTCACCCACAAGCTGATGTTTCTTTTAACCCTCACCTCTGTGCGGCGATTGTCTGGATTGGCAGACTTATCCTGCAATTAACCCTTTCTGGTTTTGCATAGGAGGAAGGTGGTGGTGAGGCCAAGAACTTCATTTTTGCCTAAGGTAGATGCTGCCATTCACCTCACCCTTGTACATTCCTCTTCTACCATTTTGTCCTCATCCAGACAATTGAGGGACATTTCCTTCTGGCGAACTGGAGCGGGATTGGGCTGTGAGTATATCTCTCAGCCACTACTTTCAAGAAGACCGATTCCCTTTATGAAATACCAGCTAGATTCCATAATAGTGTTCAAGCTTTTCATTCCATCATCATTGCTGCCCATCAGTGCAGCCTCATCAGCGCCCTTCAGTGAAAAAAAAATTACTTATTTGCTCAATTTTATAACTGAAACTTAGATGTTTTTTTTGTTTTCTTTTGTTTTAGAAAAAAAAAAGTGGTGAGTAAATACCACCAAAAGAAAGCTCAATCTGTCTAAAAAAAAAAAAAATGATAAAAATGTCATATGGGTACAGTGCTACAGCACTGAAAGCTGAAAATTGGCCTTGGCACGAAGGGGCTAAAAGTGCAGAATATTGAAATGGTTGAAAAAAAAAACTGGGAGCGACCTCTCGCTGCCTCAGCTAGTGATGGAGCAATTCCATAGGAACAGGCAGGCAGCTACTTGGACATCCTTCCACTAGCCTAGTACTCCTGTGGCGATTTTTCTCTAACAGAATCGCTCAGATAGTATCAGCTTACAAATGCACCTCTCACCCCAATAAATCTTAAATATAGCTTTAATATAGCATTTCCTATCTCTTCATACTGAGGGTGCCTCCCACCCAGTGAAATATAAAAATCAGTTTTTTGTCGCTAGCTGTGCACCCAAAGTTGACACTTGACTCAATCACCCTCAGCTATTGTGCTGTTTAAGACTGACAACAGATAACGGATTCGTTTTTTGTATTGACTGACAAGCTGTGACAGTAGGAAAACATTTTTTAGGAGGAGGTATGGTGTCATTGTATCTGGGCAGACTTCATGGTTTTAAAACATACTGCCACCATCACATTTTAAACAAAGCTATTTGGAGTCTAATTTTTTTCTCCATGATATAGACAGCTGATGGTCATCAGACTTCTGAAAGTAAAGACTATTTTTCTTAAGTTTTCTCAGCTGCTTTTAAGGCCCCTTTCACACTGGGGCAGGAGGTGCGTCGGCGGTAAAGTGCCGCTATTATTAGCAGCGCTTTACCGTCATTTTAGAGGCGGTATTCGGCTGCTAGCGGGTCGGTTTTACCCCTGCTAGCGGCCGAGAAAGGGTTAAAAACCACCGAAAAGCGCCTCTGCAGAGGAGGTATTGCTGTGCTTCCCCATTGATTTCAATGGGCAGGCGCAGTGTATACACCGCTCCTTCACCGCTCCGAAGATGCTGCTAGCAGGACTTTTTTCCTGTCCTGCTAGTGCACCGCTCCAGTGTGAAAACCCTCTGGCTTTCACACTGGAGACACAGCAGCGGCTGTTTCAGGTCAGTTTGCAAGCGCTATTTTTAGCGCAATAGCTCCTGCAAACCGCCCCAGTGTGAAAGGGGTCTTAGGGATTGCTAGAGAACTGACAGGGTGTCAAAAAAACCCCCACCACAGCTGTGAATAACTCAGTTATTAGCCTAGCATCTAATAGGGCGTACACACGGTCGGACTTTGTTCGGACATTCCGACAACAAAATCCTAGGATTTTTTCAGACGGATGTTGGCTCAAACTTGTTTTGTCTACACACGGTCACACGAAGTTGTCGGAAAATCCGATCGTTCTAAACGCGGTGAAAACACGTATGTCAGGAGTATAAACGGGGCAGTGGCCAATAGCTTTCATCTCTTTATTTATTCTGAGAATGCGTGGCACTTTGTCCGTCGGATTTGTGTACACACGATCGGAATTTCCGACAACGGATTTTGTTGTCGGAAAATTTTATCTCCTGCTCTCAGACTTTGTGTGGCGGAAAATCCGATGGAGCCCACACACGGTCGGAATTTCCGACAACACGCTCCGATCGGACATTTTCCATCGGAAAATCCGACCGTGTGTACGGGGCATTAGAGTTAGAATTTTCAAGTGAAGAAAAAAATCCCAAGTTCCTTGTTTTTATTTTCCTTCAAGCATGTCACTGGGTGATGGGCTGGATAATAAAGATTCTTATGCCCCCCAGTTGCAGCCATCAAGCAAATGCAGTTATCTGCCATGTGCAGGTTCGGCTGTGTTGTCCTACTAATGGGCACGCTGTAGGGTTCATGCCCTAGGGTGACACACATGACCAACCACCAACAATGATCTGTCATTGTTCCCCCTACAACAGGGATATGCAATTAGCGGACCTCCAGCTGTTGCAGAACTACAAATCTCATGAGACATAGCAAGACTCTGACAACCACAAGCATGACACCCAGAGGCAAAGGCATGATGGGACTTGTAGTTTTGCAACAGCTGGAGGTCCGTTAATTGCAGATCTCTGCCCTACAAGCTTGGAGCACCTTGGCTCAGATTCATGAAATTCCAGGGTCACCATGGCTGTGGATTCTTGGCAAGTTTTTTGAAGGTGTGGTGAATAGTGGTCGGTCTGTCCCCCATCTTCTTCTTCTTCTTTTTTTTTTTTTTTTTCTTCCCCTGCATTGTTCGTTTTCTTTGTCTGGGGTTAAATATTTGGACATACGGAGGCTCCGGTGTTCCCTCTAAGGGGGATTACTGCTGGTGTTAGAGGTCACTGGGCATTAGAGTAAATGTCCCCTTTAAGTCACAGTAGTATGGCAGCAGAGGAGATATGGCCCGTGATCCCCCTTAGTGAAGTTACAGCTGTGGCTTGTGTGGCAGTCAGAGTGCTCTTTGGATACCTGCCCCTTTAAGAGACAGCCCGTAAAGTAAGCGCAGGGGCCGAGCTGAGCATCTCTGGGTACTTGTCTTTTGTGTTTTGATGGCAGCAAGCTCCTGCAGGTGGTGGGATAAAAAGGGCCAGAGAAAGAGACAACACTGCAATTTACCACCTCTGGGCATTCCATGTGTGTCTGCTCAACTCCTGCTGAGGATGCTGCTATCAGCAGAATGTCTGTAAACTGCTTTTAACGCTCCAGTGCTTCAACAAAAATATTGCAAGCTACTTACTGCTAGGAAATGAAATACTTCTTCTAAACCTGCACTTCTCCAATTACTAATATTTAGGTTGCTGCATCAAGCACCCTATGGTGTCAGTAGATTGTAAGTTAATAATATACAGGGCTTCCTAGGATTCCAAATATGGAATACAAGTTATATAAAATTTAGAAGAACATTTTGAAAATGGGTATATTGGCAACAGGTCATGATTGGGTATAAAAAGAGCATCTTCAGTGTGATGGATAGAGAGCTGCTCCTGGTGGATGGTCTCATCAGTCTCATCCTGCTTGCTATCTTTAATGGCACGACTGTTGAAACCCTGGTCCTAAAAGACCAGGGGCATTTCTAACTCTCATTTCCACCTTATTCAAAATGAGAAAAATTAATTCTCATAGGATCTAGAATGGCACCTGGAAGGCATAATTTGGCTGATACGAAACCAGGCATCTCTCTGTCCCTAACATCCTAGCCTTCCTCCAGTCTGGTCCGGCACAGCACTTGGCTGTTGCTACTCTAAAGGGAAAGCTTTCTGCTTTACCCATTTTCTTCCAGATACTTTTCGGTTCTTTTCTAAACTTTTGTAAAGAGAGCTGCTTATGCCAGTCCTCCACTTTGACCGCTCATGTCTCCCTAGAATCTGGTATTTAAGGGTTGTGTTTTTTGTTTTTGTTTTTTTTTGTTTTTTACAGACCTCCCTTTGAACATATTTAGGATATTCCATTGGAGATATTTCCAGTAAGATGGACTTTTTTTAAATTGCCTCAGCTCGGCGTGTGGGTGGGCAGCTCTTTTATGTAAAGAACCTTTTCTTATCTTGCATAGAGACAAAGTGGTCCTGAGACTGACCCTCCTTCCACCCCAAAGCTGGTCTCTTACACTGAGGGTACTAGCTTTCCTTCTCTGCTAGAGAAAAGCATGCCAAGGTGATTTCCCTCAAATTCCTGGATGTGGTCAGAGTAGTTAAAGGTGAAGATGAGGCTAACTATTCTTACAAAATGTTCCCTACACCCTCCTCGTGTGTACTTGCCTATTTTTAATTCAGTCCAGTCATATGATCCAGTAACTCTGGCTCTTCTGTGCCAGTCAGTGGATGCTGCAGGAGAGAAGAGGGCAAGCAGACAAGGTTTGGGCTGCCAGAGTGATGCCTTTGCTTGGAGAATTCACAGCTGTTGGTCGCTCCTTTGCACAGTGTAACCATAGTTCAGGGGTCTTCAAACTACGGCCCTCCAGTTGTTCAGGAACTACAATTCCCATCATGTCCAGTCATGTCTGTGAATGTCGGAGTTTTACGAATACAATGTGTAGTTCTGCAACAGCTGGAGGGCCGCAGTTTGAAGATCCCTGCCATAGTTGCTGAATCACCTGACCAGACTGATTTTAACAAAAAAAAAAGGTAAGTAGACAGTTCTTTTTAAATGGGGGTATGCAAGATGGGGGGAAGAACATTTAAGAATAGTTAGCCTTTGCTATCACTTTAAGGTCTACCTTAGTGCAACATCTCCCATCAAAAAAAAATTTTGCCTTCTGTGAAGGTTCCAAGAAGGGTCATACTGCTTCCTCTTCCACTATTGCTAGGTAAAAGAGGGAAGCGTCACTTCATTATCCAGTCATGTGCAAACAAAAAAATCAGACGTTTGTTTTCAACGTAATTGGCTAATTGAATCGTCACATTTTCAACTCTTTTATTAAATTGGGTTCCACACGTGTATTGAGAAAATGACACTCCTCTTCAGGTAAAAAATTATTCAAAAGCTTAGTTACTCTAAACCTGAAAAAAAAACAGTGGATCAAATAGTATTGAGTGTTTTTGGGGTTCTTGGAAACATTTAGTTTCACGTATAAGTATTTACATATTTTAATACTTTTCCGTTTTACTTTCTAGTGGGGTTTCAACAACAATAGACCCATTTTGGGACATCAGCTTGGATCTACCAGGTTCTTCAAGCCCATTTTGGCCGCTGAGCCCTGGAGGTGACAGTGGTGTTGTGAATGGGGAAAGTCATGTGTCAGGAACGACAACGTTAACAGACTGTCTGCGAAGGTAACCAAACACCAGGATATAATCTGTTTGCTTAAGTAAAAATAATTATTCAAAATAAAACCTTTTGTTGGTAGCCATTAGATAACGGGAAGCTCCTTATGCTGATTTTAAAAGTGGATTAAATTATAGTAAAGTATATGACACCAAGTTTTTTTTATGTATGCATTTCTCCTTAAATGGAACAAGGCTGTAACATGGTACAGTATTTGTAATAAGTTGGTTGTTGAGAGCAGAAAGTCCAGTGTATCCCATTATGGCTGACCTGCCTTAGCCCAGGGCTGCTTGATACTGTGTCCATTCTGCTGGCAAACAGACTTGTTAAAGGAGAAGTATAGCCAAAGCTTTGACTATGCTTCTCTTGTAGGTCACAGGAGTGCACTTGGTTCTGTACTCCTGTGACTCAGATTCAGCCAACTGCGGGCTTTACTAGTCAAATCAATCTTTGGTGCGATTTACCCATTTGGCTTTGAACCAGCATCAATTCTTGCACTTGCATATTTTGTACACTTGCACAAAGTCATGGATTTTGTGGTAATAGTCAGGTGTATGATTAACCAACTTTAGTAAGCAGATGCAAATAATTTCATGTGTAGGCTGAAACACTGTCATTAATGGAAACAAGCAGCTGTATAGGTTTTATGTCACAGGTACACCATGACAATACTGAGAACATCAACAAGACACCAAGTAGTTATACTGCACTAGCAAGGTCTCTCCCAGGCAAAGATTTCAAAGCAGACTGTGTTTTTTTTAGGATGTGCTGTTCAAGCTCTTTTGAAGAAGCACAAAGAAATGGGCCACGTTAAGGCCCCTAGATGCAATGGTCAGCCAAGGAAAAAATGCTTGCTTCCCTACAACAACGCAAGATGTCCAGAGGTGCCATCAGCACAGAAATGGTGGAAAACCAGTAGGACGCAGGTACACCCATCCGCTGTCTGGAGAAGTCTGGACAGAAGTGATCTTCATGGAAGAACTGCGGCCAAAAAGCCATACCTCTGACATAGATACCAGTCTAAACGACTCAAGTATGCATGAAAACACAGGAACTAGGGTGCAGGTGCTCTGGACTGAGGAGTCAAAATGTAGTAGGAGGCAGTTTGTTCATGGAATACCACTACAGTAATGAGTGCCTGCAGGCAACAGTGAATCGTCATGGATGTTCCTTGCAAGTTTCGGACTGCAAATGGATTTGGAGATTTTTTTTCAGGATCAGTGGTGCCCTCAATGCTGGGGAATACAGGCAGTTACTTATCCCTCATGCCATATCAGGGAGCTGTGTGATTGGGCCCCAAATTTATCCTGTAGCTGGACAACAACCCCAAACATAAAACTGATTGTCATTAAGAACTATCTTTAGCGTGAAGAAGAGTAAAGTCCTGTAAGTGACGATTTGGCACTCGTAGAGCCCTAATCTAAACTTTATCGAGTCTGTTTGGGATTACATGGAGAGACAGAAGGATTTGAGGCAGCCCACTTCCACAGAAGATCTGTGGTTAGTTCTCATAGATGTTTGTAACACCTACCTGCCGAGTTCAAAAACTGCAAGTGTACCTAGAAGAATTGCTGTTTTGAAGGCAAAGAGTGGTCACACCAAATATTAATTTGATTTGGATTTCTCATCTGTTAATTTGCTTTCCATTTTGTTAATTGATAAAAATAAACTATCAGCACTTCTATTTCGGAAAGCATCTTCATTTAGAGCATTTTTTCATACCTACCTAAAAACTTTTGCACAGTAGTGTAGGTTTTAAAGGCATCTTTAAATTTTAAAAGAAAAAACGCATTTGGTTTGTGCTTTTATTGGAGGATATGCAAGTTTTAAATTTTTTTGCTGTGCATGTTTGTTCTAAGGTCTGCTATGTGTTTTTCAAATCTGTTTCAGGTTTACACGACCAGAGCATCTAGGAAGTAGTGCCAAAATCAAATGCAGCGGTTGCCATAGTTACCAAGAGTCTACTAAACAGCTTACTATGAAGAAACTGCCTATTGTGGCTTGTTTTCATCTCAAAGTAAGCAGTATAGACCTGGTATGATGTAAATGTAAAAGAGCACTGGTAGATGTTCTACATTCAGGTTTTAAACCCTTTTATGTTGCATGTGACACCTCATAAACTGCTTACTCTCCCTTCTCCATTGTAAGGGCTTGTTTACACTTGCAGTCAGAGGCAATAAAAATAGAAGGTTGAGCTGCTGTTTTACTGCCCCGCTTAAGCTAAAGTAAATCGGGATGTACCGCAGCTATTGGCAAACGCAAGGCTTGCAGTTGCAGCATGGTGTTCCTATTGAAAAACCCGGTTCGGCTGTAAAAAAAAAAGCCATACAGGAGGCGGCAGTATTACCTCCTGAATGCCTGTCAGCCTGCACTGCTCTCCAAAATATGACTGACCGCAGATTACTTTTGAGAAAACGCAGGTGTAAACTAAGCCTTGCTCGGATTGTTCCAAATCCACTCTCAAACCCCTGCCATTGTTCTTCTCTCACACTATTCACCCCCTACATAATCAGTTTAGCATATATCTAACAATGGCATTACATATTTGTTACTATATCCATCAGAGTATATGCTACTCGATTGTAGCATATGTGCCCAGTTTTACGGCTATAACACTACATCGCCTTTTCCACTGCTTTTTCTCGCTAGCATTTATGTTTCAGTTGTCTGTGCTGATGACTTTCTCTGTTACTGACTTTTATCTTCTTTATATGACACAACTAATTAGCTTTATCATAGTAGTAGCATTTTATTACTGCTATACTTTGAGATATGTAGTTTTATTAGGATCTCTACACATCAGTGGTTGTGTGCAGCCTCATTTTGGTTTGTAAATAATTTGAACATTTGGTTTATAGAAATGTGCCAATGCCCTTTGTTCTTTTTTTTCCTTTCTTTTTTGGACATAGCGGTTTGAACATTCAGCTAAGCTAAGGAGGAAGATCACAACTTACGTGTCATTCCCCCTGGAATTAGACATGACCCCATTCATGGCCTCTAGGTAAGAATCCATGTTTTATGTTTTTGATGCCTGGTGTCAGCATAAATCACTTGTACAGATTGTGTTGATATCTAGCTAGCGTTAGATTGACAGATATCTCTGTTCATTTGGAGATTTTTGCAGCAAATGTGAGCCAGGGTTTGGATCAGAATGTTTATTGCCTTTTAGCGGTATCCTTCGCTCTTTCTCAAATGAGTATTTGGATCACGGAAAGATCAGCTGTTTTTTTGGCTAACTTTACCTTATCAAATGTAATTGCTATGTAATTTTTGTGTATATGACCTCGCTATTAACTATGGTTTTTGGTTAAAAGAATTTGACTTGGTTGATTGTGGAAAGCAACACCGACCTTTTGCTAAACCTTGCCTGTTTTCCACAAATAGGATTGTGTTCATTTTTTTGTTTAGCTTTCTCATATTGTTTGAGTTTCATATATTGCATTTAATAGCTTATGAACTCTCAAAATTTGGAGAACTTCAAGTGATTTTAAACCTTTGTGTTTTATTTTTTTAAAATAACAAACATGTCATACTTGCCTCCACTGTGCAGCTTCTCTTGCACAGAGTGGCCCAGATCATCCTCTTCTGGAGTCCCTCAGTGGCTCTCGCGGGTCCTCCGCACATCAGATAACCCCTAGGTGAAGCGCTCTCCCAGGGGGTTACCGTGCGGGCGCGCTCCTGAGTCCAGCATTTGCATCCATATACACAAGTGTCAGACTCGGCCCCGCCCCCCAGTGCCTGTGTTATTGGATTTGATTGACAGCAGCGGGAGCCTATGGCTGCGCTGCTATCAATCTATCCAATCAAGAGCCGGGACCCGTGCAGAGAGGAAAAGTGTCTCTCTGCAGAGGGAATTGTGGGGCTCAGGTAAGTAAAATGAGTGGGCTGGGGGGGCCGGTCACTGCTAGAAGTCTTTTCACCTTAATGCATAGGATGCATTAAGGTGGAAAAACGCGAGGGTTTAAAACCCCTTTTAGCTGATGGCCTTAAATCATCTGTACTAAATAAGTTGCTTCTGTAACTCCTTTATAATGTTACACAGGAAATACTCCCAGTCCAAGTATTTAAGGTTCTCGTTCTGGTTCTAAGGTTTCCCATACTTTGGGAAGATAGTTGGAAGACGAATTGAAAAATGGGTTTAGGCAGAGGGAGTTAATGAATGAAAAAGTAACTACATTGCACAGGATGTAGACTCTAGCACCACTTTCACCTGGTGAATAGGTAATTTGGCAGAATGCTTCAGAATATTGGTTATACTAAATGCGTTTTTTATTAAAAGGTTGCAGTTTTAACATAAGTTTTAATATGTTCCAGCAAAGAGAGCAGAATGAATGGTCAGTATCAGCAGCCACAAGACGGTTTAAACAATGACAATAAGTAAGTATGAATTCCCTGAATTCTGTTTTTGTTTCACATTTGTATAGTTTATACAAACAGTGGAGGCCAATTAAAGTGTACATTTTTCACCTCAATTTAATTTAGCTGTTTGTTACACTTCTGAGAGATTCATATTGTCAACCCTACCTTCCTGACGCTACCTTCAGCCATTGTAAACAACGTGAATGTCTGTGTAATCTCCAATTGTGACTTCAAATTAATAAAGGGCTGAGGGTTCTTTCCTCACCCCCATGTAACAACGCTGGGTGCCTAAGCAACTGAGTACCACTGTCATCTGAGGGGTTCAGGAGTGAGTTGCATGCTCTCCATACTCTTGTGAACCAAGTGTTTCTCTTTGCTTCTGGTGGCCGAATGCAGCAGAGAGAATAAAGTAAAGGTAAGTGCATAACAAATTTGGTTTAAGTAAATGCTTGTTCTTTTATATGTTACATTGACACAGTACCAAGTGATATGTAAAGCAATAGATTTGGACACTGCTTTTCTTGCGTGTACCCATAAAGCAGAGTTTTAGTTCAGTGCATGGAAGGACTTGGTCCACTTTCCAGTATAAAAGCCTAGCTCTTGGAATAGTTAAAGTAGAAGTACAGCCAAAGCTTATTATGGATCACAGGAGTGCAGTTCGTTTTGCACTCCCGTGAACCGTTTTCAGCACACAGCAGGCTGAAGTCCACTGCCTGCTGATGTCAGTCTGTCCAGGCTCGGGCATCATCCCAACCATAGAGTCGGGATCCGCCCACAAACCTGGACCGGCACCTGGCTCAGCCTTTTAGCGAGCAACTGAGAGCCCGCGCTGTCCGCTCCCGCCCCCTCCACAGCCCAGTCCTCCAGTGAGCTCGGGGGGGCAGAACAGAGAGCTGCTGACAGGCAGTCAGCAGCTCTCTGTTCACGGAGCTGTGAGAACCGAGTGATCGGCTGTGTTCGATCGCTGGGTTCTCAGTGTTAGAGGCTTCGGGGGACAGGTGCAGCATCAGACCGATGCTGCATCCACCTAGGTAAGTATAGATGTGCAATAATCCCAAACCCCATACTTCTCTTTGAAATAACAACCTTCTTTGTCATAAATGTACCTTCATCTGGAATGCAGTTCCAATGATTAAGACAGTCTCCCCAGTTGTCCTGCAGGAAAGATATCCAATAAATAACTAGTTCTGTCTTGTCAAAGAAAAACATGCACAGTTTAAAAGACCCTGCTCTTCCTTCTACTCTGTGCAAGCACTAGCATGTTTTATTTTCATGACTGAGTCAAGTGGCAGGTCTCCCATCCCATGCGTCTGAGTTGATTCTATTTCCTCCACACTGTCCCGCACAGCTTGGTTTTGCTTTGAAAAGATTGTAGGTCTTTTCAGTTCAAGACTCATACATACAATAATCTTTAAGAGGAAATAATAAAATCTGCTATATCAAGACCTTGAGGTTATACATAGAAATGGTTTGGAAGCAGAAAAATGTTTTTTTTTTTTGTTTGTTTTTTTTTTTTAAAGACCACTAAAAGGTTCTTGCAAATTCCTCCACCCACTTCGTGTTTTTTTTTTTTTTTCTGTTAAAAGCCTGAAGAAGGAAAAGAAAAACAAACACTGTATTGGCCAGCTTAAAGGAGAAGTGCAGGATTGTAAAAATAAATAAATAAATAAATGCAGCATTAATCCTATGTTGCAGCTGTCCCCCGCCGCCTCCAAGCCTGAGAACTAAATCCACTGATCACTCAGCTCTCAGGTCCGCTTTGAGCACAGGGCGGTGACGGTCAGTCGCTGCTCTCTGCTCTGCCCCTCCAGGGCTCACTGGAGTGCCGAGAAGGAGCATGAGCTTCTGGCTCAGGCTCTCTGTGGCACACTGAGAGGCAGGGGGGGATACTGACCTTATTGTTTGGCCATGCTTCTCTTTTAGGGCATTGACAAAGTTTTCAGTCTGATGGCTGCTGCCAGGGAGGCAGTTACTCTGACAGGAAGCTCTGTGAACTACCAAGAGTGATCAACACTGCTCTGGTAGTTGATTAAGAACTACAAAGCGAAAGCTGAAAAGGCTGTAGGGACAAGTAGTTTTCCCATTCACAGAATACTGTGAATGAGTGAGACACAGAAGATCCACCCCTAGATGTCAAAACTGGGACGGGGGGGAGGGGGTACTTTTTTGTTTTTTTTTTGTTTTTTTTTTTAGAGGATTTGCAGCAGTTAACAAAAATAATGCATGACTCTATATATGTATCTGACAATTGTTCCGGAGCACTTGCTAGTTACATTTCCAAATGTCCCAGTTTTGACAGCTATCGGCGGATCTTTTGCGTCCGGCCGTATCATTCATACTGCATTAAAAATAGCTAAACATGGTGATAGGGCCAGTACATTTGTAACATATTACATGCAATTTATAGGAATCCAACCGAGAAGACCCATTTGTTGCCAACATCCCAAAATGGACAATTCTATAATGAACATACCCCCCAAGGAATACTAAGGGAGTTTTAAAGCAACTGGTCAACAATTAATGAAAAAAGCATAGAGATGTAGTATTATAAAAATGTAAGGTATGTACAACACAAGATGATTTACATATACAGCATAAACAAAATCATATGACAGATATGAGTATAAAAAGCAGATCCTTCAACACTAATCCCATTGCGTTTCTGGACCTGTATAGAGTCCTTTCTTCAGGGGCATGTCATATGAAGTAGTACTGCTATATTGGTATTCTATAATAAGACAAAGTCACACATAAATTCATATTAACGGTTACAGAAATGAGCATCGTTGAGGCTGAGTAAAAACCAACATACCAGTCAAGTAGACTGTGATTTTGTATGCTGTATATCTAAATAATTTTCTGGTGTTGTACACACCTTACATTTTTATAATACATTTCTATGCTTTTTTTCATCAATTGTTGACCAGTTGCCTTAAAAGTCCCTTAGTATTCCTTGGGGGGGGGGGGGGGGGTACTTTTGTTATATAATTTAACATATTACACGTTACACTCTAAAATATGTGTGTAACAAGCTACAAAAGACAAACTTATCCTTTAACTTCCCATTGCTTTCAGTGACTGACTATAAATGTTTCAGTCTTTCTCATGTCATCACATAAATGGATAGACTCAGACTAGAGTTTTTCCTTAAAGTTTAAATTGATACATTTTCCTCTCTTTAAAATATTTGGGAAAATCTGCAGCCTTTGAAGATTTTCCTCCAGGATTGAGCTGCCTATGCGCTTCAGATTCACAGGTGACAAGTTTGCAAGTGTCTGTGGGAATAAATACAACCCCAATTCCAAAAAACATGAATGCTATGTCAAATCTGCATAAAAACAATGCAATGATTTGCAAATCTCTGAAAATGTACCACTTTAAGAAAAAAGATAAGGAAAGTTTGAACAACACGTCTCAAAGTTGGGACAGGGCAGCAAAAAGCTGGTAACATGAGTGGTAGTAACCAGGAATAGCTGGAAGAACCTTTTGCAACGAATTAGGTTAATTGGCAACAGGTCAGTAACATGACTGGGTATAAAAAGAGCAGATTAGAGAGTCAGTGTCGCAGAGGTTCACCAATCTGAAATGCTGTGTCTAAAAATTGTTGAACAATTTAAGTAAAATTGCAGACTTTAAATATACCATCTACAGGACATAATATCAAAAAATTCCAAGAACCTGGAGAAATCAATGTGCAAGAAACAAGGTCCAAAACACAATATTGGTTGCCCATGATCTTCGGGCCCTCAGATGGCACTGCATAAAAAACAGGCATTATTCTTTGATGGACATCACTGCATGCGTTCAGAAATAGTTTTAAAAATCACCGTCTGTGAACACAGTTTACCTTGCTTTTTTGGGTGGCATGGCGAAGCTCTAAGAAGTCATATCTGAACATGATCTGGAAATGCTGCCATCTCTGGGCCAAACCACATTTTTTTCTCATACATCACGGGACACAGAGCAGGCTATATACATTACTATCTGGGTTATACGCCACCTATAGGTGAATGGACACAGGCAGACCAAAAAATAGACAGGAAGTCTCCCTCTATATAACCTCTCCCATGCAGGAAGTACCTCAGTTTTTTCGCCAGTGTCTTTAAGATAGATGGGCACATTTGTTTAAGCTCTTTGAGTTTCACATTAGTCCTGAGCCGGTTCTTGGAAAATCAAGAGACAGACTAATCAGATTATTTAAAACTGCAATGTGCGATAAATGGTACCCTAATCTTGCAAAGGAAGATGTAAGGCTCGGCGAGGTTTTGCCTGTAATGCAAACCCTTGTGACGCTGGACCCTGCGTAGTGGAATCCTGGGCACTACAGAACTAAGGCAATTCCTGAAGGGTGCTATACAGGTCCAAGGGACTGGACCCTGAAATTGAAAAAGGGGAACCCAGTCCTTGAAGGTCCTCAAATGACGAGGCCCGTTGCGATGGGTGAAGATTGGGCTTCTAGTTGCCTACGGTAAGCCCTGTGGCGAGATGGATAAGTGAAGCCCCTTTATTTGTTAAAATTAGCTGGTAAGGTTTTTTTCTTGGTTCACTTGTAACAGATCAGCTCTCCGCCTTGCTTAAGCCTGTATTTGCTGTGCTCGGTGCTGGCCACTAGGGGGCTTCAGAGTGAAGCTTGGGCCGTGGCTGCAGTAGGATATGGTGTCGGCAGGCCATCTTAAGGAGGATGTTGCCAAAACGCCAAGCTCTTGGGAAGCTGCAGTGGGACACAGAGCAGGCTATCCAGCTGTCCATCTATCCTTTGCTTTGGGCACGTGAGTCCTTCAGGTGTTTGGCAGGCTAAAACAGGATTGTTGCAAGTGGCTCAGGGCTTGTGATGGAGATTTTGTTGCTATATCACAGCCCTGATTGGGAGCTTCTTTTTGTTAATGGGATTCTGTGTGTACAAATCCTAGTGTATCCGCTTGCGGTAAGTAATGTAGTGTGGGAAGTGCTACAGGGAAGGGCACAATATTATTGTAACTGGGAAAATGGGGGTTAGCGCGATTGAAGGTTTTGTGCAGTGCACAGTGTGCCACGTGGATACAACAATAGCGCAACAGCTCCAGGATGGATACCGCCGTGACAGATGTGAGCAGGTTGCCCTTCTGGAAGCTCGCATTAGATATCTGGAGGAGCAAGTTGCAACACTGGGCAGAACTGACAACCTTAAAAGGGGTCAACTGCTCACTGAGTGGGTGGTTAGTGGGTTTAATGGGAAGGGTGGAGGGATAAATCAGGATTATCAGGTAGGATTTGGGTTAGTAAAGTTAGAGGGAGTGGTAAGGGCTCACAGAAAAGGAAGGCCAGCCCTGGGTTTGAGCACCCTAACAGATTCACCAAGTTGGGTGAAGATGTGGGGGTATCAAGCTCAGAGGTGGCAGCCCTAGATGTCACTGCTCCCTCAAACAGCCGGGAGAGCAGCCCATCTAGTAGGGGTGTTGATGGAAGTGCAGGTAGTTCAGGGGGAAGTGGTCCAGGGAAGAGGAAGGGTTGCCCATCAATATCAATTGAGGGCGGTGTCTGGCCCCAAGATTCTGGATTGGACGACAAGGATTTATTCTGACAATGCCACAACTGTGGCTTGTATCAGCCACCAAGGTGGCACCATGAGCTAATTAGCCCAGGAGGAAGTGAGCCGGGTGGTGTTCCCTCATGCGGAGAAGCATGTGACAGTACTATCGGCAGTCTATATTTCGGGGGGGTGGAGAAATGGAAGGTGGATTATCTCAGCAGCCAGCCCGTGAGAATGGTCCCTTCACCCAGAAGTGTTTCTGGAAGTTTGCCAGCGATTGAGAATGCCAGATGTCGATCTATTGGCATCCAGCTTCAACAACAAACTACAGCAGTTTGTGGCCAGGATAAGAGATCCACTGGCAATCAGGGTGGACACTGATAGTTCCCTGGAGCCAGTTCTCTCTAATTTTGTTTTTCTCCCAATTCCACTTCTGCCGCATCTCTTGCGCAGAATTGGGGAAGAAGGGGTGGCACCAGCCTGGCCCAGGAGGGTCTAGTACCCAGAAATGGTAAGATTGGCGTTAGACGGTCCATGAACGTTTCCGCTCCGTTCCGAGCTACTGTCTCAAGGACCTACATTCCACCCCAATTTTTGGTTGCTAAATTTGGCGGTATGGCTATTGAGACCAGGATCCAAGGGACCGTGGCATGTCAGGACCGGAGGAGTTTACTACAGTGAATGCCAGGAAGGTGGTTACTAGGCGGATGTATCAACAGGTCTGGAAACATTGGTTAGTGTGAAGCCAGAGGATGGCATTCTCGGAAATATATGGTTGGGAGAATCCTTTCCTTTCTGCAGTCTGGCGTAGAAATGAAGTTGACCTTGGGAACAATTAGGGGGCAAATTTCGACCTCATCTGTGTTCTTTCAGAGACCTTTAGCTTCCTTAGCCTGCTCTGTGTCTTCTTCTTCTTCTTCCTCTTCTTTCTCTTCCTCCAAAACGGAAGTACTTCCTATATGGGAAGGGTACTGTTTGTCTGTTTTTGGTCTGCCAGTGTCCATTCACCTATAGGTGGCGTATAACCCAGGTAGTAATGTATATAGCCTGCTTTGTCCCATGATGTACTCAAAGAATTTGATTTTACTGGTATTTATGTATGTAGAAAAAAATCTTTAATATTAACATGATCTGTTGTAAAACTGTTCTGTGGTCAGACGAATCAAAATTTTACATGCTTGTGGGCGCCAGATCTCCTGGACTAAAGAAGAGAGGGACCTCTCGAGAGGTAACAGGCCCCAGTTCAAAAGCCTACATCTCTGATGGTATGGGGTTGCATTAGTGTGTATAGAATGGGCAGCTTGCACATCTGGAAAGGCACCATCAGGGCTGAAAGATATATCAAGGTTTTAGAGCAGCATATGCTCTCATCCAGATGTCTTTCAGGGAAGGCCTTGCATATTTTCAGCAGGCCAATGCAAAAATCGCATAATGAATCTATGGCCACACCATGGCTTCTTGGTAGACTATTCCAGGTGTTGACTGGGCTGGGCTACCTGCAGTCCAAACCTTTCACCAATTAAAAATATTTGGTGCGTCTCAAAACGAAAAAGCAGCCCAGGACTGTTAAGCAGTTGGAATACTAGATCAGGCAAGAATGGGACAAAATGCAAGCAATTTTTTTTTTTAGCAGAGACCCTAGAGAATAAAAAGGTGGTCATTGCAATTTTAATGTCATTCGAAATTTTACGCAGCGATATCTCAAACCCAGTCCAAAACACCATATAACCCAGTTTGTTGGTAAAATATAGAAGATGAGGTTACGCTAAGTAAATAGATGCCTAACATGTCACACTTTAAAATTGCGCACGCTCGTGGAATGGCGCCAAACTACGGTACCTAAAGTATACCAACCCAAAAAAAAGGTTTTGCCTTTTTTAGGCTTTGCCTTTACCCTGAAAGGCATGAGATAAAAATAAAGAACAAAAATTCATCTCTGCTTTCCTGGAAAAAGAAAAGGCAGCATTTACAGCCTTCCAGGGTTGTGGTAACTCGGAAGGGCCATCAGATCCCGGGCTCTCTGATCACACAGGAGAGCCCGGAGGGGTGGCAGCAGGAGGGCTGTTAGGTTGAGTAAATAGATACCTAAAATGTCACGCTTTAAAATTGCGTGGAATAGTGCATGAGAAATCCTCTTTACAGAGAGATGTGGAGTCTATAAGACCACACATCTCTCTTCTAGTAAAGCGACGGCGTCAGGAGGGGGGGCGGGATGTCCTGTGATGGCCTACGGGCAGGAAGTGATTAAACAACCACTTGCCGACCAGCGCGCGATGATGTACGTCGGTACAATGGTACGACTGGTCAAATGGGCGTACCTGTACGTCCCCTTTAAGAGTGTGCCCCGCAGACTCTGTCCGCCAAGGGGCCCGCGATCATGACACGGTGCGGCGAAATGGGGAGATGCCTATGTAAACAAGGCATTTCCCTGTTCTGCCTAGCAACATGACAGGGATTTACTGCTCCTTGTCATCGGGAGCAGTGATCTGTCATGTTGTAGTGAGTCCATCCCCCCACAGTTAGAATCACTCCCTGAGAAACACTTAACCCCTTGATCGCACCCTATTGTTTAACCCCTTCCCTGCCAGTGTCATTTACACAGTAATCAGTGCATTTTTATAGCACTGATCGCTGTATAAATGTCACTGGTCCCAAAATAGTGTAAAAAGTGTCCGATGTGTCCGCCGTAATGTGGCAGTCACGATAAAAATCGCAGATCGCCGCCATTGCTAATAAGAAAAATGCCATAAATCTATCCCCTATTTTGTAGACGCTATAACTTTTGCACAAACCAATCAATATACGCTTATTGTGATTTTTTTTTTTTTTTTTTTTTTTTTTTTTTTCCAAAAATATGTTGAAGAATACATATTGGCCTAAACTGAGAAAGAAATGTAGGTTTTTTTATATTTTTTGGGGGGATATTTATTATTGCAAAAAGTAAAAAAATATTGCTTTTTTTTTTGTTTGTTTATATCATAAAAAATACAGAGGTGATCAAATACTACCAAAAAAAGCTCTATTTGTGGGGGGAAAAGGGCGTCATTTTTTTTTGGGTGTAACGTTGCACGACCGCACAATTGTCTGTTAAAGCAACGCAGTGCCGTATCGCAAAAAAGTGCTCTTGTCAGGAAGGGGGTAAATTCTTCCGGGGCTGAAGTGGTTAATTTTTTCTGCTTTCTTTTGTGAATATAATATGGGTTCATGAGATTTGCAGATCCTTGCATTCTGTTTTTATATAGATTTTACACATCGTTCCAACTTTTTCTAGTTCGCCAAGAAGTCTCATGCATTGGTGCAATCCAACTGTTGAAAGATGTCTTTCAGGACTATTTAATTAGACAGATGTTTTGATCACCCGTGTATTTCATTATTATGCTATAGAGGGAAAATGGTAAGGAGACCTCTTCAGCACAGAGTTATCGCTATGAAAAATATTGTGGTTTGAAAAGCTTTAACAATCTTATGAAAGTGGGCAATTGGCAAGGTGTCTGCTGCTACTATGAACTTTAAAATTGTCTTTCAGACCGGTGATAGTCATCTGATATATTCTATCATGATTACGTTTTTACCACATAATTTAGTTTGCCAGTGCATTTGAAAACAAATAAGTGAGATGATGCAAGAGTAACAACTCTGAGACAAACCGGTACAGGTCAAAAGACATTCAATAAATATGGCCATTATAGCAATCACTAAAATGTTTGCTTGGTAGATAGGATTGCAACTAAATTATATTTTCATGTTTTGCCAGAGCCTGATAGTTTAAACCGTGTTATTTTGCATGTTTTTTTTGCAGGTATTCCTTGTTTGCCGTAGTTAATCACCAGGGAACCTTGGAGAGTGGGCATTATACAAGCTTCATCCGACAACACAAAGACCAGTGGTTCAAGTGTGATGATGCTATTATTACCAAGGCTAGCATTAAAGATGTACTAGATAGTGAAGGGTGAGTTGGAAGTTATGTAAATGTTTCTGTAGCAACATAAAAGGTGTGTTTATATACATTGGATAGACATTTATTATGATGGCAGTCTTAAAATTGACAACCACTATGCTTTATCAAGTCATTAAAACTGTTCTGCAGAGACCTAATGGAAGCTTGTAAAAATTCCTACCTTTTTTTTTTTTTTTTTTTTTTTTTCCTTAAGAAAACTCATAATCTAGAGTGCAATGTGTGACTTGACTGGTTATATGTCTTGTACTGGTCCCCCATTGCATTCAGTGGTTTCTCTCCACTGGCCACTATAGGACAAAATAATAAAGTAAGGGCCTTTGTCTGAATCCTGAGTGCAGCTGGGGACTAGGAATGAAAAGCTTACAGAAGTGTCTGATTCTGCAGATTCTTTAGCCAGCAGTCGCTTTTCATTACTGCATAAATCAGCAACAGGCAGTGGAAGAGGTGAGTTTTCAAGGTTTTCTTTGCAGGTAATTTATTTATAATATTTATTTTAGCAACAGAGTCACTTTATAGTAAACCTATTCTCCCTTGTTGCTAAGCCAGCAGCTTGTACTACCTGCCCTCTCGTGCCTCTCTGGTGGCAAAAACAGGTAGCCAGGGTAAGGTCCAAGTCATGATCTGGTTACAAAGGATGGAGAATCTGGTTACAATGGGATAGTGAGATGGTGAAGGTATTGAATTTATTGAAGGAATCGGGGGGGGGGGGGGCTTCACTAACCAAAACTGCAGTGTTTATCCTCATGACACATCACAGGAAGCACCCTCATGGCTAACAGAGGACAGAATTAGAAATAGATTTGAAAAACTTAACATTAATAAGTCACCGGGACCAGATGGCTTGCACCTGAGGGTCCTTAGGGAACTTGGTCAAGTAATTGCCAGACCATTGTTCCTAATTTTTACTGACAGTCTACTGCAGGAGTCCCAAACTGGCGGCCCTCCAGCTGTTGCGAAACTACAAGTTCCATATCATGCCTCTGCCTGTGGGAGTCATACTTGTAACTGTCAGCTTTGCAATGCCTCATGGACTTGCAGTTTCGCAACAGCTGGAGGGCCAGCAGTTTGAGACACCTGGTCTACTGACTGCAATGGTACCAGCTGATTGGAGAAAAGCCAATGTAGCGCCAATATTTAAAGCCAAAATCCATCCCTGGGAATTACAGACCAGTTAGTCTAACATCAATAGTATGCAAGCTCTTGGAGGGGATGATAAGGGACTATATACAAAATTTTAGTAATGGAAACGGTATCCTTAGCAGTAATCAGCATGGATTCATGAAGAATCGTTCTTGCCAAACCAATCTATTAACCTTCTATGAGGAGGTGCCATCTAGATAAAGGAAGGCCCATAGACGCGGTGTATCTGGATTTTTGCTAGGGCTGCAACTAGCGATTATTTTTATAATCGATTAGATGGCTGAAGTGTAGTTTATAATTTGGTTAATATGTAAAGTTTAATTTAAAAAAAAGGCAATTTATTCTTAAATATCTCTATATGCAGTGGTAAATAAAAATAACCTACTATATGGTTAGGGAGTAAAATCTTTAATCCACTCTGAGAATAACGGACAGAAGAGATATACTGTATATACTATTAGAGGTTGAAACTAGTAAATCTCATCAGGCTCAGATCAAATTTTTTTACTTGAAAGAAAAAAAAAAGTTAGACTGTTTTGCAGATTTTCAAACAGAACTGTAATATATTATATGCTGGCCATACAAAAACAATGTCTTCCTTCAAAAAGAAATTTCATTTTAAGAATGTTCGATTTTCTAATCGTTAGTGGGGTCAAATCGACATTTGTTTTCAACCACAGTGATGGGAAAATTTAGAAATAGAAAATTTCTTGGTCAAAGGAATTTTCAGACAGTGGTTTTCGTTCAGAAATTACATTCGTTTTAAAACAGAATGTTAAAAGCAAGTGAAAATGTCAGACAACATTCTTTCATTCAGCGAATGTACAAAGATTTTTCGTATGAATATTCTCGTCTGAAAATTGATCCGTGTGGCCAGCATAAGTCTCTGTTTGCAGTTTGCTTTTGATCTGTTTCTGCAGTGCTTTTTTCTGTGCGTTTTTATTTTTGCACACGTGATTTTGCTGCGATTTGCATTTTTTTTTCATGCCCTTTATTTTTTTTTTTTTTTGGCCAATTTGTTGGGCAGATTTAAAAAAAAAAAATTGCTGCAAAAACGCATTGCATGCTTTTCTGCAGCTTCTTCATGGAAGTATATTGAACCAAAAAAGCACAGTTTTGCATTGAAAAAAGTCCTTGACCCTTTCCGAGTACGCAGCGGCTGAAAAAAGCATAGATGTGAACGTTAAATGAAATGATGTGTGTTTCTGCAAAAAACACATAGGTGAACCAGGGCTAAGACATTTAGTAACATAATGGGATTAAAAAAAAAAATAAAAAAAGCCCTTTATAGTACTAAAAGAGCAAATAATCGCTACTGTAAGGGGTTCATTTTTTTACTGTGCAACAGTGAAAGTAAAATTTACAGTAGTGATTATTTGCTCTAATTTTAGTTTAACCTCATTATGTTACTGGCCAATTAATCAATTATGAAAATAGTAATCGATTACCGTATATACTCGAGTATAAGTCGAGTTTTTCAGCACATTTTTTTGTGCTGAAAGTGCCCCCCTCGATTTGTACTCGAGTCAAGCACTTTTCTGCAGCAAAAAATTTCATTTTCCGAACCAAATTTGGGGCCCCGTATCTCAGGGCCACTTGGTGCTAGGAACCCCAAATTTGGTGTGCAAACCCAGTGGAACTGGTACCACAACATATACAAAGCTGGAGTTTCTAGCACCAAGTGGCCCTGAGATACGGGGCCCCAAAATCACTTCGGAAAATGTCATTCTCTGCTGCAGAAAAGTGCTTGACATTTTCTGAACCGACTTTGGGGCCCCGTATCTCAGGGCCACTTGGTGCTAGGAACCCCAAATTTCGTGTGCAAACCCAGTGGACCTGGTACCATAACATATCCAAAGCTGGAGTTCCTAGCACTAAGTGGCCCCGAGATACATGGCCCCAAAATAGTGCTTGACATTTTCTGAACTGATTTTTGGGGCCCTGTATCTTAAGGCCACTTGATGCTAGAAACTCCAGCTTTGTATATATTGTGGTACCAGTTCCACTGGGTTTGCACACCAAATTTGGGGTTCCTAGCACCAAGTGGCCCTGAGATATGGGGCCCCAAAGTCAGTCAACTGTGTCCATCTGCAGCAATGTCATTTCGGGACACTTCGGGTTCAGAGACCCCAAATTTTGGCTGCAGCTAGGGGGCATCTAGGAACCCTTAACTACCGAGGTTGAAGTTCGGGGGACCTGTGGCTGCAAATGGGCACAGTGAGGCTGCAAATGGGCATTGTTGACCCTCTTTTCCACTTGCAGTAGCTGTGCATTTCTCACCCTCGTCTTATACTCGAGTCAATAAGTTTTTTTTTCCCTTTTTTTTTTTTTTTTGTGCTAAATTAGGGCCTCGACTTATACTCGGAATGACTTATACTCGAGTATATACGGTAGCTGTTTCGACCCTAGATTTTGCAAAAGCATTTGACACAGTTCCCTAAAAACATTTACTGTACAAAGGTTAGTTGGCATGGACCATACAGTGAGTACATGAATTGAAGACTGTCTACAAGGGCGCGTTCAGTAGGGTAGTGATAAATGGGAAGTACTTGGAATGGTCAGGGGTGGAAAGTAGGGTCCCCCAGGGTTCTGTCCTGGGACCAATCATATTTAATTTATTCATAAACGACCTGGAGGATGGGGTGGACAACTACATGGCAAATGAGGTTTAATGTGGAAAAATGTAAAATAATGCATTTGGGTGGCAAAAATATGAATGCAATCTACTCACTGGGTGGAGAACCACTGGGGGAATCTAGGATGGAAAGGACCTGGGGGCCCTAGGAGATAGGCTCAGAAATGGCATGCTGCTGCTAACAAAGCAAACAGAATATTGGCATGCAATAAAAAGAGGATTAACTCAAGAGATAAAGCGGAATTCTCCCACTCTACAAGACTCTGGTCCAGCCGCACCTGGAGTATGCTGTCCAGTTCTAGGCACCAGTCCTCAGGATGGATGTGCTGGAAATGGAGCGAGTACAGAGGAGGACAACAAAACTAATAAAGGGACTGGATGATATTAGTTATGAAGAAAGATTACCAGCACTGAACTTATTCTCTCTAGAGAAGAGAAGCTTGAGAAGGAATATGAATTCAATTTACAAATACCGTACTGGTGACCCCACAATAGGGATAAAGCTTTTCAGCGAAAGGGAGTTTAATAAGACACGTGGCCAGTCATTAAAATTAGAAGAAAAGAGGTTTAACCTTGAAATGCATAGAGGGTTCTTTACTGTAAGAGCGGCAAGAATGTGGAATTCACTTCCACAGGTGGTGGTTTCAATGGGGTGCATCGGTAGTTTCAAGAAACTATTAGATAAGCACCTGAACGACTACAACATACAGGGATAAATGATGTAATACTGACATAAAATAATACACATATGTCGGACTTGTCTTTTTTTCAACCTCATCTACTATGTAACTATGATTTGGAGCATGCACAGGGCTGAAGAATCTCCCTGCCTCTATTTGACATTGCTGAACACCTGAGTGGCCAGTCGCCAAGCACCATTGCCTTTACTTGAGAACAAATTGAGCAAGTTGCATGCTCCCTTTATTCCTAAGTACCAGTAATAACAGCAGGGGAAAGAAAGAAAAGGAAAGTATAATCTGCCGATGGGTCACCATTAAAGTCAACCTGTTGCTTTGCCATGGAATTCATACTGCTCTTCCAGCCTACCTTTCCTGACGGATAAATCCACTTTCTTTATTGTACATCAAAAGACACAGGGTACTTTATATTCATGACTAATTGGATTATACTGCCACCTTCAGATGAATGAACACAGGCCAAAAAATGCAGGAATTCCCCACTCAAGCATTCATTAACCCTCCCAGCTCAGCTAAACCACATTTTTTTTAAACTAGTGTCCTTAGAGCGATTATTAAAGACTTGTGTTTGTTATCTAAAAAAAATAAATAAATGTAATACTTACATGCTCTGTACAGTGGTTTTATAGCCCAGATCCTCCTCGGGTCCCTGGCCGGTGCTCCCTCCTGTTGAGTGCCCCACAGCAAGCAGCTTGCTATGGGGGCACCCGAGCAGCTCCTCTGTCCCTTCAGACACTGAGCCACAGCTCAGCCCCGTCTCCTCCATCTCCTGATTATCTCGCTGGCTGTGATTGACAGGCTCCCGCTGTTTTCAAAAGCCAGTCAGGAGTGCGAGTCCCTGGAGAGGCAAGCCTCTTGTGGACATCACTAGACTTCACATCTATGCAAGAATTCCCAAGTGCTTTGTTTTTGTAGACCAAGAAGATTGTTGCATGCAGATATCCCAAATCTATTGGCAGGCAAGCCCTCCCAGATCAGTCTGATTTGCTGTCGCAGGGTCCAATCTTCCATCCTGGTTTGTTCCACATATGTGACCCCCTTTTTGACTCCATAGACGTCAATTTCATCTTGTCTGTTTTGCAGCCCTCTCCCTTGAACAGGGGTTGACTTGTTCAGAGCTTTGGGACATCTTAATTAGTCATTACTTAGAACCCTGTGTCCTTTGATATCTGTAAAGAAATTAAACATTTTTAGACTTACTTTAAAATCCTTTTTTTTTCTGAGCATACCAGGGGGCACAGGGGACTCTCTCTCCTTTGTCCCTCATCGTTTGCTATAAAACTGAGGCTTAGCTGAGCTGTGGAAGAGGTTATGCCTAGTTGGAGAGTTTCTGCCTATTTATGGCCAATGTCCATTTCACCTTAAAGAGAAACTGCAGTCTGCTTACATAATTTGTAATAAAAACATCTTTGCCATTCTGACGCTTCCCTCCAACCACTCTGCATATTATTTTACATATACTGTGATTCTGTACTTGCCAAATATGCTGCAGAAATCTCCCTCCACTGAGTCTGGCTGCAACCATTTTAACCGTGGGCAGCTTCAGCTTCTGCCTGTTCAAAAATCCTGTTCCTGGATTACACAGAGGCACACCCCCAGCTCTGCAGCTCTCATTGGCCCACTTTTGACTCACCCCCCTCTGTTTCTGGCAAACTAACTCTCTCTCTCTCTCTCTCTCTCTCTCTCTCTCTCTCTCTCTCGAGAGAGAGAGAGAGAGAGAGAGAGAGAGAGAGAGAGAGAGAGAGAGAGAGAGAGAGAGAGAGAGAGAGAGATGTGCATGATGTCATAAGCTAGGCTTTTTACCAGACAAGAAATCGGAAGTGGGCTGTATAAGGTATTTACTGGCAGAAAAAAAGTTTTACTATCCAAAGTTAAAACCACAAGGGCAGAGGATTTTATAGATGGAAAGATGAAAAAAAAAACAAAAAACTGAAGTTCCGCCTTAACCTCCCTGGCGGTATGATTATTTTGGATTTTAGGTGCTGAAAGCGGTACAATTATTTTGCATGGAAATTTGGCATTTTATATTGTAGGTCTGTAATTCTTAACAACACACTTCAATCTGTCCAAACAAGAGTCTAGTAGATATCCCGGGTATGATAAAGTTTGAAACACAAAAACATAAATTATAATATAATAAATAAAAATAAATAATTAAAAAATTTCCCCACGATTCACTATTGCTCAATTCTGCAAGTGTTCTAATTTACTATTGCTGTTTTCTAGCTGGTCTAAAGTCACTTTTGATGTAAAGGGACACTTTTTGGTTGCTATGGACAATCTCCAGTTTCCAGGCAGAAAGAACAGTATATATAATATAAAACTGCATGCAGGGCATAGGACAAAGCACTGGGGACAAAAGGGATGTGAAATAATTTCATACAGTACTGTAATCTGTAAGATTACAGTACTGTATGTTATTTTTTTACAGCCACACTCGGGAAAACTGCCAGGGAGGCTACAGTGGTAGCTTAATCCAAGTAGTCATGAGTATGAAGTACCCTGTGTCCTGTAATATGTTCCAAGAAAAGGATTTTACAGGTAAAACAAAAATAAAATATAATAAAATAACCCCAGTGGTGAGCAAATACCACCAAAAGAAAGCTTTGTGTGTGTGAATAAAAATTACATAAATGTCATTTGGGTACACTGTAGCATGACTGCACAATTGCCGAATAGCAAAGGCACAATTTTGGTTTTTTTAGGTATTTGCCAAAACAGATTCAACCTATAGTTATTTAATGGATATGGGCTGAAAGTGCATACTCTCAGATTTAATTTGAGGGTATGTACATCCAAATCGGAGAAAGGGTTTAGGAATTACAGCTCTTAAGAATAGCCATCCCCCCTTTTTCAAGGGACCAAAAGTAATTGGAAAGTTGAATCAAAAAATGTTTCATGGCCAGGTGTGGACTACTCCTCCACTATTTCTTAATTAAGCAGGTAAAAGGTCTGGATTTGATTCAAAGTGTGCTATTTGCATTTGGAATCTATTGCTGTGACCCTACATCATGTGTTCAAAGGAGGTGTCCATGCAAGTGAAATAAGCCATTGTAAGGCTTCAAAAACTAAACAAATCCATCAGAGAGATGGCAGCAACATTGGGAGTGGCCAAATCAAGTGTTTGGTACATTCTGAGGAAAGAGGAACGCACAGGTGAGCTCAGCAACATAAAAAGGTCTGGACGTCCACGGAAGACAACAGTGGTGGATGATCGCAGGATCCTCTTTTGGTAAAGAAAAACCTATTCACAACATCCAGACAAGTGAAGGACACTCTCCAGGAGGTGGGCGTATCATTGTCAAAGACTACAATCAAGAGAAGACTTTACGAGAGCAAATACATAGTGTTCACCACAAGGTGCAAACCATTCATAAGCCTGAAGAATAGAGAAAAAACAGATTAGACTTTGTCAAAAAACATCTTAAAAAAAAAAACAAAAAAAAAAAAAAACAGATCAGTTCTGGAAAAGCATTCTTTGGACGGATGAAATTAAGATTAATCTGTATGGGATGGGAAGAAAAAAGTGTGGAGAAGGCTTGGGAACAGCTCATAATCCAAAGCACACAACGTCATCTGTAAAACATGGTAGAGGCAGTGTGATGGCATGGGCATGCATGGCTTCCAGTGGCACTGGGTCATTGGTGTTTATTGATGATGTGACAGAAGAAAGAAGCAGTCGGATGATTTTTGCAGCATTTAGAGATGTACGGTTAGCCCAGATTCAGCCAAATTCAGCAAAGTTGATTGGATGGCGCTTCACAGTACAGATGTACAATGATCCAAAACACTGCAAAAGCAACCCAGAAGCTTTTGAAGGAAAAGTGGAATGTTCTGCAATGGCTGAGTCAATCACCTGATCTCCACCCAACTGAGCATGCATTTCACTTGCTGAAGGCAAAACTAAAGGCAGAAAGACCCACAAACAAAGAACAACTGACGACCGCTGCAGTTAGAGCCTGACAAAGCGTCAAAGGAGGAAACTCAAACTTTGGTAATGCCCATGGGTTCCAGACTTTAGGCAGTCATTGCCAGTAAAGGATTCTAAACATATTAATATACCGGTAATCGTAAATAAATGTTAATTTTTAATAATTTGTCCTATTACAATTGAGCCCCTGAAAATGGGGGACTGTGTATAAAAATGGTTGCAGTTCCTAAAATTTGTACTTGAGATTTATGATCAAACCCTTGAATTAAAGCTGAAAGTCTGCACTTCAAATTAATTTGGGTTATTTCGTTTAATTTTATTCTGGTGGCATGCAGATCCAAAACTATGAAAATTGTGCCATGTCCAAATATATGGACCTAAGTGTGTGTGTGTGTGTGTGTGTGTGTGTGTGCGTGTGTGTGTGTGTGTAATTAATATCTATCTCGATATATACAGAGATATATGGATAGATAGAGCTATATGGATAGATAGAGATAATACCACTCTAACTGCATCTTTCTAAAATTGGCAAAGCCAGACATTTTAGTATTGCAGAAGCAGCCAGAATGAAGGGGTATCAGGGGTAAAATATAATCTCAAGAGGATGACAGCTGACTCTAGGGAAATCAGAGTAAGAGATAATCTAACGGAATAGGAAGTAAGTCTTACAACATTATCCGGGTTAGGGACAATATAAGGAGATAGGAGGTGAGCCTGAGGGTTTCCAAAAGAATAAAGAACATTCATGTCATGCAGTAATCTCTCTCCCTCGTACTGTATAGCTTTCTTTTTACATTATTGCTGCCCTGCATTTAACAATTTTGAGGTTTGCCTATTTTCACTTCAGTAAACCTGCATTCACACCTTAGCAGAGTGTATTCTGGTGATTTTGAAGTGTTTTTTTACAGGCATTTTACAAACTTTGGGCAAATGTTGTGTTTTTGTTTTTTTTTGTTTTTTCTTTTCCTGGGCTGGGCATGGGAGGAGAGCAGTTCTAGAGAAGGAGATGAGTTCTTCAAGTGTGCAAAAAGTTTGACTAGGGATTCAGCTGATGGAAGCGTGGTTTTGGTTTTTGAAATGGTTCCTGATTGGCTACTAGTACCCAGGCTTTTCACGGCTCCATCTGACAGTTCTTCCGAGGTTTCCGCAGCGGCTCTGACAGCTTCTCTGAATCTTCTCACAAGGCATCTACTGCCTCTCCATGACTCCAGCTGCTCCAGGCGGGACTATTATTACTACTGACCGCTTCACATTAAGCTAATTCAGTGCCGGTTTACACTGAAGCTTGTAAATGTGCATTACCACTGTTTTCATACATTTTATATACATAAATCTTGCTGCACTGTTGGTTGCCTGGCGCCTCTCTCTCTCCCATCCCTTACTATTAAAAAAAAAAAAAATCCCTCCCTCACATTTTGGTTCCATTTTCAACGTCCTTGAAATATAACCTTGTTTCACACTTTTATGCTTTAACCACTTGACCTTTGGAAGGTTTTACCCCCTTTATGACCAGACCATTTTTTGCTATTCAACACTGGGCCACTTTACCTTTTTTTTTTTTTTCACACACAGTGTTAGGCCAAAATGTATTCTATATGTATTTGGTTTGTGCAAAAGTTATACCATCTACACACTATAGTGTGTGTGTGTGTGTGTGTGTGTGTGTGTACTAGAATTTATGCAGCTATAGATGCTGTTCTGTAATAGCAGTGATCAGAGGCTTATAGTGGGTCTGTGATAGAATGGCGGGCAATCTGGCACTAACAAACACTATCTGGGAGGGTCACTGACACTGATTTCGGTTGAGACACTAATACAGAGATCATTGAAAATACCGTACTGTACTAAAGACACTGACGGGGAAGGGATAAACATCTAACAATGTGTAATGTGTGCTGCTTTTACTAACAGATCTGGTTGTTCTTCCTCCCTGCTCTACAGGGAGAAGAAACCGCCAGATGGCGATTTGTGTACAGTGCCCTGTGGGTAAACACAGGACTGTGTGCTGTGATTGGCTACAGCAGGACCTGCTGACAAAGTCCTGCTGTAGTCAGTGACCGCATGGATTAGCAGATTAGCGCACACACCCCGAACCTGGAGTAAGCTGGATGACCTACATGTACATGATCCAGCCTGCCAATGCCACCCACCCGCAGTAGGACAGCAAGCGGAAGGGAAGTAGTTAATGATGAATGCATGGGGCTCTTATTTAATTGGACATTGGTTTGTGTTAAGCTTATTCAACACTTTTTTTTTTTTCTCTCTATTTCAGGTATTTGCTTTTTTATCACAAGCAGTTTCTGGAGTATGAGTAACTCATTCGGCGTTTTTGTCTGAAATGTGAATAAATATATAAAAAAAAATCAAGACTTCTCCAATGACACACAGACCTACCTGAAAATTTCAGACTAAGCTTGCGTTCAACCGAAGCAATGCTGGTGTCACATCTGCTCGTACTGGCTCTTGAACTGGTGGATAAGCTGTTAAGTCTCAGCAAATGCAGCAGGAGCTCTGGACAGGAAAAGGGGCAGAGGGATATTTAAAATCTGGTACTAAACATCTCTTTGTGCTTCTGGGATTATGTATGGGAAGGCTGGGGTGGGGAGGGGGGAGAAACATCTCCAGATACCATCATAACATCCTCTCCATTTGGTGCTTGAGTTGCATCTGACCAAACACATGGCAGTTATCAAGGAAAGCCAAGCCCGTAACTTGATGCACATTAGATTGATTCAGAATGACAGCAGGTTGGTATCTGAAAATCAATCCTGAAAAGACAAGTATTTTGCAAGTATCTCTATTTGTGATTTTAGTTATGAAATAAATAACAGTATGAAACTACCAAGTTATCTGTCTTTGTCAGCTAGAATGATGAAATCCTGGAATGTGGATGCAGTTACTGGGGACTTTTGTGTTTCCTATGTATGTTCTTATCTGGACTGCTCCTGAAATCTCAGGTGTTTATTTTTTCCATGGATGTTTTACTTTGTTCTTGAACTGTAGTTTTTGTCTTTCTTTTTCATGAAATTTATTTCAGTAATGCAGTCACAAGTAAAAAAAACAAGAAAGAAAACAAGTTAACCTGTTTTTTACTTGACTTATATTTGGTCTGTAATACAGACTCTGTATGCACTTTAATGAAATTGTTGAGATGGAAAATTCAGTTTATCTAATTTTATATTTTATGCACAGTATTGGCTCATTAGTATCATCAACTTTTGAATATCTGTTGGTTTTGTTAGCATGCCTGTGTTGTGTAATTGCATGCAGCAATTTAGCGTTTCAAGTTCATTGTCTTTCATTTGAGTAAGATCACCGGTAAAAATGTCAGCTACCATTAATGTAAGGGAAACTAGTTACATGAAATGGGAGCTGCCATTATTATTTTTATATTCTTTATTAGACATTTTATAGCATCAAAAATGTATTCTGCACTTTACATACTGTACATTCACTGCCATCAAGGAGCTTACAATCTATAATTCTGAAAAGTCCAGTTGCTTGACTGTCATGCTGACCCTAGGCTTTTACTAGATTGTGTCAGTGCTCTCGATCAAGTAAACCGCAAGTGAAGATGGAACTCCTGCGTACTTGTTTGAGGTCAGCCTCAAATCTATAGCATAAGAACCGGGCAACTAGAATTTTTTGAGAGAGACCTCAACAAATGTATTATTTCCTGTCAAATTCAGTTAGAACACCCATACAATATTAGTTATGTCTTACAATGCTAACTAATAAAGTTTGTGTCCAGCCAAAATGTACTAGTTTTGGTAAGTGAGTAAGGTAAAACCCTGTGTGGTTTTTACTGCTATCCAAGACTCCCATTGAGAGACATCCCTTCACTAACTGTTGCAGTGACATTTTCACCAGACAAGGAGTGGAGGGAAAATATGAAACCAAGATGGAAATGGTAATAAAAATCCAGTAGTTCTAACTTTCTCTTTACATCTGTATCAGCCTGTAATACTGTTGGGAATATTCTTTCACCTCCTGTTTGGTGAAATTGTCACCAGGACAGCAAGTAAGAGGACATCTCTCAAACTGTGTCCCAATAGCAGTGAAACTGAGATTCTATTCTTTCCATCTCTATCCCAAAAAAAGTCTTGGCTGGACATACACTTTTAATAATTAGAGAAGTTGGAGAGCAAGGGTTGTTTTGTAATCCAAATGGTGTATATTGACAAAGCAGTGTATATGACATTCAGCAAAGATTCACTGCAGGTATACTAATCACTATAATTTGCATGCACCAGGCAGATACACCTGCTGTGAATGTTTTGGTGAATGTTACATTCACTTCTCTATAAATGTATCCTCAAGATTCACAATGTCCTTGGAGAAGTTCTGTTACTATATAGTATATGCATTAGTGCCTAATAGTAATCACACCGTATGGGAGATAACAAACAGGTGATTGAAAGCGCTTTATACAGAAAGTATATTGCTGAGATTTTAAGCAAATTTTTAATATTTTTTGACTCCTTTAGTAAATGGTGTTTTTGTTTTGAATTTCACTATCCCCAGTGATCTCAGACTCGAACATACCTTTTGTGGCTGCTGGTCCTAAAGGACAACTGTACTTTTTTGATGCAAGTTTTCCTTTAATGCAGCCACCTGACCTGATGCACCCCTTTATCCTACATCCAAGGATCTTTACTTTGTGACCCTGCCAAACACATTACTGCCTTTTTTCAGGAAGCATCCTTACCATGTCCTCAGCCTACATGCAGTGGCCCTATTCATTCCTATGGGGACTGATGACAGTATCCAGCAGAGTACAGATCTCCACAGAGAAAGGAATGATGCCACAGGGTAAAGAGGACCTTGCAAGGACAGTTTGTAAAGCATGGCTGTACAGTCCCCAGGCAGGGCCACACTGTAAAGACCACTAGATTAGGAGTGAGGGGGATTTTAAAGGGTAACTTCACTTTTGTGAGAAAATTGTATCACAAATAAAAATATATATATATGTTATATACATTTGTGACACAAGCCATATTGTAACAACATTAAAAATTAAAGAAGAAGGGATTGCTGCTACTCCCAACCAGCTCAGGTGAATAAATAAGAGAATAAAGAGCAGCCTCAGCTTACATGTCTCAACCAAACCACACACCCTGTGTTAATGTGGTGTCAATTATTTAAAATTACCTTTGCTTTTCAATCTGCAGCTCTGTCATTTTCTGTAAAATGTAATGCAATATGGCAACCTGGAGTCATTCTATACACAGATGCTGTGCGGAATGACCTCAGAAATGTTTCCTACTTTTGTGATTTGGCTTACTGATTTTCCCCCGCAGTCTGCACTAAGATACAAATCAGATTTTGGGCACACTCTGCAGCAAAAAATAATTTTTCATTTTTGTTGAGATACTCCTAAAGGGTTAAGCATAATCCTGTCTAAAAGAATTCAGACCCTGCCACTTTTCCCATTGGAGACCTGCAAGTGCAGCAGCTGATCAATAAGTCACTCCCATTTTTAGGCCTCATGCACACTGGATGTCTTTACAGCTGCTGTTTTTGGCTTCAGGCGTTTTGTTTTGTCTTTTTTTCTGCAGCCAGTAAACTCCCCAGCATGTTAATCTATGTGTCCATGCACACATAGGGTGTTATCAGCGTTTTTTGTCAGGGGCGTTTTCTGGCTGAAAAAACAAAACAAAAACGTAACTAATGGGTTTTAAGAGGAGTTTTTCAGCCTTTAAAAACGCTCCAACTCTGATGAAAGCTAAACACAGCTATTCTGTGTTTTATAAGCGTTTTGGAGCCATAAGTTTTAAGGGAGTATAGTTTTGCTGAAAAACACTGCAAAACTCTTGCTACAGCTAATGCTGCTGGTGTTTTAATAATGTCCAGTGTGCATGCAAACAGCTATTTCTTTAGAATAACAAAAGGTAGGAATCTGTAACAAAGATTGTTAAACTCCCTGAAATGTACACATTTCACCCAGAGGGGAATGTTTTTTTTTTTCTTAAGAAAAGTGGAGTTGCCCTTTAAACAAAGTAGGCCAAACAGGCAAAAGCATTTTGCATTAAGCTGCCCCACCCCAGGGGCATGCACTTTCTTTAAAGTGGATGTAAACCCGATTTTTTTTTTTTTTTTGATATACTATAGAGTATAAGATTTCCTATCATTTTAGCCCAGTCTTGCCAGACAGAGTTAATCCATCTCTGAGCAATCCCCTTTTATTGTTCAGTGAGAGAAATCTTGACAAACTGACAAAAAATTTGTCAAATTCTCCCCCTTTGCTGTGAGTGACAGCCTAAGACACATGCGTGATTTTTTATTTCCCTCCCCCCACTCCTTTCTTCAGTAGCTCTGCAAGGATTGGCTGTACCACACCTCAGCATGATTTGGCATGCTGAAGTCATGTGGTTATTTTCCTGTCTTTTCACTGGATGTTAGAGATCATAGCAGAAGTTCAGTTAGAAATACACAGGAGAAAATGCATATTGTCAAGGAGTGTAGAGGTGGGCGGGGAGTCTACTGACATCACGACTCCACCCACCGAGCTCCAGACAACAGACCCACCCACATAATCTGCAGTTTTTCAGCTCTAACAGACAGAGGGGAGACATTTGACAGGTAAAGATACATGCAGGAGGCATGTATATCCTTATAGATAACCCCCATGACAGTAGTTTAGAAAGGATGACATTGGGTTTACATCCACTTTAACCTCCCTAACCTATCCAGCCACTGGAACCAAGAAAACGATGTGGGTTTTTTTTTTTTTCAGTCCTCCTGGTGAGGAGGACTAGCCCAGTGTATGCTCTGGTTGGATCAACTCTGAGCTTATACAGGGCTGTCTATCTTCATTCCAGAAGGGAGGAAAGTATGTGCAGCTTGAGAAGGGAGCTTAAAGACTGTCATGGAGGTAAGAAACATAATTGCTGGGGGTATAAGATGCAAGCACCAAGGCAGACTGCAATGCCTTGCTGTTTAACCTAAACTATATAAGACGCTTTAGAGAAACTATTGCATTGTTCACATGGCAGCTTTTTTTTTTTTAAACCAAAGCAAGCTATTTTTTAATCAACTTTGTCTTTGAGCGGTAGAATGTGTATGTGTGTCAGACTAGTGAATGTTTACAGATTCTTGTTTCTTCCAGATCTGTATTGGAATGTAACATACTGTACAAAAACAGCAAAATCTTAAATGCATGTTGCGGTATAAAATTTGACTAGATGTAAAAGGTCTAAATGTGAAAGGGTGATGCATTTATATTTGTGAAATTAAAAATTACAAGGCATTTTTGGGCTCTAAACCTCTTCACAGCAAGTAAGCAACCTAATTTGCAGAAAATTATGCTGCATAAAATTAAATTCTGGTTTCAAGTTCATTTTAGATAAGTTGTTGGCAATATGGCTGCATAATATGTTTTATTTAAGATGGGTAAGTTGTCAGCCTTTGAGCAAGAGGGTGCCTCAAATAGGTGGCCCCTAACAACATCACCAAAGAGATGCACATAATGTTCAATATATGTAATGCTTGTGAGGCCTGTCAAACTGCTGACCTAACCGGAAATGAGGGTTAGACCGTGTGGACATGCTACATTTTTGGCTAAGGATATGCTGTAGAAGACCATACAAATCTGGGAACATGTTACGTGAGGCTAGTAGAGATCGATGCTATTACCCAAATCAATGTTTCCACTACAGATTGCTGAGGGCCAAGGGCTGCACGTTATATACCAAAGGGTCACAGGTTGGGCACCAGGGAGATAGATTTTTTAGAAAAGGTGAATTCTGTTCGATTTTTACGATCATGTTGTACAGCCTGCCCAAACTTGTAGACTCTGAATCCTCTCATCTTAATCGTACAGTACAGTACAGGGCACAGGCTGAGTGTTTATAGACCCTGGGTTATAAGCTGGTACCTTTTTGGGTAATTAGACAGTGGTAAGCTTTTGAGGACTCGCCTCTCGGTGGCCCCCCACACAGAGCTTAGCCTGTTGTGGATGACTAGCTGTTGCATCACGCCATAGGTCGCACACTTAACGGCTGCTTCAGCCTAGAGTCCTTATAATCTACTCAGTTGCTTTTGCTTGCCCTTTGCTACAGGACAGTCTGCACCTGGGTTGCTGCGTATTCCGTCTCTGACATGCTTACCCTATATTTTGCAACCCACTCTGACTACCCCACAGCGGAATACCCTCGCACTTAGCTGTAGCGGAAAACAGGCATAAAGGAGCTACGCCAAAAACTCAGGCGAACATTCGTTCTGCTGAAGGCCTGCACAACACAACCTCGGGATTACAATGTTTCTCTTGCTCTGCAGCAGGACCTGATTTTTACACCTGTTTATGCATCCGATTTCTAGTTCTATCTTAGGCACTCAAAGTGGCCTTTCTGACTAAATCAGATTTTTCTGCAACTGTCACAATTTCTCAGACCACTAACGGCCATCCAAAATGCCAAGCTCCACTGTCTCCACCTGAATTAGATCCCGATATGTCCAGCCTAGAAGAGCCAGACATAGAGGGGAATGAAGAGGCTTTATCACCCTCAGACTCCTATAGACCTAATGTTGGTACGCAATATGCTTGTCAATGTGAATATTGTCACATGTATTCTCCTTTTGAAGGAGAACCTTTTTGGTGAGGCACTTTACAAACGTATCAAGTTTCATAGCAGGAAAAGTTCTTTTGCAGCAGAAAATTGCAAGCCTTCCCCGTGAGCCTCTTCAAGACACAGAGCACCTCAACACTCTACCCAGACTTCCACTTCAAAACCATAAGTTCATCCTTTCTTTCTTCCAGGAAAACTACCTGAGAGATGGGCTCCTCCCACCTAGACAGGAAATATTCAATCCACATTTAAAAAGAGCACCTCTAACCCCAGACCCCAAGTTTCATGTGTTGCCTCTGGCTGGACAGGACCAGATTTTTTTGTTTTTTTGTTTTACTTTTTGTCCGGCCATCATGCTAGGTGGCGGGGGCTGCTTGGTCGTGGGTCTCCCTTTTCAAGTACTTGGTGTGTTTGGGGAGAGCTTAGCACTGGGTATCTGGGCTCAGCTTGCTGGAGTGGATGCCTGAGATGATGTGGGGGACCCCCTCTTCCTTTTTTGTGTCATTGTGCTCACTTCAGGGGTATGGAGAGCACTTGTCCCTGTTGGTTTTGAGGCTAGGGAGACTTTCCCTGTGTTTAGCTTACTATGTTCCATGGTTGGGAGCTGTTTGGGCAGCTCGTGTTGGTTGCTTCATTCAGCCATTGGCGGTATATGTGCAGGCTGACTCCCTGGAGGAAGCTGACGTCACTTCCGGCACCCAGACATTGACGTCAGTTCCAGGAGTCGACGTCTGATGTCCTTTCTGGTAGGATTGGAGCCCGGGTGGCTATCTTTTTGGTAGTTAACCATGCAGACATCCAGACATAGTGAAGCTTCTGCAGGAGGGACCCCACGGACAGACTATCTTGGGCGGGCCAGCTTATACCAGAAAGGAAGTGGACCAGGTCATCTACAGCTGGTAGGAGTGGCCATGATGGAAATCTGGTGATACTCTGAGTCAGGAGCCAAGATAAGAGGTTGTTGGGAGGCCTCCATATTTCATTACTTTTGCTGTTCGGCTGGTGGAGGGAGCCCTAGCCAGGGGCACGAGTGCATGTTCACTGTAATCGCATAGCAGCTCTATAATTTTGGGGCCAATGTTGGTATTCCTTTTCCTTCCTGCCTCTCGCTCATTAATCCTCAGGTCCAATTGCTGACCAGAGTGATTTTTTGCTCTTTAGGCAAGCATGCAGGAGGAGAAAACGGAACAAGCAACACGAAGCAAACCAGCCAAAAAACATTGCGCACAATGCAAGAAAAGTCCAGTTCTTGCAAGGACTGTATCGATAAGATGGTAGAGAAATAATCAAGCAGTCTACTTAAAGGTTTCATGGATCGTTTGAAGCAAACGGCTATGATTTTTCAATCCTTTAGAACCCTGCTATAAGATTCTGTTCATATTTGATGTATATTTGATACCTCTGGTTCAGCTGCCGTCATCGTCGCCACAGTGAGAGGAGGAGAGGATCTGTAGTTTGAAGAATTACGAACCCACCTAGACAAAGTCACGCCGACTGAACAAATTCTTAGAGGAGCTCCAGTCGCCTGAAAAATTGTCAGCAGCTACAAATACTGTAGCTGCTGACTTTTACTATAAGGACACTTAACTGCCCCTGGATCCAGCGCAGTCCTCGCCCAAACTGATTCTTCAATCGGCTTCTGGTGCAGGCATTGGCAACTTTAAGGGAAACCGGCAATGAAGCTGCGCTTTGTGATTGTCCCTGCTGTCTTCTGGGGCCTGTGATGTGTCCCAGAATGCTCTGGGGGGGGGGACTGAACTTCCTCTCCGATCACCATGGCAATCTGAATGAAAGTGGGGAGCTGGTACCTGTCAAAATCAGGTGTCCACCCCCAAGAAAAAAGTGCTAAAAGGGGGAGGAGGAGGAAGAGCAGAACTTCCCCCTTGGGTAAAGTTCCGCTTTTAAGTCTCTTCCAGTTCTAAACAAAGCAGTGGCAATTATATATAGCAGGCACCTCGGTGGAGGCAATTTAAACTTGTGGCCAGAGATACAGCCCTCCTAAGTACATCAAGGAAAGCCATTTGGTTGAAAACCTGGTGAGATCAGACATCAAAAAACTAAACTCTGAAGTCTCCCTTTTTTAAAGGGGGCGGTTTGGATCAGAACCAACATCTGTGCTGGAGAGATCAACAGCCAAGAAAAAGGGCTTTCTGGTGCCAAAGAAACAAGCAGGAAAGAAGTTTATCATCCAGCCAGGAATCTGCAACAAACAAGTGGTGGTGCTAAGAGTAAAGACCAGAGGAAAGGCTGGAATTTTAAGAGGGGAAAAGATATGGGAAGATTTCTGGTTAAACCCTCTAAGGTCATGGGTAAGCCTCAATCCCAATGGATGGAGAAACTGTTTGGGGGCCTTCCACCCACATTGGAGAAAAGCAACCAAAAACCAGTGCACCCTGGATATCGGCGTACAGGTGCAAAATAGCTTGTGGGTACAGATACCACCGGGGTATTAATTGTCTCTTTAGACCTAAAAGACACATTTCCATTGTCCTATAAGGGAGTTGTCTAGGAAATACTTGGAGGAACTGCAGTCTGCTCACATAATTAAATTAAAACATTTTTGCCATTCTGAAGCTTCCCTCCAATCACTTTGCATATTATTTTTTATATACTGGGATTCTGTACTTGCCAAATATGCTGCAGAAATCTCCCTCCACTAAGTCTGGCTGCAATCATTTTAGCTGTGGGTAGCTGAAGCTGCTGCATGTTCACTTCCTGGTTTTAAACAGAGGCACACCTCCAGCTCTGCAGCTCTCTTATGACACTATTTATCCTTAGAAAACGACAAGCGCAGTCAGGGGTGGATGTGTAGGACATCCATGGCAGGGAAATATTTATGCCTTTGCTCTGACTTGGTTGATTACTCAAGTTCCTCAAGTGTAGAAGATAGACTACAAAAGCAAAAGTAGTCCTTATTGCCCCTTTTTGGCCAAAGAGGCCCTGGTGCTCCGCACTCTGCAAACAGTGCATGGAACCGTCTTGGAGGTTAACCCAGAGACCAGCTTTGGTGTTTCTGGGAGAGGTACACCATCCAGAATTTGAGATTAGCCGTTTCAGCATGGCTTCTAAACGGGACCTGCTGAAGACAAAAGGACTCAATAGTAGGAAGCTATCAACCAATGCAATTTTTATGGTAAAATATGGAAAAGGTTCTCGTAATGATGAAAATCGAATAACCAGACCAGCAATCGGTGGTGAATTCTATTTTGGAATCCCTTCAGAATGGGGCGGCCCTCAACCTGACAGCCAGTACATTGAAAGTGCAGGTAGCAGGCCTGTCAAGTTTTTTTTTGAGAAACGATTGGCATGGGGTTCTGCTAATTAAGAGATTTCAGTGTCAAGGAAAAATAAGAAACCTTATAACTTTGAGTTTCCTGACTTGGGACAGTCCTTCAAACTTTTTAAAAAAAGCCTTTTGAACCATTGGATGAATGTTCAGTGAAGCATCTAACATTTAAAGCAGTGATTCTAGTAGCCCTGGTCTCTGCAAGAAGAGTAAGCAAGATCCAAGCATTTATCCGTAGCAGAATCTTATTTTTCAGTGTTTATGGATAAACAAGTGCTCTCACTTAACCCAGCTTTCCTTCCAAAGTTCATGACAGAGTTACATAGATCTCACAAAATTTTAATTCCATCCTTCCATGGCAACCCCAAGAACCAGAGACAGCCCTTTAAAGTGATTGTAAAGTCTTAGTTATTTTTAACTAAAAAAAAAAGTCATACTTGCCTGCCCTGTGCAGTAATTCCTCCTCTTCTCGGGTCCCTCTTCGGTGCTCCTGGCCCCTCCCTCCTGTTGAGTGCCCCCACAGCAAGCAGCTTGCTATGGGGGCACCTGAGCTGAGCCACAGCTCTGTGTCCATTCAGCCACTGAGCTGTGGCTAGGCCCCGCCCTCTCCTCATTGGCTGACTGACTTTGACAGCAGAGGGAGTCAGTGGCACTGCGCTGCTGTCTCAGCCAATGAGAGAGTCCCAGGCAGCCAAGACACTCCTACAATGTCGCTGGATGAAGATGGGGCTGGGGGAGCTGCTGCACACAGAAGGCTTTTTATCTTAATGCATAAAATGCATTATGATAAAAGACTTCTGCATTTACAACCACTTTAACAAATTGGATGTCAGAAGGGGTCTTATTGCTTGCACGGAGTGGAGAAAGTCAACCAACATTTGTGTTCAAAGAAGGGAGATAAAGCCACAAAAAAAAACAATTGCAAGATGAATGAGAATAGTTATTGCAGAGCGTTACAGGTCAGAGTCCTTGGCTCCTCCTGGGAGGATCAAAGCACATTCAACCAGAGCCATGGCAGCTTCTTGGTCTGAGAAAGCAGGTGCCTTCTCTAGCCAGATCTGCAGAGCCGCCACGTAGTCCAGCTTCCTCACGTTCGCTAAACACTACTGGTTGGACAAGGGCAGAGCAGACCTTCGGGAAGAAGGTGGCCACACCCTAAAAGGTAATGCTAGCCTACTAATAATAAAAACACAAAGCGCTGTGATGGTTAATAACTAATAAATATACACATCAGAAAAGTGAGGCTGCTATCAAAAAAAAAAGTGTTCAGAATCACTAAAAATATATATAAATAAAATGTGTTTGAAGCGCTTCACAATGTCATAAAATTCATGAAAAATTGGCTCCTAAACATTGGTAGCCATATACTAAAAATAATCCAGCAGTGGTAAAAAAAATCCAGCAGTGGTAAAAAAATGCGATCTAAAAAATTGTGACACCATGTGCATAAATAAATACAAATAAATACTGGTGTGTTAAATATAGAGTCACTTCTAGTGATATTCCAAAAAGCGTGAATAAATAAATCAGACAACTAAACTCACATAAAAAAATTAGCTCTTAGTCCCAATAACAAAGTTTTTGAATAGCACACAATTGCTTAATTGGAGTGCACATAGGCAGTTTTAAACGACAATGTTCCTTTGCTTTAATCACATCAGATGTAACGATCCCCGTCAGACATCATATGTAAAATATGCAGATAAAAGAAAGATATCATTGCGCAATGCTCTTAATAACAGGTACACAAGCAAACATGTGTTAGATCCACTCCCGTGTGCCCAATAGTGAAAAGGCATATGCAGGTGTATAGAGCAGTCAGCCACCTAGGATACAAGCAGAATCGCTGCAGTACACAGCTAGATACTGACAGTCTGCACAGAGCGTTCTTTTCTCCTCCCACGCGTTGCGTCACGGTCATGTGACTTTTTCAAGGATATACTCAAGCTATCATGGTCTCTTATTTATAGCACAGTGGGTTAGTGGTTGCCATAGCTACAGCGTGATTCGGTCATCATCCTGCTTACTGCATATCCTTAATTACTAATTAAAATTCATTTTTATTAAACATACAATTGACATAGAGATAACAAATTCTTAATAAAAACGCTGCATATATATACAGATTACAACTACACATCCATAATATGATTACATATACAGGCTCCCTCCAGTGGTGTTAAACTGGTATGACATTCCTAACTACAAAATCCCACATAACAATCTCTCACAAGGCATTGATATTCACCATATAAGAAATAGACAATTGTGATCAATATGTCAGGTTAGGTCCCTTGGAGATAATATATCATTAGGATGTGGTGGTTAAAACTGTATATGTAATCATATTATGGATGTGTAGTTGTAATCTGTATATATATGCAGCGTTTTTATTAAGAATTTGTTATCTCTATGTCAATTGTATGTTTAATAAAAAGGAATTTTAATTAGTAATTAAGGATATGCAGTAAGCAGGATGATGACCGAATCACGCTGTAGCTATGGCAACCGCTATGCCACTGTGCTATAAATAAGAGACCGTGATAGCTTGAGTATATCCTTGAAAAAGTCACGTGACCTTGACGCAACGCGTGGGAGGAGCCAAGGACGCTCTGTGCAGACTGTCAGTATCTAGCTGTGTACTGCAGCGATTCTGCTTGTGTCCTAGGCGGCTGACTGCTCTATACACCTGCATATGCCTTTTCACTATTGGGCGCACGTGAGTGGATCTAACACATGTTTGCTTGTGTACCTGTTAGATCCACTCACGTGCGCCCAATAGTGAAAAGGCATATGCAGGTGTATAGAGCAGTCAGCCGCCTAGGACACAAGCAGAATCGCTGCTGTACACAGCTAGATACTGACAGTCTGCACAGAGCGTCCTTGGCTCCTCCCACGCGTTGTGTCAAGGTCACGTGACTTTTTCAAGGATATACTCAAGCTATCACGGTCTCTTATTTATAGCACAGTGGCATAGCGGTTGCCATAGCTACAGCGTGATTCGGTCATCATCCTGCTTACTGCATATCCTTAATTACTAATTAAAATTCCTTTTTATTAAACATACAATTGACATAGAGATAACAAATTCTTAATAAAAACGCTGCATATATATATACAGATTACAACTACACATCCATAATATGATTACATATACAGTTTTAACCACCACATCCTAATGATATATTATCTCCAAGGGACCTAACCTGACATATTGATCACAATTGTCTATTTCTTATATGGTGAATATCAATGCCTTGTGAGAGATTGTTTTGTGGGATTTTGTAGTTAGGAATGTCATACCAGTTTAACACCACTGGAGGGAGCCTGTATATGTAATCATATTATGGATGTGTAGTTGTAATCTGTATATATATGCAGCGTTTTTATTAAGAATTTGTTATCTCTATGTCAATTGTATGTTTAATAAAAATGAATTTTAATTAGTAATTAAGGATATGCAGTAAGCAGGATCATGACCGAATCACACTGTAGCTATGGCAACCACTAAGCCACTGTGCTATAAATAAGAGACCATGATAGCTTGAGTATATCCTTGAAAAAGTCACGTGACCGTGACGCAACGCGTGGGAGGAGAAAAGAACGCTCTGCAGACTGTCAGTATCTAGCTGTGTACTGCAGCGATTCTGCTTGTATCCTAGGTGGCTGACTGCTCTATACACCTGCATATGCCTTTTCACTATTGGGCACACGGGAGTGGATCTAACACGTTTGCTTGTGTACCTGTTGTTATTAAGAGCATTGCGCAATGATATCTTTCTTTTATCTGCATATTTTACATATGATGTCTGACGGGGATCGTTACATCTGATGTGATTAAAGCAAAGGAACATTGTCGTTTAAAACTGCCTATGAGCACTCCAATTAAGCAATTGTGTGCTATTCAAAAATTTTGTTATTGGGGCTAAGAGCTAATTTTTTATGTGAGTTTGGTTGTCTTATTTATTCACGCTTTTTGGAATATCACTAGAAGTGACTCTATATTTAACACACCAGTATTTATCTATTTATTTGTATTTATTTATGCACATGGTGTCACAATTTTTTAGATTGCATTTTTTTACCACTGCTGGATTATTTTTAGTATATGGCTACCAATGTTTAAGAGCCAATTTTTCATGAATTTTATCACATTGTGAAGCGCTTCAAACACATTTTATTTATAATGCTAGCCTATTCTCTTGGGAAGATGACCCGGAGGGAAAAATAGTACCTGTTAACTGGATTTCCAGGAATCTTTTAGGACAGCATTAGTTCCTGCCCTCTTCTTCTGTTTCTTGATTGTATAGCTGCAAATATGTATATACCGTATTTATCGGCATATAACACGCACTTTTTTCCCCCTGAAAATCGGGAAAATCGTGGGTGCGTGTTATAGGCTGATCCCCGCCAATTTTGTGATCGGAGCGATCGCCGCCGACATACACAGCCGTGTGTAAATTCAAATATGGCGCCGAGACTGCAGGGACTCGGTGGAGCACACACACACACACACACACACACACACACACACACACACACACGAGAGTCCTCTGCTTTTCTCGGCGCCGCTCACAGTCATGCCCAGTCCCGCCATTGGACCTGTGTTATGTCCATCATAGGGCGTGACTGTGAGCGGCGCCGAGAAAAGCCAAGGACTCTCTGGTATGTGTATCTCGGCTCCGCCGAGTCCCTGCAGTCTCGGCGCCATATTTGAATTTACACACGGCTGTGTATGTCGGCAGGGATCGCGGCGATCACACAAGGCTGCACTGGGGCAGGGCTGCAATGGACACCGATAACGCTGCATTGATGGGCATTTTAATGTAAGATTTTCTTCCTTAAAATTTACTCAAAGTTTTTTTTCCTTTTAAAATTCCCTCCTAAACTTGGGGTGCGTGTTATATGCCGATAAATACGGTATGTATTAAAACTTTCACTTGTATAGCCTTCAGTAATTTTCTACGACCGAGGGTCTGGGGGTAGAGGTCCTCTTTTTAAACCAATGTGGATCATGTCTCTATCTCTCGGGTAGCTGTGCTGGAAGCTTCCTGGAAACCCAATTAACAGGTAATAACTTTGTCCAATGGAGGGGGCCTTCACTCTTAAAGGTGAAGGGACATCTGTTAGTTTGCTCCTCTCTGGGTCACACATATCCAAAACCTGTGATTTCAAGGGGTTACACATTAGAATTCTAAACTCTAACCCCTCACAACTTTCTTCTTTCAAATCAACCAAAATCTGCCCAGGGACAGTCAGATTTGCAGAATGCTATAGATCCTCTCTAGTCTCAGGGAGTAGCTGTTTCAATACCCCTAGAGAACAGGTTCAAAGTGTTCTATTCAAACTTGTTCACGGTACCAAGGCCCATCTTATCCTGGACCTAAATCCCTCAATAACTACTTTTTTTTTTAATTACAAATTTTCACATGGAACCTGCAAGGTCAGTTATTGCCTCTGAGAGGAGGGAAATACTTTGTATCTGTAGACTTTCAGGATACATCTTTTCTAGTTTGTTGCACTGCCATTTGGCTTTTACACCTCTCCTTGCCCTTCCAAGTGCTCAGGGCATCCAGCTCATAGGTTATCTGGATAAAATTTTCCTGAAGGATTCCTCTCTAACTGCTATCTGCAAACGCCTACAGGACAATTCAGAGGCTTGAGGCTTTTGGCTGGGTGATCAACTTTCAAAAAAAAATCTGCTTTCTAACTGTAGCCATGCCCTGTAGGGCTTGCTGAATATAGTGGTTCTCCTGTCACCCTGCCCAGCCAGACGACCATCTCTGTCACTCAGACATAGAACAGTCCATAAACTTTATTTTTTTTGAGGGGATTAAACTTGGATGGGAAATTATGGAATGCCCAGGACAACACTTGCTTAAGACCTCTTATCCTTCACTTCCTCCAGCACTTCACTTGCTGCAGACTGTTACTCCACCAGCACATCCCTTGCTGGAGACTGTCACACCTCCAGACTAGCTAGCACCGCATGGTTAGGCCTGACACTATGTCAGCCAGGCCTCTGTGAACTGCCCTTTGGGGGCAGGGACCTCGGGCCCCTGTGGTGTAGAATGGGTCAGGTGCTAGCTGTCCTCTATTCATGAATCTATAAATGATTTCGCGCAAAACACAAAAATAAGAACTTAGTACATGCTCATACACAGGCCACGCATGTGAATAAGTTCTCATTCTTATTTTTGTGTTTTGCGCGAAATCATTTATAGATTCATTTATTGTTTGGTGGTGGTATGTGTACACTATAGATTTTGCAGCAACACACTTTTTGATTTTATATTTACATCAGTTCATGTGGTATTGTTTAGTAGCGCAGAGGTCCTTTCACAATTATTTTCACTGTCGTCCTATTCAGCTATCACTCCCAGATAGCTCTCTCCAGGCCCTGCCAACCACCCTGGCTGCAAAGACCTCCTTGCACTGCCCCTTCCACGGTCCTCTCTTCTGGTTCTGCACTCATCTCAAACTGAAATCTTCCAGTTCTCTCATGCATGCCTCCCCAGCCCTCCCGACTGTGCTCACTCACCAGCCCTCCTGGCTGCGACCAGTTGTCCTCCCTGGAGACTCTTAGAAGTGTTCTCCCCCGCTGTCTTCTCAGTTGCTTTCTCATGTGCCTCTTTTCAAGGATCTCTTCACTCCTGGATGCACCTTAGCCCCAGCCCAGGGTCATCCCACTTCCTGTGGGCCCTGACAGCCTCCACACTCTCACAGGCAGCATCACTGTCACCTCCCTCTTCCGTCTAGAAAGTGCTGAAAGGAGAGGAAGGGGGTGTAGCTGCCTGGATATCTTAAGGCGCATTGACCAATCCCCAACTTGGATTGGCAGGGGGCAGGCCTCCTTAAATACCTGGGGTCAGCCAACAACACCTCGCATTAAGGCTGACAGCAGAGTTTGTGAGGTACATACTTCGCAGAGAGCTCACAAAGACTGGTCTTAAAAGTTTAGATGACCAACCTGAGAACTACAGAAGCTGGAAATGTGCTTTCAGAACCGCAATCAGTGATCTTTGCATTAAAGCTGCTGAAGAATTTGATCTGCTGATCAGGTGGCTTGGTCCTCTATCTGCTGCACGTGTTAATCCATTAAGATTGGTTTCATGGACAATCCTACAGAAAGCCTCACAGCTGCATGGGATCAATATGGGGCATATAGAAAATGCCTTGTTCATGCCTCTGGAAACTTTCCCAAGGATATCTGGTAAGGACGACAAGGAGTTCCAGAGACTGAGTGACCTTCTCCTTGAGCTTCAGCTAGCCAAGGCAGACCCAAAACAACCTGGACTCTGTTACCTTAGTTAGGGATGATGTACTGCCACATAAGAGTATAGAGGTAGATTCCTACCCAATTCACCACATCCCAATAATATATTGAAAAAATACAAAAAGAGGGACCCTGGGATTGTACGGGTTGGGGGGGTAGGAAATAATGATAAGTAAATAAGTGTGGGGGGAAGGAAAAAGTAATGGGTAATGTGATTGGTATGACAAGTGCCCAAAGGTAATAAAAAATATGTACTTTATTTGAAATATACCAAAACAGTATTTAAAACAATGAACAGTCCATACAAAATACCTAGACCATATAAATGAGCATTCTGGCTAAAAGAAGCATACATATATGTGGTACGTAGGAACCCAACATGTTTTGGATAAACAATGCAATTCCTTCTTCAGGGGTTTCCTGTAAGGATTATTGTATGATCTGGGGGAGATACATAGGTAAAGCATACCAATCATTAGTATACATGTACAATGGACGTATATCATAGGTATAGATAATAAAGAGTCAGAGTCTATAGAAGCAAAAAGAAAAGTAAAACAAGGGACTCTAGAAAGACAAGGAAACCAAAAACAGCAAGAGATATTGAGGGGACTTACTCAATTCAAAAAGTTAGCTGCATATCACGGCTGGGCTATCGCCTGACAGTCTGTCAACTAGTGCTTTAAAACATCATTGCCATATCATAAGTTGCACATCACAGAAGGCCATGTGTGGATTTAAGTGGTAAAAGGTCAAAAAGTTGGGGGTAGTCTGGAGATTTTATGATGTGTGTCAAAGGGAGATCATTGAAGCCACCCAGATGCGGTAGGCACGCCAAGACACCAGCGTCCGCGAGGAACAACAAATGCAAGCAGGGGAATGTGCGTCCCTACATATAAAGAAAAATATATTGTGGTAAAAATATCAATAAGTGAAAATGATCGGACAGCAGTCCACCAAGAGGAGAGTGTCCAATGTTCAGTATGTATAGTTATATCAATACAATTGAAATCCATCTAAGCCTTGCTGTTATATATTGTTATATTGGGGTTGCATCAAAAGGATGTGGTGCAAGCATATATAATAGATCTATGCAGCACCCAGGCCAATATAAGCAAATGTCAGGTGTATTAGTTTGATTTAAGTCAGCTGCCCTACAATCACCATGCATTATAGCACATACAAAGAAGTTATGTTAAAGAGGAGGGTCAGTGGTACCAGTACCAGTGTATGGAGCTTTCTAATAATATAGCAAAAGGTGAAAATATGCCACTATATAAAAGTGTGCATTACATTAGGATGTTAAGGTTTAGTACTTACTTCAAGTTTGTAGAGTGTAAAGGGCAGCGACGTCCTCCTAGAGATGCGATCTAGGTATGCAGCATAACACTGTGTTTGCACTTAGAGGCTTTTATAGATAGGGGATATATATTAAATACACCTGTGTTGGGTGGGGAGTGTATATTCCTCATAATTATAGTTAATGCGTTAAGGGGCAGATGTAATTCGGCGTCACTACCCCTCAGCTGATCAGTGTCAGCAGAGGAGGTATTGTGCGGCGGAAGCTGTTCCCCCGGCGCGGCGGCGTACCACACCCACCGCGTCCTAAGGAGCGGTGACGTCGCAGCGCCGCCGACACAGGAGAGGAGGACTCAGTGTGGGCCGTCCCAAGGATCGGCCGTATCGCGCATGTGCGAACGGCGGATCCAATGGGCGGCTCAGAGTCCTAGGTACGGCCCCACTATCAGAAGATGTGGAGCCTACCCGTGCCAGGGGACATGGTGCCGGTGGTTGGCGTGACCTAACCGATAACAGGGCGATCGATCCCATATGTAATCAGACATCCAGGCATGGCAGTTCTATAATGTAGATACATAAACATTGCAAGCTATGTAGGAAAACAACAAAATAATATCAGGCCATGTACAGCTATGGATATGTAAACAATTGCATACATGAAACTTGAACCATCAAAGATGCAGGTAATGATTATACAATATATATACAATGTCGCAAAGTACCATATAGTGGAATACAGTTTAACCATAAGGGTACAGGTGATCATGTTGGCATCTATGTACAGTACATGTCTCATGTGATAAAACATAACATCATGTTGATACAGTGTCAATAATTTCTACAACAACATCTTTTTAGAGAGAGGTCAATTTATGACATATACTATAAATTTCATGTATGAGGTATGTCTGTGATTGTGACTATGAGGCAGATTGTTGCTACAGAGCAAGTCTATCAGATCGAACTAAATATTTATAAGTCCCCTTCATAACCCCCATTTCATTTAGACCTGGGGGTGAAGTGGCGTTCAAATTTGCAATCCACCTCATTTCACGTTGGAGAAGCAATTTATTTGAATCTCTGCCTCTAAGAGTTTGGTGGATACGATCCAAAACCAAGACTGAGATCTTGGGGAAGCGTTCATTATGCATTAATGCTATGTGGCGACCCCATGGGGAGACTGGATCTTTTGATTTCATAGCTGCTATGTGTCGGTACAGGCGCTTGGATAGTTTTGCCAACATAAAAACAGCCACACTCGCACTGTATGAGATACACCACGAGTGTGGTCTGGCAATTAGCGTAATGTTTTGAAAAGAAGGTCCACCCATTGGGGAGGCGTGGGTTTTTGTGGGTGTTAATATACTTGCAGTAACCACACGAACCACATGGAAAGGTGCCAAGTGTGTTACAAGGGTCGCCATGGGTCAGTCCTTTTAACTCGCTTTTGACCAAAGGATCTCCAACCGAGATGTTCCGTCTGAAGGTGATCAAAGGGTTGGGGGAAACAAAGCGGCCCACCAAGGGGTCATTAGTCAGCACATGCCAATATCTAGCAAGAATATGTCTTATCTCTGTGTGGACTCTGTTACCTTGACACTGCAAGAGGGGTAAACCCAATCGTCTCCAAGCTCCCGTATGGTTTACAAGAGAAATGGTCTGCACTAGGGTCATCATACAAAAAGAGAACAAGGTTTCCATCCCTCCATTCTCTTTCTTCTGCGAATTCATCAGGAAAATTGCAGAGACCAAGAATGATCCAAGTTTTTCCTACAGTGAGTCCAGTCTCTTCTGACACTTTCCTAAGTTACCAGTCTTCAGGGCAACTGTAGAAGCCCAGTATCCATGAAAAAGACTGACATCCTTCCCACTCCTACCACAATTGTGGCCATGAACAGAGTAGTAAAAGTATATAATGATCTCGCACAGTGTTAGAAAATCACATAGAAACATGAAATGTAATCATTGAAAAATAATGTAGGTGGAGAGACAGTAAATAAATTAAATAATAAACAATTGCTCAAAACAGTCCAAGTGTTGAACGTGATGGAAAAAAGTCTATGAAAAGTGTATGTACAAGTCCTCCAAATCGGGATACTGTATTTTTGAAGGAGATTCCAAATTTGTAACTTGGTATAGGTGTTATAGCTAGTGAATAGTATGTCATAAAAAAAGGGGGGGGGTCAACAAGGACACCCTGGGTGGACTTTAGAGGCACAACAAACCTGAGAAAGTATAGTCAGAATAACAATATAATCAATTTTATTAAATATAAATACATACAGTACAAAGACATTGACAAAAAGTTATAAAAATCATCTATATAGAAATATACATGATACAAGCCCAGATGTGTCTATGCGTTTCGTATAGAACTTCTTCAGGACACATTCAGGTTTCAGTTAATACACAAAGGGGTTTCACTAAAATGAGAAAAGATTTATATAAAAACGTGAACACATAAACATATAATATCGTACAATAATGGATGAAAGGTAATAGCCCATGCCCAGAGATCAGACACTAAATTAGTACATTATATTACCTTGTACAGAGGCTTTCACAAGCTCAAGAACAGTAATTCATTCATGTATAGACGTCAAGGTCTTAGCAATTGATGTGGATAACCATCAACTAGGGGAGGAGGGAAAAAAAAAACCCAAGGAGCAAGGAGAAATATATATATGTATGCAGATGTCCTAATGTAGGAAGACAAGATTTGTACCTGTTTCCATTTACAACCAATTTCGGGGTTCGGTCCCAACAAGGAAAAAGCCAATAAATAGCCAGTGATAAATAGTCGCACTGCAGCAACCATGGGAGGGCAACAAGGAGCCCATAGACCGTATCTGCTCAATGGTCCATATGGAGCCATGCAAAAAATGCACTGGGGGAGCCTATGGTAAAAAATAACAGGGAAAGAGGGAGAAAATAAGAAAAAATATATGTGTATACAGACGTCCTAATGTAGGAAGATAAGATGATGTATCCCTTTTTCCAGTTCTAACCAATCTCAGGGTTTGGTTTCAACAAAGAAAGAGCCAATGAATAGCCAATGATAAATAGTCGCACTGCAGCAACCATCAGAGGGCATCAAAGAGCTCATGGACCATATCTGCTCAATGGTCCATATGGAGCCGTGCAAAATGCACTGGAGGAGCCTATGGTGAAAAAATATAACAAAGAAAGAAAGAAAACGTAAGTTAGACGGTACATTGGTGCTTCAATAGGAGTGAATAAAGTAGCATTACAGCAGAGGATGATATATAGTGTGTTTTAACGTCGGAAGGGAGGGGGGGTGTGGCAGACCATATCGGCGCCAACAATTGACCAATGGGGCACAGAGAGGCAGTACTGAGGTATAACAAAGCAAAAAGGCGGAGAAAACCACACTAAGTGGCTAGAACACACATTGACACAGGAAGTGAAGTCTCTGTATCAGGAACCATATTATATCCTGTATAGAACAGGAAGTAGTAGCCACTGAAGGACCGGAAATGGGGGGGGAAAAAAGAGGGGAACCTGAGAAGATGGACAATGAACAAACATACTCTGTCATGAGCCACATATCATAACATTGGAGTACGATACAATGAGAAAGTATAAAAACAATATAGTATGTATTGGAATAATTTCCTAATGAGTAAATACAGAGAAATAAATATAATTATAGTAACAGGTTTGCTCAAGGATATAATGGAGTACTTCTAAGTAGAATATTTTATTTTAGTTCTGGTAATCCTGTTAGTTGCATAATATGCATAAATTAGTGGTAATGGAGAAAAAAAAACTATAAAAATGGTTTGAAACTCAGCATATCATTGAGACCAGGGTATGAAGTAGCTTGTAAATTATATACCCATTGGAGTACCCTTTGATCAAAGTTGCCGCCTCTGGGATCGTCATAAATACGATCCAGAACGGCATCTTTGAACGTATGTGGATCGTAGTTATGCCTAAGTGCCACATGGTATCCAATAGCCTTGTTCAGTATGCATATGGTGGAATAGTAGACATGATCTTTCACTTTTTCCATAAAGGTCTAATAGTTTTACTGATGTAGAACGCTCCACATCAGCACAAAATGATATAAATGACCCCTTTAGTTAGACATGTAACATGGTGCTTTAAACGTTGTCATTGAACATTGGGCAAGGTAAAAGAGGATCCCTCCAGCAAAAGATGGCAAAAATCACAACTACCACAGTAGAATAAGCCAGGTGGTTCTTGTTGTATATCTCGAGATTTGTGGTAGTGGCTATGTACAAGAAAGTCCTTAATAGATCTCGGACGTCTGTATGTTATCTGAGGATGTGGTCCCAAGTACTTGGAAAGTGTCGGATTGGCCAATAGAATGTGCCAATGCTTGCTGAGAACAGAACGTATCAACTGGTGCTGATCGGAAAAGGTGGTAATAATTCTCAATACTTCCGAACTGCTGCGTTTAGGTTCTGAGAAAAGGATCTCATGTCTGGAACGACTGCATGCTTTTTTGTAAGCCTTCTTTAAACAGGTTTTTGTATATCCCCTGGTCAATAGGCGTTTATACAACAAATCAGCCTCCTGTTTGAAATTGATATCATTAGAGCAGTTCCTCCTGAGGCGTAAGTATTGGCCGAAGGGGATGCTGCGAACAAGTGCATCAGGATGTGCACTAGAGGCATGCAATATAGTATTGCCCGCAGTAGGTTTGTGGTAAAGTGATGTAGCAATGATGCCATCAGCTTCAATGGAGATGGTAATGTCCAGAAAGGAGATCCTGCTCTCATGAAAATCCATTGTAGATTTCAAGTTGTATTCATTCTCAGCCAGCATTTGCATAAAGCATTTAAGCAAAGTGAAAGACCCGCCCCAAATCATAAAGACATCATCTATAAATCGATGCCATAGGAGAATATGGGAGAGGAGGTTGGTATGATCGTCGTTAAAAAAAAGGTCTCGTTCCCACCCCCCCAGGTACAAATTGGCATAAGAGGGGGCACAACATGTGCCCATGGAAACCCCTTGTATCTGGAGGAAGTGGGACTCGTCAAAAGAAAATACATTTCTCGTAAGGATATGTGATAGAAGCTGTAATATGAAATGGTTCATGCCAGAAAACTTGGGACCGCGCTCATCAAGGAACTTGGAAATGGTCTCCAACCCCAGATTGTGTGGAATCGAGGAGTATAGAGCCTCGATGTCAATCGTGACAAGGAGGCAATCTGATGGAATAGTAAGACCGTCAAGACTTTTAAGCAGATCAGGAGTATCCTTTATATAAGAGGGCAATGTGATAACATGAGGGCGAAGATATTCATTGACCAGTTTACTGGCCCGCTCAGTAATTGAGCCCACACCCGAGACAATCGGTCGCCCTGGTGGATTGCGGAGATTTTTATGCGTTTTTGGGAGTGCATAAAATGTTGGGGTCTTAGGGTGTGGGACCTGTATGCCCTCAAAGATTTACTCATTAGGAAATTATTCCAATACATACTATATTGTTTTTATAATTTCTCATTGTATCATACTCCAATGGTTTGATGGAACTCTTAGTTTCCAAGAAATTGGGTAACCATAACCTTAGTCAAGCCCACAAGAATGCACTCATTGGACTTAGTGCAAACTCCCAGTTGGTAATCAAGCCCTCTGACAAGGGTGGTAACGTGGTTCTGTTGGACGAACTCCAATATAGGAATATATGTTGGGATATACTCAAAAACAGACAATGGTATAAACCAATTTCAGCCAACATTATTGCCAAATACAATCTTGAGTATGAACAAATTATACATTCGGCCCTTGCTGAGGGCTTGATTACCAAAGAAATCTTTGCGGGCATACAGGTCCCACACCCTAAGACCCCAACATTTTTATGTGCTCCCAAAAATGGCCATTTACCACGTGATCGCTCCGTCAAATTACAGAGTGATCACTTGTAAACAAACCGGCGTCATTTAATGACGCCGGTTCCTCCCTCCCCTCTCTGTACCGATCTGTACAGTGCGAGGGGAGAGATCGTTTTTAGCAGCACTGTGGGCTGGATCTGTAGTGCCCACAGTGCTGCTCTGTGCCCATACTCTGCAATAATTTGCAATACTCTGCAATAATGTGTAATACTCTGCCAATACTCTGCAATAAATTTTAACAGAAACATTTTTTTTTACCGAATTTTCAGTCTTTTTTGATTTATAGCACAAAAAAAAAAAACCCAGCGGTGATTAAATACCACCAAAAGAAAGCTCTATTTGTATGGAGAAAAAAGAACAAAAATTTCATATGGGTACAGTGTTGCATGACTGAGTAATTGTCATTCAAAATGTGAGCGCACCGAAAGCTGAAAATTGGCCTGGTTATGAAGGGGTTTTTTGTGCCCAGTGGGCAAGTGGTTAAACTATATAACTAATGCCCCGTACACACGGTCGGATTTTCCGTCGGAAAATGTGTGATAAGACCTTGTTGTCGGAAATTCCGACCGTGTGTAGGCTCCATCACACATTTTCGATCGGATTTTCCGACAACAAAATCCGTTGTCGGAAATTCCGATCGTGTGTACACAAATCCGACGGACAAAGTGCCACGCATGCTCAGAATAAATAAAGAGACGAAAGCTATTGGCCACTGCCCCATTTATGGTCCCAACGTACGTGTTTTACGTCACCGCGTTCAGAATGATCGGATTTTCCGACAACTTTTGTGTGACCGTGTGTATGCAAGACAAGTTTGAGCCAACATCCGTCGGAAAAAATCCTAGGATTTTGTTGTCGGAATGTCCGAACAAAGTCCGACCGTGTGTACGGGGCATAAGAGTCCACCTTTTATGGCACCTAATAAATATACCATAGCCTTTTTAAACATACTGCACTAGTGGAGGCATCTTTTCTCTCTTCCTTCCCCCATATATGCTGTGGTGATATCGGAGTGATCCAAGATATATCTGTGGAGGATTTTAAAGGGAGAAACACTAAAGGCTCTACCTGCAGTTTATATCAACACAATAGGATCCTGATAGAAGAACGTGGATAACACCAATTACTTATGAATGCGATATACCACATATTTATAAGGTGAGAGTCCTGTGAGACCATAGTCTAAGAGAGAATCTGTGGAATTCTATATGGGTGACACTATTCACCAGCTATAACACCTATACCAAGTTACAAATTTGGAATCTCCTTCAAATACAGTATCCCGATTTGGAGGACTTATACATACACTTTTCATAGACTTCTTTCCATCACGTTCAACACTTGGACTGTTTTGAGCACTTGTTTATCATTTAATTTATTTACTGTCTCTCCGCTTTCTGATGGAGACACCTTTATGAATTAATCCTTTATGATTTGCACTGGCACTTTATGTAATATCTTCACTGTGATATTATTTACACTCTACTAGTATTGCGCATGATACTGGTGCATTATTTATTTTTCAATGATTACATTTCATGTTTCTATGTGATTTTCTAACACTGCGCGAGATTACTATATACTTTCACTATTTGTTTTGTGTTATTGTGCACATTATCAGGTTTTGCAGCAATCATTTCGATATATCACTATTTAGTTTTGTAGATAGGTAATCTTACTAGTTACTCTTAGTAGCGCGAGGGACACCATTTTTTATTTACATGAACAGAGTAGGAAGATATGAAAACCCCAACTGTCCCATTCACAAGAAGCCACACACCCTCAAAAAATGTATCGGCTTAAGGAAAAAGCTTCTTGAAGAGCGTAAGGAACTTTTAAAGACATTTAGGATATGTTTCAGGTGCTGTGCTTCTACAGAACATTTTGCAAAGGACTGTAATGTGTCCATCAAGTGCATAGAGTGTGGCTCTGAAGAACATGTGCAAGTCCTCCATCCACTTGAGCCCAGCTCCGCACAACCTGCTAACTCTCCTCCCAGATTAACTTATGGCGGGGAGAATACAGACCAAGTGCCTAATTCTACCATAATTTCTTCATCCTGCACTAAAGTTTGTGGAGAAGACCGCTGTGATAAGTCCTGTGCTAAAATTTGCTTGGTGAACACCACAAGGATCAACCAGAAAAGACGCTAAAGGTGTATGCTATCTTAGACGATCAGAGCAATAGATCACTTGCAAAATCAGAACTGTTTCATCTATTTGAATTAAAAGGTGAATCTCATCCTTTACACCTTGGGTACCTTGGGTACCTGTAGTGGAACTTCCGAGGTTTCTGGAAGAAGGGCTCATGGACTCATGGTATCTTTTCTCAAAGGTAACTTGCAATTACCCCTACTTGCACTTGTTGAGTGCAATCAGATACCTGTTAAAAGGGAAGAAATCCCTACTCCAGCTGCTGCTTTCCATTACCTTAACCTGAAGGTAATGGCAAATGAGATACCGCCACTTGACAAAGATGCTCAAATCCTCCTTCTGTTAGGAAGAGACATTCTAAGAGTTGGCAAGGTAAACAGACAAGCTGGTGGACCCCCAGATGCCCCATTTGCCCAGCGCACGGATCTAGGTTGGGTCATCATAGGCAATATCTGTATAGGAAAAATGAAGAGACCTACCAACAATTCGTCATTCAAGACAAATGGCCGAAACACATAGCATGACGTAGCCATGCCCACATCACTACAGGGTGAAGGAAGATAGCCAGCCACAAATGGCAACATGGTGTCTCGGGTAACAGAAGCCCTTTCTCCTGCCACGATGACAACTTCAGCTCTACAGTGTTTAATGCAACCAGTGAAGATGACATACTGGCTCCTTCAATGGAAGACAAAGAATTTATAAAGGTGATGGACAATGAGTTCTTTCAAGATGACTCCAATAACTGGGTAGCACCCCTACCTTTTCATCACCCAAGAGAGAGACAGCCCAACAACTTGCAGCAGGCCATCAGTAGATTCTCCTCCTTAAAGCGAAACTTAAGCGGGAAACCAGAGATGCAAAGGCACTTTGTAGACTATGCAAAATTATATTTGACAGAGATCATGCAGAGCCTGCACCCCCACTAAAGGAGTGAGAAGAATACTGGTACCTTCCATCCTTTGGCGTGTATCACCCATGCAAACCAGACCAAATCAGAGTTTTCTTTGACTCCAGTGCTCAGCATGAAGGTGTTTCTCTTAACAACATGCTTCTTACGGGGCCCAACTTGAACAACAGTCTAATCGGAGTCTTGATTCGCTTCAGACAGGAGCCTGTAGCAGTAATAGCCGCCATTTAACAGGTGTTTCACTGCTTCATTGTCAGAGAAGACAACAGAAACTATCTCAGGTTTCTATGGCACAATGACATCAACAAGGAAGTTATTGACTATAAAAATGAAGGTACATGTCTTCGGTAACAGTCCTTCCCCAGCAGTGGCAACTTATGAGCTAAGGAGAACAGCTAAGACTGGAGAAGAAGAATGTGGATCTGATGCTCGTCAATTTGTTGAAAGAAATTTCTACGTTGATGACACACTCAAGTATTTTCCAACTGCTAAAGAAGCGATTTGATCTCCTCACCAGAACAAAGCAGATGCTGTCTATAGCAAACCTTAGACTGCACAAGATTATGTCCAACAGCAAGGAACTTATGAATGCCTTTCACTCTGAGGACTATGCCACTAGTCTAAAAAAAAAACCTTGATTTAGGTACAGATGTGCCTCCTGTACAGCGAAGTCTGGGTTTGTTGTGGAATATCAAACAAGACACATTCACTTCCCAAGTGTCAACTTGTGACAAACCCTTCACTAAGAGGAGTTCTGTTGGTGGTGAATAACATCTATGACCCACTGGGTTTCCTTGATCCAGTTACCATTCAAGGTGAGATTCTGACAGTTATCTACTGAGAACATAGACTGAGATACTCCTTTGCCTAGTGAGAATCAACACAAGAGGGAAAGGTTGAGATATTCTTTGAAGTCACTAGAAAAACTTCAGATCTCCCATTGCTATGTTCCAGGTTCCATTTCAACTGCTAACTGGAGAGAGATTCATATTTTCTCTGATGCATCAGTTGAAGTTATTGCTATAGTAGCCTATTTGAAGGCCTCTGAAATGAATGGAGAATCATACTGTAGTTTTGTCCTAGGCAAGGCAAAACTCACTCCCAAACCTGCACATACCATACCAAGATTTGAGCTTTGTGCAACCGTGCTAGCAGTAGAAATTGCCGAAGTCATACGAAGTGAAATGGACACTAGAATTGATTGTTTCACCTTCTATACAGACAGTAAGGTAGTACTTGGTTACATATACAACCAAACAAAACAATTTTATGTGTACGTCATCAATAGGGTTTAAACGTATTAAGAGATTCTCTCTACCAAGTCAATGGCATCATGTTCCTACTGAACTCAACCCAGCTGACTGTGGGACCAGAGCCGTGTCATCTGCTGTTCTTCAGGACAGCTTATGGCTGTCATCTCCAAGGTTTTTGTGTGAGGACTCCTACTCACCTCCTATTGACACCACCTATGGGCTAGTAAGTTCCGAAGATAAGGAAATAAGAACTGTGAACATCCCACTCCACACTTCCGTAAATACAAAACAGAAGCTGCGGTCACACCATTTTTGAGCGTTTTTCCACCTGGTCATCTGCTGTAAGAGCTATTGCTTACCTAATTCATATTGCTCGTTGCTTTGTGAAGAACTCTGCAGCAGAGTGTCATGGTTGGCACAGCGGTTCTGGACACTTTACAGAGGCAGATATTTCACACGCAGAAGAGGTAATTATCCGTTGTGTGCAACAAGAGGTTTATCAGGAGGAATTCGGGAGAATCAGAAATGGAACTGAACTGTCTAAAAACCGTTCTCTCTTCCATCTAAATCCTGTAGTTGACGCTGATCAGCTGCTGAGAGTTGGTGGCCATATAATGAAATCCGACTTATGCAGCAAAGAACAGAATCCTATAACCGTACCAGGTCAACATCATGTTACCACTCTTCTGGTTCGTCACCACCATGAACTGGTACATCATCAAGGTCATCAGTTTACAGAAGGTGCCATCAGGTCCGCTGGCTTGTGGCTCATTGGTGTAAAAAGGTGTGTCTCCTCCTTGCTCGTCAGGTGTGTCAAGTGCCACAAGTTAAGAGGAAAACATCAACAGCAACAAATGGCAAGTCTTCCAGCTGATCGCTTAAGTACGGATCCACCCTTCACCTATGTTGGAGTAGATGCTTTCAGCCCACGGTCCGTTATCACTCGGAGAACTCATGGTGGAGCTGCCAATAGTAAAAGGTGGGCTGTATTGTTTACCTGTCTCAGCATCCGAGCAATACACATAGAAGTGATCGAGTCTATGGATTCTTCTTCCTTCATCTGTGCCCTAGGAAGATTCTTTTCCGTCAGAGGACCAGTTAAGCAGCTGAGATCTGACTGTGGTACTAACTTTGTTGGAGCATGTAAAGAGCTACAATTGGACCATTTCCTGGCCAACAATGGATGTACTTGGTTGTTTAATCCTCCGCATCCTCCACATTCTTCACACATGGTAGGATCCTGGAAATGAATAATTGGAGTAGCACAAAGAATTCTTGACTCCGTTGCAGACTCACAGGTCTTTACCACTCACCCATGATACTTTGTCTACCTTTCTCACTGAAGTGTCTGCCATGGTGAACACAAGACCTTTAGTGCCGGTATCTTCAGATCCTGATGCTCTAGTGATCCTTACTCCAGCTTTGCTTCTTACTCAAAAGATTGGGACTGATGTCTTCAAGTGTGATTGAACTCAAGGATATCTAGGTGCAGCATCTAGCCAATGTGTTTTGGCATCGCTGGAGGAAGGCGTATCTTCATCACTTTCAAGGTTGTAACAAATGGCAAACATCTAAGCCTAATCTAAAGGTTGGAGATTTTTTCCTCCTAAAAGACAAGGAAGTTTGTCGGCAAGAGTGGCCTATGGGTCTTATTACTAAAGTTATGCCCAGTGACGATAACAAGGTCCGGAAGATAGAAGTCAAGGTAACCAAGGGAGGATCAACAGAAACCTTTACTCCATCAATTACAGAGTTAGTACTCCTCTTGCCAGGTGAGTGACTTATGCAAGGACTAGCCATGCTGTTGGCACGGCGGGGAGTACATTGCTTCTATCTAGAGGTTCTACTCTGAACTTTGGAACTCTTTGAAGACGTCATACGTCGGACTACATGTTCTTCAATCCTATTGAACTTATGTTTATGCTTGCCTGTTGCATGTTTTTCTTTACAGGTTCCAGGACATTTATCAGTATTGGACTTATTGATTATATATTTATGAAATCTAAAGATTTCAGACGGGGGTGTTGTTTGTTACACTTTGATTGTGATTTATCATTGCTCTATGTCTTTAAGCTCTGTTCCCTGTCTATCAGAACTCTCTCCCCCACCGTAGTTCTGTATATTCCCTTCCTCTTCCTGTCTCTGATTCATTTGCTCAGTATACCACCATGCTGTAACATCTTTCCACGTGGCTTACAACACCAACGTTTTTCTATCTATGAATATACATCATTGAATCCTTTTGAATGTTCTGTTTATCATCTGTCTCTCCATACCATTTATTCATTGAGTTGAGTTAAGCTGTCTGAATTGAGGGATAAATAGAACACCAGGTCGTGTAAGCGGTATATGAAGCTGGAGATAGTTTATGGCCTTGTAGTTGAGACAAAACAATGGCCAAAACACCTTCCTCCAAAAATAGTTTTATGTATATATTTTTCTAAATTTACTTTACTAACTTAGACTGTTGTGTTCTGGTCCATCACATATAATTCAGATTAAAAATACATTGAACTAAAGGCTGTATCTTCACAAAATATGTAAAAATCCAAGGGGGTGAATATTTTTGCAAAGCACTCTAGCTCTTTTCGGGCCCTGCCAACCAGCCTGGCTGCAAAGACCTCCTTACCCCTTACATCAGTGACCCCTCTTCAGACTGTGGCTTAGGTCAGTGGCTCTCAACCGCAGTCCTCAAGTACCCTCAACGGGACATATTTTGGGAACTTCCCCTACATAAAATAGCTCTCATCAATACCATGTCATTGCTATTGATTTAAAGCAGCTGTGCAAAGTAAAGGAAAACCTGAAAACATGGCTTGTTGGGGGGTACTTGAGGACTGAGTTTAAGAACCACTGGCCTCGGTAAAGGTGTCACTGACTTCCTCCATAATGCTCATTCGGGTGCAAGGCAGGCTCACTGAGACAGTCCTCTTCAGCTTGGCAGCTCTAGTATGATCCACTTTACTTCTCTAGTGGGACAGTCTGACTCCTCCCATAATTCATAAAGGGCACCAAGCGGCACCATGCTGTCACTGTGCGCCACCTGAGGCCGCCCAGCTGGCCTTAAAACTGCGCATGTGCAGTTCCGAAGTCGGTCCGCATGCATACTTTTTATGGGTGGCTGCTTTCCATAACGGACATTTACAGTTTGTAAATCGGCCGATATTTTCAAACTGTTCATAAATTTATGGACAGTTGGCAACCTGTCAGGGCTGGGCTCAGCCCTTCCTTCTCAGAGCTCTGAGCTCAGCTGTCAGTTAATTGCCAAAGACTCTTCCTTCCACAGTGGTTCACCTGGTCTTCATTTCCTGCTCGTCAGCTAGAGCTGCTGGTTATATAAACTCCTTGGATCAGATCTTCTGTGCCATTGCCTTGGAGAGCATATCCGGACTCTCTCTGCTGTGTTTTCCTATGAAATACTTTTGCTTGACTGACTTCCCTTCTGGTTCCTGATCCTGTTTGCTGCACCCAACTTCTCGCTGATCTCTGGACTCTTGATTCTCTGGTTTGTTCTGATTACCCATTCTGGTTACTGAACTCTGGCTCTGTTTTGACTGTTTGCTCTTTTTATACCATTTTATTAAATAGTGTGATTTTTACTGCACTTCTGTCTGTCTGATTCATGGTTCCTGACACAACCATGGCACCTTGACTATTGGTCCTTGCAGAAAGTGGGTGAAGTATTGCAGAGCCATCTTTTCAGACGTTAATGTGGAGCTTCTTCCACCCATAACCATGTTCGCAGAACTTAAGGAACTGGAACAATCCTTCCCAGCCTGAAAGACTGGCATCTTTTATTTTAACTTTCTAGTGATAAAGTAAAATCTTCCCCATTGTTAAGGCTTGGCTGGAGATCCACGAAGCTAGTGATTTCTGTGATTGGCTGGACAGAAGCATGGGTAGGTCAGTTGAAAGGAGGAATATGCTTGTTCCACGCCAACAAGATGTTGCAGTGGAGAGGTCTCAAATAAAACAGCCAGGGTGAGTGGAAAAGCCTTGAAGATGACTACCATGAAAACCTAGAGTTCTCATGGAGAATCTCAAAGAAGAATGTCTCTGACCTCAATGTGTCCAGCCATCACACCCAAGGTGCAGAGAAGGTTGTATAGCACCCTCTCGCTAGGTAGGTGCTAAAGTGAGGATTTTTCTGAGAGTAGGACAATTTAGGCAGGTCTAGCTGGTGGCTGGGCTGGGAGTGGGGCAGGGCTGGGTGACTCACAGGCAGCATCACTGTCACCTCCCTCTTCCTTCTAGAAAGTGCTGGAAGGAGAGGTGGAGCTGCCTGGGGTATCACAAGGATCCTTGACCAATCCCCAACTTGGATTGGCAGGGGGCAGGCCTCCTTAAATATCTGGGTTCAGCCCAGCTGGAGAGGAGTTGTCGGGTGGAAGAGCTGGAGTGAGTGTATGTGGAGGCCCAAGGGGAGCTCCCCGGGCTGGGGCTCGGGTGCATCCAGGAGTGAAGAGATCCTGGAAAGAGGCACATGAGAGAGCAACTGAGAAGACAGCAGGATAGAACACTTCTAAGAGTCTCCAGGGAGGACAACTGGTCGCAGCCATGAGGGCTGGTGAGTGAGCACAGTCGGGAGGCACGCCTGAGAGAACTGTGAGATTGCAGTTTGAGATGGATGCAGAACCAGAAGAGGACTGTGGGAAGGGCAGTGGAAGGAGGTCTTTGCAGCCAGGCTGGTTGGCATGGCCTGAAGAGAGCTACAGTGCTTAGCAAAAGTATTCACCCCCTTGGCTTTTTACATAGTTTGTTACAATACAGCCTGTAGTTCAATTTTTTTAAATCTGAATTATATGTGATGGATCAGAACACAATAGTCTAAGTTGGTGAAGTAAAATTTGAAAAATATATACATAAAACTAGGGATGCACCGATGCCACTTTTTTGACACTGAGTATGAGTACCGATATTTGACATCATGTACTCGCTGATACCAATTACCGATACCTGATTTTGGTCATGTGACCATTTTAAAAAAAAAATAGTGAAAAATTACACATTTTCACCATAATATGAGGAATTGAAACACAGTCAAAAGATTATGAAAGAAAACATGTTTATTTGCTGGTCACAAAGCTGTTAAAGCGCAAATTGCACAGATCATATAAAAAATAATGTCAATGACATGTACATTGCAAGTTCACAATGTTTAGGCATGAGGAGAAGCAAGAACAGTACAGTACCTCGGTCAACTCACAACACAAGACATTATTTATAAAATTTCAAAAACCAAAAAAAACACGTGTTTGTTTCCAGTTCAACATACATATATACATATATATCTTACATATGTGTAAGAGAAACACATTTCACAGACAGAACATTCCAGGATGGCAAGGATGTGTGTTAGGTTGGCATGTAGGCTGCAGTAAGGCCTCATGCACAGCTCAAGGCAGCTGCTTCTCCAGGTGTTTTAGCTCTTTTGAGCTTTTTTTTTCTCTACCAGTTACCTCTTCACCTCCATGTTAGCCGATGTGTTCATTCATGGCCATTGGCCAAGGAACACTATGCGGTTTCAGAGGATTAGTGGCAGGGCAGCTTACAGGCAGCAGGCAGAAAAAAAATCCAAAAAAAAAAGAAATTGGAAATGGAAATCTTTGGATTTTTTTTTGCCTGTAAACTTCCCTGCCACTAAACTCCTGAAACTAGTGTGCAATGGGCTGACATGGAGGGGAGGCGTTAACAGGCAGGAAAAAAGCCTGTTAACGCAACGAAAATAACTTACCGTAATTTTCCTTTCCTGATGGACTCCATGGCAGCCTGTGTGTGGGTTCAAGATGAAGCAACGCTATAGGCATTAGCGAAACGCATTGTACAGGCATTATGCTTTGAAAATGAAAAGCTGAAATGTCACACAGAACATGAAATATCATCATTGTTGATGACGCCATGTATAAAACAAACATCACAAGTTCACGTCATCGCATCAACCAACCCAAGTGCAATACAGTTAAATAATGTTAGGCCTGAGGAGGAGCAACTGAACAGTACCTCAAAACTAAAATTATTTTGTAAACATTTTTTAAATAATAAAAAAAAGTGCTAGCTTTTAGTTCAACTTCTTGTGAAACTCGTGAAAAAACATTTTTCACAGACCAAAATTAGGGTCATTCCAGGATGGCAAGACCAAGGAGCCAAGGACTTAGCAGCAGTAAGGCCACATGCACAATAAAGCTCAAAGTAGCTGCTCCTACAGGCGTTTGAGCTCCCTGTTTTTGAGCCTTTCGTTTGCCTGTAGTGTTAACTCTATGCCGCTCCATATTAGGCTATGTGTCCCCCATGCATTGCACGTTGAATCACCTATAGTGTGCTTAAATTTTTCACTTAAGGAAAAAGGTTGTGGCATGGAGTTAAAAAGGCATATTTTTTTTTTTTTTTAAAGGCCAACATGGAAGGGAGTTAACAGGCAGAGGAAACGCTAAAAAAAAACGCTCAAATGCCAGGTGGAGCAGTTCCTTTGAGCTGCAGCGTGCAACTGTGCATGATGCCTTACAGTTGGACAATAACAGGCGGTAGATTACTTTTCCAATAAAAATGCAAGTGGCAAATTTTTTTTTTTTAAGAAACGGAAGAATCTCTGCATGTTCAGTTAGAAGTCGGTTTCTGGTGTCAGTCAGAATGTGTGACGCTGCACTGAACAATCTCTCACTTTCCACACTACTGCAAGCATCTGAAAAAGGAAAATTTATTATCAAATACTAACCGTAATTTTCCTTTCCTGATGGACTCCATGGCAGCCTGTGTGTGGGTTCAAGATGAAGCAACGCTATAGGCATTAGCGAAACGCGTTGACGTCATCAACGCAGACCCGTCACGGATGCTGCGGTTTGGGTGAGAGGAATTACGAGGAGTCAGCTACAGCCACCGATGATCTGAGACAGCCTGACTGATCCGCTTGACCTGATACTTCAGAGAATTAAAGACTTCCCCCACTCCCTGTGGATCCATATTTTATTGGGGACGCATCTTTAATCGGGACATTTATCTAGCGGGTAGACGTCTCGGCACCCGATCGGGGAGGAGGTGAAGATAGCGGTGCTTCATATCTCCCGCCATCCCTCCAGCCATTGAAGCTACACAAGAAGCTGACTCACCATTTAACGGTGGAACCCATACTTACAGCACAGCTCTGCCTCCATGAAGTGCACACCATGATGCAGCAACACTCTTGATTCAAGTCCATCGGACCACCTTCTAATGAAGTAGAGCAACAAATGGTAAAGTCCTTTATTTTCATTAACGGAGGTTTTTTACATCTATTTGTCTTTTATTGTAAGTGACTCTTGCTATACCATTTATGCTGATCGTCACTCAAAGCTGAATCTTGCCATACAATAACCTCAAATTACCTTATATCATCCTTTGGGACTGATTGTTACCTTCTGGATTCTCATTGCTCTTATGCAACTAGCCAGGCTATTAACATCCCCCCCAGCCATAGAACCAGGGTATACCCACCAATTAGTAGGTTGCACTTCTCTTCTCCTCCCTACTCCACCCATCCCACTTACCCCCATTGGATCTTTCTCGCTGTCATACGGTTGTTTTTGTCCAATATGGGACATTAATATCCCACCAAGAAGTTACATTTATTACATTTATTACCTTTATTACCAATTGACACCCTGCAAGATCCACAAGCGTCTGGACGTTGTCATGCGTTGTTTGTTTTTTGTATTGTTTTTTGTTTTGTCTAGTTTGTCAATATATCATGTACGCAGTAATTAGGTTTTATTGGACCTAATTAAATATATTTTATACCACATTTTTTACTCAAAGGTTGTTGTACCAATTTTAATGCATTGTATTATAATGAATTAATAAATAGATTTACATTTTTTGATAATACAGTCAGCATTCTTGAAGGAAATAAAAAACATTGTTGCTAAAGTAACCCCTTACCCGGACATCTAGAACCGGGTGCCCCTCTTTCTTTTTATGTGTGGGTTAACCCCTCCTCCTCTCCAATGCTATAGGACCCCATTCCTATAAATGAGCACTCACCACTAGATACTGCGTTCCGTAACTAGCCTACTCCTTGACCAATGGGTGAGAACTCCGTCTACCATGGAGTCCATCTGGAAAGGAAAATTACGGTAAGAATTTGATAATAAACTTTCCTTTTTCCTGACAGACTCCATGGCAGCCTACATGTGGGAAATAACTAGCCAACCACATGTGTGGGTATGCTGAACAAAACATAATTTTAATTTGTCCTATCAACCGATAGGATTTTCAACCCAAAGTTTACAGAAGACAGTGAAGCAGGCTCTATGCAGTAATGAGACATGAATGTATTAATAGAGGCCCAGGAGGCAGCTTTGCAAACGGTGTCTGGAGCCACATGTTGGGCCGCCGCCCACGAGGCTGCCCTTCCCCTGGTGGAGTGAGCTGTCACCGCTTCTGGAGGAGCCAATCCCTTAGCCCTGTATGCTGGATGGTTTGTCTGCACGATCCAGGCTGCGAGTGTCCTGGTTGAGGCTTTCTTCCCCTTATTGCTACCAGAATGCAAGATAAAGAGGTGATCAGAACGTCTGAAGGGAGAAGTAATTCGTAGATATTCCTTTATAGCAGGGATGTGCAATTAGCAGACCTCCAGCTGTTGCAGAACTACAAGCCCCATGAGGCATAGCAAGACTCTGACAGCCACAAGCATGACACACAGAGGTATGATGGGACTTGTAGTTTTGCAACAGCTGGAGGTCCGCTAATTGCATATCCCTGCTTTATAGCTTCGCCTACATCCAGGGGGTGAATTTCAGTGGACCCCGGGGACCTGAATGTAGGTAAGATGATCTCCTGATTCTCATGGAACACCGAAGAAACTTTCGGGTTTGAACCCAGCATGGGGATGAGAACTACACGGTCTGGGAAAAACGTCAAGAAGGGTTAATTATGACCCAGTGATCCGATCTCAGAGACCCTTTTAGCCGAGGTGACGGCTACCAAAAAGGTTACTTTTGCTGAAAAGTCCTTGATGGAAAGCGGGGAGGACCCCATGGTACTGAGTCCAGAGATTGAGTCGAGGACAAGTGGAAGGTCCCACTTGGGAAATCTGGGTTTTCTTTGGGGCTTGAGCCTTGATGCTGAGTGGAAAAATTGCTGAATCAAGGGATGAACCGCCCATGAAGTGCCGGAGAAGGCCGACAAAGCAGATACATGGACCCTAAGAGAGCTGATAGATGAGGGTAGATCTAGACCTGTTTGAAGGAAGCTGAGAATATCCTGGACTTCTGGATGTCTGAAAGATCTATGCATAGAAGAGTAAAATTACACAAATTTGGTCCAGATTCTCCCATAAACCTTATTTGTGCTTGATCTTCTTGAGCTCATAAGGGTGGAGATCAGTCATGAGGCACAGCCAAGGGATTCTAGCCTCTCCCTCTCAAGAACCAGACCATCAGTCCCAGTACTGCCAGACAAGGGTGTAGGACTGTCCCCTGAGAAAGCAGGTCCGGCCTGAGAGGGAGAGGCACCAGGTCCCAGAAACAGAGTTGGATAAGGAGGGGGAACCAAGGCCTGCTCGGCCAATAGGGAGCTATTGTCACCACTTGGACTGCTTCTGCCCTGAGCCTCTGCAGGAATCTCAGAATAACTGGAAGTAGGGGAAAGGCATACGCCCTCCTGAACCTCCACTGATCCGTCAGGGCAGCTGTTCCGAAGACCTGGCTGCAACGGCCTCGGGTGTAAAATTTCTTCACCTTGAAGTTGCAGGGGGAAGCGAACAAGATCTACTTCGGGATCGATTCCCAGTGACAGGATACACTTGAATGTCTGTGCATGAAGGGACCACTCGTCCAACTGAGTATGTGATAGGAAGTCCGCTTGAGTGTTCTGGACTCCTGGGATGAAGACTGCTGAGATGTTGAATAGATTCTTCTGTGCCCATTATAGAATGGGTTCGACTTCTCGAAGGAGTGTGGAGCTCCGAGTACCCCCTTGCCTTTTCACATAGGAGACCGCCATGGTGTTGTCCATCCTTACTAACACCGACTCCCCTTTTAGAAGGTGAGAGAAGGACTTGAGAGCACACCAGGCCGCTCGAAGTTCCAGGACGTTCGAGCCCGGATCAGGGAGGCGAGTGTCCCACTTGCCCTGAGCAAGGTTGGATCCGCAGAGGGCTCCCCAACCAGTACCGCTGGCGTCAGTCGTGACTTTGACCCAGGAGATGGGGCAATGGAGTGGCAAGTTAGAAGGTTCTTGCGTTGAAGCCACCAGAAGAGGCTGTTCCTCATTGTCGTAGTTATGTGCATGATTTGATTCTTGTCTCCTGTCTTCCATTGCCTGAGGAAACCTGACTGGAAAGGGCGTAACCTCCACAAGGCCCATTTGATCATGGGAGTCGTGGAGACCCTCGTGCCGACAATCTCTAGGCACTGGGAGGCTTTCAGACGCGGGCCGTGTAGGGCCCAAGAAATTCTGTCTTGAACAATCAGGATCTTCTCTATTGGAATGGAGATGGTGTTTTTCACTGTATCGAACTGAGCTCCTAAGTATATTAGACGTTGAACTGGATCTAGATGGCTTTTTTCCAAGTTCAAAAGCCACCTGAAGCTGGACAGGGTGGAGATCACTTGCTCCTGGTGGACCAGCAACTGCTCTCTGTTTTGAGACAACACTAGAAGGTCGTCGAAGTAATGGTAAAGACGTACCCTTTTTAATCTGATGAGAGCCACTATGGCCAAGAGAACCTTTGAAAAGACCCAGGGGGACGTTGTCAGCCCAAAGGGGAGGCAGATAAATTGTAGGTGATCTTGCCCCTTGGAATCGGAGATATTTGTAAAATTCCTTTTCCACCGGGACATGGAAATAAGCGTCCTTTTAAGTTGATTGAAATCACCCAATCGCCTGGTTGTATGGCTTGCTGGATAGTTGACAGGGTTTCCATTTTGAACTTTCCATACTCTATGAACTTGTTGAGGTAGGTCAAGTCTATGACCGGGCACCAAGAGCCACTCTTCTTTTGAACTAGGAAGAGAGGGGAGTATATCCCCTGGAACCATTCGTTCTTTGGGACACCACTGCTCCCTGAGCCTTCAGTAAGTCCACGTAGCATAGTAACACTTTTATTCTGTTCCTCTGAACGAGGAAGTAGAGTGGGAACGAATCTGGGGGAAGGAGTACTGGAGAAGGCCCATCTGTGCCCTGATGAGACTGTCCTTACGACCCAGTAGTCCGAGATTGAGGCCACCCAGACATGCCGGAAGAGGAGCAGACGAACCCCCACCCGACCCGCCTGGGCGGGTGCAATCTCAAAAAGATTTGGCCTGCTCATGTCCGCTGGATGTCTGGCTTTTAGCGGGCTTACGAAAGGATGCCTGCCCTCTGCTCCAATTTTTCCGGAAGTCTCGGCCAGGCTTGTATGTATGCTTCTCTGGAGCGCTCCGGGCTGCGTCTTCTATACTGGGGTTTCTTCCGTCCAAGCAGACGCCTGTCCTGGGGGAGGAAGCCGACTTACCGCCCGTGGCCTGTGTTATGGCATCATCTAATTTGTTGCCAAACAGTGAGGACCCCTCAAAGGGGATTTTACACCAGCCTTGCTTGGAGACCGGGTCGGCGAGCCAAGGATGCAACCATAAAGCCCGCTTGGCCGTGACTGATAACATAATTTGTGCTAGTAAGCGGATCAAATCAATAGACGCCTCCCCCAGGAAGACTGCCTCTAGCTTTAGTTCTGCAGCTGCTGAACTTCCGGCCAGCTCCTCCGAAACACCTCTGAGGAAGGAATCTACATTCTCCGTCCAGGCTTCCATGGCCTTCGACATGGCTGCTAGTGCCAGGACCGGTTTACAGGCCATGCCAGCGAGCCCTTAAATTTTCTTCAAATCCTGATCTATCTTTCTCTCAAGACCATCCTTGAAGGACACCGCATCTTCCAAAGGGAGAGTAACATGTTTGGCCAGACACATTAGGGCTGCGTCCATAAGGGGAGCATTTTCAAAAAACTTTACTTTACTTCTGACTTGAAGAGTTATTATCTGCAGGATTTATTTGACATGGAGGACTTCTTGTCCGTCTTACTCCATTCCTCATCAATGATGTCCTTTAATTCAGAAAGGAGCGGAAAGTTTGATTGTTCCTTCCCCAGGTGTTTAAAGAACTTTTTCTGTTTAGCTGGGGGGGGGGGGTGGAGGAGTGTTCCCACTTAAGGGCCTCCTTAATAGCTTTGATTAATGGCGAAACCATACTGAAGTCAAAGCCTCCAATGTCCTCTTCTCCTTGAGGTTCATCCTCCGAAGAGTCAAGAGAGGCAAGGTAGGGCTGGAAAGTGCCCGGACCATCACGGGCCTCGTCAGCCGGAGGGCCAGACAAAGTAGTAGACCGGCTCAACGTGTGGGGTGTATCCATCTCTTTCAGGGATTGTTGCACCACACGTTTCACGAGAGACTCCAAACGCTGGTTTTCCGGCTCTTTTTCCCTAACTGCACGGGCATAGCAATGGTCACACAGTGACTTGCCCTCCGGAACTCGTGTTCCACATCCCCAGCAGGCTCTTCAATCAGAGCGGCTGTCATGGCGGTGGGAGCGGTGTCTGGAGGAGGAATAGGAACATCTCCTCTGGTGGTGAGTTCCAGACGGGGAGTGTCGTCTGGATCTAGATGATGAGTGGTATTGTGGCCTGGCAAGGTCTCTGTCATTCTGGACCACGATCTGAGAGTCCGATCTAGAGGGGCTGAAGAAAGAAAACAAAGGGGGAGGAGATATGACATCGGAAAACGCAAGTATTTGCGACTGTACCTCAACCCCTCCCTTCACATGCACATACCTTGTGCGTGAGGGCTGGCCACTTAAAGGCGGTGACTTGTCCATGATTTCTGGACGAAGAGCGACACAGTACGGGTGGTCTGCAGACAAAAAAGGCCTGAAAAAGCCAAGGCACCAATGAGGGGAATTTAAAACAATCTTGCCCCCTAAAATAAATATATATATATACCAAATGTTATATTCCCTTTTGTGGGGCGGTGGCCGCACAGTGCATGCGCGGACGCCGAGCGATCCGCCTTTGTGCGTGAGCCAAGTCTCAATCCTGAGGAGACCACTGCGCATGCGCGAACAGCGGGGGGTGGCCGCAACCCGGAAGTGCTGTGATGAGTTGGAATTCGCAAGCGCTCCAGCCGCCATGGGGGGTAAAACAACTAAATAAGCAACCAAGCAAACTGAAAAACTAGTGGTGGAGACAGACTACACAGAAACAACTGCCATGGAGGAAGAACGAAGATTGTTGCAGACCTTGCCAGCCCTTGATGCGTCCATCCATCCGGCATACAGAGGCGACCATCCCTCCACCATAGGGGTATTACTCCAGCCTCTTAAAGCTACTCGCCCACCTGTGGCTGGGCTCTGAGCTGCACCGCATAAGGTGTAGGTCCATTGGAGGAGGACAAAAAAGGAACGCAGTATCTAATGGTGAGTGCTCATTTATGGGAATGGGGTCCTATAGCATTGGAGAGGAGGTGGGGTTAACCCAAACGTAGGCTGCCATGGAGTCTGTCAGGAAAGCTAATGGCGCCGTTTTTTAAAAAACACACAGTATTCAGAATCGCTGTTTTCGGTTTTGAAGTGCAAAGGAGGGATCGGGGGACTTTTAGACCCCCGATCCCTCCATAAAGAGTACCTGTCACCACCTATTACTGTCACAAGGGATGTTTACATTCCTTGTGACAGCAATAAAAGTCATCAAACTTTTTTTTTTTTTTAAACACAATTTATAAATAAAATAAATAAGAAAAACATTTTTTTTTAAAGCGCCCACGTCCCCACGAGCTTGCGCAGCAAAGAAAACGCATACGGAAGTCGCGCCCGCATATGTAAACGGTGTTCAAATCACACGTGTGAGGTATCGCCGCAATCGTCAGAGCAAGAGCAATAATTCTAGCACTAGACCTCCTCTGTAACTCTAACCTGGTAACCGTAAAAAAAAATTTAAAACGTCGCCTATGGAAATTCTTAGGTACTGTAGTTTGACGCCATTCCACGAGTGCGTGCAATTATAAAGTGTGAAATGTTTGGTATCTATTTACTCGGCGTAACATCATCTTTCACATTATACAAAAAAATTGGGGTAACTTTACTGTTTGGTTTTTTTTAAATTCATGAAAGTGTCCCTTTTCCCAAAAATTTGCGTTTAAAACACCGCTGCACAAATACCGTGTGACATAAAATATTGCAACAATCGCCATTTTATTCTCTAGATTCTCTGCTAAATAAAATATATATATATAATGTTTGGGGGTTCTAAGTAATTTTCTAGCAAAAAATACGGATTTTAACTTGTAAACACCAAATAAGAAGAAAGCAAGCAACAGTTAGAAATAGAGAAGAGCACTCACTGGCCGCCATCAGTGGACATGGTGTAAGCAGGACCTCGCCATGTGGGGCAGCCATGTAGCAGGCGCAGCAACAGCAAAACACATGTCATGAGGGAAACAGCACTCACCGCCGTGTGGAGAGGCCGCAACCTTATCCCGAGCTCCGCCCAAGCTGACGTCACTTCCAGTATCGGTTTCTGGTATCAGTGAATTTTCACGAGTACCGATACCCCCGAAAATGCCAAGTATCTGCACTGATACCGGTATCGGTGCATCCCTACATAAAACTATTTTTCAGAAATAAGAAACTGATAATTGGCATGTGCATATGTATTTACTAAGAAAGGACAAAACACTGCGCTGTGAACGGATATTAGTGCATAAAAAACATAATGAGAAAAACAAAATTGAAAAACCAAAAGTGACAATTCACTGGTCAAAACCAAACACAAGAGCAGCCGCTGAAAGTGAGATACACATTACATAATAATAAATACAAAAAGAGCAGCGCTGTGACAAAAAAATTGTATGATATAACCAAATCAGATAGATTGAATATTAGACCCAAATTTGAGATAGGCTCCAAAGTTCATATAAAAGTGCATAATAAACAAAGGTATAAGAAGTCCTATCCAAAATCAATCATAGATAGTGGATATAGTGGGAAGCGTAGGTAGGTGGAAATGCAAATAAATCAATAAGTCCTTCACCGCACCACTGTGGTATTGATAAGAATGCGAGCTTACCAAACAGCAAGCTTAAGGAAGCTTGCGACCTTAACCCGGTCGGGGCCTTTCAGGATGGAACCTTCAAAGGAAAAGCACACCACCTTCGCTTGGATTAAGCACGCTGTTCACCAATTATCACTGTATTGTGGAGATGTGACCCCTGGCTAGGGATAAACCTCGAGAGAGGTATACCAAAGAAAGAAGGAGAGCGACATAGCGTAATCCTGCTTTCACTATTTATTAAAATGAATAAAATTACACTTACATTCGGAAGGGTAAACACAAGCACATAAGCCGGCCGGCTAGAAGCGAACGCCCGTCCTACAGACGGTGATGCAGCACGTCAGCACGCCCGACGTACGTTTCGTCACACTCTGACGTCGTCTGGGGCACGGGCGACGCACTGACGTGTCGCATTAATATAATAAAACAACATAACCAGGCCTCGTACTGAGGACGGGACCGGAAATCACCTTGCGTTCCACTAGTTACGGGCGGATAACAGAGAAACGCCATCTTAGATGTGGGATTATGCGTAACATCCTGTACCGGCTTTTGATGTAACCAAAAACGGACCAACACATATTGCTAAGTGTAAATTAACATTATACGTAGGTTGATCCTTGACTAACAGGAAGATCAAATTTTAAAGTAGATTTGATAAGAATAAAAATTGATAATAAAAAAATTAATAAAAAATTAGTTGAAATTAGTATTTGAATGACATCCTTCAACAGTGTGACCCTTGATGGGAAAAAAGGTGGTTAAATGCCCCCCTTATGTGATATACCACATAGGATGGCTCATGAAGACAAAAAGTCAATTAATAGGTATGCAAGGGCGTTCTCAAAGCCATTCATAGCTATATTAAATTCTAAGGGGCACATGAAACGAAACGCACACCATACCACGATAAACTTTACCGGGATGGTTAGTCCTAGGGGAAAGGAAGGTGATTTATTCCCAAGTGTAAGGAGCACTAAATACACCATAACATAGGTCGCAAATCAAGTAACAAAACAAGATAAATACATTGGACATTAAACTAGTCCCAAACCTAGGATACCAAATCTACATGAATGATAATGAGGCAATACCCCATGAAGTAAAACTAGGATAATCCAATGGGGCATATACCCTCCCAGGAGTAATATAAATCTAATGTTGGCCATTTATTAATTGTAAGGGATAATCCTTAGAAGTAATCTGGGACTCTAAGTAGATAGGGATTGTTTATCAGACCAAAGATTCTGAGGATTGGATTATTTCTCATGAGTTATCAATGAAAGCATTGGTGTCAGTATCAATGTTGAGCCCATGTGGGGCATAGCACTTGATTTTATGTATCCAGAGCATCTCAAGTTTTGAGATGCTCCTAACCAGAGAGCTGCCCCTCCAATGGGGCCGATATCTATCGATTCCTAAAAAGAGTGTTTTGGAGGGGTCTTTATTATGAGCGGTCAAGTAGTGCTTTGAGACAGAATGCTTGGGAAAGCCATTCAGGATGTTAGTGATATGTTCATTTAGACGAACGGAGAGGGGTCGCCTAGTCCTGCCCACATACTGTAAACCGCAGGGGCACTGCAGTAAGTAGACGACCCCCTCCGTTGTGCAGGTAATGAAGGGCCTAATATCATGTTCCTCATGGGTACTATAAGAGGTGAATTTCTGAGTTCGCCTGGATGTCGCAGAATTAAGCTTACAAACACGACATCTACCACATTTATAGTACCCTTTCAAATTGTCAAAAAGGCCCTGAATGCCTCTAATAGGGGGGTCAAGAACGTTAGGAGCCAATTTGTTCCTAAGTGACGATGCTCCCCTAAAAATCACTTGTGGTTTGTCTGGAACAACTGTTCTCAAGACCGGATCGTTCCCCAGTAGATGCCAATGTTTATTGAGTAGGCTTTTAATGTTGCTGTGCTGTATTGAGTAGGTGGTAATAAAGGGGAGAGTGACAGAATTCTCTCTGGGGGGTGCCCCTTGATTTAGTAGCTGTTCCCTGTCAATACCCTTAATGACATCCAAGGTTTGAGTTAAAAATTCCATGTTTTACCCTTTTTCCACAAAGCGGTTCATCAGGGCTCCGGCCTGTTGCAAGAACTGAGAATTGTCAGTACAGTTACGTTTAAGTCGTAAAAATTGACTCTTGGGAACAGACCGGAGCCATGATCTGTGGTGGCAGCTATTCAAAGGAATATACGAGTTGCGGTCTGTTTTCTTAAAATAGGTGGAAGTTACAAACCGGTCCCCTTGTATATCAATATTGAGGTCCAAAAAATGAATATTGGACTGGCTGGCTTCAAAATTAAGCACAATGCCCCTATTATTGGAATTAAGTTCCTCCATAAAGAGGTCAAGGTCACTGCGATCGCCATCCCACAGGAGGAGGATGTCGTCAATGTACCTAGCCCACAGTTTTAACTGGGGCCTCTGGCAAACATGGACGACATCCTCCTCCCACAGGGCCATAAACAGGTTTGCAAGACTGGGGGCATACTTAGCCCCCCATCGCAACTCCGCGGTCCTGTCGGTAGAAACACTTATTGAACCAAAAGTAATTGTGGGACGCGGCGTACCTTAGGAGTACCAGAATAAAGTTAATTTGCTCATCGTACAGACCAGAGTCCCTTCTTAGGTAATACTCAACCGCATAAAAACCCAATTCATGAGGGATAATCGTGTATAAGGACGAAACGTCCGCCGTCACCATCCACATGTTGGGAGTGGGAGTAAAGTTGGCTAATATATTAATAGTATGTTTGGAATCCCTAATGAGGAAAGGCATTTTACCTACCAGGGGTTGTAGGAAAAAATCTATATACCTGCCCACCCGGGACGTGAGGGAATCAATCCCACTTACAATGGGACGTCCCGGGGGGCAGGTAGGATGTTTATGCACTTTTGGCAGATAATATATTACAGGAGTCCGGGGGGCTTTAGGTATCAGGTAGGCCTTCTCTTTCTTATTAAGAATTCCTTGGGTATACCCCCAATCAACCAACTTCCTCAGTTCCCTAAGATAGGGGGTTTTGGGGTCAGAATCCAGAGGAGTATAGGTCTCTATCGCCCAGGATCTTATACATTTCTTGGAGATAGTCTTCTCTATTAAGAACCACAATCCCTCCCCCTTTGTCCGCGGGTCTAATAACTAACTTTTTGTTATTACAAAGAGAATTGAGTCCGGTGTGAAGGTCCCGATCCAACTTACCCTTTTTAATGGGCATTTTGTCTAAATCCCTCAAAAGCACCTCCTTAAAAACCTTAACAGAGGGCGCCATAGCCCCTGGGGGGTTGAATAAGGAGGCATTGGCCAATCCCGTATGCTGGTAGTCATCAGAAAACACATTTCTCTCCTGAATGGGGTTAGAAAGCAAGTACCGTATTTATCGGCGTATAACACGCACTTTTTTCCCCTTAAAATCAGGGGAAAGTCGCAGGTGCGTGTTATACGCCGATCCCCTGCGATCCCGAGCTGTCAAAAGTTAAAAATCGCCGACCGCGATTTGAAAATGGCGCCGCCGGCGCCGAAATACACAGAGCCGGTCCTCGGCTCTTTCCGGCGGCGCTTGTTTACTTTCGGTTTCACTCGTAACCCCGAGCGGAGCTATCCGAACCTACTCGGATAGCTCCGCTCGGGGCTACGAGTGAAACCGAAAGTAAACGAGCGCCGCCGGAAAGAGCCGAGGAACGGCTCTGTGTATTTCGGCGCCGGCGGCGCCATTTTCAAATCGCGGTCGGCGATTTTGAAGCACAGCAGCAGGGACAGGGGATCGAAGGCTGCACTGGGGCACGGCTGCACTGGGGCAAGGCTGCACTGGGGCAAGGCTGCACTGGGGCAAGGCTGCACTGGGGCAAGGCTGCACTGGGGAAGGCTGCACTGGGGCAAGGCTGCACTGGGGCAAGGCTGCACTGACAAGGCTGCACTGACATGGCTGCACTGGGGCAAGGCTGCACTGGGGAAGGCTGCACTGAGAAGGCTGCACTGACATGGCTGCACTGACATGGCTGCACTGGGGAAGGCTGCACTGACATGGCTGCACTGAGAAGGCTGCAATGATGGGCATTTAAATGTAAGTTTTTTTCCCTTCAACTTCCCTCCTAAAAGTTTTTTTTTCCTTAAAATTCCCTCCTAAATTGGGGTGCGTGTTATACGCCAGTGCGTGTTATACGCCGATAAATACGGTATCTCTTAATATTAATTTTGAAAATGAATTTGTGAATATCCATACAGGTTTCGAACTTGTTTAGTTTCCTAGGTGGTGCGAATTTTAGGCCTCTATCAAGCACCAGTTTTTCTTCCTGACTAAGAACCACGGTGCTTAAATTAAAAATCCCTGTCCCAGCTAGAGCTTTTTTCTTTTTTGCTCTAAGGCGTCTGCCCCCTCGGGTCCCTCTCCTTGTTCTGCCAGTCGTTTGGTGCCCTGGCCCAGCCTGTGAAAACCCCACTCTTGAGGGTTAGGGCCCAAAGGACCTGGATAATAGGAGGATCCCATCCTGTCATTGGCGTAGTATGACGATGGCCCAGGGGTTCCTCCATCAGCCGGATAAGGGGAACCCACTGGGTTGATGTCCCCTTCCGAAGGACCATCAAGGTCGCGTAGAGGGAAGAAACGGTTCTGGGTAGTACCACCATACCCAAAATATTCATCGGTAATGGAGTAACATCCTCCTCCTGTGGGATGGCGATCGCAGTGACCTTGACCTCTTTATGGAGGAACTTAATTCCAATAATAGGGGCATTGTGCTTAATTTTGAAGCCAGCCAGTCCAATATTCATTCTTTGGACCTTAATATTGATATACAAGGGGACCGGTTTGTAACTTCCACCTATTGTAAGAAAACAGACCGCAACTCGTATATTCCTTTGAATAGCTGCCACCACAGATCATGGCTCCGGTCTGTTCCCAAGAGTCAATTTTTACGACTTAAACGTAACTGTACTGACAATTCTCAGTTCTTGCAACAGGCCAGAGACCTGATGAACCGCTTTGTGGAAAAAGGGTATAACATGGAATTTAACTCAAACCTTGGATGTCGTTAAGGGTATTGACAGGGAACAGCTACTAAATCAAGGGGCACCCCCCAGAGAGAATTCTGTCACTCTCCCCTTTATTACCACCTACTCAATACAGCACAGCAACATTAAAAGCCTACTCAATAAACATTGGCATCTACTGGGGAACGATCCGGTCTTGAGAACGGTTGTTCCAGACAAACCACAAGTGATTTTTAGGGGAGCATCGTCACTTAGGAACAAATTGGCTCCTAACGTTCTTGACCCCCCTATTAGAGGCATTCAGGGCCTTTTTGACAATTTGAAAGGGTACTATAAATGTGGTAGATGTCGTGTTTGTAAGCTTAATTCTGCGACATCCAGGCAAACTCAGAAATTCACCTCTTATAGTACTCATGAGGAACATGATATTAGGCCCTTCATTACCTGCACAACGGAGGGGGTCGTCTACTTACTGCAGTGCCCCTGCGGTTTACAGTATGTGGGCAGGACTAGGCGACCCCTCTCCGTTCGTCTAAATGAACATATCACTAACATCCTGAATGGCTTTCCCAAGCATTCTGTCTCAAAGCACTACTTGACCGCTCATAATAAAGACCCCTCCAAAACACTCTTTTTAGGAATCGATAGATATCGGCCCCATTGGAGGGGCAGCTCTCTGGTTAGGAGCATCTCAAAACTTGAGATGCTCTGGATACATAAAATCAAGTGCTATGCCCCACATGGGCTCAATATTGATACTGACACCAATGCTTTCATTGATAACTCATGAGAAATAATCCAATCCTCAGAATCTTTGGTCTGATAAACAATCCCTATCTACTTAGAGTCCCGGATTACTTCTAAGGATTATCCCTTACAATTAATAAATGGCCAACATTAGATTTATATTACTCCTGGGAGGGTATATGCCCCATTGGATTATCCTAGTTTTACTTCATGGGGTATTGCCTCATTATCATTCGTGTGTAGATTTGGTATCCTAGGTTTGGAACTAGTTTAATGTCCAATGTATTTATCTTGTTTTGTTACTTGATTTGCGACCTATGTTATGGTGTATTTAGTGCTCCTTACACTTGGGAATAAATCACCTTCCTTTCCCCTAGGACTAACCATCCCGGTAAAGTTTATCGTGGTATGGTGTGCGTTTCGTTTCATGTGCCCCTTAGAATTTAATATAGCTATGAATGGCTTTGAGAACACCCTTGCATACCTATTAATTGACTTTTTGTCTTCATGAGCCATCCTATGTGGTATATCATATAAGGGGGGCATTTAACCACCTTTTTTCCCATCAAGGGTCACACTGTTGAAGGATGTCATTCAAATACTAATTTCAACTAATTTTTTATTAATTTTTTTATTATCAATTTTTATTCTTATCAAATCTACTTTAAAATTTGATCTTCCTGTTAGTCAAGGATCAACCTACGTATAATGTTAATTTACACTTAGCAATATGTTTTGGTCCGTTTTTGGTTACATCAAAAGCCGGTACAGGATGTTACGCATAATCCCACATCTAAGATGGCGTTTCTCTGTTATCCGCCCGTAACTAGTGGAACGCAAGGTGATTTCCGGTCCCGTCCTCAGTACGAGGCCTGGTTATGTTGTTTTATTATATTAATGCGACACGTCAGTGCGTCGCCCGTGCCCCAGACGACGTCAGAGTGTGACGAAACGTACGTCGGGCGTGCTGACGTGCCGCATCACCGTCTGTAGGACGGGCGTTCGCTTCTAGCCGGCCGGCTTATGTGCTTGTGTTTACCCTTCCGAATGTAAGTGTAATTTTATTAATTTTAATAAATAGTGAAAGCAGGATTACGCTATGTCGCTCTCCTTCTTTCTTTGGTATACCTCTCTCGAGGTTTATCCCTAGCCAGGGGTCACATCTCCACAATACAGTGATAATTGGTGAACAGCGTGCTTAATCCAAGCGAAGGTGGTGTGCTTTTCCTTTGAAGGTTCCATCCTGAAAGGCCCCGACCAGGTTAAGGTCGCAAGCTTTCTTAAGCTTGCCGTTTGGTAAGCGCGCATTCTTATCAATACCACAGTGGTGCGGTGAAGGACTTGTTGATTTATATGTATTTACTGCCTTTGTTATTAAGCCAATAAACTCTGGTGCGACCAATTACCTTCAGAAGTCACAGAATTAGTGAAATGTAAGTGTCACATGATCTGCCATTACATATACACACCTTTTTGAAAGGCCCCAGAGGCTGCAACACCTAAGCAAGAGGCACCACTAACCAAACACTGCCATGAAGACCAAGGAACTCTCCTAACAAGTAAGGGACAATGTTGTTGAGAAGTACAAGTCAGGGTTAGGTTATTAAAAAAAATATCCAAATCTTTGATGATCCCTAGGAGCACCATCAAATCTATCATAACCAAATGGAAAGAACATGGCACAACAGCAAACCTGCCAAGAGGCGGCCGCATACCAAAACTCACGGACCGGACCACTATTTTTGGATGGTTTTATGTATATATTTTTCTAATTTTACTTCACCAACTTAGACTATTGTGTTCTGATCCATCACATATAATTCAGATTAAAAAACATTGAACTAAAGGCTGAAATGTAACAAAATAGGTAAAAAGCCAAGGGGGTGAATACTTTTGCAAGGCACTGCACAGTACACAGAAACACTAGGCACACGGTTAACCCTTTGATCGACGTAATAGTTTAACCCCTTCCCAGCCAGTGTCAGTACAATGACAGTGCATATTTTTAGCACTGATCACTGTAATTGGTGGTCACTGGTACCCACAGAGTGTCAAAAGTGTCAGTGTCCACTTGTCTGCCACAATATTGCAGTCCCCGCTATAAGTCACTGATTTCCGCCTTTACCAGTATAAAATAAATAAAATTCAATAAATATATTTCATAGTTTGTAGACACTATATCATTCGTGCAAATCAATCAATATACGCTTATTGGATTTGTTTTTTTTTATCAAAAATATATGTAGCAGCATACATATTGGCCTAAATTTATGAAGAAATTAGATTTAAAAAAACAATTTTATTAGATATGTTTTATAGCAGAATATATATATATATATATATATATATATATATATATATATATATATAAAAAATTTTTTTTAATTCTTGTTCTTTTTAGTTTATAGCGCAAATACATTTATTTGGGTACAGCGTTGCATGACTGTGCAATTGTCAGTTAAAGTAACGCAGTGCCGTATCGCAGAAAGTGGCCTGGTCATGAAGTTGAGTAAATCTTCTGGAGGCCAAGTGGTTAACGCTGACCTTCATGTAAAAAGGGAAACTTGTTTTTTGTCTCTTGGTTTACCTTAAAGAAATTGTTAGGCCAGTGATGTTGAGCAGTAAGTGGTGCCACATCCAGTATTTAGAAGAAAAAGGAAAAAAAGAGATCTCCTATGTGGTGGACTTTTAAGGCACGCTATTTTGCAAAGAGATTTTGGGTTGAGTATTAGAAAAATTAAAAAAAACATTTATTTAGAACATATATATAGAAAAGTGTAATAATAAAAACATGGAATGTTTGAACATATCTGCAATTGTTCACCATCAATGCAAAATATACAATACAGTTTGATTTCTTGCACCCGAAACGTTTCAGAGCACTAAGTGGTCTCCTTCCTCAGGGGCATAAGCAAGAAGAAAACATATTTCTAGAATAGAAAAATACAGAAATCAATACATGATAATATTTGATGATATATAGTGTAGTTGAAATACAATATTTGGAGAGAAAACTTACGGGTGCCGTAACAGTATAATTAACATTCCAAGGATTACATCATTAAAAACATGCGAGAGTGTGTGTCCCATCTGCACTGATGGAGGTTGGGTTGTCCTGAGGGAGGGTCTGCACTGATGGAGAGGGGAGTTGGCCTGAGGGGAGGTCTGCACTGATGGAGGGGGGTATCCTGAGGGGGGTGGGGGGTTGGTCTGTATTGATGGAGGGGGATCTGCACTAATGGAGTGGGGTGGTTTATCCTGAGGAGGGGTCTGTACTGATGGAGGGGGCTGGGTTATCCATATTTTACCACACCAGGTGACACCAACCCTATTGACGCCACTGGTCCTCCTCCCCTCCCTCCTCCTCCTCCTCCACCCCCTCTCCTTGTGTGTGTGGGACACACAGCGGATATCTCCCACTGTGTCAAAGAGATTTGGGTCTGAAATGCCCGAGCAGCCACTGCGATAAAGTCTCGCCTTCTAGACCTGCTCTTGTGATAGACGGAACACTGATCCAATGCCGGGAAATTGAATCAGTGTGACGTGTATTACAGGAGCCAGGATGTTATAGCAGCCATCTGGGCGGACAATTCAAATCCAAGCTCCGTGACACAGCGGGTGATCCAGGCACTGGTAGGCTGCATTTGGTGGACACTGCACTGGTAGGCTGCATTTGGTGGGCACTGCACTGGTAGGCTGCATTTGGTGGGCACTGCACTGGTAGGCTGCATTTGGTGGGCACTGCACTGGTAGGCTGCATTTGGTTGGCACTGCACTGATGAGACTGCATTTGGTTGGCACTGCACTGATGAGGCTGCATTTTGGTGGGCACTGCACTGGTAGGCTGCATTTGGGCACTGCACTGGTAGACTGCATTTGGTGGGCATTGCACTGATGAGGCTGCATTTGGTGGGCACTACACTGATGAGGCTGCATTTGGGCACTGCACTGATGAGGTTGCATTTGGTGGGCACTGCACTGATGAGGTTGTATTTGGTGGACACTGCACTGATGAAGTTGCATTTGGTGGATGCTGCACTGGTAGGCTGCATTTGGTGGGCACTGCACTGGTAGGCTGCATTTGGTGGGCACTGCACTGGTAGGCTGCATTTGGTGGGCACTGCCCTGGTAAGCTGCATTTGGTTGGCACTGCACTGATGAGGCTGCATTTTGGTGGGCACTGCACTGGTAGGCTGCATTTGGGCACTGCACTGGTAGACTGCATTTGGTTGGCATTGCACTGATGAGGCTGCATTTGGTGGGCACTACACTGATGAGGCTACATTTGGGCACTGCACTGATGAGGTTGAATTTGGTGGGCACTGCACTGATGAGGTTGTATTTGGTGGACACTGCACTGATGAGGTTGCATTTGGTGGATGCTGCATTGGTAGGCTGCATTTGGTGGGCACTGCACCTGTAAGCTTCATGCGCGTGCATGTGTCTACCTGTGAGTTAATTTTGGATTATGTGCGTGTCTGCAAGTGTATTAAATTGGAATTCTGTGTGCATTTGTATGTCTGCCAGTGTGTTAATTTGAGATTGTGTGTATCTCTGAGTGTGTTAATGTGGGGTTATGTGTGTCTGCCAGTGTATTAATTTGGCAATGTGTTTGTGTCTGCCAGTCTGTTAATTTGGGATTTTGTGGGTATTTGTGTATGTGCAAGTGTGTTAGTTTGGGATTTTGTGGGTGTCAATGTGTTAATTTGGGATTGTATGTGTGGGTGTCATTGTGTTCATTTGTGGTTGTGTGGGTTTATGTATCAGTATATATGTGTGTGTATCTGTCATTGCAGCATGCACACATACAATGATATTGCACACGAACAAAGAACATCACAAACACACACAGAAATCATCACAAACACATACTGACATTACACACACATAGGAACCATGACACCTAAACAAGATTAATTACTTTCTTGAGAGAGGGGTACTTAGGAAATTTCGTTTAGACCTGCAGGGGTACTTCACCGTAAAAGGTTGAGAAACACTGCTGTATTGTATGATTAAAGTGAATTTTGACTTCATATCGATTCCATATCTTAGAGTACAGAACATAGGCCACCCTTCTTTCCTGTGTTACTTTCAAGTGCTTGCCAGAAAACTGAGGACTTACGGAGTGGATTTTGGTTATGGGGAATGGCCAGGGGGGTTGTTCTCAAAAGCTTATCAGTGTCCAGCCTTAAAACCCAGGGTCTATGACCACTCATCCGTAAATTCCATATAGTGGAGTACTGGTCAAGTCAAAAATTCCTTTTTTCCTTGTTCTTATTTATTATCACACATCTATAAGTACTGGAATACACTATTGAAATATGATATAACGGTAACTAATGAAATTCCAGAAAAACTTGCACTAGCTTTTAGGGCTTCCCTAACCAATACAAACTAAAGTATAGAAGTGAGGTGATACAGTGTGAAAACTCTTATGAGTAAGAAGCTCTTAGGGAACTAGGTTACTGTAGCTAAAAGGAGTGCAATGAGTCTTGGAAAAAGAATGCTAGAGCTTGAGCACCCACATTTACAACTTGCAGAGATGGGTGGTATTGCTCATCACATTATCCTGAAAACAGCCCATTGCGTAGGCAAGGATGGCAATGCAGGAAGGCATCAACAGGTGGTAGCAATAGGGAAAGTTCATCAGGAAGGATAAAATCACTTGTTGCCAATATTTCTTCATAGTTTGTATACCTGTTTGCAGTATTTGGCATATGGTGGACCAGGTAGTCCTAACTCCTTCAAAAGGCAAAGCATGGCCCAACTTTCTTGATTAATAGAAGAAGTAGAATCTGTGGTAAACTATTAGGTTGATGGGGTGGACTTCCAAGTCTTTATATTTTGGGATGCTGTAACATGCAGGAACTTGGCTAAAAGCAAAGCATAAGGCTGGGTTCACACTAGTGTGAATTGTATGCAGGTTTCTCTGCATCCGATTCCCATGTCAGGAGATTGTGACCGTCTCTCACATCTCCGGAGCGGCTCCGTTGTGAATTGCGCAGGAGTCCTGTGTGTCTTCTGGTCTGTTTCAGGTCCGAATTCAGCCAAAAATTCGGACTGAAATCGGACCTAAACCAGTGAACAGGGACTCACCGGACCCCTGCTGTGAGCCGCTCCGTACTGCAGTGTGAACCCAGCCTGAAGAAAACCTTTTGTGACAGAAATGTGAAGGCTGCCCCTGTTGACCCCACCTTTTGAAAAGGCTTGTTACCTTGCTCTCATGCTTATGCAATGGCTTCAGTATTTTTCTAAGCAACTGTAGGTTTGTTCCAAGATAGAGCAATGGCAGCCCCCCTTTTTTTTGTTTGTTTTTTTACAATTCAATTTTACTTAAGGACTTGAGAAAGGTTGGTTTGGTCTCAGTTTTTAGTGGTACCTGAACCATATGCCAAGGACAGTCTGAAGGAGGGTGTACTGTATTAAGGGATGGTATAAATACTCACAACTGCCTCTAATGCCGCGTACAGACGAGCGGACTTTACGGCAGACTTGGTCCGGCGTACTGGATTTCGTCGGACAATTCGATCATGTGTGGGCTCCAGCGGACTTTGTTTGCTCAAAAGTTGGAAGGACTTAGATTTGAAACATGTTTTAAATCTATCCGTCAAACTCGAGTCCGGTCGAAAAGTCTGCTCGTCTGTATGCTAGTTCGAAGGACAAAAAGGCACGCTAGGGCAGCTATTGGCTACTGGCTATGAACTTCCTCGTTTTAGTCCAGTCGTATGCCATCACGTACAAATTTGACAGACTTTGGTGGATTGTGTGTAGGCAAGTCCGTTCATTTGGAAAGTCCATCATAAATTCCGTCAAAGTCCGCCGGGCAAAGTCTGCCCTAAAGTCCGCTCGTGTGTACGCGGCATAAGAATGCATTCACACTTACAATTGCACCCTGCCAGTGATCACATACGAGAACCCTAGCAGGGATCCTGGCAATTGGCTGCAAATAGCCTGTCCCATTGAAAGCAATTAGAGTCTGCCAGCTCTTTCAACCAATTGTTCCCACTCCCTGCATCCAGGGGAGATCAATTTGCTGTGAACGCAGTATGAACGATTACATGCGAGTGGCAGCCAGTCCTGGACAGCGGGAGAGGTGGTTCTCATCCAGTGTTTGGCGATTAATTTTCTGGCGCTAAATAGGGTTTCACTAAGAAGTGTAGCCGTGGGCCTAGCCATGGTGTCTGGAAGTAGGCCCAGGAGGCATGGCCTGGGATCTAGTTGTATTGGTGAACCCATGTGGTCGTGAAGGAACTTTACAATCTGTGTCCAGTAGTCTTGTATCACTGGGCAGGACCAGATCAGGTGAAAGAAGGGGCATGGGGTGCTTAGGCATCTTGGACAGTTTAGGTTTTTGTTTTGGTTTGGGGAGAATTTAGCTATTCTGGCAGGCGTGAGATAAGACTTATGAATTATGTATAATTGAGTCAGGCGTTCAGATATTTTAGGTGAGGTTTTCCGTACATTCTCTAGTATAGCTTCCCAGTCATTAATGTCTATTTGGCCCAAGTCTGCCTCCCATTTGAATCTTGCTGTGTCTATTATTCTGGCAGTTTCTCTATTTCTTAGCGTGGTGTACAGGGTAGATATGAGTTTTTCTGGATTGGATCCTGTGATTACATCTACTACTGGGATCATTTGGGAATTAGGAAAGCCATTTGCGAATTGCGTCTGAAGCGCGTGTTTCAGTTGCAAGTAGCTGAATTGCATGTTGGGGGGGAGGTCAAATTCTTCACAGAGTGTTTGAAAGTGTCTTACACCAAATAAAGTGACAACCTGAAAAAGGAACACTATCCCCTTAGCTGCCCATCTGGCGGCCCCAGGTAAGGACCTCTGTTCCCCCAAAAGGGGATTGCGCCAGAGGGGTGTGTGTGAATGAAAAAAATCAACGCCCAGCATTTTAATCGCCTTCTCCCATATGTGACGGTGTTGAAGCAGCAGTGAGTGTTGGTCTGCTTTTGTCTGTTTCTTGTTCCCTTTTCTAAATAGGACTTGTAGTGTGCTGGTTGCCATCTTGGCTGTGCCCTGGCTGCAGATGCTGTGTGGAGGTGGTGTCTCTGGCTACTCTGAGAACATGCAGCTTCACACCACTGGCCATCTTCATTGTGGGGAGCACCAGCAGCCATGGTAGATGTGGGTGCTGTGTGAGTGGGGGCGCCTCCTGATGATTTAACACCTAAATCTAGGTATTGAATTTGCACTCAGAAGATACACGTGCTGAGAGGATTTTTACTCCTCAGCCTTGCAGCATGTAGATGGCGAGTCTCTTTCATTCTCTCCCCTTCCCTTATTTTGTCACCTGGGGCTCTTCGTGGGTCTGTGCCCCCTGTTGTGAGGGACATATGGAAATGTTTTTTTTTCCCCTTTTGCTCTACATAGTCTTCTCTGCTTCTGAGGTTGCCTACATCCTATTTGAGGACTGGACATATTTGTTCTGGGTCTCAATTTTCTGCTTTGTACCCCCTTTTCCGGAAAGTATTCACAGAGCTTCACTTTTTCCACATTTTGTTATGTCAGCCTTATTCCAATATGGATTAAATGCATTATTTTCCTCAAAATTCTAAAAACAATACCCCATAATGACAACATGAAAGAAGTTTGTTTTAAATCTTTGCAAATTAAGAATAAAAAAAATCACAGGTACATTCGTATTCTGTTAAATTGAGCTAAGGTGCATCCTGTTTTCACTGATAATACTTGCGATGTTTCTACAACTTGATTGGAGTCCACCTGTGGTATATTCAGTTGATTGGACATGATTTGGAATGGCACACACCTGTCAATATAAGGTCCCACAGTAAACCATGCATGTCAGAGCACAAACCAAGCCATGAAGTCCAAGGAATGGTTTTTGAAATGTAGTACACATATCCCAAAGCACAGAATGACAACGGTGTAACAATAGGTTTATTGTTGCAGCAGGTGCAGTGGGTCCAATTTTAAGGCCAAGCCCAAATTTTCTTACATATTTGGGGTGCAACCGTAAACATATGAATATTGTGTGTGTGTGTGTGTGTATATAATATATATATATATACACACACACACACAGTGAAACCTCGGTTTGCGAGTAACGCGGTTAACGAGCGTTTCGCAAAACGAGCACTGTATTTCTAAAAATCCTAACTCGGTTTTGCGAGCGGTTTGCGGTACCGCTTTTGGCCTGAGGTGGGGGGCGCCAGAGCCGAACAGCGCCAATTGTCGGCGTTCGGAAATGCACGGAAAGGCCCTCGGAAAGGCTTGTGAACGGAGTCTTTACGAGGTTTGCCGAGGTCAGCCGAAGTGTGCTCTGGCCTTTTCGGCGCCCCCGCCTTTGGCCGCATGTGGTATTGCATCCCATTAAAGACAATGCAGAACAAATTATTCTTGCTTACAGTCAAGCATGGTGGTGGGAGTGTCATGGTCTGGGGCTGCATGAGTGCTGCCGGCACTGGGGAGCTACAGTTCATTGAGGAAACCATGAATACCAACATGTACTGTGACATACTGAAGCAGAGCATGATCCCCTCGATTCGGCGAGTGGGCCGCAGGGCAGTATTCCAACATAACGACCCCAAACACACCTCCAAGATGACCACTGCCTTGCCAAAGAAGTTGGGGGCAAAGGTGATGGACTGGCCAAGCATGTCTCCAGACCTAAACCCTATTGGGCATCTGTGGGGCCTCTTCAAACAGAAGGTGGAGGAGAGCAAGGTCTCTAACATCCACCAGCTCTGTGATGTCATCATGGCGGAGTGGAAGAGGACTCCAGTGGCAACCTGTGAAGCTCTGGTGAACTCCATGCCCAAGAGGGTTAACGCAGTGCTGGAAAATAATGGTGGCCACACAAAATATTGACACTTTGGGCCCAATTTGGAGATTATTACTTAGAGCTGTACTCACTTTTGTTGCCAGCGGTTTAGAAATTAATGGCTGTGTGTTGAGTTATTGTGAGGGGATAGCAGTTTTCTCAAAACCCACACTGCCCACCCCTTTAGCCCAAGTTCACATATACACTATATTGTCAAAAATATTGGGACGTCTGCTATAACCACTTTAACTCTTCTGGGAAGACTGTCCATAAGGTTTAGTAGTGTGTCTATGGGAATGTTTGACCATTCTTCCAGAAGTGCATTTGTGAGGTCAGGCACTGATGAGAAGGCCTGGCTCACAGTCTTATCTCTAATTCACCCCAAAGGTGTTCTATTGGGTTGAGGTGCAGGCCAATCAAGTTCCTCCACCTCAAACTCGCTTGTCCATGTCTTTATGGACCTTAGCCCTAGCGTTGTCGATCCGCTGATGAGAGTATTCCAACCTGAACTAGGCTGCAATGCCCGCTATACTCCCAAGGAAGGGTGACAGACTTCTGTACTTCAGCTGTGAGTCCCAGGAGAGCGAGCCTACCACTCGCAGTTCAATATATCTGCTCTCCCAGCACCCTCTTTTCATGCTGGGGGAGGGGGCTTAATCATAGTCCCATTTAAAAGTGTCTATAGATTCAGTAAAAAAGTCCTGGTGTTAGAATTGAGTTCACCTGCTGGGCTGATTGCTACAGTTCCAGTGTCCACCAGCAGGTGTCTCCCAGAAGCCAGCAGGCTTTAATGATCAGCCACACCTGTGTTCAGCTGCCAGGTGGGTATTTAAGGCTGCTCCTCCCTTTCCCCAGTGCATCACTATTTTGATGGCCTCCTTGCTGCCAGATCCTCGTTCTTGGTTTTTTTTTTTGTTATACTGAGCTATCCTGTACCCTACTGCCCGCTCCTGCTCTCTGCCCTAGTACCCAGTCTTGATCCCCTCTTCCTTGCATCCCTGTATTCCCTGTTACCCTTGTCCTTCATATTGTATATATTTTGTATGTAGCCAGATGTTCGGTTCATTAGTTATTTTGTCTTTGGGGTTTGTTTATATTCACTGTTTGCTGGTGGGTGTTTGTGTGTTTCACTGTATTAAATATCACTTTAAGGATATATACATTGTTTGGCCTCAGTTTCCATGTGTAGCTACATATATCTGGTCTCCTTATCCTGACATATTAGTGACGCCCACCAACGACCTGATCAGCTACACTTGGGAACTGGGAGCCAATTGCTTTGAGTTTTTATCTTTCCCTTTGTCAAGATGCTTAGAGCAAAGGTTATTTGTTGTGTGCATCTGGCAGTAGAAGATAAAAATTTTTGTCATTCATTTTAGCAGGATCTCAGTGAGGAGGAATTGTTGGGAAGCATTCTGGAAGCAGATGCCTGAGCTGTTGAGGGCAGTTTCTACCTTAACAAACTTCAGCCTTTAATTCGGGTCTGTTCTGAGCTACTATTTCAGTTTATCTCTCAGGGCCATGGTGTTTTCACTCCTCGATTTACTATGTTCCTGGCTGGATTTTTGGGATGGATGCTGAAACATTGTGCAGGTTTTTTTTTTTGGTTTTTTTTTCAGCATATTCACAGGTGTTGTTTGTTTGTATTTCTGCTGTGCACTCTTTAATTGAGCAATGAAAAAAAAAAACTGACTTTACTTCACCCTCTGCTACAAGCTTGGTCAGAGATCATATCCCCAGTGCTAGGTGAATCACATAAAGCGGGAGTAGGCAACCTCGGCACTCCAGCTGTGGTGAAGCTACAAATTCCATCATGCCTCTAAGCCCCGGTTCACACTGGGACGACTTGTCAGGCGACTTAGCCACCTGACAAGTAGCGTCCCGTTCTGCACAATGTAACCGTTCTAATCGGAGCGACGCAAGTCGCTCCGACTTAGAAAAAGGTTCCTGTATGACTTTGGGGGCGACTTGCATTGACTTCTATACAGAAGTCGTTTTGCAAGTCGCCGCTGAGTCGTGTGCAGGTCGCCTGAGGCAGTCGTGCTGTAAGTCGTGCTGCCTCAGTGTGAACCGGCACTGAGAGTCATACCTGTGATTGTCAGGGTCTTGCAATGTCTCATGGGACTTGTAGTTTCACCACAGCTGGAGGGCCGAGGTTGCCTACCCTTGACATAAAGTCAGATATGCTGCTAAAAATCAAGAATCTCTTCCTCTGTTACTCTTCGCAACCACAGCTGCTACTGAGTGTTCTTTACCTCCTGTAGATCTGTACCCTGCCACCAGTAACCACACTTCCACTTTATGCAATCTTTTGAAGGCTCCCCCTGCCAGGGGGGGTGCCAGGTGGGTGCTTGGGGGTGCTCAAGCCTCCCCAAAAATTATTTAAGCACTCTTGATCCCCGCATTGTGTGCGTAGCGCACTCTTGATCACCGCATTGTGTGCGTAGCGCACTCTTGATCCCCGCATTGTGTGCGTAGCGCACTTTTGATCCTCGCATTGTGTGCGTAACGCACTCTTGATTCCTGCATCATGTGCGTAGTGCACTCCTGATCTCTACGTTGTGTATGTAAGGCACTCCTGATCTCTGCATTGTGTGCGTAGGGCACTCCTGATCTCTGCATTGTGTGTGTAGGGCACTCCTGATCTCTGCATTGTGTGCGTAGGGCACTCCTGATCTCTGCATTGCATAGGTGGCACACTGCTGATCTCTGCATTGCATACGCAGTGCACTCCTGATCTCTGCGCTATGTACGCATCTCTTTCCTGAACCCTGCATTGTGTGTAGCGTACTCCTGAACCCTGCACTTTGTGAGTAGCACAAGCCTGAATCTTGCTTGTGCGCTATGTAAATAGCGCACCCCTTTGCTGTGCACTCTTAACGTGGCGCACTCCATGCATCCCCATACACCCCCTATGCTCACTGCACACTCCATGCATTTCCCACACACTCCCTATGCTCGCTGCACACTCCATGCATTTCCCACACACCTCCTATGCTCGCTGCACACTCCATGCATTTCCCATACACCTCCTATGCTCGCTGCACACTCTATGCATTTCCCATACACGTCCTATGCTCGCTGCACACTCCATGCATTTCCCATACACCTCCTATGCTCGCTGCACACTTCATGCATTTCCCATACACCTCCTATGCTCGCAGCACACTGCATGCATTTTCCATACACCTATACTTGCAGCACACTCAAAAAATGATTTTCAATGCCAGAGCAAGAAGAAGCCAAAATGACCCCTTAGCTCTTAAACACCCATGTGAGTCTTTTTTTTTTCTGTACATTGCTTCAGGGAGGGGAGAACCAAATTCTGCAATAGCCTGGACAGTCACAGCTCCTTGGTTTAGTGTAGGCAGTGAAGGAAACAGAGGAAAGCATTCCCTATATACTGTATGTTGTGTATATTTACACACCGGGAGGCTGTTACAAAATGCTCTACCAGTCGATCGCATCCAGGTGACTGGTAAATTGGTCCTGGGCTTACCGACCTTCTGGCACAGATTGTGGATGAAGGCTGCGGCCAGCCACAGAACAAGAAAAGCAGGGCAGGAGGGAGCAGGCGGCCTCGGGGGCATCAAGCCTGCCTCATGAGCCAATGCCTTGTCCATAGTTCCGGCTGCAATGTTGGGTGGAGTGATACCAAAAGCAGTCCGCCTCTCATTCTTGGTAGCGGGATCCACAGCAGCTGGAAGTTCTGCAAGAAGTTAAGGTCAGTGGGCATAATAGGGCACAGTAAAAGCTATGTGGGTACAATAGCAGCTATATAGGCACAATAGCATAAAGATGCTATTGAGCCCATAAAGATACTATTGAGCCCATACAGATGCACAATATCAGCTATATTGGCACAACTTGGCATGTGTAAACCTTTGGTTGCTACCTCTGCAGCTAAAGGGAGTAGGGATTGGGAAAGGAAAAAGTGTAACTCAATCACAGGGTTTTACCAACCCCAGTCTCGCGTACCACTGTCAAATGCAGCTAAGGGCTGTTTTACAGGTGGAACAGGCACCACTGTTCCTCTAAAAAGTGATCTAAGCATGTTTGACAGGTTGTAAAAAGGCTGATTCAATTGCCTAACCACTAGTGCAAATGAGCCCCAACATTGCTGGTGTGGTGTCACAGTATATCTCATTATAAGAAAAGGGAACTTCCCCTCTGAACACTCTCCCTCATGTTACCATTAAAAAAAAAAAATTCTAACCTGATAAATATATATGCCACCAATCAATGTAACTTACATTTGAGGAGGAGGTGGTAGGTTTTCTTCAACTGCAGTGGAGATCAGTAAGGTCACAACCTGATTTTGCTCTCTGGCAGGGGTGCCTGGATCATAAGGCTGGCTGAACAGTATTAGAAATTGTTTGGCAGCTCTTTTATTTGTATGTGTACAATTGCTGGCCTGGCTGCTGTGAGTTATTGTGGGAACAATCCCTGATGCAGGTAATGCTGGAGGAAGATTAAGTATCTGAGGTCCAGTTGGTGGTACGCTGATTGCCCATGGGACATGATCGTGCATTGTTGGGCCTGCTATCTAAGGCCTTAACCTCTGGTAAGCAGGCTGAACTCTCACCCAGTGAGTGATGGTGCGTGGAAGTAGCTGCTAATAGGTTGCAAAGGATTTACTCTGCTTGCAGACAATACTACTGAACTTTGTTGATGTGAAATTCTAATAGGGGTCACTTGTGTTGCACGTTGCACTTTAGATGTATGCACAGATTACATTTTTATTGTTTTTATCACATATTTAATTTATATATTTATTGATATTTTTTATGCTTTTACTGCTTTCTTTGAATTATTGTGGCGTACATTGTGGTGATTACCTTTAGCACATTTTGTTGTTTTTTTTGGAGTATGGGACAATGTGCCTGACTGCATGGCCTGTTTTCAATCTGTGACTGAGTTTTTTGATGGTTCTCTGGCTTCTTTGTGGCTGTAGATTTTTTATACTTAACCACTGACTTGAGGTTATTGTTGGCCCTGACATATGCTGGGGGCTATAATTGTTGGCCTCAATGGAACTTATTTTACTTCACAATCTCTTCAGTGTACCTCCAGGCTCTTTTTAGCCTATACAAAGAGGGAAAGGTGGCACACTACAAGCTATAGATCGGGAAAAATCACTCACATTTGGCCACACACATTTTAGCCACACCCACCCTTTGGCCACACCCACACATGCAAATTTTGTGGCACGTGCCACATCAGCACCCTCGCTTTTTCTTCCAGCACCTGCACAGCACCCCCATAAAATTTGGGCTGGAGCTGCCCCTGCCCCCTGCAGTGCCGCTACTCATTGCAACATCTCAGGCCTCTTCCTGTACTTCTGCTACTCTTCCCTCTATTCTCCCCAGTACTGTTACTACTTTTCCATCAGCAGTATACAGCACAATGAAAATACTTGCAGGACGCCAGTATCTAAGCCCAAAAAGGAAACTTTCTTTATCGTACATCACGGGACACAGAGCACCATAATAATGACTATGTGGGTTATGTGGGTTATACGCTTACCTTTAGGTGATTGGACACTGGCAACCAATAGTAAGACGGTTCCTCCCATATAACCCCCCCTATACCGGAAGTACCTCAGTTTTTTCGCCAGTGTCTTGAAGGTGATGGTCATGGCTGTTGAAGCTCTTCAATTCCTTCAAAAAATGTCCCACTGAGGACGTTATAATTGGATCCATTTGGATGGTTTAACAAAGCTAAAGGGGATGGTACCCGAACCTCGGTTCAAGAACGAGGTATTGCTTGTAATGTGTCCTATATAGGCACTGGACCCTTGTTAAGTTGGTATTCCTGGTCAATCTTGCCCAAGGTAAACCAGAAAGGGTGCTTTACTGGTCCAGGGGTGTGGACTCCAACATATGGGGGACCCGGTCCCTGAAGGTCCTTAGAGGCGCTACCCGCCGTGATGGTGGAAGATTGGGCCTGGAAAGACTGGCCCTGCTGCTTGGGATGGTGAGTACTCCCTTGGGGATTATATATATATATATATATATATATATATATATATATATATATATATATATATATATATATATATATATATATATATATATATATATATATATATATATATATATATATATATATATATATATATATATATGTATTTCCCCTTGAAACTGCTGGTAACCTTGAACCTGTGTCCGGGATTACAGATGGCCGGTTTGGCGTGCATTTTTTGAATACTGGCGTGCGCGAGTGTGGGCAAGCGTGCCCGCCGCCAGCGTGTATGCGCCCCTGGTGTGCACCGTCGGTGTGCGCATGTGCCACTGCTGTGCGCGTCGCTGATGCGCTGCGCGGTGGGTGTACTGCCGGTCGCTGAGGCGCGCGCTCACTCCCAAGCTAATGCTTATAGGCATGGAGCTCCTAGCGTGCGCGTGGACAACACAGAGCGATAGTTGGGCACGTGAGTCTGGTGACCTTGGACACAGTGGTGACAGGTTAAAGGCTGGTTATAGTTTGTGGGGAGTACTCCTTTTTGTTTTCCTTGTGTGTAAGCAATGTCTTCCAGAAAACGAGGTATAGGGAACAAGGCAAGCACGGGGGTAAGAGTCCCTCCTCTAAAAACAGGAGACCAACCCCATGCTGATGCAGCCTCAGTTTCTCCTGAAAGACCTGCGGCATCTGGCCTGGCTGAGCCATTGCATTTGTCAGGCATAGTGGCCACTACCAATATACCTGCCTCGGCTTATGTTACAAAGGAGGATTTGGCATCTGCCTTAGCGGGCCTTGAGGGCAAGATAGCTGGCATGATTGCCTCTGTAACACAGGGGGGGAGGAAGCATAATAGATCTCCCTCCCCTGAGCCTGGGCCAAATGGAGAGTCACTAGAGCACCAGGACTCTTATAGCCAGATGGTTCCAGGTGATCTGGAACCAGAATGGGCAGAGGATTTGGAAGAGGTGGTCATAAAGGACTAAGAGGAAGGAGAGGCTGAAGGATCCTCGGCTGAGGACTCTGGCTCTGAAGAGCCAATTTCAGCCTCCCATTCCCAAAATTTGTTTAACCAATCTCTAATTGAGATGGTGCAAATTGGGTTTAGGTTCCCCGGTTCAGGAGCCTGCACTCTCCTGTTCTACTTTGGGATCTTTGCGACCTCAGCAGATTTCCCAAGCATTCCCTTTGCATCCGTTATTGGAGCAGGTGGTTTACGTGGACTGGGAGCACCCTGACAGGATATACTTACCTCCAAAAAGGTTTTCTGTCTTATATCCTATGGAGGAGAAATTCAGGAAGAAATGGAGCTCACCTTTGGTGGACGCTGCCCTATCTTCTGTAAATAAAAGTTTAACCTGTCCAGTGGATAATGCCCAGGTATTCAAGGATCCAGCTGATAAAAAGCTAGAGTCCTTATTAAAGGCCTCCTTTTCGGTGGCTGGTGCATCAGTTCAGCCAGCAGTTGCAGCTATTGGGATTTGCCAATTCCTAAAGGATCGCTTTAAAAGGTTGGTAAAGAACATACCTTGCCAGGAGGAATCTGCCAAGGAGTTATCGGAGATTCATCATGCCTTATGTTTTGCAGTAGATGCATTGAAAGACTCAATTCAACAGATGTCTCGTTTTGCGTTACTGTCAATTCATATGTGCAGAGTCTTGTGGCTAAAGAACTGATCTGCTGAGACGCCATGTAAAAGGCTACATTCCATGGAGAACGCTTGTTTGGCGAGGATCTGGATAAATATATCCAAAAGATCTCTGGAGGAAAGAATGCTTTACTCCCTTTTAAAAGGAAAGGGAAGCAACCCTCTTATAAGATTCCTAATGCTCCAGGACCTAGTGCTTCTTCCCCTAAGCGGTATTGACTGCCTCAGCCGTCTGGCTTTAAAAGACCCCAGGGTCAGAAGAAGCCCTGGACCCAAAAGCCACCCAAGCCTAGCTCCAAGTCTACCTTGTGAAGGGGCACCCCCGCTCTCGCGGGTGGGGGGCAGGCTTCGGCTGTTTGGGGAGGCCTGGGAAGAACTGGTTCAAGACAGATGGGTCATTTCTACTGTAAAATACGGTTACAGAATAGAGTTCTGGGAGATTCCCCCAAATCGGTTTCTATACTCAAGGGTTCCGTCAGATCCAGAGTAAAGAAGATGCCTATTCCTAGCTTTACACCATCTGCTGATGCAGGGGGTAATTGTAATGGTTCCGCACAAGGAAAGATTCAAGGGGTTTTACTCAAACCTATTCACCGTGCCAAAACCAAATGGGGAAGTAAGGCCCTTTTTGGACCTCAAGGCTCTCAACTTCTTTGTAGACGTCCGATCCTTCCGCATGGAGTTGGTTCGTTCAATAATCAAATCCCTGAAGAAGGGAGACTATTTAGCGTCCATAGATATCAAGGACGCGTACCTTCATGTGCCGATCTTCGGTTCACATCAAAGGTTTTTACGCTTCGCTGTAGAGGGCTGTCATTTCTAGTTTGTGGCACTACCTTTCTGTCTGGCCACAGCCCCCAGGGTCTTCACAAAGATTCTGGCCCCAGTGTTGGCTTCCCTAAGGTCTCAGAAAGTCTCCGTAGTAGGATATCTGGATGATCTTCTTCTAAAGGAATGCTCTCGCCCCATACTAGTTCAAAACGTGTCAAGAACAGTACAGGTTTTACAAGCCTAGGTTGGATGCTAAACATGGACAAGTCAGCTCTTTGTCTGACCCAAGCCTTGGTGTATCTGGGTCTGGTCTTTGACACCGCCCAAGAAAAGGTGTTCCTTCCTCCCTTAAAGGTTGCCTCCATAGTGGAACTTGTACAGAAGGTGAAAAAAGAACGAACGAACAATACAGCGCAGTGCCATATGCACAGTTCCACTCCAGAGTGTTCCAGAACAGTATTCTAGAGGCCTGGGACAAGTCGGCTCGAACCTTGGATCAGCCTATGGTTCTATCTTCACAGGTTCTATGGAACCTCTCTTGGTGGTTAAGAACCAGCAACTTGAAAAGAGGGAAATCTTTCCCACCGGTAGCCTGGAAAGTCGTAATTAGGGACGCCAGTCTTCTCGGCTGGGGAGCAGTCCTAGAGGAAGCGTCTGTTCAGGGAATATGGTCCCAGACAGAAGGGACCCTGCCCATCAATCTATTGGAGATTCGGGCAGCTCGTCTAGCTCTGCGATTCTGGACATCCAGATTGCGGGGTCTTCCTGTTAGAGTCCAGTCTGACATCTTCACGGTAGTGGCATATATCAACCACGAGGTAGGTACCAGGAGTCGGGCAGCCCAAAGAGAGGTAGATCATATATTGACCTGGGCAGAAAAACATGTGCCGTTTCTGTCGGCAGTGTTTATTCCGGGGGTGGACAATTGGCAGTCTGATTTCTTAAGTCACCGAGAAATTGTTGCCAGGGGAATGGTCCCTGCACCCCGAGGTTTTTCTACAGATCTGCCAATACTGGGGGACCCCAGATGTGGATCTGCTGGCATCCAGATTCAATGCCAAGCTGGACAGGTTTGTATCCAGGACCAAGGATCCGCTTGCTGTCCGGATAGATGCATTAGTAGTTCCTTGAGATCAGTATTCTCTGATATATGCCTTCCCTCCGATCCAAATTCTGCCACACTTACTATGCAGAATACAGGAGGAACAAAAGCCGGTGATCTTAGTGGGCCCCAGCATGGCCCAGAAGATCATGGTACTCGGAGATTGTGAAGTTGGCAGTAGGGGACCCATTGGTCCTTTCTTGCCGTCCAGACCTGTTGTCTCAAGGGCCCATATTCCATCCTTCTTTACGGTTGCTGAATTTGATGGCCTGGCTATTGAGACCAGAATATTGAAAGACCGTGGTATTATGGGTTCAGTCTTGTCTACTTTGATAAACGCTAGAAAGTCAGTTTCTAGAGCTATCTATTATAGAGTCTGGAAGTCATACATTTCTTGGTGTGAGGAAAGAAAATGGAACCTTTGTAGGTATACGATTGGAAGGGTTCTCGCCTTTTTGCAAGCAGGAGTAGACTTGCAGCTCGCTTTAGGGACAATTAAAGGACAGATTTCGGCCTTATCGGTCTTCTTTCAAAGACCAATTGCATCCCATTCTTTGGTGCAAACCTTTGTCAAGAGTGTAACACACTTGAGGCCGCCGGTTAAACCACCTTTATGTCCCTGGGACCTACAGTAAATTTGGTACTGTCAGCCTTACAGAGTCAACCGTTTGAACCTATTAGGCACATTCCTTTTGTCCTATTGACCAGAAAATTAGTTTTTTTGGTGGCTATAACATCGGCTAGAAGGGTGTCAGAATTGGCCGCCCTTTCTTGCAAAGAACCTTTTATGATTCTTCATCAGGACAGAGTGGTCATGCGCCCTCGTCCGGAATTTCTACCAAAGGTGGTTTCCAAATTTCATTTGAATCAGGATATCATTTTACCTTACTTTTTTCCAAGACTAGGGAGGAAAGGTCGCTTCACTCACTGGATGTGGTGAGGGCTATAAAAGTTTACTTGGAAATGTCAGCTCCCTTCCTGAAGACTGACAGTTTTTTTGTCTTGCCTGGAGGTCCTAAAAAAGGACAGCCAGCAACAAGTTCAACTATATCCAGGTGGATTTGTCAGACTATTATCCAGGCGTATGGATTAAAGCGCAGGGTTCCACCCCGGGATTTAAAAGCACATTTCACTAGAGGGATTACTGCATCATGGGCAGTACGCACACAGGTGTCTATGGCTCAGGTTTGCAAAGCGACCGCTTGGTCTTCAGTTCATACGTTCACCAAGTTTTACCAGGTGGATGTGAGATCTTGAAAAGAGGCTGTTTTTGGCCACAGCGTGTTGCAGGCAGCTTTATAGTCTCAGGCCCGTTGGGCTTAGGGATAATGTCCCCCTCCCCCCCCCTCAGGTGCATTGCTTCAGGACATCCTACATAGTCAATATTATGGTGCTCTGTGTCCTGTGATGTACGATAAAGAAAAACGGATTTTTAAAACGGCTTACCTGTAAAAATCCTTTTCTTGGAGTACATCATGGGACACAGAGGTCCCTCCCCTCTTTCTGGGATCGTCATTGCTTGCTACAAAACTGGGGTACTTCCGGTATAGGAGGGGTTATATGGGAGGAACCGTCTTACTATTTGTTGCCAGTGTCCAATCACCTAAAGGTAAGCGTATAACCCACATAGTCATTATTATGGTGCTCTGTGTCCCGTGATGTACTCCAAGAAAAGGATTTTACAGGTAAGCTGTTTTAAAAATCTGTTTTTTCTCCTGCTCTTACAACTTTGCCACTATCCATGTTGCCTGCCAATGAGATCCAATCCTGCTCCATGCTGCTGACTGCTGCCAATTTGATCCAGTCCTCTATGCTGCTGACTGCTGCCAATGAGATCCAGTCCTCCTCCATGCTGCTGCCTGCCAATGGTGTTCATTCCTCCTCTATGCTGCCGCCAAGCCTGCCATGGGGGACCTGCCAAACCTGCCGCGGATGACCAGCCTGCCGCCCAGCTAGACTATGCTGATTCCCGGGCCGCCGCCCAGCTGGACTATGCCAATTTACTACTTGCTGTCAAGCCGGACTCTGTTGACTGGGTTAAACTCCCGCCTGCTGATGTGTTTGAGGCTTCTGTAGCTCCAGTGTTATGTGGCTTAAATGGGTTATCTGTGTGTGTTAAGATCCCTACTGTTGTCCGCCCTAAGTTCTTTTCACAGCCAGCTGATCCTATTATGCCAAGACCAGGGGATCCAGATATCCACTCTGAACATGAGAACTACATCTGCTGTTAAAGGCCCTGGTAGTAGCGGTCCAATGGGAAAGGGCAGTGTTCCATATGAACTTTGTCCTGAACCAGGGGTCATCTCTGCGTTCGTTTGCGCATTTGGGGACCCGAGTGGGGTAACCTATGCCCTGGGTAGACCTGAGTGGCAGGTAAAATACAGATGATGAAAGAACATAAAGTGTCTGCATTTGCCAACCCGTTACAGACACTCCCAAATATTCTTGCAGACTTTAAAAGGTACAGTATCGGGGGCGTGACCGGAAGCCGACCTCGATGGACGCTTGATCCCTTGGCTCCAGCAGCCCACAACAATATAGGCACTTTGGGGGACAAACAACAACTCCCACATGGGCAGATCACGGACCACTCGATCTTCAAAACACAGGGGCACATCCCAACCCCCTCCGGGGACCTCCGCAGACCTCCGTACCTTCTTTCTGCAATCAGAAGGCTCTCCGGCCGGAGGAGACAAGATGGCGCCGATCACACAGGCACATGGAGGACAGATGTCTCCACGGGACCAGCCTCCACAGCTCACACAGCAGCGATGCCTTATGGATCCCTCTCCAGCGGCGACAGGTCAGGCACCCTCAGCCGCACACACAGGAGCGGTGAGTCCATCCACCCTCCCCGATCCCCAGGCCTGGCAGACACGTGCGCCGCAGCCATCCGAGCCGCCCATCCCTTCACAGCACTATACCCAGTGCTCGGCGGCATTTCCGAGGCTGCTGAGGGCAGCCTCAGACCCCTACCTCCAGGAACAGCCATCTCTGTCCCCAACACCCTCGGTCCTATCTCAGGACTTCCCTCCATTGCCAGGCCCTGCTCATCCCCCAGTGGAGCCGCATCATGTGCAGGGAGAGGAAGATGGGACACTGTGGGCCATGGCATCCTCCCCCCCCACCTAAGACGCAAAGACTCTCCAGATCCAGGGACACTAGCGTCTTTAAACGGCTGCCCCCCATTAACCCCACATATGCACAAAAAGCCAGCACCCCCCCATGCTCCTCTACGGACACCCATCATGAGAGACCCCCCCAGCTACCACAGGCCTTGATGTGGTCTGAGCCGTGGGAACCCCCAGCACCTGGGTCACACTGATCGTCTGAAGCAGGATCGCTTAGCCCACGCTCTCCACCCCCAGCCCCAGCCTCGCCAAGCCATCACCTGGGCCTTAAACAAGACCAACATATGCCATCTCCATGGCACACATATTTCCAGGCGATGCCCACCAAAGAGGACTTTAAACAACTCATAGAGGATGTAAAATCAACATGTCGCACAGAAATCCAGGTTCTTCAAACGGGACTTAAACATCTAGTGGATAGAGTGGAAATGGCGGAAGAAGAGATCCAAGAAACCAAAATAGCAGTCCACAGAATGCAGATGCAAGGAGCGGAACACCGCTCTCTCCTCAGAGACATGCAAAGGCACATAGAAGATTTGGACAATAGGGGGCGCCGCAACAATATCCGAGTGAGAGGGATCCCAGAACCAGAGGGCAACGAAGACTTACAAATTACCCTGCAATCCATCTTTAACAATTTACTGGGCGAACCCCCTGCGAAACACAGAAATGGACAGAGCCCACCGGGCCCTGCGACCCAAAGGACCTGCATCGAAACCGAGAGATGTTATATGCAGAATCACCTCCTATCCTCTCAAAGAGTCTATCATGAAACAAGCTCGTATCGCACGTAAAATCTTCTTCGAAGGAACCCAAATCCAGCTGTACCCTGATCTGTCTTGGATCACTCTGCAAAAGCGCAGACTACTGCAACCTTTATTGCAAATACTGCAATCCAAAGCAATTCCTTACAGATGGGGCTTCCCCTTCACTCTCGCTGCAAAACAACAGCGAACCTCTGCTGTGCTGAGATACCCGGAAGACCTCCGTGTCTTCTGCAACACCCTGGAGATTCAACCCCCACAGCTACCAGAATGGGACCTAGTGGCCATCCCCCGTCACCGCCTACAGTTTGGCAGAAAGTACCCTCCTCTAACCGGCCCCGAAACCCAGAAGCACCCCACAAGCCTGCCAAACACAGGATCTGAACAGTATTATTGTCCTAATATAGTTCACACTTCTTTTTACAGGATGTGCCTACATCGTCATAATGACTTTTCCTGCTCGGGACTCAAAAGTTGGTCAGACATACTAGTTCAGTACCCCCCAGATTGCCCCTAAGCCACAGTTTACACTGCTACCAAGGGCTTGCTAAGATCAGGCTCTGAAAGAGTAGACACTCTACCGTTCACTTCCCGCCCCCCCCATTTCTAGTTCGGGGATTTATACAAGTGTTTTATACCACCTTATTGGCTGCGGACCCCCTGGTGGCCCCCCCCTGCCACCCCAATCAGGCTGGCGGCGGACGGACACTTGGAACTCCGTGTAACCTAGGCCTGTTGGCCATTTACAGTTTGAAAATGTGTGCGTTTTGTCTTCATTTGGTTTCACTTAACCATCTTTTTCTTCCCCAACTCTTTTCCTTCTCTCTCCCTCTCTGTAGGAATCAAGTTCACGCAGCGGTGCGGGTGAATGGTCCTGGTCTCCTCCCGGGGGGTGCCGGCTCCGGGCTTTTGACCTCAGACCCTGGTGCATCATCACTGGGTAAGCAAACATACACCTGTCCACACGTACATAGATGGCAAAGTTACTATCCTTAAATGTTCATGGCCTGAACTCCAACAGAAAAAGGCATCTGGCACTGCGGGAGTTCAGACAATCAGGAGCTGATATTATACTAGTACAAGAGACACATTTTAATAAAGAGGGCTCGTTCGCATTCGCTTCCAGATTTTTTCCACAGGTGTATCTCTCATCTAGTACTCAAAAAAAAAGCAGGAGTGGCCATACTACTCAAAAAGGGTATCCCCTTCATATGCGCAAACCATTACTCTGATCCTGGAGGCCACTTTGTTATTCTACACGGACACTGGCATACACAACCTATTACGCTGTGTGCTATATACGCACCTAACACTAAACAATATAATTTTCTCTCTAAAGTATACACACGCATCTTTAAATCAGACCCTGGGGTTTTGGTGGTGGGGGGTGATTTTAATCTCACTCAATCAGCAACTGTCGATCGTCAGGTGGTGGGCCCCCGGGTATCTCCACCAGGTGTCCTCCGGGACTCTAGACTGTTTCGACAAATCTCCAGATGATATGCGCTCTTTGATGCCTGGAGGGTCCTTCACCCAGGCGATCGGCAGTTTACATTTTACTCTGCCCCCCATCGTACACACTCCCGCATAGACTACTTCTTTGTTAACAATCATACACTTAAACTTATACGAACAGCCCAAATACTCCCTATCTCGTGGTCAGACCATGCCCCTATCCTACTAGAACTAGATAATCCCACCCGTAAATCCTATAACTGGAGGCTTAACACATTTCTTCTTCAACATCTCCCCTCCCAAGTTGAACTACATACCACCCTAAAACATTACTTCATAGAAAATACTACCCCGGATATATCGCCAACCACCCTCTAGGAAGCCCATAAGGCGGTCCTACGCGGTAAGTGTATAGCCTTATCCTCCGCTATGAAAAAAGACTCCCTAGCTACAAAGACAAAAACTGAACAGGATCTTAGGTTGGCCGAACGTAAACTTCAAATCACCCCCTCCATACCCATCCTTCGGAAGGTTGTCAAACTTCGCTCAATTTTAAAGGAATTCGCCCTAGGCCAGGTAGAAAAAGCACTGATAAGACTGAAGCAAGTATTCTACGACAAGGGAAACAAAGCACACTCCCTCTTAGCTAACAAATTACGTGACAAATTCCACATGCAGACACCACATCAGATCAAAAACACATCGGGACACATAGTCTCCCATCCTAAAGAGATTGCTCATGTCTTTGCAGACTTCTATAAACACTTATACAATAACCCAGATATACCTAGTAATCCCCCTTCGCCGGACTTATCCCACAAAATGCGAACATACTTGGAACGCAGTGGAATTCCCCGCTTAACATCCTCTGACCTGTTGACATTAAACACACAGATTACAGATGAGGAAATAGATATGACCATTAAATCCCTTCCATCTCATAAAGCCCCGGGACCAGACGGATTCCCAAACGAATACTACAAGACGTTTCTTCCCATACTGCTCCCACATATGCGCAAGGTCTTCCACACCTTTCTTCACGATGCCACCATACCCCCAGACATGCAACGTTCTTTTATAACTTTAATTCCTAAACCGGACAAAGACCCTTCCCTTTGCGCAAGTTACAGACCCATTGCATTACTGAACTCTGACCTTAAGATTTTCACCAAACTACTCTCTAACCGCCTGAACCAGATTCTCCCCTCCTTGGTCCATAAAGACCAGGTGGGGTTCGTCCCACTCCGACAGGCCGGCGACAATACCAGAAAGGTTATAGACCTAGTGGAGGTGGCGAATAGAGAGCACCAAGCAGCCCTGCTGCTAAGCTTAGACGCAGAAAAAGCGTTTGATCGCCTGGGATGGCCTTTTCTTTTTGCCACCTTAAAATACATGGGATTTCGGGGTCCCTTCTTACAAGCCATCAGGCATTTATACACCTGCCCGTCATCCCAAGTCAGAACTCCCTTTGCACTATCCCCAGTATTTTCAGTGGCAAATGGGACCAGGCAGGGGTGTCCACTTTCGCCCCTGCTATTTGCACTATGCGTTGAACCCCTTGCCGCATCCATAATATCGGTTAGAGGAAGGGAGTTTAAAATCTCCCTCTTCGCGGACGATATCATACTCACATTAACTCAACCTCACATTACTCTCCCGATTTTGCAAACAGAACTAGATTGCTTCCGTGCTCTCTCAGGGTATAAGATAAACGCATCAAAATCGGAGGCCCTTCCTATCAATATCCCTCCCACGGAGGTCTCACTCTTAAAATCCAATTTTCCATTCACATGGAAGACAACCTCCCTGAAGTATCTAGGTACATGTATCACGTCTAAATTTAATACGCTCTACCAAGAAAACTTTCCACCATTGTTCCGATCCATAAGATCCTCACTGACTCAATGGAAAAAACACCACATCTCACTACTAGGCCGAATAGCTTCAATAAAAATGAATATCCTCCCGAGGCTTCTATACCGCTTCCAAACACTACCCATATCAATTCCGATCTCCCAACTGAAAAAACTCCAATCCGACCTACTACATTATACATGGAATTACAAAAGACACAGGGTTCCGAGATCGGTGTTGATGGCATCGCGCAATGAGGGAGGACTAGCATTCCCTAATATTACTAAATATTATTACGCAGCACAATTGCGAGCAATAGCCTCATGGTACACCCACAAATCTTACAACTAATGGACAGAAATTGAAAAATTATGGCTTGCTCCCCTACATCCAAATAATCTGTTGTGGAGTGCGAATGCGGACATAGCCCCTGAACGTATGCTGGGTCCCATGTCCCTTTTGAGACGGACGTGGCGCACTCTAGCCCCTAAACATGATCTTCCATCAGATAAATCGCTTCTGACCTCTTTCATCTGTAACCCCAAAGTGCCAGATAGCCTAACTCACCAAATGTCACATCCCTGGACGTCCCGGAATCTGTTCCACTTTGGGGACCTGGTGGACCCCAGGACTAGGAAACCATTGCCGTTTGCCGAACTACAAAACAAACATGACCTCCCTAGACAGGCATTTTACGGATATTTACAAATTCGGCACTATGCACTCACCATAACTCCCACCCTACAATTCTCACCACCATCACCGTTTGAAACTACTATCTTGGCAGGTAACACCCAGAAGGGGCTCATATCGAGCATATATAAGATCCTGAACATCTTCTCCAAGGATGGCCAGGGTAAACACCTATACATGACTAAATGGGAAAGGATGCTCGGTGAGGAACTCCCTACCTCACAATGGCAGATCATATGGAATCAAACAGCAAAGAGTTCACTGTGTTCTTTATACAAAGAAAACTCTTATAAAATCCTTCTGTTGTGGTACATGACCCCAGAGGTTCTCCATGCCATCTTCCCCAATAGTTCCGATAGATGCTGGAGATGTCAGGGAGCAAGGGGCACCTTCATACATATTTACTGGAGCTGCCCACTGTTAACCCCCTACTGGTCCACAGTCGAACAACTACTAGCACGCCTCCTGGACACGCAAGTCCAGGCGTCCCCAAAATTCTTCCTATTAGGCCTATCGCCACTTAAACTTTCCACTCCATATAAAAAACTGGTACGCCACATACTAACGGCGGCAAGATGCCTTATAGCACTACACTGGAAACGCTCCCCCCCCCTCTGCTGAAGATCTATATGCTAGAATAAAGGATATAGAGGTGATGGAGAAGATGACGGCCAGACTACAAGGTAAACTGGAAGCACATAACAGGGTTTGGGAGCTATGGCACCTCCGGGAGGACCCACCATGATCAGGTAACACCACCGTTGTTATACCTACTATACCCCCCCTTCTACTTTCCTCTTTTCCTACTATCCCCTTCTACTTTTATATAACATGTGCACTCGTGATTTCAATAAGTAACAGAGAACTAGGTTGTGATTCCGCAACCACGTTAAAGTTATAAGCTTAAATATTGGAACATAGCAATTGAATACCAGCACTCTATACAGAAAACTTGCACTTTTGTACTACTGTTACATTCACCATTTGTTAATGCATAATGTATTGCAAAAACGAAATAATAATAAAAACGTTATTTGAAAAAAAAGAAAAAAGGTACAGTATCTCACAAAAGTGAGTACACCCCTCACATTTTTGTAACTATTTTATTATATCTTTTCATGTAACAACACTGAAGAAATGACACTTTGCTACAATATACAAGCTGTGTACTCACTACTTTACAACAGTGTAAATTTGCTGTCCCCTCAAAATAACTTAACACACAGCCATTAATGTTGAAACTACTGGCAACAAAAGTTTTATATATTTTTGGGGGATAATAAATATCCCCCAAAAATATATAAAAAAAACGATTTTTTTCCTCAGTTTAGGCCGATATGTACTCTTCTACATATTTTTGGTTAAAAAAAATCGCAATAATCGTATATTGATTGGTTTGCGCAAAAGTTATAGCATCTACAAAATAGGGGATAGTTTTATAGCATTTTTATGATTATTTTTTTTTTTTTTTAGTAATGGCCGCGATCTGTGTTTTTTTTTTTTTTTTTTTTTTTTTTTTTTATCATGACTGCAACATTATGGCGGACACATCGGACACTTTTGACACATTTTTGGGACCATTGTCTTTTTTACTGCAATCAGTGCTATAAAAATGCACTGATTACTGTGTAAATGACACTGGCAGGGAAGGGATTAACCACTAGGGGGCGATGAAGGAGTTAAGTGTGTCCTAGGGAGTGATTCTAACTGTGGGGGGGATGGGCTACAACTCACATGACAGCGATCACTGCTCCCGATGACAGGGAGCAGTGATCTTTGTCATGACACAAGGCAGAACGGGGAAATGCCTTGTTTACATGGGCACTTCCCCGTTCTCTGGCTCCGTGACACGATCACCGGGAGAGCGGCGGACATCGAGTCTGCCGATTCCGTGGGCGCGGTCACGCTGTACACGGCGGGCATACGCGCCCACTAACCCCACCAATTAAAGGGGACGTACAGGTACACCCATTTGCCCACCGCTGCCATTGTGCTGACGTATATCGGCGTGCAGCGGTCGGCAAGTGGTTAATGTAGATGTATCAACTTTGTGTTGGAGAGATTGTGGGGGCGAGGGAACACATGCTCATATATGGTGGTCTTGTCCTCTGATTCAGAATTGGAAAGAAGTGCTGAGCTGTCAGTGTTTGGGTATAGGGAGCCCAATAGCAGGGGTACACACCTTAGATAAGGATACTCTGGAAGTGAATCCAGCACAATTTTAAAAAATGTGGCACAAAAGGGAAAGTCCAATACTCTAAGTCAAACGTAGCAGAAGGGCAGGCAGCACTATCACACAGCAAGCTTGCTCCCTCCCTCTCCTCAGATGTATAGTGATTAAACAGGAAATGACCTCTGGAGGGTGTGGTGGAAGTGATTTGCTGTCTATAACAGTAAGCACTTCGGTGCTGCCATCTTGATATGAGGATGCCATCAGACATGTGCTAAAGGCCTCACTATACTCACACGGGGTGACACAGGCCACCAACAAGAGTACTGAGGACCCCTGCGGTTGGTACAGGTGGGTTGTGACATGAGCTTAATTAAGAAGATCAGTAATGTTGATGTTAGGCAAGATTCCTGGCAATGTTTGTTTCATGCCACAAGTGAATCAAGAAAAAATATAAAGTAGCTATTACCCCATTTCTGTTAAATGCAGTGAAAGCTTTAATCCCAAAATATTGGAATGTAAAGAAAATACAGACTATGAAGGATCGGCTTAGGGAAGTTTTCACCTGACTGTCTCCGTTGCCTGCTCGCCCCTGACAACCCCCCCCCTCAACCTCTCTTCCTTCCTCCCTTCTTTCCTCCCTTCTTTTCCCCTTTCGATTCCCCCCCCCCCTTTTTTTTTTTCTCCACTGGGATAGAGTAGTGTAAATGTGGCTAAATATTTAAAAAGGGAACACAGGAATTGGAGTGGAATCGGAGTGACAGCTTTATGCAGATATCTTGGGATTCACCCATATCTACCCATTTTTATATCTACGATCTAAAAATAATTCACACTTTTTAGGGGTTTGTGGTCCTTTATGGTTAATAAAGAGGGTGTGTATTTGTAGTGACTTTATCAGTTGGAGATTGAGGGAATGGATACACTTTTTTTTTTTTGCGCTAGAATAGTGGCAAATGTGGTTGGTCAAACACTAAAAGGGAACACAGAAAGAGTGCGCTTTGTTTGCAGCAAGTTTAGCAGTTGGAGATCGAGGGAATGGGTATTTTTGTTAGGTGGTATTGGGGAGAATTAATAAAAAGATTTGTAAAACAGGTAAAATACAGAGCAGTCTCTAGCAACAGAGAGAAGGTCCAGTTGTTATGGGATACCCTGGCATACCTGCACGGACCAGGGCTCAGGCATTAAGTGTTCAGGCATCCTTCAGTGTCCCAGCAGTGGGACACAGGCTGCTTTTAAGAATAAGCCTTCAATGTTGCACCTCCTTAAGGATCTGACCGATACAAAACCCAGCCAGTTTTAGGGTTCTCACCCAGCCTTCAGACCTTGGCAGCGGGGTACCCAGTTGGCTTGCAGATCCTGGGGGTGGGGCCCTATGGAGCGTCCGGATGCTGCTCCTTAAGGGGGGGGGGAAATCTGTTAAGATTGCGTTCACCTGCTGGTGGAACTATGGTGCTGCGGGCTGATTGCTGCAGTTCCAGTGCCCACCAGTAGACAGCAGGCTTTAATGATCAGCCATACCTGTGTTCAGCTGCCAGGTGACTATTTAGAGTTGCTCCTCCCTTTGCCCAGTGCATCACTATTTTGATTGCCTCGTTGCTGCCAGATCCTTGTTCCTGTGTTTCTTGTTATCCTGAGCTATCTTGCACCCTGTACCCTGCTGCCTTGCTCCTGCTCTCTGTCCTAGTACCCAGTCTTGATCCCTCTTCCTTGCATCCCTGTATTCCCCGTTACCCTTGTCCTTCATATTGTATATATTTTGTATATAGTCTGTTAGGTTCATTAGTTATTTTGTCTTTGGGGTTTGTTTGTTCACTATTTGCTGGTGTGTGTTTCACTGCTAACCACTTCAATACAGGGAAATTTCACAATTTCACCCCCTTCCTGCCCAGGGCAATTTTCAGGTTTCAGTGCAGTTTGCAATTTGAATGACAATTGCATGGTCATGCAACACTGTACCCAATCAAAATATTTATAATTTTTTTTCCCCACAAATAGAGCTTTCTTTTGGTGGAATTTGATCACCACTGGGGTTTTTATTTTTTGCGCTACAAACAACAAAAAAAATGTTTTCTTTGTTTCTGTTATAAGACTTTGTAAATATGTTTTCTCCTTCACTGATGAGGCACTGATAGGCACTCGGGTGCCACTGATAGATGGCACTGATATGCAGCACTGACAGGCATCACTGATGGGCACAGATTAGCATTTCTAATTGGCACTGATAGGCATCCCTGGTGGTCTCTAGTGGGCATCCTTAATGGGTCTGCACTGATAATCAATGCGCTGATTATCAGCACAGAACCCTCTGTCAGGAGAGCAGCCAATCGGCTCTGCTCTACTTGTGCCTTGTCAGCGCGAGTAGAGGAAAAGCTGATAAACTTCACTTCCTGGTTACCATGTGATGAGCTGTGATTGAACACAGCTCATCACATGGTAAAGAGCCTACGTCATAGGCTCTTTACCGGGATCGGAGATGCGGTGTGTCAAACTGACACATCACACCACCGATCGCCGTGCTGTGCGCCCCCACAGCTTATCCTGCTGGACGTCAGATGACGGCCAGTCAGGATAATACAACCACTTTTCGGCTGTCATTCTGCTAAATGGTGGGTGGGAAGTGGTTAAGGATATCTACATTGTTTGGTCTGTTTCCATGTGTAGCTACATATATCTGGTCTCCTTAGCTGCTGAATCCTGACACCTGATTTCAAGAGCTACACTGTTTCCTTCAATGAATGGAAGAGAACATAATATTTTTTTTTTTTGTACTCGCCATTAAATCTATTTCTCTGTGTTTATCGAAGGATACAGCACCCACCCCTATGGTTGTTTCTGTGACCAGTTGTTTCCTTATGTACTGCTGTGTGACTGAGCTGCCTTTAGCAGATGGGGGTTGGCCACAGTAGGGGAATTGCGATGCACTTTGTTTCTTATAAAGGCTCTTCAATTGGGCGCCCTTGAACTAGAGAGAACAGTACAGTCTGTGGGACCAAAGAAGAGGTACACGCTCTAACTTATAAGCAAAAATGGCAATATTAAGGTACTGAGAATCTGGGAAGAAAAATAGAAAGGTGAGAGAAAAAGGAGCAGGAAGAGAAGAAAAAAAAAAAAAGTGGAAGGCTGTCAGTCCCGGACTTCAGCCCGCTCTCTGCTGAAAACGGGTCACAGGAGTTCAAAACGAATTTCACTCCTGTGACCCATAGGAGAAACCTAGCCAAACAAACTCAGGCTGGACTTCTCCTTTAATGTCGCTGTCAATTTCTCATTCACCAGAGTACCGTGCTCCCGACTTTTCACTTAGTGGAAGTTGAGAATCTGCGTCGTCCACGCTTTTGCAATCTGTTTCGCGGCCACAAATATATGGGTTACTAGAGTATGCTCTTGGTAGCACCTTCTATCAGTTTGTGTAGGAGCACCTCCCAATGATCTTTTTGCAAATTTATATGCTGAAACACCGAATTGACCATGTTATAGACCCTTATCCACAGTTGTTGGACCTTAGGGCATGTCCACCATATATGCTTCATGTCTCCAAGGTCTAAGTGTACCCTAAAACATGTGGGGGGGTAGGTAAGGAGGCATTTAGCAATTCAAGCTGTGGTAAAGTACACCGGGACAAGACTTTGAATGAGTTTTCTAAAGTTATTACATTACGGGAGGAACAAAAAAATGCATCCCAGATTTTTTTTACAAGTCTCAGGAGGCACCAAAGTCCCTCTCCCAGTTAGAGCAGCAAAATGGGACACACAAGTGAGAGTTTAGTATGGAAGAATATAATAGACAAGACCTTGGGTTGTGAGGGACATCCGGCATTTGGTTTCAAATGCCGTTGCGATCGTTGACCAGTGATGGTTTTTTGTCAGGAATTCCAGCAGATAATGGAATTTCTTAGGATCTGGGATGTCATATGTATCCTTGAGGTGTTGAAAGGTGAGGATGCTTCGAAATGACAAAGACCGAATCAATAAACCCTTGCTACACCACCAGTGGTAGCTCCGAGGACTCTCCAGACCTGGGGGAAATAAAGGGCAGTTAAATATTTCAAGAAGGTGTGGAGATATCAGTTGGGCCGAATATTTAATAGTCCTATACTACAGGGGTGTGGGACAGGACAAGGTTTAGGGCGTAGTTGAGGGGGGAGCCAGGGTAAAGAGTGGGACCAGGTCAGTATTTACTACATCGATAAGGGGCCAGAAAGGTGTGGCCTTACTCGCAAACAGTTCAGCAAGGGTAGCTATCTGTGCTGCTTTGTAATAGGTGATGTTTAGCATCCCCAGCCCTTTTTGAGTTTTAGGTTTATAAAGTAAGTATAAGTTTAGTCTCAGTTTGACCTGGCCCCATATAAACTTAAAGAAGCGTTGCAAGGAGCGCAAGTGTCAGGGAAATAGCCGTAGGACTGGCAATCCTGCCAGTAACCGCCATGGTCGCACCGGGCGAATCCCCGGGCGCATTCGCGCACACAGGTGCGCGACGACGGGTGTGCACAGTGACAGTGGTTGGTGCCTTCTGGTCTATTTAAGCCTGCTGCAGATGTATGCAGGTTGCTGGATTATCGTCCGCTTCTTGTGTCCCCTGTACCTGCTGCCTGTATCTGATTCCTGTTGACTACTTGCCTGACTCTTCCTGCTCTCCGCCTGCACCAACCCCCGGCTTGGACCTGACTACACTCCCGTCTGCACTCCTGTACCTTCGCTTGTCCACACTGTGTTTGATCCCTGGCCTGGCTACCGACTCTGTTCCTAATTTATCCTGTTGTACCTCTTCTTGGACTGATCCTGTTGTATGATCCCTGGCCTGGCTTGACCCTGTTCCTGGTTGCTCCACTGGTTTCCTTTCACGCACGGCTGCCTTACCAGTGCACCCCAGCTGCCCTTAGTAACCCAGCTACCCAGCTAACAGTATTCGGCAATCCGTGCACCTTTGGGCACCATACTCCCTGTCTCACTCCCAGGGATACTGTCAGGAGGCACAAGCCGCCTCCGTCCGCCGGGCTCCACGGCGCATGTGCGGAGGACTCATGCTGCGCCGTACACCCGTTCGCGGCCCAATGGTGCGGCGCGCGCGGGTGCACGGCGGTCCCCGTGTGCGCGCCGTGGCCGTGCGGGTGCCCGGCGGCGCGTCACGCTGATGCGCTCGCCGGTGGGCTACTTCTGACGGCTCCAGCACCCAGTCGGGTTGCTGGTTTGTTGTCAGCTGTGCCCTGTCCCCTGTGCCTGATATTCCCTGCTTCCTATTGTGTTCCCTGTGCTAACTCTGCTAGTGAAACGGATTACTCTCTCTCTGCCTTCCTGATACCCCTGACCTCTGCTAGTGAAACGGATTACTCTCTGCCTGCCTGATACCTCTGACCTCTGCTTGTTTAACGGATTACCCTCTGCCTGCCTGATACCCCTGATCTCAGCCTGTTACATGGACTTGCTCTTGCCCGATACCCCGGTCCTGATCTCTGCCTGAATAACGGACTTGCCCGACCTGTCACCCCAGTTCCAGTTAACCACTTGTTTCGCAGCTCCTCCAGTGCTCAACGGCTACACGGACTTCCTTCGGGAATTCAGTCACCACCGGAAGCCCGTGCCTCCGCGTGCCCTCAACTCCCTGTATCACCTCCAGGGGTCGGATGCGCGTGGTCGTAAGGGCGAGCCGATCTCGGCATCTCGGCCTCGGTGAGTATAGTCTCTGACAGTACAAACCAGCCAGATGTCCGAGGCCGACAGAGCGCGCTCTCCTTTGGAGATCCTGTGTCAACAGGTCTCCACTTTGGCCGACTCAGTCCAGAAGTTACAGGAGGGGTATACTCAAATTGACAACCGCCTCCAACAGATTACTGGAGTACTTCCCCCTGCCGCTGCAGTTCCGGCACCCAGCAATGAAGGTCTGCTTCCCCAGGCCACCGCCAGCCCTACCGTTGTCATGGCGCTTCCCGAGCCTTGGGTCCCTACGCCCGAACGGTTCTCCGGGGACTGTAAAAGATTCAGAGCCTTCAAGAACGCATGTTCTCTTTACTTTGCCCTCCAGCCCCGGAAATTTGCATCAGAGATCGTCAAGGTGGGTTTCGCTATCTCGCTGCTGTCAGAGGAACCTCAGGCCTGGGCCCACGGCTTAATGGAACAGGGAAGTCCTGTGTTAAATTCCATAGATACCTTCTTCGAGGGTATGTCCAACCTCTATGATGACCCGCAACGGAAGGCTACCGCTGAAGCCATTCTCCACCACTTGTCCCAAGGAAGGAGACCCATTGAAGATTATACGGTAGAGTTCCGTAAATGGGCGGCCGACACGAATTGGAACGAGCCGGCTCTTCGCTACCAGTACCGTCAAGGCTTGTCTGAACTCCTCAAGGACGAACTAGCCAGGATGGAGACTCCGGAGACCTTGGAAGAGCTCATTCAGGCAGCCACGAAACTGGACAGGCGCTTGCGAGAACGCCGCTCGGAGCGGTTTCAGGGTCCACGCCCTACGTGGACGCCATTCAGAGCTCCATCCATGCCGTCACCATCTTCCACCACACCTCCTGAGGCTGAGCCCATGCAGCTAGGCCTGGTCCGGGCCCCGCTAACTTCGGAAGAGAGGCAACGCAGACGGCAGTCCAATTTGTGTCTGTACTGCGGGGGAGCGGGACACTTCCTGCGCAGTTGTCCATTAAGGCCCAGTAAGTTCCTTCAGCCTAGATTGATGAATTACCAGGATAATGATGCTCCAAAGTCTTATGTGATGTTGTCTGTTTCCTTGCAGCTACCAGAAGGGGAGTCTCGCCTACCCGCCATCATTGATTCGGGGGCTTGTAGCTGCTTCATGGATGCAGCCTTGGCCCGCAGCCTCCGTATTCCCTTGCAAACAAAGGCCCAAGGTTTACAAGTGCATCTAGCCGAAGGGTCTCTTCCTAGTTCAGGTCCAATCACCCAAGAGACCCAGCCCATCCTAGTAACCACCGACTCCGGGCATCAGGAACTCTTACGGCTCGACCTCATCCATTCTCCCATCTTCCCAGTCATCCTCGGTCTGCCCTGGTTACAAGCTCATGATCCGCAGATCCAATGGAGCACCAAGGTGGTGTCCTTCTCCTCTCCATACTGCTCTGAGCATTGCCTCCCTTTAACCCCGAAGGTTTGTGCTACGGTCACTACCCCGTCAGACAAACTTCAGCAGATTCCCTCTGAATATCTGGAGTTCCAGGAGGTCTTTAATAAACAAATGGCTGATCGCCTACCACCTCACCGGCCTTATGACTGTCCGATCGACCTGTTGCCGGGATCAGTGATCCCGTTCGGTCATATATTCCCTCTCTCCGAGACTGAACTGAAGGCGCTCAGACAGTACATCGATGAGAACCTGGAAAAGGGGTTTATCCGTCCTTCATCCTCACCTGCTGGAGCAGGGATATTCTTTGTCGGGAAAAAAGATGGGTCCCTTAGACCTTGTGTGGACTACCGGCAGCTTAATAATATCACCATTAAGAACAGGTACCCACTACCACTCATCCCGGAGCTATTACAAAGATTCCGATCTGCCAAGGTCTTTTCCAAATTAGACCTGCGGGGTGCCTATAACCTTGTTAGAATCAGAGCCGGGGATGAATGGAAGACAGCGTTCAGGTCCAGGTTTGGACACTTCGAGTACCTGGTGATGCCATTCGGGCTATGCAATGCTCCAGCCACCTTCCAGCATATAGTTAACGATATATTCCAAGAATACCTGGATGACTTCCTTGTTGTTTATCTAGATGACATACTCATTTTCTCTTCCACGATTGAGCTACACAAGGGGCATGTCAAAAAAGTCCTCACCATATTAAGACAGCACAAGCTTTATCTGAAAGTGGAGAAGTGTGAATTCGAGAGGTCAGTGGTACAATTCCTGGGGTTCATCATATCAGCCGGCGGGATCGCAATGGATCCCCAAAAGATACAAGCCATCCAAGATTGGCCAGCTCCATCCGATAAAAAAGGGGTTCAACGATTCATAGGATTCGCTAACTTTTATCGGAAGTTCATTATCGGATTCTCGACCATTGTAGCACCTATCGCCCAGCTAACCCGTCAGCACAACTCTTTCCGGTGGAGTGAGGCCGCACAAGAGGCCTTTCTGAAATTAAAGGATCTGTTTAGTTCGGCTCCAATTCTTCGCCACCCCGATCCTTCTCAGCCATATGTTTTGGGGGTGGACGCTTCGGAAATTGCCACAGGAGCAATTCTCTGTCAAAGACAAGGGCCCAAGGCTATCCTTCACCCCGTTGCATTCGCTTCTCGGAAACTCAGCCCGCCCGAGTTAAACTATGACGTGGGTGACAGGGAGCTGCTGGCCATAAAATTCGCTCTAGAAGAATGGAGGTATCTGCTCAAAGGCGCATTACATCCGGTAATGATCTTTACAGATCATAAAAACCTTGAATACTTACGGACAGCAAAACGACTAAAACCTAGACAAGCCCGCTGGGCTCTCTTTTTCTCTCGCTTCAACTTCCACATATCCTATAGACCTGGCTCAAAGAATGGAAAGGCAGACGCACTCTCACTGATGTTCTCAGCAGAGTCCCAAACTTCAGAACCTGGTACAATCCTCTCTTCCCAAAACTTCCTTGGGGTGACACAAGTGGATTTAATGTCATCCATCAAATCATCATCCAACTCTTGTATGGAACCAGAGGTGCAATCCTTGAAAAAAAATGGTAATTTCTTTTGGATCCGTGGAAAAATTTTTGTACCTCGGGAGACACGGTCACTGACCCTTCAGATGTGCCATGACCATAAACTCGCAGGGCATTTTGGAGTAAGGAAGACGTCCGAGCTGGTCTCTCGTTCCTTTTGGTGGCCTGGGTGGAGACGGGATTGCAAAGAATATGTGGCATCCTGCCCTCCGTGTCAGCGGAACAAGGGTCGAAACACCAAGTCCTGGGGTTTACTAAGGCCTCTACCGATCCCCGAACGACCATGGTCTGACGTCTCCATGGATTTTATAGTGGACCTGCCAGCCTCGGGGGGTTTTACCACTATTTTTGTCGTGGTTGACCGTCTCTCCAAGATGGCCCATTTTTTGCCCATGAAGGGCACCCCCTCGGCCTTAGAGACTGCCAATATTTTTCTAAAGGAAATCATCAGGCTCCATGGAGTACCAAAGAACATCGTATCAGACAGGGGTGTACAATTTACGTCCAAATTTTGGAGGGAGCTCTGCAAAGCCTTAAATATCAAAGTCTGCCTCTCATCAGCTTACCACCCTCAGAGTAACGGCCAAACGGAGAGGACGAACCAGACTCTAGAGCAATATCTGCGGTGTTTCTGCTCGGGATCTCAAGATGATTGGGCAAGCCTTCTCCCATACGCAGAGTTCGCGTATAACAATTCTGTTCACGCTGCTACCAACCAAACGCCTTTCTGGGCAAATTGTGGATTCCATCCCACCTTTCTGTCCAACGATGTTCCTGAGATAGCAGTCCCTGCAGTGCATGACAGAATAGCCTCTTTACAAGCAAATTTCCAGAGGATTCAAGACATGTTACAGAGGGCTCAAACGGATTACAAGGAGCAGTATGATCGGGGCAGGAGGGAGAATCCAACCTTTAAACTAGGAGAAGAAGTCTGGCTATCCACTACCAACCTTAAACTATCTGTGCCTTCGCGGAAATTGGGACCCAAGTTCATTGGTCCTTTCCCCATCAAAAGGATTATCAACCCTGTGGCTATGGAGCTAGCATTACCAAAGACTTACAGAATCCACTCTGTCTTCCACGTGTCCTTACTGAAGCCTGTGGTGGACAGCACTTTTCCGGAAAGAGGGGAGCTTCCTCCGCCACCAGTTAGGGTGGATGGAGAGAATGAGTTTGAGGTAGAGTCCATCCTCAACTGTAGGAAGAAGGGCAGACAACTGCAGTATCTGATCCAGTGGAAGGGTTATCCACCTGAGGACAACTCTTGGGAACCCGCAAAGAACCTACATGCACCACGCTTAATTCAAGCTTTCCACCGAGACCACCCGGAGGTGATGTCCAGTCTGGGCGTTCAGTGTCCGCCCTTAGGAGGGGGGCACTGTCAGGAGGCACAAGCCGCCTCCGTCCGCCGGGCTCCACGGCGCATGCGCGGAGGACTCACGCTGCGCCGTACACCCGTTCGCGGCCCAATGGTGCGGCGCGCGCGGGTGCACGGCGGTCCCCGTGTGCGCACCGTGGCCGTGCGGGTGCCCGGCGGCGCGTCACGCTGACGCGCTCGCCGGTGGGCTACTTCTGACGGCTCCAGCACCCAGTCGGGTTGCTGGTTTGTCGTCAGCTGTACCCTGTCCCCTGTGCCTGATATTCCCTGCTTCCTATTGTGTTCCCTGTGCTAACTCTGCTAGTGAAACGGATTACTCTCTCTCTGCCTGCCTGATACCCCTGACCTCTGCTAGTGAAACGGATTACTCTCTCTGCCTGCCTGATACCCCTGACCTCTGCTAGTGAAACGGATTACTCTCTCTGCCTGCCTGATACCCTTGACCTCTGCTTGTGTAACGGATTACTCTCTGCCTGCCTGATACCTCTGACCTCTGCTTGTTTAACGGATTATCCTCTGCCTGCCTGATACCCCTGATCTCAGCCTGTTACATGGACTTGCTCTTGCCCGATACCCCGGTCCTGATCTCTGCCTGAATAACGGACTTGCCCGACCTGTCACCCCAGTTCCAGTTAACCACTTGTTTCGCAGCTCCTCCAGTGCTCAACGGCTACACGGACTTCCTTCGGGAATTCAGTCACCACCGGAAGCCCGTGCCTCCGCGTGCCCTCAACTCCCTGTATCACCTCCAGGGGTCGGGTGCGCGTGGTCGTAAGGGCGAGCCGCTCTCGGCATCTCGGCCTCGGTGAGTATAGTCTCTGACAGATACGCTGCATTTAGCCACAAGGGGCGCCCTCTCAGCAATCCTGCCTTGCACCCTGGACTTGACAGTATAATCCAGCCATGACTGAGGCCAGCAGAGGTGTGTCCCCTGTAGAGACTTTGTGCCAACATACTTCAAAAACTACAGGAAGGATACCTGCATTTAGAGGGTAGGCTACAGCTATTAATGGAACCAGATACCCCTACTGTGATGATCCCGCCTCCCAGAACCACGAGTACCAACTCCTTAGCCATTCACTGGAGATTGACTGACTAAAGTTCAGATCTTTTAAAAAAATGCCTGTTTGCTATATCTGGCTTTGCAGCCCCGGACTTTCTCCATTTAAACTATTAAAGTTGGGTTCCTTATTTCTTATCTGGTGATCCCCAGGCATGGGCCCACAGCTTGTGGGAATGAAAAGATCCAGTTATCTGCACAGTGGACACTGTCTTCGCAGCCATGTCACAGCTCTACGAGGACTCCCAGCTCACAGCCACCGCTGAAGCCACTCTGCATTCTCTATGGCAGGGACGGCGGCCGGTGGAGGACTACACCGTAGACTTCCATCGGTTCTGCAGATAGAGGCTGGAATGAGGCTGCTTTAAAACATCAGTTCCATTTAGGACTTTTTGAATCCCTCAAGGATAAATTGGCCAGAAGTGGTATTCCTACTACTCTTGAGGGTCTCATTCAACGGGCCATCCAGTTGGATAGATGTCTACGGGAGCGCCAGGCCGATCTGATCCCGTTACCCAAGAGACTTCTCCTCTTTGTCACTACTCCTGATGGCCATCAGGAGTTCATACGTTTTGATGTCCTGAGCTCACCCATGTTTCCAGTCATCCTGGGTACTCGGCTCCAAGCACACAACCCTCAGATAAACTGGGTCAAGAGAGAAATTGTGTTCACCTCTCCTTACTGCTTGCAGCATTGCCTGGCCCCTAGCCTCAGGGACATTGCCAGTTGTCTGTCAGTTCAACCTGAGAAAAAAAGCTGATGTTCTACCTCCACATAGGCCATATGACTGTCCGATCGAATTACTCCCTGGGGTCGAAATTCTGTTTGGACGTATATTTCCCCTCTCTGGGATGGAATTAGGAACCCTACGTCAATATATTGATGAAAACTTAGAAAAAGGCTTCATCCAGCCCTCTTCCTCTCCTGCTGGTGCTGGAATCTTTTTTGTTGAAAAAAAAGGACAAAACCCTAAGGCCATGTGTGGATTACAGGGAACTTAACAAAATTGCCATAAAGAACCGCTACCCTCTCCCTCTCTATCCTGAACTCTTCCAGAGATTCCATACTGCCCAGATATTCACTAAGCTTGAGCTACGGGGGTCCTATAATCTCGTTCGCATCCGAGAGGATGATGAATGGAAGACAGCGTTCAGAACACGCTTCGGACATTTTGAGTATTTGGTAATGCCTTTTGGACAATGCAACGCCCCATCCACGTTTAACATTTTGTGAACAATATTTTCCGTGAATACCTAGATTTCTTTGTCATCATCTACCTGGATGATTTTCTCATATTTTTAACTACCCTGGAGCTTCATCGGACACATGTAAAGACAGTGCTACATACACAGACTCTACGTGAAAGCAGAGAAGTGTGATTTTGAAAAGGTGTCCATACAATTTCTGGGGTTAATCATCTCCACGGGTGGTGTTGCCATGTATCCACAAAAAGTGCAGGCAATCCTAGATTGGCCAACTCCATCAGACAAGAAGGGGGTGCAAAGATTTGTGGGCTTTGCAAATTTCTATAGAAGGTTTATTAAAAACTACTCTTCTATTATCTAGCCTGTAACCCGTCTACATGCTCGGTTCCTGTGTCTCCAGAAGCTCAATCTGCCTTCGACAAGCTGAAGTCTCTATTCACCTCAGACCCAATCCTACAACAACCTGATCCCGCTCGGCGTTGCATCCTGGAGGTTGACGCCTCTGAAGTAGCCACTGGCGCAGTTCTGTCTCAACGCAAGGGGCCTAAGTCGTTACTGCATACCGTGGCCTTCTCTTCACGGAAAATGAGCCAGTCCGAAAGAAACTATGATGTGGGTGATCGAGAACTTTTGGCCATTAAGACTGCTCTGGAGGAGTGCAGATATCTCCTTGAAGGTGCCTTTCACCCCATAATGATATTCACGGACAACAGGAACCTAGAGTACCTTCGCACTGCAAAGCGGTAAGACCTCGACAGGCTCGGTGGGCTCTGTTCTTTGACAGATTCAATTTCTACATAACATTCCGCCCTGGATGCCAGCACCATTTAGTCACCACAGAACTTTCTTATGATCCAACCCGACCTGAGCTCCTCACTGACAGGCTTCCTCCCACTGCTCAGAACCAGAAGCATCTTCCCTAAGAAACCTGAATGGGTTCCTTCGTTACCAGGATAAAATCTTTGTCCTGCAGCAAATCAGAATCCAGGTCCTAAGGACCTTGCATGACCATCAACCTGCTGGCCATTTCGGGGTGTGAAAAACAATAGAGCTGGTCAAACGATCTTTCTGGTGGCTGTCTCTGAAGTCTGACTGTAGGAAATACGTTAACTCTTGCACCACCTGTCAGCGGAATAAGGGGTCCAACGTTAAATCTTGGGGTCTGTTACGTCCATTGCCAGTGCCAGAGGCTATGCTGTAGAAAATTCTTGGGAACCAGCAAATAATAATCGCACCCCCAGACTGTTGCAGAGGTTCCGAGCTCGCTATCCCGAGAGATGGGCTAGATTGGGCATCCAGAGGCTGCCCCTTGGGGGGGGGGGGGCACTGTGTGGGCGAAATAGCCCTAGGACTGACGATCCTGCCAGTAACCGTCATGGTCGCGCTGGGCGAATCCCCGGGCGCTTGCGCGCGCACACAGGTGGGCGACGACTGGTGCACGCAGGTGCGCACAGTGACAGTGGTTGGCGCCTTCTGACCTATTTAAGCCTGCTGCAGATGTATGCAGGTTGCTGGATTATCGTCAGCTTCCTGTGTCCCCTGTACCTGCTGCCTGTATCTGATTTATCTGATTCCTGTTGACTACTCGGCTTGCCTGATTCTTCCTGCTCTCCACCTGCACCGACCCCTGGCTTGGACCTGACTACGCTCCCGTCTGCACTCCTGTACCTTAGCTTGCCCACACGGTGTTTGACCCCTGGCCTGGCTACAGACTCTGTTCCTGATTTATCCTGTTGTACCTCTTCTCGGACTGATTCTGTTGTGTACGATCCCTGGCCTGGCTTGACCCTGTTCCTGGTTGCTCCACTGGGATCCTTCCATGCACGGCTGCCCAATCTGCCTTACCAGCGTACCCCAGCTGCCCTCAGTAACCCAGCTACCCAGCAAACAGCATTTGGCAATCCATGCACCTTTGGGCACCATACTCCCTGTCTCACTCCCAGGGATACGCTGCACTTAGCCGCAAGCGGTGCCCTATCAGCAATCCGGCCTCGCACCCTGGACTTGACAGCAAGATATGCGGGGGGACCAGAACAGGCAGAACTCTGAATGGATAGAGCAGTTTTAGCAGGAGAGTCATCTTTATTGCATGTATTCGACCTAACCAGTAAATGTATATTTTGCTCCACGACTCCAATAATCGAGTCAGTTTCAAAAAGAAGAGGGTAATTGGCACCATATAGAGATGAACATGTCAAGGTAAGCATGATCCCAAGATATGGAAAGGAGTCAGACCATTACATGGATAAATTGTCCTGCACCATCCGAAGAGTGACATGTGGCATAGACTTTCAGTGCACGGGACTTAGCCTGGTTTACATAGACCCGAGAGGGATGAAAAACCATCCAACAAAGATATCTAATTGGGAAGCGTAACATGTGGAGACGTGATATACATCAAGATATCATTGGCAAACATGGCAAGCTTATGGTGAACACCAGCCAATTCAATACCTCTGAGGTCAGAACTCTGATATGTTCAGCCAAAGATTCCAGGGCAATGATAAAAAGCAGTGGGGAGAGTGGACAACCCTGATGAGTGCCATGGGGGTCACTATAGAAGGCAGCAATCCATTTAAGGAAAGGGTCGCCTAAGCTGCTATTTATGGGTTAGAGCCGCTCTGAGATAGGTTCAAGACAGGGTGTCGAATGCTTCCTGGATGTCCAGGGAGAGCAGCATTAATTCGATAAAGAGTGTACGATGAACATTGTTTGCAGCCTGCCTAAGGGGCATAGGCTGTGTATTTTTAAGGTTCTTAAAGTGTTACCGCACAAGAGGCCTTTCTGAAATTAAAGGATCTGTTTAGTTCGGCTCCAATTCTTCGCCACCCCGATCCTTCTCAGCCATATGTTTTGGGGGTGGACGCTTCGGAAATTGCCACAGGAGCAATTCTCTGTCAAAGACAAGGGCCCAAGGCTATCCTTCACCCCGTTGCATTCGCTTCTCGGAAACTCAGCCCGCCCGAGTTAAACTATGACGTGGGTGACAGGGAGCTGCTGGCCATAAAATTCGCTCTAGAAGAATGGAGGTATCTGCTCAAAGGCGCATTACATCCGGTAATGATCTTTACAGATCATAAAAACCTTGAATACTTACGGACAGCAAAACGACTAAAACCTAGACAAGCCCGCTGGGCTCTCTTTTTCTCTCGCTTCAACTTCCACATATCCTATAGACCTGGCTCAAAGAATGGAAAGGCAGACGCACTCTCACTGATGTTCTCAGCAGAGTCCCAAACTTCAGAACCTGGTACAATCCTCTCTTCCCAAAACTTCCTTGGGGTGACACAAGTGGATTTAATGTCATCCATCAAATCATCATCCAACTCTTGTATGGAACCAGAGGTGCAATCCTTGAAAAAAAATGGTAATTTCTTTTGGATCCGTGGAAAAATTTTTGTACCTCGGGAGACACGGTCACTGACCCTTCAGATGTGCCATGACCATAAACTCGCAGGGCATTTTGGAGTAAGGAAGACGTCCGAGCTGGTCTCTCGTTCCTTTTGGTGGCCTGGGTGGAGACGGGATTGCAAAGAATATGTGGCATCCTGCCCTCCGTGTCAGCGGAACAAGGGTCGAAACACCAAGTCCTGGGGTTTACTAAGGCCTCTACCGATCCCCGAACGACCATGGTCTGACGTCTCCATGGATTTTATAGTGGACCTGCCAGCCTCGGGGGGTTTTACCACTATTTTTGTCGTGGTTGACCGTCTCTCCAAGATGGCCCATTTTTTGCCCATGAAGGGCACCCCCTCGGCCTTAGAGACTGCCAATATTTTTCTAAAGGAAATCATCAGGCTCCATGGAGTACCAAAGAACATCGTATCAGACAGGGGTGTACAATTTACGTCCAAATTTTGGAGGGAGCTCTGCAAAGCCTTAAATATCAAAGTCTGCCTCTCATCAGCTTACCACCCTCAGAGTAACGGCCAAACGGAGAGGACGAACCAGACTCTAGAGCAATATCTGCGGTGTTTCTGCTCGGGATCTCAAGATGATTGGGCAAGCCTTCTCCCATACGCAGAGTTCGCGTATAACAATTCTGTTCACGCTGCTACCAACCAAACGCCTTTCTGGGCAAATTGTGGATTCCATCCCACCTTTCTGTCCAACGATGTTCCTGAGATAGCAGTCCCTGCAGTGCATGACAGAATAGCCTCTTTACAAGCAAATTTCCAGAGGATTCAAGACATGTTACAGAGGGCTCAAACGGATTACAAGGAGCAGTATGATCGGGGCAGGAGGGAGAATCCAACCTTTAAACTAGGAGAAGAAGTCTGGCTATCCACTACCAACCTTAAACTATCTGTGCCTTCGCGGAAATTGGGACCCAAGTTCATTGGTCCTTTCCCCATCAAAAGGATTATCAACCCTGTGGCTATGGAGCTAGCATTACCAAAGACTTACAGAATCCACTCTGTCTTCCACGTGTCCTTACTGAAGCCTGTGGTGGACAGCACTTTTCCGGAAAGAGGGGAGCTTCCTCCGCCACCAGTTAGGGTGGATGGAGAGAATGAGTTTGAGGTAGAGTCCATCCTCAACTGTAGGAAGAAGGGCAGACAACTGCAGTATCTGATCCAGTGGAAGGGTTATCCACCTGAGGACAACTCTTGGGAACCCGCAAAGAACCTACATGCACCACGCTTAATTCAAGCTTTCCACCGAGACCACCCGGAGGTGATGTCCAGTCTGGGCGTTCAGTGTCCGCCCTTAGGAGGGGGGCACTGTCAGGAGGCACAAGCCGCCTCCGTCCGCCGGGCTCCACGGCGCATGCGCGGAGGACTCACGCTGCGCCGTACACCCGTTCGCGGCCCAATGGTGCGGCGCGCGCGGGTGCACGGCGGTCCCCGTGTGCGCACCGTGGCCGTGCGGGTGCCCGGCGGCGCGTCACGCTGACGCGCTCGCCGGTGGGCTACTTCTGACGGCTCCAGCACCCAGTCGGGTTGCTGGTTTGTCGTCAGCTGTACCCTGTCCCCTGTGCCTGATATTCCCTGCTTCCTATTGTGTTCCCTGTGCTAACTCTGCTAGTGAAACGGATTACTCTCTCTCTGCCTGCCTGATACCCCTGACCTCTGCTAGTGAAACGGATTACTCTCTCTGCCTGCCTGATACCCCTGACCTCTGCTAGTGAAACGGATTACTCTCTCTGCCTGCCTGATACCCTTGACCTCTGCTTGTGTAACGGATTACTCTCTGCCTGCCTGATACCTCTGACCTCTGCTTGTTTAACGGATTATCCTCTGCCTGCCTGATACCCCTGATCTCAGCCTGTTACATGGACTTGCTCTTGCCCGATACCCCGGTCCTGATCTCTGCCTGAATAACGGACTTGCCCGACCTGTCACCCCAGTTCCAGTTAACCACTTGTTTCGCAGCTCCTCCAGTGCTCAACGGCTACACGGACTTCCTTCGGGAATTCAGTCACCACCGGAAGCCCGTGCCTCCGCGTGCCCTCAACTCCCTGTATCACCTCCAGGGGTCGGGTGCGCGTGGTCGTAAGGGCGAGCCGCTCTCGGCATCTCGGCCTCGGTGAGTATAGTCTCTGACAGATACGCTGCATTTAGCCACAAGGGGCGCCCTCTCAGCAATCCTGCCTTGCACCCTGGACTTGACAGTATAATCCAGCCATGACTGAGGCCAGCAGAGGTGTGTCCCCTGTAGAGACTTTGTGCCAACATACTTCAAAAACTACAGGAAGGATACCTGCATTTAGAGGGTAGGCTACAGCTATTAATGGAACCAGATACCCCTACTGTGATGATCCCGCCTCCCAGAACCACGAGTACCAACTCCTTAGCCATTCACTGGAGATTGACTGACTAAAGTTCAGATCTTTTAAAAATGCCTGTTTGCTATATCTGGCTTTGCAGCCCCGGACTTTCTCCATTTAAACTATTAAAGTTGGGTTCCTTATTTCTTATCTGGTGATCCCCAGGCATGGGCCCACAGCTTGTGGGAATGAAAAGATCCAGTTATCTGCACAGTGGACACTGTCTTCGCAGCCATGTCACAGCTCTACGAGGACTCCCAGCTCACAGCCACCGCTGAAGCCACTCTGCATTCTCTATGGCAGGGACGGCGGCCGGTGGAGGACTACACCGTAGACTTCCATCGGTTCTGCAGATAGAGGCTGGAATGAGGCTGCTTTAAAACATCAGTTCCATTTAGGACTTTTTGAATCCCTCAAGGATGAATTGGCCAGAAGTGGTATTCCTACTACTCTTGAGGGTCTCATTCAACGGGCCATCCAGTTGGATAGATGTCTACGGGAGCGCCAGGCCGATCTGATCCCGTTACCCAAGAGACTTCTCCTCTTTGTCACTACTCCTGATGGCCATCAGGAGTTCATACGTTTTGATGTCCTGAGCTCACCCATGTTTCCAGTCATCCTGGGTACTCGGCTCCAAGCACACAACCCTCAGATAAACTGGGTCAAGAGAGAAATTGTGTTCACCTCTCCTTACTGCTTGCAGCATTGCCTGGCCCCTAGCCTCAGGGACATTGCCAGTTGTCTGTCAGTTCAACCTGAGAAAAAAAGCTGATGTTCTACCTCCACATAGGCCATATGACTGTCCGATCGAATTACTCCCTGGGGTCGAAATTCTGTTTGGACGTATATTTCCCCTCTCTGGGATGGAATTAGGAACCCTACGTCAATATATTGATGAAAACTTAGAAAAAGGCTTCATCCAGCCCTCTTCCTCTCCTGCTGGTGCTGGAATCTTTTTTGTTGAAAAAAAAGGACAAAACCCTAAGGCCATGTGTGGATTACAGGGAACTTAACAAAATTGCCATAAAGAACCGCTACCCTCTCCCTCTCTATCCTGAACTCTTCCAGAGATTCCATACTGCCCAGATATTCACTAAGCTTGAGCTACGGGGGTCCTATAATCTCGTTCGCATCCGAGAGGATGATGAATGGAAGACAGCGTTCAGAACACGCTTCGGACATTTTGAGTATTTGGTAATGCCTTTTGGACAATGCAACGCCCCATCCACGTTTAACATTTTGTGAACAATATTTTCCGTGAATACCTAGATTTCTTTGTCATCATCTACCTGGATGATTTTCTCATATTTTTAACTACCCTGGAGCTTCATCGGACACATGTAAAGACAGTGCTACATACACAGACTCTACGTGAAAGCAGAGAAGTGTGATTTTGAAAAGGTGTCCATACAATTTCTGGGGTTAATCATCTCCACGGGTGGTGTTGCCATGTATCCACAAAAAGTGCAGGCAATCCTAGATTGGCCAACTCCATCAGACAAGAAGGGGGTGCAAAGATTTGTGGGCTTTGCAAATTTCTATAGAAGGTTTATTAAAAACTACTCTTCTATTATCTAGCCTGTAACCCGTCTACATGCTCGGTTCCTGTGTCTCCAGAAGCTCAATCTGCCTTCGACAAGCTGAAGTCTCTATTCACCTCAGACCCAATCCTACAACAACCTGATCCCGCTCGGCGTTGCATCCTGGAGGTTGACGCCTCTGAAGTAGCCACTGGCGCAGTTCTGTCTCAACGCAAGGGGCCTAAGTCGTTACTGCATACCGTGGCCTTCTCTTCACGGAAAATGAGCCAGTCCGAAAGAAACTATGATGTGGGTGATCGAGAACTTTTGGCCATTAAGACTGCTCTGGAGGAGTGCAGATATCTCCTTGAAGGTGCCTTTCACCCCATAATGATATTCACGGACAACAGGAACCTAGAGTACCTTCGCACTGCAAAGCGGTAAGACCTCGACAGGCTCGGTGGGCTCTGTTCTTTGACAGATTCAATTTCTACATAACATTCCGCCCTGGATGCCAGCACCATTTAGTCACCACAGAACTTTCTTATGATCCAACCCGACCTGAGCTCCTCACTGACAGGCTTCCTCCCACTGCTCAGAACCAGAAGCATCTTCCCTAAGAAACCTGAATGGGTTCCTTCGTTACCAGGATAAAATCTTTGTCCTGCAGCAAATCAGAATCCAGGTCCTAAGGACCTTGCATGACCATCAACCTGCTGGCCATTTCGGGGTGTGAAAAACAATAGAGCTGGTCAAACGATCTTTCTGGTGGCTGTCTCTGAAGTCTGACTGTAGGAAATACGTTAACTCTTGCACCACCTGTCAGCGGAATAAGGGGTCCAACGTTAAATCTTGGGGTCTGTTACGTCCATTGCCAGTGCCAGAGCAACCATGGAAAGAAATTTCAATGGACTTTATTGTAGAGTTACCTCCCTCAGAAGAGTTTACAACTATTCTGGTAGTCGTGGCTTGTTTGTCCAAAATGGCTCACTTTTTTGCCCATGATGGGTACACCATCTGCCGCAGACACTGCAAAGATTTTCATAAGAGAAATAGTTAGACTACATGGCTTACCTAACAGTATTGTGTCCGATAAAGGGGTACAATTTACCTCCAGATTCTGCAAGGAGCTCTGCAAAATGCTGTCAATTAAAATACATCTATCTTCTGCCTATCACCCCTAAAGCAACGGTCAAACCGAAAGAACAAACAAAAGTTTAGAACAATATTTACACTGCTTCTGCTCTTTTTCCCAGGACGATTGGATCTCCTTACTCCCATGTGCGGAGTTCGCATATAATAATTAAATTCATGCAACCACCAACCAATCCCTTTTTTGGGCCAACTACGGGTTCCATCCCTCATTTCTGTCCAATGTCATTCCGGAGGCTTCCGTTCCAGCAGTTCAGGATAAATGCTATCCAGGCTAACTATCAGACCCTCCACGTAACTATGCAAAGAGCCCAAGAGGATTACAAAAAGCAGTATGACAAAAGAAGAACCCTGTGTTTAAGGTTGTAGATAAGGTATGGCTCTCTTCGGCAAATCTGAGGCTTCCTTGTCCCTCCTGGAAGCTGGGACCTAGGTTTATCGGGCCATTTATAATTAAACGGGAAATTAACCCAGTGCCATTTGAACTGACATTACCAAGTCCCTATAAAATACATCCAGTGTTCCATGTCTCTTTGCTTAAAACTGTTGTCTCTAGTCTCTTTCCAGGAAGAGAAGAAGTTCCACCACCTCCAGTCTCAGTGGGAGATGAAACAGAATATGAAGTGGAAGCCATTCTGGACTGTCAGCGGAGAGGTAGGACAATTCAATTCCTTATTGGATGGAAAGGCTATGCTGTAGAAAATTCTTGGGAACCAGCAAATAATAATCGCACCCCCAGACTGTTGCAGAGGTTCCGAGCTCGCTATCCCGAGAGATGGGCTAGATTGGGCATCCAGAGGCTGCCCCTTGGGGGGGGGGGGGGCACTGTGTGGGCGAAATAGCCCTAGGACTGACGATCCTGCCAGTAACCGTCATGGTCGCGCTGGGCGAATCCCCGGGCGCTTGCGCGCGCACACAGGTGGGCGACGACTGGTGCACGCAGGTGCGCACAGTGACAGTGGTTGGCGCCTTCTGACCTATTTAAGCCTGCTGCAGATGTATGCAGGTTGCTGGATTATCGTCAGCTTCCTGTGTCCCCTGTACCTGCTGCCTGTATCTGATTTATCTGATTCCTGTTGACTACTCGGCTTGCCTGATTCTTCCTGCTCTCCACCTGCACCGACCCCTGGCTTGGACCTGACTACGCTCCCGTCTGCACTCCTGTACCTTAGCTTGCCCACACGGTGTTTGACCCCTGGCCTGGCTACAGACTCTGTTCCTGATTTATCCTGTTGTACCTCTTCTCGGACTGATTCTGTTGTGTACGATCCCTGGCCTGGCTTGACCCTGTTCCTGGTTGCTCCACTGGGATCCTTCCATGCACGGCTGCCCAATCTGCCTTACCAGCGTACCCCAGCTGCCCTCAGTAACCCAGCTACCCAGCAAACAGCATTTGGCAATCCATGCACCTTTGGGCACCATACTCCCTGTCTCACTCCCAGGGATACGCTGCACTTAGCCGCAAGCGGTGCCCTATCAGCAATCCGGCCTCGCACCCTGGACTTGACAGCAAGATATGCGGGGGGACCAGAACAGGCAGAACTCTGAATGGATAGAGCAGTTTTAGCAGGAGAGTCATCTTTATTGCATGTATTCGACCTAACCAGTAAATGTATATTTTGCTCCACGACTCCAATAATCGAGTCAGTTTCAAAAAGAAGAGGGTAATTGGCACCATATAGAGATGAACATGTCAAGGTAAGCATGATCCCAAGATATGGAAAGGAGTCAGACCATTACATGGATAAATTGTCCTGCACCATCCGAAGAGTGACATGTGGCATAGACTTTCAGTGCACGGGACTTAGCCTGGTTTACATAGACCCGAGAGGGATGAAAAACCATCCAACAAAGATATCTAATTGGGAAGCGTAACATGTGGAGACGTGATATACATCAAGATATCATTGGCAAACATGGCAAGCTTATGGTGAACACCAGCCAATTCAATACCTCTGAGGTCAGAACTCTGATATGTTCAGCCAAAGATTCCAGGGCAATGATAAAAAGCAGTGGGGAGAGTGGACAACCCTGATGAGTGCCATGGGGGTCACTATAGAAGGCAGCAATCCATTTAAGGAAAGGGTCGCCTAAGCTGCTATTTATGGGTTAGAGCCGCTCTGAGATAGGTTCAAGACAGGGTGTCGAATGCTTCCTGGATGTCCAGGGAGAGCAGCATTAATTCGATAAAGAGTGTACGATGAACATTGTTTGCAGCCTGCCTAAGGGGCATAGGCTGTGTATTTTTAAGGTTCTTAAAGTGTTACTAAACCGATTATTTTAGTAAATATAAAATGCTAAATACCTTTTCTCATCAGCAGTATATACCATTCTTGTGACTTCTATGAGTGTCTGGTTAAAGCTTGTAGGAAGAGTTTTCATTCTCCCCTGATTGTCCTTTGCCTCTGGACAGTGCTGATTGACCCTTTGCTGATCAAATGCACTCTCCCAAGAAATAAAGAACTCTAGCAATACACACCAAACTGAGCATGTGAAGCTTGCCCCCAAGGCTCTGTTCTATCGGGAGATGGTTTGGGGATTGTGAAAGAAAGGGAGGTTCGAAAAAGGCAGGATCAAACAGTCGTTTTACACAATGCAGAGAATTAACCCCTTAGGTTCCACAGTGAATATCACAAGCATGCTTTACCGCATACAGTGCCTTGCAAAATTATTCACCCCCCTTGGCTTTTTACCTACCTGAAATGATGTCCACCTGTGTGCAATCTAAATGTCACATGATCACTGTCATTACATATACACACCTTTTTGAAAGGCTCCAGAGGCTGCAACACCTAAGCAAGAGGCACCACTAACCAAACATGAAGGCCAAGGAACTCTCCAAACAAGTAAGAGACAATGATGTTGAGAAGAACAAGTCAGGGTTAGGTTATAAAAAAATATCCAAATCTTTGATGATCCCTAGGAGCACCATCAAATGTATCATAACCAAATGGAAAGAACATGGCACAACAGCAAACCTGCCAAGAGATGGCTGCACACCAAAACTCATGGACCGGGCAAGGGGGGCATTAATCAGAGGCAGCACAGAGAGCTAAGGTAATCCTGGAGGACCTGCAGAGTTCCACAGCAGAGACTGGAGTATCTGTACATAGGACGACAATAAGCCTTGCACTCCATACAGTTGAGCTTTATGGCAGAGTGGCCAGAAGAAAGCCATTACTTTCAGCAAAAAAACAAAATGGTACGTTTTGAGTTTGCGAAAAGGCATGTGGGAGACCTCCAAAATGTATGGAGGAAGGTGCTCTGGTCTGATGAGAATAACATTGAACTTTTTGGCCATCAAAGAAAACGCTTTGTCTGGCGCAAACCCATCACATCACCCAAGGAACACTATCCCTATGCTGTGGGGATGTTTTTCAGCAGTCGGGACTGGGAAACTGGTCAGAGTTGAGGAAAAGGTGGATGGTGCTAAATACAGGGATATTCTTGAGCAAAACCTCTACCACTCTGTGTGTGATTTGAGGCTAGGACGGAGGTTCACCTTCCAGTAGGACATTGACCCCAAACACTACTAAAGCAACACTTGAGTGGTTTAAGGGGAAACATGTACAGTGGGGATGGAAAGTATTCAGACCCCCTTAAATTTTTCACTTTGTTATATTGCAGCAATTTGCTAAAATCATTTTTAGTTAATTTTTTTTTCCTCATTAATTTACACACAGCACTCCATATTGATAGAAAAACACAGAATTGTTGACATTTTTGCAGATTTATTAAAAAAGAAAAACTGAAATATCACATGGTCCTAAGTATTCAGACCCTTTGCTGTGACACTCATATATTTAACTCGGGTGCTGTCCATTTTTTCTGATCATCCTTGAGATGGTTCTACACCTTCATTTGAGTCCAGCTGTGTTTGATTATACTGATTGGACTTGATTAGGAAAGCCACACACCTGTCTATATAAGACCTTAAAGCTCTCAGTGCATGTCGGAGCAAATGAGAATCATGAGGTCAAAGGAACTGCCTGAAGAGCTCAGAGACAGAATTGTGGCAAGGCACAGATCTGGCCAAGGTTACAAAAAAATTTCTGTTGCACTTAAGGTTCCTAAGAGCACAGTGGCCTCCATAATCTTTAAATGGAAGATGTTTGGGACAACCAGAATCCTTCCTAGAGCTGGCCGTCCGGCCAAACTGAGCTATCGGGGGAGAAGAGCCTTGGCGAGAGAGGTAAAGAAGAACCCAAAGATCACTGTGGCTGAGCTCCAGAGATGCAGTCGGGAGATGGGAGAAAGTTGTAGAAAGTCAACCATCACTGCAGCCCTCCACCAGTCGGGGCTATATGGCAGAGTGGCCCGACGGAAGCCTCTCCTCAGTGCAAGACACATGAAAGCCCACATGGAGTTTGCTACAAAACACCTGAAGGACTCCAAGATGGTGAGAAATAAGATTATCTGGTCTGATGAGACCAAGATGGAACTTTTTGGCCTTAATTCTAAGCGGTATGTGTGGAGAAAACCAGATACTGCTCATCATCTGTCCAATACAGTCCCAACAGTGAAGCATGGTGGTGGCAGCATCATGCTGTGGGGGTGTTTTGCAGCTGCAGGGACAGGACGACTGGTTACAATCAAGGGAATGATGAATGCGGCCAAGTACAGGGATATCCTGGACGAAAACCTTCTCCAGAGTGCTCAGAACCTCAGACTGGGCCGAAGGTTTACCTTCCAACAAGACCATGACCCTAAGCACACAGCTAAAATAACGAAGGAGTGGCTTCACAACAACTCCGTGACTGTTCTTGAATGGCCCAGCCAGAGCCCTGAACTAAACCCAGTTGTGCATCTCTGGAGAGACCTAAAAAATGGCTGTCCACCAATGTTTACCATCCAACCTGACAGAACGGGAGAGGATTTGCAAGGAGCAATGGCAGAGGATCCCCAAATCCAGGTGTGAAAAACTTGTTGCATCTTTCCCAAAAAGAATCATGGCTGTATTAGATCAAAAGGGTGCTTCTACTAAATACTGAGCAAAGGGTCTGAATATTTAGGACCATGTGATATTTCAGTTTTTCTTTTTTAATAAATCTGAAGAAATGTCAACAATAGTGTGTTTTTCTGTCAATATGGGTTGCTGTGTGTACATTAAAAAATAAATAGTGAACCTAAATGATTTTAGCAAATGGCTACAATATAACAGAGTGAAAAATTTAGGGGGGTCTGAATACTTTCCATCCCCACTGTAAATGTGTTGGAATGGCCTAGTCAAAGCCCAGACCTCAATCCAATAGAAAATCTGTGGTCAGACTTAGATTGCTGTTTACAAGCGCAAGCCCGGCCCGGTCTCCTGGACGTGGGGAAGGGTACCTGTAAAAAAGGTATCTGCTGCTCCCCGAAAAGTGCCAAATGTGGCACCGGAGGGGGGGGGAGGAATCAGATAAGCGGAAGTTCCACTTTTGGGTTGAACTTCGCTTTAAGGAACAAACTGAATATCAAGATATGTCTCTAAATTTCAATAGGGTTCAAAATTAGTTTACATATTCCAGATTTTGATGTTTTGCAAAAGAAACCGGAGTATTTTTTTATCCCTGCTAACAGGTGCTTTAACTCCCACTGTATACAAAATAACAATTAAAAAGTTTGGCTTGACAGTATAACCTACTGTTGGCTGTATGCATATTTGTGGCAGCATGGTGGATGACTTCAATGCTGTGCTGCCACATATATACATGTAGCAAGAATCGCTGTTCTGTGCTAGGATTACGCTCACTTACTGCTCCCAGCACTGTGAGTTTTAATCAACTGCTCTTGATCAGTTTATGAATAGGAGTAGCTAGGACTAGCTCCCGATCATGTGATGCAAGCTAAAAATAAAAAGTAGCCTTAGCTGCTACATTCACCTAATCTTTAGCACTGTCCCCACAGCCTCACCCATCCAACAATGGGGTACAGCTTCTCTTTTTGGGTTAATGATTCCCTGCAATATTCAGCCCACTTTCTGTGAATCCACGTTGTCAATGCTCTTTTCCCTACTGGGAACTCACAGGAAGAATGCTGCAAAGAGCAGCCTCGTGTAATATTCATTACATGGTGCCACTCTCTGTAGCATTTATAATCTACTTGCCACAAGATTAAGCAGAGGGCAAGGAGGACCTGTGACATCAGACCAAAGATTGCTGAAGAAACGCAAGTATAGAGTTTTTTTTTTTTTTTTCTTAACCACTTGAGCCCCGGACCATTATGCTGCCTAAGGACCAGAGGTCTTTTTCCAATTTGGCACTGCGTCGCTTTAACTGCTAATTGCGCGGTCATGCAATGCTGTACCCAAACGAAATTTGCGTCCTTTTCTTCCCACAAATAGAGCTTTCTTTTGATGGTATTTGATCACCACTGCGGTTTTTATTTTTTGCGCTATAAACGGAAAAAGACCGAAAATTTTGAAAAAAAATGATATTTTCTACTTTTTCTTATAAAAAAAATCCAATAAACTAAATTTTAGTCATACATTTAGGCCAAAATGTATTCTGCCACATGTCTTTGGTAAAAAAAATGTCAATAAGCGTATATTTATTGGTTTGCGCAAAAGTTATAGCGTCTACAAACTAGGGTACATTTTCTGTAATTTACACAGCTTTTAGTTTATGACTGCCTATGTCATTTCTTGAGGTGCTAAAATGGCAGGGCAGTACAACCCCCCCCCAAATGACCCCATTTTGGAAAGTAGACACCCCAAGGAAATTGCTGAGAGGAATGTTGAACCCATTGAATATTTTTTTTTTTTTTGTCCCAAGTGATTGAAAAATGACAAAAAAAAAAAAAATATTTACAAAAAGTTGTCACTAAATGATATATTGCTCACACAGGCCATGGGCCTATGTGGAATTGCACCCCAAAATACATTCAGCTGCTTCTCCTGAGTATGGGGATACTTGTGTGTGGGACTTTTTGGGAGCCTAGCCGCGTACGGGGCCCCGAAAACCAATCACCGCCTTCAGGATTTCTAAGGGTGTAAATTTTTGATTTCACTCTTCACTGCCTATCACAGTTTCGGAGGCCATGGAATGCCCAGGTGGCACAAAACCCCCCCAAATGACCCAATTTTGGAAAGTAGACACCCCAAGCTATTTGCTGAGAGGCATGGTGAGTATTTTGCAGCTCTCATTTGTTTTTGAAAATGAAGAAAGACAAGAAAAAACATTTTTTTTTTTTCTTTTTTCAATTTTCAAAACTTTGTGACAAAAAGTGAGGTCTGCAAAATACTCACTATACCTCTCAGCAAATAGCTTGGGGTGTCTACTTTCCAAAATGGGGTCATTTGGGGGGGTTTTGTGCCACCTGGGCATTCCATGGCCTCCGAAACTGTGATAGGCAGTGAAGAGTGAAATCAAAAATTCACGCCCTTAGAAAGCCTGAAGGCGGTGCTTGGTTTTCGGGGTCCCGTACGCGGCTAGGCTCCCAAAAAGTCTCACACATGTGGTATCTCCGTACTCAGGAGAAGCAGCAGAATGTATTTTGGGGTGTAATTTCACATATTTCCATGGCATGTTTGAGCAATATATCATTTAGTGACAACTTTGTGCAAAAAAAAAAAAAAAAAATTTGTCTCTTTCCCGCAACTTGTGTCGCAATATAAAATATTCCATGGACTCGACATGCCTCTCAGCAAATAGCTTGGGGTGTCTACTTTCCAAAATGGGGTCATTTGGGGGGGTTTTGAACTGTCCTGGCATTTTATGCACAACATTTAGAAGCTTATGTCACACATCACCCACTCTTCTAACCACTTGAAGACAAAGCCCTTTCTGACACTTATTGTTTACATGAAAATTATTTTTTTTTGCAAAAAAATTACTTTGAACCCCCAAACATTATATATTTTTTTAAAGCAAATGCCCTACAGATTAAAATGGTGGGCGTTTCATTTTTTTTTTTCACACAGTAATTGCGCAGCGATTTTTCAAACGCATTTTTTGGGGAAAAAACACACTTTTTTAAATTTTAATGCACTAAAACACACTATATTGCCCAAATGTTTGATGAAATAAAAAAGATGATCTTAGGCCGAGTACATGGATACCAAACATGCTTTAAAATTGCGCACAAACGTGCAGTGGCAACAAAATAAATACATGTTTAAAATCCTTCAAAAGCCTTTACAGGTTACCACTTTAGATTTACAGAGGAGGTCTACTGGAAAAATTACTGCCCTCGATCTGGCCTTCGCGGTGATACCTCACATGCATGGTGCAATTGCTGTTTACGTTTGACGACAGACCGCCGCTTGCGTTCGCCTTAGCGCGAGAGCAGGGGGCGACAGGGGTGCTTTTTTTTTTTTTTCTTTATTATTTTTTTGCTTTTTTAATCTTACTTTTAAACTGTTCCTTTCATATTTTTTTTTTTAATCATTTTTATTGTTATCTCGGGGAATGTAAATATCCCCTATGATAGCAATAGGTAATGACAGGTACTCTTTTTTGAAAAAATTGTGGTCTATTAGACCCTAGATCTCTCCTCTGCCCTCAAAGCATCTGACCACACCAAGATCGGTGTGATAAAATGCTTCCCCAATTTCCCAATGGCGCTATTTACATCCGGCGAAATCTAAGTCATAAAATGCTCGTAGCTTCCGGTTTCTTAGGCCATAGAGATGTTTGGAGCCACTCTGGTCTCTGATCAGCTCTATGGTCAGCTGGCTGAATCACCGGCTGCATTCTCAGGTTCCCTGTTGAGACAGGAGAGCCAAAGAAAAACACGGAAGACGGTGGGGGGGGGGGCATTCCCTCCCACGGCTTGTAAAAGCAGTCTAGAGGCTAATTAGCCGCTAGGATTGCTTTTACATGAAAGCCGACCGCTGGCTGAAAAGAATGATACCAAGATGATACCTAAACCTGCAGGCATCATTCTGGTATAACCACTCAAAGTCGTGAATGGCGTACCTGAAGACAAAAAAATGGTTAACAATGGTTAACAATAAAGCACAGTAAACAGTAAAGTATAAATAATTACATACCTGAAAAACAAACATGATAAAACATAATAACAATAACAATAAAACATTGCAGAATAGAATACAGTAAAAAAGAGCAGAACAATAGAGAGAGAGAATAGAGAGAGAGAGAGAACAATAAAACGACAACTATTTTATTTCATATATTTTTTTTTTTTTTACACTTTTTTTGTAACTAACTTTTATAACGGTAACCGGTTCCAGGTTCGGGTCTCTCAAAATGTGATGGCATCTTGGGAGACCCTGTGAAAGTGCGCCTAGTCTGTGGAATGCTGTACCCTACGCTAATACTCAACTAGTGTATGGTAGCGTTCAAAACATTCACCAATGCAAAGACCAGGATTGTCAGGACAGGAAGGACAATAATAGTGGGTGTCACGCCTATATCCGCGCTTGCTGCAGACACTACCTCTTTTTTGGGGGGGTTCGTTGGGTAGGGGTACTCGGGAGGACATAAAAATGCCTCTCATGCAGCCGACTGCATTTGGTTGGGGATGTGAATGGGGGAAGTACGGGCGCTGCAGAAGTGGTGGGCTCCCAATTAGGATTGGCGAATGCAGCAGGAAAGGCACTATGGGCACGACGGGCCTGTGTTTGTCTTTTTGGTGGCAGCGGGACACTACTTGTGCTTGCCACCTCACCAGCTTGAACTGCACTTATGGGACTCGCCACGTCACCAAGTGTTACTGCAGTGCTGGTTTGACTACGACCGGGGTGTACTACGCCGCTGGTGCTTGCCAGTTCCCCAAAACGCTACCAAAAAAACTGTTAGCGATCGCAGGGATCAGGCCTGATTCTGCGAACGCTGCAGTTATGCGTTTAGAGTTTTGTAAGTGACAGTGATCGATCGATACTGCACTTGGGTGGGCTGGGCTGGGCCAGGCGGAGGGGCAAAACGCAGGTGCTAGCAGGTATCTGGGCTGATCCCGCTAACACTGCGTGTTTGGGAACCCTAAACTGCTGGTGACGCTAGTATAGATCAGATCGGATCAGATATTGATGCGATCAGATACTATACCACTAAGGTAGGTGTATGCTGCGTGCGTGGGTGTTAGCGGTACTGGCGCTAACCTGACGCTGCCGGGGGCTGGTGCTTGCCAGTTCCCCAAAATGCTACCAAAAAAACTGTTAGCGATCGCAGGGATCAGGCCTGACTCTGCGAACGCTGCAGTTATGCGTTTAGTGTTTTGTAAGTGACAGTGATCGATCGATACTGCACTTGGGTGGGCTGGGCTCGCCTGGGCGGAGGGGCAAAACGCAGGTGCTAGCAGGTATCTGGGCTGATCCCGCTAACACTGCGTTTTTGGGAACCCTAAACTGCTGGGGACGCTAGTATAGATCTGATCGGATCAGATATTGATGCGATCAGATACTATACCACTAAGGGAGGCGTATGCTGCGTGCGTGGGTGTTAGCGGTACTGGCGCTAATCTGACGCTGCCTGGGGCGACGCATATCACCGCTGGGCGATCGGGGGGCTAAACCTTTATTCGGTAATAAACGGCGGGTGCCCTGACACTATAAAAAATAAACAAACTAACCAGCGTTATACAGTGATCAGTGGTGAAAGGGTTAACTAGGGGCCAATCAAGGGGTTAAAACATTTATTAGGTAGTATATGGGGGTCCCTGACGCTATAAAACGCTGACGGCGAACCTAAATATTTACCTCACTAACTAGCGTCACCAGCGACACTAATACAGCGATCAGAAAAATGATCGCTTAGTGACACTGGTGACAGGGGGTGATCAAGGGGTTAAAACTTTATTAGGGGGGGTTAGGGGGGTACCCTAGACCTACAGGGGGGTAACAGTAACTGTCCCAACACTGTAACTGTCACAAACTGACACCTAGCAGTAATCAGAAAAAAAAAAAAAAACCTGCTGGTGTCAGTTTGTGACAGGGGGGGGGTGATTGGGGGGGGATCGGGGGGCGATCGGGGGGGGGATCGGGGTGTTTTGTATGCCTGGCATGTTCTACTGTGTGTGTAGTGTTGGTGCACTCACATAGATGTCTTCTCTCCTCGGGCCGGAACGGAAAATACCGACCCGAGGGGAGATGACATCACTTCCTTTGCTGCTGTTTAGCATACAGCAGCAAAGGAGTGTTCTCATTGGCCAGCGGCGATCGCGAGGGGGGGGCCACGAACGGATGGCCTCCCCCTCGTCTCTGATCGCCGGGGGACAGAACGGGACCGCCTCGGGCGGCGGGGGGGGGTCCAATCGGACCCCCCACCCGCGGGAGGCAAATCACGTACCCTGTATGTGATTTTGCCTGCCCGTGCCGCCTTGCCGACGTACATCGGCGTGAGGCGGTCCTTAAGTGGTTAAAGGTTCCAGGTGTGTTCCAAATGGGTGGGGGAAGGCTGCAAGCAGAGGCGGCTCTCTAATTAGGCAAAGTAGGCGGGGGCCTAAGGCCTTACACTCACAGGGGCCTCGCAAAACCCGCCTACTTTGCTGAACGTGAATTAGAGGGGAATGTCCCTGGTCAGCGGGTAAAGCCATGCAGGTTCCAGCTGTGTTGGCTGTAACATCCCCCTCACACAGAGAACAGATCATGATCTCTACTGCCTCTTAGCCTTCTCAGAAATCCGACACCAGAGCTGGAAGGTGGGGGGGAGGGGGGCTGGATTGCAAGCTGCACTATGCTCATTCAGTGCAGGAGAAATGGCCTGAGCTGAGGTTGTGAACGTTGTGCACACTGAGTGCCTCCTCTCTATAGCTGCAGCCATACCAGTGCCCATACAGGAGATGGACGATCCTCCTGGGTTTGCCTGGCTGGATCGGAGCTTGCACAGTCTGAGCAGCAGTAGAGGTGGGCGGAGCAGGCTAAGAAAGTTCATTACACTGTACACTCTGCAGCACCGATCACTGTCCAGCCCAGCAGTCACCACAGCTCTCCCCAGACCAGCACACAAGATCTTCATTCAATCCATGGGAGCTGCTAGTAAGGTGAGGTGCTAATGTTTTTGCTGCTGGATTACTAGTGTCAGCAATGCCAGATTTGTAAAACGTCTTGGCTGTGTCAGTCTGCAATCAGTGCTTGCAGATTACTGTTAAATTATCAGTATCCTGCAACTCTGATGAGATCACAGACCAGGACAACTTCACACCTCTGCCGGGTTAGCCCCCCCATATCAATATTTTTGAAAAAATCTTATGCAGTTTGTTAGATCTTTGTTAGATCAGGTTAGATCAACCGTTGTTTGCGTTAGATCTCACACAGAAGAAGCGATACCGTGTTTCCCCGAAAGTAAGACAGTGTCTTACTTTCTTTTTATCCCTAAAAGCCCCACTATGTCTTACTTTCGGGGTATGTCTTATATTGGGAAAAAAAAAAAATTTTTATTTTTTATTGCAATATTTTTTTTTTTTTTTTTTTTAATCAGCCCTGTTGGGGGGCTTTGGTGAGATATCAGGGGTCTTAACAGACCTCTGATATCTCCCCCTTGAGACAGAGAAAGAGACAGAGGATAGAGATTCCCCAGTCCCTTTCTCTGCAGCGTCAGCTGCTCTGAGAATGAAAGGAGAGAAGACAGCGGCTTCTCTCCATTCATAAACTGACACATTGTAATCACAGGAGATTACAATGTTTCAGTTATGTGAATGGACAGAGTCAGCTGACTCTGTCTATTCACAAGGGAAGGAGGGGGAGGACGGAGGAACGGAGGGGGAGAACGGAGGGGACAGAGAAGGAGGGGGAGAACGGAGGGGACAGCGGGGAGGCACAGAGGAGGAAAGCGGAACGGAGGGGGAGAACGGAGGGGACAGAGAAGGAGGGGGAGAACGGAGGGGACAGAGAAGGAGGGGAGAACGGAGGGGACAGCTGGGAGGCACAGAGGAGGAAAGCGGAACGGAGGGGGAGAACGGAGGGGGACAGAGAAGGAGGGGGGAACGGAGGGGACAGCGGGGAGGCACAGAGGAGAAAAGCGGAACGGAGGGGGAGAACGGAGGGGACAGAGAAGGAGGGGGGAACGGAGGGGACAGCGGGGAGGCACAGAGGAGAAAAGCGGAACGGAGGGGGAGAACGGAGGGGACAGAGAAGGAGGGGGGAACGGAGGGGACAGCGGGGAGGCACAGAGGAGGAAAGCGGAACGGAGGGGGAGAACGGAGGGGGACAGAGAAGGAGGGGTACCGCACTTCACTGCAGGCAAATCCCCCCGTGTTTCCCCGAAAGTAAGACATATGTCTTACTTTCGGGGTATGGCTTATATTAGCTGACCCCTCTGAAACTCCCGATACGTCTTACAATCGGGGGTGTCTTACTATCGGGGAAACACGGTATTAAGTTATTTGCTGGGGGGGCTAACCTGTCATCAGCCCCCCTTATCAAAAAATTGACCAAACAGCTATTTTGGAAGCAATTTGTTAGATCCGGTATGATCAAGTGTTTTTAACGTTAGATCTCACATAATTAGAGACTTATTAGGTGATTAATGAGGGCCTTATCAAATTTTCGGCCCAAAAATGATTCAGGCTAATAGATCCGGTAAGATCAAGTGGTTTTAATGTTAGATCTCACATCATTTCAGAGATATTCCACATCAAAATAGAGATATTAGGTGGTACATATGGACGGGTTAGCCCCCCCTTATCAAATTTTCGGGCCAAAAATCATTCAGGCTAATAGATATACGTTAGATCCTGTAAGATCAAGTGGTTTTAACGTTAGATCTCACATAATTAGAGACTTATTAAGTGATTAATGAGCCTTATCAAATTTTCGGGCCAAAAATCATTCAGGCTAATAGATATTCGTTAGATCCGGTAAGATCAAGTGGTTTTAACGTAAGATCTCACATCATTTCAGAGATTTCATATTCTTTGCCAATAACAACATCCAAGTTAGTAGATAATTGTTAGATGAAGTTATTATTGCATTAAACCTAGCATGCACATGGCAGAAATCAGTAATAATCGCAATGTAAGTAGGGATAAAAGCTTGTTGCAGTTTGATCAGTGAGATGTTTTATTTAATCTATGATAAATACATAACAGTTTGTTATTTTATATGAGAAGTTAGGCCCCTGTGGCAGTAGCTTAAAATTAATAAATTTTGGCATCGCTGCTCTAAATTGTGGGCACAACTGGAACAGGCCCAGACTGACATTCTGCTGCCAGGGGCTCTGTGGTGCTATGACCAACTACCGCCTGTGCTGAAGTCACACCCCATAATGGGTACGACACTCCGCATATGCTCCCAGGTCAGCACACAGAACCGGCTTTCTTCCCTGATTCCCCATTGCTCCCTATCATAGAAAAACCGTGGTTCCTCCCTGGTCTGGAACCCCAAATGTTTCAGACCCTAAGCCAAACAGGTAGGGTCCAGGCATCCCACTTCCTAACGGGAGGCCAATGGCCTTCCACAGTAGTGCTAATGAGCCCTTCAAACTTTCCTTGTGGACAGCGCTACAATTACAACACTTTCTCAATACTTTGCCTAATCCACAGGGATTTAATCGTCCCCTGACGTCCTTTGAAGCATACTGTCCCAAAGAGGGTTCCCTTCCACAGGCTCTATCCAAAACATTCGCCCTCTTGAACTGTCCGGCTGAATAACCACACTTATGCCCCGTACACACGGTCGGATTTTCCGATGGAAAATGTCCGATCGGAGCGTGTTGTCGGAAATTCCGACCGTGTGTGGGCTCCATCGGACATTTTCCATCGGATTTTCCGACACACAAAGTTGGACAGCAGGAGATAAAATTTTCCGACAACAAAATCCAATCGCGTCAATTCCGACCGTGTGTGGTCTGTTCCGACGCACAAAGTGCCACGCATGCTCAGAAGAAATTCCGACACGGGACAGCTCGTTCTGGTAAACTTAGCGTTCGCAATGGATACAGCACTTTCGTCACGCTGCAATGTAAAAAATGGTTTAATACAGCGCACTCTCTTCTTCTTTATAATGTGACAAGAATTAAGTAGTTTTGCTGCTCATATTCACACACACTTCTCACAAAGTTTTATTTGTGTTTTTTTAGTGGGATTCCCTCAATATATTGTTATTAGTTGTCACATCTGACAGTTTTTTATATTTTTTATGTTTTTTTTTTTTAGTTTTTAAGCCTTTTTTTTTCTTTAATGTTTGGATTTTTTCCAAGGCTGATCTTTGTTCAATGTTATTTTTATTTTTACTCCAGAATATTTTTGTGTGTGTTTTGTGTGGCAAGTTACCCCAACACCATTGATATCTTTTATTATTTAATCTCCATGAGATTTTTTGTTGTTGGTGTCCCTTGTTCATTTCACATTGTATATTAGAAATGTACCTGAATCCTCACAAACAAACCATCATTTTTGAAGAAGTAAAACACATAGGAGAGTATAATTCAAAACAAAAATCCTTTATTAAGGGCTCAGAACCAAGCAAAGAGGAAGGCAACACTGGATCAACAGGAGAAATTAGTGAAGCCTGGGACCCCCACGGCAGACATCAATTCTTAAACCTCAAAATTGGTGGCCTGAGGAGTCCATATGTAAGGGAGGGCAGTCTGGTCCGGGATTCACAGAGATCCGGATAGCAGCAGATGACATCAGTGTCCCCAGGCTGTGGTACCACAAGAGGCTGCATCTTTTGGCCGACCAGACTGGATCCAGGGTCCTCACTGTCTGGTCTTCCTTTCATACTTCCTTCCGGGCTGTGGCTGTGCAGTTGGAGATGTGGCAGGAGGAGTAGGACCTGGAGGAGGAGTAGGACCTGCAGGAGGAGGAGGAGGACCATCCCAAAGCTGTGTGTGAGGTGTAATTTGGCCCCTCACACCTTTCGCCAGAGCCTCTGATATGAGGGCCTCACACATGGCTTTTTGGCCCTCCTCCATCCTCTGCATTTTATAGGCTATGAATGCAACAAGGTTCTCCTGCCTGGTGTGTGGTGCTCCCAGGACCTCTGTAGCCCTACAAAAAAATCTGATAGCAGCCTCCTCTAGGGTACTCCTCCTACTGCCACTTTCTGTTTCCAGGGGGGGTGGAGGGACCTGCAGATCAGCCACCTCCTGGCTGAGACTTCCCTGTGTATGAAAAAGGGACATGGTTTTAGTTTTGGCATCATCAATCACAATCCTAAATTAGTACTCCCAACTAACATCTAGTTAACATCATTGATTGGGCAAGCAGAAATATTTAGAGGAATACTATACCTGGCTCAATCTGGGCTCCTCCACATGTGGCCTGGAAGGCCCAGGTTGGGCGTCAGAAGCCTCAGCCGGGGGGGAAGGAAGCGTGGAAGGAAGACTGGAGAGGGATGGCCTGGGTTCAGTCTGGCCTGCCAGAAAGTGCAGCCTGTCATAGTACAACATCCTGGGGACATAGATGTCATCTGCTGCTCCGGATCTCTGTGAATCCAGGACTTTCTTGCGCTCCCTCAGATATGTGCTCCTCAGGCACCAATGAAAATCTTTAAAAAAGTGATGTCTGCCGTGGGGATCACCTGCTTCACAATTTCACACAATTGCTCCAGTGCTGCCTTCCTCTTTGCTTGGTTCTTGTAATGGGGGTGTTTAATCTCCCACAGACAGGGCAGCTCCCTTAGCATCTCTATGAAGACTGAAATGAAGTCCTGATATTCCAGTACCATATCCATGTTCACTGCAAGACACAACACAAGACAAAGCCTAATGTCACACCAAACTCTCCTAATCTTGTTACAATATAGGCCTCAATCTATAGAAGCAGTATAGGCCCAAGTTTGTCTCTTACCTTCGTTCTTACGATCGCCGCGTTCAATGCTCCTTCCTCCGCTCACAGATCAAACGTAATACGCACGTGTGTTACGCTTTAAATACACTGCGCATGCGTGTAACTCCGCCCGCCCCTGACGTTCTTTCTAGTGTATTCCCCGCCCCTTTTCGTTCGGCGCAGTGGGGGAAGAGCATGATGGCGGACATACAGCAGGTGCGGGCTAATTGTAGCAACGAGGAGGAGGAGGAGGAAGAAAGGGCGGATCCAGGCACGTCCCGATCCAGAAGGAGACGTTTTAAGGCCACAAATATGTCGTTTGGGGAGATGTTGGAGATGGTAGACATCATGAGGAAGTCCGACTATGATGGAAAATATGGGCCTTACCCCCACCCCAACATCAGAAAGGCCAAAATCATTGGTAAAGTGGTCCGGAGTCTAGAGCGGAATTTCGGGGTTCGAAGGTCTAAAGATCAGCTCAGGAAGCGGTGGTCAGACCTGAAGTTGAGAGAGCCAGAGCAGTACCGAAAGATCCGGAGAGTGCTGCAAAAAAGTAAGTAGTTGTGCTGTGTTCCTATTCTTTCTGTCTTTATTACGTTCGTTCTGCTCCATATGCTTTGATTAGTTGTAACGTTTCCAAAGGTCAACTTTAATGTTCATGGGCACATTATTCGTTCGTATCAAACATTTTTCTTTCGGCCTCTAGAACACCATTGTTTAGGCTATATGCATTTTCACACATTTTTTGGGGCCTACTTGGATGCCAAATATTTGTTTGTGTAGATGGGTTTGTTACTAGAACGAAATGCAAACTAGATTGTGTGTAAGGAGAGGACACTGAGCAGCTGTTTTCACATCTGGACACTGGAGCACTAGTGTGGGACACAAGAACACCATTTTTATTAGGGGGCCACACAAGTGCTCCAGTGTATACTATAGGGGGGTCTCCATCTGTGAAGCTTGTACCAAACAGGTAAAGTATTGCAGCTTGACAAAGGGCAATAAAAAATATACATCTTGGAACTCGGCTAAAATAGACAATTGTACCCCACTTCCAAGCAATGTTTCCTATTTCTATAGTTCTGCCATCAAATATCTGTGTGCTAAGTATACCATTTTTGTTTTACATAGGGGAGAAAAGACTCGGACACCCCTCATCCCAGGAGACCAGAGACCCCCCCTCTCTGAAAGAAGGGGAAATACCAACCCAAGAAGCTGAGCAGGAGGAAGAAGAAGACGTGGTGGAGATTGGCACCACAACAGGTGAGTGTCTGCGACCACAGACTCAGGTAAAAGAGATGGCTGGTGGCAGATTTTTGAGACACTTTTTTTTGTTCTTTATCTCTTTTTAGGTGATCGTGATGTGAGGGATCCAGAACGCTTTACATCTGAAAGTGCCCAGATACTGATAGGGGAGATCATGGGGTGTAATCTCCAATTGCAAAACATCCAGCAACAAATCAGTGATGTTATTAAAAAAAATAATAACATCATTGATGTTTTGGGGCGAATTTAAACCCCACAAAATCACCTGTTTTATCGTGGTCCAATCTTACCAAACTTTTTTCAATGTTTAGAAAAGCCAAATTTGGAGGATGCACACAGTGTGCCAACATGTGCTATCTGCCATCACGGGAGATCAATGGACGCGTTTTGAGGGGGCAACCCCTTCCTCAATTATAAAGTAGCGTTGAGGAAGGGCTTGCTCCCCCCAAACACGTCCCTTGATCCCCCATGATGGCAGATAGCACATGTGGACATTTGTAAATTGGTGTGCATCTTCCAAATTTGGCTTTTCCAGGGGTGATTTCCGCCCATCTGAACGCTATATCAAACCCAGTTCCTAAATACTGATGTCTGATATAGCCTTCAGGTTTTACCTAATGTGAACTTTGTAAGTTTAAGTTTTTTGGCTTTCTTGTTGGTTTTACACAGGCCTGTTTTATCTGAAATGGATATTTTGATTTTTCATAATGCTACTGCAAACATTGTTATACAACAAACATGTTGGTTTGTTTTAAAAACCTTTGGTAAATGCACATGTGATTGTGCAGGTATAAAAAAAGTGCCTTACTCAAGAATGTGTGGATTATTGTCTCAACACTACAACACTTTTGGGGTGATGTAATTGTTGTTTTATGCACAAATGGGGGTTATTTCCTAAGGGCAAATCCTCTTTGCACTACAAGTGCAGGTTCAGTGCAGTTGCAAGTGCACTTGTAGTGAAATATGTTTTTGCATTTAGGAAGTACCAGCCAACACTGTTTTTTATAAGGTTACCCAATCACGACATTTTCTGCACTCAACACATTTCTGTCAGGGTCAGCTAAAACAAACACAAGCAGTAAATGTCCACCAAGAATTTCTTTTGGTTGTTTTTTATTTGAAAAAGGTGTCACATATTGTCTGGCATATTGATAGCCCCCCTACCCGCAAAGAACTCCAGGTATCGTAACCGGACATCACGGGCATTCAGGGAGGGCAAGCCAGGACGGCCGCTTTCAAGTGCCGTCATTGTTGATGTATTTGGGATTCCGGCCTCAGGTCCAACTGAGCCAGCATAGTTGGCTGAATGTTTTCGTAGAAAATTATGGAGAACACAGCAGGCAAGTATTATATGGTTCAGTTTATACTCCGCCATATGGATGGGTGTCATAAATAATCGGAACCGGCTGGCCAGGATTCCAAATGTGTTCTCCACCACTCTTCGGGCTCTGGCCAGCCGGTAATTAAAAACCCTCTGTTCCGGAGTGATGGCTTGCCTCATGCAGGTATCCTGCCTACTGATATAGGGGGTCAGCGAAGCCAACAAACGGTGAAATACGGGGTCCGTCATCCTGAGAAAGTTCCTGAAATCATCAGGATTATTCTCATAGATCTCATGGAGCAAAGGCATATGACAGAACTGGTCACGCTGAAGCAACCAATTCTTGGTCCATGAACTCCTCCCCACCCTGTTCATGGACTGGACTTGTGTCAAGGTCAGGACCCCAACACCAAGCCCCCGCACAGCACGAACTCTACGAGGAGTACGCATACGAAACATGGCTAGAAAACGGTCGGCTGCTCAGAACGAAGTAACAGAACGCACTGAAGAACAGCAAGGCCTGTGAAGAGCGACCTGAAAAACAGCAACGAGCGGACAAGATCGCACAGAAAACTCCAATACGAACTGACTGCACGCACTGAAGAGCAGATACAAACCCACAAGCACAAACTGAACGGCAGAAAACGATCTGAAAGCCACGAGTCTGAAAAAGCGCGAATCGTCTCTCACCAAACTTTTACTAACACGAGATTAGCAAAAGGAGCCCAAAGGGTGCCTCGCTTAGTTCTGAACTGGCTTTTTCTAGTCTCGTCGTACGTGCTTGACGTCACCGCGTTCTTGGCGATCGGAAATTCCGACAACTTTGTGCGACCGTGTGTAGGCAAAACAAGTTTGAGCCAACATCCGTCGGAAAAAATCAGAGGATTTTGTTGTCGGAATGTCCGAACAAAGTCCGACCGTGTGTACGGGGCATTACCGTTCTTGAACAAATGGGAAAGTAAGCTGGGGCGTACATTTACATCTGCTCAGATACAACATGTCCTCAGATTTTCGTTGAAATCATCGGTTTGTACGAAAATTAAAGAGACCAACTATAAACTGTTAACAAGGTGGTACCTCACCCTGCAACTACTGACCAATGTTGGAGATGCCAGGGGGATGGAGGAACACTACTTCTCATATTTTGGTTGTGCCCTAAATTGATCCACTTCTGGGAGACAGATAAACCACGCAAAAATTTACAGAATACAAGGTTCCTGGTGATCCAGCTTTTTCCTGCTACAGGTCTCCTCCATCTGAGCCAAACTGTATAAAAACTCCATTCCAAATGAGATGGAAGATCTAGTACTCACTGCACAACACCAACAGGAAAAATACTCTAAAACTTGGGGACTATGGAACCAGTTTGTTGTTTCCGCAGAGGGTACTGCCCTTCTTGGGACTTAATGTCACAGATAAGTTCCGGAGCCCGTTCACCATAGTTATCCTGAACCAATGCCATTTCACCCCCCCCCCCCTCTCTCCTCTTACCTTTTCCATCCCTTTTTCCTTACCTTCTTTGATTATTGAAAATGAGAAAATAGTTTTGGGCGACAGCGGGTCTTGCTCCACAGCCCATTTTCCATCTTTAATAAGAACTGACCAGGAGGTAAGCAGCCTTTTGAGCAGTGTGCCGAAAAATGTTTTCAAAGAAATTGAGCGTGCCGATTTTATAACAAAAAAAGTCAACTTCACAATCTCAATCACGAAAAGGATTTTTTTATAAAGTAAATGCTGTAAACTACTTTAGTAGTGAGAAATTAACATCCTGCACTCTCACGCCTTAGATTAACCCCAATTCATACACCTTCACACCTCAGATCACTGTATCACCTGCAAATCTGCCCCACCACTGTAACCCCCTGCTCAACTGCCCCACCACTGTAACCCCCTGCACATCTGCCCCACCACTGTAACCCCCTGCACATCTGCCCCACCACCGTACCCCCATGCTCTTCTGTCTCACTGCTGAACCATCTTCTCATCTGTCCTAACACTGAACTTATCTGCTCATCTGTCCCACCTCTCTAACCCCCTTTCTCATCTGCCCCACCACTGTAAATCCCTTTCTCATCTGTCCCACCACTGTAAACCCCTTTCTCATCTGCCCCACCACTGTACCTCCCGTACATCTGTCCCACCTCTGTTCCCCCTGCTCATCTTCCCCACCTCTGTAACCCCCTTTCTCATCTGCCCCACCTCTGTAACCCCCTTTCTCATCTGCCCCACCACTGTAACCCCCTTTCTCATCTGCCCCACCACTGTAACCCCCTTTGTCTTCTGCCCCATCACTGTACCTCCTGCACATCTGTCTCACCTCTGTTCCCCCTGCTCTTCTGCCCCACCGCTGTAACCCCCTGCTCATCTGTATCACTAATGTACCGCCTTTCTCCTCTGCCCCGCCACTGTACCCCCCTGTACATCTGCCCCACCTCTGTTCCCCCTGCTCTTCTGCCCAACCACTGTAACCCCCTGCTCATCTGTCCACCAATGCACCTCCTTTCACATCTGCCCCACCGCTGTACCCCCTGCTCTTCTGTCCCATCGCTAAACCCCCTTCTCATCTGCCCCAACACTGAACCCCTCCTGCTAATTTTCCCACCACTGTAACCCCCTTCTCATCTGGCCCACCACTAACCCCCCCCCCGCTCATCTGCCCCATCACTGTACCCCCCTGCTTTTCTGTCCCACTGCTGAACCCCCTTCGCATCTCTCCCACCACTGCACCTTCTGCACATCTGCACCACCACTGTACCCCCTTGCTCTTCTGCCCCACCACTGTAACCCCCCTGCTCATCTACCCCATCAATGTACCATTTTTCTCATTTGCCCCACCACTGTACCTCTCTGCACATTTGCTCCACCGCCATATTCCCATGCTCTTCTGTCTACTACTGAATCACCTTCTCATCTGCCCTACCACTGTAACCCTCTTTTTCATCTGCCTTACTAATGTACCTCCTGCACATTTGTTTCACCTCTGTACCCCCTGCTCTTCTGCCCCACCTATGTTCCCCCTGTTCTCCTGCCCCACCACTGTAACCTCCTGCTCATCTGTCCCACCAATACACCTCCTTTCACATTTGCCCCACTGTTCTACCCCCCTGCTTTTCTGTCCCACCACTGAACCTCCTTCTCATCTGCACCAAAACTGAACCCCCCCCCTGCACATCTGCCCCACGGCTGTACCCTCCTGTTCTTCTGTCCCACATCTAAACCCCTCTTGCTCATTTTTCCCACCACTGTACCCTCTTATCTATGATGTGTGATATGCAGAGTGGTAAAAGGAAGCAGAGATGAGACGCATCTACTTGTCCTGGCACACTCATCCTGCTGATTCACCTCTCGCATCCAGCCCACGTGATTGTATGTGATGTATGGCATGTCACATACGAGCATCTGGAATGGATGTGCAATGATGAGCTCAGGTCAAGGACATTTTCTGAAAGCAGTGGGCCTGTGTGCAGGATCATAACTTGGGCCCCGCAGCTGAGGAAAAGTTTTTGCGCCGCAGCAAAAGTTGGGTGTGATTTTCATTGCGCTGAATATAAGGGGGGGCCAGCCCGTCCATATGTACCACCTAATATCTCTATTTTGATGTGGAATATCTCTGAAATGATGTGAGATCTAACGTTCAAACCACTTGATCTTACCAGATCTAACGAATATCTATTAGCCTGAATGATTTTTGGCCCGAAAATTTGATAAGGGGGGCTAACCCGTCCATATGTACCACCTAATATCTCTATTTTGATGTGGAATATCTCTGAAATGATGTGAGATTTAACGTTAAAACCACTTGATCTTACCGGATCTAACGAATATCTATTAGCCTGAATGATTTTTGGGCCGAAAATTTGATAAGGGGGGGCCAGCCCCCCCTCATTAATCACTTATTAAAGTCTCTAATTATGTGAGATCTAACGTTAAAAACACTTGATCATACCGGATCTAACAAATTGCTTCCAAAATAGCTAACTGTTTGGTCAATTTTTTGATAAGGGGGGGCTGATGACGGGTTAGCCCCCCCAGCAAATAACTGTTAATATCGCTTCTTCTGTGTGAGATCTAACGCAAACAACGGTTGATCTAACCTGATCTAACAAAGATCTAACAAACTGCATAAGATTTTTTTCAAAAATTTTGATATGGGGGGGCTAACCAGGCAGAGGTCAACTTCACTACTTCTCGGGCTCAGAAAGCTTTACTGGACATTTACTAAAGGCTATGTGTTTTGCTTGCAAAGGAGGTGAGGGTCTACTAGAATTAAGCCCCAAGCCTGTGATCAGTGACCTAAGTGCAGTTATAAATGTAAAAAAACCTCTCTGCATTGACTCATTATCAATAATTTTGGGTTATCAGTGTGTAGCCCCTTAAGCTGGGCGCACACAGAGCAAAAATCGGCCAGTTTACTAGGGACCAGACAAATTTCAATCTGTGTGTGGCCTTCCCCCTTTCTATTGAACAGAAATCAATCAGTAGATCAACTTCTGTCGAATGGCCATGCTAGAAAACTTTCTTTCAATCAGCGGCCAAAGCGAAATGGTTGCAGACTGATCGGTGTATTCTGACATCGGGGGGAGTCCCACTGTCAGACTACAATGGCACAGAAGGGGAGGATTCCTCCATCTGTCTTATTTGTGTGGTTGGGGTGAATCCATTCATTTATCTTTTCTTCCGCACACCAGCTGCACAAAAAAAGAACGAACTAACTGTACCTACTTACGCTACGCTTTAGACTCCAAAGAAGCAGGGGCACCTGTTCCTTCTAGTGACACAACACACACAGACATTTTTCCTCACACTGATAAATTTTTTCTACATCACTGTTGGCCCAAAGCTTTACTGCAGGATAAAATGCGTACTGCTATTAAACTGTGCATGTCGCTACAAACTGCACCCCAGCCCCTACTCCACCTGGGGAGTGGGGTGCAGTTTAACACCTTTGCCCTGGGCACTGGATGATCTTGTCCCGGCACCACATTACATGGCAGGAGTTGTAGTTCTCCACACCACACACTAGACTTGGCCCACCAGTGCCTGCACTCTGCAGAGACTACATCTACCAGAATGGTGCTCAAAGCGAACATGTCCGCTTCTCCTGCTTCACTGCTTGTAGTAGGAACCAAGGAGTGTATAGAGGGATCATCTGTTTGCTCTGCACCCTGTCTGTGGAGGTATCATCTGTGGCTATGGCTCCAGTGTTTGGTGCCTGTCTGCACAGTCTAAGACCATCTCCTGTATCATAACCGGATAGTCTCTCACCATCTTCTACAGCATGTTTGCAGTCTCTGACCATCTTATGTAGCATGTCTGCACAGTCTCTGACCATCTCCTGTATCATGTGTGCACAGTCTCTGACCATCTCCTGTATCATGTCCGCACAGTCTCTGACCATCTCCTGTATCATGTCCGCACAGTCTCTGACCATCTCCTGTATCTTGTCCGCACAGTCTCTGACCATCTCCTGTATCATGTCCGCACAGTCTCTGACCATCTCCTGTATCATGTCCGCACAGTCTCTGACCATCTCCTGTATCATGTCCCCACAGTCTGACCATCTCCTGTATCATGTCCCCACAGTCTGACCGTCTCCTGTATCATGTCTGCACATTCTCTAACCATCTCCTGTATCATGTCCCCACAGTCTCTGACCGACTCCTGTATCATGTCTGCACATTCTCTAACCATTTCCTGTATCGTGTCCGCACAGTCTTTGACCATTTCTTGTATCATGTCCGCAGAGTCTCTGACCATCACCTGTATCATGTCTGCACAGTCTCTGACCATCACCTGTATCATGTCTGCACAGTCTCTGACCATCTCCTGTATCATGTCTGCACAGTCTCTGACCATCTCCTGTATCATGTCTGCACAGTCTTTGACCATCTCCTGTATCATGTCTGCACAGTCTTTGACCATCTCCTGTATCATGTCTGCACAGTCTTTGACCATCTCCTGTATCATGTCTGCACAGTCTTTGACCATCTCCTGTATCATGTCTGCACAGTCTTTGATCATCTCCTGTATCATGTCTGCACAGTCTTTGATCATCTCCTGTATCATGTCTGCACAATCTTTGACCATCTCCTGTATCATGTCCGCACAGTCTCTGACCATCTCCTGTATCATATCCGCACAGTCTCTGACCATCTCCTGTATCATGTCCGCACAGTCTCTGAACATCTTCTGTATCATATCCCCACAGTCTCTGACCATCTCCTGTAGTATGTCCATACAGTCTCCGACCGTCTCCTGTATAATGTCTGCATAGTCTCTGACCATCTCCTGTATCATGTCTGCACATTCTCTAACCATTTCCTGTATCATGTCCGCACAATCTTTGACCATTTCTTGTATCATGTCCGCAGAGTCTCTGACCATCTCTTGTATCATGTCTGCAGTCTCTGGGGGGGTCTACAGAGGAGTCAAGAGCGGGAGCGCTGCCAGGACAGGGGTCACGTGAGGAGTCACATGTGTGCAAATTGTGGAGAGGATAATATGGGATGAAACCAGAGCCACCAAGCTGGAGCCTAGAGAGTACCATCTGACTGAGCCGTGCAAGGTGCACCTAAGAGGAGGTCAGTGACAGTGCTGCAAGGCCAGTCTGAGGGGGATCACTGATGTAAGGGGGAGTGAATACAGTAGGGTAAAGGGGCACTGATTTAAAAGTTCCTCCTGATATCAGTAATCCCCCCCCCCCCCCTAACCTTATAGTGCATTCACTCTGTGGAAGGTGATCTGTGGTCACCAGGGTCCCCTCCATATCAGAGTTCCTGTTTTAGATGCAAGTTGGAACTCTGCGGACCCTGATGTAAAGGGGAATGCTGTGCACTCTGATATAAGGTGATCTCTGGTCACCAGAGCCCCCTTACATCAAAGTTCCCCTTTACACCAGTCTGCAGCATTCCCTCTTACATCATGATCTGCAGCATTCCCTTTACATAAAATTTCCTCTTGCAATGTAAGGGGGGATCCTGCAGACTCTCATGTATAATATATATATATATATATATATATATATATATATATATATATATATAAAATTTTGATTAACCACTTGCTTACTGGGCACTTAAACCCCCCTCCTATCCAGACCAATTTTCAGTTTTCAGCGCTGACCCACTTTGAATGACAATTGCGTGGTCCTACAACACTGTACCCAAATGAAATTTTTATCATTTTTTTCCCCACAAATAGAGCTTTCTTTTTGTGGTATTTGATCACCTCTGGGATTTTTTTTATTTTTTGTTAAAAAAATGTAATTGGACCGAATTTTATTTTTTATATTTTGTTATAAAAAATTTAAAACCGGTAATTTTTCCCCTTCATTGATGTACGCTGAAGAGGCGGCAGTGATGGGCACTGATTGGTGGCAGTGATGGGCACTGATTGGTGGCAGTGATGGGCACTGATTAGTGGCAGTGATGGGCACTGATGGGTGGCAATAATGGGCACTGATCAGTTACACTGATAGGCAGCACTGCTAGGTGGCACTGATTGGCACCACTGGTGGGCATTGATAGGTGGCATTTGTGGGCATTAATAGGTGGCACTGTTAGGTGGCAATAGAATGTGGCACAGATGAGGCAGATGTGCCTCTTCCTCTTCGGGACCGATGTCCCTTGCAGCTGAGCCAGTGATCGGCTTTTCTTTCTCCTCGCGCTCTCCGCGTGTGGAGAAAAAGAAAAAGATTACCGATCTTTTGTTTACATCATGTGATCAGCTGGCTGACAGCTGATCACATGGTAAGGGGCCGGGACCAGCCCCTTACTCGGATCAGTGATCACCCGAGTCTCAGTGACTCGGTGATCACAGTGCGCTCCGCACACGCTCAATAGGGCGCGTGCACAGGGGAGGATGTCATATGATGGCCTCCTGGAAATTCAGGTCCGCGCTGTGGCCGTCACTCGGCTATAGCGCGGACGGCAAGAGGTTAAAGAATAATTGGTTAGAGAACATTTTAGAAACTGTGAATTCATAGTTCATAGGATTTAAGTCTCTTAATATAGGTGATATATACAGTTATTTTTTTTATCGCTTTAATTATTTTTCCCATTATGGGCGTGAATGGGGCCTCATGTCTAAGTTTTGTCTAAGGCCTCACAAAGCCTAAAGCCGCCTCTGGCTGCAAGCCAAGAGTTGCTGTTAGGCTCGATTCACATCTATGCATGTTGCTTTTGAGCGTTTCTGCAGTGTTCTTTGTGGTGCTTGCCGCATTTTGAGCAGCGTTTTTGCTGCTTTTTTTTTTTTTTTTTAGTTTTTTTTTTAGACTGTATACAAGACTGTATACAAGACTGAATTCTATTACATGCAAAACGCTGCATTTTGCATGAAAAAAAGTCCCTGACCCTTTCCAAAAACGCAGAGGTACAAAAATCTATAGGAACCCATGTTAAAAAATTCCCATGCATTTCTGCAAAATGCATCAAAAAACGCGTGAATGGAGCCTTAAGATCTATATTGCAGTAATCTTGACAATCAGCATAGAGTACAGATTGCATTTGAAGCCAAATCAGTTTTATGTTTTTTATTTTGATAAAGCAATTAGCACATAAATAACCCTTGGTAATACTGCATATATAAATTAACTGCAAGAGAATAGGACTTGCCTGTGCCTTTCTTTCCCAGTGAACTATGTTCTCCCTATTTTATACCCTGTTGTCACAAAAGAAAAGCAAGGCAAAAGAATGTAATGGGTAATGGATATCACACTGCAAAGCTGCAGTTAATAAAGCAAAGTTCAGGTAGCTGTAAAAATAATGTTGTACTATGACCTGTCCACATTACATAAGGGACGGTAACTGGGAGCCAAAATATTTCTTGGCAGAAGCAGCTGAAATCAGCATCGGACGTACAGGAAAAACAGTAAGTATTCGGCATGATAGAATTTGTTCTGTGTTCTTTCACTATTTTTACAATGTTCTTTGTGCAGTTTTATTTTAATACAAAGGTAAGCTCATACTGTACATGGTTCAGCTCTAAATCTCTTCTGTGGCAGGAGAGTTTACTAAAATTTGGGGTATTTTATTATCTCATTGTTCTTTCAGATGTGATGTATAACAAATCCTTTTAAAGTTGTTGTACACCCTGTACAACCACTTTTACCTACAGGTAAGCCTATATTGAGGCTTACCTGCAGGTGCTGGAAATATCTCCTAAACCTCCACGGTTTAGGAGATATTTACAATAAAGCCTAGATAATACAATACAACACAATAATACAATAAGCCGTAGACGCCAGCGCATGCTCACTTTAGAAAGGGCAGATCGTGCTGTTTCTAAAGGGGGTCTTGCCGTGACTGATGGCTCCTGCGACTCTGGCCAGTCACAGAGCCGGAGTTCTCGGCCCCGGAAGGAAGAGGGGGGAAGATGGACGCTCGCTGCTAGTGGAGACAGCGGTGACATTGCAGGCTTCGGTTTCAGGTAAGTGACACATGGGCTACTATGTGATGCATATTAAGTAAAACCTATCACCCACCCTCCTAACATAGCTTGATATCTGTTCATATGGTTTAACCAGTTACCAACTGGCCCATAGCCAAATGACGGCTGCAGGGCGGTTGGATAAGTCTGGGATCACGTACTATGACGTGATCCCAGAAAACTGCTCCCGTGCTCCCCTGGGGCACGCACACGGGAACATCCGTGACCGCCAGGTCCGGAGGACCCGGCGCATCACGGATCATGGTCAAATGACGGAGCAATCACATGTGAACAAACCGGCGTCATGTCATGACGCCGGTTCCCCTCTCCCCTCTCTGTACCGATCGGTACAGAAGGGGAGGGATCGGATGGCAGCAGCGCTGTGGGCTGGATGTGTAGTGCCCACAGCACTGCTCAGTGACATGTGCAGTCACAGCCATGGATCCATCCATCCATGCTCTGCAATTCCCTGTGCAATACTCTGCAATTCCCTGTGCAATACTCTGCAATTCCCGTCAATACTCTGCAATACCCTGCAGTACCCTGCAATAATTTACCATACCCAGCCATACTCTGCCATACCCAGCCATATTTTGCCATACCCGGCCATGCTCTGCCATACCCGGCCATGCTCTGCCATACCCGGCCATGCTCTGCCATACCCGGCCATGCTCGGCCATGCTCAGCCATACTTGGCCATGCTCAGCCATACTCGGCCATACTTGGCTGTACTCGGCCTCTGTATGTGGCCAGGCTGTGGAAGTCTCACACATGTGGTATCGCCATACTCGTGAGGAGTAGGAGAATCTATTTTGGGGTGTCATTTTTGGTATGTACATGCTATGTGTTAGAAATATTGTATAAATGGACAACTTTGTGTTAAAAAAAAAAATGCGTTTTAACCACTTCCCGCCCGCCGGCCGTCATACGACTTCCTTGACTTTGTGCGGGGATATCTGAATGATGCCTGCAGCTACAGACATCATTCAGATATCAGCTTTTTCAGCCGGCGATTCCCTACACCATAAGAGTGCGACTGTTCTACTGCTTGATCGTTCTTATGGGAGGCGAAAGGGCATGTCCCCCCCTCCCTCCTGCCGCCCTCCAGTGCTTCTACTGACTAACCGCTACGATCAAAGCCAGGATCGTTTTTTTTATTTTTTTTATTTAAGGCTTCCCAGCCTAGAGGTGAGATGTGAGGTCTTATTGACCCCATATCTCACTGTAAAGAGGACCTGTCATGCCACATTCCCATTACAAGGATGTTTACATTCCTTGTAATCAAACTAATATAAATAAAGTAAAATGAACAATGAAGAAAAAAATGTTTTTTTCCCCCGTGTGCTCGCATGCAGAAGCGAACGCATACGTAAGTCCTGCCCACATATGAAAATGGTGTTCAAACCACACATGTGAGGTATCGCTGCAATCGGTAGAGCGAGAGCAATAATTTTGGCCCTAGACCTCCTCTGTAACTCAAAACATGTAACCAGTAAAAAAATTTAAAGCGTCGCCTATGGGGATTTTTAAGTAGCGAAGTTTGGCGCCATTCCACGAGCGTGTGCAATTTTGAAGGGTGACATGTTAGGTATCTATTTACTCGGCATAACTTTATCTTTCACATTATGCAAAAACAGTGGGCTAACTTTACTGTTTTTGTTTTTTAAAGCACAAAACTGTTTTTTTTCCAAAAAAAAGCGTTCAAAAAATTGCTGCGCAAATACCGTGCGAGATAAAGTTTTAACGACCGCCATTGTATTCTCTAGGGTCTTTGCTAAAAAAAACCATATATAATGTTTAGGGGTTCTATGTAATTTGCTAACAAATAAATGATGATTTTTATATGTAGGAGAGAAATGTCAGAATTGGCCTGGGCACTCCAGAACGCCTGAAGGTGCTTCGTGCATGTTGGGCCTCTGTATATGGACACGCTGTGTAAAAGTCTCACACATGTGGTATCGCCGTACTCGGGAGTAATAGCAGAATGTGTTTTGGGGTGTAATTTCTGGTATGCATATGCTGTGTGTGAGAAATAACCTGCTAATGACAATTTTGTGAAAAAAAAAAAAAATCTTGATTTTTCAAAGAATTGTGGGAAAAAATGACAACTTCAAAAAACTCATCATGCATCTTTCTAAATACCTTGGAATGTCTTCTTTCCAAAAAGGGGGTCATTTGGGGGGTATTTGTACTTTTCTGGCATGTTAGGGTTTCAAGAAATTAGATAGGCCGTCAGTACATCAGGTGTGATCAATTTTCAGATATTCGCACCATAGCTTTTGGACTCTATAACCTTCACCAAGACCAAATAATATCCACCGATTTGGGTTATTTTTACCAAAGATATGTAGCGGTATAAATTTTGGCCAAAATATATGAAGAAAAATTACTAATTTGCTAAATTTTATAACAAACGAAGAAAATGCATTCTTTTTGGTCTTTTTTCTTTTATAGCGCAAAAAATAAAGAACCCAGCGGTGATTAAATACCACCAAAAAAAAGCTCTATTTGTGTGAAAAAAAAGGCAAAAATTTCATATAGGTACAGTGTTGCATGACTAATTGTCATTCAAAATGTGAGAGCACCGAAAGCTGAAAATTGGTCTGGTTATTAAGGGGTGTTAAGTGCCCAGTGGTCAAGTGGTTAAGTTACAATGTCCAATTATTCAGTGTTTCCCCTCCCCCTTTCTGTTTCAATTGTTTTTTTGTTTTTTTTATTGAAAGTGTTTTACAAAGGTAAATAGACCAAAACATACAAAAATAAGGCCTACAACTGGCCTTGCTTGAATCATCTAAGAGTGAACAAAGTGCAAAACCGCGACACAGGTGGCATACAGCATTAACAATGCAACAACAATCATAACCCGTAGAACAATTATTACATTATGACAATCATAACCCGTAGAAATACATACTGACAGTCAAGATCACCAGTAGGGATTCGCATTAACGTTACAAACTTTAAAAAAAAGAGGGGGGGAGGGGCTGGAGAACCCAAATTGCGAATAAATATAGGCTATACAGTGAGGGGGGAGAAACTAACATTCCTTAGAGGTAACTTCTCCTCCTCCTCTTGCCCAGCCTGTACGGGCAGGGAGAGAATAGGGAAATGCCAACAAACACAATAATTAAAAAGAACTTTCCTTAAAAAGAGTAACAGGGAGAGGAGGCTCCCCAAATTCAACCATCTTCAAGGAATAGATGGAAAGAGCAGTTAAAGCCAAAAAGAGGAGGGGGAAAATGAAGAAGAAAGAAAAGTAAAAGAAGAAAAGAGAAAAAAACTGAGTAAAGCAAAGGGAAGAAATCGAGATCTCTACTCCGTCCGAATACAAGACCCTTTCAAACCGAACCGTCGCAAAGTGTGCTAACCAACTTTTCATTATTCATTATCCAGGTAAGCTTATGCTTCATTACAGTCAACTCAACCACAGGTTTTTTCCAGGCAGTGGCGATAGCAATTTTGTCCGCCAGAAACAAAAAGCAAATTAGTCTGCGAATAATGGGGTATCCCCTCCACAGGTTCATTAAGCAAAACTATTTTGGAGTCTTTGATAACATTTACCATGGTCAGGGTATATTAAGTTATGGGCTCTGATCCAGAAATGCCGAACCATACTACATGACCACCACGTGTGGAACATTGAACCCACCTGCCCACAACCTAAAAAACAAAGGGCAGAGGAATCTGAGTACATCCAATGTAGGTGCTCGGGCACTAAATACCTACACGAGACCACCTTAACCACCTCAATACAGGGCACTTAAACCCCCTTCCTGCCCAGACCAATTTTCAGCTTTCGGTGCTCTCACACTTTGAATGACTATTACTCAGTCATGCAACACTGTACCCAAATGAAATTTGTGTCCTTTTTTTCACACAAATAGAGCTTTCTTTTGGTGGTATTTAATCACTAATGGGTTTTTTATTTTTTGTACTATAAAAAAAGACCGTACATTTTGTGAAAAATTGCCCTTTTCTTTGTTTTTGTCATAAAATTTAGCAAATTAGTAATTTTTCTTCATAAATTTTGGCCAAAATTTATACTGCTATATATCTTTGGTAAAAATAACCCAAATTAGTGTATATTATTTGGTCTTTGTGAAAGTTAGAGTCTACAAACTATAGTGCCAATCACTGAAAATTGAAAACATCTGATCAGGCCTTCAGTACATCAGGTGAATCTCATTTCTTGATGTACTAACAAGTCAGAAAAGTACAAATACCCCCCAAATGACCCCTTTTTAGAAAGTAGACATTCCAAGGTATTAAGTAAGTAGCATGGTGAGTTTTTTTAAGTTGTAATTTTTTTCCCACAATTCTTTACAAAAGGAAGATTTGTTTTTCAAAATTGTCATATTAACTGGTTATTTCTCTCACAGAGCATATGCATACAACAAATTACACCCCAAAATACATTCTGCTACTCTTACCGAGTATGGGGATACCACATGTGTGGGACTTTTACACAGCCTGGCCACATACAAAGACCCAACATTGAAGTAGCACCATCAGGCGATCTACGAGCATAAATTGCACATCTCATTTCTCAACCACCTATTACACTTTTGAAGGCCCTGGAGCACCAGGACAATGGAATTGCCCACAAAATGACCCGATTTTGGAAAGCAAACACCCCAACGTATAATCTATGAGACATAATGAGTCTTTTAAACGGTTATTTTTTTTTCCAGAAGTTTTTGGAAAATGTGGAAAAAAAATAAACGCATTTTTTTTACACAAAGTTGTCCATTTATAAGATATTTCCAACACATAGCAAAAATGACACCCCAAAATACATTGTGCTACTCCTCCTGAGTATGGGGATACCACATGTGTGAGACTTTTACACAGCTTGGCCACATACAGAGGCCCAACATCCAAGTAGCACCATCAGACGTTCTAGGAGCATACATTACATAGATAATTTCCTGGCAACCTATCATTTTTGAAGGCCCTTCATATTTCTAACACATAGCATGTACAAACCAAGAATTACAATACAAAATAAATTCTATTGCGGAAAGGATAAAAAAAAAGTATTACCTGTGCTTTTAGTAGTGTCCACAGAAGAGAGCACTGGTCCAGGCAGCAGTCAGGGATGTGCTTAGCGACAGCAATATTAACTATCCAGGCAGCAGGCAGGAATATTGTCTATAGTCGGCACAGCACAGTCCATAGGAATTGTCCAGGCAGAGACAGCCAGCACAGCCATAATATTGGTCCTGGTACACTGTTACCTGCAGACACTCATAGTGTTTCGGAATCAGAATTGGACTCTGATGAGAACTCCCCGGTGCTCTCATCAGTCATAGAGAGGATCTGGAACGCCTCCTCACTAGTATATCCTCTTTTGGACATGGCTGTGTGGCGGGTAGCTGTGCGACGGGTGACAGATGGGTGGCAGGTGGCGGTCACTGATGGGCTGTGCGATGGGTGGCATGTGACGTTCACTGAGAGGTGATGGTGTGATGGGCGATGGTCACAGATATTTGACAGGCAACGGTCACTGATGGGTGACGGGTGCACCGCTGATGGTCACTGATGGGTGACAGGGCACGGTCACTGATGGGTGACGGGTGACAGGGCACGGTCACTGATGGGTGACGGGTGAGAGGGCATGGTCACTGATGGGGGACAGGCCATGGACGGTGACAGGTGATAGTCAGATTGTTGACAGGCGACGGTCACTGATGGGTGACGGGTGCACTGCTGATGGTCACTGATGGGTGACAGGGCACGGTCACTGGTGGGTGACGGGTGACAGGGCAGGTCACTGATGGGTGATGGGTGACAGGGCACGGTCACTGGTGGGTGACAGGGCAGGTCACTGATGGGTGATGGTTGCACAGTTGATGGTCACTGATGGCAGTCTCTATGTGACAGGTGCACTTTTTATGGGGTGACTGTTGGGTGACAGATGACAATTGGGGGGGGGGGCGATGGGACAGATTTGGTGTTGGTGCAGACACTACAATACATAGATCTGTAACTCACTGCTCCTGGCTCTTCTCTCCTCACACTGGAAACGGTGTGTGAGGAGAGAAGGGCTAGTAACAGCTAGTGACAGCTCTTTGTTTACAGTTAGTGATCGGCTGTGAATGGATCACAGCCGATCACATGGTACACAGCCCTGGCCAATGGCTGTGTACTATAGTCAGTGACGAGCAGTGTTCCCGGGAACACGCCGCCACCGACGTGCACGCGCAGCGAGCTCACGATCGCGCGCATGCGCCGTGCAATGCAGGGATGTACCATTAGTGATCGGCCGTGACTTTATCATGGCCGATCACGTAGTAAACAGCCATGCCCAGTGGCTGTTCACCCCTGTCGGTGACGAGCGGTGTCTCAGTGACACGCCACCACTGACAGTACAGGGCTGCGCGCTCACGATCGCGCGCATGCCCTGTTTAAACGAGCTCACGTCATATGACGTCCGCCCAGAACAAGAGGCTTACCGTCCCGCCGGTGGGCGGTAGGCTAGTGGTTAAAGCCTGCCTCTACCAGGGAGATATTCTTAATGCCCTTATATATCCTCACAGACCATTCCCTCCATTCCTTTTCTGAAATTTCCCTCACCCCCTTTCTAAAAAAAAAAAAAAAAAAAAAAAAACACTACCCATAAAAAAAACTGGTTGGGGGTAAAGTTAAACAAAATGCTTATCTTCCCCTAGCTTCCACCTACTGGGCCTAAGTTAGGGTGATGTCGTCATTCTTTTGAATAGATCCTGAGGAGTGTTGAGTAACCCAAATCGAGAGTTGACAATCCCGTGGTGTCTTCACACATCCTGCAATGAAAGACCAGTCACGCTTATGCCCACTCTGTACTCAGGTGCTCCTGTCACTTTACCAGGGTTCCTGAGACAGATGTAAGAGAAGCCTACCTCCACACGTCAGGCTCCACCACCAGGTACGTACACTGATGGCTGTGCCTCTCTCCTTATGCAACTACTGTGTACAGAACAAGAGTAGTTAGAAATAATTTGCGTAGCTCCACCTCTTCACAGGAAACACTGCGTGACAACGCCTTTTTTAAAAACTGCTGCTTCCACCATGCCTTCAGTTTTAGTGTTTCCTCCGCCATGGAAGCACTGCTTGGGGAATCAGAGGGGCTGCACTCTCTTCAAGGGGGTTTTTGAGCAGTACCTTCTTTGCTTTATTCTTTGGACCAACCCAGCTCCTTGCATGAGGGGGGTGCTCCGGTGTCCCTTCGCCGGCTCACAGGGGTAATGGTCTGCAGGAGGTCGTCCGCCTAGAGTGCTCGGGGGGGGGGGGGGGGCGCGGGTGTGCTCATTCTGAGCGTACATGCCTGGTCTCAGCATGTCGGTGCCGAGTCGGCGGGTGATGTCAGTTAGGGGGCGGAGACTTCCGGCGGGGTGTAGCAGTAATTGCTTATGGCTGCTGGAATGCAGAAGGAAGGGGCAAGTCTTCTGAATGGGACTTCCTTCCACTTTTCCACTTTTCACATGGAGGAAATTATTTAAAAAGCACACAGGAGGCAGCTGCAGCGATCGCAATGGAGGAGGCTGAATCGTCGGCAGCGATGGCAGATGCAGGTGCCCAGGTTCCCAGCCAGGCCCAGGTAGGAGAGGTGCAGTGGCACCTCTTTCCTTTTCTCACTGGGTGTGTTTATTCTTTGTGTATATGCTAGGACCTGCAGCTGTCTGCTATAGTGGGAATGTTCTATTAGCAGTTCAGCATGGAGGGAGACTCTGGGGCACTTAGGGGTCTTTGCTCTGGGCACTGTGTGTTCTCTCTGTTGGCAGCTATATGTCGCCCTAATAGAGGGTAGGGTGATGTCTTGCTATCTTTCAGAAAGCCACCGCCAATCAGAGCAACAGGGAGAAAATGCCCTTAATGCAAGAACCCATTAAGGGACTCCTGGCCCAAACTGCTGTGCAAATCCTACATCGCAGGTTTAGTGAGAGAAATATTGATGCTGCTTTCTCTCAGTTGTCCAGACGGACTAGTCTGAGGATATGGGCGTGTTGAAGGATGCCATGGATAAATAAGCAGAAGCGCTTTTAAAAGCTTGGGACTCGTCCCTTTCTAACCTTAAACCGGCGATGGCTGCTACAGTTGTTGCTAGAAATATGGAGTGTTGGCTGGAACAACTCAAAGGTCCTGTGGTAGCAGGTACTTCTAGGAAAGATCTGGAGTCCTTTCCTACCCTTTTGAGAGCGGTCAAATATATGGCTGATGCCTCAGCCGAATCCATCAGGATGTCGGCCAGATCCTCAGTGCTTGTTAACTCTGCCAGGAGGGCTCTTTGGCTGAAAACCTGGTCGGGTGACTCGGCATCAAAGGTAAAACTTTGTGGGATCCCTTTTACAGGTGACCTGGTCTTTGGACCAGAGTTGGAGACAGTCCTCGCTAGGACAACTGATAAGAAAGAGACTTTCCCACAGAAAAAGGCAGGGCAGCAAAGGAAGAATTTTCATCCTTTTCAACAGGCCCATAAAGAAAGGGATCAAGCCCAGAAAAGGCCCTGGAACCCTCAGAAAGGGAGAGGCAGAGGAGGGGTACTCTTTAGACCTCCTGAGCAGACCCCAAAAAAGCAATGATCATCTTCCAGTAGGCGGGAGGCTACAGGACTTCCTGCCAGCTTGGGAAAGAGCAACAAAAAATCCCTTCGTTCTGAATTTAATCTATCAGGGATATCAGCTAGAGTTTTTACAGACACCTCTGAGACGGTTTTATACGACAAACCTTCAAGGGATCAGGAGAAGGCCTTGGCTATGAGATCTCTGCTAGAATTGATGCAACAGGGTGTCATCTCCAAGTCCTGAAAGATCAGGAGGGGAAGGAGTTTTACTCCCACATTTTCCTGGTCAAAAAACCTTCAGGAAAATTTCGGCTGATTCTCAACCTGAAAATTCTGAACCAGTCCATAAAATACAAAAAATTCAGGATGGATACAATTTTCCCCCGTGAGAAATCTTCTTACCCCCAGATGTTACATGGCGTCTATTGATCTGAGAGATGCCTATCTCCATATACCAATCACAGCCTCATCACAGAATTCCTGCGATTAGCGGTCAATCTGGGGGGGAGGAAGATTTGGCACCTGTAATTCAGGGCTCTGCCTTTCGGCCTCCCAGGGTATTCACGAAAGTGATGGAAGAAGCTCTGGAGTTCCTGAGACTGAAGGGGATCCCAATAGTACCCTACTTGGACGATTTACTGCTGTTTGCCGACTCAAAAGATCAAGTAGAGGTCAACCTGCAGGTGACCCAAGCACATCTAAACTGGTTGGGCTGGCTTCTGAACCTTCAGAAATCAAATCTGGTGCCATCTCAAAGAGTAAGGTTTCTGGGGTACAAAATACTCTATAAAACAAAGAATCTTCCTCCCTCAAGAGGTGGAAAAGATGCAGATGGCTCTGAAGATACTTCAAACCAACACAGAGGTGTCCATGAGGCAAGCCATGTCTGTTCTAGGTCTATTGACAGCAGCAATCCCCTCAGTACAGTGGGCCAGGTTTCATGCTCGACCCCTACAGGCGGACATTTTTCTGAACTGGTCACACCAGGAACCTCTGAAGAAGTTCAGGATAGGGGTAAAGGCAAAAAGATCACTTTGGTGGTAGAGAGATCAGGAAAACACCTCAAAAGGTCTCCTATGGACTTTCCCATTAACTTGGAGGTTAACAGATGTGAGTGCATGGGAGTGGGGAGCTCACCTCGAGGAATGGACAACTCAGGGGGTATGGTCCAAACCAGAGGCAAGAAGGTCCTCAAATTGGAGGGAGTTAAAGGCTATCCACCTAAGCCTCCTTTTGTTTCCAGCAGTTTCTAAAAGGTCAACATGTCCAGGTACTGTCTGACAACATGATGGCGGTTTTATACCTAACAAAACAAGGGGGCACAAGGAGCAAGACTCTGATGGAACTAGCTTGTTAGATTCTGAGCTGGGCAGAGAAAAATTTGGCCTCATTGTCCGCAGTCCATTTAAAAGGCACGGAAAACACCCTGGCGGATCTCCTCAGCAGGAGAGAAGTAAGAGAAGCAGAGTGGTCTCTAAACCAGGAGTTATTTGTGATGATCTCCGAGAGGTGGGGCTCTCCTCAAGTGGACCTCTTTGCAAATCAAAGAAATGCAAAAACACCAGCTTTCTTCTCTCTTCAGAGTCGGGATCAAGCCCTCGGAGTGGATGCGTTAGCCCACAAATGGGACTTCCCTTTGTCTTACGCCTTTCCTCCGTTTCAACGAATACCACGGGTGTTGGCAAAATTCAGAGCGGAGTCCACAAGTCTGATAATAATCGCCCCTTATTGGCCGAAGAGGCCCTGGTTTTCCACTCTAGTAGAGCTCTCAGCAAAACCCCCCTGGAGACTACCACACAGGGCGGATCTTCTGTGTCAAGGGCAGATTTTCCATCCAGCTTACCTCAATCTGACTGCTTGGTTTCTGAGGAGGAAATATTAAGGAAAAAGGGACTCTCAGAAAAGCTCATCAGGACCCTTCTTGTCCGTAGGAAGAAGGTCACCAGGGCTATCTACTTCAAAGTCTGGAAGTGTTACAATTCCTGGTGTTCCAGCAAAAACTTTAATTTAGTTAGTATTATTTCAGTTTTAGAATTTCTCCAGGAAGGTATGGAGAAGGGTTTAGCAGCGACTACCCTCAAAACGCAGGTAGCTGCTTTATTAGTTTTTTTGGAAAAAACCCTGTCAAGGGAGCCCTTGATAGTTAGGTTCTTTTAGGGCTATGGCAAAAATTAGGCCTAGACTTCTTATTAGTTTCCCAAGTGGGATTTATCTTTAGTTCTTCAGGGACTCACTAAGTCACCGTTTGAGCCAATAGAAGAATCATCATTAAGATTTCTAACACTAAAGACTATACTTCTGGTCGCTGTGACATCTGCCCATAGAATTAGTGAAATACAGGCATTCTCTACCCAAGAGCCTTTTATGAGATGTCTGCCAGACAGGATAGGCCTAAGGACGGACTCAGCCTTCCTGCCTAAAGTATCCTCGATCTTTCACCGGACACAGGAGATCATTCTCCCTACCTTTTGCCCCTTGCCTTCTCAGCCTTCCTGCCTAAAGTATCCTCGATCTTTCACCGGACACAGGAGATCATTCTCCCTACCTTTTGCCCCTTGCCTTCTAGGCCAGGTGAGGAGGTCTTCTACACTCTGGACGTTAGAAGGTGCCTCCTAAGGTATTTGGAGATAACAGGGAGTATTAGAAAATCACCTTCATTCTTCGTATTGATGGAAGAGAGTCACAAAGGGAGTACAGCCTCCAAGAGTACCCTAGGAAGATGGTTGAAACAAGCCATTAAAGAAGCTTACCTATCCTTAGACCTGGAACCTCCAGAGGGAATCTTGCCTCATTCTACGCGGGCAGTGGCGGCTTTTTGGGCAGAGAGGGCTGGGGCATCATCTGAGCAAATGTGTAAAGCTGCCACGTGGTCCAGTTTTTCGACCTTTATAAGGCATCACCGTTTGGATCTACTGTCAGCCTCAGACCAATCCTTTGGTAGGAAGGTTTTACAGGCAGTGGTCCCACCCTGAAGTAAGTGCTTGGTTATCATCTTCAAGGTGCTGTCCTGAAAGGCGAAGGGAGAAAACCTTAGACTTACCGGTGACGGTATTTCTACGAGGCTTTCAGGACAGCAGCCTACTTCTCTCCCTAGGTTATCATATCTATAGTATAATTATGGGGCTTGGTAATTGTCTGCTTATATCTTCCAGCATGTCAGAGGTCTTCTCATTAATATCTGAAGGCATGGTGGAAGCAGCTGCTTTAAAAAAAGGGTATTGTCACTCAGTGTTTCCTGTGAAGAGATGGAGCTACGCTCTCCAAGGTGCTATCCTGAAAGGCTCGTAGAAATACCATCACCGGTAAGTCTAAGGTTTTTTAACCCTTTTACTGCCAGGTCCGTACGTCGTACAGAGCTCATTTCTCTGTCTCCTACAGTGGTCAGTGCATCCATAAGGGCGCAGAGGCACCCCCCCTCTCTCCAGCCACCCCTTCTATCACCAATAGATAGATTCATGCATTGCATGAATCTATCCCTGCCCGCCGCTGCCAACCCCATTCAGGTGTCCGACCCTTTTCGGGTGCCTGAATTACAGTGGAGGGGTATTTTTTCAAAGCACCTGATTAGGGCCATAGGCAGGCGAGTGCTCGCAATTTACCCAGCTGCTGTGTTAGGAAAGCGAATATTCATTAACTTTTCTAACACTAAACAGCAGACTCTGCTGAACAATTCTATAACACTGATCAGCGGATTACAACCCGCTGATCAGAGTTATTAACGTCAAATGTGACGACCCGAGCCCAACCTTTTCACAAGCCTCCGGCTCTAATCATGTGACTTGGAAAAAAAAACTCATACAAATGTATGAGTCCGGCACCCTGCAGGGGGGCAGCACCCTTTCACATGGAGCAGACTGTCAATCAGATCCGCCTTCTCAGCGGGGGATCTGTCTGCTGATCCCCGCTGAGCAGGCGGAAAACAGGTCTGCGTCTTCTCCGCTGATGCAGAGCAGACACAGCCCGCTGTTCTCTATGGGGTGGTCGGATGGAAATGGACCGCCTGTCCATTTCCACCGGATACCATCCGATCTGCTAGATGAATGGGGTATAGGATCCCCATCCATCTGTTTATAGCGGACTGAACTGGATCGGATGCAGGCGGGTGGAAATGGACACATGTCTATTTACATCAGCATCTCCATAGAGAACAATGGGTGGTCCAATTGGCCCGCATGAAAAACGGACAGCCAGGCCCGATTGGTCAGCTTGTGTGAAAGGGGCCTAAGGCCTTGTTCACACAGGGCATACACAGCGTACCTTTACAGGGATGCACAGATGTTCCATGCATCTCTGTGCAGGCAGTCCCATTGCTGTCATTTTGGATGTAGCAACTGCACGAACAGAGCCATTGCATCCATGTAGGTCTGCATTCATGTCCCTGAGCTTACACTGTCCGCGTTCAGGGTCAGGTACCCACACGGATGTCAGATTGGGAACAGCAGCTATGCCTGTGTAGCAATTGCATCCCAATTGACATAAATGGGATTGCCTGTATGGGGGATGCACGGAACACCTGTGCATCCCTGTGCGAGTAAACATGGCCCTCCATGGGCATACACTTCAGTATGCCACATGTGAACAATGCTTTAGTAGTAATTTAGCAGGAACTTAGCAAGTTAAGTTGGGTTTATGTGCACTATTAATGATTTTAGTGTATTTTTAGTGAAAATAGCAATATTATAAACATTTGCGCAATTATTGCAGGGCCCAAAAAATCTGTAGCACTCCTCCGAAGGTACAAATTGTTTTTATTTACAGTGTTGCGTACCTTCAATTTTCACCATTTTACAAAAAGGTGCAAATGTACAAATATTTATTAACTCAATACAGTTTTAACTTTTATACTTACTAGGAATTTAGCAGGAATTTTGTACATTTTGCCATGTATGAATCCACTAATGATTTTAGTATATTTTTAGCGAAAATATTGTTAAAAATTTGCGCAAATATCGCGCTTCCTTTAAAAATCAGTGTGGCACTTTCTTTGTATTCTACTAGCCATGTGCTTTCAGAAAATGTATGATTTGGGGGGGGGGGGGGTCTTTTACAAATTCTGAAAGCTGTAAGTACAAACGGAAAACCTCCAGATTTTCGAATACATTTTTGCGTATGTCCGATTTTCAATATTAATCAAAAAGGTGCAATTTAAAATTTACAAATTTGTTATTTATTAACTCAATACAGGTTAAGCTTTTATATTATTAATCTAGCAGGAATTTTGTAAAATTTGCTGTGTTTGTATCTGGTAATAATGATTTTAGTGTATTTTTAGCGAAAATATTGCTTTGGTAAACATTTGTGCAAATATCGTGGGGCCTTTAAAAATCAGTAGCACCTTCTTTTTATTCTACTGGTCCTATGCTTTCAGAAATGGTTATATGGTTTGGGGGGTCATTAACAAACTCTGAAAGCTGTAAGGGAACAGTGAAAACCTTCAGATTTTTAGAGAAATGTGGTTATTTACATTTTTGGGCACGTTCAGTTTTCACCATTTTGCAAAAAAGCGTAATTTAAAAATTACAAATATTTGTTATTTATTAACCCAATACAGGTTAAGCTTTTATATTTAGTAGGAATTTTGTAAAATGTACTGTTTTTTTTATCTGCTAATGATTTTAGTGTATTTTTAACGAATATTGTTTTGATAAACACTTGCTAAAATGTCATTGTGCCCTAAAAATCAGTAGCACCTTATTTGTATTCTACTGGTCATGTGCTTTCATAAAATATATGGTTTGCGGGTCTTTACCAAACTCTGAAAGCTGTAAGGGAAAAATATAAAAGCAATGGAAAATTGCAAAAATGGCCTGGCTATGTGAGTGTAAAAATGGAGCACAGGGCCTGGCAGAAAAAGGGTTAAAATGTATGATTAAAAACTGTATTATGGCCTGAATCTGCATGGAGTAGGAAGCATGTAATGAGTTCTCTGCTCAGCACACATCCATACCTTTTTGAGATGGGAACAAGAGACACCAATTAGCATAGGCATAGGACACACCCACTAAAAATGAGAATTGTACAAAATTTTTTTTTTTTTTTTTTACCACTACTATTCCTTTACAAATGCAGCCATTTAGACTTTGGATAAAAGGTTTAGCACTAGGAAACGCTTTTTGAAAGATGAAAGTACATTTTATATACAACTATATAGATCAGACAAAAATGAAAGACAAATGAGGTGGAAAGAGGGACTTTATTCCAAATCAGGGATAGTCCCTCAAAATCAGACAGTTGGGAGCTATGCACATCTTCAGTACATCCTGTCCTTTTCTTCTGTGATCTGTCCTGCTTCTAACCTCTACCGTTGCCATGTCATCAGTGATGCCCAATATTTCTCTCACCAAACTGTCTCTAGACATGGCGGTTAAGTTTGAAAAATATCAACAAGACCGAAGAAGCTCTTGGCCCCATATCTGGTCCTGCCTATGTGGGTGAGTACTTAAGGCAATTTCTACTTGCAAGACAACCTTATTCTCTAAAATTGAGGATATTAGAGTGGATGTCTCCCTCATCTGCCAACATCTTCACAAGTCAGAAGTTTGCCTGAGCCACACAGAGCATCAACTCCCACCACTGCAGTGGACCTCACAATAAATGCAGCACTAACTTAAAGCTATCTTGCAAAAACAGAATGATTTGATAAAAAGGATGCATCACAGCAACCTTCAATCGGACAACTTAAAAGGAACACTCAGTGAGCCTCCTCAAGCACTTCTGGATTGTTACCTACTCCAGAGGTCACTTGTGCACGCCACATGGCCTCTAACCACCACCTCTTGGAGTTGCACCATGTACCTTCATATTGAAGATGCTCAGTTGAGGCGTGGCCTGGATCAGCATGAAGTAGGTTGCACTGAGTAGGAGCTCCGTCCATTGATCCTGGAAAATAGCTTATCCTGCGACCCTACATTACCCTGAATACTGATAACCAGTTCGGGAAACTCACAACCTTACTGGGACATGTCCCTGACCAAAGCTCAGAAGGCAGCCGCGGCCAAACTTGTTCAATTCCGGAGAATGGACAGAGGACCTGGGGGAAGATGGCGACGCCACGTGTGAGAGCCAACCTCCGACCAGTGGAGATACTGCTAAACTACTTGAAGCCATTACCTTCTGTCGGACATCGCTTACGGCGCAGATCGAAGAAGTCACAGTACATATCTTATTGCTACGCCAAGACTTTCAGAAACTTCAGGACAGAGTTACAACGGCGGAGACCCGACTTGGACTGGTAGACGCCAACCAGCCATTGCCAACTAGCTCCAACCGTATGCAGCGCCAAATTGATCAACTATTCACTAAACAGGACGATATGGAAAATAGGTTGAGGAGATGCAACCTTCGCTTCATTGGTCTTCCTGAGGGCGCAGAGGGTAAAGACCCGACTACATTCTTGTAGTCACTTTCCTTATTACTACATACAGGCGGGAGGCATTCTCCTCTACCTTGACCGTTGAGAGAGCCCATCCACCAGGAGCCCCCCCCGTACATTCATAGCCAAATTTCTCAATTATAAAGATTGGGATGCAGCTCTCCGACTGGCCAGAGAGAAAGACAACATCCCACATGAAAACGGAAGGGTGGGTTTACTCACTGATTTTTCTGCAGATGTCCAGCGCCGCAGACAGAGCTTCATGGAGGTGAAGCGCAGGATGCGGATCAAACACCTGAAGTACTCCATGCTATTTTCAGCCAAGCTGCGAGTGGAGGCGACGGCCGTGTCATTTTCTTTGAGGAACCTGAAGAGGCACTTACCTCGCTAGAACACCGAGAAGCCCCGAGAGATGCGCAGCGCTAATCGTCCGGTTCGGCCTGCCAGGAACCCTTCCCAGTGAAGATGAAGGGGAACGGAGTCTCTCGCTCGGCTCTACTTCTCTATTCCTGTGAGTACTGTAATACCATTAGTACCCTGTGGACTGCAACAATATGTACTGCCCCTGGGTCCTTTATCTTCATAATTAACCTTTGTGTTACCCGGTCAACATACCATGGGGTGCAGTACCCCCCCTAAAATGTGCTACTGCCGCAAAGAGGGATCCCTTATTGATGACTCAATCACTCTTGCACAGGGTCAATTAGATGCATTTTTATTATTTTATACTTCTCATTTTCAAATATACAACTGCTCCCTTTTTGTTTCTCATTGAAGACCCCAATTTCACTGCAAACCTACCAGAACCGTGCAAACTGCAGCACGAATTTGCCTGACCATCCATCAGGACACGGGACTATGTTTGGAGGGCTGGGCATGGAGCCTTTTTTTTTTTTTTTTACAGGCTCTGACTTCCGCAACTGTACATGCGACCTGTTTGTACCCACCGCAACAGACACGTTATAATTTGCTGTACTCCTACTTATTGCACAAGTTTCGAATGAATGTGCTAGGTTTACATAAGTCAGTTCCCAGTCCCTGTTGTCTGCAGGATGATTGCACACTGTTTTGGGTTGATGCCCGCTCCAGTTTGGGAGGGTGCGGGGAAGGGGGAGGGAGTTTGTTTTATGGATTGGCACTATAATGTTGTACATAAAATTAAAAAAGACATGGATAGCAGTTAAATCTATTGAAGTATATTTACAGCCCGATTTAATGAGTGAAGTGTTGCTATTGTGCTTTAGTATTCTTCTATATACTATTGATTCACCACAGTGTACATGCTGGCATTCCACCATTTCTGATGTTACTTAGATTATGGCCAATATAAAATTGCTAACATGGAATGTGCGGGGCCTCCGTGACAAAGTCAAACGAGCAGCAGCCCTCACCTTCCTCAAAAAACAGAGGGCAGATATTATGGTGATAGTTGAAACGCATGTAGAGGGGCGGCTTCAGTTGGCACTCCGTAGGCCTTGGATTGGATGGATTTTTCACTCCACCCACACGTCCCATGCCCGTGGAGTTTCGATTTTGGTAGCCAAGTCACTACAATTTGAAATTTGTGATGTTGCCTCTGACTCACAGGGGCGTTATGTTTTTATGCATGTCAAAATATATGGAGAACCATTTTTACTCCTAAGGTAGCATTTTATGTTCCGCCTCCTTTTAGTGCCACAATTATTGTGGAAGGATTCATGTACATGTCCCGGCATCCTACTGTTCAAACGATATGGTTAGGAGACTTTAATGAAACACTTAACCCAAATCTACATTTAGGCCCTCAGACTCACAAGAAAGTACTCCTCATGCCACGAGGTTCTCCAGACTCCCTACTAATTTTAATTTGACGGACACTTGGAGATATCTCAACCCCCAGGTCAGGTTTTTCATCCACACACAGCACTATGTCTCGTATCGACCTTATTCTCATATCGCAATCATTGTTACCACGTTTACAAATGCCAGCATTTGGCCCGAGACTCCTCTCTGATCATTGCCCCTACTGGGTTACCATTAGAATTAATACTTACAAACCACCACTTTTTTGGTGCCTTAATACCTTCTGGCTATCCTTATTGCCAGAGGATAACAACCTTCTAGACGAGTTCAAACAATACTTTATAGATAACGATCCTTCTGCGTCTCCTCTAATGGTATGGGAATCATTTAAGTTACATGCACAGTCAACTCTTAAATCGACAATTAATAAGATAAAGGGCGACTCGGGTGCTGCTTTCGAGAAAGGCGTCACTGAACAGACTAACACAACCCCAATATACGTTAAACCCATCCCCTGCTCAGATAGACCTCCTGAATTTACATACTAGAATAGGTAACCAATTACAATATGAGAAAGCTAGGCACAAACTCTTCTTCTCTAAACAAAAGTTTTTTGAGCACGGGGAAAAAGCAGGCAAATTATTAGCATACATGGTGCGTAACGAAGACCGCCCCCCCTGTTATATCCCTACATGATCGGTTGGGGGGACGCATTGCAGGCCCCCCGAGTATTACTGCCCAGTTTCAAACATTCTTTTCAGAACTATACAAATCTAAAGCTCCCGCTGATGAGGAAACAATGCAAGAATTTCTTATGGGAACTTCATTCCCAAAATTAACAGAGGAACAGGCGTTCATGCTAGACGCGCCCCTTATAACGAACAAAATTTCCGAAGCCATAGCAGGATTTGCCAGATCTAAATCCCCGGGATTAGATGGTTTACCCATCGAATTCTATCCACAGTACAATTACTTACACCTAAGCTCCTGTCTCTATATAACTATCTTAATGAACATCTAGTATTACCCCCTCAATGAGAGAAGCAATTATTATATTAATCCCCAAGCCAGGAAAAGACCCAAGCTACCCAGAATCATACAGACCCATATCATTACTTCAGGTTGATATTAAAATCCTAGCAAAAGTTCTAGCTAACCGCCTTAACAAAGTTATATTATCCCTGATACATAAAGATCAGGCGGGTTTTATGCCCGGACGCAATGCCACTTTTAAACGTATAAAACTCTTTATTAACCTTCAGGCCACCCATGACAACATAGGTGAACGTGTGGTGGTATCTCTTGACACTGCCAAGGCATTCGATTAAGTAGAGTGGAGATATTTGCGGAGGTGCCTTGAGGGGTATGGTTTTTGGGCCAAATTCATTAAATGGATTTGGCTACTTTACCAAGATCCCTTAGCAAGAGTGGTGGCCAATGGCTGGCTGTCTGAGGCATTTGGGCTCACTAGAGGCACTCGTCAGGGTTGCCCGCTATCCCCGCTACTATACGCACTTGCTGCAGAACCATTGGCCATTTCCATCAGAAGTAATTCTGAGATCCGAGGTTTAATACAAGAAATGATAGAGGAAAAAATCAGCATGTATGCCGATGATACCCTGTTGTATCTGGCAGACTCTGGCTTTTCCCTTAAACTTGCACTAGATACGATCAAACTGTCCGGATCATTTTCAGGCCTTAGGATCAATTAGGATAAGTCCCAAGTCCTACCAATAGATCACTCCAAGACACAAACACAGCTCCCCCTTATCAGAGTAAGTGTCATGAAGTATCTTGGGGTACACATTTCCAGAACACCGACAGATTACATTGCGCTCAATATTGAACCATTTTATACATTATTTAAATCTAAAATAAAAATATGGTCCCGTCTACCATTAGGAGTATGGGGACGCATTAACTTAATAAAAATGGTATTACTCCCCAAAATACTATGTTTTATGGCATTCCCCAGTATACATTCCTCTCAAACACTTAAACCCTTTGTTTGGGGTAGTAACAGGCACAAATTGGCATGACGTGCCCTCATTAACCCCTCTGATCTAGGAGAACCAGCCATGCCAGATATAAACCTATACCATATATCATCCCAACTGTCCCAACACTTCCATATCGATAAAACTGACAGAGAGATTCACTATCCTCCTTTGCCCACACGGGACGCACCACACAACGGACCCTATTAGTGTAATAGCAGTGGGATCTCGAAGTACTCAACCAGCTGAAAGACATACCCTCTTATATCATTATAGGCGGATCTGGGATATAGCTATGGATAAATTTGAAGATGTTCAGTTATATTGATGGAGATGCAATCCCGTGGCTCACAGAGAAAAGAAATATTAATTTTTAAAATACCACAATAGCTGTATTTCCAATTTTTTTCTCTTGAAGTCCAGTACAAATAGACCAGATTTCAAAGCTAAGAAATGCAAAACTTCCATGAAATATACTATAATGTATCTGGCCGGATTCCATGTTGTGGAGTCAAATGCACTTCTTTACCACACCAATCAAATTTGTAGCAATAACTCTCGGGGGAGCTGCTGGTTTAAGCGGGCTTGTTACCTTCACTCTCCTTCCCTCTGTTTCACCGGCACCGGGTCTATAGTTCCGTTGAGTTTACCTCTGGACGACACACGCACCAACACTTGAGTACATTTTCAATGCTTTATTAAACCATCAACGAAGGAAGTATCAGGAAAGAGGCAGAAGGGAAACTGCAGAGGAAAACTCAAATACCTTTTTAGTAAGATTCTTGACAAATGTCCTTTGGGGTTGGATATTTCAGTAGAATGCACTCCCTTGGTGGGACACACTCATTGCACGCCTGGATAGGCCTCTCTCACTAGCCTAGCAGCCAGTACGTAGCACGAACAAAAGTCTCTGCGGCAGACTTGTTTGGGATGAACCCGTACGATCCTCTGCCACAGGATGTATTGGTGTCAGGAAAGGGTCCATCCGCTGGTAAGATATATCGTTTGGCATGCAGTACTGGGGTCCACCAGCAGGTGTCTCCTGGCAGTGTTGAACTGTCAGGAGAATATTTCCCTGCTGGTGTCATTTCATCTTTTGGCCGCAGTACTGATGTCCACCAGCGGATGGATCCTGGCAGTATGGAGCAGACAACACTCCCTGCGCTCAGATGTGACTTGAAGTCAATTATAGTCAGTCCTATAAATACCCAGCAAGCCCTCACATGCTCGCCTTGGTATCTTTCTTCCTTGCGCCCTGACCTGTTATCCCATATCTTTTTATATAATCTTTATTTATCAAAACGTTTTAACAATATTTTATAATACATATATATACATCCATGGCATGAAACAATTCTATAATTCTTTATCGTGACCATTATTACATTCTCTGTTTCCTTAAAACTACACAATTTATTCAAGGGTGTACATGCATAAATTTATACCCATCCCCCATCCTCTCTAACAAAACAATCAAACCCATTCATACCGACACACCAAATGACAGCAATAACCAAGGAAAGAAAAAAAAAAAAAAAAAACCCCAAAAATAATAATTTTCTTTTAGAATTTTCTCTCTTTTTTCCCGGGGACCTCACTTCCTCCCATATTAAATTAGAGCTTCTATGCCTTTCTCAGAAGCTTTGAAGAGACTCTGTACTCTTCCTATTTTTAATCCATATGTTTAATATTTGTTCCTTATGCCCTTCTTCTATCATCATTCTTACCTCCAGGGCACGCATCTCCGCCATCTCACACTCCCACTCCACTACTGAAGGCATATGTGTGCTCTTCCAATTTCTTGCTATAATGGTTCGAGCCGCTGTCAAAAAATATTTCAAAATTCCCTTTTTTATTTTTTTCACTGATCCTGGGATCATAGATAATACTGCTATCTGTATTCCAGGGTATAAATCCGTTATCCCATATCTTGTAAACCTGTATCTCCTGTATCGGAACCTGGACCTGAACCTGCTCCTGAGCCTGTATCCTATCCCATCCCTTATCTCCCTTTCCCAACCTGCCCTTGTTCAGTTGCTTATCTCCTGTGTATGACCTTGGCTTGGCTAAACGTTTATGTTTCTGGTATATCCCTTGTTCCTGCTGACCTGCTGTGTATGACCCTGGCCTGGCTGACATCTGTGATTCCGGTATTGCCCCTTTGCTGTATATATTGTTGTTTGTAGTGGGTTTGTTGTGTTGGTTTTGCACTGTTTGTATTTTCTGAATTATCACCTATTTTAATAAATATTATTTATTCACTTACATGCGTTTTGGGTTATCTCTGTGCAGTCCACACAGTTTGGTCTAATAGTCTCCTGACAATTGGTTTTTGTGGTGAAAGTCAGTCACAGTGCTTGAACCTTTAAGCCAACCCAGCAACACTACGCTGTATAATCGCTTTAGGATACGTCCTCCAACCGAGTCACCAGGCCCCTCTCCAGACCAGCACGTTGCATGATCCTTCCATGAGGGGTCCTCCCCTGGGATCTCTTCGGTTGTCCAGCTTCTTCATTCTGGATAGACAGCTCAGGACCATTCCTCGCTGCTGTGGTAGGCCCCAGACAAGCTTCTGGGCCCACCCCTGTGCCGCAACAACGTGGGCCTCGAACGGAGGACTACGAGATAGCTCTCTAACGCATACCTGTCGGCCAGGAGGGCCAGCATGTGGCTGTAAAACGAACCCCAGAATATGGCGTCTGTCCCATAAATACCCTCGCCCAGAATGCAACTCGGAGGACCACCTCCACCGAGTTGGCTCCGGGACAGAAGAGCATCCATACGCTTAGACACGTTGCCTTTCCAACACTAGCCAGTGGTAACAGCGACGCCCATGGCTCAGTATGGAAACACACGCAACGTCAGCCAAGCTGGAACAGAGGCAAGTCCAACCTTCCTAACGAACAAGTCACTAAATTTACCTATCAGATGGTAGATCGCAAATCTACCAGCGCTACAAATGGATCAATCAAATAAAAATATACCGCCTACCAGACACTATAATGTCCTCTCCTAAGGTATAATGTTATACTTCTGAAACTCAATTACTCCTCCTGATATGACCTGTGCCTTCATCCCCTGTTGGGCTGGGTCTCTTGTTAGTCTTGTCATATTTTTGTGTCTGAGACTACTATCCTCATAGCATCAAATAATTTGTTTCTAAGTCCTGTGCCAGATGGCACTCTTTCCCTAGAAAATGACACCATTGCACAAAAAGAGGACCACTATTTATACAGTATCTCACAAAAGTGAGTACACTCCTCACATTGTTTTAAATATTTTATTCTATCTTTTCATGTAACACTGAAGAAATTACACTTTGCTACAATATAAAATAGTGAGTGTACAGCTTGTATAAAAGTGTTAATTTGCTGTTCCCTCAAAATAACTCAACACACAGCTATTAATGTCTAAACCACTGGCAACAAAAGTGAGTACACCCCTAAGTGAAAATGTCCAAATTGGGCCCAAAGTGTCAATATTTTGTGTGGCCACCATTATATTCCAGCACTGCCTTAACCCTCTTGGGCATGGAGTTCACCAGAGCTTCACAGGTTGCCACTGGAGTCCTCCTCCACGATGACATCACGGAGCTGGCAGATGTTGGAGACCTTGCGCTCCTCCACCTTCCGTTTTGAGGATGCCCCACAGATGCTCAATAGGGTTTAGGTCTGGACACATTCTTGGCCAGTCCATCACCTTTACCCTCAGCTTCTTTAGCAAGGCAGTGGTCATCTTGGAGGTGTGTTTTTTGGGGTCGTTATGTTGGAATACTGCCCTGTGGCCCTGTCTCCGAAGGGAGGGGGATCATGCTCTGCTTCAATATGTCACAGTACATGTTGGCATTCATGGTTCCCTCAATGAAGTGCAACTCCCCAGTGTTGGCAGCGCTCGTGCAGCCCCAGACCATGACACTCCCACCATCATGCTTGACTGTAGGCAAGACACACTTGTCTTTGTACTACTCACCTGGTTGCCGCCACACACACTTGACACCATCTGAACCAAATAAGTTTATCTTGGTCTCATCAGACCACAGGACATGGTTCCAGTAATCCCATATCCTTAGTCTGCTTGTCTTCAGCAAACTGTTTGCGGGCTGCCATCCCTGTTTTCTGGGATGACAGCCATGTAGACCAATTTGATGCAGTATGCGGGGTATGGTCTGAGCCAGGGCTTTTTTTCAGCAGGAACTAGGGGAAACTCAGTTCCATCATCTCTGACTCAGGTCTTCTGCTCTCTGCTCACCACCATTACTTGGTAACACCAAAGTCCAGCTTCTGCACTTACAAGTGACAGCTTATCCCACAGTAGCTCCCACAGGTCAGATCTCCTGCGCAGATCCCACTGAGTGCTGGACAGGCACAAGGGAGATACAGAACAGGTGCCCAGGGTTTAGTGCAGTCATGAGCAGGAGAGGGTGCGTGGTAGGCTGCACCCTCTGTGGTCTCCATTTTTTCCCTGGCGACCAGTTGTTGATGCTTCTACTGCATGATCTCCCTTGCAAGTGACTGTAGCATAGTATGCTGGGAGGTACTACAGCCGGATAGGTGCTTCAGCTTAATATTGCAACAAAGGTAGGAAATATGACAGATGGTGGAGCTTTTAAGGAGGGGGGAGAAGATGAGGGCAGTGGAGGGAGGGGTTGTATGCACTATTTGATGCCATTTGGCAGGTATGTGTGTGTGGCGGGCATGGCTGAGTTCCTGCACCTATTCTCTGAGAAAAAAAACCCTGGTCTGAGCACTGACAGGCTGATCCCCCACCCCTTCAACCTCTACAGCAATGCTAACAGCACCAAAACCTCAGGATATGACGCTGAGCACGTGCACTCAACTTCTTTGGTCGACAATGGCGAGGCCTGTTCTGAGTGGAACCTGTCCTGTTAAACCGCTGTACGGTCTTGGCCACTGTGCTGCAGCTCAGTTTCAGGGTCTTGGCAATCTTATAGCCTAGGCCAGTGAAGGCGAACCTATGGCACGTGTGACCCAACTGGCACACAGAGCCCTCTGTGGGCACGCCAGGATGCCGGGTCTATGGCCACTGCTGACTTTTTTTTTTTTCAGAATTTTTCAGAATATCAATGATTCTGACTCCACTCATCACCGCTGTTCAATCTCTCCTCCTACCTAGGCTGACTGTGTAGGTCTGGCTGGGACGCGGCGCCACCCACTCGTCCTGACTCATGCAGTGCGGAATCATCTCTGAGGGAGGGGCTGGGAGTTTCTGTGGAGTGCCAGGCAGCACGGGTTACGGCGGGAGAACTGGAAGACAGACTCCAGAGGAACCAACTGGAAGGCAGCTCACCTCAAGCCCAAGGAGCCGACTGAGTCTGCCAGTGTCTGCCGAGAGTGAGACTGACCCTGAGACTGTGGAGCAGAGTAAGTTAACTTGTTATGCGCAGTGTGGACTCACTGGTCACTGGAGTGGACTTGGCACCTCAGCAATAGCCAGGGACAGTCACAGGAGGGAGGGACTGGGTGGTCTGGCCTGGGACTGAGGCCTGCCTGGGGGTCAGTGCAGTGGCTGCCCCAGCTCGGGAGAAAACACAGCCAAGGAAGAGGAGGAAACAAGGAAAGAAGGTGCTGCAGGCCTGGGTACCTACCTAGGTATTTTAGCATGTGAGATAGGTAATATTAATGATTGCATGAACTCAGTCAGGAAAACATGGGCTGCTGCATCACTAGTGCAGATTTGCAGAAGCTTCAGGTCTGTTTGATGCAGTGCCAAGCAGTATGTCTGCAGTCTCTGATCCACTCTTGTAGTAAGTCTGCGGTCCCTGATCCACTCTTGTAGTAAGTCTGCGGTCCCTGTTCCACTCTTATAGTAGGCCTGCGGTCCCTGATCCACTCTTGTAGTAGGTCTGCCGTCCCTGATCCACTCTTGTAGTAGGTCTGCGGTCCCTGATCCACTCTTGTAGTAGGTCTGCGGTCCCTGATCCACTCTTGTAGTAGGCCTGCGTTCCCTGATCCACTCTTGTAGTAGGCCTGCGGTCCCTGATCCACTCTTGTAGTAGGCCTGCGGTCCCTGATCCACTCTTGTAGTAGGCCTGCGGTCCCTGATCCACTCTTGTAGTAGGCCTGCGGTCCCTGATCCACTCTTGTAGTAGGTCTGCGGTCCCTGATCCACTCTTGTAGTAGGTCTGCGGTCCCTGATCCACTCTTGTAGTAGGTCTGCGGTCCCTGATCCACTCTTCTAGTAGGTCTGCGGTCCCTGATCCACTCTTGTAGTATGTCTGTGGTCCCTGATCCACTCTTGCAGTATGTCTGTTGGGTGAGCAGGTACCCTGCTCAAAGACGGGGAAAAGTTATGTCAGGGGACAGGAGGCTGAGTGTTAGGAGATGGAGGATCCCTTTGAGGTAAAATAAGGGATGGAGGATGCACTTGAGGTGACAGATGCTGTCTAACAGTATACCACAAGCAGTCTTTATATACAGTTGTGCTCATAAATTTGGATACCCTGGCAGAATTTATGATTTTTTTGGCCATTTTGCAGAGAATATGAATAACACATACTTTTCTTTTACTCATGGTTAGTGTTTGGCTTAAGCCAGTTATTAGTCAACTGTGTTTACTTTTTTTAAATCGTAATGACAACAAACTACCCAAATTACCCTGATCAAAAGTTTACATACCCTGGCGATTTTGGCCTGATAACATGCATTCAAGTTGACACAAAGAGGTTTCAATGGCTATTAAAGGTAACCACCCTCACCTGTGGTCTGTTTGCTTGTAATTAGTGTGTGTGTGTGTGTGTAAAACTCCATTGAGTTTCTGGACTCCTGACAGACCCATGCATCTTTCATCCAGTGCTGCACTGACATTTTTGAATTCTGAATCATGGGGAAAGCAAAAGGCTTGTCAAAGGATCTGTGTCAAAAGGTAGTTAAACTGTTAAAACTCTAATCAAGAAGTGAAAAATGAGGAGTTCTGTTGAAACCAAACCACGGTCAGGTAGACAAACTAAAATTTCAGCCCCAGCTGCCAGCAAAATTGTTTGGGTAGCAAAGAAAAAAAACACTAATACCTTCAGGTGAAATACGGAACTCTCTGAAAACATGTGGTGTGGCTGTTTCAAGATGCACAATATGGAGGCACTTGAAGAAAGATGGGCTGCATGGTCGAATCGCCAGGAGAAAGCCATTACTATGCAAATGTCACAAAGTATCCTGCTTACAATACGCCAAACAGCACAGAGACAAGCCTCAAACCTTCTGGCACAAAGTCATTTAGAGTGATGAAACCAAAATTGAGCTTTTTGGCCACAACCATAAACGCTACATTTGGAGAGGAGTCAACAAGGCCTATGATGAAAGGTACACCATTCCTACTGTGAAACAGAGGTGGATCGCTGATGCTTTGGGGATATGTGAGCTACAAAGGCACAGGAAATTTGGTCAAAATTGATGTCAAGATGAAAGCAGTATGTTATCAAAAAATACTGGAGGAACATTTGCATTTATCAGCCAGGAAGCTGCGCATGGGACGTACTTGGACATGCCAACAAGACAATGATCCAAAACAGAAGGCCAAGTCGACCTGTCATTGGCTACAGCAGAATACAGTGAAGGTTCTGGAGTGGCTATCTCAGTCTCCTGGCCTCATTCTCATTTAGCCACTCTGGGGAGATCTCAAAAGACAACCCAAGAATTTACAGGAACTGGAGGCTTTTTGCCAAGAGGAACGGGCAGTTTTACCATCTGAGAAGATAAAGATCCTCATCAAAAATACCACAAAAGACTTTAAGCTGTCATTGATGTTCAAGGGGGCAATACACGGTATTAAGAACTGGGTTATGTAAACTTTTGATCAGGACCATTTGGGTAGTTTCTGTTGTCATTATGATTTAAAGAGTAAACACAGTTGATAATAAATGGCTTCAGCCAAACACTAACCATGAGTGAAAGAAGTTTTTGTGTTATCATTCATATTCTCTGAAAAATGGCCAAGAAATCAGAAATTCTGCAAGGGTATGTAAACTTTTGAGCACAAATGTAAATGTTATTTTATATGTATTTGTACTTGTAGAACTAGGCCAGAGAGTAGACAGTGTTTTTGGATGGTCTTAATTTGAAATGTACCTTGGTGTCTGATAGGGGTTTCCAATAACATTTTGACTGCTAAACCACATTCAAAAAGATGTATTTAATATTTAAGCCTATAGTTTTAGCTATAGGCAGAAAGAACAATACAGTAAGTACATGGTGACATTCAATATGATCTGCCTGAGGCTGGGAGCCTAACTTCATTTTATACTCTATACAAAAGTGGGGGCTACCTTGTAAGTCTCTTTGAAGTCCTGATTAACTTGTTGGTTATTTATATTTAAATTGCTAAACAGCTGGTCTATTACGATATACAAATCACTTCCCAAGTTCTGTGGGAAAGCCAGAGATCAACCTTTTCACAGCTGAAGGTGTGAATGGCATTTGACCACAGCCAAAACAGCTGTTACATCATATGACTTCTAACATATTGTATCAAGTATATCTGCTTAATCAGAATACATGTTTTGATAATCAGAACTGAATGTTTGATAAATAGCTTTTCCATTTACCCTATCAATCCCATCTCTTGGTCAAATTAAAAATTGACCACATAACTAACAAAACATAACATAACACCACTATAACAAACAATCCATACACTGGTTGTAGACAGTTGGGTTCTTGACTATTCAGTGTAGAGATTCTTTTGGTGACAGTTAAAGCTGTGTGGGGCCTAACTAGATGTTAATTTTACAGGCAATGATATTGGGAAAATGGAACAAACTATGTCTCATAACACATGCACAACCTACAAAAGAAAGGCAGATAAAATTACAATTCCTATAAATCGCTTCTAAATTCCAACATCTCCCTCCAACTGCCTAATCTTAGTTTAAATTATTTTTCTAGTTCATATTCCTCCTAATTTATGTACCCAATTTACTTCTGCAGAAAAACCTCATTTTGCTTTGTCAAGGCTAAACAAAAATAAAAATACAAAAATGTCTAAAAACAAAAATTACACGTTGGTCTAACAATATATGAACACCAAGTCTTTAGTTGATTCCTCCGCTGTAACTTTGACAGCTCATCCTCCATAAGACTCCATTGCAACACCTTAAGACGGCATACAAGTTTCATACATAATCTTCTTTTCTCCAGGACTATCGCAGTCCACAGGACCAGAAATTTATAGCATTTATAGCAAACTGAGCTGTGATTTTTTTTTTTTTTTAGACAGCTGACATTATAAGATTCAAAGTTCTTCAGACATCTAAAAAGCTTTTGAAAGCACGCTTTTCCATTAATGCTGTTTGTGGCTGATGTCATAAAGCCAAGGAATGAGGGAGGATATTTTTGAGGATGGCGTCACTCAGATTGTTAGTCCAACATTTGATCGTTAACAAAAATGCCCATAAAGCCGTTGAGTTTTTTTTCTGCTGAAGTAAATCTATGTTCTAAAGGTAAGACCTAGGAGAAAAGAAAAATGTCTTAATACAAGGAGAAACCATTCTCATTTAGTATAAAATGTTATTCAACTGTCATTTAACCACTTCATCCCCGGACCATTTGGCTGCCTAAAGACCAGAGGACTTTTTCCAATTTGGCACTGCGTCGCTTTAACTACTAATTGCGCGGTCATGCAATGTTGTACCCAAACGAAATTTGCATCCTTTTCTTCCCACAAATAGAGCTTTCTTTTGATGGTATTTGATCACCTCTGCGGTTTTTATTTTTTGCGCTATAAACGGAAAAAGACCAAAAAATTTTGAAAAAAAAAGATATTTTCTACTTTTTGTTATAAAAAAAATCCAATAAACTCAATTTTAGTCATACATTTAGGCCAAAATGTATTCGGCCACATGTCTTTGGTAAAAAAAAATGTCAATAAGCATATATATATTGGTTTGCGCAAAAGTTATAGCGTCTACAAGCTAGGGTACATTTTCTGGAATTTACACAGCTTTTAGTTTATGACTGCCTATGTCATTTCTTGAGGTGTTAAAATGGCAGGGCAGTACAAAACCCCCCCAAATGACCCCATTTTGGAAAGTAGACACCCCAAGGAAATTGCTGAGAGGCATGTTGAGCCCATTGAATATTAATTTTTTTTGTCCCAAGTGATTGAATAATGACAAAAAAAAAAAAATTACAAAAAGTTGTCACTAAATGATATTGCTCACCCAGGCCATGGGCATATGTGGAATTGCACCCCAAAATACATTCAGCTGCTTCTCCTGAGTACAGGGATACCACATGTGTGGGACTTTTTGGGAGCCTAGCCGCGTACGGGGCCCCAAAAAAGAATCACCGCCTTCAGGATTTCTAAGGGCGTAAGTTTTTGCTTTCACTCCTCACTACCTATCACAGTTTTGAAGGCCATAAAATGCCAAGATGGCACAAAACCCCCCCAAATGACCCCATTTTGGAAAGTAGACACCCCAAGCTATTTGCTGAGAGGTATGGTGAGTATTTTGCAGCTCTCATTTGTTTTTGAAAATGAAGAAAGACAAGAAAAAACATTTTTTTTTTCTTCAATTTTCAAAACTTTGTGACAAAAAGTGAGGTCTGCAAAATACTCACTATACCTCTCAGCAAATAGCTTGGGGTGTCTGCTTTCCAAAATGGGGTGATTTGGGGGGGTTTGTGCCACCTGGACATTCCATGGCCTCCGAAACTGTGATAGGCAGTGAAGAGTGAAATCAAAAATTTATGCCCTTAGAAAGCCTGAAGGCAGTTCTTGATTTTCGGGGTCCCGTACGCGGCTAGGCTCCCAAAAAGTCTCACACATGTGGTATCCCCATACTCAGGAGAAGCAACAGAATGTATTTTGGGGTGTAATTTCACATATTCCCATGGCATGTTTGAGCAATATATCATTTAGTGACAACTTTGTGCAAAAAAAAAAAAAAAAAAGTGTCTCTTTCCAGCAACTTGTGTCACAATATAAAATATTCCATGGACTCGACATGACTCTCAGCAAATAGCTTGGGGCATCTACTTTCCAAAATGGGGTCATTTGGGGGGGGGTTTGAACTGTCCTGGCATTTTATGCACAACATTTAGAAGCTTATGTCACACATCACCCACTCTTCTAACCACTTGAAGACATAGCCCTTTCTGACACTTTTTGTTTACATGAAAAAATTATCTTTTTTTTTGCAAGAAAATTACTTTGAACCCCCAAACATTATATATTTTTTTAAAGCAAATGCCCTACAGATTAAAATGGTGGGTGTTTCATTTTTTTTTTCACACAGTATTTGCGCAGCGATTTTTCAAACACATTTTTTGGGGAAAAAACACACTTTTTTAAATTTTAATGCACTAAAACAAACTATATTGCCCAAATGTTTGATGAAATAAAAGATGATCTTAGGCCGAGTACATGGATACCAAACATGACATGCTTTTCAATTGCACACAAACGTGCAGTGGCAACAAAATAAATACATTTTTAAAACCCTTTAAAAGCCTTTACAGGTTACCACTTTAGATTTACAGAGGAGGTCTACTGCTAAAATTACTGCCCTCGATCTGACCTCACATGCATGGTACAATTGCTGTGTACATTTGACGACGGTCCGCTGCTTGCGTTCGCCTTAGTGCGAGAGCAGTGGGCGACAGGGGTGCTTTTTTTTTTGCTTTTTTATCTTATTTTTGACAGGTACTCTTTTTTGAAAAAAATGGGGTCTATTAGTCTATTAGACCCTAGATCTCTCCTCTGCCCTCAAAGCATCTGACCACACCAAGATTGGTGTGATAAAATGCTTTCCCAATTTCCCAATGGTGCTGTTTACATCCGGCGAAATCTAACTCATGAAATGCACGTAGCTTCCGGTTTCTTAGGCCATAGAGATGTTTGGAGCCACTCTGGTCTCTGATCAGCTCTATGGTCAGCTGGCTGAATCACCGGCTGCATTCTCAGGTTCCCTGTTGAGACAGGAGAGCCAGAGAAAAACACGGAAGACAGTGGGGGGGGGGCATTCCCTCCCACAGTTTGTAAAAGCAGTCTAGAGGCTAATTAGCTGCTAGGATTGCTTTTACATAAAAGCTGATCGCTGGCTGAAAAGAATGATACCAAGATGATACCTAAACCTGCAGGCATCATTCTGGTATAACCACTCAAAGTCGTGAATGGCGTACCTGAAGACAAAAAAATGGTTAACAAAAAAACACAGTAAACGGTAAAGTATAAAAAATTGCATACCTGAAAAGTAAACATGATAAAACATAATAACAATAAAACATTGCGGAATAGAATACAGTAAAAAAGAGCAGAACAATAGAGCGAGAATAGAGGGAGAGAGAACAATAAAACGACAACTATTTTTTAAAATTCTATATATATATATATTTTTTTTTTACACTTTTTTTTGTAACTAACTTTTATAACTGTAGCCGGTTCCAGGTTCGGGTCTCTCAAAATGCGATGGCATCTTGGGAGACCCTGTGAAAGTGTGCCTAGTCTGTGCAATGCTGTACCCTACGCTAATACTCAACTAGTGAATGGTAGCGTTCAAAACATTCACCAATGCAAAGACCAGGATTGTCAGGACAGGAGGGACAATAATAGCGGGTGTCACGCCTATATCCACGCTAGCTGCAGACACATCTTTTTTGGGGGGGGGTTCGTTGGGTAGTGGTACTCGGGAGGACATAAAGAAAATGCCTCTCATGCAGCCGACTGCATTTGGTTGGGGATGTGAATGGGGGAACTACGGGCGCTGCAGAAGCGGTGGGTTCCCAATTAGGATTGGCGGATGCAGCAGGAAGGGCACTATGGGCACGACAGGCCTGTTTGTCTTCTTGGTGGCAGCGGGACACTACTTGTGCTTGCCACCTCACCAGCTTGAACTGCACTTATGGGACTCACCACGTCACCAAGTGTTACTGCAGTGCTGGTTTGACTACGACCGGGGTGTACTAGGCCGCTGGTGCTTTCCAGTTCACCAAAACGCTACCAAAAAAACTGTTAGCGATCGCAGGGATCAGGCCTGACTCTGCGAACGCTGCAGTTATGCGTTTAGTGTTTTGTAAGTGACAGTGATTGATCGATACTGCACTTGGGTGGGCTGGGCTGGGCTGGGCCGGGCGGAGGGGCAAAACGTAGGTGCTAGCAGGTATGTGGGCTGATCCCGCTAACACTGTTTTTGAGAACCCTAAACTGCTGGGGACGCTAGTATAGATCTGATCGGATATTGATCCGTTCAGATACTATACCACTAAGGGAGGCGTATGCTGCGTGCGTGGGTGTTAGCGGTACTGGCGCTAATCTGACGCTGCCTGGGGTGACGCATATCACCGCCGGGCGATCAGGGGGCTAAACCTTTATTCGGTAATAAACGGCGGGTGCCCTGACACTATAAAGAATGAACTAACCAGCGTCACCCGTAACAGTTATACGATGATCAGTGGTGAAAGGGTTAACTAGGGGGCAATCAAGGGGTTAAAACCTTTATTCGGTAGTATATGGGGATCCCTGTCGCTATAAAACGCTGACGGCGAACCTAAATATTTACCTCCCTAACTAGCATCACCAGTGACACTAATACAGCGATCAGAAAAATGATCGCTTAGCGACACTGGCGACGGGGGGTGATCAAGGGGTTAAAACTTTATTAGGGGGTGTTAGGGGGGTACCCTAGACCTAAAGGGGGCTAATACTAACTGCCCTACCACACTAACTGTCACAAAGTGACACCATGCACACCTGCTTGGTGTCAGTGTGAAAGTGGGGGAGGGGTGATCGGGGGGGTAAAGGGGGGTGTATTGTGTGCCTGGCATGTTCTACTGTAATGTGTTGTGTTGGTGCACTCACATTGCAGTCTTCTCTCCTCGGCGCCGGAACGGAAAATGCCGAGCCGAGGAGAGATGACATCACATCCCCTGCCTCTGTGTACTACACAGAGGCAGGTGAAGATTCTCATTGGCTGGGAGCGATCGCGAGGGGTGGGCACGAATGGATGGCCTCCCCCTCATCTCTGAACGCTCCCAGACCAAAGCCGATCGCCTTGATCGGACCTTGATCGGTCCCCCCGCCCGCGGGAAGGCAATCACGTACCACGTGATTTTGCCTGCCCGTGCCATTCTGCTGACGTATATCAGCGTGAGGCGGTCGTCAAGTGGTTAAACTAAACTGTCTAGACCATAAACATTTATCATGAACAATAGGCTTCTCAGAAAGGGGGGGGGGGGGGGCTATCACGTATGGCCTGGATCATTGATCCTACAGGAACATAGACATAGATTTACAATAATGACAGGAGTATAGTGCAGTACTGGGGTTCAGGGTTCACAGGAGATACAGTTGATGTATACAAGGATTCTAAGGCAGGAAGGATACCTAATGGTACTATCTGGGGAGAACGCAGCATGTCCGCACATGCAACAATGGTGAGAGCCCTTGAAAGGACCGAGGCACAGAGTCTAAGGAACTTCCTTGTCTTCTACAGAGCTCTTGATGGTAGAGATGGTTTTGTGCTGCAGACAGTTCCCCGGTTGCGGCCCTCTTACTCACCCAAGTAGGCAGATACCTAGAACTAAGGGCCAATGGACAAATGAGAATCCCTTGCAGCGCTGAGGTGCTGGGATCACTAAACAGTAGGGAGCAAAATTCAAGCTGACAGGTGTGTGCCTGGACACACACAGACATTGCGGACACATACACAAAGACACATAAACAGCTAGAAATGAGTAGCCATGCAGAGAGTCACACAGGAATCTATAAGAGTAGTGAAGTTGCATGGTGTCACCGAACAGGAACCTAGCTTACAAATACACTTGGAGACATAAAGGCAGACTTGATTGGGACATTATTATTCAAAGCCCAAGGCAATCTGCTTCAGCTTGCAAAGGCAGTACTGGCTGGGCATGTAGCTAATTCAATTAATAGGAGGTTTAATATAGTCTTAAAAACAAGTTTTGTGGGACAAGATACAACCGCAGACCTTATATGTTAAAGCATTGGAACTAAATGCCAATACCAATACATTAATCGCACACAAGTTGTACTTGATGGACTTGTGTCTTTTTTTTTCTTCAATCTCACCTACTATGTAATACCAGCATACCTGCTGATCTTTGGGAATAGAGGAGACAGATCTGTGAAAAAGCTGACAATCTGTGACAGGTCTAATTTAAAATCTTAATAATACCCAAGTAATTCTTAACACTCAATGTAGTAACACCGACATACATGTAGTAATACATTCATTTTTTTTTTTGTCATCATGGGTGTTTAAACTAAAGCAGCAATTATTCAATTCAATGTTAATAATTTTTTCATATTAAAAAAATACACAAAAACTATATAAGGCTCAGTTCCCGCTATTGCGACTTAAAGTTGCAGCGACTTTGAAAAGGTTCTTGCACTACCTTGATGCGACATTCAATGCAACTCTGATCTAGAGACTGTGAAGATGGATCAAAGTCACACTCCAGAGTCTCTCAATCACGTGACTTTGGGGGTTCATTATAGTGGAAACGTAGCTTAAGAAAGACGCTTAATTATCTAGGGCAGGGGTGTCAAACTCAATTTCATTGTGGGCCGCATCAGCATTATGATTGTCCTCAAAAAAGGACAGTTATATCTGTAAGATTAGATGTCCAGCGCTTCCCCTCCCCCTAACATTAGATGTCAAGAGCCACCCCACCATCAGAAGTTGAGCCCCCTACTCTCCCTTACATCAAAGTGCACCCCCATTGCTTATGGGAAGAAGCTGGATGCATTGCTTGAAAGCAGAAAGTATGGGTCTGGAGGAGGACCAGAGGAGGGCTGGAGCTCTCCTGCAGCTGCAGGAAAGGTGCGAGGGCCACATGAAATGGCCTGGAGGGCTGGATTCGACAACGGGCCTTGTGTTTGACACCTGTGATCTAGGGCATTAAAACTTGTTAAATTTCAAAGCTCATACCTGTCAGATCATAACACCACATAAAATTTAGCACCTTATATTGTAAATAGGAACAAGAATCTGGGCAGTACAGACTCAAATGACTGCATCAATATTTAGCTAGTGGGGGGAGTGAAACCCATAAATGTTCACATATGAAAATAGAAACACTTTAGAACAATACTTCCATTGGTGAATTGTCTTTGAAGGCTGTGGTCTCCTTCTGTTCGGAAGACCTTAAATAATTAACTCAGGGCATAGAACTAATATGAGGAATAAGCATCAAAATTTTAGTAACACATTATATTTTCCTCCTAAAAATAAACCAAAGGTTAGAGATATTTAGCATACAGTAAGCATTTTGAACATTTTCTTTCTTATGACGCATACACACGAGCGGACTTTTCAGCAGACTTGGTCCGACGGTCTTTCCGCCGGACTTTCCGGCGGACTTTTTAACGGACGGACTTGCCTACACACAACCAGACTTTCCGGCAGGCTAGGTCCGCCCGTCTTTCCGACGGACTTTCGCCGGAGTTACGGCAGACTTTCAGAATGAACGGACTTGCCCACACACGGACAAGTCCGTTCATTTTGACCGTGACTCGGGTACAACGGGACTAGAAAAGGAAGTGAATCTCGCCGCTTTTATCAGCGAGATTGACACCTTGCGAGCCCCGTCATGGGGCACCCCAGGCCCTTAGGTCTGGCATGGATTTTAAGGGGAACCCCCCAAAATTCGGCATGGGGCCCCCCCCAAAATTCATACCAGACCCTGATCCGAGCACGCAGCCCGGCCAGTCAGGAAAGGGGGTGGGGACGAGCGAGCACCCCCCCTCCTGAACCATACCAGGCCGCATGCCCTCAACATGGGGGGGTGTGTTCTTTGGGGGAGGGGGGCCCTGCGGGGCCCCCCACCCCAAAGCACCTTGTTGATGAGGACAAGGGCCTCTTCCCGACAACCCTGGCCATTGGTTGTTGGGGTCTGCGGGCGGGGGGGCTTATCGGAATCCGGGAGCCCCCTATAATAAGAGGGCCCCCAGATCCCAGCCCCCACCCTATGTGAATGAGTATGGGGTACATGGTACCCCTACCCATTCACCTATGGAAAAAGTGTCATTAAAAAAACCACACTACACAGTTTTTTTAAGTAATTTATTAGACAGCTCCGGGGGGGTCTTCTTCCGGCTTCGGGGGTCCCTCCGGTTCCTCTTCTCCCAGTGTTCCAGTTCTTCGGCCGGCTCCTCCACTATCTTCATGCCACTCTCTTGCCCCATCAACATGGGGACAAGGTGCTTTGGGGTGGGGGGGCCCCGCAAGGCGTCCCCCCTCCCCCAAAGCACCCAACCCCCCATGTTGAGGGCATGCAGCCTGGTACGGCTCAGGAGGGGGGGGGCGCTTACTCGTCCCCACCCCCTTTCCTGACCGGCCGGGCTGCGTGCTCGGATCAGGGTCTGGTATGGATTTCGGGGGGGACCCCACACCGATTCTTCGGCATAGGGGGGGTTCCCCTTAGGATCCATACCAGACCTAAGGGCCTGGGATGCCCCGCACTCGCCGCAATAGGAAAATTTGTTTTTCCTATTGCAGCGAGCGCGAGATGCAGTATTCTGCCCTTGCGTCGTATCTGGCCCGTCGGACCAGCATACAGACGCATGCAGACGAACGGGCTTTCCATCAGAAACTGAGCATGCTTTAAATCTAGGACTTTTGGGGAAAAAAAGTCCGCCGGAGCCTACACACGGTCCAATTGTGTGGCGGACTCTGGCCCGCCGGACCAAGTATGCCGGAAAGTCCGACCGTGTGTACGCGGCATTAAATGTTTTACCAGTGCACTTTTTTTAATACCAAAAATTGTTTGATGTCAAACTAAATGTTACCACGTGGATTTTATGTGTGGTATATCATTACTATAAAAAAAAATACTATTCACCGTGGTTAAAAATAAGCAGCTCAAAAAAACTAATATTTTTATAAGTTCCCCTTTGTCTTGCAAAACAGTTATACTTCACCATACTGAGCACATTGGAAAACTTCTTCAAAAACTGTTTCTTCTATGGAAACAAAGATTACCGTTAATACACACACACATATAAATATACATTATTAGGAGGTATTTTACTTTCTTTTTTTTTTTCGTTTACAGTTCACTCAGCTCACTCAATTTGCATGACAATACAGCTGTTCACACACACAAGCCATGCAATTTAACCCGTGTCAAATTAAAAAAAGGGGGGGGGGCTTGTTGCTCCTTTAAACTATAAAACACCATTCATTATTTTTAAACTTTAACGCAAGGCGGCACGGGCAGGCAAAATCACGTACATGTACGTGATTTGCCTCCCGCGGGTGGGGGGTCCGATCGGACCCCCCCTGGTGCCCGAGGCGGTCCCGTTTTGTTCCCCGGCGATCGGAGTGGAGGGGGAGGCCATCCGTTCGTGGCCCCCCCCTCGCGATCGCCGCTGGCCAATGGGAACACTCCTTTGCTGCTGTATGCTAAATAGCAGCAAAGGAAGTGATGTCATCTCTCCTCGGCTGGGTAGTTTCCGTTCCGGCCCGAGGAGAGAAGACAGGTATGTGAGTGCACCAACACACACACACACACAGTAGAACATGCCAGGCATACAAAACACCCCGATTCCCCCCCCCCCCCCCCTGTCACAAACTGACACCAGCAGTTTTTTTTTTTCTGATTACTGCTAGGTGTCATTTTGTGACAGTTACAGTGTTAGCACAGTTACTGTTACCCCCCTGTAGGTCTAGGGTACCCCCCTAACCCCCCCTAATAAAGTTTTAACCCCTTGATCACCCCCCCCATCACCACTGTCGCTAAGCGATCATTTTTCTGATCGCTGTATTAGTGTCGCTGGTGGCGCTAGTTAGGGACGTAAATATTTAGGTTCACCGTCAGCGTTTTATAGCGTCAGGGACCCCCATATACTATCTGATAAATGTTTTAACCCCTTGATTGCCCCCTAGTTAACCCTTTCACCACTGATCACCGTATAACCGTTACGGTTGACGCTGGTTAGTTTGTTTATTTTTTATAGTGTCAGGGCACCCGCCGTTTATTACCGAATAAAGGTTTAGCCCCCTAATCGCCCGGCGGTGATATGCGTCGCCCCAGGCAGCGTAAGATTAGCGCCAGTACCGCTAACACCCACGCACACAGCATGCGCCTCCCTTAGTGGTATAGTATCTGATCGGATCAATATCTGATCCAATCAGATCTATACTAGCGTCCCCAGCAGTTTAGGGTTCCCAAAAATGCAGTGTTAGCGGGATCAGCCCAGATACCCGCTAGCACCTGCGTTTTGCGCCTCCGCCCAGTCCACCCAAGTGCAGTATCGATCGATCACTGTCACTTACAAAACACTAAACGCATAACTGCAGCGTTCGCAGAGTCAGGCCTGACCCCTGCGATTGCTAACAGTTTTTTTGGTAGCGTTTTGGGGAACTGGCAAGCACCAGCGGCGTAGTACACCCCGGTCATAGTCAAACCAGCACTGCAGTAACACTTGGTGACGTGGCGAGTCCCATAAGTGCAGTTCAAGCTGGTGAGGTGGCAAGCACAAGTAGTGTCCCGCTGCCACCAAAAAGACAAACACAGACCCGTCGTGCCCATAATGCCCTTCCTGCTGCGTTCGCCAATCCTAATTGGGAACCCACCACTTCTGCAGCGCCCGTACTTCGCCCATTCACATCCCCAACCAAATGCAGTCGGCTGCATGAGAGGCATTTTTATGTCCTCCCGAGTACCCCTACCCAGCGAACCCCCCAAAAAAGATGTCGTGTCTGCAGCAAGTGCAGATATAGGTGTGACACCCGCTATTATTGTCCCTCCTGTCCTGACTATCCTGGTCTTTGCATTGGTGAATGTTTTGAACGCTACCATTCACTAGTTGAGTATTAGCGTAGGGTACAGCATTGCACAGACTAGGCACACTTTCACAGGGTCTCCCAAGATGCCATCGCATTTTGAGAGACCCGAACCTGGAACCGGTTACAGTTATAAAGGTTAGTTACAAAAAAAGTGTAAAAAAAAAAAATATATATAGAATAAAAAAAAATAGTTGTCGTTTTATTGTTCCCTCTCTCTCTATTCTCTCTCTATTGTTCTGCTCTTTTTTACTGTATTCTATTCTGCAATGTTTTATTGTTGTTATGTTTTATCATGTTTGCTTTTCAGGTATGCAATTTTTTATACTTTACCGTTTACTGTGCTTTATTGTTAACCATTTTTTTGTCTTCAGGTACGCCATTCACAACTTTGAGTGGTTATACCAGAATGATGCCTGCAGGTTTAGGTATCATCTTGGTATCATTCTTTTCAGCCAGCGGTCGGCTTTCATGTAAAAGCAATCCTAGTGGCTAATTAGCCTCTAGACTGCTTTTACAAGCCGTGGGAGGGAATGCCCCCCCCCCACCGTCTTCCGTGTTTTTCTCTGGCTCTCCTGTCTCAACAGGGAACCTGAGAATGCAGCCGGTGATTCAGCCAGCTGACCATAGAGCTGATCAGAGACCAGAGTGGCTCCAAACATCTCTATGGCTTAAGAAACCGGAAGCTACGAGCATTTCATGACTTAGATTTCGCCGGATGTAAATAGCGCCATTGGGAAATTGGGGAAGCATTTTATCACACCGATCTTGGTGTGGTCAGATGCTTTGAGGGCAGAGGAGAGATCTAGGGTCTAATAGACCCCAATTTTTTCAAAAAAGAGTACCTGTCACTACCTATTGCTATCATAGGGGATATTTACATTCCCCGAGATAACAATAAAAATGATTAAAAAAAAATATGAAAGGAACAGTTTAAAAATAAGATAAAAAAAGCAAAAAAATAATAAAGAAAAAAAAAAAAAAAAAAAAAAGCACCCCTGTCGCCCCCTGCTCTCGCGCTAAGGCGAACGCAAGCGGCGGTCTGTCGTCAAACGTAAACAGCAATTGCACCATGCATGTGAGGTATCACCGCGAAGGCCAGATCTAGGGCAGTAATTTTTGCAGTAGACCTCCTCTGTAAATCTAAAGTGGTAACCTGTAAAGGCTTTTAAAGGCTTTTAAAAATGTATTTATTTTGTTGCCACTGCACGTTTGTGCGCAATTTTAAAGCATGTCATGTTTGGTATCCATGTACTCGGCCTAAGATCATCTTTTTTATTTCATCAAACATTTGGGCAATATAGTGTGTTTTAGTGCATTAAAATTTAAAAAAGTGTGTTTTTTCCCCAAAAAATGCGTTTGAAAAATCGCTGCGCAAATACTGTGTGAAAAAAAAAAATGAAACACCCACCATTTTAATCTGTAGGGCATTTGCTTTAAAAAAATATATACTGTTTGGGGGTTCAAAGTAATTTTTTTTGCAAAAAAAAAAAATAACTTTTTCATGTAAACTATAAGTGTCAGAAAGGGCTTTGTCTTCAAGTGGTTAGAAGAGTGGGTGATGTGTGACATAAGCTTCTAAATGTTGTGCATAAAATGCCAGGACAGTTCAAAACCCCCCCAAATGACCCCATTTTGGAAAGTAGACACCCCAAGCTATTTGCTGAGAGGCATGTCGAGTCCATGGAATATTTTATATTGCGACACAAGGTGCGGGAAAGAGACAAATTTTTTTTTTTTTTTTTTTGCACAAAGTTGTCACTAAATGATATATTGCTTAAACATGCCATGGAAATATGTGAAATTACACCCCAAAATACATTCTGCTGCTTCTTCTGAGTACGGGGATACCACATATGTGAGACTTTTTGGGAGCCTAGCCACGTACGGGACCCCGAAAACCAAGCACCGCCTTCAGGCTTTCTAAGGGCGTGAATTTTTGATTTCGCTCTTCACTGCCTATCACAGTTTCGGAGGCCATGGAATGCCCAGGTGGCACAAAACCCCCCCAAATGACCCCATTTTGGAAAGTAGACACCCCAAGCTATTTGCTGAGAGGTATAGTGAGTATTTTGCAGACCTCACTTTTTGTCACAAAGTTTTGAAAATTGAAAAAAGAAAAAAAAAATGTTTTTTCTTGTCTTTCTTCATTTTCAAAAACAAATGAGAGCTGCAAAATACTCACCATGCCTCTCAGCAAATAGCTTGGGGTGTCTACTTTCCAAAATGGGGTCATTTGGGGGGGTTTTGTGCCACCTGGGCATTCCATGGCCTCCGAAACTGTGATAGGCAGTAAAGAGTGAAATCAAAAATTTTCACCCTTAGAAATCCTGAAGGCAGTGATTGGTTTTCGGGGTCCCGTATGCGGCTAGGCTCCCAAAAAGTCCCACACATGTGGTATCCCCATACTCAGGAGAAGCAGCTAAATGTATTTTGGGGTGCAATTCCACATATGCCCATGGCCTGTGTGAGCAATATATCATTTAGTGACAACTTTATGCAAAAAAAAAAAAGTGTCACTTTCCCGCAACTTGTGTCAAAATATAAAATATTCCATGGACTCAATATGCCTCTCAGCAAATAGCTTGGGGTGTCTACTTTCCAAAATGGGGTCATTTTGGGGGGTTTTGTGCCACCTGGGCATTCCATGGCCTCCGAAACTGTGATAGGCAGTGAAGAGTGAAATCAAAAATTTACACCCTTAGAAATCCTGAAGGAGGTGATTGGTTTTCGGGGTCCAGTACGCGGCTAGGCTCCCAAAAAGTCCCACACATGTGGTATCCCCATACTCGGGAGAAGCAGCTGAATGTATTTTGGGGTGCAATTCCACATAGGCCCATGGCCTGTGTGAGCAATATATCATTTAGTGACAACTTTTTGTAAATATTTTTTTTTTTTTTTTGTCATTATTCAATCACTTGGGACAAAAAAAATAAATATTCAATGGGTTCAACATGCCACAGCAATTTCCTTGGGGTGTCTACTTTCCAAAATGGGGTCATTTGGGGGGGTTTTGTACTGCCCTGCCATTTTAGCACCTCAAGAAATGACATAGGCAGTCATAAACTAAAAGCTGTGTAAATTACAGAAAATGTACCCTAGTTTGTAGACGCTATAACTTTTGCGCAAACCAATAAATATACGCTTATTGACATTTTTTTTACCAAAGACATGTGGCCGAATACATTTTGGCCTAAATGTATGATTAAAATTTAGTTTATTGGATTTTTTTTATAACAAAAAGTAGAAAATATTATTTTTTTTCAAAATTTTCGGTCTTTTTCCGTTTATAGCGCAAAAAATAAAAACCGCAGAGGTGATCAAATACCATCAAAAGAAAGCTCTATTTGTGGGAAGAAAAGGACGCAAATTTCGTTTGGGTACAGCATTGCATGACCGCGCAATTAGCAGTTAAAGCGACGCAGTGCCAAATTGGAAAAAGACCTCTGGTCCTTAGGCAGCATAATGGTCCGGGGCTCAAGTGGTTAATCATCAGTGAGGAAAAAATTTTTTTTTTTACGTCACTAATCTTTTAACATTTCACTTTAATTATTTGTATCTATTTTATTAAATATATTGGGTGTGGCACCAATAACCACATGATTAGCCACCCCAGCAAATATTTAAATTAACGATTTTCAACTCCGTTTTTAGATTAACTTTTCTTTTAGAATAACCAAATATAATATTTTGTTATCTTTTTCATATTAAATTGACCACAGTGCAAAATGACTACACATTGCACACGATTTTACAATTCTAAGTATTTTATTTTTTTTTATACCCAAATTATATAGATCACATTGTTCATGATTTTAAAGCAGAGTTTTGCGGAAAATTTTTTTTTTAGATGTTAGCAGCTGCAAATACTGCAGCTGCTGACTTTTAAAATAAGGACACTTACCTGTCCCGGGGTCCAGCGATGTCGGCACCCGAGACCGAACCGTCCCTCGATCCTCGGGTGCTGCCGCCGCCATTCTCACTGAGGGAATCAGGAAGTGAAGCGTTGCGGCTTCACTGCCCAGTTCCCTACTGCACATGCGCGAGTCGCGCTGCGCGTCTACACTGGTCCCCGTTGTGCTGTGGGAACTGTGCATTTCCCACAACACAACGGGGGTGGGCGGGGAGTCTGTGGCTAGCTATACCCGGAAGTGGGTGCAGATACCTGTATTATACAGGTATCTGCACCCCCCTCCCCCCTGAAAGGTGCCAATTGTGACACCAGAGGGGGGGAGGAATCCGATGAGTGGAAGTTCCACTTTATTTTTCTTGCTTCTAAAAGTTGCAATGACCAACATTCCACTGACTTGTTACCTGCAATTGTCCATGTGGCAATGTCCCAACACTTTAACCACTTGCTGCCCGCCTGCCGTCATATGACGGCGGGATGGTGCAGCTGTTATCCTGGGCCGCCGTCATATGACGGCGCAGCCTTCCAGGCAGCCCAGGGGGCGCGCGCCGCCGCTTTCCTCGGGTCCTGGGGCGTGTGCCCGGCGGCCGCGATGTCCGCCGGGCACCCGCGATTGCCCAGTAACCGAGCAGGACTGTGGATCTGTGTGTGTAAACACACAGATCCACGTCCTGTCAGATGGGAGGAGACCAATGGTATGTTCCTTGTACAGAGGAACACCGATCGGTCTCCTCCCCTTGTGAATCCCCTCCCCCCACAGTTGCGCCTGAAATAGGGCAAGCCATTCTCACAGAACACACACTTGCAAGGACAGTAATAAGTACAGATAGTATGGAAAGTAAAAAGAAACGTAAAAAAAAATTAACAAAATTCAACAGTCAAGGTTCTTGGAAAGTACTTCTACATGACACCAACTTACGCAAATCAGTACAGCACAAGGGGAAATCACGGCTGCCGCAACGTAACCCTCCAGGCCAAAGGGCCGCGAGGTAAAACTCACTAACATACCTTTAGGCCAGGAGGGCCACGAAGTAAAGCTCCCAGAAACATGGCATCTGTCCCATAAATACTCTCTCCCAGAATGCAACCCGGAGGACCACCTCCGCCGAGTTGTCTACGGGACAGAAGAGCACTCATATACTTCAGCTTGTTGCTTTCCAACACCGACCCATGGTGACAACGACACCCACAGGCAGAATGTGGAACTGCACACAACACAGACAAACTGGAACAGAGGCTAATCTAACAGTAAATTAAATCTGAACTATGTACAGCCCAGATGACCCACTAAATTTACATATAAGCGGTAGATTGGAAAATCTACCAGTGCTACATTTATGTATAGCAACAATTTTTTTTTTCAGAGCCTCAAAGTTCTTTGCCATAAGGTGCCAGCCATGTTGAATTTGCAGTGACCAGTATGAGAGAGAGCAATAACACAAAATTTAACACACCTGCTCCCCATTCACACCTGAGACCTTGCAACACTAACGAGTCACATGACACAGAGGAGGGAAAATGGCTAATTGGGCACCAATTTGGACATTTTCACTTAGGGGTGTACTCACTTTTGTTGCCAGTAGTTTAGATCTTCATGGCTGTGTGGCGTTATTTTGAGGGGACAGCAAATGTACACTGATATACAATATGTACACTCACTACTTTACATTGTAGCAAAGTGTCATTTCTTCAGTGTTGTCACATGAAAAGATATAATAAATATTTACAAAAATGTGACGGGTGTACTCCCTTTTGTGAGATATTGTATGTCTCATAAGCCAGGTACATATGGGCCAATTGTCAGACATTTGCTCGTTAAAAAAAAATTGCCAACATTCGGCCAGTGTGTACGTCAGTCTGTTCAACAGAAACCGTCCATTTGTCCGGCTTCTGTCGAACGAGCATGCTGGAATATCAGCAGCTGATCGGAGTGTTCTGGTGGGGAGGGGGGGTTGGAATGGGGCGTCCCCCTGTCAGAACATATTAGCACAGCAGAGGAGAATGCTGTACTAACTTCGCATAGAGGAGAGTACAGCAGTTCTGGCCAGAGCTGACAGGTTTTTTCTATGTAACACAACTTTTAGCCTACTGAACTCCACTTTCTACCAGAGTAGACAGAGTGAAAGATAGAAGTGATAAACAATCAGCTCCCTAGATCTTTTTTTACAGCTCTGTGGCATGCAAGTGTTTGCTTTTACTTTGAAATGTTATCTTGCTGTTTTGCTGATAATTGACTTGTTAGTGTGCTAGATCCTTTCTTTTTTTTCTGTATTCATTGTTTTGCACAGATGCCAGCACAAGACTAACCCACAGGGGTTGCTTCTTTGCTATTGTGCACTCACCTCTGCATAAATTCTAGGTTAGTTCTGTTTGGGAATGTTTGCACATGTTGGGGTTGGCGCAGATTTTAGAGGGCTTAAGCTGATATTCACTTAAATTAACTCACCTGCTTCCGGTGTTGCAGGAACTTAATTTCATTATTCCTGTTGCAATTACCTATACATTTGACAAAAAAAACGTTGGTCAGGTACAATGTGTTAATACCCTATCTGTCCATTTGCTTTCTCTCCTTTAATTTCCATGAGCAAATACAGCTTCTTGAAATCTAATTGAATGTCAGATGTCTGCATATGAGAACTAAACGTATGGTAGCGCTGAGTTTTTAGGAGAAAACGCTGATGCTTCGGTTTTTTTGGAGATATACTGTATATTGAGGGTTAAGTATAGAGGGTACTAATATGTCCCTAGATTAGGGCTTGCCACACGACTCATAGCTCTAACAAAGTTTTTAAAAGTTTGAATCTGGTGGCTGTGACAACTGATAAGTTTCCTGTAGTTCTTACGCCTGTAAGCTAATCTTTTTTCATTACAATACCTTGTAGACTGTGCAAAACAGCATACCATGGTCTCACTGGCTTTCTAGGCTCTGGAATTTATAAAGATGCATGTTTATGCTGGACCATATATTGTCTTTAAGAAAGGTAAAGTGCTGCGCTATACATGTTCATTACTATACAGTGACTTATTCAGAAAGTTACATATATTGATCAGACAAATGGTGTATCATACAATCCTATCCAGATTGGACCATTCACCTATGTACAGTATCTCCCAAAGTGAGTACACCCTCACATTTTTGTAAATATTTTATTATATCTTTATAAGAACTTTGCTACAATGTAAAAGTAGTGAGTGTACAGCTTGTATAACAGTACAGTAGTATAGCATCCCCCTGATGAAGACACGTGATTCCCTGTGTCGAAGACACGCAGGGGAGGGGCCAGGACGGAGCGATCAGCACAGAGCTGGGCTGGGAATCTCTGACACCCCACAGCACGCCGATTAGCATTACTCTGCTTGTACTGTTTGGTGCACACTAAGCACCTGTGGAATGTGAGTACCCCAGTGTGGGGATTGGATTTTACATGTTTTTTAATAAAGTGTCTGGTGATATTATACTATGTAGTCCCTTCTCTTTTATGGTTTGATGCCTGTGGAGTCTTAAAGAGCCTGGTGGGAGATCATCTGTTGTCCTAATACTGAGCCCAGGGGTGGCTCCATAGCGTGTTTTGACACAGCTAAACCCTGTGTCACACGCTCTAAGGTGAGCGCAACTACTTTGGGGGTCACCGAGGCACATCACGGCATGATCTGGGCACTGTGGTTCAGCGATTTGATTTTTTTGTGAAACACCTTTATGCACTGTAGTTCACCTTTGGAACCTTTCCACTGCACATTGCTGTGTGATACCATTTTGGAAGATTTTTTCACGGATAAGGACTATTATTGTCTCAAGCATCGCATATCACTCAAATATGCTTTTTTATCACCTGTCACCTGTATGATTTATTGCAGTTTATATGTATAAGATACTATATTCATAGCGCATGTTTTTTTCACTTATATTTTTATTGTATACTACTGATTATTTATATATGGATTTATGTAGGGTTTATTATTCGCACACTGCACTTTGGATTTAATATGCATGGCACTTTGATGCATTTCTTTGGCACATTTATTAGCCTTTTTATTTTAATTGATTAGCATGTGAAAAATATATTTTTACGCATATATAGCTTATTTATTACTAAGAACATTGCACTTTGGATGTGACATTCAGTAACACATTTAATTAAGCATATAGAACCCATTTATTATTACCGTATATACTCGAGTATAAGTCGAGGGCCTAATTTACTACAAAAAAAATGGGAAAAACTTATTGACCCGAGTATAAGACGAAGGTGAGAAATGCACAGCTACTGTAAGTGGAAAAGAGGTTCAACAATGCCCATTTGCAGCATCACTGTGCCCATTTGCATGCCTCACTGTGCCCATTTGCAGCCATAGGTCCCCTGAACTTCAAACTCGGTAGTTAAGGGTTCCTAGATGCCCTCTAGCTGCAGCCAAAATTTGGGGTCTCTGAACCCAAAGGGTCCTGAAATGACATTGCTGCAGATTGACACAGTTGACCAAATTTAGGGCCCTGTATCTCGGGGCCACTTAGTGCTAGGAACCCCAAATTTGGTGTGCAAACCCAGTCGAACTAGCACCATAAAATTTCCAAAGGTGGGGTTTCTAGCACCAAGTGGCCCCGAGATACAGGTCCCCAAAAATCAGTTCAGAAAATGTCAAGCACTTTTCTGCAGCAGAGAATGACATTTTCTGAACCGGATTTGGGGCCCCGTATCTCAGGGCCACTTGGTGCTAGGAACGCCAGCTTTGGATATGTTATGGTACCCGTTCCACTGGGTTTGCACACCAAATTTGGGGTTCCTAGCACCAAGTGGCCCTGAGATATGGGGCCCCAAATTCGGTTCAGAAAATGTCAAGCACTTTTCTTCAGCAGAGAATGACATTTTCCGAACCGATTTTAGGGCCCCGTATCTCGGGGCCACTTAGTGCTAGGAACTTTATCTTTGGATATGTTGTGGAACCAGTTCCACTGGGTTTGCACACCAAATTTGGGGTTCCTAGCACCAAGTGGCCCTGAGATACGTGGCCCCAAAGTCGGTTCAGAAAATGAAATTTTTTGCTGCAGAAAAGTGCTTGACTCAAGTATAAGTCGAGGGGGGCACTTTCAGCACAAAAAAATGAGCTGAAAAATTCGACTTATACTCGAGTATATACAGTAAGCACATTGCACTTTGGATGTGGCATTTAGTAGCACATTTTTCTGGATATACGGAATTTTTTTGGATTTGAATCACATGCACTTGGCACCTTTGCATATGATACCGATAGGGTGAACGCATATATTGTTATATACCTAAGCACAGCGCAATTTTCTTTATTTATACCTACCGCACGGCCATGAATACGTGATCTGCGTTTGCAGCTGGGTATCTATTTCTATATTTGGTTTGTTTCTTCAGTAGGGCATTGGATTTTTGTGGCTCGCAAGATCTTTTCTTTTCTTTATGACTGCCAGATTGCTGTCCTTATAGGCACCCCCTCTCTCTGGGCTCGCGTTACTGCCTTCCTCTAGCTGGGTACCATCATCAGAGTCTTCAAAATGCTGGGCATCCTCCTGGAGCATGTACCTAACACTGTGGTCAAACAGTTCAGGGGACTCCTTTAGGAGGACATAGTGGGGCTAGGGAAGGAGTGACTGATACCATTGAGCCGAGGGAAGAGGCCGCATTGGCAGCTGCTTTGCCAGACAATTCACCCTGAGTCTGGGTGAGAGAGGATGAGGACGGCTTGGTCATCCACTCTACCAAGTCTTCGACATGTTGCGGCTCAACACGGCCAGTTGTCGAAAAAAAGGACAAACGCGTCCCACAGCCACGTGCTGATGAGGATGCACTGTGTCCACGACCAGCACTGTTGCCTCTAGACACAGAGCCTGCTTGCCCTCTTTTATTAGCTTGTGACTGTCTGCCTCTCCTTGTTGGCCTTCCAGACATACTAATGGCCTGCAGTGAGATGTAACTGCACAAAGCTGGGATGTGTGTGTGTGTGTGTATATGTATGTATATGTATGTGTATGTATATATATATATATATATATATATATATATATATATATATATATATATGTGTGTGTATGTATATATATGTATGTGTATATATATATATATATATATATATATTATACTGATTATACTGCAGCTAGCAGAATCAACTGCCTGCCTGTAGTAGTATTAGTATGAGAACAGCAATTGTCTTCAGGTGCACACTGTGCAGAGGACACAGTACACTAACTGTAAATACTGCAGCTGCCTGCCTGTGGTATTAATAGGATCAGAAGAACACCAGCAATTTTCTTCAGGTAGCTTTAGGTGCACACTGTGCAAAGGCAACAGTACACTAACTGTAAATACTGTAAAAACGCCTGCCTGTCAGTATATTAGGAAGAGAATAACAGGAACGGATCTGGCTAAACTGAATAGTGTGTGTGTGTATGTATATATGTGTGTGTGTGTATATATATATATATATATATATATATATATATATATATACATATATATATATATATACATATATATATATATATACATATACATACATATATATATATATATATATATATATATATATATATATATATATACACACACAACACCTAGGATGCATATATATACACAATACACTGTAAGTGCAGCTAACTGACTCGCCTGCCTACCCTAACTTAAATCAAATGACACTGTCTCTCTGTCTATCTCTCTTTGCCGCCGCAACACACTACACAAGGCCGTCACGCAGGCGGCCTTATATAGTGTGGAGCATGTACTAAACCCCCTGAGCCATAATTGGCCAAAGCCACCCTGGCTTTGGCCAATTACGGCTCTCTGTACAGACGGCGCTGTGATTGGCCAAGCATGCGGGTCATAGTGTATGCTTGGCCAATCGTCAGCCAGCAATGCACTGCAATGCCGCAGTGAATTATGGGCCGTGACGCGCCACTCGAATTTGCCGCGAATGGTCCATAACGTTCGCAATTCGACGAACAATGGAACAGGCGTTGTTCGAGTCGAACATGGGTTCGACTCGAACTCGAAGCTCATCCCTATTAGCCAGTCCATCACCTTTACCCTCAGCTTCTTTGGCAAGGCAGTGGTCATCTTAGAGGTGTGTTCCTCCTGATGATGACATGTATGCCCTGTGTCGAAGAAGCATAGGGGAGGGGCCAGGATGGAGTGTTAGGCAGCGGCAGCTGTCGGTGAGGATGGTGGGACGGATGCCATATCCTTACTGCTTTATCCATCTACATGCTTGTTTAGAGTGGTGCACTGACGCACCCTTATAGGGCATACACACGGTCGGACTTTGTTCGGATATTTCGACAACAAAATCCTAGGATTTTTTCAGACGGATGTTGGCTCAAACTTGTTTTGTCTACACACGGTCGCACAAAGTTGTCGGAATTTCCAATCGCCAACCACGCGGTCACGTACACCACGTACGACGAGACTAGAAAAGGCCGGTTCAGAACCAAGCGCGGCACCCTTTGGGCTCCTTTTGCTAATCTCGTGTTAGTAAAAGTTTGGTGAGAGATGATTCGCGCTTTTTCAGACTCGTGGCTTTCAGATAGTTTTCTGCCATTCAGTTTGTGCTTGTGGGTTTGTATCTGCTCTTCAGTGCGTGCAAGCAAGTTCCGCGTGACTTTAATTAGTCATTGTATTCTTGTTCGTTCGTTACTGTTTTTCAGGTCGCTCTTCACAGGCCTTGCTGTTCTTTAGTGCGTTCTGTTACTTCGTTCTGAGCAGCCGACCGTTTTCTAGCCATGTTGTGTATGCGTACTCCTCGTAGAGTTCGTGCTGTGCGGGGGCTTGGTGTTGGGGTCCTGACCTTGACACAAGTCCAGTCCATGAACAGGGTGGGGAGGAGTTCATGGACCAAGAATTGGTTGCTTCAGCGTGACCAGTTCTCTCATATGCCTTTGCTCCGTGAGAATAATCCTGATGATTTCAGGAACTTTCTCAGGATGACGGACCCCGTGTTTCACAGTTTGTTGGCTTCGCTGACCTCCTATATCAGCAGGCAGGATACCTGCATGAGGCAAACCATCACTCCGGGGCAGAGGTTGGTCGCTACCCTGCGGTATTTGGCGACAGTGAGAAGTCTGCAGGACTTAAAGTTTTCGACAGGCATCTCCCCCCAGGCTCTGGGGATCATTATCCCAGAGACCTATTCTGCCATCATCCAGGTCCTGCAGAAGGAGTATATGAAGGTAAGATTTTTATCCTTTAATATCACATTTTATTGTATTGAATGTTTGTTTGATAATATATTGTATTTCTTTCCTCATTCCCTAATTACCATGATTGTAATATGCTGTGAATGTCCTCTTTGTCCTCATGCATGCTGGATTTTTATGTAATTATTATTTTATGTCCTTCATACATATTTGCCCTTCAATAACCTCCCCAGCATGGTGTCTCCTGGCCCTATATTCACCTCATGTAGTCACTTAACAATGTATTTTTTCTGCTCCATAGTAGTGCTTTACCCCAAACACCCCCTAAAATGTTTAGAAATGTTATTTTTGCTTTAAATTCAGGCAGAGTGCCAGAGGCTTTTTTTTGGTGGTGTCCCCAAATAATTTTTAGTAACCCTCCCAACCCCCAACTGCTAAGTCAGCTGATCCCAATTCTCTATCTATCCTCAATCATCTATCTGCTGCTTTTGCCAAACCCATACACACTATACCCATCTCTTTAGTGGTCAGATGTATGGATGAATTCCCCAAAGCATGTAGTGCAAGGGCCTGCCTGTATACTTTCCAATTGTACTGTTTAAAGTTTTTGGATCCTATTATTATCTTGATAGGTAATAGCAGAATGTCCAAATGTCCTCAAATGTGTACAGTGTGTATTTATATCTTTGTATTATGACACTTCTTACCTGTCCAGTGGGCTGCCAATAGTGTAACTAAGGAGGGGCTGTTCCAAGTAATACCCATTATTTAGGCATTCATCTCTCAATGAAGTGAAGAGGGTTACCTGTCCAAGATTTCCACACACCCCCTATAATGTTAGAAATGGCCCATGAGAGGGGGGGGATATGATAGGTGTACCTTATACTTTGGCGTTGTTAAATTCCACTTAAAAAATGCTATCTGGAGGTTGCCCCATAATGTTTGTGTCTAATCTGCTTGCCATGTTTCTAAAAAAAATAGTAATGTTTATTGTATTTTCCTCAACAGTTTCTTTCCACGCCACAGGAATGGCAGACTGTGGCCTCCCACTTTGCCGAGCGGTGGGACTTTCCTAACTACGGAGGGGCTATTGATGGGAAACACGTCCACATCATCCCACCACCCAACTCGGGGTCCTACTATTATAATTACAAGGGGTTCAATAGTATTGTGATGTTGGCGGTGGTGTCGGCTAATTACGACTTCCTGTATGTGGACGTGGGGAAGAATGGCCGGATATCCGATGGTGGAGTCATCGCCCAGACTAAGTTTTACAGGCGTCTCCAGAATGGCAGCTTGGACTTGCCAGCTCCAGAGGACAATGTTGAAGGACTCCCATTTGTGTTCGTTGCTGATGAAGCGTTTGCGCTGGGGGACCACCTGATGCGGCCATTCCCAATGAGGACCCTCACCCCTGAACAGAGGGTTTTTAATTACCGGCTGGCCAGAGCCCAAAGAGTGGTGGAGAACATATTTGGAATCCTGGCCAGCTGGTTCCGCCTATTTATGACACCCATCCATATGGCGGAGTATAAACTGAACCATATTATACTTGCGTGCTGTGTTCTCCATAACTTTTTAAGGAAACATTCGGCCAACTATGCTGGCTAAGTTGGGCCTGAGGCCGGAATGATACATCAAACCACACTGACGGCGCTTGAAAGTGTCCGTCCTGGCTTGCCCTCCCTGAGTGCCCGTGATGTCCGGTTACGCTACCTGGAGTTCTTTGCGGGTAGGGGGGCTATCAATATGCCAGAAAATCTGTGAAGCCTTTTTATAATAAAACAAAAAAAGAAAATCTTTGTGGACATTTACTGCTTGTGTTTGTTTTAGCTGACCCTGACAGAAATGTTTTGAGTCCAGAAAATGTCGTGATTGTGTAACCTTATTATACAAAGCACTGTTGGCTGTTATTTACTAAATGCAAAAACACATTTCACTACAAATGCACTTGCAACTGCACTGAACCTGCACTTGTAGTGCAAAGTGGATTTGCCCTTAGGAAATAACCCCCATTTTCGCAGAAAACCGCAATTACATCACCCTAAAAGTGTTGTAGTGTTGAGACAATAATCCACACATTCTTGATTAACCTAATTTTTTATACCTACACAATCACATGTGCATTTACCAAAGGTTTTTAAAACAAACCAACATGTTTGTTGTATAACAATTTTTGGAGTAGCATTATCAAAAATCAAAATGTCCATTTAAGATAAAACAGGCCTGTGTAAAACCAACAAGAAAGCCAAAAAACTTGAACTTACAAAGTTCACATTAGGTAAAACCTGAAGGATATATCAGACATCAGCATTTAGGAACTGTGTTTGATATAGCGTTCAGATGGGGGGAAATCACCCCTGGAAAAGCCAAATTTGGAAGATGCACACCAATTTACGAATGTCAACATGTGCTAGCTGCCATCATGGGGGATCAAGGGACGTGTTTTGGGGGAGCAAGCCCTTCCTCCCCACTACTTTATAATTGAGGAAGGGGTTGCACCCCCAAAACGCGTCCATTGATCTCCCGTGATGGCAGATAGCACATGTTGTCACACTGTGTGCATCCTCCAAATTTGGCTTTTCAAAACATTGCAAAAATATTTAAAAGATTGGACCACAATCCAAAAAGTGATTTTGTGGGGTTTTAAATTCGCCCCAAAACATCAATGATGTTATTATTTTTTTGAATCACATCATTAATTTTTTTCTGGATGTTTTGCAATTCGACATTACACCCCATGATCTCCCCGATCAGGATCTGGGCACTTTCTGATGTGAAAGGATCTGGATCACGATCACCTAAAAAGAGAGATGAAAAAGAGGGGGGAAGGTTGGGACTTTGAATGAGGTGCGCATGATGCAGCCCAATCACACTCACAGAGGTGCAAACATATGTATGTTTATTAAGGACCAATGATCAACATGGCATAAAAACGCATTGCATACATTAAACATAAAATCGCATATAGACAATAAATCTATGTATATACAATCATAGGACATGGGTAGGTACAATTATGCATCTTAATCCCCCAAGCAAGATAAAAATCATGTGAAGTAAAAAACATCTGAAAATTGATCAATGTGTGTTTGATGCATCAAAGGTAGGCCCGACGCTGCGTTTCATGGACTTCAATCCACTCTTCAGGAGCCGGATGCATCTAAATTCTATAAAAAATGTATGAAAAGCAATATAGTTTCAGGGTCTAACAAGATCAGCAGAAAAGGGGGAAATTTGGACATAATAGGCCATGCCAAAAAAAGGTTACTCACATGATAGCCAAAACTGGGACCGTGCGACAAAAAGCCAGGGGTGAGCCATGGAGCCTGGCCCAGGAGCTGAGAGGGGGACCTTGACAAGGAACACCGGACCGCACACACCAACACCCCGCAATGGAGGGGACTTCTATAATGTAGGAAATATATAAAATGTATCTATGATGATACAAGTAACAAAAAACGAGATGATATAAGCTGCAGATATCACCAAGGTGATTGAAAAACGCACCTGGAAGATTGCCTTGAAAAATACATGTGGTGTTTGAAGCCACATGGATGGAAGAGGATCAGGGTTGCATAGGTTGTATCAGTACCATCTCTGAATACCATGAAGCAGGGAGTGAGATGCAGCCCCAGCATTGAACGTCAGCTCCCCCTCAGCGTCACGCAGGCACGACACAGTGGAGCAAACCTCAGCGAACGCCAGAGAAGCTCACCACATGTCAGCCCAGCTGATATACCGGACATCTGTGTGTGCGACGCCCAACCAAGGAGGTCACATGCACAGTGCCGGGGGCGTGGCGCCGATGCAAGGTGGAAAGATCCGCCCAGCCACTCACCCCCAACCCTGTGGAGGGGAGATAGGAGGGCGGACACCAGCATGCATCGCAGCTCCCGGGAGACAGGACATCTGCCCACCCACCGACAATGAGTCACACAGACTCAATCTGGCCACAGGGAGTAAAAAATATATAAAGTAGTAAAAAATCAATATATGTAAACTGTCAATGCAAAGAACGTTCCATATCAAGCATGCTGAATTACGGCCGGACCCGGTAGGAATCCGCCATAAGAGAGCGATGGGCTACAATCATGAGCACCTCCATCCCTAATCAGTGTAAGCAATGGGGGGGAAAAGCGAACTTAGGACTTTAAATGGGACGCAAGGGAAAGTTTGCGCCCCCATCCTTAATGACATGAAAAAGAGGGGGGAAGGTTGGGACTTTGAATGAGGTGCGCATGATGCAGCCCAATCACACTCACAGAGGTGCAAACATATGTATGTTTATTAAGGACCAATGATCAACATGGCATAAAAACGCATTGCATACATTAAACATAAAATCGCATATAGACAATAAATCTATGTATATACAATCATAGGACATGGGTAGGTACAATTATGCATCTTAATCCCCCAAGCAAGATAAAAATCATGTGAAGTAAAAAACATCTGAAAATTGATCAATGTGTGTTTGATGCATCAAAGGTAGGCCCGACGCTGCGTTTCATGGACTTCAATCCACTCTTCAGGAGCCGGATGCATCTAAATTCTATAAAAAATGTATGAAAAGCAATATAGTTTCAGGGTCTAACAAGATCAGCAGAAAAGGGGGAAATTTGGACATAATAGGCCATGCCAAAAAAAGGTTACTCACATGATAGCCAAAACTGGGACCGTGCGACAAAAAGCCAGGGGTGAGCCATGGAGCCTGGCCCAGGAGCTGAGAGGGGGACCTTGACAAGGAACACCGGACCGCACACACCAACACCCCGCAATGGAGGGGACTTCTATAATGTAGGAAATATATAAAATGTATCTATGATGATACAAGTAACAAAAAACGAGATGATATAAGCTGCAGATATCACCAAGGTGATTGAAAAACGCACCTGGAAGATTGCCTTGAAAAATACATGTGGTGTTTGAAGCCACATGGATGGAAGAGGATCAGGGTTGCATAGGTTGTATCAGTACCATCTCTGAATACCATGAAGCAGGGAGTGAGATGCAGCCCCAGCATTGAACGTCAGCTCCCCCTCAGCGTCACGCAGGCACGACACAGTGGAGCAAACCTCAGCGAACGCCAGAGAAGCTCACCACATGTCAGCCCAGCTGATATACCGGACATCTGTGTGTGCGACGCCCAACCAAGGAGGTCACATGCACAGTGCCGGGGGCGTGGCGCCGATGCAAGGTGGAAAGATCCGCCCAGCCACTCACCCCCAACCCTGTGGAGGGGAGATAGGAGGGCGGACACCAGCATGCATCGCAGCTCCCGGGAGACAGGACATCTGCCCACCCACCGACAATGAGTCACACAGACTCAATCTGGCCACAGGGAGTAAAAAATATATAAAGTAGTAAAAAATCAATATATGTAAACTGTCAATGCAAAGAACGTTCCATATCAAGCATGCTGAATTACGGCCGGACCCGGTAGGAATCCGCCATAAGAGAGCGATGGGCTACAATCATGAGCACCTCCATCCCTAATCAGTGTAAGCAATGGGGGGGAAAAGCGAACTTAGGACTTTAAATGGGACGCAAGGGAAAGTTTGCGCCCCCATCCTTAATGACATGAAAAAGAGGGGGGAAGGTTGGGACTTTGAATGAGGTGCGCATGATGCAGCCCAATCACACTCACAGAGGTGCAAACATATGTATGTTTATTAAGGACCAATGATCAACATGGCATAAAAACGCATTGCATACATTAAACATAAAATCGCATATAGACAATAAATCTATGTATATACAATCATAGGACATGGGTAGGTACAATTATGCATCTTAATCCCCCAAGCAAGATAAAAATCATGTGAAGTAAAAAATATATTTCCTACATTATAGAAGTCCCCTCCATTGCGGGGTGTTGGTGTGTGCGGTCCGGTGTTCCTTGTCAAGGTCCCCCTCTCAGCTCCTGGGCCAGGCTCCATGGCTCACCCCTGGCTTTTTGTCGCACGGTCCCAGTTTTGGCTATCATGTGAGTAACCTTTTTTTGGCATGGCCTATTATGTCCAAATTTCCCCCTTTTCTGCTGATCTTGTTAGACCCTGAAACTATATTGCTTTTCATACATTTTTTATAGAATTTAGATGCATCCGGCTCCTGAAGAGTGGATTGAAGTCCATGAAACGCAGCGTCGGGCCTACCTTTGATGCATCAAACACACATTGATCAATTTTCAGATGTTTTTTACTTCACATGATTTTTATCTTGCTTGGGGGATTAAGATGCATAATTGTACCTACCCATGTCCTATGATTGTATATACATAGATTTATTGTCTATATGCGATTTTATGTTTAATGTATGCAATGCGTTTTTATGCCATGTTGATCATTGGTCCTTAATAAACATACATATGTTTGCACCTCTGTGAGTGTGATTGGGCTGCATCATGCGCACCTCATTCAAAGTCCCAACCTTCCCCCCTCTTTTTCATGTCATTAAGGATGGGGGCGCAAACTTTCCCTTGCGTCCCATTTAAAGTCCTAAGTTCGCTTTTCCCCCCCATTGCTTACACTGATTAGGGATGGAGGTGCTCATGATTGTAGCCCATCGCTCTCTTATGGCGGATTCCTACCGGGTCCGGCCGTAATTCAGCATGCTTGATATGGAACGTTCTTTGCATTGACAGTTTACATATATTGATTTTTTACTACTTTATATATTTTTTACTCCCTGTGGCCAGATTGAGTCTGTGTGACTCATTGTCGGTGGGTGGGCAGATGTCCTGTCTCCCGGGAGCTGCGATGCATGCTGGTGTCCGCCCTCCTATCTCCCCTCCACAGGGTTGGGGGTGAGTGGCTGGGCGGATCTTTCCACCTTGCATCGGCGCCACGCCCCCGGCACTGTGCATGTGACCTCCTTGGTTGGGCGTCGCACACACAGATGTCCGGTATATCAGCTGGGCTGACATGTGGTGAGCTTCTCTGGCGTTCGCTGAGGTTTGCTCCACTGTGTCGTGCCTGCGTGACGCTGAGGGGGAGCTGACGTTCAATGCTGGGGCTGCATCTCACTCCCTGCTTCATGGTATTCAGAGATGGTACTGATACAACCTATGCAACCCTGATCCTCTTCCATCCATGTGGCTTCAAACACCACATGTATTTTTCAAGGCAATCTTCCAGGTGCGTTTTTCAATCACCTTGGTGATATCTGCAGCTTATATCATCTCGTTTTTTGTTACTTGTATCATCATAGATACATTTTATATATTTCCTACATTATAGAAGTCCCCTCCATTGCGGGGTGTTGGTGTGTGCGGTCCGGTGTTCCTTGTCAAGGTCCCCCTCTCAGCTCCTGGGCCAGGCTCCATGGCTCACCCCTGGCTTTTTGTCGCACGGTCCCAGTTTTGGCTATCATGTGAGTAACCTTTTTTTGGCATGGCCTATTATGTCCAAATTTCCCCCTTTTCTGCTGATCTTGTTAGACCCTGAAACTATATTGCTTTTCATACATTTTTTATAGAATTTAGATGCATCCGGCTCCTGAAGAGTGGATTGAAGTCCATGAAACGCAGCGTCGGGCCTACCTTTGATGCATCAAACACACATTGATCAATTTTCAGATGTTTTTTACTTCACATGATTTTTATCTTGCTTGGGGGATTAAGATGCATAATTGTACCTACCCATGTCCTATGATTGTATATACATAGATTTATTGTCTATATGCGATTTTATGTTTAATGTATGCAATGCGTTTTTATGCCATGTTGATCATTGGTCCTTAATAAACATACATATGTTTGCACCTCTGTGAGTGTGATTGGGCTGCATCATGCGCACCTCATTCAAAGTCCCAACCTTCCCCCCTCTTTTTCATGTCATTAAGGATGGGGGCGCAAACTTTCCCTTGCGTCCCATTTAAAGTCCTAAGTTCGCTTTTCCCCCCCATTGCTTACACTGATTAGGGATGGAGGTGCTCATGATTGTAGCCCATCGCTCTCTTATGGCGGATTCCTACCGGGTCCGGCCGTAATTCAGCATGCTTGATATGGAACGTTCTTTGCATTGACAGTTTACATATATTGATTTTTTACTACTTTATATATTTTTTACTCCCTGTGGCCAGATTGAGTCTGTGTGACTCATTGTCGGTGGGTGGGCAGATGTCCTGTCTCCCGGGAGCTGCGATGCATGCTGGTGTCCGCCCTCCTATCTCCCCTCCACAGGGTTGGGGGTGAGTGGCTGGGCGGATCTTTCCACCTTGCATCGGCGCCACGCCCCCGGCACTGTGCATGTGACCTCCTTGGTTGGGCGTCGCACACACAGATGTCCGGTATATCAGCTGGGCTGACATGTGGTGAGCTTCTCTGGCGTTCGCTGAGGTTTGCTCCACTGTGTCGTGCCTGCGTGACGCTGAGGGGGAGCTGACGTTCAATGCTGGGGCTGCATCTCACTCCCTGCTTCATGGTATTCAGAGATGGTACTGATACAACCTATGCAACCCTGATCCTCTTCCATCCATGTGGCTTCAAACACCACATGTATTTTTCAAGGCAATCTTCCAGGTGCGTTTTTCAATCACCTTGGTGATATCTGCAGCTTATATCATCTCGTTTTTTGTTACTTGTATCATCATAGATACATTTTATATATTTCCTACATTATAGAAGTCCCCTCCATTGCGGGGTGTTGGTGTGTGCGGTCCGGTGTTCCTTGTCAAGGTCCCCCTCTCAGCTCCTGGGCCAGGCTCCATGGCTCACCCCTGGCTTTTTGTCGCACGGTCCCAGTTTTGGCTATCATGTGAGTAACCTTTTTTTGGCATGGCCTATTATGTCCAAATTTCCCCCTTTTCTGCTGATCTTGTTAGACCCTGAAACTATATTGCTTTTCATACATTTTTTATAGAATTTAGATGCATCCGGCTCCTGAAGAGTGGATTGAAGTCCATGAAACGCAGCGTCGGGCCTACCTTTGATGCATCAAACACACATTGATCAATTTTCAGATGTTTTTTACTTCACATGATTTTTATCTTGCTTGGGGGATTAAGATGCATAATTGTACCTACCCATGTCCTATGATTGTATATACATAGATTTATTGTCTATATGCGATTTTATGTTTAATGTATGCAATGCGTTTTTATGCCATGTTGATCATTGGTCCTTAATAAACATACATATGTTTGCACCTCTGTGAGTGTGATTGGGCTGCATCATGCGCACCTCATTCAAAGTCCCAACCTTCCCCCCTCTTTTTCATGTCATTAAGGATGGGGGCGCAAACTTTCCCTTGCGTCCCATTTAAAGTCCTAAGTTCGCTTTTCCCCCCCATTGCTTACACTGATTAGGGATGGAGGTGCTCATGATTGTAGCCCATCGCTCTCTTATGGCGGATTCCTACCGGGTCCGGCCGTAATTCAGCATGCTTGATATGGAACGTTCTTTGCATTGACAGTTTACATATATTGATTTTTTACTACTTTATATATTTTTTACTCCCTGTGGCCAGATTGAGTCTGTGTGACTCATTGTCGGTGGGTGGGCAGATGTCCTGTCTCCCGGGAGCTGCGATGCATGCTGGTGTCCGCCCTCCTATCTCCCCTCCACAGGGTTGGGGGTGAGTGGCTGGGCGGATCTTTCCACCTTGCATCGGCGCCACGCCCCCGGCACTGTGCATGTGACCTCCTTGGTTGGGCGTCGCACACACAGATGTCCGGTATATCAGCTGGGCTGACATGTGGTGAGCTTCTCTGGCGTTCGCTGAGGTTTGCTCCACTGTGTCGTGCCTGCGTGACGCTGAGGGGGAGCTGACGTTCAATGCTGGGGCTGCATCTCACTCCCTGCTTCATGGTATTCAGAGATGGTACTGATACAACCTATGCAACCCTGATCCTCTTCCATCCATGTGGCTTCAAACACCACATGTATTTTTCAAGGCAATCTTCCAGGTGCGTTTTTCAATCACCTTGGTGATATCTGCAGCTTATATCATCTCGTTTTTTGTTACTTGTATCATCATAGATACATTTTATATATTTCCTACATTATAGAAGTCCCCTCCATTGCGGGGTGTTGGTGTGTGCGGTCCGGTGTTCCTTGTCAAGGTCCCCCTCTCAGCTCCTGGGCCAGGCTCCATGGCTCACCCCTGGCTTTTTGTCGCACGGTCCCAGTTTTGGCTATCATGTGAGTAACCTTTTTTTGGCATGGCCTATTATGTCCAAATTTCCCCCTTTTCTGCTGATCTTGTTAGACCCTGAAACTATATTGCTTTTCATACATTTTTTATAGAATTTAGATGCATCCGGCTCCTGAAGAGTGGATTGAAGTCCATGAAACGCAGCGTCGGGCCTACCTTTGATGCATCAAACACACATTGATCAATTTTCAGATGTTTTTTACTTCACATGATTTTTATCTTGCTTGGGGGATTAAGATGCATAATTGTACCTACCCATGTCCTATGATTGTATATACATAGATTTATTGTCTATATGCGATTTTATGTTTAATGTATGCAATGCGTTTTTATGCCATGTTGATCATTGGTCCTTAATAAACATACATATGTTTGCACCTCTGTGAGTGTGATTGGGCTGCATCATGCGCACCTCATTCAAAGTCCCAACCTTCCCCCCTCTTTTTCATGTCATTAAGGATGGGGGCGCAAACTTTCCCTTGCGTCCCATTTAAAGTCCTAAGTTCGCTTTTCCCCCCCATTGCTTACACTGATTAGGGATGGAGGTGCTCATGATTGTAGCCCATCGCTCTCTTATGGCGGATTCCTACCGGGTCCGGCCGTAATTCAGCATGCTTGATATGGAACGTTCTTTGCATTGACAGTTTACATATATTGATTTTTTACTACTTTATATATTTTTTACTCCCTGTGGCCAGATTGAGTCTGTGTGACTCATTGTCGGTGGGTGGGCAGATGTCCTGTCTCCCGGGAGCTGCGATGCATGCTGGTGTCCGCCCTCCTATCTCCCCTCCACAGGGTTGGGGGTGAGTGGCTGGGCGGATCTTTCCACCTTGCATCGGCGCCACGCCCCCGGCACTGTGCATGTGACCTCCTTGGTTGGGCGTCGCACACACAGATGTCCGGTATATCAGCTGGGCTGACATGTGGTGAGCTTCTCTGGCGTTCGCTGAGGTTTGCTCCACTGTGTCGTGCCTGCGTGACGCTGAGGGGGAGCTGACGTTCAATGCTGGGGCTGCATCTCACTCCCTGCTTCATGGTATTCAGAGATGGTACTGATACAACCTATGCAACCCTGATCCTCTTCCATCCATGTGGCTTCAAACACCACATGTATTTTTCAAGGCAATCTTCCAGGTGCGTTTTTCAATCACCTTGGTGATATCTGCAGCTTATATCATCTCGTTTTTTGTTACTTGTATCATCATAGATACATTTTATATATTTCCTACATTATAGAAGTCCCCTCCATTGCGGGGTGTTGGTGTGTGCGGTCCGGTGTTCCTTGTCAAGGTCCCCCTCTCAGCTCCTGGGCCAGGCTCCATGGCTCACCCCTGGCTTTTTGTCGCACGGTCCCAGTTTTGGCTATCATGTGAGTAACCTTTTTTTGGCATGGCCTATTATGTCCAAATTTCCCCCTTTTCTGCTGATCTTGTTAGACCCTGAAACTATATTGCTTTTCATACATTTTTTATAGAATTTAGATGCATCCGGCTCCTGAAGAGTGGATTGAAGTCCATGAAACGCAGCGTCGGGCCTACCTTTGATGCATCAAACACACATTGATCAATTTTCAGATGTTTTTTACTTCACATGATTTTTATCTTGCTTGGGGGATTAAGATGCATAATTGTACCTACCCATGTCCTATGATTGTATATACATAGATTTATTGTCTATATGCGATTTTATGTTTAATGTATGCAATGCGTTTTTATGCCATGTTGATCATTGGTCCTTAATAAACATACATATGTTTGCACCTCTGTGAGTGTGATTGGGCTGCATCATGCGCACCTCATTCAAAGTCCCAACCTTCCCCCCTCTTTTTCATGTCATTAAGGATGGGGGCGCAAACTTTCCCTTGCGTCCCATTTAAAGTCCTAAGTTCGCTTTTCCCCCCCATTGCTTACACTGATTAGGGATGGAGGTGCTCATGATTGTAGCCCATCGCTCTCTTATGGCGGATTCCTACCGGGTCCGGCCGTAATTCAGCATGCTTGATATGGAACGTTCTTTGCATTGACAGTTTACATATATTGATTTTTTACTACTTTATATATTTTTTACTCCCTGTGGCCAGATTGAGTCTGTGTGACTCATTGTCGGTGGGTGGGCAGATGTCCTGTCTCCCGGGAGCTGCGATGCATGCTGGTGTCCGCCCTCCTATCTCCCCTCCACAGGGTTGGGGGTGAGTGGCTGGGCGGATCTTTCCACCTTGCATCGGCGCCACGCCCCCGGCACTGTGCATGTGACCTCCTTGGTTGGGCGTCGCACACACAGATGTCCGGTATATCAGCTGGGCTGACATGTGGTGAGCTTCTCTGGCGTTCGCTGAGGTTTGCTCCACTGTGTCGTGCCTGCGTGACGCTGAGGGGGAGCTGACGTTCAATGCTGGGGCTGCATCTCACTCCCTGCTTCATGGTATTCAGAGATGGTACTGATACAACCTATGCAACCCTGATCCTCTTCCATCCATGTGGCTTCAAACACCACATGTATTTTTCAAGGCAATCTTCCAGGTGCGTTTTTCAATCACCTTGGTGATATCTGCAGCTTATATCATCTCGTTTTTTGTTACTTGTATCATCATAGATACATTTTATATATTTCCTACATTATAGAAGTCCCCTCCATTGCGGGGTGTTGGTGTGTGCGGTCCGGTGTTCCTTGTCAAGGTCCCCCTCTCAGCTCCTGGGCCAGGCTCCATGGCTCACCCCTGGCTTTTTGTCGCACGGTCCCAGTTTTGGCTATCATGTGAGTAACCTTTTTTTGGCATGGCCTATTATGTCCAAATTTCCCCCTTTTCTGCTGATCTTGTTAGACCCTGAAACTATATTGCTTTTCATACATTTTTTATAGAATTTAGATGCATCCGGCTCCTGAAGAGTGGATTGAAGTCCATGAAACGCAGCGTCGGGCCTACCTTTGATGCATCAAACACACATTGATCAATTTTCAGATGTTTTTTACTTCACATGATTTTTATCTTGCTTGGGGGATTAAGATGCATAATTGTACCTACCCATGTCCTATGATTGTATATACATAGATTTATTGTCTATATGCGATTTTATGTTTAATGTATGCAATGCGTTTTTATGCCATGTTGATCATTGGTCCTTAATAAACATACATATGTTTGCACCTCTGTGAGTGTGATTGGGCTGCATCATGCGCACCTCATTCAAAGTCCCAACCTTCCCCCCTCTTTTTCATGTCATTAAGGATGGGGGCGCAAACTTTCCCTTGCGTCCCATTTAAAGTCCTAAGTTCGCTTTTCCCCCCCATTGCTTACACTGATTAGGGATGGAGGTGCTCATGATTGTAGCCCATCGCTCTCTTATGGCGGATTCCTACCGGGTCCGGCCGTAATTCAGCATGCTTGATATGGAACGTTCTTTGCATTGACAGTTTACATATATTGATTTTTTACTACTTTATATATTTTTTACTCCCTGTGGCCAGATTGAGTCTGTGTGACTCATTGTCGGTGGGTGGGCAGATGTCCTGTCTCCCGGGAGCTGCGATGCATGCTGGTGTCCGCCCTCCTATCTCCCCTCCACAGGGTTGGGGGTGAGTGGCTGGGCGGATCTTTCCACCTTGCATCGGCGCCACGCCCCCGGCACTGTGCATGTGACCTCCTTGGTTGGGCGTCGCACACACAGATGTCCGGTATATCAGCTGGGCTGACATGTGGTGAGCTTCTCTGGCGTTCGCTGAGGTTTGCTCCACTGTGTCGTGCCTGCGTGACGCTGAGGGGGAGCTGACGTTCAATGCTGGGGCTGCATCTCACTCCCTGCTTCATGGTATTCAGAGATGGTACTGATACAACCTATGCAACCCTGATCCTCTTCCATCCATGTGGCTTCAAACACCACATGTATTTTTCAAGGCAATCTTCCAGGTGCGTTTTTCAATCACCTTGGTGATATCTGCAGCTTATATCATCTCGTTTTTTGTTACTTGTATCATCATAGATACATTTTATATATTTCCTACATTATAGAAGTCCCCTCCATTGCGGGGTGTTGGTGTGTGCGGTCCGGTGTTCCTTGTCAAGGTCCCCCTCTCAGCTCCTGGGCCAGGCTCCATGGCTCACCCCTGGCTTTTTGTCGCACGGTCCCAGTTTTGGCTATCATGTGAGTAACCTTTTTTTTGGCATGGCCTATTATGTCCAAATTTCCCCCTTTTCTGCTGATCTTGTTAGACCCTGAAACTATATTGCTTTTCATACATTTTTTATAGAATTTAGATGCATCCGGCTCCTGAAGAGTGGATTGAAGTCCATGAAACGCAGCGTCGGGCCTACCTTTGATGCATCAAACACACATTGATCAATTTTCAGATGTTTTTTACTTCACATGATTTTTATCTTGCTTGGGGGATTAAGATGCATAATTGTACCTACCCATGTCCTATGATTGTATATACATAGATTTATTGTCTATATGCGATTTTATGTTTAATGTATGCAATGCGTTTTTATGCCATGTTGATCATTGGTCCTTAATAAACATACATATGTTTGCACCTCTGTGAGTGTGATTGGGCTGCATCATGCGCACCTCATTCAAAGTCCCAACCTTCCCCCCTCTTTTTCATGTCATTAAGGATGGGGGCGCAAACTTTCCCTTGCGTCCCATTTAAAGTCCTAAGTTCGCTTTTCCCCCCCATTGCTTACACTGATTAGGGATGGAGGTGCTCATGATTGTAGCCCATCGCTCTCTTATGGCGGATTCCTACCGGGTCCGGCCGTAATTCAGCATGCTTGATATGGAACGTTCTTTGCATTGACAGTTTACATATATTGATTTTTTACTACTTTATATATTTTTTACTCCCTGTGGCCAGATTGAGTCTGTGTGACTCATTGTCGGTGGGTGGGCAGATGTCCTGTCTCCCGGGAGCTGCGATGCATGCTGGTGTCCGCCCTCCTATCTCCCCTCCACAGGGTTGGGGGTGAGTGGCTGGGCGGATCTTTCCACCTTGCATCGGCGCCACGCCCCCGGCACTGTGCATGTGACCTCCTTGGTTGGGCGTCGCACACACAGATGTCCGGTATATCAGCTGGGCTGACATGTGGTGAGCTTCTCTGGCGTTCGCTGAGGTTTGCTCCACTGTGTCGTGCCTGCGTGACGCTGAGGGGGAGCTGACGTTCAATGCTGGGGCTGCATCTCACTCCCTGCTTCATGGTATTCAGAGATGGTACTGATACAACCTATGCAACCCTGATCCTCTTCCATCCATGTGGCTTCAAACACCACATGTATTTTTCAAGGCAATCTTCCAGGTGCGTTTTTCAATCACCTTGGTGATATCTGCAGCTTATATCATCTCGTTTTTTGTTACTTGTATCATCATAGATACATTTTATATATTTCCTACATTATAGAAGTCCCCTCCATTGCGGGGTGTTGGTGTGTGCGGTCCGGTGTTCCTTGTCAAGGTCCCCCTCTCAGCTCCTGGGCCAGGCTCCATGGCTCACCCCTGGCTTTTTGTCGCACGGTCCCAGTTTTGGCTATCATGTGAGTAACCTTTTTTTGGCATGGCCTATTATGTCCAAATTTCCCCCTTTTCTGCTGATCTTGTTAGACCCTGAAACTATATTGCTTTTCATACATTTTTTATAGAATTTAGATGCATCCGGCTCCTGAAGAGTGGATTGAAGTCCATGAAACGCAGCGTCGGGCCTACCTTTGATGCATCAAACACACATTGATCAATTTTCAGATGTTTTTTACTTCACATGATTTTTATCTTGCTTGGGGGATTAAGATGCATAATTGTACCTACCCATGTCCTATGATTGTATATACATAGATTTATTGTCTATATGCGATTTTATGTTTAATGTATGCAATGCGTTTTTATGCCATGTTGATCATTGGTCCTTAATAAACATACATATGTTTGCACCTCTGTGAGTGTGATTGGGCTGCATCATGCGCACCTCATTCAAAGTCCCAACCTTCCCCCCTCTTTTTCATGTCATTAAGGATGGGGGCGCAAACTTTCCCTTGCGTCCCATTTAAAGTCCTAAGTTCGCTTTTCCCCCCCATTGCTTACACCTAAAAAGAGAGAAACAAAACAAAAACAGGTTTCAAAAATCTGCCACCATCCATCTCTTACCTGAGCCTGTGGTCGCAGACACTCACCTGTTGTGGTGCCAATTTCCACCACATCTTCTTCTTCCTCCTGCTCTTCTTGGGTTGGTGGTATTTCCCCTTCTTCCATAGGTGGGGGGTCTGTGGTCTCCTCGGATGAGGGGTGTCCTCCGAGTCTTTTCTCCCCTATGTAAAACAAAAATGGTATAATTAGCACACAGATATTTGATGGCAGAACTAGAAATATGAAAACATTGCTTGGAAGTGGGGTACAATTGTCTATTTTAGCCGAGTTCCAAGATGTCATTTTTTTATTGGCCTTTGTCAAGCTGCAATACTTTACCTGTTTAGTACAAGCTTCACCGATGTAGCCCCCCCCCCTATAGTATACACTGGAGCACCTGTGTGGCCCCCCTAATAAAAATGGTGTTCTTGTGTCCCACACTAGTGCTCCAGTGTCCAGATGTGAAAACAGCTGCTCAGTGTCCTCTCCTTACACACAATCTAGTTTGCATTTAATTCGAGTAACAAACCCATCTACATGAACAAATATTTGGCACCCAAGTAGGCCCAAAAAAATGTGGGAAAATGCATATGGCCTAAACAATGGTGTTTTAGAGGCCGAAAGAAAAATGTTTGATACGAACAAATAATGGGCCCATGAACATTAAAGTTGCCCTTTTAAACGTTACAATTAATAAAAAAAGCATATGGAGCAGCACGAACGGAATAAAGACAGAAAGAATAGGAACACAGCACAACTACTTAGGATCTTTCGGTACTGTTCTGGCTCTCTTAATTTGAGGTCCGACCACCGCTTCCTGAGCTGATCTTTCGATCTTCATACCCTGAAATTCTTGTGAAGACTTTTGACCACTTTTGCCATGATCTTGGCCTTTCTGATATTGGGGTTGGGGTAAGGCCCATACTTTCCGTCATAGTTGGACTTCTTCATGATGTCGACCATCTCCAACATCTCCCCAAAGGACATATTTGTGGCCTTAAAACGTCTCCTTCTGGATCGGGACGTGTCCGGATCCGGGCTTTCCTCCTCCTCCTCCTCCTCGTTCCTGCAATTATCACGCACCTGCTGTGACTCCGCCATGTGCTCTTTCCCAGCTGCGCCGAACGAAAAGGGGTGGGGAATAGAATAGAAAGAACGTCAGGGGCAGGCAGAGTTACACGCATTCGCAGTGTATATAAAGCGTAACACACGTGCGTATTACGTACGATCTGTGAGCGGAGGAAGGAGCATTGGACGCGCCGATCGTAAGAACGAAGGTAAGAGACAAACTTGTGCCTATACTGCTTTTACATTGAGGCCTATATTGTAACAAGATTAGGAGAGTTTTGTCTGACATTAGGCTTTGTCTTGTGTTGTGTCTTGCAGTGAACATGGATATGCTACTGAAAGACAATGACTTCATGTCAGTATTCGTAGATATGTTAAGGGAGCTGCCCTGTCTGTTGGAGATTAAACACCCCCATTTCAAGAACCAAGCAAAGAGGAAGGCAGCACTGGTGCAATTGTGTGAAATTGTGAAGCAGGTGATCCCCACGGCAGACATCACCTATTTAAAGATATTAATTGGTGGCCTGAGGAGTACATATCTAAGGGAGCGCAAGAAGGTCCTGGATTCACAGAGATCCGGAGCAGCAGATGATATCTATGTCCCCAGGATGTTGTACTACGACAGGCTGCATTTTCTGGCAGGCTAGACTGAACCCAGGCCATCCCTCTCCAGTCTTCCTTCCACGCTTCCTTCCCCCCCGGCTGAGGCTTCTGACGCCCAACCTGGGCCTTCCAGGCCACATGTGGAGGAGCCCAGATTGAGCCAGGTACAGCATTCCTCTAAATATTTCTTCTTGTCCAATCAATGATGGTAACTAGATGTTAGTTGGGAGTACTAATTTAGGATTGTGATTGATGAAGCAAAAACTAAAACCATGTCCCTTTTTCATACACAGGGAAGTCTCAGCCAGGAGGTGGCCGGGCCGAGCCGGCTGGCTGATCTGCAGGTCCCTCCACCCCCCCTGAAAAGAGAAAGTGGCAGGAGGAGGAGTGCCCTAGAGGAGGCTGCCAGAGGACTCTTTTGGAGGGCTACAGAGGTCCTGGGAGCACGACAGACCGTGGAGGAGGACATTGCTGCAGTCATTGCATATAAAATGCAGAGGATGGAGGAGGGCCAACAAGTCATGTGTGAGTCGCTCATATTGGAGGCTCTTAACAAAGGTATAAGGGGCCAAATTACAGCTCAGACACACCTTTGCGATGGTCCTCCTCCTCCTGCAGGTCCTCCTCCTCCAGGTCCTACTCCTCCTCCTGCCACATCTCCAACAGCACAGCCCGGAAGGAAGCGTGGAAGGAAGACCAGAAAATGAGGACCCTGGATCCAGTCTGGTCGGCCAAAAAATTCAGCCTCTTGTGGTACCACAGCCTGGGGACACAGATGTCATCTGCTGCTATCCGGATCTCTGCGAATTCTGGACCAGACTGCCCTCCCTTACATATGGACTCCTCAGGCCACCAATTTTGATGTTCAAGAATTGATGTCTGCCGTGGGGGTCCCAGGCTTCGCTAATTTCTCCTGTTGATCCAGTGTTGCCTTCCTCTTTGTTTGGCTCTGAGCCCTTAATAAAGGATTTTTGTTTTGAATTATACTCTCCTATGTGTTTTACTTCAAAAAGGACAGTTGGATTGTGAGGATTCAGGTACATTTCAAATATACAATGTGAAATGAACAAGGGACACCAACAACAAACAATCTCCCTGAGATTAAATAATAAAAGATATCAATGGTGTTGGGGTAACTGGACACACAAAACACACACAAAAATATTTTGGAGTAAAAATAAAAATAACATTGAACAAAGATCAGCCTTTGAAAAAATACAAACATTAAATAAAAAAAAAAAAAGGGCAAAATCCCCAAAAAAATTTAATAAAAAAAAACAAAATATGTCAGATGTGACAACTAATAACAATATATTCAGGGAATACAAATAAAAAAACAAAAATAAAACTTTGGGAGAATTGTGTGTGAATATGAGCAGCAAAACTACTTCATTCTTGTCACATTATAAAGAAGAGAGTGCGCTGTATTAAACCATTTTTTACATTGCAGCGTGACGAAAGTGCTGTATCCATTGCGAATGCTAAGTTTACCAGAACGAGCTGTTCCGTGCCGGAATTTCTTCTGAGCATGCGTGGCACTTTGTGCGTCGGAACAGGCCACACACGGTCGGAATTGACGTGATCTGATTTTGTTGTCGGAAAATTTTATCTCCTGCTCTCCAACTTTGTGTGTCGGAAAATCTGATGGAAAATGTCCGATGGAGCCCACACACGGTCGGAATTTCCGACAACACGCTCCGATCGGACATTTTCCATCGGAAAATCCGACCGTGTGTACGGGGCATTAGAATATGAGTACCCCATTTGGGGGAGAGTTTTGTCTGACATTGGAATAAATATTTTTAACGATATTACACTATATGGTCCTTTTTTCCTATCTATTTATTCCCATGCTGGAGCCTGTGATCCTGTGATCCACGCAGAGCCCTGAGCGGCTCAAAAGCGTTTTCTGACTTTGTCTAGCGACTTAGTCACATTCTCGAAGTTGAGCGCATTACCTTGGTGGGGTCACTTATGTTGCACCATTGCATGACCTGTGGCACGTGGAGATTTAAGCACGTTTGAATATATTATCATTGAAGATCAAACACCAGCACTTTTTTGCAGGACTTTTTGCTCGTTATATATCTATGTAGTTCATGACGGACTAGTATGTACATGAATTGTGGGGCACTTAGCACTTTTGTTTGGCACATGGCACTTTTTGGCATCCATTTGCACCTATGAATTATATTTGAAGCAAAAGTGTTTTAATTAAGTGTTCTTGCATAGCAAGACCACTTACTGTTATCTCACATATATATTATTAAGTGTTCTTGCATAGCAAGACCACTTACTGTTATCTCACATATATATTATTATTCTTATTATAGCCAAATTTACCACCCTAACTCCTCCCACAGTTTTTACACTACATAGACAAGTAATATACCGAAACGTGCGGATTTTTCCCGAATGGTGTGCTATTATTTTGTGGAACATTTCGCCGAATGGTTCACAAAATATCGTCATTTTTGCGGCGAAATTGGTCCCATAGGAATGAATGGGGAAACTAGAGTGGGAGATGACAAAAGCTGGAAAATCAGAACATGATTTCTAAACTGCCGCCACTCCCTCATTTTCAAGCCCACCTACACAAATCTTATATCAAAACGTTCAGCTATCCCTGCTGCCACTAAACATGTCCACGGCTAAGCCATAGTCCTGATATTTTTCACAATATGACCATTTGTTTGCAACTCACGCCGTCCATTGACATTCATTGAAACTACACTCTAGCCCCCTCCAAATTTGAAGGGCAATTTCTAAACTGCGACTGTGCCTTCATTTTTAATATTTCAGAGACATACTATACATCAAAATCTAGGTCTGGGTCTTGTGATTCTCACAATATAAAGATCTTCGCTGTAGGATGTATAGTTTTTAAAATACGGCCATTTGTTTAGAGGTCATTTCAGGAAATTTTAGCCATTAATCAGAGTCTACTGTTAGTGTTTGTTTTGTTGCCATGGTTACCAAAGCTTCTGTTATACACAGGGGGGAAGGTGGCTGGAGCATCTCAGCTGATTACAGAGCCCGGGGGAGGGGACAGACACACCATGTACTGATTTATAATAGAGGAATATGATGGGGCAGTTTTGATGGGGTAATTCTGATGGGGCAGTTTTGATGAAGCAGTATTTGGGAAGCATAAACAGGGCATGAGCGTTGCTAGGAAACAGTGGTTGTAAACACAAGATGCTGAGACACTCCAAATGCATGTGACTTCATCTGCTAGACTTGATAATGCTTGTAGACTCCTCCCACAGTTTTCACACTACAGAGACAAATAATATACCGAAACGAGCGGATTGTTCCCGATTGGTGTGTTATTACTTTGTGGAATGTTTTGCCGAATGGTCCACGAAATGACGTTTTTGCGGCGAAATTGGTCCCATAGGAATGAATGGCGAAATGTTCAAAACTAGAGTGGGAAGTGACAAAAGCTGACAACCCCATGATCAGCCAAAACATTATGACCACCCCATGATCAGCCAAAACATTATGACTGCCCCATGTAAAAAAAAATATATTTTTGAAAAAAAAAAAAAATTTTTGAAAAAAGTAAAAAAATAATTTTTGAAAAAAGTAAAAAAATAATTTTTGAAAAAAAAAAAATCATTTTTGAAAAAAAAAAATATATTTTTGAAAAAAAAAATTATTTTTGAAAAAAAAAAATTATTTTTGAAAAAAAAAAATATTTTTGAAAAAAAATTTCTTTTAAAAAAAAAATTATTTTTGAAAAAAAAATATATTTGAAAAAAAAAAATATTTTTGAAAAAAAAAAAATTTTGAAAAAAAAATTGCTTTAAAAAAAATAATAATTTCGAAAAAAAAATTATTTTTGAAATAAAAAAATTCATTTTTGAAAAAAAAAATTACCTTTGAAAAAAAAAATTACTTTTGAAAAAAAAAAATCATTTTTGAAGAAAAAAAAAATAATTTTTGATTAAAAAAAATTCATTTTTGAAAAAAAAAATTACTTTTGAAAAAAATGTTCAGCTCTTTCAGCGAATGATGGAACTTTTTTACTACTATTTATACTTTTTAAAATATTAAGCTTTTTAACACTTTTCACAGTTACTCAAGCCACTCCACCCCACCCAGTTACTCCGCCCACTCCAGTTGTAGAGGCAAGAACACTTTCACAATTTCCCCAGAAATTGTACCTTTTCTAGTTATTCTTATTATTATAGCCAAATTTACCACCCTAACTCCTCCCACAGTTTTTACACTACATAGACAAGTAATATACCGAAACGTGCGGATTTTTCCCGAATGGTGTGCTATTATTTTGTGGAACATTTCGCCGAATGGTTCACGAAATATCGTCATTTTTGCGGCGAAATTGGTCCCATAGGAATGAATGGGGAAACTAGAGTGGGAGATGACAAAAGCTGGAAAATCAGAACATGATTTCTAAACTGCCGTCACTCCCTCATTTTCAAGCCCACCTACACAAATCTTATATCAAAACGTTCAGCTATCCCTGCTGCCACTAAACATGTCCACGGCTAAGCCATAGTCCTGATAGTTTTCACAATATGACCATTTGTTTGCAACTCACGCCGTCCATTGACATTCATTGAAACTACACTCTAGCCCCCTCCAAATTTGAAGGGCAATTTCTAAACTGCGACTGTGCCTTCATTTTTAATATTTCACAGACATACTATACATCAAAATCTAGGTCTGGGTCTTGTGATTCTCACAATATAAAGATCTTCGCTGTAGGATGTACAGTTTTTAAAATACGGCCATTTGTTTAGAGGTCATTTCAGGAAATTTTAGCCATTAATCAGAGTGCACTGTTAGTGTTTGTTTTGTTGCCATGGTTACCAAAGCTTCTGTTATACACAGGGGGGAAGGTGGCTGGAGCATCTCAGCTGATTACAGAGCCCGGGGGAGGGGACAGACACACCATGTACTGATTTATAATAGAGGAATATGATGGGGCAGTTTTGATGGGGTAATTCTGATGGGGCAGTTTTGATGAAGTAGTATTTGGGAAGCATAAACAGGGCATGAGCGTTGCTAGGAAACAGTGGTTGTAAACACAAGATGCTGAGACACTCCAAATGCATGTGACTTCATCTGCTAGACTTGATAATGCTTGTAGACTCCTCCCACAGTTTTCACACTACAGAGACAAATAATATACCGAAACGAGCGGATTGTTCCCGATTGGTGTGTTATTACTTTGTGGAATGTTTTGCCGAATGGTCCACGAAATTACGTTTTTACGGCGAAATTGGTCCCATAGGAATGAATGGCGAAATGTTCAAAACTAGAGTGGGAAGTGACAAAAGCTGACAACCCCATGATCAGCCAAAACATTATGACCACCCCATGATCAGCCAAAACATTATGACCGCCCCAAGTAAAAAAAAAAATATTTTTGAAAAAAAAAAAAAAAAATTTTAAAAAAGTAAAAAAATAATTTTTGAAAAAAAAAAATCATTTTTGAAAAAAAATATATTTTTGAAAAAAAAAAAAATATTTTTGAAAAAAAAAAATATTTTTGAAAAAAAAAATTTTTTTTAAAAAAATTATTTTTGAAAAAAAAATATATTTGAAAAAAAAATATTTTTGAAAAAAAAAATTATTTTTGAAAAAAAAATTACTTTAAAAAAAATAATAATTTCGAAAAATAAATTATTTTTGAAATAAAAAAATTCATTTTTGAAAAAAAAAATTACCTTTGAAAAAAAAAATTACTTTTGAAAAAAAAAATCATTTTTGAAGGAAAAAAAATCATTTTTGATTAAAAAAAATTCATTTTTTGAAAAAAAAAATTACTTTTGAAAAAAATGTTCAGCTCTTTCAGCGAATGATGGAACTTTTTTACTACTATTTATACTTTTTAAAATATTAAGCTTTTTAACACTTTTCACAGTTACTCAAGCCACTCCACCCCACCCAGTTACTCCGCCCACTCCAGTTGTAGAGGCAAGAACACTTTCACAATTTCCCCAGAAATTGTACCTTTTCTAGTTCTTATTATTATAGCCAAATTTACCACCCTAACTCCTCCCACAGTTTTTACACTACATAGACAAGTAATATACCGAAACGTGCGGATTGTTCCCGAATGGTGTGCTATTACTTTGTGGAACGTTTCGCCGAATGGTTCACGAAATATCGTCGTTTTTGCGGCGAAATTGGTCCCATAGGAATGCATGGGGAAACTAGAGTGGGAGATGACAAAAGCTGGAAAATCAGAACATGATTTCTAAACTGCCGCCACTCCCTCATTTTCAAGCCCACCTACACAAATCTTATATCAAAACGTTCAGCTATCCCTGCTGCCACTAAACATGTCCACGGCTAAGCCATAGTCCTGATAGTTTTCACAATATGACCATTTGTTTGCAACTCACGCCGTCCATTGACATTCATTGAAACTACACTCTAGCCCCCTCCAAATTTGAAGGGCAATTTCTAAACTGCGACTGTGCCTTCATTTTTAATATTTCAGAGACATACTATACATCAAAATCTAGATCTGGGTCTTGTGATTCTCACAATATAAAGATCTTTGCTGTAGGATGTATAGTTTTAAAATACGGCCATTTGTTTAGAGGTCATTTCAGGAAATTTTAGCCATTAATCAGAGTGTACTGTTAGTGTTTGTTTTGTTGCCATGGTTACCAAAGCTTCTGTTATACACAGGGGGGAAGGTGGCTGGAGCATCTCAGCTGATTACAGAGCCCGGGGGAGGGGACAGACACACCATGTACTGATTTATAATAGAGGAATATGATGGGGCAGTTTTGATGGGGTAATTCTGATGGGGCAGTTTTGATGAAGCAGTATTTGGGAAGCATAAACAGGGCATGAGCGTTGCTAGGAAACAGTGGTTGTAAACACAAGATGCTGAGACACTCCAAATGCATGTGACTTCATCTGCTAGACTTGATAATGCTTGTAGACTCCTCCCACAGTTTTCACACTACAGAGACAAATAATATACCGAAACGAGCGGATTGTTCCCGATTGGTGTGTTATTACTTTGTGGAATGTTTTGCCGAATGGTCCACGAAATGACGTTTTTGCGGCGAAATTGGTCCCATAGGAATGAATGGCGAAATGTTCAAAACTAGAGTGGGAAGTGACAAAAGCTGACAACCCCATGATCAGCCAAAACATTATGACCACCCCATGATCAGCCAAAACATTATGACCGCCCCATGTAAAAAAAAAAATATTTTTGAAAAAAAAAAATCATTTTTGAAAAAAGTAAAAAAATAATTTTTGAAAAAAAAAAATCATTTTTGAAAAAAAAAAATATTTTTTTGAAAAAAAAAATATTTTTGAAAAAAAAAATATTTTTGAAAAAAAAAAATTATTTTTGAAAAAAAAATTACTTTAAAAAAAATAATAATTTCGAAAAAAAAATTATTTTTGAAATAAAAAAATTCATTTTTGAAAAAAAAAATTACCTTTGAAAAAAAAAATTACTTTTGAAAAATAAAATCATTTTTGAAGAAAAAAAAATCATTTTTGATTAAAAAAAATTCATTTTTGAAAAAAAAAATTACTTTTGAAAAAAATGTTCAGCTCTTTCAGCGAATGATGGAACTTTTTTACTACTATTTATACTTTTTAAAATATTAAGCTTTTTAACACTTTTCACAGTTACTCAAGCCACTCCACCCCACCCAGTTACTCCGCCCACTCCAGTTGTAGAGGCAAGAACACTTTTCACAATTTCCCCAGAAATTGTACCTTTTCTAGTTGATTATTATTCTATATGTTAATTGTAGTGTTTACTTGTGCACATTGTTTATCAGTTTTATGCGATTTAATTTTTAGCGTGGTTTCCACCTCTGTACACATTTGTATATGCACTATATTTCTTTGTGCCGTGATAGGGGCACATCTAGCACACTTTAGCGCATCTTTATTTATTTGTTATTTACACGCATTACAAGACGTGGTACATGCATACGGCCGTGTAGTGCTTATATTTAGCACTAGGTTCATGTGGCTCGTAGTATTTCTTTTCTTATACTACAGGAGATGGTTAGAGACCGCAGACATACTAGAAGAGTGGATCTGAGACTGCAGACATACTGCAAGAGTGGATCTGAGACCGCAGACATACTACAAGAGTGGATCCGAGACCGCAGACATACTGCAAGAGTGGATCCGAGACCGCAGACATACTGCAAGAGTGGATCCGAGACCGCAGACCTACTACAAGAGTGGATCCGAGACCGCAGACCTACTACAAGAGTGGATCCGAGACCGCAGACCTACTACAAGAGTGGATCCGAGACCGCAGACCTACTACAAGAGTGGATCCGAGACCGCAGACCTACTACAAGAGTGGATCCGAGACCGCAGACCTACTACAAGAGTGGATCCGAGACCGCAGACCTACTACAAGAGTGGATCCGAGACCGCAGACCTACTACAAGAGTGGATCCGAGACCGCAGACCTACTACAAGAGTGGATCCGAGACCGCAGACCTACTACAAGAGTGGATCCGAGACCGCAGACCTACTACAAGAGTGGATCCGAGACCGCAGACCTACTACAAGAGTGGATCCGAGACCGCAGACCTACTACAAGAGTGGATCCGAGACCGCAGACCTACTACAAGAGTGGATCCGAGACCGCAGACCTACTACAAGAGTGGATCCGAGACCGCAGACCTACTACAAGAGTGGATCCGAGACCGCAGACCTACTACAAGAGTGGATCCGAGACCGCAGACCTACTACAAGAGTGGATCCGAGACCGCAGACCTACTACAAGAGTGGATCCGAGACCGCAGACCTACTACAAGAGTGGATCCGAGACCGCAGACCTACTACAAGAGTGGATCCGAGACCGCAGACCTACTACAAGAGTGGATCCGAGACCGCAGACCTACTACAAGAGTGGATCCGAGACCGCAGACCTACTACAAGAGTGGATCCGAGACCGCAGACCTACTACAAGAGTGGGTCCGGGACCGCAGACCTACTACAAGAGTGGATCCGGGACCGCAGACCTACTACAAGAGTGGATCCGAGACCGCAGACCTACTACAAGAGTGGATCCGAGACCGCAGACCTACTACAAGAGTGGATCCGAGACCGCAGACCTACTACAAGAGTGGATCCGAGACCGCAGACCTACTACAAGAGTGGATCCGAGACCGCAGACCTACTACAAGAGTGGATCCGAGACCGCAGACCTACTACAAGAGTGGATCCGAGACCGCAGACCTACTACAAGAGTGGATCCGAGACCGCAGACCTACTACAAGAGTGGATCCGAGACCGCAGACCTACTACAAGAGTGGATCCGAGACCGCAGACCTACTACAAGAGTGGATCCGAGACCGCAGACCTACTACAAGAGTGGATCCGAGACCGCAGACCTACTACAAGAGTGGATCCGAGACCACAGACCTACTACAAGAGTGGATCCGAGACCGCAGACCTACTACAAGAGTGGATCCGAGACCGCAGACCTGCAGCTTCTGCAAATCTCCACTAGTGATACAGCAGCCCATGTTTTCCTGAATGAGTTCATGCAAAATTAATAATACCTATCTCACATGCTAAAACACCTAGGTAGGTACCCAGGCCAGCAGCACCTTCTTTCCTTGTTTCCTCCTTGGCTCTGTGCTTTCTCCTGCGCTGGGGCGGCCACCGCACTGACCCCCAGGCAGGCCCCAGTCCCAGGCCAGATCACCCAGTACCTCCCTCCTGTGGCTGTCCCTGGCTATTGCTGAGGTGCCAAGTCCACTTCATTGATCAGTTAGTCCACACTGCACATAACAAGTTAACTTGCTCTGCTCCACAGTCTCAGTCAGTCTCACTCTCAGCAGACACTGACAGACTCAGTCGGCTCCTTGGGATTGAGGTGAGCTGCCTTCCAGTTGGTTCCTCTGGAGTCTGTCCTCCAGTTCTCCCGCCATGACCCGTGCTGCCTGGCACTCCAGAGAGACCCCCAGCCCCTCCCTCAGAGATGACTCCGCACTGCAGGAGTCAGGACGAGTGGGCGGCTCCGCACCCCAGCTGGACCTACACATTCAGCCTATGTAGGAGGAGAGACTGAGTAGCGGTGACGAGCGGAGTCAGCAGACTCATCAATATGAACAAAAGTTAGCAGCGGCCATAGACACAGCGAGGGCTCTGCCTGCCAGTTGTGGCACGCATGCCATAGATTCGCCATCACAGTAATAAGACATCATCTGGAGTATGTCTATCCCATCTTTCACTGCGTTTATATAGTAGTATCTATTAAAATCATTAATCACTAATTATCTTCCATCAGTGACACATCCTACCTCGGATATCATTTACAAGATGGTGCTTGGAGTGCGTGTCAAGCCTTGATTTAAGATGCACCATATCTTAAAAACGTATGCATCTGAATTTGCTCAACGCATTTTGTGGTATTCCACTTCCTCAGGAGTGAATGCATATAGTGTGTCTTCAAAAAATATGTAAAAAGACCAGTATAGTCCATTATTGGGTCCTATTAAGAAGGAACAACACAGGGGGAGAAGAATGGACATATCACTGTGTATAGATGAATTATAATGCATAATTGGTATGTATATAGATGTGTAGCAGGTGCCTTGGATATCCCACGGCCTGGCCAAGCTGGCTGAGATTCTTCTGTGAGGGAGAAGGTGCCTGGTAATATAAAGGTCTTGCGAGCTACTGCTAGGATCTTCCCCAATACGAAGTGTGTATGCACAAGTGTATCCCCTCCCCAACCTGTGTACACACAGGGAATCGCGCGTCTTCCTTAGGGGGATGCTGCTTGAGGAAGACGCGTGATTCCCTGTGTCACCACATGTTGGAGGTGATAGGACTGCATTTGGGAAGCAGTAGCAGCCTTTGCTAGCAGCGGAGACTGCTTATACGGAACGGTAGCCCCAAGGGCACATACAATTCTGCCTGTAAAAGTTTTTAGTGCGCTGCAAGCACCTTGCACATGTGAGTACCCATTTGTTGGATTTTTTTAAATAAAGCAATTGTTAAATGGTATTACATTATCCAGTCCGTTTTTTTCATTATTATGAGGACCCCACTCTAGGAGGACCTAGGACATCTAAGCGGCCTTTTCTCACAGAACCCAGGGGAAGTTCCTCAGCGTGTATTGACCAAACTTCATTGTGCGGTAACACGCCTGGAGGTGAGGGCATTCACAAAGGGGGGAGCACTGGAGTGTTGTCACTTTTTTGGAAGTTTGGAGCAGCTTTCACAAGGATCATGTTTTGGCAAATAGTTTTATCACTACATTATTGGACTTCCACTATGCAGCATGATTTGCACATATGTTATATATTTTTGAGCACTGTAGCACTTGGATTATATGGCATGAATTTATGATATTTATTAATCATATTTAAGGATATACGTTTGTTTAGCGCAACACTATATGGTGAGGGGGAAGGTGCCTATCAGTGTCTGAGGGGGATATCCCCCCTCATTTTTTTTTTCCTCAGACACACAGGGCTGCTCACTCACTTACAGGGGGCCAATGAGAAGGACTTTAGCAGCAGCAATGGATCCTGGGATATGTAGTCCCTATCTACGGTAAAATGGACCCAGAACTACAAGAACCAGCCTGCTCTGGGGAGAGAGAAGCAAAAGGCTCCATCTTGACTTCCCGAGGGAATTCAGTCCCCACGAGGCAGGAGAACAGACTTGGGGGGGGGGGAGGAACTGCCTCCCAGATCAGTCCACTGCCTTGTTCCAGGCATCCACAGCCGGTCGGGAAAATCCTGCCTGAGAGGGGGGGATCCCAGGTGCATATCCTGATGCACCTTCATCGGCGGTGTGAAGCATTCTGGTGTGGGGTGACCAGTTTGGTCACTAGAAGAGCCTGCCTGTTCCAGGACGTTCGTTTGGGCCTTGACCGCAGGATTGGGGAAGAGGGCATTTGCCCATTTGCAGGAAACAAGAACACTGCACACAGAGTTGTATGGACACTGTATACAGACATCATTGCTCTTAGTCACTTTACTGACACCAGTAGTGCCACAGGACACAAGGCCATTCAGATAGACACTGTATACAGACACCATTGTCCTTTCACCTTGCTGAGGAAGATCCTGCATTCTTTTTTTTTCACAATAGAATCCTGCATTCTTTACTTGATAATCTGTGCCAGTTGGGGTGTTTGGCACTGCTATTCAAGAGTTTAAGTGCACCAATGAGAGTGGCTAGCTGAAGATCCAAAGCCTCATCCTTTAAAGGAACTGAAGCCATATGGGCACGCACACACAGTCAGGGCTCTGTATATGTAGTGGGTGTGCGCGATACTTTACCGTGGGGGTTGATCTATTGAATGTTGATTTGAGTACAGTGTTTGCAATTGGGCCTGTGGTGTCAGGGAATAGAAGAGAGGTCTGACATAAGAGAAGGTCACTCCTCTGCTCTCCTCCTGCCTAGACTCATAGAGCCAATTTGGGTAGAGGTAACCAATCCAATATAAAGCATCATGTTGTGATTTATTTGCCATTTTAAGTTAAGCCTCTGCTCTTGGGGTTATTCTCAGGTTTGGAATCCCCTGAATACAGTATTGAGCTACCCTGTTTCCCTGAAAATAAGACCTAGCGTGATTGTCGGTGATGGCTGCAATATAAGCCCTACCCCCCAAATAAGCCCTAGTTAAAGTCCTTGTAGGTCCTATTTTCAGGGTAAGGCTTATTTTCGAGGAAACAGAGTAGGGCTTATTTGGGGGGTAGGGCTTATATTGCAGCCATCACCGACAATCACGCTAGGTCTTATTTTCGGGGAAACAGGGTATATTGCACTTGATCTCAGTTATTGCTTGAAGTAATTGGTGCAAACAAATATTATTTGAGGGTGGTTATCCCACATTGCTCTCCAGTTGCTTTACTTGAATATACAGTGGGGATGGAAAGTATTAAGAGCCCCTTAAATTTTTCACTCTGTTATATTGCAGCCATTTGCTAAATTCATTTAAGTTCATTTTTTTCCCTCATTAATGTACACACAGCACCCCATATTGACAGAAAAAAAAACAGAATTGTTGACATTTTTGCAGATTTATGAAAAAAGAAAAACTGAAATATCACATGTTCCTAAGTATTCAGACCCTTTGCTCAGTATTTAGAAGAAGCACCCTTTTGATCTAATACAGCCATGAGTCTTTTAGGGAAAGATGCAACAAGTTTTTCACACCTGGATTTGGGGATCCTCTGCCATTCCTCCTTGCCGATCCTCTCAAGTTCTGTCAGGTTGGATGGTAAACGTTGGTGGACAGCCATTTTTAGGTCTCTCCAGAGATGCTCAATTGGGTTTAAGTCAGGGCTCTGGCTGGGCCATTCAAGAACAGTCACGGACTTTTTGTGAAGCCACTCCTTCGTTATTTTAGCTGTGTGCTTAGGGTCATTGTCTTGTTGGAAGAAAAATCTTCGGCCCAGTCTGAGGTCCTGAGCACTCTGGAGAAGGTTTTCGTCCAGGATATCCCTGTACTTGGCCGCATTCATCTTTCCCTCGATTGCAACCAGTCGTCCTGTCCCTGCAGCTGCAAAACACCCCCACAGCATGATGCTGCCACCACCATGCTTCACTGTTGGGACTGTATTGGACAGGTGATGAGCAGTGCCTGGTTTTCTCCACACATACCGCTTAGAATATAGCCAAAAAGTTCTATCTTGGTCTCTTCAGACCAGAGAATCTTATTTCTCACCATCTTGGAGTCCTTCAGATGTTTTTTTTAGCAAACTCCATGCGGGCTTTCATGTGTCTTGCACTGAGGAGAGGCTTCCGTTGGGCCACTCTGCCATATAGCCCCGACTGGTGGAGGGCTGCAGTGATGGTTGACTTTCTACAGCTTTCTCCCATCTCCCGACTACATCTCTGGAGCTCAGCCATAGTGATCTTTGGGTTTATCTTTACCTCTCTCACCAAGGCTCTTCTCCCCCAATAGCTCAGTTTGGCCGGACGGCCAGCTCTAGTACGGGTTCTGGTCGTCCCAAATGTCTTCCAATTTAAGGATTATGGAGGCCACTGTGCTTTTAGGAACCTTAAGTGCAGCAGAAATTTTTTTGTTACCTTGCCCAGATCTGTGCCTTGCCACAATTCTGTCTGAGCTCTTCAGGCAGTTCCTTTGACCTCATGATTCTCATTTGCTCTGACATGCACTGTGAGCTGTAAGGTCTTCTATAGACAGGTGTGTGGCTTTCCTAATTAAGTCCACACAGCTGGACTCAAATGAAGGTGCAGAACCATCTCAAGGATGATCAGAAGAAATGGACAGCACCTGAGTTAAATATGAGTGTCACAGCAGAGTGTCTAAATACTTAGGACCATGTGATATTTCAGTTTTTCTTTTTTAATAAATCTGCAAAAATGTCAACAATTCTGTTTTTTTTTCCTGTCAATATGGGGTGCTGTGTGTACATTAATAAGGACAACAAATGACAATTGTTGTTATTGGGGTTGAGAGGCAGAGTACGCAACAAACGTGCCTAAGCGGCTCCTTCGGGAGTAGTGCTAAAGTCACAAGTCACTAAACTGAACTAATGTCATGTTTACCATTTTTTGCAGTCGCTTTCATGTGCCTCATAAGTTCCAAACCCTCCTTTTGTATATTAGAAGAAAACTCGTTAGAGTCTGCAAAAGACTTGAGACTGGGGCTGAGGTTCACCTTCCAGCAGGACAACGACTCTAAACATACAGCCAGAGCTACAAAGCATATTCATGTGTTAGAATGGTCCAGACCTAAATCCGATTGAGAGTCTGTGGCAAATCTTGACAATTGCTGTTTAGATGCTCTCCATCCAATCTGACAGAGCTTGAGCTATTCTACAAAGAAGAATGAGCAAAAATGTCACTCTAGATGTGCAAAGCTGGTAGAGACATACCCAAAAAGACTTGTAGCTGTAATTGCAGTGATAGGTGGTTCTACAAAGTATTGACTCGGGTGCTGAATACAAATGCACGCCACACTTTTCACATATTTATTTGTAAAACATTTTGAAAACTATTAATCGTTTTCCTTCCACTTCACAACTAGGTGCCACTTTGTGTTAGATGATCACATAAAATCCCAATAAAATACATTTACATTTTTGATTGTAACATGACAAAATGTGGAAAATTTCAAGGGGTATGAATACTTTTTCTAGGCACTGAACACATATTGTGCAATAAAAAATATATGCAATGAGTGAGACATGTTTAGTAGTGTTGCTAAACCCAAAACTTTTTTCTTGGCATTTGAATTTATAATGACGTCCTTTATCTGTGCATCTTCTTTCCCCATCCTATATATTTAGATAAATACTTGGTTGATCCTGCCGTTTTTTTAATCTCCTCCATCTTTCACTAACATCAAAATAGCAGCTTATTCTGTGGCTGCAGCATTGTCCAATACCTGCGCATGCTCCTCAAGCTCTCGTTTTCAGTCCCTACACTTTCCTCTGTTCAAGCTTCCCCCAGTGACATTTACATCAGCTAAGCTTGGGGCCAAAGTTAGCACAGCACTATTGGGAGTCATGACTAATAGGGCATTCCTCTCCCTAGTTTACTAATCTCATGTTTCACACAAAGCACAGACTTTCTGAACTATTTACATAGTTACATAGTTAAGTAAGGTTGAATAAAGACACCAGTCCATCCAGTTCAACCTGAGTGAGTGTGGGTGTGTGTCTACAATTGCCCCTATCCATTTACATTGTGTCTCATTAAGATGCTCATCTATTATAATATATATTGTACCCATATAGCGCTGTCAATTTACGCAGCGCTCCACACATACATTGCACACTCACATCGGTCCCTACCCTCAAGGAGCCCACAATACAAGGTCCCCAACTCGCATTCATATACTAGGGCCAATTTTGGACAGAAGCCAATTAACCTACCAGCATGTCTTTGGAGTTTACCAGCAAAGCTGCTGGTAAAAGCAATCTGTGAACCGTCCATAAAGCTTTGGGTGAAACATGAGACCAGTAAACCAGGGAGAGGGAGCCTCACTGCAGGTGTACTGCAGTGACCTTGCAGTTTGCATGTAAGGTCTCTAGCTAGCTCCACCTACTGATCACACATTGTGGAGTTGAGCTAGTGACGCAAAGTTACATGACTGCAGTGTACAAGGCATTTAAAAGGTATTTAGGATTTTTATTTATTTTTTTAACTGAGACATGCATCTAGGTATACTATATAAACATGATATAAAGCAAAAACTGTGGCAATAGGTTTATTATCACTTAATACACTGATTGTGGATACAGTAACCTTCTTGGCCTAAATGGTAGTATGTTTTACAAAAATTCATCTCTTTTTTTCTAAATAAGTGCAGCTTTTTGTGGCTTTAAATTCTTTAGTTTCTAGGCCTCAACCATCTACACAATTTTTCAAAACAAACAAATCATTTTCTCCAAATAGGTAAAACTTTAGTACGTATAACAAACAAGGAAATAAAAATTCAGGTATGGGTGTGGCGCTGTTCCTATTTAGCTATAAGTGATCTGTGATGTCTTGCTGTGTTCACCTCTACTTAGGTGGAAAAACTGATAATAGTGATAAAAGTAAGTAAAAATGAAAACAATTGGAGCCACACTTAGTATGTAGCTAGTCTTGCCATGTGTGAAATAGTGCTTTAAAGAATCAAATCAACTACACACAAAACAGAAGGACAGAGGGGCAGAAAAATGACAGCAGATGCTCTGGTCTAAGTCCAGATGCAAAATATATAAATGTAGCGCTGGTAGATTTTTAATCTACTGCTGATGGGTAAATTTAGTGGGTTATCTGTTCATAATCAGATTTGCCTCTGTTCCAGCTCGGCTGAGTTGCATGTAATTTCACACTGTGCCTGTGGGTGTCGTTGTTACTATGGGCCAGTGTTGGAAAGGCAACACGTTGAAGTGTATAGGTGCTCCTCTGTCCCGGAGATAACTCGGTGGAGGTGGTCCTCCGAGTTGCATTCTGGGAGAGGGTATTTATAGGACAGACGCCATGTTTCAGGGTTCGTTTCGTCCACCTGCTGGCACTCCTGGCCGACAGGTATGCGCTAAAAGTACTACCCCGTGGACCTCCGATCAGGAGGCCCACGGCGCTACGGAGTGTGGGTGGGTCCAGAGGCTTGTCTGGGGCCTACCACAGCGGCAGAGAAATGGTCCTGGGCTGTCTATCCTATGTGAAGAAACTGGACAACTGATAAGATCCCATGGGAGGACCCGTCACGGAAGGATCATGCAGAGTGCTGGTCTGGAGAGGGGCCTGGTGACTCAGTTGGAGGATGTATCCTAAAGTAATCCTACCGCATAGTACTGCCGGGTTGGCTTAAAGGTCCTAGTGCTGTGTTCGTTGTTCATCGTAAACCAATACATCCTGTGGCAGAGGATCGTACAGGTTTTGTTCCAATCAAGTCTGTGGCAGAGACTTTTGTTCGTGCTGTGTACTGGCTGCTAGGTTAGTAAGAGAAACCTATCCAGGCGGGCAAAGATTCAACTTTACAGAGAGAGTATGTTCCGCTACAAGTTTTCAATCCCTAATGCTACACAAAACACTAAGAAAAGGTATTTAAGTTCCCTGCAACTTTCCTTCTACCTCTTTCCTGCTACTTCCTTCAATTTACGTTTATTAAAGCATTGGAAAAGATACTCAAGTATCCGGTGCCTACATTGTTTATGGTAAACTCAACGGGACCCTAGACCCGGTTCTGGTGAAATAGAGGTAAAGAAGGTGACAGTATCAGCCCACTTAAACCAGCAGCTCCACGAGAGTTGTTGCTACATAAAGTATATGTACAGTATACCCAAAACTTTTGTTTTTTTGAGTTGAATGGAATAGGAAAGAGTGTGGACAACTAACATTTTGAATTTCCCCTCACATTTTTTTTCAGTTGCAATGGTCACCAGTACAAAATAGAGATGTGAGCATGGATGAATGTCTGCAGGCAAAAGTTAAGCAAAGTGGATGTAGATTTTGGGCTGCTGTTCTGCAAAGTTAGTGACTTGGTCAAAATTGATGGTACCATTAACACTGAAAACTACAGGCAGATTGTCTGTCATACAACATCATCTGGTATGTGATTGGTTCCGCTTTCATTTGGTAGCATGACAATGACCCCAAACACATGACAAAAATATACAGTAAATATCTGCAGTGAAAAATTGCGTCTCACAACAGATGGTAGAGATTTCACTGATCCATAATTTCAACATCAATTCAATCCAGGATTACTTGAGACAAAGAGAAGTAAGACAGCCAATGTCTGCAGTGCAAGTTCTTAAGGATGGCTAGAATACTATTGTGATTTTGTTCAGAAATTGCATGTATGTGTACCTGTAGAGTTGTGATCGTGTTAAAAGAAAAGAATAATCACAGCAAATATTGATTTCATTTTTTCCCCTTTCTAGTACTTTCTAAGCTGTCTCTTGATAAATATGAAACTATTCATGGTGTTTTAAAAGCATCAAGCGTAACAGCATTTTTTCATAAGTGTCTAAAACTTTGCAGTTCTGCAAAATTGTGAAAGATTGTGCCACTGAATCTACCCATTCAACTGCAAGCCCCCTCAGCAGCAGAATGCATTTGTTACTGCCCCTGGGCAGTAACAAGAGCAAAACTGAATCGATCGTCTTCTGGTCATTTATCAGCACCTTAAGGGATCATTTACACTTCATTTAACGGCTGGTTTACACTTGCTTCAAAACAAGGCTTCGGACAAGCTTTGTTAAAGCTCTCTGAACACTAGTCAAAGCCTGTCACTAAATAAAATGGTTAGCTTACAGTCCTGTTTACACAGGCTTTTGCTTTGCTTCGGCTTTGCTTCAAAAATGATACCCCATGTAGCTTTAGTGGTGCTTCAAAGTGTCTTCAAAGCCTCTATAGAACTCTATGGCAAAGCTCGCCCCATTGAAGCCCCAAAAAGCCTTATTGAAGCCCCATGAAGCCTTATTGAAGCCCCACAAAGCCTCATTGAAGCCCCACGAAGCCTCACCGACGCCCCATTGAAGCCCCACCAAAGCCTCATCGAAGCACCAAGCAAAAGCCTGTGTAAACAGCACTGTAGGCTAACCATCTTATTTAGTGACAGCTTTGACTGGCGTTCAGAGAGCTTTAACAAAGCCTGTCCGAAGCCATGTTTTAAAGCAAGTATAATCTAGCCCTTACTCACAATTTTTGTCCAGCCTAGAGAGTATCCATTTTTCATCCCATGATGATGTAATGTTATTGTCATAATGTACACAATGTTTCAAATGAGCTAAAATAAATTCCCAAATTTTTAGAGTAAAGACAATTTCTCTTGCATTCATTAATGGACACAGCTCTTCTCTTAGAGCCCTTGCACACTGGGGCGGTTTGCAGGCGCTATTGCGCTAATAATAGCGCCTGCAAACCGACCTGAAAGTGCCGCTGCTGTGTATCCAGTGTGAAAGCCCCGAGGGCTTTCACACTGGAGCGGTGCTCTGGCAGGATGGGAAAAAAAGTCCTGCCAGCAGCATCTTCGGAGCGGAGTGTATACCGCTCCTTTACCGCTCCTGCCCATTGAAATCAATGGGACGGCGCGGCTATACCGCCGGCAAAGCGCCTCTGCAGAGGCGCTTTGCGGTGGTATTTAACCCTTTCTCGGCCGTTAGCGGGGGGTAAAACCGCCCCGCTAGCGGCCGAATACCGACGGTAAAATGCCGCTAATAATAGCGGCGTTTTACCGCCGACGCCTCCCCCGCCCCAGTGTGCAAGGGCTCTTATAGTGCCACTTACAGGAGTGGGAGACTAGGCAGAAAAAGAACGCACCGCCTATGAGCAGTTCTAGCTGCCCCTGCTATAGGCAGCTTAGTTATTTCTGTCTAGTGTTTCAGGACCTAGTTCCCTGCTGGGACCTGTGGTTTCATAGCTTTTTTTTTTTTTTTCTGGGATTTTTTTTTTTTTTTTTTTAAACAGCCAGGCTGAGTGATTGGCTGGATAATCTAGATCTAGTAGTCACTGCAATCTGAACAATGAATGCAGACCTTTACGCTCTTAGCTTCAGCAAACCCCATCCTGGACCAGGGTAGCTAGTGAGTTAAACCTCTCACAGGGACACACATGACCGGGCGCCTGCAGTCCATGTCAGTTACTGAGAGGTGGATACCCACAACCTCTGTGGATTAGAAAGTAGGTGCCCCCCAGCCCAGGCATTCATAGGGCGCAGGTACTCCCTGGGGTGGTTGGCCCTATAGGGTCTCTTTATCCCCTCCAGGCCTGCCTCTCCTGCCAGTACCTCCGGCCTGTTCCCCCACTCCTCCCTGGTTATTGGCTCAGTGAGCCTGAACTGCAGGCAGCTGTGATGTGGTCCAGTACCTTTGCTTGTGGGTGAATGCTGCTGCCATCATGCCCCGGGTCGGCTGTGCCTGTCCCTTGCTTAGTGCTTGAAGTCAGTTTGTTTCCAAGGGGGCTCCTTGGGTACTCAATAGCCGTTATGAGAATTGTGAACATTCAAAGTGGCTTTTCATAGACCCTAATCATTTTGTCAGCATGTTACCCATTTGAGGAGGCCTTCTACAGTAATATCCCTTTCCCCTGTCATGGCTATATGGCAACCGTGATACCAGTGATGGAGTCGTCTTCCTTTGAGGCTTTGGGCAGGACAGCAGGAGCTGTTGCCTGTGCCATGTTAACTATTTCTGTATGGCTTGTGTCTGGTTTTAGCCCATGTATCCCAGACGCTCACTGAATGGGCTAAGTTCCTACGCCAGGTTTAGGTAGAAGCAGGTGTCCCTGAACTAAATGGTACTAGCAGACTAGCTGGTTCAGGGCCTTAGGTACGTATGTGATGTGTCCTTGGATGTGGCGCACTGCTCTCAAAGCTCACCTTGATGTTTTCAGAGAGTGCTTGGCTTAAGTATTGGTCTGTTGACCAGATGTCTATTAAAGGTCTTTGCGGACATCCCCTTCCAGGGTGAAACGATTCCTTTGGGATATGTAGGATTTCATTTTGCAAGAACTTCACCAGGAGAAGAGCATCTTTCTTGTGCAGAGGTCTTTCTTTTTCATACATCATGGGACACAGATTCAGGCTAATATTCATTACCTGCTGTGGGTTATACTCCATCATTAGGTGCATGGACACTGGTAGACTTCAGACAGGAAGTGATCCCCTACATAACCCCTCCCATACCGGAAGTACTTAAGTTTTTTTTACCAGTGTCTGCAAGGTGGATGGCACGGTTTATCTGAGCTCCTGAGCTCCAGGTCTCTAGTCTCAGAAACTGTTCCAAAAATGAATCAAGGGATTGACCGATCGGATCCTTTTGACACAGGCTTTTATGCTTGGATAAATGGTACCCAAGCCTTGCAAAGAAGACTCGAGATCCTGCTAGGTCTTTCCTATAATGTGGCCTCTGGGCGCTGGACCCTGCGGAGTGGAAATCCTGGATCCTGCACACTACAGCGCTAAGGCATTTCCTGCAGGGTGCTGTACAGGTCGAAAGAAGTGGCCCCTAAACATGAAAGGGTACCCAGTCCTTGAAGGTCCAAATGACAGGAACCCACCTTGAAGGGTGGAGATTGGGCCCTTAGCTTCTAAGTGGTCCTGCGCCTGGATGGATAAGTGAAACCCCTTTATTTTACTATTGTGGGGTGTCCCAGTGATTGTAACAATCGGTCAAGCCAAAGGCACCTGTGTGTGGTGACCATACGGGGGAGTTCTGGGCTAGCTGTGTGTTTACACAGTGTACCTTTTCTGCTTGGCCTGGTTGTTTTTTACCTGTATGATAGCGCATGACTGTGCGCCATTTCTCCTTGGTTCGCCATGACACACGTGCATTCGCAAGAGCGCCGCTGGGCTCAGCAGTTTGGTGGCTTTGGCACATGCGGATTCACCACACATGCGCCATAGCCTTTATCTGGATGCATGAAGATTCGCGTTGTACACGAAGATTCGCATCGTACACGTATACAGTCACGCCTGCTCGCCGGGACCACGCACATGCGTGCCCACACACGCATAGAATGTTCCGGCGCACACTCAGCTTATTTAAGCTGTGCAGGCCAAGCATGTGGTGCTTCCAGTAGGCAGTTGTGGGACACAGAGCAGGCTCTGAACAGACACTTGCAGTGGTTCATTTTTCCTTACCCGGGTCACGTGAGTCACCAGGTGTTGCTTGGCAGGCTAAAGGTGCTTAGCAGGATTGTTGCATAGGGGCTTGGTGAGCCCTATTAAAAGGTCTCCCTTCTGAGGTGTTTTAACTACACCCAAGTACTCTTTGCGGCATTGAATGTCTTCCAAAAAGAGGAGTGGGACTAACACCATAGGGAAGGGCACACCTATGTCATCAGCAGTTCCTGATGAACCTAATCGTATCCCTAGTGTTGTATCCCCTGAAAGACCAGAGGCTCCCAGGCAATCTGAGCCGCTGCGCCTATCTGGTATTGTGCCTACAGTCAACGCTGCTGCTTCACCCTTTATCACTAAGGATGAACTGTCCTCAGCCCTAGCCGGGTTAGAGCACAGGATTGCCGACATGATTGCCTCCATCCTGAAGGGTGACAGGAAGAATGACAGATCCCCCTCCCCGGAGTTTCCTAGTCTGGAGCAAGAATGGGTTGAGGATGGGGAAGAGCTGAAAGCTCAGGATTCGGTGGAGTGCCCGGCAGATGAGTCTGCTTCCGAGTAATCTGGACAAGAAGATATCCAGTCGATGTCTGCCTCTGTCGCAGAGGCTTTTGATCCTGACAATGACTGAAATGGTTCGTTCTGCCTTTAAGTTGCCTCTTGCATAGGTGACTGAGCAACCCTGGTCCTCTTTGGGATCTGAGACCTTTTCAGGTCGCACAGACTTGTTGGAACAGGCGGTGTATGCTGCTTGGGAACATCCTGGCAGGACTTTTTTGCCTACTAAGAGGTTTTCCCTTTTATATCCCATGGATGAAAAGTTTGTTAAAACATGGAGCATGCCAGCCGTAGATGCAGTCTCTACCTTAACCGCTTCAGCCCCGGAAGAATTTACCCCCTTCCTGACCAGAGCGTTTCGTGCGACGTGGCTCCCAAATAAAATTGACGTCCTTTTTTTCCCCACAAATAGAGCTTTCTTTTGGTGGTATTTAATCACCTCTGCGATTTTTATTTTTTGCGCTATAAACAAAATAAGAGCGACAATTTTGAAAAAAAACGCATTATTTTTTACATTTTGCTATAATAAATATCCCCCAAAAATATATAAAAAAAACATTTTTTTTCCCTCAGTTTAGGCCGATACGTATTCTTCTACATATTTTTGGTAGAAAAAAATCGCAATAAGCGTTTATTGATTGGTTTGCGCAAAAGCGTTTACTAAATAGGGGATAGTTTTATGCCATTTTTATTAATAATTTTTTTTTACTAGTAATGGCAGCAATCAGCATTGTTTATTGTGACTGCGACGTTATGGCGGACATGTCGGACATTTTTGACACATTTTTGGGACCATTGTCATTTATGCAGCGATCAGTGCGATTAAAAATGCACTGGTTACTGTGTAAATGACACTGGCAGTGAAGGGGTTAACCACTAGGGGGCGGGGAGGGGTTAATCAGTACTAGGGGAGTGTTTTCTAACTGTAGGGGGGTTGGGCTGTGTGTGTCACTAGATGACAGGGAGCAGTGATCAGTGCCACTTGTCACTAGGCAGAACGGGGAGATGCTGTTTACATCAGCATCTCCCCGTTCGTCCTCTCCGTGAGGCGATCGCGGGGACGCCCGCGGCGATCGAGTCCGCGGGACCCGCGACCCCACTCGCGGAGCTCCCGGCCGGCGCGCGCATGCGCCATGGCACGGCGGGTAATTCAAATGGACGTACAGGTACGCCCATTTGCTCAGCCGTGCCATTCTGCCGACGTACATCGTCGTGCGCCAGTCGGGAACCAGTTAAACAAGAACTTGACTTGTCCGGTAGATAACGCACAGGGCTTGAAAGACCCTGTTGACAAGAGATTGGAGTTATTAAAGGCTTTCATTTCTTTGGCCAGTTCAGCTATTCAGCCAGCTGTTGCAGCAATTGGTATTTGCCAGTCCGTAAAGGATCAGTTCAAACGGCCGGATAGGCCTAACCAGGAGGAGGATCTGCCTGAAAGTAAGACAGATATTCCTCGAGCGCTGTGTTTTGCTGTTGATGCTTTAAAGTATTCAATACAGCAGGTTTCTCGTCTGGCTCTCTTGTCTGTACATATGCGCAGACTTTTATGGCTTAAGAACTGGTCACCCGAGCTTCCTTGTAAAAAGTTGTTGGCAGGTTTCCCATTTCATGGGGAAAGTTTATTCGGTGATCACTTGGACAAATATATCCAAAAGATTTCCGGAGGGAAAAGTTCTCTACTTCCTGTGAAGAAAAGCACCAAATGTCACTCGGTTAAAAACCTAGGGACTGCTTCCCCAAATGTCTCAGAGTCAGGGCGGTTCCGCCACAAACAGGGCGCTAGGGTCAGGGGCAAGCTGCAAGGCCAGGGCCAGAAAGGGCCCTGGGTCCAAAATTCTTCTAAACCAGCACCGAGCCCTCCTTTTGAGGGGAAGCCCCCACTCCATCGGGTGGGGGAAGGCTACTGCAGTTTGCGGACATTTGGAAAACAACAATTCAGGACAAGTGGGTCATTATATCTTGTGATTAGAAGCTGGTGTTACGGGGGGTTCCCCCTCTGAAGTTTCTAAGATCCAGCGTTTCCTCGGATCCTCCAAAAAGAAATGTATTGTTTAAGGCACTACATTATCTAGTGCATCAAGGAGTGATTGTAGAGGTTCCTGTATTTGAAAGGGGCACAGGATTTTACTCAAACCCGTTTACGGTTCAGAAACCAAACAGGGACACAAGGCCCACTTTGGACCTAAGGTCCCTAAACAAGTATCCATTGATCAGCAGCAGACTGACCATCCGGTCACTGACCGAGGGCCCGTAGTCAGGGGGGCCCCATGAGTGGCTCGGTCAGCCCGCTGTCTTTTTTTTTTTTTTTTTTCCTTTGAGGAAGTCTGCCAGGGGCACGGCCACGGCGACTGGGCGCATGTGGTGGCATTCTGGGACTTGTAGTCCACGCAAACATCATGTAATTGGCTGGACGGGGTCATGTGTGGCCACATGCTGTGGCATTCTGGGACTTATAATCCACGCGACCGCCCTGCAATTGGCTCTTCTGAGCTGATCACGTGTGGGGCTGGTCTGTGGGTGATTGCGAGAGTCATGGCACAAGGAGGTGAAGAGTGAGTAAAGGTGTTCACTGTACACGCTGTTAGAAAGAGGCCCCCCTCCAGGTCTTATTATACTCCTTTTCAGTCTATAATTGGACCTGAAGGGGGGACTCCAACAGATTCTACAATGGACACTGAAAGGGCCTCTGTTAGAGAGACCCCCCCCCCCTCCAGGTCCCATTAGACTCTTTTGAAGTCTCCAATGAGTCCTGGAGGGGGGGTCTCTCTCTAACAGACTTTCTAATGCACACTGTTAGAAAGAGACCCCCCTCCAGGTCCTATTAGACTCTGTTGTAGTCTCTAATGGGGCCTGGAGGGGACACTTTCCAACAGACTGTCCAATGGACACTGTCAGAGAAAGACCTCCCTCCAGATCCCATTAGACACTGTTAAACAGCGTTTAAAAAAAAAAAAAGGCAGAAGTTGTACTTTATGCAAAATGAAGGAGCAGGGCCAGGGGCGGGTCATGGGCAGGGCCTGACAGGGGGCCCTTGCTTAATTTAGTCCAGGGACCCTGAATGTTGTCAGTCCGCCCCTGCTATTGATACTGTCCTTTCGGATGGAGTCTGTCCGCTCAGTAGTAACCTCACTCCAGAGGGGAGACTTTTTAGCCTCCATCGGTATAAAGGATGCATACTTGCACATACCTTTCTTTCAGCCTCATCAGAGGTTCCTACGTTTTGCAGGAACATCACTTTTAGTTTGTGGCTGTACCCTTTGGGCTTGCTACAGCTCCCTGGGTGTTCACAAAGGTCCTAGCACCAGTACTGGGTCTTTTAAGGGCCCAAGGGATCCTGGTGCTCGGGTATCTGAACGACCTCCTGCTCAGAGATCACTCAGTACAGGCTCTAGAAAAGAGCATAATATACACAGTGAGGTATTTGAAAAGCTTAGGCTGGATCATAAATACCGAAAAGTCAGCCTTAAGACCAGCTCAAAGTCTAATACCACGTACACACGAGCGGACTTTACGGCAGACTTTGCCCGGCGGACGGGATTTCGTCAGACAATTCGATCGTGTGTGGGCTCCAGCGGACTTTGTTTTCTCAAAAGTTGGACGGACTTCGATTTGAAACATGTTTTAAATCAATCCGTTGAAATTGAGTCCGGTCGAAAAGTCCGCTCGTCTGTATGCTAGTTCGATGGACAAAAAGCCACGCTAGGGCAGCTATTGGCTACTGGCTATGAACTTCCTTGTTTTAGTCCAGTTGTACGTCATCACGTACGAATTAGACGGACTTTGGATTGTGTGTAGGCAAGTCCGTTCATTCAGAAAGTCCGTCGTAAAGTCTGTCAAAGTCCGCCGAGCAAAGTCTGCCGTAAAGTCCGCTCGTGTGTACGCGGCATTAGATATTTAGGTCTGATTCTAAACGCGTCCAAGCAAGAGTATTCTTGCCACCTGTAAGGATCTGTGCCCTGAAGGATCAGGTGCGTCAGATAAGAGGCACCAGACAACCCTCCATTTGGCTCTGTATGAGTCTTCTAGGGAGGATGGTATCCTCCTTTGAGGCAGTGCCCTATGCCCAGTTCCTTTCCAGGCCTTTACTACAAGACATCTTGTCGGCTTGGAACAGAGGAAGAAAAGCCCTGGATTATCCAATGTGCTTATCTCAGGCATGCTTAAGCCTAAATTGGTGGTTGCAGAATCAGAACCTGCAAAAGAGAAAATCCTTTCTCCCGGTAACTTGGAGAGTACTGACTACAGATGCCAGTCTCTCTCAGGCTGGAGAGCAACCCTAGATGGGCTCACAGCTCAGGAGGAAATGGGCAGGGACAGAGCAGACCCTGCCCATCAACGACCTAGAATTACGGGCAGTATGTCTGGCCCTGCGGTCCTGGACGGTGGAGCTTCAGGACTGCCCCATCAGGGTTCAGTTCGACAATGCCACGGCAGTGGCCTATATAAACCACCAAGGCGGTACCAAGAGTCCTTCAGCTCTGAAGGAGGTGAACTACATACTAGCCAGGGCAGAGGGACATGTGCCAATGATATTGGCAGTCCATATCCTGAGAGTAGAGAACTGGAAGGCAGATTATCTCAGCAGCCAGCAGATCTGACCGGGGAATGGTCCCTACACCCAGAGGTGTTCCAGGAAGTTTGCCAACGTTTGGGATGGCCAGAGGTCGACCTACTGGCGTCCAGGTTCAACAAGCTACAGCAGTTTGTCTCGAACAAGAGATCCTCTGGCAATTGGAGCAGATGCTCTGACAGTTCCATTGAGCCAGTTCTGGTAAACTTATATTGCTTGGTGTGAAGCCAGAAAATGGCATCCTTGGAAATATGTGATTGGGAGAATTCTCTCTTTTCTACAGTCAGCTGTGGAAATCAAATTGGCTTTGAGTACAATCAGAGGTCAGGTTTCGGCCCTATCAGTATTCTTCCAAAGGCCTTTAGCCTCCCATTCACTGATCCGAACCTTTTATGCAAGGGGCAACTCTCTTGCTTCCCCGCCATTAGGTCACCTATGTGTCCTTGGGACTTGAACTTGGTGCTGTCTATGTTACAGAAACAACCATTTGAACCTGTTAAGGAAATTCCATTAGACTTGCTGTCACGCAAGCTAGCCTTCCTGATGGCTATCACCTCGGCTAGAAGGGTGTCGGAGTTGGCGGCCCTTTCATGCAGGGAACCGTACTTGATCCTTCACCATAAACAGAGTTGTGTTACGACCTGTTCCATCCTTTTGCCAAAGGTGGTGTCGGCCTTTCATTTAGATCAGGATATTTTGCCGCCTTTTTTTCTCTCTTAGCCTCGTTAAGGTTTATCCGTCTAGATCTGCGGAGATCCGAGGATCAGACTTCTGTTTTTTTTTGTTTTTGCTTTTGTTTTACCAAAAGGACCCAAGAAGGGGCAGGCAGCTTCCAAAGCTTCCATTGAAAAATTGGGTCCGTCAATTGGTCATTCAGGCCTATGGTCTGAAACATAAAGCTCCTCCCTTTAGGCTGAGAGCTTATTCTACCAGGGGTGTAGGAACCTCCTGGACTTTTCGCCATAAGGTATCTGTGGCTCAGATTTGTAAGGCTGCCACCTGGTCTTCAGTACATACGTTTATAAAATTTTATTAAGTGGACGTTCGAGCAACCAAGGATTAGGCTGTCGGCCGCAGTGTACTGCGGGCTATCGTATAAGTTCTGATGGCTATTGTATGGTGTCTCCCTCCCCTCAAGGCTATTGCTCTGGGATGTCCCAGCAGGTAATGAATATTATAAACAGCAAAGTGCAGCGCTAATATAATATATGAAAATAAAAATAGATCTCACCAAGTGACATGAAAACAATCAGTGAGCAAGCATATTACAATTCAATCAATGATAAACAAAAACTTAATTCACAAGTGCATATGAAAAAATTATAAAAAAAGAAGTCCAAAAGTTCTTGATAAATCCACAAGTAAAAGAACACCCATCCAGGAAGAGATGTGACAAAGGTGCCTATAAATGATCCACCAAAACGTGTGTGAGTAGAATCTGCTTACCGAACGGCGATGACTGCTATTACGGCATAGGGATTATGGTCTCCCAAAACCAGGGGTACAATGCAGGATCAGTGGTTCTAACAATCCATCAAAACCGGAAATACAAAAGAGGACAAATTTCAGAGCTTTGATGTCTTCTGTCCATAGTGTAACAGGTGGTGTCTTCTTTAGCTACTGTAATTCCATTTCCACTTCCTATCTCCCCGGAAATATTCCTCCTCTTTCCCACACACTCCTCTCCCGGCAACAACAAAGCAGCCTGCGACTCTTCTAATTCCTGCGCTGCTCGTGTATCCCGGAGCTGTTTATTATACTTTTGAGAGTCAGATACTGGACTTTATAGGGTGCTGGCAGCTTATCCCATTCACTTTCATTTACTTTTCAATCCGAGCGCAGCTTTTACCCGGTTTGGGTTTTCTTTTCTATAGGTAATGAATATTAGCCTGACTCTGTCCCATGATGTACTCAAAGAAAAGGATTTTACAGGTAAGTATGATGTAAAAATCCTATTTTTCCCTCTGGCTCCTAAGATTAAGGGTCCGAGCCCTTCCAGGCTTCCACAGGTAGCACGAGTGTGCCTGGTTCCACAGACCCGCTAAGCCTACGGAGAAGTTCTCCTCAACACGCAGGCTTACCGCACCCTTTTCTATGGTGGGGGCCCATCTACGCTGGTTCATGGACTGTGGACCTCCTGAATCTCCAACAGATGGGTCTACGGACTGAAGGTATCTGGCTACATGAGTTTTTTTTGGTTCCTATCCACCTGAAATCATTTTCCTCCAATATTTGTCTCTCTTCAGCACACCTGCAGGTCCTTCTGTGAGGTAGAGGATCTGCTACCCTGCGAAGTGTTTGCCATTATTCCCAACTAGTGAGGTCTCGGGGGTTTTAATTTCAAAGGGTGGAAAGGGAAGGGTGGAGTTCATCCCACCCTGGACTTCAAGGCCCTGAATTGCCCTATGAATGTGCAGAGTCAAGATGGGATCTATCTATTTGGTGCTGGCCTTCCCTCATTAGGGGGACTTCCTGGCCTCCATAGACATCAAGGATTGCGTACCTGCGCTTTTCCATCTGTGCCAGTCACCATTGTTTCCAGATTAAGGCTTGTATTAAGTACCGTTACGGGTTGGGATTCTATCCTTGTGAGGTTTTTTCATCATACCTTGGCTACTCATTGGGTTACTCATTGCTTGATCATTCCTATGTCCCAAGGGTTCAGCGTGTGGCTCTACCAGTGTGACCTCTGTTGCTACCTTTGGTCCTGAACCCAGTTCTTACAGTCCTTCAGGAGCCTCCATTTGAGATTAGTTATGTGCCTTTACTTGCACTTCCCCAGAAGGTCGCCTTTTTGGTTGCTGTTTCTTCGGTGTGCTGAGTGTCAGTTAGCCACCTTGTCCGGTACTTCACCCTACCTGGTTCTATGCAGAGATAAGATGGTACTCTGTTTGCCCCCCCCCCCCTCCTGCTGAAGGGTATATCTATTTTTACCCAAATTAGGACATTTGTCCTCTTTTCATTGTGTTTTTATGCCCTTCGCACATTGTGGAGGTTGTGCTGTATCCCTTGGATGTGGTCCAGGCGGTTTGAGTGTACCTGTCTCCTACGGCTTCCTTCTAGGGGTTTGATTTTTTGTTTGTGCTTGCAGATGGCCCATAAAGGCCTGGCAGCCTTTTTTTCCGGCATTTTTTTTACTAGTTCAGGCAGTTGGCTGTTCAGGTTTGTGCCATCAGGGGTCGGGCTCCTCCTTTCCCCGATGTGGCATGCTCTACCAGAGTGCTTAGTGCCACCTGGGGGTTCTGGCATCTATGTATTAGGTTTGCAAGGCCACTCCCTGGTTGCCTGTGCATACCTGTACCTAGTTTTTAGAGGTTGCTGTGCTCCCATCCTTTGATGCTTGCTTTGGGCGCAAGGTTTTGCATGCTGCTGTTGGGGTTTACTTGTTTTCCCCTTTGGGGGGTGATTTTTGGGTGGTTACATGGTTTGCCTATTCTATTTCTGTTTCTTTCCCACTCCTCTTGAGGCACTGCTTGAGGATGATTAGGAAGAGCTGTGTCCATAATTTGACTCAAAGGAATTTTACAGTGAGTAACAAAAAATCCAGTTTTTAACATTTTGATAGTTAAAATTTATATTGGGTATTTATTTCTACCTGTTACTCCACTTGGGAAATCTTTCCTCACTTGTCCTTTTGACATCAGGGAAAGAAAAGGAGAATATTTGTTACTGGGACAGGAAGTAACAGACAATAATAAAGAATATTGCAGAAGTTGTCTTTCCCCACTCAGCTACTAATGTTTTTTGTTTGTGCCCCCATTGGAGAGATTTCCCAACAGTTCCTGTCATAAAAGGTATACATTAATAAAAACCTGACAGTCTCTAACCTTTCCAAAGTTTTTTTTGCAGAAATAAACTCTACCTTTTAGCCTAAAATGTTATCTCAAAGGCTGGGTTACTGCATCCTTTTATTGATTAATACATGTTTATTACATCTTAAACTGATATGTGCTACTTTTGTTTTCCTTTCAAGGCATTTTTACAATTCGCGCAATATTCCAAATATGGTGAATCTTATAGTTACTCCAGAAACGGGTCTGGCTGATGAGCATGTGCATATTAAGGCATCAGGACTGCAACCCAATCAACTGGCAACCATTCGTTTAACACTTCATGATGAAAAGGAAAATGTCTTCCAGTCACGAGCATTTTACAAAGCTGATGTAGAAGGGCAAATTAACCTGGATAGCAATCCAGCTCTTGGTGGAAACTACCAAGGAGTACATCCCATGGGACTGTTATGGTCATTGAAGCCTCTAAAACCATTTCAACGACCTGTTAAAAAAGATGTGAAAGCTGGCCCATTTCTTTACAAGGTGGATCTTTTTGAGTTTTTATCAGTAGGATTAGGTGGTGCTGAGCCACAACCCACCTGCAGTGCTACATTTAATAGGTGGCACATAGCGGCTGATGTACAAAGGACCCAGATCCGTGACGGTAGACTTCGAGGTACTATTTTTTCCCCTGCAGGTACGTTTACATTATTAAATTAGTAAAGTAAATTTTCATAATAATCTTAAATAGTCATGTCAAATCTTTTTATTTTTTTTTTCTACTTAAAATTCCAAGTGATATAAAAAGTTATTTGGAATTTTTAACTTTTTTATTTTTTATTTTAATACATCCCATATTTGTGGAAATGGGACAAAAGACATTGGGGGTTATTTACAAAAGGCAAATCCACTTTGCACTGAAAATCTAAGGGGTAGACCTAAAATGAGTTGGAAGCTCTGCTGATTTTATCATCCAATCATGTGCAAGCTAAAATGCTGTTTTTTATTTTCCTTGCATGTCCACCTCGGATCTACAGCGACTTTATTTTCAAGTGCACTTGCAGTGCAAAGTGGATTTTCCTTTAGTAAATCACCCCCACTGTTTAGTGCACCTTGTAAAATATGAAGTGACTAAACTTTTCCTAACTTTTTGTGTGGTAATGGGACAAGAAGGATGGAGTGGACAAATCTGACTTTTTTTTTTTAAATAAAATACCCTTGTGTTATGCCAAAAAAACTGTCTTAACCCTGAACCTGAAAGGTAAATGACAGCAGCTTTACTGAAAAGTAAACATGATAAAAAAAATGGGATATTTGAGTGTAAACCAAACTATAACAGACATCAAATCATTTAAAAGTGTGTTTTAATTACTCCATATAATTAAAGTAGAGAAAAAACATCTACACATGAAGAGGAGGTTCAACCATTGTATAATTCTTAGTAAGATGTATTAGTGAGATATCCTGATACACAATAACAGTAGCTCATCCAAACTATTGAGAAAATGTATTCATATCTCAAATCCAAATCATATTCCTATTCCCTGCATGTGTAATTGTTCATCCAATGCATTTCCTGGAATAGCATCCACTTTTTCAAGGATTCATGTGCAGCTTATGAATAATATCTTATAGCGAGAGGCCATGAAACTAATTATATCATATTCAAAATCCCTAGTATTTCCTTGTCAAAAGAAGTTGATTGAGTATACAATATTATAAAGATACATAAAGTAAGTTTACAAGGATCTATAAAATAAGCTCATTGTTTTACAGTTAAATCCCTAGTATTTCATGTTACTCACAAACCATCTCTACCTCCTATGATACATACCTACACATATCTAATAGAATTATACTGACAACACATACTGTATATGTTGGACCGTTTGATCCATTCATGCATTTTTCCACTCCCTTGTATTCAAATACATCCCCTCAGTCCGGACAGTTTGTAGATATATGGTGGAAAACAAGATGGAATAGTTACGCTATGGTAGGCTGGGAAAGGCCCGAAAATTGTTAATGCCTCAGGGCTTAGTGTACTGCATCCTCCCATGTCTACCTGTTTTATGGGACATGAAGTGGTTCTAAATGTTCCCCCCTGTAGAGAGAACACCGCTAACCCAGACCTGCCTCAGAAGAAAGAGGGCAGTTTGTGGCTATATGGTGGGAAACCAGATGAAATTGTTACCCAGTGGTAGGCTGGGAAAAGCCCGACATTTTTTTTTTCCCCCCATCTTTAGGCCTGATGATTCATTATTTAATTTTACTGATCCTGATTTTCATCTTCACTTGGTCCTTGCGACAATGGCCTTATATGGCAGGTGTTACAGACCAAGAGGCAGGTTACTGGGTATCCATCTGTCTGCACTGAGGGGATGCACTTGAATATAGGAGAGAAAATAATGCATATAATTTTATGAATGATCAAAGGTTTAACATTTATGTGGCATCAGTATAATTCTATTAGATGAGGTGGTATTTGGATTTATGTCTTTTCTTTAGAAGCTATTACTCTGCGCATGAATCCTTGAAAAAGCAGATTCTGTTTCAGGAAACGCATTGAATGATCAATTACATGTGCAGAGAATGTTTAGGCAGATATATATATATATATATATTATATTCATATTCTCAGCAGTTTAGAATGGGGTATTGTATATCAGTATATCTCACCAATACTGTACAGGTTACTATGAATTATATATGGTGGTTGAACCTATTCTTCTATTTAGTGTTTAGGAAAATGTGTTTCTATTTTTATTATAATAAGCAATAAAAACATATTTTTAATCTATTTAACATTTATTGTAGTTTGGTTTACAAACTTAAATGTCCATCTTTTTTTTTTCCCCAGTGTATACTTTTCTATATCCATTTAGGATATGGTGAAACATACACATGATTTCACATTTCTTCCAAGTACATTGTTCTAAACCTTGTTATTGAAGTGATTGTAAGGCCTTCTTTTTGTTTTTTTTTTAAATTAAAATGACAGACCAGTTATACTTACCTACTCTATGAAATGGTTTTGCACAGAGCAGCCTCTCTTCTCCTCTTCCCAGGTCCCCGCCGCTGCTCCTGGCTCCCCCCCCCCCCACTGAGTGCCCCAATAGCATGCTCACTCCTAAACCATGCTCTGTGTATCCACAAGAGTGGGGCTTACCCCGCCCCCTGCTCCCGTACTGGCTCTGACTGACAGCAGCAGGAGCAAATGGCTTCTGCTGCTGTATCTGACCGAATGAGGAGCAAGAGAGCTAAGAGCGCTTCGGCTCTTGTGCACATCGCTGGATCGAGATCGGGCTCAGGTATACTGTAGAATGCAGTAAGGTAAAAAAACCTTTCTCCTTTACAACCACATTAGCAGGTTAACTGAGCTAGCCATTTATAACTCTGTGTGAATATGTAAAGCAAAAGCAGAAAATTCCCTGTCAAATGCCATAATTTTCTTTAATAATTAACTCCATGGCAACATACACATGGTTAGACTCCGCCCTTGCTCCTGCCCTCCAGGACCGCACTCCCCATGGGTGAAGCATAAGGGGTTGCAGGGGTCACAATCGCAACCCCGCCCTAGCTCCAGGGGGCCCCTGCAGCCTCCCTGTCATATTATCATATCCTCCACAAAGTCCAGCTCTGATCTACCCTAGGGCCCCATAGCCACGCTCCAGTACTAAGTTTCCACTTTGCCTTCCACAGTCCACACCCCTCTGTTCTCATTGGCTGGGGAGAAGCTGTGAGCCATTTCCTAAATGGAGAGGAGCATGGGGTGAGAACAGCTCAGGATGGGGAAGTGTCTGTGCTGTGTGCTGGCAACATGGAATGGTAACTCAGCTCAGCGAGTTAAGAGGAGAGTCATCCTGTAGCCATGATGAAACCGATGTCACTGGTGAGGTAAGACACCGCTCAGTGTCTTCTAGTCACTAGCTGCGATTCTCGGTACCCCCCACCCGGTTATGTACACTTACCCCACTTCCCTGACAACTGGGGAAAAGTCACGCACCCCTGGGAGGTGACCTTCCTCCAACACCTGCCAACACTGACAGAGAAACCTTCAGAAATTGCTAAAACAAATCCCTTAACGCCTCTTGAAGGGCCCCCGAGGGGCTGCAGACTCCAGATTTCATGTCACATGGCTTTGCCCCCCCCAGATCTAAGTTTTACCCCCCAAAACCCCCTGACCACCCCCTCTGCCCTGGGTGCTATGCCCGCTGCTGAGCTTCTTTCCCAGTACAGCTTTCTATACTGCTGCTCCTCCGCAGGGCTGAAATCGCATTCCTTTACAACACAGCCAGTCAGCCATGATCTGCACAGGGTGTATTTGCCTACTGCAACTACACTGCCGTTCCGACCAGGGGATTTCACAGGTCAGAACGGCAACATCCAAGCCAGATACACCCTGTGAAGGCTGATGGACTGTGTAAAGGATGGGTGATTTTAGCCCTGTGTATTGTGGGGGGGGGACTGTTTACAGTGCTGGAATGGTAAAGGAGCTCTGCCAAATGACCTGCCAGGGGTCCCTGTCCTCTGATTCTCCAGCCGTAATCCCTATCCTCTGATTCTGCAGGGGTGATCCCTGTCCTCTAATGTAAGGAGGAACTCTAAACTCTTAAGCCACTCTGAGTATCTGTGTGTGCGGTGGGTGTATCTGCACACACGGTGGAAGTGGTGGGGGGGGGGGGGGGGGGCAGGTCAACTTTTGCATTGGAGCCCACAAGCTTCAAGCTAAGCCTCTGTCACTCCCATAAATTTGACGCTAATCCCCAACATGTATTTCCTGACTAGCTTACCCAATCTGGGTCCTATATGGCCATGGAGTTAATAAGGAAAGGAAAATTACAGTAAGTATTTGGCAGGGATTTTTCCATTTTCCAAACTAATATGGCAGCATATGAATGTGAGCCCTGTCATCTCTTCTGAAGCTCCAAGTCTTTAATCCTATAAGCTCACTGGCTAGATCAATCTTGCGATGACCCTGAATGATGTTTCCTTCTCTCTAATTCCTCCAGGATGACAGAGAGACTGGCCAAAATCTCTAAACAAACCTGTATTTTGTGAGTAAACATAAAATATCCAGTGGATGCAACTAGTCATCCTTAGAAGTCCTGCATATAAGGGGGAACAATTTTTGTGCACAAGGGATGCTGAAGCCACTCCGGTTTGCACCCCAGCATGGTAATAAGCACTACCTGGGCTGGGCAGAACATCAGAAATTCCTGACTAAAGCTGAATTTCAGGCAGACATAATAGCATCAATGAATGCAGCTCTCTATTCATTAACAAATTATAAAAGCGTATTTCCACCATGGCAGACATATTGGGATAACCTCTGGGAAAGGGAGAGGCAGGACTGGGATTATCTATGCTGTGTGCATATGTTTTGGAATGTTTTGGAAATTGAACATGCTGATATGAGAACAGAGAAGAGGGATGACCTATGCAGTTGTCTGGTACTCTTTGCTATTCAGTCAGCAGGCCTGAGCTAGAGGGAGGACATCAGTTTTCCTTACCTGTAAGTGTGGTCATCCACATGGGTGTGTGTGTGTAGAAATTCTAATCCTTTGACAGGTAAGAATAAGTATTTCATGTCATGTGTTTCATCTGTGTATTTAGCTGTTTGCCTTGAATTCATCTTTAATGCCTAACTATAGCCAAAGAAAACATCTGCCAGGGTTGTCAGACTGTATATGATTCATATTAACTGAATGAAAGGGCAAAATGTGTATTGCAGTGTGGAGGATACCCATAGAGAATCCAAGAAGACAGGATAAAAGGTGTGAATGATGTCAACTGTATTTGTGTTGGTTGGGTTTTTGTACTCTGAAAGTGTACTTACAGGCATTAAAGTGGAAGGCAAGTCTAAAGCTAACTAAGCTTAATGCTAGGTATACAAGGTAAGTCTTTTTTGTTTCGTTCAACACAGCGGGCTGAACAAAAACCCATATAGATTGCCATACTAACACATCCAATGTTAGTGCGGCAATCTGCCCCGCTAAGCTATTTTGTTCTGACAGAGGGACTGACCCCCGCCAGAACAGTGATCAGCACTCAGCCATTGGCAACAGCTTTCCAGCTTGCTCATTCGACAGAAGCTGGTTGTTAGACTGGCTTCTGTGAGATGAGGAGCTGTAGACATGGGCTGAAAGTCAACTGGTTCCTGCCAAACCGACTGCTTTTAGCTGATTTTCGGCCTATGTATATTGTATACCCATCTTAAATCTACTTCCACCCCCAGTCTAAGCCTAATCTATCTACCTTGTAAAAGGAAAGATGTCTATACTTACCAATTCTGGAGTCGCTCCAGTCACATGACCGGCTTCAGTGTAGAGGAGGGATAGCTGAGCTGACAACTGATGCCTCATAGTAAGCCTATGGGTGACACCATTGTCCAGGCTCTGCAGCCATTGTCAGCAACCTCTCCTCTACACTGAAACCAGCGCTAGAGAGATCATGTGACTGGACCCAAGGAACTTCAGAATAGGTAAGTATATATACATCTTTTCTTTTACAGGGTAGATAGGATGGGGGTGGTGGGAGTAGTTTTAAGGTTAGTTAGGTTTTGACTTGCCTTCCACTTTAACCACTAAGCCACCGCCCACCGTCATATGACTGCGGGACGAGGCTTCTCTTGTTCTGGGCGGACGTCATATGACGTGATCACCCTGCCGAGCCACTAGGGGGCGCACGCGCGCCCGCTGCGGCGCTCGGGACCCGGTGCGCGTGCCTGGCGGCCACGATGTCCGCTGGGCACCCACGATTGCCGGGTAACAGAGCAGGACCGTGGATCTGTGCATGTAAACACAGATCCACGTCCTGTCAGAGAGGAGAGGAGACCGATGGCGTGTCCCTTGTGCATAGGGACACTGATCGGTCACCCAGTCAGTCCCCTCCCCCCACAGTTAGAATCACCTCCCTAGGTCATACATTAACCCCTCGAGCGCCCCCTAGTATTAACACCTTCCCTGCCAGTCACATGTACACAGTAATCAATGCAATTTTATAGCATTGATCGCTGTATAAATGTGAATGGTCCCAAAAATGTGTCAAAAGTGTCCGATATGTCCGCCGCAATATCGCAGTTACAATAAAAATCGCAGATCGCCGCCATTACTAGTAATAAATAAATAAATAAAAATGCTATAAATCTATCCCCTATTTTGTAGACGCTATAACTTTTGCGCAAACCAATCAATATACGCTTATTTTACCAAAAATATGTAGAAGAATATATATCGGCCTAAACTGAGGAAAAAATTTGTTAAAAAAAAATTGGATATTTATTATAGCAAAAAGAAAAAAATATTGTGTTTTTTCAAAATTGTCCCTCTTCTTTTGTTTATAGCGCAAAAAATAAAAACCGCAGAGGTGATCAAATACCACCAAATGAAAGCTCTATTTGTGGGCAAAAAATGATAAAAATTTCATTAGGGTGCAGTGTAACATGACCGTGCAATTGTCATTCAAAGTGTGACAGCGCTGAAAACTGAAAAATGGCTTGGGCAGGAAGGGAGTGAAAGTGCCCTGTATTGAGGTGGTTAAAGCTCAACTTTATATTTTTTAGACTACTTTTACAGCTCTGATTACTTACGGTATATCAATTGGTATTTAAACAGGAAAGGGTCCATATCCTGGTATCATTGACCTGTTTGGTGGAGGAGGTGGCCTTGCAGAATACCGGGCTAGTCTTCTTGCCAGTCGTGGGTTTGTGGTTTTTGCTCTGGCATATTTTGGTTATGAAGATCTTCCACGCTCATTCCAAAAACTAGATTTAGAATATTTTGAAGAAGCTACAGATTTGCTCCTGAAACATCCTAAGGTATTGTGACATTTTCTGTCAGTAATAGTAAGTATTCGGGTAAAGAAGTGTACCTAAATCTGTTCAATGAAAAAAGGAGGAGAACCTAGAGGGACATTAGTCTTTTCTACGCGCTATTAGATTTTTATACACGCTATTAGCTTTTCTGTAGATTTTTGTCTTCAGATTTACCAAAACCATGTAGTGCAAGGGCTTGCCTGATAGGGATGAGCCCGATGTTCGAGTCGAACGTAAGTTTGACTTGAACATGGGGTCTTCGCGAACAATATGCGTTCGCGCCAAATTCGAAAGCCGCCGAAACACTGTTAAAGTCTATGGGACACTAACATGAAAAATCAAAAGTGCTAATTTTAAAGGCTTATATGCAAGTTATTTTCCTAAAGTGTTTGTGGACCTGGGTCCTGCCCGAGGGGACATGTATCAATGCAATTTTTTTTTTTTTTTTTATGCTTAAAGTGAAACAATAAAAATGAAATATTCCTTTAAATATCGGGCCTAGGAGGTGTCTATAGTAAGCCTGTAAAGTGGTGCATTTTTCCCATGTTTAGAACAGTACCACAGCAAAATTACATTTCTAAAGGAAAAATTGTCAATTAAAACTGATCGCGGCTGTAATGAATTGTCGGGTCTCTGCAATTTGGATAAAACTCACTGAAAAAAAGAGCATGGGTTCCCCCCAGTCCATTACCAGGGCCTTTGGGTCTGGTATGAATATTAAGGGGAACCCTGCACCAAATTAAAAGAAAAAAAATGGTGTAGGGGTCCCCCCAAAATCCATACCAGACCCTTATCCAAGCATGCAACCTGGCAGGCTGCAGGAAAAGAGGGGGGGCGGGAGAGCGCTCACTCTACCTAACGTAAACGGGTGACCCCGCCCCCTCTGCCACGGAGGCTTCCCCGTGGCTTCAGAGGGGGCGGGGTCATCTGTTTATGTCGCCGGGTGGCCCCGCCCTCAGCTATATAAGAACTGTCACAAAGAAGCGTCAGTCGGCAGGAGCCTCCCATGGAGGCGGAACGGTCGTGGCTTGTTTTTTTTTATGTCGGTCGGGCAGCGTGAATTTATATCGCGGGACATTTTTATTTTTTAATAAAGGACTTGTCCCAAGTTGTCTCTTGTCTTTTTTTTACCATGTTTGACACTTTTTTTGTGAAATGGTAGGGATACAATGTACATGTTACCATTTCACATAGGGGGGTGGCCGGCATCTGGGGGTCCCCTTGTTAAAGGGGGCTTCCAGATTCCGATAATCCCCCTGCCCGCATACCCCCACAACCACCGGGCAAGGTTTTTGGGGATGAGGCCCTTGTCCCCATCAACATGGGGACAAGGTGCTTTGGGGTCAGACCCCAAAGCAACCCACCCCATGTTGAGGGCATGTGGCCTGTTAGGGTTCAGGAGGGGGGGCACTCTCTCATCCCCCCTCTTTTCCTGCGGCCTACCAGGTTGCGTGCTCTGATAAGGGTCTGGTATGGATTTTGGGGGGGACCCCTATGCCATTTTTTTAAAATTTTGCGCAGGGTTCCCCTTAATCATACCAGACCCAAAGGGTCTGGAATGGACTGGGGGGAGAACCCATGCTCTTTTTTTTTTTTCAATGAGTTTAATCTATATTGCCGAGACTCGACAATTCATTACAGCCGCGATCAGCTTTAAATGACAATTTTTCCTTTAGAAATGTCATTTTGCTGTGGTACTGTTGTAAACACGGGAAAAATGTGCCACTTTGCAAGCATACTATAGACACCCCCCAGGCACGATATTTAAAGGAATATTTCATTTTTTTTGTTTCACTTTAAGCATTAAAAAAAAAAAACACTGCCCCTGAAAAAACGGCCGTTTAAAAAATTTTTTTTTTTTGCATTGCTACATGTCCCCTGGGGCAGGACCCAGGTCCCCAAACACTTTTTATGACAAGAACTTGCATATAAGCCTTTAAAATGAGCACTTTTGATTTTTCATGTTCGTGACTTTAACGGTGTTCGCGTGTTCTGCCAAATTTTTTGCCTGTTCGCAAGCTCTGGTGCGAACCGAACCGGGGGGGGGGTTCGGCTCATCCATACTGCCTGATTGCATACAAATTGAAACTCTTATGCCCTGTACATACGGTCGGATTTTCCGATGGAAAAAGTGCGATTGGATTGTGGTGTTGGAAATTCCGATCGTGTGTGGGCTCCATCGGACTTTTTCCGTCGGAATTTCCGACACACAAAGTTTGAGAGCAGGATAAAAAATTTTCCGACAACAAAATCAGATCGTTTAAATTCTGATCGTGTGTACACAAATCTGACGCACAAAGTGCCACGCATGCTCAGAATAAATTAAGAGACGAAAGCTATTGGCTACTGCCCCATTTATAGTCCCGACATACGTGTTTTACGTCACCGCGTTCAGAACAATCAGATTTTCTGACAACTTCGTGCGACCGTGTGTATGCAAGACAAGTTTGGCCCAAAGTCCGTCGGAAAAAATCTGATGGATTTTGTTGTCGGAATGTCCGATCAATGTTCGATCGTGTGTACAGGGCATTAAGGTTTGACCTCATATTATATGGTTTTGGTAAATCTGAAAACAAAAATCTGCAGAAAATCTAATAGTGTGTATGGGGTCTTAGTCTTATTAACGTATAACTAAAGCCCAATTTTTTTCAGATAAAGTAGGGAAGGGTTAAAACTTCTGTCAGTTCTATTGAAGCGAATTCCATTTTCTTCCTGTCCCAGAAATGCAACAGGATATGAAATGAAATTTCTCCAAATTGAGGAAAATTTTAGTAGACAGTTGTCACCAGAACAGGTATCCCTATTGGAAGATTTCTTTTCACCTCCTGCTCCAGTGACAACTGTAAAATTTTGGATTTCCCATCACTTTCTGTTTTCACAGCCAAGAAATAATCTGACAGAAGTAGACAAGAAATAATCTGACAGAAGTAGACAAGAAATAATCTGACAGAAGTTTTAATACTGTCTCAGTCTGTAAAAAACAAAAATATTTCAAATTTAGATACACTGTGCAAGAAATGAATGAATCAACAGTTTCCTTGTAAGGCCTCATGTACACTACAGCTGCTGAACTGAAGTCTAGGAGAAGTTGGGTGTTTTTTTTCAGCAGCCCCTGAACTTCCCTCTGTTATGTTATCTGTACATGTACACTCAGTCATTTTTTTGAAAGCAGATAAATCACGTTCAGGACTGTGGTTTACTGGCATTTCAAACTCCAAATGCTTGTAACCGCGTGTAACCATGGTAAACCCCGTTTATGAGCGTTTGCGTTTTATAAGCGTTTTTAAAGGGGGAAAATATTTCTGATAATATTTGAACATATGAAAATGTTGAAAAAACACAAATTTCACCACATGCTGTTGCCTGCATGTCCAGTAGCGACAAATTCTGGTGCTTTTCTATGTCTTTGGTGTAACGGACTGCTTCCGCTGTATACCTCTTCCTCCAAAATGAGCATAGATATCAGATATTATAGCCGCCTATTGCAGACAAGAACTAGATACAATACACGTTATTACAAGTATAAACACAACCCTCAATAGTTTGCTGACAGACAATAAGTGAGTTAATTGGCACAATTAAAAATGGGTGTAAGACCCTTAGGAGGCACACTAGACCTACTTACATTAAACACATTATAGCAGGTGACCCCAGACAGATGGCTTGCTGATGACATCAACATCTGCTGAGAGTCCCACAGTGTGGAGCAGTCATTGCTGGAAATGTGGCATCTAGGCCCTTAACATGGATTCCGGGCCTAGAGCCCCAGAGTCTTGAATCCAAAATAACAAGACCACTCCATGGATCCCTCAGGTATACACCAAGAGTGGTGTTCCCCTAAATACCAGGGCCTATAGTCAGTGGGTAAGAGGCTTGCTCCCAGTCCCCTCCATAAGCCCCTGTCCCGGCTAGGTCTGTCACATTCGGAGCCTCAGCAACATCAGGAGCATTTCCTCACACATGCTCATGATGGGATCCATAGTGATAACACAAAAAAATAAGACAGCTATCTACAAGCTCACTGCTGCTCCTCTCTTTTCTCTCTTCTCTCACAGAATGCCTGAAATAGTTAATACTACTTTTTTTTCATGCATTGTGGGCATTTGGGAGGGTCCTCTGAGGTTATAAAAACGCTTCTAACCTCAAATGCTCATAACTGCTGCTAAACTCGCATAAACTTGGTATGTAAAAGCTGTAAAACCGAAGTTTTCACTGTCAGTTTCCAGCTGTAAAGTTTTCAGCATTCAGAAAAGATTTCCTACCGCCCTGTGTACATGAGACATAAGGATAGATAAAATTATTTTTATTTATATTGGAATAAAGCTGCTGACTTTTCTGGACTTAAATACAAAAGTAAAGGGACCTGCTTAGCAGTCTACAAATTACACTCTTGTGACTTGCTCATGCTGGGTATATGCACTTATGGTACTTCAGATGCTGAACATATTGTGCTAGATAGCACTGACCTTGCACTGACTTATCTTCCATAAATCAAAATAACATGCATTATGATGGTATGAATGGTGCTATTTTATACTTAAGGTATTTGTTTGTCTTCAAGACCACATTTTAAAACTAACAATCGCTTGTTTTCCATATTTTCTATTTCATTCAAATAAACTTTTTTTACTTTTCAGGTTGCTGGACCTAAACTTGGTGTTCTGGGTGTCTCAAAGGGTGCAGAGATTGGCCTTTTGCTGGCTTCATATTTACCACAAATTGGAGCTACTGTGAGCATTAATGGTAGCTGTAATATATATGGTAGCACAATTTACCATAGAGGTAAGGTTCTTATTAAAGGAGCACCCTACATAGCAGAGAAGACAGTGATCACCAAAGAAGGATTTATGAGCACTGCTGGGTTATATGAGCCACGTCCAGATTCACTCATTCCAGTAGAAAGAGCCTCTGGACACATACTTTTCTTAGCTAGCGCTGCTGATCAATATTACAATAGTCAACAGTTTGCTCAATTCCCCTTCTATAGATTAATGAGGAATGAGAAAGCTAAAAGCAGGATGATAACTTATCCAGGGGCTGGCCATTTGATTGAACCCCCAGGGTTCCCTTTTTCCTATGCCTCACATCTTCGCGGGCAAAACCTGCCTCTTTTGTATGGTGGAGAGATGATTCCTCATTGCCAAGCTGAGGATTCGATTTGGAAAGAAATTCAAGTTTTCTTTCGGAAGCACTTGCTGCCCTCTAGCAATTTGTGACTTAGGCCCTTTTCTCACGGGGTGGCCTCCGCCAGGAGTCCATTTGCTCAGTGTAGGATCTGTTCGCCGATCCCCGCTGAGCAGGTGGATGGCTGGTCAGTGACCGCTCCGCTTATGCAGAGTGGACACAGACACAGCCCGCTCTCCTCTATGGGCGGCCGGATGTAAACTGACCGCCTCTCCGTTTACACCCAACTGCCATCCGATCCAATAGACGTCTGTTTTTAGCAGATTTACCAAGCTTCAGCAAGCTTGAAGCAGTGCTGCAGAAGCTAAGTCTGACCTAAGCCTTTTTAAAGCTACAGCCACTACTTCCATTAGACTTGTATTCAGCATTCCCAAAATTGAGGTTTTATTGCTTTAAGGCAGCTGACCAAAGGGTATTAAATGCTTTCTGAAAAATTGTTTAAGAAAACTTGATGTTAATGCTTCTATGTTGGTTGTCATGACTAGTTAAAAAAAAATCACTTATAGTTCTCATTTAACAATAAATTGCAGAGAAAGTATCTAGTAACCTAATGGCATGCAAAATTAAAGTATATAAAATAACATTATGGAAATGTAAAAACTAAATAAATTGTAATAAACTGTGATTAAAACAAGCATTGAGAAATAAACATTTTATGTACTTTAATTGCAACTTGTGTAAAGTTTCTTGATTTTTACACCCTAGTATCAGAATTCAGATAACATGCTGCTATATGCATAGTTTTTGAAAATAAAAATAAAAACTACAGCGTATAGATTTATACATTTTCTAGATGTTTACTAATGATACTAAAATATAAAACAATATAAGCTTCCTGCACTAAAAAGAAGTGAACTACAAAGTCTCAACACACAATACCCCCCTGGATATTAAACAATAAAATGAAAGTGCAACGCTAATACATAATACCAGAAATGCATTAAATAAATTGATAAATACGACTGTGACCTTAAAACTACATTGCTGTGAAAAATATGTCTGTGACTTTAGGCAAACTTAATAATAGTGCTTCTTCCCATTATAGGTGACAAATTATATATTAAAACATTAAGTGCCTTATAGTCAATATTCGCAACAAAAGTGCATCTCCCCTTTATAATATACACAGAAAAAACATGTGACAGTAAAGTCCTTGGAGTTCCAACAAAAATAGTGTCCCTTTTATATTCTTTCTTATTTGTGCTAATGTGCACCTCCTTTCCAGTGCTTCTCACACCTGACACCACCCCATAAAACACTCACTGTTTTGTGGACCCTTTACTTGAAGATATTCTGGAAGAGTTTCAAAAAATTAGAGAGGCTGGAAACCACTGGGTCTTTCCTCTCCCACAGAGGGGCAGCCCAAGCTAAAGCCTCACCGGACAGGAGAGAAATAATATAGGCCACCTTTACCCGATCAGACTGGAAGTTTTGGGGCTGGAGTTCGAAATGAATGGTACACTCGTTAAGGAACCCTCTGCAGGCCTTGAAATCCCCAAAGTAACGAGACGGAGCTGGTAGGTGCTAAGGGTTAGGGGATGCGACTGTAAGCGGAGCTGATACGGTAGCCGATTGCGGTTATGGAACTGGGGATCCTAAGAGCCCATTCACACAGGGACGACTTGTCAGGCGACCTAGTCGCCTGACAAGTCGCGTCCCGTTCTGTGCTATGGAACCGTTCTAAGGGGAGCGACGCAAGTCGCTCCGACTTAGAAAAAGGTTCCTGTACGACTTCGGGGGCGACTTGCATAGACTTCTATACAGAAGTCGTTTTGCAAGTCGCCCGGGCAGTCGTGTGCAGGTCGCCTCGGTGAGGCGACCTGCAAGTCGTGTTGCCCCTGTGTGAATGGGGTCTAAGGAGGCTTGAAGTTGTTCAAAGCTGGAAGCCAAATCCTAAAGGAATCACATCACCTGGGTCTAATTGGATTCCTGGGTCTTGAGTCTGTGGACTATGCCCTGCAGCTGATCATCGCCAGGTAGCGGTATCAGCCATGTCTATGGCCGTGCAAATTGTGAGGTCACCTGAGTCCAAGTTACTAAGCAACTGTGGCCATATTTCCATAGCCTCTGCCACAATCACTATAGGCCAAAGGAAAATACCCAATCACAGCCATATTGTTATAGTCCTTATTAATGAATACAAGGAGATGCCGGATCATGGAGGGAGGAGCCGGATTTGGGCATCTGAATGGATGCCAACACTGAGCCCGTGAAGCCTGGGATCCCTCTCCAGGTGATGCAGACCTATGACGGGACCGCATCCCTGACCTCCTCGAGCTCCACATGATCCCTTCACCCCCAGCATCTTCGTAAGCCACAGACGAGATAGACGGCGCTGATCTCAGGAGCCAGCGGTAAGTCTACTACCCGCTGCTGCGTGTGGTGTGTTCCCGGTCCCAGGCTGAGAAACCGTCCATGAGGTTGGTGGGGGTCAGGGCGTCCAGCCCTCGCCATAGAGACAGGGAAGCGAATCGGGGAGACGGGGAGCATGCACGCGCGCAGTGTGACAAGTGTTGGGAAGGACAAGCTGTGCTGTGGAGTAGGAGACAAGACCACGGTAAGGGCTCATCTATGTAAGTGATCCACAGGACACGCAGAGAACAGTGATCCCCATACACACCACATTTCTGGTAATACTGGAAAGATATATGAACGATGAAAATTAAACGTAGAGCCTTCACAGGCCATAGAAAATATAACCTGATTTGTAAAAAACATGTAAACTGAGATGTGGATGTGTTGTAGTAATACCATTTAATGAGGACTGACTAGGTTAACCAGGATACTTAAGGCATTAGCAGCACTTATCTTCGTAGGCTGAAGTGGGTCCTTTCTGTGCAACCTACAACAGTAGATAAAAGGACTGAATCTGTTTTTCTTTCAGGCTGGGTTTATCTTCTATCTACATCTTATATTCTCACGGGTTTATATTAAATAAGTAATACTGAGTAATAAAAAGTAATACTGAGAGGGGCGTCCTCACATACGCCCACTAACCGGGAAGGGGGGGATCGGCGCATAGGCTTAAACTGAAGCGGTAGAGAAGAAATGAGGGGTAAAGCAACTAAATGAGGGGTAAAGTGGGTTGGGTCTGGTGCCAACCCGCCCAGAGTAAGTGCAAGTCCGGGGACCATTAGAAAGTACATGTACAAGAGGGCGACAAAGACAGCCCGGGTAGACAAGCAGGGGTGAAAAGTAAAACACCTGAAGGTGTATTAAGGACGGGATCGAGAAGACAGTGCGCCGAGCCTGACACCCATACGGCAAACAGTGAGATATTAGAGGAAGACGCAATGATGGAATCCAAACAAAAAAGCAGATACCAACAAAAGGCGAAATGGCAGAAATGTTCGCGAGGATGGAAACATCCATAAAAGGAGAAATAGCAACTTTACATGAAGATATGAATATAGGGAGTATTATTCCTGCGCTACCAAGCAGTGGTTTTATAGATGGTTTTAGATGGGGAAAAGCAGCTTGCACCGAATGGGGTCCAGCCTTAAACCCTGGTGTGACTAACAACTGACAAATAGGGATGGTGCTGCGCTAATTCTACAATAAATTATAATATCTAGGTGTACTGGGTATCAACTCTTGTCTTTACTGAGGTATAGGATGGTGATCTAAACCACCATGGGGAATATAGCACCATGTGGACGTGCAGGCAGTATGTGCATAATAGAAAAAAATAATAATAAATAAAGGGTGGAGCCCACCAAAAAAACTATCCATATGTATCTCTCAGCTTAAATAAAAATAAAACCATGGTGAAATCTAAAATAAAATTAAAAAAAATATATTAAAATATTTTTTGCAATAAGATAGTGATTGCGGCTGAGACATTAATTGCCAGTACAAAGTGCTGTGAATTAATATCCGGAAATTATTATAGTTCAATGAACCATGATTCATATAAATAAATAGATGGCTAAAAACTCAATAACATAAAAGCAAAAATTGCCAAATGATACAATGTTACATTGAATGTCCAAAGTGATCTTCATAATTGTGCATCATGCAATATAGTGTCCAGTGCCAGCAGGGGGTGCTCAAACTTAAAATAATACAATCCAATAAAGGTGACTCAGTGCAATCATCCCCTGATGAAGCCACGTGACCCGTGACGCCACGCGTAGGGACAGGCACCGCCCACTGTCAGCAGTGTATGAGCTCGCCGCTTGTCTGGATACACTGTACCTTTCGTTTTTTACTGTGTGCTGCTAATGTTGAATAAAGTCTGATACATGCTTGAAATACTACACTATATGGTATCTTCATCTCTCCATTTACTATGATGCTCCCCATGGATCTGAGGTCTGATAAATGACAGTCCATTACCTAGGACCCCCCTGCACAGGAGACACCACAAGCGCTGTCTGCTCTATGCTGTAACCTCAGTATAGTGAGGTAAGGGGCCATTATCTACCACTAGAGGATTGTTGCATGGAGGAGATCCTGCTGCACACTTCACATTCACCACTCTTCTGAACAAATGATTTTTAAACTCAGCTGCTATCTACACGACTTAATTGTCTGTTATCACTAAGGAAGCATTGAAGCTGTTTTTTGTTGCACTAAGTCACCTTTATTGGATTGTATTATTTTAAGTTTGAGCACCCCCTGCTGGCGCTGGACACTATATTGCATGATGCACAACTATGAAGATCACTTTGGACATTCAATGTAACATGTATCATTTGGCAATTTTTGCTTTTATGTTATTGAGTTTTTAGCCATCTATTTATTTATATGAATCATGGATCATTGAACTATAATAATTTCCGGATATTAATTCACAGCACTTTGTACTGTCATTTAATGTCTCAGCGGCAATCACTATCTTATTGAATAAAATATTTTGATATATATATATTTTTTTATTTTATTGTAGATTTCACCATGGTTTTATTTTTATTTAAGCTGAGAGATACATATGGATAGTTTTTTTGGTGGGCTCCACCCTTTATTTATTATTATTTTTTTCTATTATGCACATACTGCCTGCACATCCACATAGTGCTATATTCCCCATGGTGGTTTAGATCACCATCCTATACCTCAGTAAAGACAAGAGTTGATACCCAGTACACCTAGATATTATAATTTATTGTAGGATTAGCACAGCACCATCCCCATTTGTCAGTTTACATGAAAATATGAACCACTTATTAAAAAGGGTAGAAGATTTGGAGAAAAGGTTGGATACGCATGAGGATGTGATAAAGTTCAAAAATCAGATGGAGGTGATGCAGAAGGAACAGAGGAATATAATGTACAGAATGGAGGACCAAGAGAACCGGAATAGAAGGAAAAACCTACGGATCAGAGGCCTCCCTGAGACGCAAGGAGAAAAGGAGGAATTGCAAGAAAAAACTGACAAAATTTTTGGCCATATGATAAACACAGAAAGCCTATTAGAAAACACTAGAGACGTCATCGCAAGATTCCATAACTTCCAAGAAAAAGAACAGATTAGGGCATGCTTAAAAAATAACCAATCAGCAAAATATGGAGAGATAAATCTGCAGATTTTCCCAGACCTGACTAGCCAGGAGAAGAACCTTAAAACCCTTGCTTGAGCTGCTCAAAGTGAATAACGTTTAATACTCATGGGGCTTCCCAGCCTGCCTACTTGGACGCAAAGAAGGCCGATCTGCAATTCTAAGATTCCCAGAAGATACCCCAGAATTTTGTAACCGTCTGGACGTGCCTATGGTAGAAATTCCGGGGTGGTGGGAAAAAATAGAGAACACAGTAAACCCAGAGGAACAACAAGCCTGGCAACCAGTCTTTAAATCAAAACGAACAGATGCAAAGAAGAAATAAAGCCTAAAGGAAATGGGAAACAAGACATGGTTTATAAATGTAGCGGACAATGATAAGTGGAATGGGGTTCTTGGTGCTGGGGGAGATGGGTGAAGAGGGGAGAGGGAAAAGGGGAGGGGTGTGAATGAGCACGGGACCCCATAGACTTTTAGGAGTAGTGTCGGTTCTAGTGGCGACCACACGAGCGAAACCTCTAGGGGGACTACCGAAGGGCCGGGTGAAGTTCGTAGGGCCTCGGTTCATCGGGCCATGGGGAGGCCTGTTTCACCCCCACTTGGGAGGGAAAGGAGGGGAGGGGGTGGGGGTGGGAGGAAGACAAGAAAGGGTCCCTACCGGGAAAGCACGATTCATGATTATACAGATCACTACTCTGACGGAGGGTCGAATACAGAGAATTCCCAGAACTAAGAAAGAATGATTAGTGTAAACATAATTTCGTATAATGTGCGTGGCCTTAATTCCCCCATAAAGTGCGCCAATATTATGGGCGAATTAAAATATTTCAAAGCAGAGGTGGTATTGTTACAGGAGACACATTTATTTCTAGGCAAGAATCACAAAATTCTTTCAAAAGACTTCCCAGTATGGTTTTATGGGGATTCGCCTGTAAGCTGTGCGAAAGTAATCGCCATAGGGTTTCGCCAGGGGGGTAAGGTTCGATCTGGAAGAGAGAAAGACTGACCCGGAAGGGCGCTATCTATTTTTGAGGGGGAAACTAAATGGAACTGAATGCTCACTGGCAAACATTTATGGCCCCAATAAAAATTCAAATAGAAATCTCCTGGGGATTCTGACTGAGTTTATGGAATTTAAGAAAGGGTTGGCCATTATGGCTGGTGATTTTAATCTTTGTCTGGAACCAGGAAAGGACACTACGTCGCAGGCACGGGGACGGGTATGGTAGGGATGAATAAAGTGAAACAGAAACTGCATCAGTGTCAACTCATAGATGCATGGAGGGCGCAGCATACCAACTCAAGAGACTACACATTCCACTCCCCCGTGCATGGGACATATTCTAGGCTAGAATTCTTTTTGTTTGAGCATAGATGGCTGGAGGCAGTAACTAGCACTAATATCGGAATTATGACCTTTTCAGATCATGCGCCCGTGAGTTTACAACCGAATGTAGGTGAGTTACAAAAAAAGAGCAATATATGGGGGCTAAACGAAGATCTATTAAACGATAAATAATTAGGAAATCTTATAAAAGAAGAACTAGTACTGTACTTTAAGATGAATGAATCAGTGGAGATATCAGAAGCCACTGTTTGGGAGGCCAATAAAGCCTATATAAGGGGTATATTTATTAAAACTGGGTGAGAAAAAAAAAAAGATCTAAGCAGGATAAAATAGCTTTAACAAAAGAAATTTTTGATCTAGAGCAGCTCCATAAGTCAACTGGGGAGGGGGAGGTGTTATTAAAACTTTATCGCAAAAGAGAGGCAATGAGAAATCTGGTAGAACAAGAGACACAAGCGACATACAATTTAATCAAGAAAGAAAGGTATCTAGGGGGGAATAAACCGGAGAAGTTCCTCGCAAAGGTATTAAAAAAAAAAGAAAACTGCCAACTATATTGAAAAAATAAAGACAGCGGTTGGGGATATGAGATATAGAACCAAAGAAATCGCCAAAACATTCCAAGACTACTATGGGGAGCTATACTCAATAAGAAGAACACACCAGTAGAGGCTGGAAAAAAACGGAAGAAAATAAAAGCTTTCCTAAAAGATATAGTATTAACTAGCAGAAGATAAATGTAGTGATCTAGAGGCCCCTATAACAGAAGATGAGATAAAAAAAATGTTAAAAGAAATACCGATTGGTAAAAGCCCTGGGCCCAAAGGCTTGACTATACTATAGTATAAAAAATTTCAAGACCTATTCATCCCTAAACTGTGCTCTTATATGAACTGGATTGGAGTAAAATTGGACATGAGGAAAGCGGCGTTGGAGGCCATTATTACCATCATCCTGAAAGAGAGTAAAGATAGCACACTCTGCTCGTTATAGGCCCATCTCACTCTTAAATACGGATACGAAACTATTCGCAAAAGTTTTGGCGGGGAGACTAAAAAACATAATGAATGACATGGTACACCCAGATCGGGTCGGGTTTATCCCAGGTAGGGAAGGGAGGGATAATGCCATCAGAACACTCTTGGTAGTGCAGAGAATAAATGATAGTGGAGCCCCAGGACTACTCTTGTCAATAGATGCTGAAAAAGATTTCGACAGGGTGGACTGGGGCTTCATGCAGAGCATGCTGGAGGAGATAGGACTTGGGCCGAATATGTCTAGATGGATAAAGGCATTATACCTACGACCTACAGTGAGGGTTAAGGTAAACGGAACACTCTCGGAGCTGTTTGAAATGTTCAATGGCACAAGACAGGGGTGTCCACTTTCCCCCCTATTTGTGCTAGTGCTGGAACCCCTCTTAACAAAAATAAGGCAGAACCCGGATATTAGGGGAATAGAAGTTAGGGAAGAGGTCCATAAACTGGCGGCCTTCGTGGATGATATTTTATTTTATATAACCCGCCCGAGGATTACCCTACCAAATTTGCTTACAACCTTAAAAGAGTACGGAGAAATATCGAACTTTAAGATAAAACCTGCTAAATCAGAAACACTAGAAATTAATAAAGGTAAAAAAGGGAACGTCTCTTTCCAAAAGGATTTCCCATTCGTGTGTGGGGAGGGGGGGGGGGGGGGGAGCTTAAGTACCTAGGAGTCAAGATAACCACATCAAGAGGGTCACTATACGAGTCTAACTTTGTGCCACTCCTCAATGAGATTAAAGAGGAGTTGAACAGAATTACAAGAGGACAGTTATCGTGTGTGTGTGTGTGGGGGGGGGGTGTAGAATTAATATATTTAAGATGGCAATCCTACCCAAAATTTTGTATAAGATGCAAATGCTTCCAATTCCACTTCCACAGGCTTACTTGAAAACATTGCATACACTATTATTAAAGTTTATTTGGAGAGGGAAAGAACCACATATTAGTTTTGCATAACTAGAAAAAGAAAAGGAGAAGGGGGAGTGGGGGGGTTCCAGATATTAGAAGTTATTATGAGGCAATTATTTTATCACAATTAATAGAATGGGCAAAAAACAATAAGGAAAAGTGCTGGGTGAAAATGGATAGCACGATTAGTAAAGTAAAAATGGGAAAAATAATATGGATCCCACCACAATTTAGAAAACTTAGCACAGACACACATGATATCACCAGACATGCACTAAAAGTGTGGGATAACTTGCACAAAAGGGAGAAATGTATAACTCACCTTTAATTCCATTGAAGGACACAGAATACTTTGCACCAGGGATGGAGATATTGTTTGGGAAATGGATCTTACAAGAGGACGTACAATTAAAGGGCGTGATGGAACAGGGTAAAATTTGTACATATCAGGAACTAAAAAATAAAGGGTAACTCATAGTAATAGATCGATGGCGGTATAGTCAATTAAATCATTTTATTGAAACTCTCCCTCAATCCGTTAGATCAGATACAAACTTACGCCCCCTGGAGAAACTGTGTGTGTATAAAGCAGGGAAGAAGGGGATCTATAGAGTGTTAATGGAATTGAAGGGAATAGAAATACTGCCATTTATTAAAAAGTGGGAGTTGGAATTGGATATAGAGCTTAAAGAACCAGAGATTGGTAAGTTATTGAAGTGGATACACGCAACAACTGTTAATTATAAGATGCTCGAGCTAAATTATAAGTGTTTGGCTAGGTGGTATATTACCCCAGACAGAGCACATAAGTACCAGAGTGAAACATCGCAATATTGTTGGCAGGGATGTAAAGAGATCGGGACAACAGCGCATATCTGGTGGCATTGCCCAGAAATTAAAAAATATTGGGGGGAGATTAGGGAAATCATCAGTGAAATAACCAATATCGGAGTTCTGGACGATCTTTGGGGATGTTTATTTCACGGGATTAAAGTGCCAACTAGGATATATTTGAGAACATTATTAGCACAACTTTTGAACGCAGCTAAAAGCATTATTCCTAGATACTGGCAAGTAAAAAAGAGACCCACGTTGCAGGATTGGTTTATTAAAATAAACGAAATTCAAAGTCTTGAATACTTGAGGTTTAGTGAGGAGATGGGATTGGAAGAGTGTGAAGAGAAATGGAGGGAATGGGCAGAGTACAAGTGTTCAATAAGGTGTGCTGAGGAGATGGGAATTTAGAACAAAAAGGAAATGTGGCCCCAAAGTAGTTAGGCAGTTGGATGTTGAAGAAGCGGAGAAAAGAGTAGACTAGTACCGGTAGGGGCAAAGGAGAGGGGAGGTGGGGTAAGGGAGGAGGGAGTGTTTTGGGGGGTGGGGGGCACACTGGGGGTTTATATATTCAATGTACATTAAATGTAATATGAGGTATGCTTTAATATAAACAAACAAAAAAAAAAAAGCGCCACAATGATGTGAAAATGGGATGAAATTGAACTGTTAAGTTGAAAATATGTCCCTCGGAAAATGTTCACTGAAGTGGTAGGAAAAAAAAATAATAATAATGAATACAGGAGGGAGACTAACATTTAAAAGTAATGCCAAGTAAAAAACTGAATTTAATGAATATAAAAGCATGAAGACATTTATTGGATTTTGTGCTCATAAGTTTACATACCCTGGCAGAATTTATGATTTCTTGGCCATTTTTCAGAGAATATGAATGGTGACACAAAACATTTCTTTCACTCATGGTTAGTGTTTGGCTGAAGCCATTTATTATCAATCAACTGTGTTTACTCTTTTTAAATCATAATCACAGAAACTACCCAAATGACCCTGATCAAACGTTTACATACCCTGGTGATTTGGGGTTTACATACCCTGGTGAATTGTCACAGGATCTGCGGGAAAAGGTAGTTGAACTGTAGAGATATAAAAAGATATCCAAGGAATTGCGCATGCCAATCAGCAGTGTTCAAACTCTAAACAAGAAGTGGAAAATGAGGGGTTCTGTTGAAACCAAACCACGGTCAGGTAGACCAACTAAAATTTCAGCCACAATGGCCAGGAAAATTGTTAGAGATGCAAAGAAAAACCAACAAATAACTTAAATACAGGACTCTCTGAAAACATGTAGTGTGGCTGTTTCAAGATGCACAATAAGGAGGCACTTGAAATAAGTCACCAGGAGAAAGTGGCACATGCCACAAAGTATCCTGCTTACAATATGCCAAACAGCACAGAGACAATCCTCAAACCTTCTGGCACAAAGGTTCAGGTTAGCCTAAGATTACACACGGTTGCCTCACATAGTGTTGCTGTTATGAAAGCCTTTCAACCTGGCGATCATGCCACAGGGTTTAAAGACTTAAATCTGGGAATGGACATACCACCTGTACAGAGAAGTCTTGGCCTACGGTGGGACACCTTCGGTTTTCAAGTCAGCTCTGCAGACAAGCCATTTATCAAATGTGGTGTTCTGTCAGTGGTGAACAGCCTATACGATCCATTGGGATTCGTAGCTCCCATCACCATACAAGGTAAATCCTTATATAGACAGTTCTCAGAGACTATTAAAGATTGGAATGCGCCACTACCAATAGACCAGCTTTCAAAGTGGGAGTCCTGGAAACAATCTCTACCTGCCTTAGATGGAATCCATAAACCATGCTGCTACACTTCTGCCTCCCTTGCTACAAGTCAGAGGAAAGAGCTTCACATCTTCTCAGATGCATCTACTAAGGCCATAGCAGCTGTTGCTAACCTCAAGGTAAGAGATTCTTCTAATCAAGCCCAAATAGGGTTTCTGTTTGGGAAAGTTAGCACCTAAGCCTGAACACACGATTCCCAGACTTGAACTTTGTGGGACTGTGCTAGCTGTAGAAATAGCAGATTTCATACTGCGTGAGCTAGACATTCAGATAGATGACGTCAGATTCTACACAGACAGCAAAGTTGTTCTGGGATACATATACAACCATACTAAACGTTTCTATGTCCATGTCAGCAACCTTGTAGAAAGAATCAGGAAATCATCTAAACCTGAACAATGGCATTATGTTCCATCTGAAATTAACCCTGCAGATCATGCCACCCGGCCCGTGTCTGCAAGTGTCTTTGCAAATTCTTCTTGGTTAACAGGGCCTGAATTCCTGCTGGATCATCAAGAAGAAACCACAGCTGATGTCTTCAGTCTTCTAGAACCTGACAAGGATCCAGAGATTCGTCCTGAAGTTAAAACCCTTGTCACCAGAACTGAACAAAGACTCGTCTTGGGCTGTCAATGCTTTGAATGGAGAAAGCTTATACGCACCATCGCAAGGTTAGTTCATATTGCAGATTGCTTCCACACAAAGCCCACAGATGCTCACTGTCAAGGTTGGCACGTGTGCCAAAAGCTTCTTTCTGCAAAAGACATTGCTGAAGGTGAACTGATCATAATACACAGTGTACAACAGAGTGTCTTTGGCTCAGAAATTAAATGTATCTGTGACAAGAGGGACATAGCAAAAAATAGCCCAATTGACAACCTGAATCCATTTATTGACAATGATGGTATGTTAAGGATTGGTGGACGTTTAAACAAGGCTGAGTTGAGTGAGCAAGAACAGAATCCTCTCATTATACCTGCTCGCCATCACATCATCACTTTGCTCATAAGGCACTACCATGAAGGGGTTAAGCACCAAGGTAGACAACTCACAGAGGGTGCCATGAGAGCTGCAGGCCTTTGGATTATAGGAGCAAAAAGACACATCACAGCTACACTACACAGCTGTGTTCAGTGCCGCAAACTGAGAGGGAAACATCAGCAACAGCAAATGTCAGATTTGCCAGCTGACAGGTTAAGTACTGACCCACCTTTCAATCTTGTTGGTTTGGATGTCTTTGTGCCATGGATCGTAACAGCCCGCAGAGCTTGAGGTGGCCAAGCAAATAGCAGACGATGGTCAGTACTGTTCACTTGCATGAGTGTACGTGCAGTACACATTGAAGTAATAGAATCTATGGATGCCTCAAGTTTCATCAATGCTTTAAGACGATTCCTAGCCATCAGAGGACCAGTCAAGACACTAAGATCTGACTGTGAAACTAATTACATTGGAGCCTGTCGAGAGTTACAGCTCAACTCTAGGCCAATCCAAGACTTTTTAGCTGAAAAAGGCTGTACATGGATTTTCAATCCTCCTCATTCTTCCCACATGCGTGGCTCATGGGAGAGAATGATAGGCATCACATGTAAAATAGCAAAATATGTAAAAAATACAGCGCTGTCAGTAAGAATTAAAGGACATACAGCACATGATCTGTTGTCCATACACGTATTTAAGCTGCAGTTAAAAAATATGGGATACCCACATTAAACAAGATATTAACAAACACAAAAAAACTGCGCTAGATAAAGAATAGAAAGGATTACAACTGAGTGTATGCACACATATTGTTACAAGTCCATCAAATGCGAATGAACAGATGTCAGTTATCAGTCTATGCAGAGTTCACAGAAGGTATGTATCCTCTTCTTGAATCAAGGTGACAACACACTCAGAACCACCGCAGAAACAAGTGCAGGGGATAGGAAAGTCCTCCACCTATAAAACAGCTGCCTCTTACCAGCTCCCTTGATCTCTGGCAAGGAGATCAAATACGCTTTTCAGCTTATGACCCAGCTACAGTCTCTGGATACAATAGGTGGAACCTCAGATATACTCCCCGTGATTTCCTTGGATAGATCTCAACAGCATATCCATGGGCCAATCATGTATGAGAAAGAGAGGCTTCCATAGTGTAAAAACGTATAAAACTTTTATTGTTAAAAAAGTAATGCACTTACATACGTCCGGATTATTAAGGCATCAATAAGAAAACAAGCCGGCCAGCTCTTTAAGAAAAAACGCCCGTAGCATCCGGGACTGCGTGTTGGTATGTTGGTGGCGTCAGCACGCCGCTCTCCCTACGCCGTTTCGTCAAACCTGACGTCGTCCAGGGGCACGGGCGGCGTGCTGATCACCACCACTTATATCCTCGTTCAACAGAAGAAAGACCGCCCAGTTCTGAGATCCGAGTCGTCCGTGATGCAAATGCCGCCATATTGCAATGGGGCAGATGCCAGTATAATACCTAAGAGGCGTTCCAGTGTTCGTAATCAACCAAGATATAATGAATATGGATATGATACACCCTCTAGGCAGCACCATTATGCTGAGAATCCCCAGCATTTTGAGAATGAGGGGGACGAGGATGAAGTGGATTATGGGGTAGATACCCATAACCGCTTTTATCCTCTAAGGGATAGAGCAGGTCCCGCCCAATTTGATAGAGGTGACCACCCTAATTATGAACAGGGGTACTACAGATCAGTAAGGGACCACCCTACTAGCACCTATGGTACTAATCATGAATCACATCCTTGGGGTTTTCCCAGATCCAACCAGGGATTAAAAAGGCCTGTAGAAAACAAAGAGGAACCAGAGGGGGGAGGAAAGCAAGATCCAAAAAAGAAAAAAGTATAACGGCGGAGGGTATCTTCAATCTTAGTACTCAGGTTCTGACCCAATCGGAACTGGCGCTATTAAATAAGGGTTTAAAATTTGCACCTCTAAAAAAATTAAATAAATTCCAAACATACATGGACGTCCACAAATACGTTAGGAGGATTAACATCAAAAGGCATTTCGCCAGTATCTCCGACGGGTCAAGGCCATCGGTCCAGCATGTGTATCAACACACTGGGCTGGCCAATGCTTCAACTTTTAATCCCCCTGGCTCTCTGGCACCCTCTCTAAGGGTGTTTAGGGATGTGGTCCTCCGTGATCTGGACTCTCTTAAAGTGGGTAAGCATAAGATCAATAATACACTGAAGGAAGGATTGGATTCCCTTTGTAATAATAGGGGAATTGTTATCCGGCCTGCAGATAAAGGTGGGGGGATAGTAATTCTTGATAGGAAAGATTATTTACAGGAAATGTCTAACATCGTAGGTGGTCAAGACACGTACACCCTCTTACCGGGCAACCCAGTGATCAAATATAAGAGTGATTTAGAAAAATTAGTAACCAAGGGACATCAGGAAGGGATACTCAATGATAAAGAGAAAACCTTTTTGGTCCCCAAGGCCCCACGGGTGCCGATACTTTATTGTTTGCCCAAAATCCATAAAAGTCTTACTTGCCCCCCGGGACGACCCATAGTCAGTGGCATCGATTCGGTCACGTCCCGGGTGGGCAAGTACATAGACTTCTTTTTGCAACCCCTAGTACAGCAAATGCCTTCCTACATAAAGGACACCAAGCACGTGATACATTTACTATCCCAGCTGAAACCCAATAGTCGAACATGGATGGTTACAGCGGATGTAACTTCATTATACACCATAATTCCACATCAGTTGGGATTTGCAGCTGTTAAGCATTATCTCAATGCACTTTCCAAAATCCCAATCAAACAGCAGGATTACATCATGGAGCTATTAGATTTTGCGGCGAACCATAATTATTTTTGGTACAATCAGGAGTACTATCGCCAGCAAAGAGGGGTTGCTATGGGCGCTAAGTACGCCCCTAGCTTGGCTAATCTTTTCATGGCCAAGTGGGAGGAGGACGTCATCTATAAGGACCGTAGTCCACACCTGGCCTTTTGGGCCAGGTATATAGATGACGTCCTCCTCCTTTGGGAAGGATCTATTCCTGAGTTAGATGATTTTTTCTCCCATATCAACAATAACGAAAGGGGGATAAAGTTTGTGTATGAAGCCAGTCAAGAAAAGATCAATTTTTTAGATTTGACTATCCAGAGGGAATCAGATTCTTTCAAAACGATCACTTTCTTCAAAAAGACGGATCGAAACGCATTTATACCCCTTGACAGTTGCCACAAAGACAGCTGGCTTAAGTCGGTACCTATGAGCCAGTTTGTCAGGATGAGACGCAACTGCTCAAATGTGGAAGATTTTAGAGTTCAGGCAAACATTCTGAAAAAGAGGTTCCTAGAAAAGGGGTATGACGGAGAGCCATTGGAGATCCTCATAGAGGAAGTGGAAAGACGAGACAGATCGGAACTTTTAGACATGGCCCCTAAGAAAAAGAGAGAGAGTCCTGTCATCCCCTTCATTACTTCCTACTCAACTCAACATTACCAAATTAAAAAAATTATTAGCAAACATTGGCACCTGTTGGGCAACGATGGATTGATTAATACTTTTTTACCCAAAAAACCTCAGATAATATTTAGAGGGGCCCCCTCTTTGAGGAACATCATTGCCCCGAATGTAGTTGACCCCCCTGGTAAAAGACTATCCTTCTTTCAAGGCCTCTCTGGCTATCACCAATGCCGAAGATGCCAAGTGTGTAAACCTAATTTAATTAAAAATAAGAAAACAGTATCATTTGTTTCCACTAGTACCTCTAGGGAGCACAAAATAGAACCATTCATTACATGTAGTTCCATTGGGGTAGTGTACCTGCTCCAATGTCCATGTGGTTTTCAATACATAGGCAGAACCAAACGCACTATGCAGGTCCGTCTCTGGGAACACATAACCAACATCAAAACAGGCTTCAAATTCCATTCCGTTTCCAAACATTATGATTTGGTCCACAACCGAGACCCGGCTAATACAATCTTTCTAGCAATAGATAAGTATGAAGCACATTGGAGAGGCGGATCTTTAGTTAGGGAACTATCAAAAATGGAGATGGCGTGGATCCATAGAGTACGATGTTATACCCCTTATGGTCTTAATATAGACACAGATGTTAATTCTTTTATTGACAATAGTTAGGGAAATTGTAATTGAACCAGTCCTGAGTTCCTAGTGGTACCGTGAGGGCGGGGGGTATACATTGAGGCCCATTTCTAATTTTTAGTTTTTTGGTACCTTATACTTTATTGCATTATTCTTATAAAGTATGAGTTTGGGTGATTTGGTATTTCTGTGCCCATTCTGCTCCTTTAAGTGTCCAGAAGAGTGCCCAGTATTTTTGTGGCCAGATTTTAGATGACTTATGGAGGTGTAGTGCACTCATATGACAGTCATTTTTTAATAATTTATGTTCGTAGTTTTTCTTTTTTCTTTCTTTTTTCTACAGTGGTGGGGCATCTTAATATATATCCAATGATATGTGCCAACACTTATGTCTTCAGATTCCTTTTTTATTAAGGAGACTGTGTAAATTACATTTAAGGCGATTAACCGTGCAATTCGGAATCTGACCACTAGATGCCACCACTTCGCTCGGCTGATACTATTTATATAGTATCGGCACGAATTATTAAATTTAGGGGAAAAAGTGGTATATTTAATTTTTGCCTTCTCTTTATCCATTAAACACAAGTTGAGCATATACAATTTTTATTTAGGTTAAGGGGGATTACCCATTAACACTGGAACGCCTCTTAGGTATTATACTGGCATCTGCCCCATTGCAATATGGCGGCATTTGCATCACGGACGACTCGGATCTCAGAACTGGGCGGTCTTTCTTCTGTTGAACGAGGATATAAGTGGTGGTAATCAGCACGCCGCCCGTGCCCCTGGACGACGTCAGGTTTGACGAAACGGCGTAGGGAGAGCGGCGTGCTGACGCCACCAACATACCAACACGCAGTCTCGGATGCTACGGGCGTTTTTTCTTAAAGAGCTGGCCGGCTTGTTTTCTTATTGATGCCTTAATAATCCGGACGTATGTAAGTGCATTACTTTTTTAACAATAAAAGTTTTATACGTTTTTACACTATGGGAGCCTCTCTTTCTCATACATGATTGGCCCATGGATATGCTGTTGAGATCTATCCAAGGAAATCACGGGGAGTATATCTGAGGTTCCACCTATTGTATCCAGAGACTGTAGCTGGGTCATAAGCTGAAAAGCGTATTTGATCTCCTTGCCAGAGATCAAGGGAGCTGGTAAGAGGCAGCTGTTTTATAGGTGGAGGACTTTCCTATCCCCTGCACTTGTTTCTGCGGTGGTTCTGAGTGGGTTGTCACCTTGATTCAAGAAGAGGATACATACCTTCTGTGAACTCTGCATAGACTGATAATTGACATCTGTTCATTCGCATTTGATGGACTTGTAACAATATGTGTGCATACACTCAGTGTTAATCACATGTAAAATATTGGACTCTATGCTTATGGACTTTAATTCCACAAGACTTACAAGATTCTAACCACCTTCCTGGCAGAGGTATCTGCCATAATCAAGTCAAGACCACTTGTTCCAGTGTCCAAAGATCCAGAGACCCCAACTATCCTTACCCCAGCTACTCTTCTTACTCAGAAGCTTGGGTCAGTTCCTGTTCTACCTGGAAACTTTAAAGCAGGAAATCTGTGCTATGACCAGTGGAAATGAGTACAACACCTCGCCAAATGCTTCTGGAATTGTTGGAAGATGGATGAGACGGACCCCTGTACTCAGGATGAGTCTGTCTGCCGTATCGCTCCTCTGTCCGGTACCACACAATCCAAGACCCCTTAGCTTTCCCATTCACTAGTCATAGCTCGGTGTAGGGTAAAACATTAGACAGACAGGTGGCTGGAGTTGACATCATCTCCTAACAGTATTTGTCCCAGCATTATGAATCAGCCACTATTTCTAATATGGCATATACAGGGTTCCCAGAGTCTGTGTGTCTTGTGGGGGCATTTACCTGAATCCAAAGTAACACCACCTCAGGGGTCCCCAGGCATACAGCTCATAAAGAGCACCGTTCCCCCAAATGCCAGGGTCCATAATCGCAAGACAAGTGGCTAGCATTCAGTCCTCTCCAAAAGTCTCTGTCCCGGCTAGGTCTGTCACAATGGAGTATCTTTCTACTCTGCAAGGACGCAGGAAATGGCAGTGGCTGAACCATAACATACAAGTTAGAGATATTGTTCTGCTTAAGGACCAGCAAGCTGAAAGAATCGAATGGCCCATGGGACTTATTGTAAAGAGTCTTCCTAGTGATGACAGTAAGGTACGTAAGGTGGTGGTGAAAGTTTCAAGACAAGTGACTGTAAAGATTTTCATCAGACCTATCACGGAACTTATTCTGCTTTTGCCCTTTGGAGAATGAACTTGTTTGCCTACACTGCTGGATCCTACCTGTGACTTCAAGAAGAAAGTGTGCTGATCTTTAGTTGACATAACTTGAAGCCTTAAATTAAGAGTTATTGTTATTGCATTATATGCATGTTCTTTTTATGTCTTTCAGGTCTTTAAGACATCCAGCAAATTGCACTGTTTGTTATTTGCAGTTGCATAACTACCGTTCTGATGTATATAGTGACATTTACCATGCCAGACGAGGAGTGTGCTGCCCCAACGGGCCATAGAATTTATATAGACTGTTTTCCTAACCATTTTCTATGGACTTGTATATTTAGTTCACATGCTGCCATCTAGTGACCTTTTGTGGTAATGCACTTGTTTTCTTATGTTCTTTTTCCCTGATGTTATGACACACTTCCTTTGTATGTAATGCTCCACGCTTCTTCCTGAGATTGTACTTTCTGTGTCATGGATGCAGCTAACAGGCCACATGCATAGTTGCCAACAGTCCCGATTTTCCCGGGACAATCCCAATTTAGGGACCCTTGTCCCGATCGGAGGCTGTCCCGAATCGGGATTTTGCCCAGGGAAATCAGGAATGTTTGCATTTTCATTTTTTGGGCAGCTGGCTTCAGCAAAATAGCCACCGGCGCCACCGCTAGATCGTTCTCCCTTGTGTTCAGTGGAGAGAGGAAGGGGGCTTGATCTGTGCAGCCATTGAATAGGCTTCTCCTCTCACAATACTGAAGCCGGAGTTAGCTGCATGGATCGGCCCCTCCCCTCTCCACTGAACACACAGCACCGGCGGCCGCTCATGCCATGTTCCTTCTGCTGTAAATGGACATGTGCTGGAGGCGTTATGGGAGGGGAGGGTCTGCACTGGCACTGATAGAGGGGGGGGGATCTGCACTGAGGGGGGTCTGCACTGGTTGAGGGGGTCTGCACTGATGAAGGGGGGTCTGCACTGATGGAGGGGAGTCTGCACTGATGGAGGGGAGTCTGCACTGATGGAGGGGGGTCTATACTGATAGATGGGGGGTCTGTATTGAGGGAGAGGGGTCTGTACTGAGGGGGTCTATACTGATGAGGGGGGTTTACACTGAGGGGGTCTGTACTTAGTGGGGGGGTCTGTACTGAGGGAGGAGGATCTATACTGCTGGAGGGGCGGTCTGTACTTAGTGGGGGGGTCTTTACTAAGGGAGAGGGGTCTGTACTGCATACTCAAATCTACAAAAAATTTAATATCTAGGTCTTCAGGGAGTGTGTCCTGCACTGGGCTCACAGCAGCTGATTCCTACACAATCAATTTAGCACATGTGGTTTTCCTTTCTTTTGAATAAATGTACGCGTTTTTCATTGTTAGATTTGTACATAAACAAACTCATATTTTAAACCTTTAATTAGACAAACATTTAGTTCGCTGTATATTTGCTGCGCAGAATGTCGGACCATTAAAAATTAAATGTTTGACCAAAACAATATCTAACTTTGTCTAATAGCATCTTTGCATAAAAGCTGCAGCTCTGATATATCGGGATGAACCCTTCCTTAATTCCTTACTGGGTCCAGCTTGCATAAATATATTACAATAGCTTGTTTTCTATCACGCTGTTTGTGTAAGAACTCCAGTTTCATGTTTCAAAAGACAACTTTTTCCTGGCAATATTATAATAAATGATAACAATACCCTGCCGTCATGCAGAGATGCCCATAAATCCAAAATATTCTTCTGCTTATACCACTGCACTTACAAGGAAAAGGGGCAAATCATTTCACGATCCACACATTCTGCTTTGGATTTCAAAAATAAAAATAAATAAAAACAAAAGGATCAACAATCTGTATGATGGACCAGAAAGCATCAAAACAACAAGTAGAGTAAGAAACTAGAAAACTTTTGCCTGAATGTTTTCTTATATTTTATGAAGCCCCTAAGGGGGATGTTGGACTCTCTCCCAATGGGATTTTGTTTGGGAGTGTGTTACTCACTTGCTTATATTTTGTCTCAGCAGCTGAAGTCCTCCATTTGGATCTCACGGAGAACGTTGCTGATCTTTTAAGGTTTTTTACAAACTCATTTATGTGTTTTCTCCCCAATTCCAGATCCTAAAAGTTTGGAAGGATCTAAAAATAAAGCCAGGTGACTTGTGGATTGTTAATAGACATTTATATATAAGGAAATGTTTGGAGACTCAATACAGCATCTATTTCATGTACAGTTTTTGCAAAACTTGAAGGAAAAGACACCAGTATCCACACCAGACACTGCAAAAATGACCAAATTAAAGAAATGTTGGTGTTTGATTTGTTTCCCTCTTGTGATCACAGTCTAGGGTACTTTTTGATTCAATTACTTTAATTGTAAGGGATATATATATATATATATATATTTGAAGAGTAGTTTAGAGTAGTTAGCCATGTTGAAGTCATATTTTTGTCTTTTGTACGTTTTCCATTTTATGTAGAATTGTCTGTGTTCACATATGCTGATAAGTCAGCATGCTCACAATTAAGCTAGAACGCCATTCTGGTAACAGGAGTGTACAGCCAGTACTCTGTAAATATGTCTTATCAATCATTTGTTTTTCACAATGAAAAGTCATTTGGTATTGAAAAAGTTGCTCAGCTATTATTTTCTCCACAATGGAGTTTTGGCCAGGACTACCTCCACCTAAGCGTGTGGAGGTTCCAGGTTAAAGGTGAAAGCAGGTATGGTTAGTGATCAAATTATTGATCAAAAGAGGGGAGACTGTAATGGAAATTTGTAAGTTCTGTATATAATTATATTCTATTTTGTATGTATTGCACACTGCCCTCACTGTGCACATGGCACTAATAATGTTTTCAGTACATGTTTACATTCTTTCGAGTCCTGATTAGAATCAGCCTGCCTATGTAACGCCCCTTGTTACAATAAACGTACAACTGTAATATTAATGTGATACCTGCAAAATTATGTGTATAAAAACCCTCAATTGCGTCATAATAAAGCAGAATGGTTATTTGGAAAGATGCTGAGCGTATCTTTTGTGTCTGTTCCCTACTGCAGTAGTTATTATTAATTTGGAACCACTAATCAATATGAGGATAGGAGTTGCCTATCATTAATTTAACCAAGTCAGAGCTATCTGTCATGGAGCCGCTGTCGTCCACAGGATCGTATTCTGAGCCTGAATCTGACAGATGAGTGACTTCCTCTTTACTATCTGTCATGCTCAGGCCTCTTCACTACTGTACCTTCGATTTGCCTATTTGGGCTCTAAATATACTGGTATAGTAGTGAGTCTCACAGGTAAAAAAAAGCTCCTAGACTGTCAGCAACTGTATCAAATGCTACCAAAAAAACTGTTAGCGATCGCAGGGATCAGGCCTGACTCTGCGAACGCTGCAGTTACGTGTTTAGTGTTTTGTAAGTGACAGTGATCGATCGATACTGCACTTGGGTGGGCAAAACGCAGGTGCTAGCAGGTATCTGGGCTGATCCCGCTAACACTGCGTTTTTGGGAACCCTAAACTGCTGGGGACACTAGTATAGATCTGATCAGATCAGATAGTGATCCGTTCAGATACTATACCACTAACGGAGGTGTATGCTGCGTGCGTGTGTGTTATCGCTACTGGCACTAATCTGACGCTGTCTAGGGAGACGCAGACCCTAACTGAACCTAAAACCTAACTGATATCACCCGCCGGGCGATCAGGGGGTTAAACCTTTATTAGGTAATAAATGGCGGGTATAAAAAACAAACTAACCAGCCTCACCCATAACACTTATACGGTGATCACTGGTGAAAGGGTTAACTAGGGGGCAATCAGTGGGTTAACACTTTTATTAGGTAGTATATGGGGGTACCTGACGCTATAAAAAGCTGCCCCTGAAACTAAATACCTACCTGGCTAACTAGTGTCACCTGTGATATCAATACGGCGATCAGAAAAAAAGATCGCTTAGTGACACTGGGGATGAAAGGGTTAACTGGGAGGTGATCAAGGGGGGTACCCTAGACCTAGAGGGGCCTACCACTAACTGCCCTAAAACTTATAACAGTCACAAATAACACCAATGCAGTAATCAGTAAGAAAAACAAAACAAAACTGCTATTGGTGTCACTGTGACAGGGGGTGATCTGGGGGTGATGGGTTTATGTGCCTATGTGTGCTAGTGTTAGTGTAGACCAGGGCTTTTTTTCTCAAACAATAGGTGCTGGAACTTAACCATGGCCCCACAAAACCCCTCCCCCTACACACACCCTCCAAATCACATCAAATAGTGGGTGTGTTCAGTTAAATTTCACTAAAACAGTAGGAGGGTCTTAAAGGGGCATTAAATACCAGAATTGCATTACATACAGAGTGCAGAGCTATCACTTGTAAGCACAGAAACCAGACTTCTGTGATTACAAGTGATTGTGGTGAGCAGGCACCAAAGGATCTGAGCCAGAGGTGGTGGAACTGAGTTCCACCAAGTTCCCCCTGAAAAAAAGCCCTGGTGCAGACTCACTGTAGATGTCTTCTCTCCTTGGAAGCCAGACACGAGGAGAGATGACATCACTTCCTCTGCTTCTGTTTACAGTTCAGAAACAGAGGAAGCTTCTCATTCGCCAGGAGAAATCGTGAGGGAGAGGCCATGAATCAGTGGAACATGGAAATCTTCGTTGTTCATATGCCATGGGAGGAGCTGAGATGAGTAAAGGACTCCTGCTGGAAAATGTTCCTGGGAATGACACCTTGAGGGTTAGCCAAATGATGCATGCCCAAAGTCTACGAAATTCCAGTGAGCATCACAAGAGAGAGATCCAGATACGCCAGCCCGAAGCCCCAAGTCTAGCCCAATGCATCAGTTCCAGTCTGTCTGTGGATATCGAGTTCTATCCTTACAATAAGGCAGGGTGTTTGGGGTGGAGTATCTCTGTAAAATATGGATGAGCACAGAATCGAACCAAACGTTTTGAGACTGTTTAGGAGAATGATAATTATAATGTGGACATTTCCTTTTTATGAATTTAATGGACATTCAGAAGCCATACAAGAGACTTTTTTTGTGCTTTTCTTTGGGACCATTTTTTTATTTGGCCTAAAGGCTGTCATGCCCCTCTCACTTGCTTTTATGGACCAACATGCCCCTTGCCCCTTTGTATTTCATGGACAATTGCTATGCTGCTGAGATTATGTGTTTATTGTTCTCTATTTTTACATGCTTAGAATAATAGTAAATTTGTGGGAAAGTAGTCCAGGTGAATGTTGGGGGCAACAGGGTTTGTGATTGTCATGTTCATGGCAAAAGAAAGGATTGAAAGGATAATGTAAAAAGCCCCTTGTGTTTTGTAATCTAATATACGAACTGCGCCTTTTCTAATATGAATGAACCAGTATGACTCCATTTTGTATACCCCCATATATTAGATTACAAAACACAAGGGGCTTTTTACATGATCCTTTCAATAACCATTTGGCTTCTTCAGAACTCATACTGGTTGCCGTGCTCTGCATTGAAATAGATCTGAAACAGCCCTTGAATAGCTGACTCATTCTGCAAATTTGCAGTCAACCTAATTTGAATCACACCACAATTGTAATTTTGCAATTGTATCTTCCTATTGTTTCATGCCATGTTTTATACACACACTGTATTGAGGATATCACTACTAAAGTCTATCTTAACTGCTTTGCAGACCATATACAGTTGTGCTCATAAGTTTACATAGCCTGGCAGAATTTATGATTTCTTGGCCATTTTTCAGAGTTTTTCACTCATGGTTAGTGTTTGGCTGAAGCCATTTATTATCAATCAACTGTTTCATCTTTTTAAATCCTAATGGCAACAGAAACCACCTAAATGACCCTGATCAAAAGTTTACATACCCCAGTTCTTAATCAGTGCCGGGACAAGGTCCCCCAAGGGGAACTTTTCGAACTGCCCCCCCAATCATCTTGCCTACACATGATCATTATACCTACAATTGGGGAGCGCAGAAGTCAGGATTGGATAAATTACAAAGTGCAAAGAGCAAAAAGAAATGAGTGCAGGAGTCAGAAATAGGGTTATTTTTAAAATAATAAATTGGACCCTGCTTCTTGAGGATGCGGCTTTCACTGTGCTAGCTATTGGGTGAGGCTGAAAGGGATGCGCAGTGCAAGCGTTCAGTAGAAAGGAATGCAGATTTCAGGGGTCAGTAGTGATGCAGAGTTCAGACCTTTATGACTGTGTAAGGGGGCATTCAGAAGATCCAAATGTTTTTAGGGTTGGGAGAGTCTACTTTAAAGTTTTTTTACAGTTTTTGTTCAGAATATCTACAGTACTTTAGTGTGCATGAACTGGGGAGTGGTTCAGAAATATTAACCTGAAAAACAAAAATGTAATATATTGCAGCTTACCAATCATTAGATGTGGTGGCTGCATTTGTTTTCTTTTTTTTTTTTAGGCTTCCACTTTGGATAAAGCACCACAGGGGGCACAGCAGACAGCAGCACTATCAGTCTTGGGGGGAGGGGAGTGTTCATTTATCTAATAGATTTAGATACACTAACAAATTGAAGTAAAACTCCAGTTCACACTTTATAATTTACTGTAACATATTTTTTTCCCCCTTTTTTTAGTAAAAATATTTTACTTAAATATATGCTGACCATTGTAAGCACCCCCTGTCAGTGGTAAATGGTTTGTCTCATCTCTGTATCTGCAAGTAAACTTGTTCTTTTGAAAAACAAGACTTGCTGGCTGGATCAGCAGATAAAAACAAAAAGAAAGAAAGCATAAAAAAGAAAACAAATGCAGCCTACACACATCTAGGAATTGGTAACCTGCACTATAATAAATGTTTGTTTGTGGGTTTAATGCCGCTTTAATGTCTATTCCATACTTGTGACCACATTTCTGGTGACAGCTTTGCTATTGAGAGCAGATAAAGTCATTACCTGACATTGCTACCATGCTGACAGGCTAGTCCTGCTGCTGGCTAGTTAACACCAACAACTGGATTATAATTGTGACATAATGTACTTCGAGTCTGGTTTGCTAGGAGTTCGGTAATCCTGACAGTGTTATCTGTTACTATATTCCTGGTAGTTCCTAGGCCAATTTAGAACATACTGTTCATCACAACCCTATGGAAAACAGGATCCACCATACCACACCTCTACTTTCTGCTCGCCTATTCCAAGTGAACCTGGGAAAGAGAACGAGGAGGTCACACTCTGACATGGGGGACTCTGCTTCCCAGTGTGGTTTATGGCATTTGTAGCTTGCTGAAATAATGTGTTTGTACAGCTGGAATCTCCCAGCCTTTCTCCCAGCGCTGCCCCAGTCTGCACATACACAGAGCTCTGTACTTAGACCTCAGGACATCGCCTCCATCTCTGCTGACAATGTGGGGGGGCTGTAAGAGCAGCTCTGTACCTTTTCCTTTGCTTGCACTGAGCTGTAATTTAGAGGCAGGGGATGAATGAAGTAGGACACACTGACAGAGAGATCAGGGGAGCTGACTGCCATGTTTACACATACAAGGCACAGAGGAAAGAAACTTACATTTTGGCTGGGTTCCTTACATGGCAGCAAGGGATGGGGGCCATCTAACACTGTGCTCCATAACCACTGTATCGATCTTTGCTGCAGCTACAAGTGTCAGTCACAGATGCAGTAAAGACATGGAATGGAGTTCCTGCACACTCCACACTTTGTAGAACACTGAAAACTCCCTGCATATCACACCTTATTAAACGGTTTACTTTTTTACATTTAGTGCAGAATACAGCAGGTTTACAGCACATCCAGATAGAGTTTAGATTTCAGAATAGGACTCACAGTTGCAGAAGACAGAAACTATCCATCCATCCATCCACTCACATCTTCACTGTGCCCTGATGTCTGCAGTGCTGGGCGGGAAGCAGTGATTGGGGCTGCAGTGTAGTGTTACCTTCTTGCCCCGCCCCCTGTACAGAAGCTCTTTGTGACAGCCCCGATGGAGCCGGCCAGACTGAGAGGAACTTGAGCCCGGCCTGGAAGAGAGTGTCCCTCTAGCTTCTGAGATAGGACATGGATGTCACTGTACAGAGGAGGCAGCCAATGGGTGTGGGCGCATCGTTAGCCCCGCTTCTGGGCAGACTGTAGCAGCAACAGAGGATGCAGCATAGAGCGGTGTGAAATCCTGACTATTCTGTGATTCTTATTACTGGCAACCCGACGCCCCTCCCACACTCTGCCCAGGGCAGCCGCCCCTCCTTGTACCGGCCCTGTCCTTAATACCGTGTATTGCCCCCTTTAACATCAATGACAGCTTGAAGTCTTTTGTGGTATTTGTGGGTGAGGCTCTTTATCTTCTCAGATCGTAAAGCTGCACATTCCTCTTAGCAAAAAGCGTCTAGTTCCTGTAAATTATTGGGCTGTCTTGCATGAACTGCACCTTTGAGATCTTCCCAGAGTGACTCAATGATATTTGGGTCAGGAGACTGAGATGTCCTCTCCAGAACCTTCACTTTATTCTGCTGTAGCCAATGACAGGTCGACTTGTGTTTTGGATCATTGTCATGTTGGAATGTCCAAGTACGTCCCATGCGCAGCTTCCTGGCTGATGAATGCAAATGTTCCTCCAGTATTTTTTAATAACATACTGCATTCATCTTGCCATCAATTTTGACCAAATTTCCTGTGCCTTTGTAGCTCACACATCCCAAAACATCAGCAATCCACCTCAGTTTTTCACCGTAGGAATTGTGTACCTTTTATCATAGGCCTTGTTGACTCCTCTCCAAATGTAGCCTTTATGGTTGTGGCCAAAAAGCTCAATTGTGGTCTCATAACTCCAAATGACTTTGTGCCAGAAGGTTTGAAGCTGGTCTCTGTGCTGTTTGGCGTATTGTAAGCGGGATACTTTGTGGCATTTGCGTAGTAAGGGCTTTCTTCTGGCGACTCGACCATGCAGCCCATTTTTCCTTAAGTGCCTCCTTATTGTGCATCTTGAAAAAGCCACACCACATGTTTTCAGAGTCCTGTATTTCACCTGAAGTTATTTGTGGGTTTTTCTTTGAATCCCGAACAATTTTTCCTGGCAGTTGTGGCTGAAATTTTAGTTGTTCTACCTGACTGTGGTTTGGTTTCAACAGAACCCCTAATTTTCCACTTCTTGATTAGAGTTTGAACACTGCCGACTGGCATTCTCAATTCCTTGGATATCTTTTTATATCCCTTTCCTGTTTTATACAGTTCAACTACCTTTTCCCGCAGATCTTTTGACAATTCTTTTGCTTTCCCCATGACTCAGAATCCAGAAATGTCAGTGCAGCACTGGATGATGCAAGGGTTTGTCAGGAGTCATTTTATACACACACACTAATTACAAGCAAACAGATCACAGGTGAGGATGGTTACCTTTAAAAGCCATTAAAAACCCCTTTGTGTCAACTTGTGTGCATGTTGTCAGGCCAAAATCACCAGGGTAAACTTTTGATCAGGGTCATTCGGGTAGTTTCTGTTGCCATTATTATTTAAAAAGAATAAACACAGTTGATTGATAATAAATGGCTTCAGCCAAACACTAACCATGAGTGAAAGAAATGTTTTCGTTATCATTCATATTCTCTGAAAAATGGCCAAGAGATCATAAATTCTGCCAGGGTATGTAAACTTATGAGCACAACTGTATATACGGCGGCAAGGTGGCTCTTCTGCGCAGGATCATGTATGTGTACGTGATCGTGCACTTCTGAGTCTGGGGCGACCCGCTCTCGCTGTGATTGGATATAGGCAGGCCGCCATTCAACTTCTGTTCCGAACAATCGAGTCTGCCGGACCTGCTGATTGGTCCAGCAGACTCAATTGTTCAAGACAGAAGCAGAACAGCAGCCTGCCTATGTAAACAACTTTCTGTCAGTAGGGAAGGTAGTGATCCTGTGTTTCTGCAAAGCAGGAACACGGATCTCTTCCTTCCCATAGTACAAGCACCTCCCCCACAGTTAAGCACATTTTCGGCACACATTTAACCTTTTGATCACCCCTGATGTTAACCCCTTCCCAGCTAGTGTCAGTGCATATTTTTATCACTGATCACTGTAATAATGTCACTGGTCCCCAAATAGTGTCAGGTGTCCGATTTGTCCGCAGCCCCGCTATAAGTTGCTGATCACTGCCATTACTAGTAAAAAAATAAAAATTCCATAAAAAGATCCCATAGTTTGTAGGCGCTATAACTTTTGCACAAACCAATCAATATACACTTATTGGGAAATTTTTGTTAGCAAAAATATGTAGCTACTATATATTGGCCTAAATTTATGAAGGATTTTGATTTTGTACATTTTTTATTGGATATGTTTTATAGCAGAAAGTAAAAAGGTTTTTTTTTTTGTTTTTTTTTATATTGTCAGTCTTTTTTTGTTTATAGCGCAAAAAACAAAAACCGCAGGATAAGTTCCAAGAAAGCTCTATTTGTGGGAAAAAAGGACATAAATTTTATTTGCGTACAGCATTGCACGACTGCGCAATTTGTCAGTTAAAGTAACGCAGTGCTGTATTGCAAAAAATGGCCTGGTCATGAAGGAAGGTAAACATTCCGGTGGTGAAGTGGTTAAATATTGTAAAACCATTCCATAAAAATTAAAAAATTTAAAGGATTAGAACAAGGCAAGTCATTTTAGAAGCCAAAATTTTCCACATTTTATTTTCTAGAAGATAATTCACAAAACGACTGATGCTTTTATTCATGTATTTCTGGTCCCACACAATGCTTAAGTAATATAATTTCAAAAACAAAAAAAATCAGACTTGTTTGTATTGATGCATTGTGCTTAAAAAAAAAAAAAAAATTAGATATTTTTGGAACTGGATCTTATTACACACTGTACTTAATAACCTTCTTTACAACAGGTCAGCAAAAAGTCACAGAACATCTTAAGAGTTTTGCAGCTTTGCTTATTTGTCATGCTTGTGCAGTTGCTCTTCAGTTACATAATGCGCAGGCCTTGAATGTAAGATTCCAGAGTCTGAAAGATTAAAAATACAAAATGTTTAGTAATTAGGAAGAATATCATTACAAATACTGAGACAAAACTGAAGGGGTTTTCCATCTGATAGTAGTTAGACTCCCGCTATAAAACCTCACAAGCGTACCTCTTCTCAGACACTGAATTTATAGCATATTTTCAGCTCATTATTATCAATGTTTATCATTAATAAACTTAATACAAATAAAACACCAGGACTCGAGGCTTACACTCGAGATTCCTCAGAGAACTCAGGTTATAGCTAGATCATTGTTCCTAATCTCTAATCTTTGTGGACAGCATATTGACAGGAATTGTACCAGCTGATTGGAGAAAAGCTAATATTTAAAGAAGGACAGAGACAAATCCTTGGAAACTACAGGCAAGTCAGCCTAACATCAATAGTAGGTAAATTATTGGAGGGGATAAGGGATTATATCCACAAATTTACTGAAGAAAAAATATCAGTAGTAGTCATCAGCATGGGTTTATGAAGGGTCATTCTTGCCAGACCAATCTGTTAACATTCTACGAGGAAGTGAGCTGCCATCTAGACAGGGGGAAGGCCTATGGATTTAGTGTACCTGGATTTTGAAAAAGCATTTGATACAGTCCCCATAAACGCTTAAACTACAAGCTGAGGTCTGTTCGCATAGACCATAAGGTTTTTATTGGGTAACAAACTAGTTACAAGGATGCGTCCAAAGGGTGGTGATAAATAACGTGTACTCAGACTGCTCTGGAGTGGTAAGTGGGGTACCCCAAGGTCCTGTCTTGGGACCAATTCTATTTAATTTATTCATAAATGATATAGAGGATGGGATAAATAGCTCAATCTCAGTTTTTGCGGACGACACAAAATTAAGCAGGACAATAATTTCACATCAGGATATAGAAATTTTACACAAAGACCTAAACAAAATAATGGAGTGGGCAAATACATGGCAAATGAGGTTTAATGTGGAGAAATGTAAAGTAATGCACTTGGGGGCAAAAAAACATAAATGCAAACTACTCTCTAGGAGGAGAACCGCTGGGGGAATTGAGGATGGAGAAAGATCTGGGGGTCCTAGTAGATGCCAGATTGAGCAATAGCATGCAATGTCAATCTGTAGCTACCAAACCCTTCAGAATAATAGCATGCGTAAAAAAGGGGATATACTCCAGAGATAAAACGATAATCCTACCACTTTATAAAACTCTGGTTCGACCACATCTAGAGTACTCTGTCCAGTTCTGGTCACCAGTCCTCAGAAGATATGTGCTGCAGCTGGAGAGAGTCCAAAGAAAGGCAACAAAACTAATAAGGGGACTGGAGAACCTCAATTACGAGGAACGCCTGCAAGCACTAAATTTATTCTCGCTGGAGAAAGGACGCTTGAGAGGAGATATGATCGCAATTTACAAATATATCTCAACGATTCAGTCTCAAGGAGTGTAAGAGGACACGGGCCACACAATGAGATTGGAGGAGAAGCGGTTTGACCTTAAACTGCACAGGGGGTTTTTCACTGTCAGGGCAATAAGGATTTGGAACTCTCTTCCACAAGCGGCGGTGTCAGCAGGGAGTATGGATATTTTTTAAGAGACTCTTGGACGTGCATCTTAAAGAATGCAACATACAGGGATGTGGGAAATAATTACAGACACTAACACACATGCACCTACACAGGTTGAACTGGATGGTCTATTGTCTTTATTCAACCTTACCTACTATGTAATATATGGAGTCATTTTATATAGTGCTCTAACAGTAACCTTCTCCCTGATCTGCTGGTTTGGCAGGTTAGAACATTGAAGAATTGGATTATAAGATAAAGGCTGGGTTCACACTGGTACGAATAAGAAATGGCTGAGACCTCGTGAGCTGCCAAAAAACTATAAACTACCATGAACTAAAAACTGAAAAAGCTGCATGCACTTCCCCACAATGTGAAAAAACAAATGTATATAAATGTGCCGTGCTACTCCTAACAAAGTTAGGTTGTATTGATTGTTGGTTAGGAGTAGCGCGGCACATTTATATACATTCACACTGGTACGACAAACGCTCCGACATTGGGAGCTCATGTCGCATGACGTGTGAAAATGAATGTTTCCCTATGGGAGCCATCTTAACTGGTCCGACACAAGTCGGTCCGACTTTAAAAATGCTCCCTGCACTACTTTGGTCCAACTTTGATCCTACTTCAGACCCATTGAATATCATTGAAGTCGGATCAAAGTCGGATTGCGGTCTTGGCTGATCCGACTTTGGCATGCGACTTGTGCTCTGATGATCCTGAAGGGGAACTCCACGCCAAAAAAAAAAAAAAAAAAAAAAAAACAGCATTGGTTCCTCCTCCAAGAGCATACCAGACCCTTCGGTCTGGTATTTAACTTAAGGGTAACGCCCCACGCCGGGTTTCCCCAAAATCCATACCAGACCCTTATCTGAGCAAGCAGCCTGTCAGGAAAGGGGGTGGGGACGAGCGAGGAGCACCCCCACCCCAAACCGTACCAGGCAGCATGCCCTCAACATGGGGCGGGGGAGTGCTTTGGGGCCCCCCACCACAAAGCACCCTGTCCCTATATAAGCAGCTCCGGCATCTCTTCCGCCTTCTTCTCCCCTCTCTGACTCCTCCGTCGATGTCTTCTGCCTGTGCCGGTTCTTCTCCACTCTCTCTTCGGGGTCTCCTCCTGCTGTTTTCCCGCTCTTTTACTCGGTCTTGTCTGCTATCTTCTCCTTCTGATGTTGACCCGGCGCTCTCTCCCACTCTAATGCCGGGTGCCACTACTTATTATAGGCATGGGGCGGGGTCACCAGAGACCTGCCCCTTCTGATGTCACTGTCCATCATGCCCGGGGTGGTGATGTCATAAGGGGCGGGGCCTCCAAATGACGGCACACGGTGACCCCGCCCCACGCCAATATAAGTAGTGGCACACCACGCACCCAGCATTAGAGCGGGAGAGAGCGTCAAGTCAAAATCGGAAGAACAACAGATAGAGAAGACAGCGGAGAAGACCCAGCAAAAGAGCGAGAAGATAGCAGAGAAGACCCAGCAGAGGCAGAAGACAGAGGGAGAAGACCCAGAGAGGGCTAGAAGACTTCAGCAGAGAAGAGCCGGAGAGGGGAGAAGAAGTCGGAAGAGACGCCAGAGCTGCCTTAATAAATTACTTTAACACCCTGTGTTTTATTTTTGAGACTTTTCGGGTAAATGGGTAGGAGTACAATGTACTCCATACTCATTCACATAGGGTGGGGGGCCGGGATCTGGGGGCCCCTTGTTAAAGGGGGCTCCCAGATTCCAATAAGCCCCCCCAACCAACGGCCAGGGTTGTCAGGAAGAGGCCCTTGTCCTCATCAACATAGGGACAAGGTGCTTTGGGGTGGCCCCCCTGCCACCCCAAATCATCCACCCCCCATGTTGAGGGCATAAGGCCTGGTATGGTTCAGGAGAGTGGGCGCTCGCTCGTCCCCACCCCCTTTCCTGACCTGCCAGGCTGTGTGCTCGGATATGGTTGGTATGGATTTTGGGTGGGACTGAAGGACCTGGTATGCTCTTGGAGGGGAAACTCATGCAGTTTTTTTTTTAATTTGGCGTTAAGTTCCCCCTAAAGATTCATACTAGACACAGTGCCTGGTATTGTCAGGGATCAAAGTCGGATCCCTGTTCATTGAAGTCGGATGCATGTTGGACTTTAAGTCGCAGGACAAAGTCGGATCCATATTGGTACGACTGTTGTGTCGTACCAGTGTGAACCCAGCCACAGAGACTATTCTTTAATTAACATATAAGATGTGCTACAACCCATAGCATAGAGCACTTACATTACAGCTGAATAGGAACATAGGAATATATATATATATATTTTTTTTACCTTTCCACCAATTGTGCTAATTAATTGTAGGAAATACCGTATTTATTGGCGTATAACACGCACCGCAAGTTTAGGAGGGAATTTTAAGGAAAAAAAACTTTTAGGAGGGAAGTTGAAGGCAAAAAACTTACATTTAAATGCCCATCATTGCAGCCATGTCAGTGCAGCCTTGCCCCAGTGCAGCCATGTCAGTGCAGCCTTCGATCCTGTGATCCCCTGGCACCCTGGGCTTCAAAATAGCCGACCGCGATTTGAAAATGGCGCCGAAATACACAGAGCCCGTCCTCGGCTCTTCTCGGCGGCTCTCGTTCACTTTCGGCTCCACTCGTAGTCCCGCCCGGGTTGGGCGTGACTGTGAGCGGAGCTATCCGAACCTAGCCGAGTACACTCGGCTAGGTTCGGGCGGCGCTCGAGTGAAGCCGAAAGTGGCCGAGAAGAGCCGAGGACCGGCTCTGTGTATTTCGGCGCCATTTTCAAATCACGGTCGGTGATTTTGAAGATCTGGCAGCTCAGGATTACAGGGGATCGGCGTATAACACGCACCCGTGATTTTCCCCTGATTTTAAGGGGAAAAAGTGCGTGTTATACGCCGATAAATACAGTAGTTCCCAGAACCTAAAGCCCAACTGAACTTCTAGTTGAAATCAGCTAAGTACATGCCAGGTGCATCAAAAACATGTACAGTCTGTGCTTGATTTCTTTCTAAAGCAGCCATAGGATGAAATAGAAATTTTTTGTATTTACTGTAAAATCCTTTACATGGAGTCTAGTGAGAGACAGAGGGTTTGAAGGATTGGAGACTAGAAAAAACAAAAAAACAAACTGGGCCAGCCCAGGATAAACTTTCTCCTGACTTGAGATGAGCTTGGATGTTTTCCATCTCTATCCAAACATAAAAAAATCACTTTTTTTATCCCCCAATCAGCTACGGGTCTGGTCACTTCCCATCCTGCAACACACGTAAATAATGGGGTGGGATGCTGGCGACAGCCACAGAGAGATCGGAGGGATGTTTAAATCTTACTACAAAGAGTACTTAAGGCAAAGCCTTAACAGTCAAAAAAAAATTTTGAAAACAAACATGAAAATTGTCAACACCAAATAAAAGAACCAGAGGATCAGGGGCATTTTGATTGCCATACACAAGTCGGTCCCCTTCAGTTGCGGTAGAGAGATTGCAGACCCAGATGGTAGGTACCTTTTACTGCAAGGCACTATTCAGGACACGGAGGTCACTATTCTAACGTATTATGCTCCAAATAACAATCCGGGACCTTTCCTCTCCCATATCTGCTCCCTGTTGCAGTCTCACCAGAGAGGCACTCTCCACTTAGCGGGAGACTCTAATGTTACGCTAAACCCTGCTTTAAATAAGTACCCCTCGGAACACAAGGCTCCATCGCCCGATGCAAAAAAATTTATGCATTCTCTACAAAGTCATGACCTGGTAGATATCTGGAGGGAGCTATATCCCATTGGCAGGGACTATACCCATTACTCCCATCCTCATCATTCCCATTCCAGAATTGACCATATGTTTGTTCTGAGGTAACATCTCCCCCTGGTTGTGTCTGCTTCTATTTTAGCAGCCCCTTGGACAGACTATGACCCTGTTTTGGTCATATGCCACTCGCTACTCAGCAAACCGCAATATTCCCCTTGGACTATGAATGACTCGTTCTTATCTTTAAAGGAAGTCCCCACCGATATTACTCAAGCCTCAGTGGAATATTTCAGGCTTAACGCTGGGTCAGTTTCCTCAGAGGTGACTCTCTGGGAAGCATACAAAGCGGTACTCAGGGGGCATATAATTCAACTGGCAGCAAAACGCAAACGAGAACGAATAGCAATGCGGCACTCCTTAGAAGCGCGCCTAGACTCCCTATCCACTATTTTTAAACAGTCCCCTACTCCGGCTAATCGTAAATTATTAGATGGGGTGTGTATAGAACTTGATCTATGCCTCACTGAAGAGGCAGAACGTACATTACGCTGGACCCGCCAGAAATGGTATGCCAAAGCCAACAGACCCAACTCAATGCTGGCCAACAGGCTGCACACCTTTACCCCAAAACACAACCCTATCACTCTTTGCACTAGACATAATGTTCTCACAGGTAACCCATTGAAAGTGTTGGAAGAATTTAGGCACCGCCTCACCACCCACTACAAGGCCCCCACTCAGCCTCCTACCCAAGACCTGACTTCCTTCCTGACAGGACTGACATTGCCTAAACTGTCCGATATCCACACTTCATTAATGGACCGAGACATTCAGTTAACGGAAGTATTACAGGGCATAAAAGAACTGAAAGTAGGCAAACGTCCAGGCCCGGATGGCTTCACAGCCCTTTACTATAGGAAGTTAGCAGACGTCTTACCCCCCCATTTAACGACTATGTTCAATGCAGTAAAAGATGGCCATGCACTCACACTTAACCTCTTAACCGCCAATATTGTTACAATTCCAAAACCCTACCGTGACCACTTGTCTTGGACCAATTTCAGGCCCATCTCACTTATTAATGTAGACATTAAAATATTGACCAAGATCTTGGCCAATCTTTTACACTCCTTTTTACCACGCCTGATCAAAAAGGACCAGGTGGGGTTTGTTCCAGGGCGACAAGCAGGAGACGCTATTAGCACATAAAGAAGGGGGTTGGGGTATGAATACCCCTGGGATTTTTATGGTGCTTAAATAGATCAATATAGAAAAATAAATCAGATCAAAGAAACACTATATGCAAATTACCAAACTGACTAAGTAATCTTTTGATTCTAAATCTTTAATAGTTTAAGAATATTACAAAACATCATCTAAAAATAAGCACAATCTTGTACAATCACAGTCAATCAATGAAATATTTTAAAATTGGAAACCACTTTGCGATACCAATCTCAACATGTTTCGCTCAACACATGAGCTTCATCAGGAGTTTTTTGGTACAGATGTGGCATACTATAGATAAAAAGGAAGAAAAAAGAAAAAACAAAATACAAATCAGATGCTTATAAAACATTTAAAGATATAGTTTTCAAAACAAAGAATACATTAAGTAGTACTGAAAAAACAAGTGGTATATATACATTTGCATACAGACAATAAATGTGTACGGATGAAACTCCCGCGTTTCTACAGGTCTATGATAATGACAATCGCGAGAGTTTCATCCGTACACATTGAAAACTATATCTTTAAATGTTTTATAAGCATCTGATTTGTATTTTGTTTTTTCTTTTTTCTTCCTTTTTATCTATAGTATGCCACATCTGTACCAAAAAACTCCTGATGAAGCTCATGTGTTGAGCGAAACATGTTGAGATTGGTATCGCAAAGTGGTTTCCAATTTTAAAATATTTCATTGATTGACTGTGATTGTACAAGATTGTGCTTATTTTTAGATGATGTTTTGTAATATTCTTAAACTATTAAAGATTTAGAATCAAAAGATTACTTACAGTCAGTTTGGTAATTTGCATATAGTGTTTCTTTGATCTGATTTATTTTTCTATATTGATCTATTTAAGCACCATAAAAATCCCAGGGGTATTCATACCCCAACCCCCTTCTTTCTTTGCAACTTATTTAATAGGGATGCGGTGCTAAGGGTTCACTGTCCCTGCCCTCTAACAATATGCTATTAGCACATAGCCCATAGCTGATCTATAGCAACTATGTTACTGTCTCTTGACATGAACAAGGCCTTCGACACTTTGTCCTGGCCTTACCTGACGACGGTACTCAGCCACTATGGCTTCGGATCGTCATTCTTGCAATGGGTAATGGCACTATATGACTCCCCCCAGGCTAAGGTCAAATACTATGGTTTCGAATCAGCCCCCTTTTCCATCAAGAGGGGAACGCGGCTGCCCACTCTCCCCACTCCTATTTATTTTGGCCATGGAACGTTGGCAGAGGCGATCCGATCTCACCCAGACATAACTGGTGTTGAAATAGCAGGCACACCCCATAAGATATCACTGTTCGCAGACGATATCCTTTTAACCCTGACAAACCCTAGACTCACCCTACCTAACCTGTTCTCTCTACTAGACTCCTTTGCCTCCCTCTCTGGCTTGTCCGTTAAACCCACCAAATCAAAAGCCATATCAATCAATCTTCGACCCTCGGACTTGATAACCGTAAAAACAACTTCCCGTTCCAATGGCTGACCTCATTACCCTACCTGGGGATCCGGCTCACCCCCCAACCTACGCGGGGCTCTATAAGGCAAACTTTCCTCCTATACTTAAAGCGGGAGTCCGGCGACCAATATTTTTTTTTTTTTTAGGTCATTGAGACACTTTGCTAACCCCAAAATAATACTCACAGTTTGGGTGTAATATTTCCGCCTCTGTCTGTTTTTGTACTGAAGAATAACTTAAAAAATGTGATGCTGGCTGTTTACATCTTGCTTGTGGGCATGTAAAGCCCACAAGCATTGATTTCCTGGATGCGGTGAATGCTGTTCATTCACAGCTTGTTCACACGCATGATCATTGTTTCCGCACTGAATCTTGAGAAGCCTGACACTAAGCTCTCAGGAGACAGTGTGGCGCCGTGGAAAGGCAATAAACACGCCTACTCCCATTGGAGGAGAGACAGGAAGTGCCACAATAAAGTACAATATAAAGGTAATTACAGCGATAAAAAAAAAATTTGTGCGGCATTTGAACATCTATGCAATTAACTGAAGGGGGTAAGATTAAAGTTAAAAATTTGAGTGGAACCCCGCTTTAAGAAGCTGACGGACATGTTGTCCTCCTGGGCTCATTTCCCATTATCCTGGTTCGGTAGGATCGTGGCAATTCGTATGACATACCTGCTGATAATATTTTACTTCTTTAGAGTCCTACCGGCCCCGATTCCGCCGCATATCCTACGAATACATCAAATCCGTAAAATCCTGAAATTTGTGTGGGGTTCTACCTGTCCCAGGATCAATAAGCAAATACAACCCTGAGGATGTTCCTTCAGTTGTTTATTGTTGTAGAAAAAAAAAGCAGATCACAGACATGGCCAAAAACTAAAGGCATTTCAAATGGCAACTTTCTGGCTTTAAGAAACACTAAAAGAAATCAAGAAAAATAATTGTGGTGGCCAGTAACAGTTAGATTTATAGAACAGGCACAGGTAATAAATTATGGAATCACTCAATTCTGAGGAAAAAATTATGGAATCACCCTGTAAATTTTTATTAACTAACACCTGCATCAGATTAAATCTGCTTGTTAGTATGTAGGTAAAAAGGAGTGATCACACCTTGGAGAGCTGTTGCAACAAGTGGACTGACATGAAGCATGGCTCCAACACCAGAGATGTCAATTGAAAAAAAGGAGAGGATTATCAAACTCATTAAAGAGGGTAAATCATCACGCAGTGTTGCACAAGATGTTGGTTGTTCACAGTCGGCTGTGTCTAAAACATGGACCAAATACAAACAACATGGGAAGGTGGTTAAAGGCAAGCATACTGGTAGACCAAGGAAGACATCAAAGCGTCAAGACAGAAAACTTAAAGCAATATGCCTTGAAAACAGAAAATGTACAACAAAACAAATGAGGAACAAATGGGAGGAAACTGGAGTCAACATCTGTGACCGAACTGTAAGAAACCGGGAAATGGGATTTACATACAGAAAAGCTAAAAGAAAGCCATCTCTAACACCTAAACACAAAAAAACAAGGTTACAATGGGCTAAGGAAAGGCAATCGTGGACTGTGGATGATTGGATGAAAGTCATATTCAGTGATGAATCTCGAATCTGCATTGGGCAAGGTGATGATGCTGGAACTTTTGTTTGGTGCCGTTCCAATGAGATTTATGCAGACGACTGAAGAAAACATGCAAATTTCCACAGTCAATTATGATATGGGGCTGCATGTCAGGTAAAGGCACTGGGGAGATGGCTGTCATTAAATCTTCAATAAATGCACAGGTTTACATTGAAATTTTGGACAATTTTCTTATCCCATCTATTGAAAGGATGTTTGGGAATGATGAAATCATTTATCAAGATGATATGGCATCTTGCCATAGAGCAAAAACTGAAAAAATTCCTTGAAGAAAGACACATAAGGTCAATGTCATGGCCTGCAAACAGTCCGGATCTCAATCCAACTGAAAATCTGTGGTGGAAGTTAAAGAAAATGGTCCATGACAAGGCTCCAACCTGCAAAGATGATTTGGCAACAGCAATCAGAGAAGGCTGGAGCCAGATTGATGAAGAGTACTGTTTATCACTCATTAAGTCAATGCCTCAGAGACTGCAAGCAGTTATAAAAGCCAGAGGTGGTGCAACAAAGTACTAGTGTGATGTGTTGGAGTGTTATTTTGTTTTTCATGATTCCATATTTTTGTCCTCAGAGTTGAGTGATTCCATAATTTATTCCCTGTGCTTGTTATATAAATCTAACGGTTACTGGCCACCACAATTATTTTTCTTGATTTCTTTTAGTGTTTCTTAAAGCCAGAAAGTTGCCATTTGAAATGCCTTTAGTTTTTGGCCATGTCTGTGGTCTGCTTTTTTTTCTACAACAATAAACAACTGAAGGAACATCCTCAGGGACTGGTGATTCCATCATTTTTGCCAGGGGTTGTATTATATGCCCCCAGAATCAATGTAGGACTCTCAGTCCCTAACCTAAAAACCTACTATAGCCGTTATCCCAACTCCATGCACAACACCAAATGCCGCTATGGGCCACCATAGACCTAGTGGACTTGCACTCAACACCCATCTCCTCGCTGCCCTGGCTCGCCCCCACACATCGCCCTCTCGTGACAGGGCCGTGTCTTTCCCATTCCCTTCGCATATTGGACTCGATCAAGTATTCAGCCGGCCTGATTTCTCCTTATCTACCCTTGCTTCAACTTTTCCAGTGCCCATTGTTCCCATCAGGCTGCGAAAATCCCCAGCAGTTCTCCTGGTGGAAGACAAATGGTTTCACAGACATCCACTCTTTTTTTACCCCACTAGGATAATATTTGAGGCTCTACGCTCCTCTCACGATATCCCATTACGCGAACACTACAGCTACCTACAGATTCGCCATTTTCTCTAAGGGCTTATAAAATTTCGACTGACCCCTTATACTGTGACCCCTTTTCAGAACTTCTGCAGAGCAAGACCCCAAATCTCGGGTTTAATATCACTGATCTATTCCTCTATTATTACCTCTAAAAAACCACCGACACGGCCTTATCACCTTCAATGGGAAAGGGAACTAGGAAAACAGCTAGATCCAGAGGACTGGCAGGTCATGACTAACAATATCCAAATGCTCAAAGGACGTTATCTTTTTAGAAAATGCCTATAAAAAGGTACTTTATAGGTGGTACTACACACCGGCTAGACTGGCCAGTTTCATTCCAGCCTACTCCCCCCCCCCCCCCCCGTGTTTCCGAGGGTGCTCCCAGGAGGGCACAGTGACGCACATCTGGTGGACCTGTCCGAGGGTACGCAGGTTATGGATCAGAGTTTACTCCCTCCTCCGAAACATACTCCATGCTGACCTCAAAAAAGATCCATATGAAGCACTTCTCTGCAACCCAATAGCAGAGCTGCTTCGCCCGGAGCGCCAGCTGGCTCTGCATCTCTTTACTGCAACCAAACTAACAATAGCTAGGGCATGGAAGACACAGACACTAAGTTTTGAGGTGGTTAAAAATCGCATGGACTAATATAATGGTTAACGAAAAGCTGACTGCTGTCCTTTCGGACACTCATGATAAATTCCTGAATGTATGGAGGCCATGGGTTGAATATACTAAACCCACCAGATTTGATACCACCCTTCTTCGGATTTAATGCACTCTTGCTCCCCACCGCGAGGACCCACCCCCCCTTTTTTTTCCCTCTTCTCTCCTTCCCCCCTATTCTTTACTCCTCCCTTCTTCGCTAATCTCAACCCCTAGACCTTCTTTAACCTCCCTCTCAATGCTTTTACTTATCAGTTGCACTTAAGAATCAATCTGGCCACTGGGCATAGCCTCGGATGAGATGGTTACATGGACAGATTCTCAGGACTATTTACAGTTAGGCACCTGTTGAGACAAACTTTTCAAGTATTTGTTAAAAATCGGACGCAGTCCTGTGGGCATTCCTGAAACCTTAGTGTGTCCAACCACTTTCATGTTTCCAACGTACAACTGTTTTCAGCCTCTGTTTTATTCTTATTGTTTTGTTTTTCTTTGATTTACTAGCACACTTATTTTACTTATAAGATGCTAAATTTTACGTTATGTTTATTCGTGATGCATTCTCTACACTGTGAAATTGCTATGACTATCAAAACCTTTTGTAAAAGAAAAGAACCAGAGGATCAACCTGGTGTTCCAAACTAGGACAGATAATTATCACAAAAGTAGAAACTACTACCTGAAAGATGGCAAACCTCAACAAACAATCTGGAGGACAATCAATCATGCACCATAAACAAAACAGGCAGATAACAAAAAAAAAAAAAAAATAAGTTTTCTGGGATAAAGGCTGAAGCCTAGAATGCCTGACATTTCATTATGGGGAAGGGAAATGTTACACAGATATGCAAACAAAAAGACCAACCAGGTAACAGTCAAAAGCTGACGTAAACACCCGTTACCCTTGAATTTAGAGAAGAAAGGGTTGGATAAACAAAGGCATGTTTAGACAAAAAGGCTAACCAGAGGCTCAAGTGAAACACCTTCAACTCTTTAGACCAGTGGTTCTCAACCTGGGGGTCGGGACCCCCTTGGGGGTCGAATGATGATTTACCAGGGGTCACTGAATCCTGGGCTTTTCCTGAAGCCCACGCTGCTCTCCCAGACGCCCAGCTGGGCTCTTCCTGGAGCCCGCGGCCGCCCACTCAGCCTCTTCGCAACCGCCCATTTAGTTCACGGCATGGCTGGGGGGCAGAGACTAGAGGTCAGCTGACTGGTGAGGAATGTGAAGTGGGAGGGGCTGGAGGAGACCCCATCTCCTGATTTTGGCATAGGTGTCACTGCTACGAGACACCACAAAGTCAGAGACACAGTGAAGCCGGAGACGCAGTGAGTAACACTACCTGTGATTATAGTTGCCATTAGAAGTCCCCACTACAGTTCTCATATCAGCAGATGACCTTGATCAAGAGCACCTAAGTTGGCTGATCAGAACTCCCCCTAGCACTGCCACTCATCCCACCCCCCACCAAGGAGTAAGAGAAGGAATAAAGACGGAGAATACATGGAAGGGAGAGGAAAAGAGGGGGGGGGGGCAATGAAAAGGGAGAGAAAGAAAAAGAACAAGAAAGATGGCTAGAGAGAGGGATGGGGTAAAAAACAAGAAATTAGCATAGAGAGAGATAAAAGGGAAAGAAAGGAGAACAAAGAGAGAGGGGTACATCCTAAAATGTACCATAAGGGATTTTAATACTGTACGAGTGTAAGGGACTCAGGGAGCGCTAAATGTCCGTGGGTTAGGGGTGCAAATTACTTGTCTTGCCTGACAACCCACGCTACGAAAATAATTTTACTGTTAGGGGTCCCCACAACTTGGGAAATTTTATCAAGGGGCCACGGCAATAGAAGGTTGAGAACCACTGCTTTAGACCAAGGAGAGGCAAGGTCTCTCAAGGGATATCCATGGAAACAGACCTCTCCTCAGTAATCTAAAACGGAAGAGGAAAGAAACCATAAACTGGAAAAAAAGTAGGGTAGTAATAGTAAAGCATAAATGTAACGTGACCAGCATTTAAAAAAGAAGCAAATAAATTTATTTGGAAGTATTTTTTTTACTCTATTTCCCAAATAGTAGCATATGCTCCTGGATTAACTTATACATGTCCAATGCTGGCTATTACCATGTGAGTACTCAGTGACTGGGTCACACCAGAGATTGTGCCACGGCTCTGGCCCTGGAGAACACTCATCGACTAACACAGTACAAAAAGGTTTGGATAGTGGCACAACGCGGAAAACAGTGCCTGAAGGTCAATTCGACGCTAGCCTCACCACAACCAAAAGCCTGTGCCAATGGCTCCTGCTGCTATCAATCTATCCAATGAGAATGGAGATAGCGGCTGGAGTCACTGGGCTCGTGCACATCACTGGAACATACTGGCTCAGGGAGGAAAAAAAGGTTTCTACCCAGTTGCAGCACAGAAGGTTTTTCACCCTAATGTATAGAATGCATTAAGGTGAAAAACCTGGAGACTTTATAACCTCTTTAACAATGAACCTAATCATGTCACAGGAGTAGTCTATATGCCCACTGTTGAAAACAGCCAACATATATACACAAAAATGAACATAAATAAGAAACTGACCTTAAAGTCCCAGATAGTCATTGCACCATCGATGCCAGTAGTACAGAACTTGCGACAATCAGATTTGTCCCCCTCATAAATAGATACCTGGCTGTAGGACAGGAAAATAAATTACAAGACAGCAATTATAGCAATCTGGAAATAGATTAGTGTCACTGCATTAGAATATAACATATAATTCAGCCACTATATATAGGAACCCTAATGTTGTCCAAAGATAACAGGAACCTTTTAACACCAGCAACAATGAAAAGGGACCTGCTTGACTATGTGGCAAGCCTGCTGGAGAAAAAAAGGGGGAGCACATAGAGTATCTACAATACATGCACATTTCCCTATGTTTTGTCTCTTTAGGAGCATTTATAACCCCTTCGTCCATAAGGGTAAAACAAATCTAAATGCATAAGCACAATTTTGCAAACTTGGAATTGTGTTAGTAAAATTTTACATATCATCCCTACTACTTTATGCATCCAGGTGGATTATACTGCGCTTTTTTCAGGACAAATTGGGCTTTCACATGGTGGTAAATGGTAATGAATATTTCCTGATTTTTTTTTTTTATTATGAAAGGAAAACTGGCCCAAAATAGAAAAAAAAATGTAGATATACATTTCTTGCTATTACCATAACCTTTCACCAAAGAACAAGCCAGATTAAATTCTCCTGCTCCTGACGATCGCAGCGATACTACGAATGTGTATGTTAGCACAGCCCCAAAACAATAGTTCTCATTTTGCATTTTACTTTTATCCTACCTAAAACACACCAACACTGACACTAGGGCCGAAACAACTAATCGACAACTAATCGATTACTATTTTCATAATTAATCGGCCAGTAACATAATGGGGTTAAAAAAGCTAAAATTAGCCCTTTATAGTACAAAAAGAGCAAATAATCTCTACTGTAAACATTACTTTCACTGTTGCAGAGTAAAAAAACGAAGGGCTAATTTTTTTTTTTTTTTACTCCATTATGTTACTAAAAGTCTTCAGCCTGGTTCCCACCCATGTGTTTTTTTGGTGCTTTTTGCAGAAATGCACTACAGTTCATTTAACGTTCACATCTATGCTTTTATCAGCTGCTGTGTATTTGGAAAGGGTCAAGGACCTTTTTCAATGCAAAACAGTGCTTTTTTTGGTTCAATATACTTCAATGGAGAAGCTGAAGAAAAGCATATAATATTACAGTTCTGTTTGAAAATCTGCAAAACAATTTAGAACTTTTTTTTTTCTTTAATTAAAAAAATTTGATGAAGAGTCTGATGACATTTACAAGATTCAACCTCTAATAGTATATCTCCTCTTATAGTATATAGAATATATCTCTTCTGTCTGTTATTCTCAGAGTGGATTAAAGATTTTACTCCCTAACCATATAGTTGGTTATTTTATTAACCGATTAAATCGAAACAAGAATCGGCCAACTAATCGATTATGAAAATAATCGTTAGTTGCAGCCCTGACACCAAATTTAACCACATCCCTCCTGGCCTACAGCAGAATGATGGCCGAGCTGGGGATCAGTTATCCTGACTGGGCATCGTAGGATGTCCAGCAGGATAGGTCGAGGGCGGGCGGCCTGGCGATCGGTAGTGTGGTGTGTCGCTCTGACACATCGCATTTCAGTAAAGAGTGTCCAATCACAGCTGGTCACATCGTAACCAGGAAGTGCCGTTTATCGGCTTTTACTATATTCGTGCTGACAAAGCGCGGGTAGAGAACGGATCATCGGCTCTCCTGACATGGGGGTTTGCGCTGATAATCTGTGCATCGATTATTAGTGCATACCCATCAAGGATGCCCACCAGGGATGCCAACCTCACGTCTAACATGCATGCCCTTTAAAAAGAAGAAATCTCTTGGATGAGGCACTTAAAAGTAGTAAGGGTTTGGTTTTTTTCCCCCCATATTCATACTTACCTAGGTACATCTGTCCCCCCGGTGCCTCTACAGTGAGAACCAAGCGATTGAACATCGCTGATGGCTTGGTTCTCAGAGCTCCTCGAGCAGAGAGCTGCCCACTGTCAATCAGCAACTCTCCGCTCTGCTTCTCCTCGCTCACTGGAGCGTTGAACTGTGGAGGGGCGGGGAGCGGCCCTCTCAGGCTCTCAGTGGCTTGCTGAAAGGCTGAGACGGATGTCAGTCCAGGCACCTGGCAGATCCAGACTTCCACTGTCGCGATGACACGGTACCTGGACTGATTTCTGTGACGTCAGCAGAGAGCGGACTTAAAAACTAATTGCACTCCTGTGATCCATAGGAGAAGCCCAGCCAAACGAGCTTTGGCTGGACCTTTCCTATTAAATTCCAAGATGTCACAGGAAGAAAGATACTTTTTTTTTACAGCATAGGGTCATAAAGTCTCACTTCTCAGGAAGCTTCTACCGCCTCTAAATGCAGAGCAACTAAACCCTTTACTCAGGCTTCAACTGTTATGCCAAAATTCAGCCTTTCCCTTTGGAACAAAATGTGGAACACAAAGTCCACCAAGTCTACCCCAAAGCCTTCTTCACAAAGCCCTTTGCCTTTCTTTGGAAGACACCCATTACAGTCCTGTGGGTTCAACTGTTAGTTTCAAGGGGATGCAAAATAGAATTCAAAACTCTACTCCCTCATCGCTTTCTTCTTTCTGATCAACCCAAATCTGTTCAAGAACAGTCAGATTTGCAGAATGCCCAAAACCACCTCTTGTTTTAATAAGTAGAAAAACGAGAGGCTCCCATCATATCACAGGGAGCATGGTGGTCCCATCCCTATCAATAGGAATAAAAATGGTAACCCCCTCAGTTGGGACTTTAAACAGACCACCCACTCAGAAATAAGTCTATTATTAAAAATTGTTTTTTACTTATTTCTGAGTGGGTGGTCTGTTTAAAGTCCCAACTGAGGGGTTACCATTTTTGTTTCAATAAGTGGTCGTTCCAGAACCTCTGGAGGACAGATTCAAAGGATTCTATTCAAAACCTGTTCATGGTACCAAAACCTAGAAGGGAATATCTAGCATCCATAGACATCCAAGATGCTTATCTGCACATTCCTATTTACCAAGCAAGCTTTCTGCTCTTTGCATTAGAAGAGAAATACTTCATTTGTTGAACTGCATTTTAGTCTATTCTCTGCTCCCAGAATATTCACAAAAGGTACTTGCACCCCTTTTTGCCCTCTTAAGAACTTAGGACATTCAGGTTACAGGATACTTGATGACTACCTTCTGCAGGACTCATCTCCCCTTCTGGTTATCTGCATTCTCGAGACTATTCAGATTCTTCAGGCTTTTGATTGGGTAATCAAATGGAACCTTCCATTTGCCTGGCGTACTTGGGCCTCATTCTAGACAAAGCCCAGGCAAAAGTCAAGAAAACCAATTGATCTCTCTGAGATCTGAAGCCCAAACCTTGAGATCAAAGAAAATAACCCAGGTAGCATGTGTTCAAAAAACTTTGCCAATGTCCAATCTAGAGGTCGACCGATATGGGTTTTTCTCTGGCCGATGCCGATATTTAGAAATCGCGGAGGCCGATGGCCGATATGTGATGCCGATTTTTTTGGGCCGATATATTTGGCCGATTTTTTTTTTTTTCCCTTTTTTCCCTTCATCTCATAAAATCTAACAGTTAGACCCCTTTCACACTGGGGCGTTTTTCAGGCGCTTTTGGGCTAAAAATAGCGCCTGTAAAGTGCCTGTAAAACGGCTCCCCTGCAGTCTCAGTGTGATATCCCGAGTGCTTTCACATTGAGGCGATGCGCTGGCAGGATGTAAAAAAAAGTCCTGCAAACGGCATCTTTGGAGTGGTGTATACCGCTCCTCCACCACTCCTGCCCATTGAAATGAATGCGCACTGCTGCCAAAGCGCCTGCGTTTTGGCAGCGGCGCTTCAGGGGCGCATTTAACCCCTTCCTCGGCCGCTAGCTGGGTTATAAGCGCCCCGCTAGCAGCCGAATAGCGCCTCTAAAATGACGGTAAAGCGCCGCTAAAACTAACAGCGTTTTACCATCAACGCATGCCCGCTCCAGTGTGAAAGCAGCCTTAAGTAATACAGGAATTTTTTTTCATTTAAACATTAAACAAAACAAACCTCCAATCAGTTCACTTGTATGTATAATTTAGAAAACAAACAAAAAAAAAAAAATCTATCTTAAATATTAAATATACAAAAACAGGTAATCAAAACTTTTGGACGAAAAAAATGGGCTAACTTTACTGCTTAGGTTTTTTTTTAAATTCATTACTGTATTTTTTTTTTTTAAATTGCGTTTAAAAGACCGCTGCGCAAATACCGTGTGACATAAAATATTGCAACAATCACCATTTTATTCCCTAGGGTCTCTGCTAAAAAAAATATATATAATGTTTGGGGGTTCTAAGTGATTTTCTAGCAGAAAATGCAGGATTTTTACTTGTAAGCAACAAGTGTCAGAAAAGATTTAGTCTTTAAATGGTTAAACTGAAAACTTCTCCACATGGAGTTCAGTCTATTGATAAAAAGAACCTGAAAGATACAATGTATCTTCTTATCAGACTTGGCAGGCTGCCCAGAGGAGGGGAGAATCCTCTCCACAGATAACCTCAGGAAACTTGCATTAACTTTATTACAGAAGTCATTTGCAAGTCAGGGCTGAAGTTATCAGCACAATCGGCTGATGCCGATTAAGTAAAAAACGCAAAATATCGGCCGATATGTCGGTCGACCTCTAGTCCAATCACATGAAGGCACCTGCCTATAACCACAAGACCTGTATCCTATACTGTACTTCAAGATTTTACAGGTATGTCAAAATTCTTTTTTTTTGTTTTTGTTTTATCCCAGACATACACTTTTAGAGGAAATACATGTTGCCCAATATAAGAGAATTATTCTACAGCATAATGAATCTATTACATTATCTGCATCGATTACATTATCTAGTAGTGCTATTAATATAGTTGACAGAAGTCTGAAAATTGAAGCGCCACACCAAAGTGTTTGAACCCAATATATGATTTTGTTCTAAAACGTATAACAGGTGTTACACATTGCTGAGTGCTTTCAATAGAGAGTATTATCTGGAGTCCATAACAGAGGATACTGTATATTTTAAGCCCTGATTAAGGCAACAAAGTGTTGTCCCCGAAACGCATTGACTGTAGCACCTATAACATGTTTCAAACAAAACCTAATTTTGGACTTTGGTGTGGTGCTTTGATTTTGAGATTCAAGAGCTTCTCTTTAGACTGATTTGTTTATACCATAGTTGTGTTGCCTGAACAAGTGCATTTGTGTGCTCAGTAGCCTTCCTCAATGCCAGACTTGCCTCAAGGACACAAAAACAATTAAACTGGGAAAGTGGATGGCATAATTACACAAAAAAAAGCACTCTACTTCCTAACAGTGCATAGCTGATGCTTACGTGATGCTGTTCTGATGCAGAGTGTCCAATGTAGTCTTGCGGTCCTCAGTGGTTGCTCTCTTATCCATGTTTCTAAAGCGTTCCATAGCTGAAATGTTACGCTGAGTGCTTTGCTTTGGAATGTCCAGTTTAGACACAAATGTCAATGAGCCATGATCATCCAATGTGAAGAGCATAGGACAACAGTCATGCCCCTAAAAGGAGGGAATTAGGATTACACATCTTTTACAAACAACTTGCAATAATCAGGTTATTTTTCTGTATCATTTTCCAAGCATTACTGGTATTTAAGAAAGACCTTTGGGAAATGGGAAATTGGATCTTGCTAGAAAGAAAAGTTCCTCAAAAGACGGGACTTTAAAGGACCATGAACACTCAGAAGAAAAGTATATAGTAAAAAATAAAATTTTTATTCATTTAACATCATATCATAAAACACATAATGACATTGAAATACACAGAGTTGCAGCATATAAAAGATGATGGAAGAGGCCCAAACCAACTGCCAACTAGACAGATAAAATCCTAAGCGTTTCGACATGTGAAGTAAGAGCCTTCTTCAGGGAAAAAGGGAGAGGGCTGAAAGGCTTCCATAAAAATTCGAACAATCGATAAAGTTGATACAAAATATAATCAATTATATATAAATGTAACTATGACCCATAATATATATATATATATATATATATATATATATATATATATATATATATATATATATATATATATATATATATATATATATATATATATATATATATATATATATATATATATGTGACCCAACATCTTGCTGTTCTATGTGGACTTTCCCATCATAGTTACATAGTAGGTGAGGTTGAAAAAGACACAAGTCCAACCTATGTGTGTGATTAGATGTCAGTATTACATTGTATATCCCTGTATGTTGCGGTCATTCAGGTGCTTATCTAATAGTTTCTTGAAACTATCAATGCCCCCGCTGAGACCACCGCCTGTGGAAGGGAATTCCACATCCTTATGCCCCGTACACACGGTCGGACTTTGTTCGGACATTCCGACAACAAAATCCTAGGATCTTTTCCGACGGATGTTGGCTCAAACTTGTCTTGCATACACACTGTCACACAAAGTTGTCGGAAAATCCGATCGTTCTGAACGTGGTGACGTAAAACATGTACGTCGGGACTATAAACGGGGCAGTGGCCAATAGCTTTCATCTCTTTATTTATTCTGAGCATGCGTGGCATTTTGTCGGTCGGATTTGTGTACACACGATCGGAATTTCCGACAATGGATTTTGTTGTCGGAAAATTTTATCTCCTGCTCTCCAACTTTGTGTGTCGGAAAATCCGATGGAAAATGTCCGATGGAGCCCACACACGGTCGGAATTTCCGACAACATGCTCCGATCGGACATTTTCCATCGGAAAATCCGACCGTGTGTACGGGTCATTACCCTCTACCTAGTTTAAAGGTTAAACCTCTTTTCTTCTAATTTTATTGAGTGGCCACGAGTCTTGTTAAACTCTCTTATGCGAAAAAGTTTTATTCCTATTGTGGGGTCACCAGTATGGTATTTATAGATTTAAATCATATCCCCTCTCAAGCGTCTCTTCTCTAGAGAGAATAAGTTAAGTGCTCGCAACCTTTACTCATAACTAATATCCTCCAGACCCTTTATTAGCTTTGTTGCCCTTCTTTGTACTCGCTCCATTTCCAGTACATCCTTCCTGAGGACTGGTGCCCAGAACTGGACAGCATACTCTAGGTGCGGCCGGACCAGAATCTTGTAGAGCGGGAGAATTATCGTTTTATCTATGGGGTTGATCCCCCTTTTAATGCATGCCAATATTCTGTTTGCTTTGTTAGCAGCAGCTTGGCATTGCATGCCATTGCTGAGTCTATCATCTACTAGGACCCCCAGGTCATTTTCCATCCTAGAATCCCCCAGAGGTTCTCCCCACAGTGTATAGATTGCATTCATATTTTTGCCACCCATATGCATTATTTTACATTTTTCTACAGTGAACCTCATTTGCCATGTAGTTGCCCACCCCATTAATTTGTTCAGATCTTTTTGCAAGGTTTCCACATCCTGCGGAGAAGTTATTGCCCTACTTAGCTTAGTATCGTCCACAAATACAGAGATTGAACTTGCCCTTGTAGCCAGTTTTCAATCCATGTACTCACCCTATGGTCCATGCCAACGGAGCTTATTTTGTACAGTAAACGTTTAAGGGGAACTGTGTCAAATGCTTTTGCAAAATCCAGATACACCACGTCTACGGGCCTTCCTTTATCTAGCTGACAACTCACCTCCTCATAGAAGGTTAGTAGATTGGTTTGGAAAGAACGATTCTCCATGAATCCATGCTTGTATATAGTTCCTTATCATCCCCTCCAAGATTTTACATACTATTGATGTTAGGCTAACTGGTCTAATTCTCAGGGATGTATTTTGGGCCCTTTTTAAAATATTGGTGCTACACTGGCTTTTCTCCAATCAGCTGGCACCATTCCAGTCAGTAGACTGTCAGTAAAAATTAGGAACAATGGTCTGGCAATTATTTTACTGAGTTCCCCAAGTACCCTCGGGTGAAAGCTATCTGGTCCCGGTGATTTATTAATGCTAAGTTTCTCAAGTCTAATTTTAATTCTGTCCTCTGTTAACCATGGAGGTGCTTTCCTGTGATGTGTCCTGAGGATAAACACTGCAGTTTTGGTTACTGAAGCCCCCCCGATTCCCTCGTGAAGACTGAGGAGAAGAATAAATTCAATACCTTTGCCATCTCCCCATCCTTTGTAACCAGATGTCCTTCCTCATTCTTTATGGGGCCAATATGGTCTGTCCTCCCTTTTTTACGGTTTATATACTTAAAGAATTTCTTGGGATTTTGTTTGCTCTCCTCCGCTATGTGTCTTTCATGTTCTATCTTAGCCGTCCTTATTGCACCCCTACATTTCTTGTTGCATTCTTTATAAAGTCTGAATGCTGATGATGATCCCTCAACCTTGTATTTTTTTGAAGGCCTTTTCCTTTGCTTTTATATGCATTTTTACATTGGAGTTAAGCCATCCAGGACTTTTGTTCAAATTTATTACCCAATGGGATGCATTGGCCCTCATTTAATATGCTCTTAAAGCAAACCCATCTCTCCTCCGTGTTCTTCGTTCCTAAGATTTTATCCCAATTTATGCCTTCTAGCAAGGTTCGTAGTTTATGGAAGTTGGCTCTTTTGAAATTCAGTGTCTTTGTATTCCCCTTATGTTTCCTATTTGTGTGATTTATACTGAAGCCAATTGACCTATGATCGCTGTTACCTAAATTGCCCCATATTTCCACATCCGTGATCAGGTCTGTATTGTTGGAAATCAGTAGATCAAGTAATACTTTATTTCTAGTTGGTGCGTCTACCATCTGACCCATAACATTGTCCTGCAAGACATTTAGGAACTGGCGAGCCTTAGATGAATGCGCGGTTCCCTCCGCCCAGTCTATGTTTGGATAATTAAAATCCCCATTATGATAACACTTCCCATCCTTGCTGCTAATCCAAATTGTGATAGGAGATCTGTCTCCCTTTCCTCCCTCAGGTTAGGGGGCCTATAGCATACTCCCAGTATTATTTTCCCCTTAGCTTCATCCCTTTGGAGCTCTACCTATAAGGATTCCACCTCCTCCCTAGCTCCCTTAGTGATGTCATCTCTCACATTCACTTGTACATTATTCTTGATATATAGGCATACCCCTCCCCCTTTTTACCCTCTCTATCCTTGCGATAAAGGGTATACCCTTGAATGTTTGCCAGCCAATCATGAGAGCTGTTGAACCAGGTCTCTGAAATTCCCACAAAATCCAAATCTTCCTCGTACAACAGTATCTCTAGTTCACCCATCTTGTCCGCCAGGCTCCTGGCATTGGTGAACATGCCACATAGTTTAGACAGGGTTGCATATTATCCTCTTTTTGGGCGTTCCGAGATTGCAACTAGGACTTGATACTATACATCTTGGGTTCATGTGCTTTGATCAACCTACCACTAATGCCCCCAATACTACCCTCTGGAATATGTTCCGCGCTATCTCTGTAACCCCCCCCCCCCATCACCTAGTTTAAAAACCCCCTCTAACTTTTTGGCCATCTTCATTCCCAGCTGATTTGCACCCTCCTCATTTGGGTGCAGTCCATCCCTTCTATAGTTCCGGTTATCGACTGAGAAGTCGGCCCAGTCCTCCAGGAACCCAAACCCCTCCTTCACTACACCAGCTCTTCAGCCACTTGTTTACTTCCCTAATCTCCCTCTGCCTTTCTGGTGTGGCTCGATGTACAGGTAGTATTCCTGAGAATACTACCTTGGAGGTCCTTTTCCTCAATTTAGCTCCTAAGTTCCTAAAATCGTTCTTTGGGACACCATCTGCCTCTAAGACTTTGTCATTGGTGCCAATGTGCACCATGACAGCTGGGTCTTCCCCAGCCCCTCCCAGTAATCTGTCCACCAGATCCGTGATTGCCGAACCCGAGCGCCCGGTAGACAACATACTGTTCGGCGCTTCAGGTCTTTGTTACAGATTGCCCTCTCTGTCCTTCTAAAGATTGAGTCCCCTACCACCAGAATCTGTCTTTCCTGTCCCTTCGCTTCCACCCAAATCTTACTGGAGGAGTTCTTCCCCTGGCAGCTAGGAGAGTCCCTCAGCTCCAGCAGTGCTGGTCCCTGACTAGTTTCACCAATGTCACTCAATGGAGCGTACTTATTGGGATGCTCCAGCCCTGGATCGGCCTCCCTTGCACTTCCCCCTCTACCCTTCCTGACTGTCACCCATCTACTTTCCTAGTGCCTGCACCTCTGTCTCCATCCGCCCCTGTGCTGGCCCCTGCCGTGTACCTTCCTGGCTCTCCTTTAGTATGTAGGAACTTCTCATTGCTGACAGTTGCTTCCCCAGATTCAGAACCTGGGCTTCCAGGGAAACAATGCGCTTACGTTTTGCACAGCAGTATTCACCCTCGATCGGATGATCAAGGAACGCATACATGCCGCAAGATGTACAAAGAGTCGCCTCTCCACACCCGCCAGGCATCGTACCTATTAAATTTAATGAGGATTGTTAGTACACAAGTACTAACGATCCACACACTATCCTCTTCTTCTTACCTTGAGTAATTGATCTCCAGTGCATAATAGCATCAAACATGAGGTCAGTCTTTGATAATAACATAAAAAACATATGGTTCTATAAGTGATTGAACTGTTGTATGTATTTGCATGGTGTTACATGTATATATAATTAATATATTTTATATCAACTTTATAGATTGTTCGTATTTTAATGGAAGCCTTTCAGCCCTCTCCCTTTTTCCCTGAAGACCCTTACTTCACATGTTGAAACGCATTGGATTTTATCTGTCTAGCTGGCAGTTGGTTTGGGCCTCTTCCATCTTCTTTTATATGCTGCATCTCTATGTGTATTTTAATATCATTATGTCTTTTATGATATCATGTTAAATGAATAAAAATTTTATTTTTTACTATATACTTTTCTTCTGAGTGTTCATGGTCCTTTAAAGTCCTGTATTTTGAGGAACTTTTCTTTTCCATGTTGTACAAGGAATGTGGACCTGAACCTCGTTTTCCCCATCCAATTAGCCCTATTCACTTTTCGTCCGGATCGGACTAGATGGACTTGTGTCTTTTTTCAACCTGACTATGTAACCTTTATTCTAAATGTGCGCTTTTGGTCTCTACCGCATGTGACAGGATGACCATGCAAGAGCACAAAAGGCACAGCTGTCACCCTTTAACAGGACGTGCCTTTACAAAAACCTTCATGCAAGAATATAAGAGATATATTTTTTTAATAACAGTTTTAGATTTCAATTGATTAAAATAACAATAACGTGTTTCAGCTTATGAGCTTTCAATGAAAAAAAAATTCTAACCCCAACACTTTCTTTACTTGCAAAAATTGGCAGTATACCTGCCTATTATAGATCTTTATACAGATAATATAACTTCCACAGAAAATTAAGTTAAGCGTGACTTTTCTGAACATTTTCATCCAAAATGCCTATTTAGCCAAATGTAACAGTTTGGGGGAAGTTGTGGCATGAATATTTAGCTTCCTCCCAGCAAGAGCATAAAAATCACAAGCCCCAAATGTTTTCCACCCTTCTTCCTTGAAGAATGCTTCCAGTTGAGAAATATTGGTCTGAACAGATTGTATGGCTAAGATTTATTCATATTATTTGAACATGAATAAAGACAGAGAATTTGAAAGGCCATTCCAAAAACATTTTTCTTGAAGTAGTTCAGGGAAACTTTGAGGTAGGTTTTGGATTGTCTTGTAAAATCCAACCTCATTTCAGTTTTATCTCCTAGACTGATTGCAACTCTGTAGTGATGCTGCAGGGAAAAACATATATGAAATAACTTACAGCTGCTATCACGCTGTTCTCCGACACAAAAGTGACACTCAGGAGAGGCAGGAATTCAGTCTTCAGCTGTGAAATGCTACAAAGTGAACACAACATTATAAATATATTTATAGTATTTAAAGCTCCACTCTGGGCATAATATAAACTCTAAATCCACCCTCCCTCCTTTCCACTAAATCCATCCCGACAGGCTCACCGTTTCTGGGTGCACTGATATCAGTCCTCCTCTGCATACTGAGTGGACCCCGCCACTGGACAGTCTATAGAAAGTGTACACATCATGCAGGCAGTGATGTGGACACCCAAAAGGACACCCCAGGACCTCAGCGTCACATAACCACAGATTTCGGTAAGTGAAAAAGTTTTCTTTTTTTTTTTTTTTATATTTTAGGTAGGTGGGGGGTTAATTTTATCCTGGAAAGAGGCTTTACATGTTGAAAAATTGCACTTAGCATGAGTTCACGCAGATATACTGCGGCAAAATGGCTCTCCTGGTCGAAAACCCGTATAATATTAATATTAATTATATATATATATATATATATATATATATATATATATATATATATATATATATATATATATATATATATATATATAGACACACACACACACACAGGGCACACAGTGGGACTCGCTGCACATGGTCGGCGGGCGCAATTGCGTGCACAAGAGTCAGCATGGGATTTGTGTGTGTGAACACACAAATCCCTGTGCTTTCAGAGGAGAGGGGACAGATCGTAGGAACGGCGATCTGTCATCTCTCCTAGTTAGTGCCATCCCCACACAGTTAGAACACACTGAGGGAACACACAGTTAACCCCTTGATCGCCCCCTAGTGTTAACCCCTTCCCTGCCAGTGACATTTATACAGTAATCAGTGCATATGTATAGCACTGATCGCTCTATAAATGTAAATGGTCCCAAAAATGTCCGGTCTGCCACAATGTCGCAATACCGCTAAATATCGCTGATTACCACCATTAATAGTAAAAAAAAAATAAAAACGCCATAAATCTTTCCCATAGTTTGTAGACGCTAAAACTTTTGCACAAACCAATCAATATACGCTTAGTGTGATGTGTTTACCAAAAATATGTAGAAGAATACATATTGGCCTAATCTGATGAAGAAATTATTTTTTTTTTTTTAAATTGGGGGATATTTTTTATAGCAAAAAATATTTTTTTTTTTCAAAATTGTCACTTTTTTTTTATAGCGCAAAAAATAAAAACCGCAGGGGTGATCAAATACCACCAAAAGAAAGCTCTATTTGTGGGGAAAAGGGACGCAAATTTTGTTTGAATACAGCATTGCATGACCGCGCAATTGTCAGTTAAAGCGACCCAGTGCCAAATTGTAAAAAGTGCTCTGGTCAGGAAGGGGGTAAAATCTTCCGTGGCTGAAGTGCTTAATGAATTTTAGTGCACAAACACAATATTATATCCAATTTTTGGTAAACTATAAAAGATGATGCGGCACAGTGGTGTAGTGGGTAGCACTCTCGCCTAGCAGTAAGAAGGGTCACTGGTTCGAATCCCGACCACGACACTACCTGCCTGGAGTTTGCATGTTCTCCCTGTGTCTGCGTGGGTTTCCTCCGGGTACTCCGGTTTCCTCCCACACTCCAAAGACATGCTGGTAGGTTAATTGGACCCTGTCTAAACTGTCCCTAGTATGTATGAATGTGAGTTAGGGACCTTAGATTGTAAGCTCCTTGAGGGTGTAGGGACTGATGTGAATGTATAATGTATATGTAAAGCGCTGCGTAAAATTGACGGCGCTATATAAGTACCTGAAATAAATAAATGTAACGTGCGTACATAGATACCCAACATGTCACTCTTTAAAACTGGGCATGCCTGTGGAACAGCAACAAACTACGGTACAAAAATCTTCACGAAAAAATCTTCACAAGTGGTGCTTTAACCACTTCCGGACCGCTGCACGCCGATATACTTCCTAACTTTGAAGAGGGATATCCTTTATGGCAGCAGCTAGCTGCTATAACCCTGGTATCCTCTTCTTCGGCGGGCGGTCCGGTTTCTGATAAAAGTGGTCTCTGCGGCGAGATCAATTTATCCCGCCGCTCTCCGGTGCCCTCTGCCACTTGCCGTAGCGGCGGGGGTGATCGGATCCTTGTCCTTCCTGGGTATGAAGAGGAGTTAGGGGAAGATGGCCCCCACCCGTCTCCACACCATTGCAGGGCAGAAGCGACGTCAAAATGTCACTTCCGCCCATTGCTCTTAAAGGGCCATTTTTTATTTTTATACCTCAAATGACATTTTTATTTTAATTTTTTTATTGCATTTTAGTGTAAATTTGAGATCTGAGGTCTTTTTGACCCCAGATCTCATATTTAAGAGGTCCTGTCATGCTTTTTTTCTATTACAAGGGATGTTTACATTACATTACATAGGAATAAAAGTGACATTTTTTTTTTTAAAGAACAGTGTAAAAATTTAAAATAAAAAGGCAAAATAAATAAGAAAAAAAAAAAATATATATATATTTTTAAACGCACCCCATCCCGCCGAGCTCGCATGCAGAAGCGAAGGCATACGTGAGTAGCGCCCGCATATGAAAACGGTGTTCAAACCACACGTGAGGTATTGCCGCGATCGGTAGAGCAAGAGCAAAAATTCTAGCTCTAGACCTCCTCTGTAGCCCAAAACATGCAAGCTGTAGAATTTTTTAAATGTCGCCTATGGAGATCTTTAAGGGTAAAAGTTTGTCGCCATTCCACGAGCGGGCACAATTTTGAAGTGTGACATGTCAGGTATCAATTTACTCGGCAAAACAAAATTATATCTTTCACAATATTAAAAAAAAAAAAAAAAAGAAAAAAAAAAGGCTAATTTTACTGTTTTACTTATTATTTATTTTAAAAAAGTGTATGTTTTCCAAAAAAAGTGCGCTTGTAAGACCGCTGCGCAAATACGGTGTGACAGAGTATTGCAACGACCGCCATTTTATTCTCTAGGGTGTTAGAAAAAAAAGTATAATGTTTGGGGGGTTCTAAGTAATTTTCTAGCAAAAAAAAAAAAAAACCTTTAACTTATAAACAACAAATCTCAGAAAGAGGCTCGGTCTTTTAAGTGGTTAAAAGCCTTTACAGGTTACCAGTTTAGAATTACACAGGTCTTGCGCCAATCCAGTGGTACTTTGCCAATCATTAAAGAGTCCCTAAAAATTACAAGCTAACAATCGCTTTGAAATGAGCTTAATTCTTTTAGAACATGTGGGTGTATGCCATCCGGTCCAGGTGCTTTTATTCATCTTTATTCTGTCTAAATATTTCTGAACCATCAATTTTGAGCCAGAGTGGTTCATTTGGGGCTATTTTAATATCATCCCTATTATGTGCTCCCCTGTGCTCTTTTGTATATACAGAACTGAAGAAGGTATTTAATCACTTGAAAACCAGGCTTTTTCTAACAAATCTCTCCTACGATTAAAAATCTGTCAATTTTGCTAGGAAATAACTACTTGGGACCGCCAATTTTTTTTCAGCAGAAGCCCTAGAAAATAAAATGGTGGCCGTTGCAAATTCTGCATTTTTTTTTTATGCTCTTTAATAAATTTTAATGCAAAAAAAACCCAATATATATATAATCAATTTTTTTGGTAAAATATAAATATAATGTTACACCAAGTAAATAGGTACCCAACATGTCAAGCTTTAAAACTGCACATGCTTGGGGAATGGTGACAAACTGATACTTAAAAATCTTTATAGGCAAAGCTTCTTTTCATAGCTTACCAGTTTAGGGTTACAAGGAGGTCTAGAGCTAAAACTATTGCTCTCGCTATAATGTTCGCAGTGATACCTCACGTGTGGTGGGATCATCGTTTACGTATGCATGCGGGACCTACATGTGTGTTTGCATGAGAGCATGGGGAGAGCTTTAATATTTTTTTTTTTTTAAACTGTCTTATTACATTTTTTACTGATATTTATTGCTATCACAAGAGATGAACATCCCCTGTGAGAACATGGGACCTTATATTATATAATATATATTTTTTTTTTAATTAAAGCTGCAGATTTACTTTAGAAAATAACATGAACATGGTACACCTTATATAATTTTAATGACTAGGTTTATATATACTTTAGTTACTGCGACTCTGTAACTTAGATAAAGTCAGTTACCTGCAAAAAAGATTGTATATAATTACCTTTAGAGCCCTTTCACACTGACAGCGCCCGGGCTAGTTTTAGCGGCGCTTTTAACCCCCCGCTAGCGGCCGAATAAAGGGTTAAAAGCGCCTAAGCGCTGCTGCTGAGGCGCTTTGCAGGCGCTGCCCATTGATTTCATTGGGCTGGGGGCATTTTAGTAGTGGTGTAGATGGCGCTCCTAAAGCGCCTTGAAGAAGCTGCTTGCAAGACTTTTTTTGATGTCCTGCTAGCGCAGCGCCCCAGTGTGATTGCAGATAAGGCTTTTTTCAGGCGCTATTTTTAGCGCTAAAACGCCTGAAAAACACCTCCAGTGTGAAAGGGGTCTTACTGCTGCCCAAAGAATGCTGCAATGATAAGGAATAGCAGACTAAAGTCTATTCGGAAACACATACAGTTCACTGTAGTGTTCAGTGGTCACTCCCGCTAACCCCTGTCACTCTGTGGGGCCCTGTAGTGAACTAGGAGGCTTGCGGGGGAAACCATTCTGCATTGCGGGGGACACAGGAAGAGTCTGTTTCTGAATAGATTTCACAGAGATTTGTCATTAGAACAACCTTCAGTGACACAGGCAGCAAAAAATATATGTGTACAGTCTTCCTATTTGACTAAAACATTTAAAGCAGTATTAAACCCACAACCAAAAAAATAATATATTGCAGCTCACCAATCATAAGATGTGGTAGCTGCATTTGTTTCTTTTTTTAGGCTTTTTCTTTGTTTTCACCTGGTGATCTGAGCCAGTAACATACCTTCTGAATTACAGTAGAGGGCCCCTCTAGCAGATTTCGATACACTAATTAGCCAAGCTCCAGCTCACACTGCAAAGTTGTACATGAATAAAGGCTGATCATTGTAAGCAATGTAGAATGGTTTGTCTCACCACTCTTAACTGATACATTTGTAGGAGAGTTTGTTCTGTTGAAAAACAGACCTACTAGCCAGATCACCAGGAGAAAATAAAGGAAAGAAAGCCTAAAAAGAAAACTAATGCAGCCATCACCTGTAAGAATTTGCAATCTGCAATATAATAAGGTTTTTGGGTTTATTACAGTTTTAGGCAACATACTTACTTTAAACTTAAGAGGGCAATTAGAAAACAGAGCCCAAGGTGAAAATGTAAACTTTTGTAAATCAACCTCTTAATGTCATTGTCAGCCACAAAATATTCACACGTTTGTGACAATATTTATAAAGGCAACAAGACACTTATGTAGTCAATAAATTACCTTGTGTTTTTAGATGCATCAACCACAGACACAATACTGTCATGACTGACCCAGGCCAAACGATTTCCACTAGCGGAAAAGCTTACACTGTGGACCCAGCCACCATTGCCAGCACTTCCAAACTCCGACATTAGCTGCCCAAAAGGCATTTTTGATCCCCAAGGAGTGCTAGCTGGCTTCTCGTCAACTTCCTTAATATATGCCGAGAACACCCTGCAAGCAAAAATAAATAAAAATGTATTATATATATATATATATATATATATATATATATATATATATATATATATATATATATATATATATATATATATATATATATATATATATACACACATATATATACATACACATACATACATACATATACACACACACACAAAAAACACTATTCTTACGAGTCCCCCTTTACTTAAGCCCCCTGAAAATACAACATAGCACATGAGACTTTTTAGTAAGGATACACTATATTCTCTTAACAGGCCTGTCCAACATACATCTGATTTAGCTTAAAGCTGAACTCTGGGCAGAAATATTTTTTCCATGCTGTTGCTTTCCTTCTTTAAACAGATATGTATGGCATTTGTTTCTCCAGGCTGTAGTTTAACAGAAAAAGAATGTGCATTTTTTAACTGCTTAACCACTTCCCTACCCGCCCATTTTCATATGACGTCCGCCGATGGGATCTCCCATCCTGGGCGAGCGTCATATGACGTCCTCTGCTTCCTGCGGTATAGGGGGCGCGCACCGCGTCACAGAGGAGCCGATGTGTGTGCCTGCGATGTCCACTGGGCACTCGCGATTGCTCATTACAGAGCAGGACTGTGGATCTGTGTGTGTAAACACGTCCTGTCAGAGGAGAGGAGACAGATCGTGTGTTCACCGATCGGTCTCCTCCCCTAGTCAGCACCCTCCCTCTACAGTTAGAATCACTCCCTAGGTAACACATTTAACCCCTTGATCGCCCCCTAGTGTTAACACCTTCCCTGCCAGTGACATTTATACAGCAATCAGTGCATATTTATAGCACCGATCACTGTATAACTTGTCAATGGTCCCAAATTAGTGTCAAAAGTGTCTGATATGTCTGCCGCAATGTCACAGTCACAATATTTAAAAAAAAAAAAAATATATATATATATATATATATATATATATATATATATATATATATAAAATCGCAAATCACCGCCCGACTGGTAAAAAAAAAACAAAAAAAACCCCATAAATCTATTCCCCATTTTGTAGACGCTAAAATTTTTGCACAAACCAATCAATATACGCTTATTGCGATTTTTTTTACCAAAAATATGTAGGAGAATATATAAATCGGCCTAAACTGATAAAGAAATTTGTTTTAAAAAAAATAAATTGCGGGATATTAATTATAGCAGAAAGTAAAAAAATATATATATTTTTTTTTTTCAAAATTGTCGACTTTTTTTTTATTATAGTGCAAAAAATAAAAACCGCAGAGGTGATCAAATACCACCAAAAGAAAGCTCTATTTGTGGGAAAAAAAAGGACGTCAATTTTGCTAGGGTACAACAAATCGCACGACCGCGCAATTTTCAGTTAAAGTGACGCAGTGCCGAATCGCAAAAAATGCTCTGGTTATTAACGGGGTAAATCCTTCCGGGGCTGAAGTGGTTAAATCACAGGCTTCATTCCCTGTGATTTCTGTTCTGTAAGACCGGTGGCTACTGTTCTCCCCATCTCCACAGCCACCAGTCTTGTAAGTTTCCCCATAGTAGTTCTGTGAGAGTGTAATTAAAGGGTGGGTCTTGGGGAGTATTAGTCTCCCGGTCTGTATCTCCCACTCACAAGCATCAGAGCACAGCTCTGCCCTCAAACTCAGCCTTGCTCTCCTCTCAACCTCACCTCCACAAAGCAAGGCAATGCAGAATGTCCTCCTCTCACAGAGTGGAAGCAGGGATTTTTTTCTCCAGCAAGATGGTGTCACAGGGTCCCAAATGTCAAGGATTACCAAAAAAAAAAAAACTAAGAAAAGTTGATTTTTTTTAGCAATGCTAGGTGCAATAGGGGCAGGGCCAGGCAGAACAAGGGTAGGGCCAGATAGGGATGTGCTGTTACTTACACATACACCGACAATGGTACAAGGAAGTGCCTGTGAGCAGCCACATTCAGCTGCACAGGCACCAAGTTGTGGGTGAATCAGAGCATTGCTGAATGTCTGGATTAGACTGCGGTTTCTAATCTGACATTTAGCAATTCTTTTAGTGCATAAACGTTTTATCTCTTATTCATATAAGGGGCATTTTACTGTTTTTACCTGGATTTCTCCTTTAAGTGTGCCTCAAGGAGCCATTTTAACAACTGTTATATAGATAAAATTAATATTTATTGTTTATAAACAATAAAAAAAAGATATAACAAAAAGATATACGCCTCACTGCAGGTAAAGATGTCATCCTGTGAAAAAAATAGAGCAAGGATATGCAAATTACTCATTTGTTAACTGTTTCTTAGCCAGAAGGTTGGAATATTAAATGAAAATAGTTTTGAGGCATGTCTGGGATTATTTTTTTTCCTACACAATTAAACAATTGAATGAACATTTTCCAAGAGTGGCGATTCCATACTTTTTCCAGGGGTTGTATACTGTTTTTTTTTTTTTTTTGTGTGTGTTGCTGTTGGGGGAGATTTTCCTTTACCACTTGAGTGAGGAAAAATCTGTGTAATGGAATCCCACATAGAGGTAAAAACCCACCAGGGGTTCCAACCCTTTCCCACGCCACTCAAAACTTTAAAAAAAAAAAAAAAAAAAAAAAAAAAGGGGGTTAACGCACTATATCATTCCCTGAAGTAGTCACGTGACCGTGACGATACACGTTGGACTGGGTTAGACGGGCACCCGGAAGTGACATCAGGCCACGAGCTGGCTGCTGTTTTTTTTAATCTAGTTTTTACCTGTTATGCAAGAACCTTAAAGCTGCAACCCCAATAAATTAACCAGTGTTTAGATATTTCACTATTTGGGTTCCCTTTTCCTTTTTACTTCATTGCTCACGGATTTGGGAGGCTTTCCACAGCTACCGAGGTACACAGAGGCAATATAGCACTGTATATGAGGATCGTATATCAGGTTACCAAGGCAAATTAGGACACCAACCCAATCGATGTTTCCCTGGACACCATTGTACATGAAGAATAATAGGCGATAGCCACTGCAAGATCCCGGATTCACTCATCATCACTATTTACATCACGCTGTTACCTTACGGTGGTAAGGTAAGGAGCAATCGCACATTGAGGTGTTTATACACTGAAGAGGATTCACATCACTTATTCACTGAAAGACTGTATCTGCACAGATTGTCACTTGGAGCACAGCACTTTATTTATTGCACTTTATCAAGTTTTTCTGGATACCTATGTGCACTGTTGGACTCTATTTCTATACTGTTTCAGCATTAGCACTTTGATCCTATTTTTCTATGTGATTTTTTAAATTTTCTGCGCACATTGAATTCTATGCGATTATGTAGAATTAGGTATGTGATTTTTTAATGAAATTTTGCACATGGGACGTGCACTTTATTTATGGTAATGAGCCATCATTCGCTAGAGTGCAACACCACATATTGATTTTTATTTAACGTACTATAAACTTTATTATGCTCACAGACAGCTTCCGATTCTAATTTTTTAACGAATGTCTAAAAACAGAACAAAGATCAAATTATGTCAATAGTAACCAAATAAATAAAAATATTGTACCTAGTCTTGAAATCACAAGATCCTGCAGCCAGAAGTACATTATTTGGGTGCCAGTCCAGGCTTAGCACAGTAGAACGAATCGGTTTCTTGATGTGTTTGCTCACCCACCTGAGGAAGATGAGAGAGATATATTTGTTGTAATACCCTTGAGTGTGACAGATTTAAAAGCCAATCCAAAAAAAAAACCAAAAAAAAAAAAAAAAAAAAAAAAAAAAAACTATTTTCGCACACCTTAAGGCCCCTTTCACACGAGGCGGGCTCCATTTCTACGGAGCCCGCCTCGGTCCGCCGGCTCAGCGGGAGATCTGTCCGTTGATCTCCGCTGAGCCGGCGGATGACAGGTCCCTCTCTGCTCACTGAGCGGGGAGGGGCTTGTCAGGCGCCGCTGCTGCCTATGGAGGGATCGGACGAAAACGGACAGCGTGTCCGTTTTCGTCAGATCTCACCTGATCCGCCAGCGACGGATCTGGACGTAGAGCCCATACGTCTGCTTTTAGCGGATCGGACGGGGTCGGATGTCAGCGGACATGTCTCCGCTGACATCCGACGGTCCATAGGCTAACATGGATCGCCCGTTCAGGTCCGCCGTCAAAACTGACAGGCGGATCTGAACGGTCCGATCGTGTGAAAGGGGCCTTACAGATTCTAAATAGAACACTTTTAGGAATTGTTCCACAGTGCCACCAGCTAAATAGATCAGCGGGGCTTGTTTTAAGCTGCATTTTACAGTTTAAGAAATTGTAAATATTTCAATATGCATAATCTGACCACAGGTTCAGTTTAAAGTTGAAGTTGAGTCACCAGAAAGATGCAGTTAAAATGGAAAAAAAAAAATCGGTTACAAGCATTACACACATTTACTTATACAAATAAATTGTAAAAGCATCATAAAACTATATTCTAAAATCAATTGCTTCACAGCCCAGCTTTTTTTTTTTTTTTTAAAAAGAAGCAATATTTAATAATAATAAACATTGGATTTTTGCACATGCCAGTAGAATCCATTCCTTGGAGTACATGAAGGGACACACCATTAGGGCTCCTTTACACTGCTCTGTAGCAAAATCGCTGTTAAAACATGAGTTTTTGGATTGCCTACACCTGTGAAAAAAATGGACATGCGACTCAAAAAGGCATCGAACACACAAATCACTGTGTGTTTTTATCGCAATTTCATTAATTTCAATGGGAAGCTGCTTTTCAAAACCACACCAAGGATGCAGCAAGCAGGAATTTTCAAAACGCACCGCACCTGTAACGCAGTGGTGTGAAGAGTCCCATAGGCTTTAAAAGGGAAACATTTTTCTTGCGAGGTAAAAACGTATCAGTGTGAAAGGGCCCTTAAATGGGTAAATGGACACTGGCAGACCAAACAGACAGGAAATCCTCCCCTCCTAGTCAGGAAGCTTTTCAGTTTTGTAGCAAGCAATGAACCTTCACGGATAGGGGACCCCTATGTCCTGTGATTTACTCCAAAAAAATTATTTTACAGGTTAGTACAAAAAAAATCGAATTTTCTTTATCGTACTTCACGAGACACAGAGCAAGATATAATCATGACTACCTGGGATGTCCCAAAGCAATGCACTTGAGGGAAGGTAGACACAGAAGCAACCAAAAAGACTCAAGGAAAACTATGATGCCCACAAAAAACTAGCCAAATGTGGTATCCTCAGCAGCCCTTCCGTTCGATTAGTAAAACATCATAAAAGTAAGTACTGACGACCAAGCTGCAGCCTTGCAGACCTGAGCAACTGACGCTTGATGTTGAATAGTCCAAGGGGTGCACATATTCCTACTCGAGTGAGCCTTGAAAAGGCGGAGTCTTACCCTTCAAGCCATAGGCTTTGGCAATAAGCTGAAGAATCCACTGCGAAATGGTCAAGTTAGAAGCAGCCTGGCCTTTCCTAGGACCCTCAGGCAGAATACATAATGTATCCAACTGCGTGACTGCTGCAGACATATTCAGATAAAGCTTGACAGCCCTGCACACATTCGATGTCCAGGGTTTTCTCCAACAGTGATTGAGGAATAGGAAAAAAAAAAAAAAAAAAGGAAGGTATTAGAATATCCTCATGCATATGAAAACTTGAAACAACTTTCAGCAAGAATGGCGGATGAGGACAAAGTCCACCTTGTCATGATGGAGACATAAAAAGGGCTTTTTACAGGAAAGAGCCACCAGTTGTGACCTTTGCCACAGTGATTGACATAAAAAAAAAACAAAAACAAAAAAAAAACCCTTCCAAATTGGTTTAAAAGGTGATTTCTGCAAAAACAGAAAACAACAACAAAGTCAGATGGACAAAGGGGAGACTTAACAGGTGGAACCACACGGGTTACACCCTGCACAAAAGTGTGCATCAATGAATGTGAGGCAATCAATCTCTGCAAATTAATTGCTTAGGCAGAGATCTGGCCTTTAATGGTACCTAAGGCCCGATTCATTTCCATCATTTGGAGGAAAGCCAAAATGCGTTCAATTACATATTTACGGGGGTGAAACCATTTTGCTTCAGACCAGGCCATACAAGACCTCTAGGTCCTATTATAAATCTTTCTGGACTTCAGAAAAGTAGCTATAACAATACCAGAGACCCCTCTGTCCCTTAAAACCAGGGTCTCAAAACGCAGCAACTGTAAAGCAGGATGCAATATTGGCCCCGGGACAGGAGATCTGGCCAGGTCAGCAGTGACCAAGGGCCATCCACCGCCAAGTTCGCAATGTTGGCATAGCATGTACTTCTGGGACAATCTGGTGCTACTAAAATTACAGACGTTTTCTCCTCCTGGATCCTGCATAATAAACGTGGAAGCAGCTGAACTGGCGGGACGGCAAAAATTAGAAACTAGCATCCACCCCATCACCTGTGCATCCCTGTCCTGGAGACAAACCTGTCCAGTTTCATACTGAATCTGGACGCTAGAAAATCTATGTCGGGGCTTCTCCAATGCTGACAAATTGCAGTGAACACCTCCGGATGAAGAGACCACTCCCCAGGGACCAACTGCTGACAACTGAGGAAGTCAGCCAAGTTCTTTACACCCGAGATATGAACTGCCAATAAGGCAGGAACATGATGTTCTGCCCAAACAAGAATATGATCCGCTTTCATCTGGACAGGACGACTCCTGATGCATCCCGATAGTAGATATATAACAAATAACACCAGCGCTAAAACATGGAAATCTGTGGATGGGGAGGAAAGGGCATGGTTAATGACATGGGATCTGAACCCAGTGCAGCTGGACGGCAGCCATCTCTGGAGGGTATGGATAAACAGTGTACAACAAAACAAACGGACCAGCGCTCAATGGGTTGAAGAGTAAACAGTCTCACAGCAGACAGTTGAACATGATTAGTCCTAGTTTATTCAGTAATGCATGTAAAAACAATCCTGTTTTCAGACAGGAAGGGATATGAGGTAGGTAAAAAAAGAAATCAATAGCTTAGTTTCACAGAAGATCCATGGAGCAACAAGGAGCTGACGGCATTGGGGTTTACAAAAAGCCTTCTGCAGCATGGGGAGGGGGGCGCCAATACCCCTGCTGCACTGCGGTGGAATGTGGAACACGCTCACTAGCATGTTGGGAAGGGCTGGGACGCCAAGTCCACTGGCGTACTGAGAGGTGGAAGGGAGAGAGCCACATTGCTGCAGTGTGGATGACGCTATAAGTTCACAGCATCTGAAGCCCAATGGATGTGAATCCCAGCTGCGTGGGAGTGTCCCAAAACAATGTAGACCTCAGGGAGATGGAAAACCAGGGCTGGATGGGCCGATGTGGATGTCAGTCAGCGTTGCTGGGGTTCAATAGAAGATACTGTATTTATTGGCGTATAACACTCACTTTTTCACCATGAAAATCGGGTGCAAATAGCGTGTGCGTGTTATACGCCAATACTTCAATTTCAGCTGCTTCGGAGGCAACGGGGGGGACGAGTGCCGCCAGATTACATACAGTGAGAATCTCCTGTTTACTTGGCGGCCTCTGTAATAGGAAGTCAATAGATGGCAATGGCGAGGCTACTGCATTTATTGCAATGGTGAGGCTGCTGCATTGATGGCAATGGTGAGGCTGCATTGATGTGGACTAATAAGGCTGCATTGATGGCACTTGTGAGGCTGCAGGTGGGCATTAATCAGGCTGCAATGATGGCAATGGTGAGGCTGCAGATGGGCACTGACCCTTATTTTGCTTCAAAGTTCCTTATTTAAAATTTAAGTTTTTTCCTGAAACTTCCCTCTTAAAATGAATGTGCGTGTTATGCGCCTGTGCGTGTTATATGCCGATAAATACGGTATATGTTACTGCCGTGGCCAGGGCAAGATGGACTGCTCAAAGCCCCAGAATATTGATGGACAACCCCATCTTCTGGGGAGACCATGTCCCCCGCACTGATAAAGAGCCCATGACAGCCCCCATGGCATTGGTAGTCAGCACTTTCCAAATGATTGGTAGAAACGACTTCCCTTTCTCCAGATTCTGAGGGACCATCCACCAGTTAAATACCCAGAGCACAATGGGGTTTTAGGGACATTCAGCAGGCCAATAACTGAATTCTTCTGTTCCAATTCAACAGGATTTTCCTCTGTAGTGTTCTGTAATGGAAGTGTGTGCACGGCACCACCTCAAACGTGGCCACCATCTTCCCCAGCAGTCTCACGTAAAGACAAATAGACAGAAACCCGAGTCTTAGAATGGTCGTCTGATCTCTCAGAGAAAAAAAAAACTATTTTTGTCCAGAATCAGGCCCAGCTAATCCAGGCTCTGCATTGGCTCAAACTCTGACTTCTCCTGCCTCAGATTCCAGCCCAGACTCTCCAGTGTATGAATCGTGACCTCTCAACAAGTCCAGCACCTTCGTTAATACCCAAGGTGCTGTGACCAGACCAAAAAGCAGGGCCACAAACTGAGTGTGCTGGTTCTCAACTGCAAAATGTAAGAATTTCTGGAGCACAGGAAAAATGGGCACATGGAGATAAGCATCCCTTATGTCTACTGATGCAAACAAAAAAAAAAAAAAATCCCCCTGCTGGAGTGATGCCACCACTGAATGCATCAATTAAATGCGAAAAGACTGCACTGTGAGAAACTTATTTAGATTATTGAGGTTCAGGATAGGCCGCACATTGCTGTTTGGCTTTGGAACCGTGAAGAGATTGGAGTAGAAGCCGAGGAATCTTTTGGTCACCGGAACTGGCTTGATCATCCCCTGAACAAAAAGTTGATAGAGCATCTAAAATAGAGAATCTCTTTTTTACGGATCTAGAGGTATAATTGATCTCATAAAACGTGGAGTAAAAACATAATATCCAACCTGCATCGGTGGGAAATGTCAGACTGCATTCTGCTAGGCTTCTGCAAAACCCAGCAGCCTCCCCCTCACCCGCATGAGTGGGGGCACCTCTTCATAACGATGGTAAGGGCCTCCTTTGCCCTCTACTCTGGACTTTCTGCCCGGACCTGATTGCCTGGGAGCACTGAAAAGATTGCCTAGAAGAGGAGGAACCGTCTGCCGGAGCAACTGACCCTCCATAAGCTGGATGCTTGTCCTTTTTCTTGAGTGGCAAGAGGAAGCCCTTTCCAGAGATCTTTGGATGCATTTATCCAAATCCTCCCTGAACAAGCGTTCCACATGAAAGGGGAAAACTCTAAGCAACTTTTTTTCAGGGCAGTTCCGCAGACCAGCTTTTTAACCAATAAACCCTCCACATGTGAGCAGACACCAGAGCAAAACGAGAAATCTGCTGGATAGAGTCTTTCAGGGCATGTATTGCAAAACACAGAGCCAGGGGCAGCTCTGCTAACCCTTCACCAGTGTCTGCCTCCACATAAGACGGGTCCTTTCTTACCAACCGCTTAATGCGATCCTTAAAGCGGGAATCTGGCGACCAATCCTTTTTTTTTTTTTTTTTTTTAGGTCATTGAGACACTTAGCTAACCCCAAAATAATACTCACAGTTTGGGTGTAATATTTCCGCCTCTGTCTGTTTTCGTACTGAAGAATAACTTAAAAAATGTGATGCTGGCTGTTTCCATCTTGCTTGTGGGCATGTGAAGCACACAAGCATTGATTTCCTGGATGCGGTGAATGCTGTTCATTCACAGGTTGTTCACACGCATGATCATTGTTTCCCGCACTGAATCTCGGGAAGCCTGACACTCAGCTCCCAGGAGACAGTGCGGCGCCCGAGAAAGGCAATAAACACATCTACTCCCATGGGAGGAGAGACAGGAAGTGCCACAATAAAGTACAATATAAAGGTAATTACAGCGATAAAAAAAATTTTCATGCGGCATTTGAACATCTATGCAATTAACTGAAGGGGGTAAGATTAAAGTTAAAAATTTGAGTGGAACCCCGCTTTAAGGCTTTGGCAAATGCCAATGGTTGCTACTGCAGGCTGAATAGCAAAGCCTGCCAAGGCAAAGGAGGCCTTCAACAGAGTTTCCAACCTTTTGTCAGCCCAGTCCTTAAAAACCTGGATATTATCCACCAAGCAAGTCAAATTCTTTTTAAAAGGAGAAGCATGACCAAAGCTATTTTGGCCCTACTTCTCCTATGGCTCACAGAGCCAGAAGTGCCGGTGGGTGACCTGGGAAAGGGAGATTCAAACCTAGTGCAAACCACTTTAATTGTTACACAATAGCCCAAGGGAATCCTTTAGCTACCAGGGTCACCCGCCCCCCAGAGGCAGTACCCAGGTGTTCCATATCTGCAGGGTCCAGCGCCACATGGCCACATTACAGGCGATTCCTGCAAACATCCATATCCAGTGGGGCCCAGGTACCATCCTAGAGTCATAGTTGCAGGAATGGATTTGGCTGAGAAATCTCCTGATCCCTGCGGGAATCACTTGAGAATCTGGTAACACTATACAGAGAGTTGAACTTCCGTGGCCATCACCTTTAGGAAACTGGTAAAACACAAGATTGTTTCTGAGTAGGAGGGATTATATGACTGACTGTTTGGTCTGCCAGTGTTCATTCACCTATAGGTGAAACATAACATAGGTAGTCATATTTATAGCCTGCTCTGTGTCCCATGATGTATAATAAAGAAATGTGGTACACACAATGACACAAATGAGATTTGCCCTGTAAGGGCTCACGCGGGTGTAAAAAAAAACGGCAGAGCAACAACCAAGCTAGTCAAAGTAAAGGGATGGGAAATTTATAGAGAACACAAAAAAAAGTCTTGTGGGTGTTTACTAGGCTTTTACTCAGTTTTCTAATTAAATTGAATTACAAGCATTTAAGCAGCTAGGAGCTAAAAAATACCGTACACGGCAGTGGATATTTTTACAGATGGAAAGTGATACTGGGGCTCTGGTAACCATAAATGTGTACACAAATGGATATTTTGCATTTTAAATAGTGACACAAGCATTTTTGCAAACCTAAAAAAACAAAAAACATACACACACAAAAAAAAAAAGAGACAGGTACTGTTGCTACTCTGCTGGGCACAATTTATTACCCATCAGGTATGTGGAGGGGTGGATATGGACAGCTGCTTGATGAAAATGTATTGTGTCCAATGGCCTGTTTAACAAATTTAATGTCAACCCTTTCACTCCCTCCCCTCTACCACATTTAATTTGTCATATTTTTTTTATTACTGCAGTTTTCAAAGACAAAATTTAAACTTAAAGTGGTTGTAAGCCCTTACATACACCAAGTGAAGTGATTGGCCTCAGGTGATACAGAGATGAAACAAATCATCCTAGATAAGTAGTACCTGTCTATCTGCAGTCTTCCCTTCTCTACATCCATTCAAAATGCTGAACTTTAAAGCTTGTCTGAGAGTTCAGAAAAAAAGGGGGGGGTGGAGAGCTGAAGTTACACTCTGCAGAGCTCAGTAAGAAGAACTCTGACAGCTGACTGGGGGGGGGGGACACACACCCCCCTTTCACACAGCACACAGGAACAGAGATGAGGCTGTCAATCTGCTGGAGGTCCATCTTGTCACCATTTTTCTCTCAGTATCAGGAAAACTTGTCAGAAATGATTCATGCTGATAGAGAAAGGAAGCAGCAGACAAAGACATGCTCCTAATTGAGACAAGTACACATTATAAAGGGATATGCTTTGTTTATATTTCATGTCTGTGGTTTACAACCACTTTAATCAGACAGCTGATCTTATAATACAATTTCTGTTTATGTTTATCCGGAATTCTATGTGTATCTAGGATTCTAGGAGAAATGCTTACCAGTCGTTTTCTGACTCAAAGTAGCACACGGATATAAGTCTTGCTCCGCTCCCCACTGCAAACTTATTTTCCAAAGGTGACCACTTGACAAAGGTTGCTGCTCGATTTATACGCAAAATAACCAATGTAGGTTTCCATACGCCATCTTTTTGGCTCCACACATAAGCATTCCGATCAGCTCCACAGGTCACTATACGATCACTTTTTGGAGCCCAGTCTATGCCTTAAAAAAAAAAAAAAAAAAAGAGAAAAAAAAAATATTACATTTCAAAAATATATTTAACCACCACCAGTTATTTTACTGTGGGTGGGACGGGACATGCAGGCACAATCATGCACTCCGGTTTAGTGGAGTGCAGTGTGCCCCCCCCCCCCCCCCCCCCCACTGGACACAACAGATTGCAGCTCCTGGGACCGGCTGCTTTGAGCGATAAAAAAAAAATGAAGAAATTAAAGAAAAAACGGTGAAAATGTTTTTCTTCACAGTTATTATTTTAACAAGGTTTTTCACACACACAATTACATCCCAAAAGACATTCTGCTACTCCTCCCGAGTACGGGAATACCACAAACGTGAGATTTTTTTATAGCCTAGGAGGAGGCCCAAAATCCAAGGAGCTAAACAAGGAAAAGGGGCGCCTCTGAGTATATATCAATAATCATTTATTTCAACAAACAATATCCACTCACACGGAAGACTGTAATGTTGCGTTCCGGTACGTCTCTGAGTAGAGGAAAAGATGGAGGACCACAAGTCTCAGCAAGTCCGTGCAGTGCTGATCCCACATCGGATCCTGGCGAGGATGGATAGTGGTAGCTGGACACAGGTCTCCAGATGGCACTTCCGGGTTAAGATAGGTTAAAAATGACACAGACCATCTGTCTGCGGGTTCCAAGGATGGGGCCTGGAGGGCCGCTATTCTTGCCACCAATAGCGCGCAGACTCAGAAACGCGTCGCATAGCTGTGACGTCACAGCCAAGCGCCGCGCTGTGCTTGCCCTCCAGGCCTCGTTTTGGCTCCCTACACGGCCGCAACTATTCCATCCACGGAGCCGTACGAGCCTCACTACACACTGCAGCACGCCCGGCGATCGGCTTTGGCGTCCTCACAGCCCTATCCTTGGAACCCGCAGACAGATGGTCTGTGTCATTTTTAACCTATCTTAACCCGGAAGTGCCATCTGGAGACCTGAGGGAGCCCCTGCTGTGTCCAGCTACCACTATCCATCCTCGCCAGGATCCGATGTGGGATCAGCACTGCACGGACTTGCTGAGACTTGTGGTCCTCCATCTTTTCCTCTACTCAGAGACGTACCGGAACGCAACATTACAGTCTTCCATGTGAGTGGATATTGTTTGTTGAAATAAATGATTATTGATATATACTCAGAGGCGCCCCTTTTCCTTGTTTATCTTCTTTAGCCTATTGGACCTCACTTCTGGTCTTTTCTTGGTGGCAGCCCTGACTGACTTCTTCTTGTATATATTTATATATACCCACCCTGCCATTGGACTATTTAGGAACAGTTATTTGAGGTATACCTGCATTGCGCCTTTTTTACTTGTCTTAAAATCCAAGGAGCACCTTTGGGTTTTCAAGGAGCATAAATGACACATCTAATTTCCTAACTACCTATAATATTGCTTTAATTACTGAAGTGCCAGGACAGAAGAAACGAACACACAATGGCCTAATTTTGGAAAGCAAACACCCCAAGGTATCTTTTGAAAGCCATAGCGAGTCTTTTCAAGATTTCATTTTTGCCACAAGTTATTGGAAAATGCAGGATAGAATTTTTTTTATTTTTTACACAAAGTTGTCAATTGAGAAGATATTAATTTAACAGATAAGCCTAGCCACACAGAGGAGCTCAAAATCCAAGATCCACCTCTAGGGGCATACATTTTACACATCTAATTTACTGATTACCCATTACATTTATGGACACTGTGACTGGCTGCACTATTAAGACTTGTTCAGATGTGAAAATATAGGACGGTAAAACCTTGCAGTTGAGCCAAGGTTTTACTCCCCCCCCCCCCCCCCAAACCGCGCAGTTAGGCCAAGGTTTTACTACCCCCCCCCCCCCCCCAAAAAAAAAACAGCTCCAATGCTTTGCTTCTCAACCATGGCAGAAATTATATTCTCTGTTGCTTTCAGTAGGTATAGCAACCATTGACTGCGACTCAAAAAAGCACATTTCTGGGGTCCAAAGGGTTAAAGCAAGCAGTAAGGAGGCTATACAATGCCTTCTCACTTCCTGTCAAATGCTCTCTGAGGAGCAATTCAAACACTGATTGCTCTTCAGAGTGAACTGCACATGTGAATAAGGCCTTATGGTGGGACTGGTGTGGTGGTAACTGAATACACATACAAAAAACCCTTTGACTTCAAACCAGCATCAGTTCTTCTAGGCACACACAATGTTTGTAGGAACTCGGCAGGTAGGTTGTCTCAAACATTTTGGAGAACAAACCACAGATCTTCCGTGAATGTAGGTTGCCTCTACATGTAATCCCAGACAGACTCAATGTTTAGATCAGGGCCAAACCATCACTTTCAGGACTCATTTTCTTTTTTGTGTTGAAGATCGTTCTTAATGACATTGGCTGTGTGTTTGGGGTCGTTGTCCTGCTGCAGAATAAAACTGTGGCAAATCACACGCCGCCCTGATGATATGGCATGATGGAGAAGTATCTGCCTGTATTGAAGACACCATTGAACGGGCAACGCTGAGGACCGTAGACGCAATGGTCAGCCAAGGAAACCTAATGCAGTAGATTAAAAACATCATGCTTACTTCCCTATCGGCAAATGTCCAGTAGTGCCATCAGCACAGAACTGGCAAAAACCAGTTGGACCCAGGTGCATCCATCTATTGTCTGGATAAGTCTGGCTAGTAGTAGTTTTCATGGAGGAATTGCGGCTAAAAAGACATACCTCCGATGTGGAAACAAGGCTAAGAGACTCAATGATGCACAAAAACATACGAACTGGGGTGCAGAAAAATGGCAGCAGGTGCTCTAGACCAATGAGTTAAAATTTTAAATTTTTGGCTGTTGCAGGAGGCAGTTTGTTTACAGGAGGGCCGTACAGTAATGAGTGTCCGCAGGCAACAGTGAAGCATGGTGGAGGTTCCTTGCAAGTTTGGCCCTGCATTTCTGCAATTGGAGTTGAGGATTTGGTCAGGATCAACGGTGTCCTCAATGCTGATTGATACTGGCAATCACTTTATCCATCATGCCATACCATCAGGGAGACGTGTGACTGGCCCTAATTTTTTTTCTGTAGCAGGACAATGACCCAAAACATACAGCCAATGTCACTAAGATAAATCTTCAGAGTAAAGAAGAACAAGGAGTCCTGGAAGTGATGGCTTTACCCCCACAGAGCCCTGATCTCAACATCATAGAGTCTGTCTGGGATTACATGAAGAGACTAGATAGATTTGAGGCAGGCTACATCCACAAAGGATCAGTGGCTAGGTCTCCCAGATGTTTGAAACATCTTGACGAGTTCCTTCAAAAATAAACTATTAATACTTCTATATCTGAAAACATTCTTACCCTATATACTTGTGTATAAGTCGAATTTTTCAGCTCCTTTTTTGGGGCTGAAAGTGCCCCCTTCGACTTATACTCGAGTCACCGCCGTCTGCCTACATGATCAGCGTGTCATGCAGGCAGACGGCGGCCAGCGTGTGCTACATAGCACTCGGCAGCGGCTCTCACAGTTTAAAAGCCGCGCCTCCTTGTCTGTGATAGGCAGTCAGTGTACAGCCTATCACGGACATTCTCTCATCCTCGTCCGTGGTATGAGGATGAGAGAATGTCCGTGATTGGCTGACCGCTGACTGCTGGGAAATTGAGTTTTTTGGACGAGGAGGCGGCGCGGCTTTTGAACAGTGAATGGCCGCCGAATACTACACGGTGATCGGTGCAGAGCGGCGCACGGAGGATGCACAGGACACAGGTAGGATACACACACACACACACACAGACACATGCACACAGGTACATATACACATGACAGATACACAGGTACATGACACAGGTACATATACACATGACACATATGCACATGACACATATGCACAGGACACAGGGAGGTATACAGCTGCAGATGGGCATTGTTGACCCTCTTTTTCCACTTTCAGTAGCTGTGCATTTCTCACCCTCGTCTTATACTCGGGTCAATAAGTTTTTCCCATTTTTTTGTGGTAAATTAGGGTCTCGACTTATACTCGGAACGCTTATACTCGAGTATATACGGTAATTTACAGCATTTTGTCACACATGCTTAAAACCTTTGCACAGTACTGTAACAAAAAATGAATGTAATAAAGTGTGGGCCTTTTTGTGGAACTCAAGTTTGACTTTTGTGGACAATGCTACCTCTTGGTACACGTAAAAGGGACTTCAATATGTGCAACTGCTTTTACTATGGGTCTCATGTTTATTGTTTCATTGCAGCACATATAATGTCTATGTATTTTAACAATATCAACCCTGTAAAAAAAAAAAAAAAAAAAGGTAAGCAGAAATTCTTAAATATTCATGCTATGCGAGTGACAGCATGCAACAAACACTGTATAAAGCAGGTGTTATCCCAAGATCCCAAGTTGGCTGCAAACGTAAAAATACACTTTGATTCCACCATGTTATACCTGTAATGTGTCCATTGTGCTCCTTCAGCTCATGAACCTTCACCCACTGGTTCCCATTTTGCTTGTAGATGTGTACCTCATGGTTATTGGGGCTTATTGCAATCTCTGTAAAACAGAAGAATACCAGCACATGACTTTTCTTTCAAAAACATATTTTGAAAAACAGCAATCATTTCATACAAAAAACACTATGCTTTGCATCCATTACAATAACAAAAATTTTCAAAAGGCTCGTCTATACTTTCACTTAATGTAACGCTGCACCCAAACAAAATTGAAGTCCTTTTTTTCCCACAAATAGAGCTTTCTTTTTGATTTGATCATCTCTGCGGTTTCTATTTTTTGCACTATAAACAAAAAAAGAGCGACAATTTTGAAAAAACACAATATTTTATACTTTTTGCTATAATAAATATCCCCATTTTTTTTTTTTTTTTTAGAAGCAAATTTTTTCTCACTTTAGGCCGATATGTTTTCTTCTACATGTTTTTGGTGATAAAAATCGCAATAAGCGTATATTGATTGGTTTGCGCAAAAGTTATAGCATCTACAAAATAGGGGATAGATTTATATCAATTTTATTTTATTTTTTTTTCTACAAGTAATGGCGGCAATCTGCGATTTTTATTGGGACTGCGACATTATGGCAGACACTTGACACATTTTTGGGACCATTGGCATTTATACAGCGATCAGTGCTATAAAAATGCACTGATTACTGTAAAAATGTCAGTGGCAGGGAAGGGGTTAAACATTGGGGGCGATCAAGGGGTTAACTGTGTTCCCTCTCTGTGTTCTAACTGAAGAGGGATGGGACTGTCTAGGGGAGATGACAGATCGCTGTTCATACTTTTTATGAACACACGATCAGTCTCTTCTCCCCTCAGAGAACCGGGATCTGTGTGTTTACAGCAGGATGACATGAAAGAAAGCCATCCGTTGTGTACAACTGTCATGTGACCTGCTGTGATTGGTCATGGCGGTCACATGGTAACCGCAGATTCTGCTATTGGCCGGGCGAGAACTTGTTAAACCCTTAGTACGTTATATTATGTTGTCTGCGTCCTACTGAGGAGATTCCATTACCATTTTAGACAGTTGTCACAGCAACCTTTGTCCCGATTGGAAGATTTCACCTCACCTTTTGCCCTCAAGACAATACTAAAATACAGCCCATACTTTCTGCTGTAGTGACCTTAGTCCCCAGAACTAGTAGAGGGGTAAATCTTTCAGTAGGAACACAAACTGCACTAAAATTTTACAAGGGGTCTAACCTTTCTTCATTCTATTCAAAACAAAGATAAAAAGGTTTAGCCTTCACTCACACTTTAAAATGAAACTGCAGGAAAATAGTGAAAACACATGCATACCGTATATTGTCTTACCTACACAAGGATTTGCTTTGCCACCTGTGTAATTAATAAATGTCTACCAACGCAACAAGGTGACGCCACATTCTATGGAGTTACACTATATCTAAAGCCAAGATTTTTTAGACCCCTTTCACACTGGGACTGCCCGTGCGTTAGCGGTACTTTACCGCTGTTAAAGCTGCGCTTTTCACCCCAAAGAAAGGGTTAAAAACGCCAGTGTTGCGGCGCTTCTGAAGCACTCCCAAACCGCCCCAAAGATGCTGCTTGCAGGACATTTTCTAACGTCGTGCAAGCGCACCGCCCCAATGTGAAAGCACTCAGATTTTCACTCGGGCTGCATGGGTGGCAGTTTTCAGGCGCTATTTCCAGTGCTAAAACGCCTGAAAACTGCCTCAGTGTGAAAGGGGAGTGAGGAAGAGTTAAAACCCCTGTCAGTTTTTTTTTTGCTGTCAATTTCCCACAGACAAAACAGGAAGTGAGAGAAAATCTGCGCTGATGCACTTAGAACAGGTGTCACCTTTGGAAGATTTACCCTCACTTGCTGTTTGAGTAACAATGGTAAAACTAAGAGTTTTCAAATCACTTGATGTCCCAGTGGTAGAAAAGTTTTGGCTTTCAATATACTTTTTTTTGCAAAATCTTTTTTATTAAGTTCTTCATTAGCATACAAAATTGCCCACACAGGGGCCAAACATTGCCCAAACAGGGGCAGATCCTCTGATACGGCAAGAAACCACAACAGGGCACATCATTCAACATAAACAAACTACCCGTATATACTCGAGTATAAGTCGAGGCCCTAATTTACCACAAAAAAAAAAAAAAAAATGGGAAAAACTTATTGACCCGAGTATAAGACGAGGGTGAGAAATGCAGCAGCTACTGTAAGTGGAAAAAGAGGGTCAACAATAGGGGTGCAACGGATAGTCATCGATCCGTGATTCGATCCGCGGAGGTTGATCCGTACGGGACACCCGCGATCCGCGGAGCGCTCTGTGGCCTCGAACATAGAAAAGGCCGCGGCTTCGGCCTAGCTCCGGAGCGGCGGCCATCTTGGTACACCCGGCGGCCGTTTAGCACGTGATCGCTCTGTCAAATGACGGAGCAATCACGTGTAACAAACCGACGTCATATCATGACGCCGGTTCCTCTCTCTCCTCTATGTACTGATCTGTACAGTGGAGGGGAGAGATCGGATGGCAGCAGTGCCAATACTCTGCAATGCCCTGACAATACTCTGCAATGCCCTGACAATACTCTGCAATGCCCTGACAATACTCTGCAAATACTCCGCAATGACCTGCCAATACTCTGCAATGCCCTGCCAATACACCCGCCAATACACCCGCCAATAGGGAGATTGTGGATATTACAATGGGGGAGATTTTTTTTTTGTTGATCCGAAAATGATCCGAACCGGTGACTCCTGATCCGAGGAACGATCCGAACCGTGAGTTTTTTGATCCGTTGCACCCCTAGTCAACAATGCCCATCTGCAGCTGTATACCTCTCTGTGTCATGTGTCCTGTGTCCATGTGCATGTGTCCTGTGTCCATGTGCATGTGTCCTGTGTACATGTGCAAGTGTCCTGTGTACATGTGCAAGTGTCCTGTGTACATGTGCAAGTGTCCTGTGTACATGTGCAAGTGTCCTGTGTACATGTGCAAGTGTCCTGTGTACATGTGCAAGTGTCCTGTGTACATGTGCAAGTGTCCTGTGTACATGTGCATGTGTCCTGTGTACATGTGCATGTGTCCTGTGTACATGTGCATGTGTCCTGTGTACATGTGCATGTGTCCTGTGTACATGTGCATGTGTCCTGTGTACATGTGCATGTGTCCTGTGTACATGTGCATGTGTCCTGTGTACATGTGCATGTGTCCTGTGTACATGTGCATGTGTCCTGTGTACATGTGCATGTGTCCTGTGTACATGTGCATGTGTCATGTGTCCTGTGTACATGTGCATGTGTCCTGTGTACATGTGTCATGTGTACATGTGTCATGTGCCCTGTGTACATGTGCCATGTGTCCTGTGTACATGTGCATGTGTACATGTGCATGTGCCCTGTGTACATGTGTCATGTGTACATGTGCATGTGTCATGTGTACATGTGCATGTGTCCTGTGTACATGTGCATGTGCCCTATGTACATGTGTCCATGTGCACGTGTCCTGTGTACATGTGCACGTGTCCTGTGTCCATGTGCACGTATCCTGTGTCCATGTGCACGTGTCCTGTGTACATGTGCACGTGCCATGTGTACATGTGCACATGTGTCATGTGTCCTGTGTACATGTGTCCTGTGTACATGTGTCCTGTGTACATGTGTCCTGTGTACATGTGCACGTGTCCTGTGTACGTGTCCTGTGTACATGTGCACGTGTCCTGCGTACATGTGCACGTGTCCTGCGTACATGTGCACGTGTCCTGTGTACATGTGCATGTGTCCTGTGTACATGTGCATGTGCCATGTGTCCTGTGTACATGTGTATGTGCCATGTGTCCTGTGTACATGTGCCATGTGTCCTGTGTGCATGTGTCCTGTGTGCATGTGTCCTGTGTGCATGTGTCCTGTGTGCATGTGTCCTGTGTGCATGTGTCCTGTGTGCATGTGTCCTGTGTGCATGTGTCCTGTGTGCATGTGTCCTGTGTGCATGTGTCCTCTGCATTCTCCGTGTGCCGCTCTGCATCGATCAGCGTGTGCGGCGGCCATTCACTGTTCAAAATCCGCGCCTCCTCCTTGTCCATGATAGACAGAAAACTCCATTTCCCAGCAGTCAGCGGTCAGCCTATCACGGACATTCTCTCATCCTCATACCACGGACGAGGATGAGAGAATGTCCGTGATAGGCTGTACACTGACTGCCTATCACAGACGAGGAGGAGGCGCGGCTTTTGAACGGTGAGAGGCTGCCGAGTGCAATGTAGCACACGCTGGCCGCCGTCTGCCTGCATGACACGCTGATCATGTAGGCAGACGGCGGTGACTCGAGTATAAGTCGAGGGGGCACTTTCAGCCCCAAAAAAGGGGCTGAAAATTTAGACTTATACTCGAATATATACGGTACCTCTGATGCAGCAACAGACCACAACAGGGCAGACCATACAACATAAACAACTTTACTTATCTATGCACCAATGTAGGGAGAGGTTTAGTTCAGGAGAATCTGTGCTCAGTATTGCAATGACAGGAGAATGTGACATTAAAGTAATTGGGTCAATATACTAACATACTATAACCATAGTGTTAATCTAGGAGTTGGTTACTGCATCCGTTGCCGTGGTATTATCATCCAGCCAACAGGTCCATACATTTTCAAATTTTTGTGGGCAACCACTGCCCCACTAGGTGGCTTTATAAAGGGGTAAACTGGCGTTCACTAGGTTTTTCAAGAATCTGACAGAGGGGGAAGATGATTGTTTCCAGTTCATCGTGATGCCCTTATGTGCATAGTACAACAACAGGGATATGAGTATTTTCCTAGCTCTGAGCATTGACATTTGTTCAACCAGTCCCAGCAGACAATATTTAGGATCATAAGGGACACTAGTCTTAGTGACCTTAGCGATCACTTCTTTCCAATAATGTACGATTGCTGGGCAAACCCAGAAAATGTGAAAGAAGTCCCCCGGCTGGTAGGAGCAGCGCCAACATGCCGGAGAATATGCCGGCAACATCTGGTGCAGCGTGTGGGGCGTGTAGTGAGCTCTGTGTAAAATTTTGTATTGGACCAGTTTGTCCCTGGCTACGACCAGAGGGGAGAATGGAAAATCCCAAATCTCCCTCCAGTCATCCTCATCCAGCTCCGGTATGTCCCCCACCCATTTCCTGTGGAGGGAGGACAGCTCGGTGATGGCAGCAACCAGCAGGGACCCATAGATCTGAGACATGGGTTTCTCCAAGTCTTTTACCCGAAGGGTGGATTCGAGTTCAGAATATTCCAATATAATTGGCTGGCCTAAGAACTGACACCTGTAGGCGTGAGCAACCTGAAGATACCTGAAATGGGCCCGTGCAGGTACAATACATTTGGTAGGCAATACATGAAAGGGAGTGAGCTCACCGTTGGTGATAACATGCTCAAGGGTCAGTATTTTGTATTTGGCCCAGGCCTGTGGATTCGAGATGGTATTGAACTGTGATAGGTTAGGGTTCTGCCACAGGTGGGTGTGAGGAGACCAGGAGTTCAGCTGGGGTGCCCTCAGCACCTCACCCACATAGTGGTGCGCACAGAAGGGGTGAGGCAGTGAGGTGTTTTTGGCCCCCTGAATAGCAACCCCTTCAAGGCCTCCAGAGACCGCACTATAGTTGCCTCCAGCACCGTCGCAAAATTGGTCAGGTCTGGCTGCAACCACCAATGGGCGGTTACAAGCTGAGTGGCCAAAAAATACTTATGGCAATCAGGGCGAGCCAAACCCCCACTGTCCACAGGCCTGGTCAGAGTGGTGTATTTGAATCTAGGTGGTTTAGACCCCCAAATAAAGGAGAGTAAGGGTTGTTTAAGAGCATTAAAAGAAGGTTTTGGTCAGCCATTGTGGGGAATTCCGAAAAATGTATGTAAATTCGGGGAGGACTTTCATTTTAACAAGGTTGATGCGCCCAATGAGGGAAAGGGGAAGATTAGTCCACGCCTTGAGTTTGGATTTAATTACTACCAGAACAGGGTCAAGATTGAGTCAGACAAAGTCCCCACTTTTTCTTGAGATGATGATACCTAAATTAAGTAAACTTATCAACCCATTGAAGTGGGATAGAGGAGGGTGAGGAGGACCTGGCCCCCTCATCCACCGGAAAGAGTTGAGACTTGTGCCAATTCACCTTCAACCCCATGAAGGCGGAGAAGGCTTTCATGATTCCTAGTGCGCCCTGCAGATAGTCACCATCGTCTTTTAAAAATAGCAGTAAATCATCCGCGTAAAGAGCCACTCTCTCCTCCAGCCAGCCCACCCTAATACCACAGACCTCGGCCGAGCCCCTGAGGGCCTCAGCAATAGGTTCCACGGCCAGGGTGAATAAGGCCGGGGAGAGAAGGCATCCCTGTCTGGTGTCCCTCTGCAGGGGGAACGGAGGAGACAGGGAGCCATTCATTTTAATTAATGCCAGGGGACCAGTGTACAGTGTGCGTATCCAGGCAATACATTTCAGTGGGAAACCCATTCTTCTAAGCACCTCCCACAGATATACCCACTCCACCGTGTCAAATGCCTTCTCCATATCAAGGGTGGCAATAATCCTAGTGCCCTGGTTAATATGGGGGGCATGAACATTAGAGAACAGTCTGCGTATGTTAATGTCTGTCTTTAATGTCTTTATGCCTACCTGGCATGAAGCCCGTTTGATCAGAGTCAATCAGAGATTTTATTACTCTATTAAGTCTAGTGGCCAGTAACTTGGTTAATATTTTTAGGTCACAGTTTAGGAGTGCTATCGGCCTGTAGGAGGCGCACAACTTAGGGTCCTTATTAGGCTTTGGAATGAGAACGATATGGACTTCCCTCAGAGGACGGTAAGGAGCCCTGTTGGAGACAGGCTTGAAACATCTAAGCTAGTTTGGGGGCAAGCAGTTCTGTCTGGGCTCTATAACACTCTATAGGCAGTCTGCCGGGAAAGATCTAATGGCCATTGTGACTTCTTCTGGTGTGATCTCTGAAACAAGGAGTTGTCTTTTCGCATCAGAGAGCCATCCCAGTGCTAGCGTGTCCAACATGGAGATCATAGGTGTAGGGTCAAAGCTATCAGGAAGTGAGGAAACATACAGAGGAGGTATAAAACTTGGTGAATGCAGACAGAATATCCTCCCTCTGCCGTGAGGATTTCTGATATAACTGCTAAGGGCCTATCATGCTGTGCTAGCATCGCTAGTAGTTTGCTGTTCTTGTCTCCATGTTCAAAATATTCCTGTCTACTATTTTGTATACCAAGCCTGGTGGTGTCTGAAACATGGAGGTGCAGTTCTCGCCTAAGCGATGAAAGGTGCTTGAAGATGGGGACCGTTGCCGAATATTGATTTAGAGCCTCCTCAACTTTGTGCTGCAGGTCAGAGACCTTGTTCCCAAGTTCCGCCCTCAGCGGCGCCACAGCCGAGATATACTGACCCCTGCTGTGAGCTTTGGTAGCATCCCATGCTATCTCCAGGGAGGCTGACAACGCATTGTGCACCCAGTAGTCCTGCAAGGAGGGAGAAACCCTGTCGTGGACTGCCTCGTTGTTGATCCAATGGGGTTGTAACCTCCAGAGGGCTTTGCTCCGCGATCTGGTGGTCCTAATGGTCAACTTAAGACGGTGGTGGTCAGATAGGCCAGAGGGAAGGTAACTGGCCTCCTGGATGTTGGCCAGGAGGGCAGCATTGGCAAAAGCCAAATCGATTCGGGAGGATGTTCTAAATGTGGATAAAAAGCAGGAGTATGTTCTATCATGGGGATGAAGCCACCGCCATGTCTCTTGGAACTCTGTTGCCTTAGCCCACGTACCAAGATCAGGATTGAAAGTAGATTGCGGGGAAGGTCTATCTAGGTCACAGGACAGTATGACATTAAAATCTCCCATGAACAGAACACACGCTGGGCAATGCGGAGCCAGCCTTTCATATAGTGTGTACAGAATGTGCATCTGGCTCGAAGGAGGCAGACATTCACGATGACATATTTCTTGGTATAAATGCTCATCACCACCATAAAACAAATTTCCCCTGGGGATCCAAACGATCATGAATTACACATGGAACTCGTTTACTGATCAGTATAGACACCCCTCGAGAATATGAGGAGTAGGTCGCACGAAAGCGCCCTTTGCACCCAGGGTTTTTTCAGAGCCAGAACCTTACTACCAGTTAAGTGCGTCTCCTTCAGTAGCACTATGTGGGGGCTTTGCAGTTTTAAGTATTGGGATAACAATGATTGTTTGTATTTGGAGTTAAGCCCCCTGACGTTCCACGACAGAATGGTCAGCAACTCAGCATCTGAGGGGGCCATCATGGAACACCAGGGGGGGAACATAAGCAGAATGAGCCTATCAAACCAGTAGATTTAAATAAACCCAAATTTGGCACATATATTAAGCAGCATTTGAGCAACACAGTACATATTAATTTCTTTAAAGCAGAGAAACCCTTCCCCCCATAACACAACACCCTACCCAAACATCATGTACTACTACAAACAGCAGACTCCGTGGCGCCAAAACGCAGAACACTCATCCGCAAAAAAAACTCAAGTTGGTTCAATGGTACTCTCACCCTACTCAAGCAAGAACGTAGAAGAGCGGAAAGAGCATGGAGAAAAAACCCTACCAAGGAAAACCTTGCCAACTACAAAGCACTCACGGGGAAATACCACAAGGCAATCTTCAAAGCCAAAAAAGAACATTTCTCAGACACCATCTCATCCGCATTAAACCGTCCGCGGGAACTTTTCAAAATAGTGGCTCAGTCTATGAACCCGACCTGCTTGGAACCCCCAGGAAACGATACTCAAGAATTCTGCAATGAGTTATCAGATTTCTTCATCGACAAAATCGACAACATTCGGAAATCAATCCATCAGAAAACAACTATCACCCTCACTGAACCAAAGCAAAAAGAGGATATCGACACAAACATCACTCAACCACCGAAATTCTTTTTGTCCCCAATCACCATAGACACAACTAAAAACATCATCAGAAGCCTTCGAGACAGCACATCACCGAACGACATCATCCCCACTAAACTGCTTAAAGAATGTTCCGACATCTTGGCCCCTATCCTAACACAGCTGATAAATCAATCTTTCAAAGAAGGGACTGTCCCAAGCTCCCTCAAGCAAGGCATCATCAAACCTCTGCTAAAGAAAGCCAATCTCGACCCTAAGGACCCTAACTGCCGTAGACCAATAACTAGCCTCAACGCTATCTCCAAGATCATGGAAAAAGCAGTAGTACAGCAGCTACAACACCACCTGGATACACACCTCCTCCTGGACCCTCTGCAATCAGGCTTCCGCCCAGGCCATGGCACAGAAACGGCACTTCTCAAAATATGGGACGACGCCCTTGAAGCAGCAGACGACGGAGAACAGAGTCTCCTGGTACTGTTAGACCTCAGCGCAGCATTCGATACAGTGGACCACAATACTTTACTTGTCCGCCTCGCTGAAGTAGCAGGAGCTACAGATTCTGCCCTAAAATGGTTCACATCCTTCCTAGAGAATCGCTCCCAGACAGTGAAACTAGGAACATTCATCTCGGAAACCCGGGCAATCTCCTGCGGAGTCCCTCAAGGATCACCCTTGTCACTAGTACTATTCAACATATACATGCGCCCACTTCTCAATATCATCAGGAAAACCGACCTCTGCTTCCATTCATACGCTGACGACACCCAACTCTACCTTCGCATCAACGGACAAAAAGACCTTCATCAGCAATTACAGAAATGTCTCACCTTAACAGATGACTGGATGACCACCAGCTCCCTCAAACTTAACGGATCAAAAACAGAGCTTCTTCTCCTACATGCCAACAAAAATTCCAAAATAAAGACTCCGTGGACACCTCCCACCATCCTTGGACAGACCATCTCCCCAAACACCAAAGCCAAGAGTCTCGGAGTCATTTTTGACTCAGGAATGACAATGGACGCACAAATAGGATCAGTGGTGAGCGGATCCCACCATCTCCTCCGTCAACTACGCAGACTCATCCCCTTCATCCCAGAAGAGGACAAAGCGGCAGTTGTGGGAACAATCATCAATTCCCGACTCGACTACGCAAATTCGCTCTACGTAGGACTACCCCAATATCAGCTTGCGCGCTTACAACTCATCCAAAACACGGCGGCAAGACTGTTAACAGGAAAAAAACCCTGGGAATCCATCTCACCCTCCCTAAAGAGCCTTCACTGGCTAACCGTGAAGAATCGGATCACATTCAAGACCCTCTGCCTCACCCACAAATGCGTACGAGGGAACGCCCCACCATATCTCCGCGAGAAAATAAAACACTACACACCGAATCGCAGTCTTCGATCGGCTAACCAAAACCTCCTTACCGTTCCCAAATACCGCTACAAAGCAAAGGGAGAACGAAGATTCGCAGTCCAAGGACCTCGACTATGGAATGCTCTTCCAACTAACATCCGCATGGAAGAAAACCACCAGGCATTCAGGAAAAAACTAAAGACCTTCCTTTTCTGAGAAAGCTGACATCAGAGAATACATCCAGCGCCTTGAGGCGATTCAGTTCGCATTTGCAGCGCTTTACAAATCATTCATTCATTATGAAAACCAAGTTCAGAGGCCAAAAAAATAGGCCAGAGAACCATACAAACCGATGTAGGGCTTTGTCCCATAACTGGAAAAAACAGAGTCCTTAGGTCACTGGGACCCCTAGAAGTTGGGCCGCAGGTGGATAAAACCTTTTCCAAGAAGTCCGTCTCAACTCCAAAGTGTGGGCAGGGAAACAGGGGACAACAGGGGACAGTGGCTGTCATTGGAGCTCCTCAGGCAGGAGTGATTGGCAGTCTAGCCAGCAACAGAAGACAAAACCATTCAATATGGGTAAAAGTGGAATGTAGCAGGGAGAAAGACTGGGGACAGAGAGTAATTAATGCTGGGAGTCATCAGGAGACAGTCCTTTTGAAGGGGGAAAGGGATACTTAGCTACTCCCTGCTGGCTGTAGTCAGTCATTTTTTCCTCTGCCGTATATAATCAGCGTGTATCCAGCAACGCCACTGCAGCCTCTGAGGTGTCAAAGAAATGAGTGCTGTCGCCATCAGTGATCCGTAGCCTGTTGGGATACAAAAGGCCAAATCAAATTCCCTTTTCTCGGAGCCGGCGTCTCACATCAGTAAAGGATTTGCAGCATTGCTGTACTTCCTGAGAGAAGTCCGGGAAAAAGAGCAGTCCGGTACTTTCATACTAAAATTCAGGCATGGCACTTGCCGCCGCCAGGATGCGATCCCAATCGTGGTAATTTAACAGCCGCAACAGGAAAGGGCACGTAGAGGCCCCAGGCCTCGGAGGGAGCGGCGGGACCCTGTGGGCTCTCTCCACCACAAAGGTGGGCGGCATGTCCCCCAGGTTGAACAGGGTGGACAGCAACTGCTCAGTAAACTCAGCGGTCTAGGGCCCTCAGCTCTCTCGGGCAGTCCAAGTATGCGGATATTGTTCCGCCTGAGGTGGTTTTCAGTATCTATTGCACGCTCCTGGAGCGCTTTCACCTGGAGCTGCAGGGCCCTTACCTCCCTGGAGTCCGACCGGACCATATCCTCCACCGCGGAGACCCTGTCCTCCACCTCAGTGACCGAAATTTCTCAATATCCTGGCGGATGAGACCGACACTGTCAAGAAGTTGATCTTTGCTGTCAGGGTTTCTTTGCAGGCAGTAATGGCCTCCAGGATCTCTGCTCCTGTCGGAGCCACCCCCCCCCCCCCGACCGCCTGCGCACCGGTCGCCATCCTAGCCGTGGACTGTCTTGCAGACGAGGCAGCCACCGGCAGGGTGCACGAGGAGCTTTTGTACCTGATTTCGAGTAACGGGTCCTAGGGTGGCTCATCCGAGGTTCACCCTGAGATGGAGGAGGGGCTTGGGGGAGCCTGTGTGTCAGTATTGATGCACCGGCTCAGGAGCAAAGTTCCTTTGTTGGGGGCAGCAGGGCTCAGCTTCTGTAAGGGTGGAGGCACAGGGAAAGCAGAGCAGTATAGCTGGGGCACGGATGGTGGCACAGGGAAGGCAGTGCGGTGTTTCTTTGGCACGGATTGTGGCACAGGGAGGACAGTACAGTAATGCTGGAGCACAGTACCTTAGTGTGGAGGATGTGCCAGGTACAGTAGGCCGCAAGGTGGCAGTGGGCCGCAAGTGCCTGGAAGCGGCCTCTGTGGATCCCCCGGTGTCGTTTCGAGCCCCCTCACAATCCAGTTATCTCCCAGGGGCGGCCGACACAGATGTGTGGAGATTTGCCGTCTCCCGTCCTCCAGATCGCGGCACTCGAGTCCGGGTATGTCTGAGGCTGGGTAGGCCTCAAGACGGTGGCGGGTCTCTGAAGTGTGGAGCTGGCCGCGGCCCTGTGCAGACTCAATCGGCCAACCGAGTTCCACAATTTCTGCTCGGGCTGGTGCTGATGATGTCCGGTAGTGTTTAGGGAGAGTTTGGAGGCTCTTCAGGTGCTGTTATTAGCAGAATGGCTGCGGATTGTGTCAGGATCAGCGGAGCTCCTCTGGAACACGTCCTGTTCCTTCTACATCCTGACACGCCCCCCGGCTTTCAATATACTTAAAGTAATAATAAAAGCAGAAAAGAGGGTAAATCTTCCAATGGGGACACTAGTTCTGGTGACCTGGGGGTCCCCAAAAGATTTCCTTAATTTGCAGGGATTTCCTCACTTCCTGTTTGGCTATGGGACAGGAAGTGAAGGGAAATCTCCGCAATGAGACACAGATGGCAAAAAAAAAAAATCTGACAGGGGTTACAACCTTCCCTTGCTCTATCCAAAAGGAACAAAAAAGTTTTGCTCATAGTTCTGCTTTAAGGCAAACAGGAAGTCACCTGTCCTGCTGTTGGAACAAAATCAACTTGGGATGAATGTTTCTCAGCCACTGAGTGGAAACCTTGTATTTTCATCAATACAAGGTTTCTTCTGCTTGTTCGATGTGGGGACTGTGATGTCATCTGTCGGCAAAGGGGGGGGAGGGAGTAAGGGAGGGAAGAAGTTAATTACGGCAGATTAGGGTAACTTAATGGTTAATAAGGGGTTACATAGAAGCAAAAAAAAAAAAACCCTCTACTTTAATTGAGAAACAAAATCCCTTGTGGGTGATCAATGTATATTGCAGGGATCTTAAACTTTGTTGATCTGTACCGATTTCATCTCTGAAAAAATTGTTTGTTGTATACAGAGTGATTTTTCCATTATCAGTTGATGCGCTTGCAGTGTCCTAATGAGGAACGTTGCATCCCTTTAGAAGTAATTAACCCTTTGGGAGTACAGTGCAAAAGGCAGGTGTGAAAAAATGCTGTAAATCAACCACTTCAGCTCCGGAAGGTTTGCCCCCCTTCATGACCAGGCCATTTTTTGCGATACAGCACTGCATTACTGTAACTTGACAATTGCACGGGCATGCGACACTGTACCCAAATAAAATGTATGTCTTTTTTTCTACAAATAGAGCTTTTTTTTGGTGGTATTTGATCACTTCTGCGAGTTATTTTTTGCGCTATAAACAAAAAAAGAGCGACAATTTTGAAAAAAATATATATTTTTTTAACTTTCTGCTATAAAACATTACCAATAAAAAAAAAGTTAAAAATCAAATGTCTTCATCAATTTTGGCCAATGTGTATTCTGCTACATATTTTTGTTAAAAAAAAAGCCAATACATGTATATTGATTGGTTTGCGCAAAAGTTATAGCGTCTACAAACTATGGTATATTTTTTTACTAGTAATGGCGGCGATCAGCGACTTATAGTGGGACTGCGATATTGTGGCGGACAAATCGGACACCTGAAAAAGTGATAGAGTGATAAGTGCTAAAAAATACACGGTTACTGTACTAATGACACTGGCAGGGAAGGGGTTAACATCGGGGCGATCAAAGGGTTTAATGTCTCTCTAGGGGGCGATTACTAACTGTGGGGGGAGGTGCTTTGACTGGGGGAATGTAAAGATCAGTGTTCCTGCTTAGCAATTGTTAATGCTTTATTATTTTTTTATTATATCATTTTCTCACAAACACGGAGTTCCCCTTTAACTGACAAGGTCCCTCCCCTTTAATCTTCTTATGAATGAAACAGAGAGAACACAACACTGCTCTGAGCTTCTGAACAGTGTTAACACTAATGCAGGAATTGCCAGCAAATGCGGTGGGGTGGGTAGCTGTGGGGAGGGACAGGGAGTTGCTATGTAAGGCATGTGCACTTTGATTACTTTTTTTTTGGGCATACATTTCCCTGGAAGTGATGGCATACATATAAATAACCAAATTTTATTTATAGAGTTAAAAAATCAAACAATTAAGTGGCTTACGTGTGCGATCTTTATTCCAGGCGTGGCAACTGATAGGTTCAAGTAAGAACTGGTATAATGACATTCTGAATTTGTTTCTCCTTAATGAGCTCTACAGCTTTTAAAAGAGAAAAAACATATTTAGAACAAATCAAAATATAAAATTCTGGGCAGTCACAAGAAAATGTCAAGATAATAACTATAGCACAGGGAAAGAACACGAATAGGAATACAGCTTTGATGATGGCTTGCTCAGCAGAGTGAGTATACAGTAAGGTGCAGCTAACTTCAAAAAAGTCTTACACTGTAATACTGTTTTTACACATGATTTCTTTGCAGAACAGAAAAAGAAAACAAAAAGTTAAATAGGAGCTCCAGTCATTTTTGTGTTTATTAAAAGTCAGCAGCAGCTACAAAAACTGTAGCTGCTGACCTTTAATAAACACACTTACCTGTCCCAGGAACCAGCCATGTGCTCACACGAGCCATCCCTTCTCTCTCCGGTGCTCTGTCGAGAAGTGCCCCCCATCGAATAGTGCCCGGTGTGTACTGCGCATGCACCGTACGGAACAGCACAACAGCTGATTTGCTGAGCAGCTGGGCTGACGCAACCACGACGCATGCGCACATCGTAGGAGGTATCTCTCGATGGGAGATACCATTTCACAGGCACAATTTAAACCTATACAAAAAGCGGGCCTATACTGTAAAGCCGGCCCGCAACAGCGAGGCACAATGTGAGAACTACGATCTCCCCCCGCTGTCTGTATAGGTTTCAATTCTGGCCGTGAAATGGCATCTCCCATCGAAAGATGCTTCCTGGTCACGTGACTCCAGCTGATCGGCAAACGTTCAGCTCCGTCCTGCGCATGTACTATTCTACGGGGGGTACTTCGACAGAACACCCGCATCTCAGCTGTGGGCACCCAGCTGTGACAGCTTGAGGCTTCACAGATGGGTGAAGCCTCTACGCCCCTACACCCGCCCCTTGCAGAGTTACACGAGCATCATGAGCGTGTACAGCTGATGAACAGCTGTTCATGCTCGGGGACTTTGTCATCCATACTGCGCAAGCGCTGCGCCTGCGCAGTACAGGGCGGACACTATCCGACGGGGGACCTTTCTTGACAGGACACTGGCACAAACAGCTTGGCCATTGACAAATTATGCTCAATGCCTCTGCTCCTGCAGGGCACTGTCAGTATTGCTGGCTGTCTTGATGCTTTTCTCTGCACACAAAAGCAAATGGTGCCACCACACAGCTGCTCTGTATAAACAGGAAGTGGTTAGAGCTGCTCTGTCCTAGTTCTCCATTATTTTCCAGTGCATTCCGGAATACAGGAACCTCCACAGCCTCTCCCCCACTGCCCAGCTAACATTTTATAATGCGTGCCGTTAAAGTGTAGCTACAGAGCATTACCATTCAAATCAACGGAGGCGGCTGACAAGCATCAATGCTTCATGAAAGCGACTTCATCTTTCTATCTATTAAATCTTCTGCTCTTGTTGTTTTAACTTTTGATAGTAAAACATTTTTTTCTGCCAGTAAATACATTATACAGCCCACTTCCTAGGCTTATGACACCATGCACAGGTCTCTCTCTCACTCACTCTCCTGGGAGTTTGCCAGGAAGGGAGGGGGGGGGTAGGGAGGAAAGTCATAAGAGGGCCAATGAGAGCTGCAGAGTTGCAGGTGTGCCTCTGTGTAAATCCATGAAGTAAACAGGCAGCAGCTTCAGCTGCCCACAGTTAAAATGGTTGCAGCCAGACTCAGTGGAGGGAGATTTCTGCAGCATATTTGCCAATTACAGAATCACAATATATATAAGATAACATGCAAAGTGGTTGGAGGGAAGCTTCAGAATGTCAAAGATGTTTTTTTATTACAGATTATGTAGGCAGACTTAACACGATGCTACCTCTCCTGTGTGAACACCACCGTGTGGTGCCATTGTAATATTCCCGGCAGGTGTTGAAGGGTAGTTATGAGGCTTTAAAAATGCTGAATAAATGCTGCATAAACACAGGGTATTGGCACATGTGTGAATGAGCCCTAAGAAACACAGTGGCTCTCAGTTCTTTATAGACTGCATGTAGCCTCAGCTAGATACAGTATACAATGATGTATTTTCCGGCTGTGGGATGGGAACTTTTGTGGTGCTCAGCTTTTCACAGAGATCTCTGTATTCTATGAATGAATACAAAGCTCCCTCTGAGTCAGAAGCTTTGTATACATTCATAGAATACCAAGTGTGTGAAGGTATTCCTATACTACCTCCAGAAGATATTAGTCTGCTACTACTGTGTCTGGTTCCTGGGCACTGTTCCTTCCCCCATTTCCCCTAGCCCTCTTCCTGGATCCCTGCCCTCCTGTACTTTACCCCTATCTACTTCCACGAGTGTTGGCGTCCAAGCCAGTTTCTGGCTTTTGCTTCTAGTTTATGAACATACACTTGAGTGACAGTTTATTACTTTTAAAGCTTAGGCCTCATGTACATTGGACATTTTAACCACTTGTTTACTGGGCACTTAAACCCCCTTCTGCACAGACCAATTCTCAGCTTTCAGCGCTGTCACTCTTTGAATGACAATTGCGCGGTCATGCTACAGTTTACCCAAATGAAATTTTTATCATTTTTTTTCACACAGCTAGAGCCTTCTTTTGGTGATATTTAATTGCTGCTGGGCTTTTTATTATTTGCTAAATAAAAAAAAGGGACCAAAATTTGGAAAAAACAAAACAAAAACTGTTTCATAGTTTGTTATAAAATTTTGAAAACAGGTACATTTTTCTCCTTTACTGATGTGCGCTGACGAGCACTGATAGGCTGCACTAATAAGCACTGATGAGGCAGCACTGAATATTACACACTGATGGGCATTCATTGGCAGCACTGGTGGGCATTGAAGGGTGGCACAGTGGGCACTGGCAGGTAAAACTGGTGGGCACAGCAGCGGCTTTCTGAGTGAGGGACCGATGTCCCTCTGACAGAAGCCGGTGATCTGCTTTTTTTTCCCCCTCATGCTAACAGCGTGAGGAAAAAAAATTACAGATTACCGAGTTTCTGTTTACATCACATGATCAGCCGTCATTGGCTGACAGCTGATCACGTGGTAAGGGGCTGGGATCGACCCTTTAATCGGATTTGTGATCAGCTGAGTCTCAGACTCGGTGATCAAAGAGCGTGCAGAGTCGTGCAGACTGCGCTTGCTCGGGAGGATGTCCATGGACGCCCTCCCAGCAATTAAAGCCCGCGCTGCAGTCATCGTTCGGCTATAGCGTGGGCGGCAAGTAGTTAAATAAAATACATAAAAAAACCCACTGCCAGCATGTCCAGGAGCAGAAGCATTTTGGCAGAAAAATAACGATTGAAGTGTGTAAGCCTAAGTGTAAGTCTAGGCACATTTAGCATTAATTTCAATGGCCACAATAAATTATTATTCTGGCTAATGAAATGAATTAACGCCCAAGAGCATTACACGCTTATACAAGGGGCAAGAGTTTCTGTCAAAACCCTGCTGCCAGGAGGAAAGGTGTCCCGAAGAGATGGCCAAATGTCCAATGTGCATGAGACCCTAAGGCATTCCATGTCCTGTCAGGTCATTCTCTTGCATATGTACATAATATCCCTTTATGCTAGGGACCTGCACCATGTATAAGATGGCATTTCTCTATATGCGTGTGCTTGAATAGGCCTATGTCTACCTTACCTGTATTTTTCACTACTGATCTGCTTAATTATTGACGGACACGTCTCATAAGCCTTAAATAAAGAATTATAAAGAAAAAGAATACCAAATGTAGTGCATTGGACTAGTGTGTCGGGTTTCATTCAAAATGTTGCAGTAACGCATTGTAAATTTGTGTGCTTTACAGTGGGTAGGTGTGAAGGGACTCAAAGAGGAGCTAAACTCCATGATACTTATTCAATAATCCAACAACCATCACTGGCATCTTCTGGGTGCCGGGCTGCAGACATCTTCCTGGCACACAGATGCCATGTCTAAACGTAAACTGAGCTATGCTTGCGCAGCTCAGTGTACATTCCAAAGAAGGTAGGTAGCTTTCTTTTATTGCAGAAAAGACATTGCATGTTTCTTCTACAATAAATGTCTGTCTGCTGACAGTTTTTGAAAACCGAACCTTTAGTTCCACTTTAAAGAAGAAGTGTGGGACTTGGAAAAAAAAAAAAATCCATACTTACCTCAATGCTGCAGCTTCCCCACATTGGTTCTAAGGCCACAAAACGGAGCCATCACATGACCGCTGATCACTCAGTTCTTGGCCTGCTTGAAGTGGAGTGTGGTGACTCAGTCACTGCCCTCTGCTCTGCCCCTCCAGTGCTCACTGGAGCAGTGGGCTGAGGAGTGGGCAGGAGGGGCTGGCTTTGTCTCCCAGCGGCTTATTTAGAGGCGGAGCGGAATCTTTCCTGAGCATGGACTGGCTGAGTCACGTCAGTCGACAGGGGGCGTAAGCCCGCTGTCAACTAAAAACAGGTCACAGGAGCGCAGAACAAACTGCACTTTTGTGATCCATAGGAGAAGTATAGCCAAAACAGAGGGAATGGGCACAGCTGGCTTTGGCTCTCAGCCACTCGCAGAGAGCCAGGGCCAGCTTGTTAATCAGGCATCTGGGTGGATCCTGAAATTATGGTTGGGTTCCTTCCTAGAGCAGCTCTGTGATGTCAGCTGACAGGAAGTAACAGCCTAATATTAGTTGCATTTGGGTCACAGGAAAGCACAAGTGTACTCCTGTGACTCACAAAAGTATGGACAAAAAAAGTGATTGTAAACATTTGTGTGTGTGTGTGTATATATATATATATATATATATATATATATATATAAAAAAAAAGCAGAGCAGCGCAGATCCTCTTCTGGAGTCCCCCCGCCGATGCTCCTGGCTCCTCCTCTTCTGCAAGTGTGCACCATAAAAAGCTGCTTCCTATGGGGTCACTCATGTGGGCTTGAACCCAACGACAAGGGAGTGTGGAACGGGCCAAGTCGGCTGTGCATGCCTATAGATGAGGCTTGGCCCTGACCCCACTCCCTCATCATAGGATTTAATTGACAAAAGCGGGAGCCAAATGCTCCCACTGCTAAAAATCTGCCTTGTGAGAGAGCAGATAGCGCTGCTGCTCTCACGCAGAGTGCTGGATCGAGATCAGGCTCAGGTAAGTATAAGGATGATGGGGCTGGGGGGATCCTATACAAAGAAAAATTTTACCCTAATACAGAGAATGAATTGGGGTAAAAAAATAAAAAAAAAACACCCAGGAGGGGAAGTTGTGCTTTAAGGCTGAGTGTGGGGTTGGGTACCCCACTTCCCTGGGCGATCAGAAGTGGAAGTTCTCCTCATCGTAGGAGTCCCAGAAGACTGTGGGACATTTGACAATGCGCAGTGGGCACCTGGCTGCAAAGCCATAAGCTGTCACAGCAAGGTGCCCACAGTTAAGATGCCAGCGTGGAAGACAGAAATGGCTGGGGTGAGCACATCGCTGAATTGTGGCTGTTTATTAGAAGGAAGCAGTTAGGCCTCATGCACACGAGACGCTGGTGCAAACTCTGCTGAACACGTTTTTAAAAGCTGAAACCGGCATTTAGAAACGCCCGTTTTTCCGCGTTTGCATCTAGAAGCGTCTGCAGAGCAGAGAATGACATTTTGCGACCCAACTTTGGGTCCCCGTATCTCAGGGCCACTTGGTGCTAGGAACTCCAAATTTGGTGTGCTAACACAGTGAATCTAGCACTACACATCCAAATTTGGGGTTCCTAGCACCAAGTGGCCCCGAGATACGGGGCCCCAAAGTCGGGTCGCAAAATGTCAAGCACTTCTGCAGCAGAGAATGACATTTGGGGCCCCATATCTCTGGACCACTTGGAGCTAGGAACCCCAAATTTGGATATGTTATAATGTTATTCCAACTGTGTTAGCACACCAAATTTTGGGTTTCTAGCACCAAGTGGCCCCGAGATATGGGACCCCAAATTCGGGTCAGAAAATGTCAAGCACTTTTTTGCAGCAGAGAATGACATTTTGTGACTTGACTTTGGGCCCCATATCTCAGGGCCACTTGGTGCTAGGAACCCCAAATTTGGATATGTTAGGTTAGTCCAACTGTGTTAGCACACCAAATTTGGGGTTCCTTGCACCAAGTGGCCCCGAGATATGGGTACATGAGGCCTTACGGTTTTTGTAGCTGCAGAGGTTTCATTTTTACACAGAAGACTGGAGCTCCTAAAGTGAACCTGTCATCTGGTCTGCATGGGCAAAGCATCGTTACACTAGTAAACCAACAACAATGCCTCCCATTTCACAAAGCTGTAAAGAAATAGAAAGTAGAAGCAGCCATGGAGAAATGGCATGCAGCACACAATGACTGACAGGTATAGGGAGGAGACCTGACCTTCTCCACAGCTCCTTCCCCTCACTTGGCTATCGCCAGAAATGTCCGCCCCTCACATCCCTACGGTTATGTCCCAGTCTACACCACTGACCGTCACTCACCGGGGATAGAAAGATTCGCGGACTCTGGTCAGTCAACGCGAACCCACCGACACAATGGAGTCCGGAACAGGAAGCGGAATAGCAGTGCGCATGCTCAGTGTACAACCCAGCCACCTCCCAAACCACACAAGACTGGAGCCCATGCGCGGCCCGATGAACGAATGACGTCACGTATTAGTATTACTGTGTGGAAGTGGAGTCAGTGATGGAAGTGTCATAATCCCGGCATTTTAGTCACACCGTCATAATACACTATACACATTTTACGGTTTCTCTCACAGCGCTCCTTCTGTTCCAGACTCCTGGCTTTATAAGAACCTCCATGTGTTTATGTCAATTGAAACATTACTGATTAGATGGCGGCCGCGCCCAGCCAGGTGTTATAAGACGAGCACAGGCGCAGTGTATGGTGAGAGCGGCTGGAGAGAAGCTTGTGCTCGGTAAGAGGAGTGTGTAGTATGGTGAGGAGAAATAGTGAGCAATGTGCTGGTCATTACAAATCCCTAGAATATGGCTAAACACACAAGAACGCAAATGGAACATGGCAGTCCTTGGGTGTTCATGGCTCAAATTGATGTTAACCACTTCCAGACCAGAAGATTTGGCTGCTTAATGACCAGGCCATTTTTTGTTGTATAGCACTGCCTCGCTTTACCTGACAACACAAGTGCAGCTTTCTTTTGGTGGTATTTGGTCACCTCTGCGATTTTTTTTTTTTTTTTTTTTTTTTTTTTTTTTTAATTTTTGTGCTATAAACAAACAAACAAAAAAAGACTATTTTGAAGAGAACTTTTTTTTTTTTGCTATGAACAATATCCTGAAAATGGTTTTTATCCACTTAAGGACCGAGCCTCTTTCTGAGATTTTTTTGTTAACAAGTTAAGAACAGTTTTTTGCTAGAAAATTACTTAGAACCCCCCAAACATTATGGTGTTTTTTTGTTTTTTTATTTATTTTTTTTACACCCCAGAGAATAAAATAGCGGTCATTGCAATAGGGCTGCAACTAATGATGATTTTCATAATTGATTAGTTGCCCAATTGTTTTGATCGGTTGAATAACCTTAAAAACAGTGGGGTGTATAATTTAATTAATATGTAACGTTTAAAAAAAGGCAAATTTATTCTTAAATCTCTCAATGCAGTGGTAAATATAAATAACCAACTATATGGTTAGGGAGCAAAATCTCTAATCCACTCTGAGAATAACAGACAGAAGGGATGTACTGTATATACTATTAGACGGTTGAATCTGGTAAATATCATCAGACTCAGAGATCGCATAAAAAAGACTGTTTTTGCAGATTTTCAAACAGCACTGTGATATATTATATGCTGGCCATGCAAAAACAGTCTGCCTTCAAAAAAAAAAAAAGTTCGTTCGACTTTCTAATCGTCAGTGGGGTTAAATCGATGTTTGTTTTCAACCACCGTGTCAGGAAAATTTAGAAATCGAAAACTTCTTGGTCAAAGGAATTTTTAGACCATGTATATGGTTTTTGTTCAGAAATTACATTTTATTTTAAAACATTGTTGAAAGCAAGTGACATTTTCAAACCTTCTTTCATTCAGTGAATGTACAAAGATTTTTTTTGGATGAATATTTTCATCTGATAATTGATCCACGTGGCCAGCATAAGGCACGGTGCACACCTATGCAGTTTGCTGTGCATTTTGATTTTTTGCAAACGTGATTTTTTTTTTTTTTTTTTTTTTTTTTTTTTTTTTGCATGTTTGCTTCCCCCTCCTTCCCTTTTTTTTTTTTTTTTTTTTTTTTCCTAACAAATTAGCAAAAAAAAAACTGCTGCAAAAACTGCTTTTCAGCTTCTCCATTGTAGTATATTGAATCAAAAAAGCACAGTTTCTCTTTGAAAAAAAATCCTTGACCCTTTCCAAATACGCAGCGGCTGAAAAAAAAAGCATAGATGTGAACGTGTCCCATAGGAAACCATGTTAAATGAACTGTCGTGTGTTTCTGCAAAAATCACATAGGTGTAGGATGTGAACCAGGCTGAAGCCATTTAGTAAAATAATGGGGTTAAAACAAAAATTAACCCTTTAGAGCCCTTTCACACGCGGGCGGCGTTGGTGGTAAAGCGCCGCTATTGTAAGCGGTGCTTTACTGTCGGTATGCGGCCGCTAGCGGGGCGGTTTTACCCCCCTGCTAGCGGCCGAGATATGGTTAAAAACCACGGCAAAGCGCCTCTGCAGAGGCGCTTTGCCGGCGGTATAGCTGCGCCATCCCATTGATATCAATGGGCAGGAGCGGTATACACTCCGCTCCTTCACCGCTCCGAAGATGCTGCTGGCAGGACTTTTTTTACCGTCCTGCCAGCGCATCGCTCCAGTGTGAAAGCCCTCGGGGCTTTCACACTGGAATAAAAGCAGCGGAACTTTCGGGTCGGTTTGCAGGCGCTATTATTAGCGCAATAGCGCCTGCAAACCGCCCCAGTGTGAAAGAACCCTTATAGTAGAAAAAGAGCAAATCGCTACTGTAAGATGATTATTTGCTTTTTTTTGATACTATAAAGGGCTAATTTCTAGGTTTTTTTTAACCCCATTATGTTACTGGCCGGTTAATCAATCATGAAAACAGTAATTGATTCATTTTATAATCGATTAGTTGATTAATCGATTAGTTTCAGCCCTACATTGCAATGCTTTCTGTCACACTGTATTTGCACAGGGCTCTTAGAAGCATACTTTTTTGGGGGGAAAAAATTCTTTTTGGAATTAAAAAGGACATCAGTAAAGTTTGCCCATTTTTAATTTTTTTTATGTTGTGAAAGATAATGTTATGTCGAGTAAATGGATACCCAGCATGTCACGCTTCAAAATTGCGCCCGCTCGTGGCATGGCGACAAACTTTTACCCTTAAAAATCTCCATAGGCGACGTTTAAAAAATTCTATAGGTTGCATGTTTTAAGTTAGGAGGTCTAGGGCTAGAATTATTGCTCTCGCTCGAACAATCGCGGCAATACCTCACATGTGTGGTTTGAACACTGTTTTCATATGCGGGCGCTACTCACGTATGCGTTTGCTTCTGCACGTGAGCTCGTTGGGACATGGCGTGTCTTAAATTTTTTTTTTTTTTCTTATTTTACCTTTTTATTTTTATACTGTTTAAAAGTCACTTTTATTCCTATTACAAGAAATGTAAACATCCCTTGTAATAGAAACAAAACCTGACAACCTCTTAAATAGGGATGAGCTTTATGTTTGGGTTGAACATGAGTTCGACTCAAACATTGGCTGTTCGCCCGTTCGTTGAAAAACAAACATTATGGGCAGTTTGTGCCAAATTCGGGCGGCGCGTAACGGCCCATAATGTACTGCAGGAGCACAGTGCATTGCTGTCTGATTGGCCAAGCATGCACTATGACCCGCATGCTTTGGCCAATCACAGCGCGTCAGCAAAGAGATCTATAATATGGCTCAGGGGGTTAAGGCCACGCCCCATGCTATATAAGGCCATCGGCCCTGTGTAGTGTGTTGCTGGCGTTGACTGAGCGTGTCATGTCATTTCATTTAGATTGAGCGGGCAGGCGCTTCAGTTAGCTGCAGTGTATTTATTATATATACATCGTGTGTGTGTGTGTGTGTGTGTATGTATATGTATATATTTTCAATTCTCTATCCAGTTTAGCTATATCTCACTGCAGTCCGTTCCTGGTGTACTCTTTCTAATATACTTTGGGCAGATGATTCAGTGAGCTGCAGTGCATAAAATATATATAAAGTCTCCTACATATATATATATATATATATCCACTGCATTCTAGTCTAGCCAAGCCTATATCTGACTGCAGGCCATTCCTGGTGTATCTTTTTCTAGTAAACTTCAGGCGGTGTTTTGCTAGTAAAATTTTACAGCATGTCTGGAAGGCCACCAAGGAAAGGCAGACGCTCGCAGGCCACTAAAAGAGGGCAAGCAGGCTCTGTGTCTACAGCCAACAGTGCTGGTCGTGGACGCTGTGCATCCTCGGCACGCTTACCCTTTTCGGCAGCTGGCCGTGTTTATACACAACATGCAGTAGAGTTGGTAGTGGATAACTAAGCGGTCCTCATCTTCTGTCACCGAGGCTCAGAACAGCTTGCCTGCCAATGCCGCCTGTTCCATCGGCTCAATGTCATCAGTCACTCCTTCCCTAGCCCCACCATCATGCACAAAGGAGTCCCACGAACTGTTCGACCACAGTGTCGGGTAAATGCTGCAGTCGGATGCGCAGCGTTTTGAAGGCTCTGATGATGGTACCCAGGTTGAGGAAGGCAGTAACATGAGCCCAGAGAGGGGGTGCCCAAGAAGGACAAGAAACTGGCAGTCATGTTCCCCCAGCTGCAGCATACTGCCAGGTTTGCTCCAGTGACGAGGGAGGGGATGATTAGGTCACTGACTTTACGTGGGTGCCTGATAGAAGAGAGGAGGAGGAGGAGGAGGCGGCACATCTCCAACGAGGCAGGATGCCCTCCAGGGGCCAGCTTAAGGGCAGCCACCCGACTGCATCACACCGCAGAGCTCCACATGTGCAGGACGCTGCTGACTCCCAGCATATTTTGAAAAGTTCTTTGGTGTGGGCTTCTTTGATAAATGTGCAGCAGATTGCACCGTTGCTGTTCAACATATGTCTGAAGCATATCAAGCGTGGCTGAAACAGCAGCCGCTTGGGCACCACAAGCTTGACCAGACATCTGTTGACCTCCCATGCAACAGTACTTAAAAGACCCACACCAAAGAACAAGGCGGACCGCTCGTTGCTTTTCATCAGCTGGGATCTCCAACCCCACCTTCAGTCCTCTCAGAAACCTGCACTGAGGAATAAAGGTGTAGAATTAGGTGTGCCAAGTACAGTTGTGGGCAATCTGCTATCGCTACACCAATATCCAATTGCTAAACCGTCGAAAGAAATTCAGTCCCAGCCATCCACATGCTCAGCGGCTGAATGCTAGCTTGGCTAAATTGCTAGCACTCCAACTGCTGCCTTTTCAGCTGGTAGACACTGCCCCCTTTCGTGAATTTGTGGAATGTGCGGTACCTCAGTGGCAGGTTCCCAAACGCCATTTCTTTTTACGGAAGGCAATTCCAGCTCTCTGCCTTCCACATGCCGGTAATGTCTTGGCCTCATTGGACATGGTGGTCGGCGGTAAGGATCATATTACCGCTGACTCATGGTCCAGCAGGCATGGACAGGAATGTTGCCTTTCTTTCATGGCACACTGGGTAACTCTGCTGGCAGCTGGGAAGAATGCAGCATAGGGTGCAGTAATGTTGGAACTTGTTCAGCCACACCATGCCTCCAAATTGTTAGTAGTGGTGATTCTGCCACATCTCTCTCCTCCACCCCCTCCTTCTTCCTCTAGGGCCTCGTCCTCTTCAGATTTCTCCTCAGAACCAGCAGTGCTCTGTAGGCATTCAAAGGGCTACACAGGCACTCTGGCAAAAAGATGCCATGCGGTGCTTGAGTTGGTCTGTTTAGGGGACAGGAGCCACACTGGGGCAGAGATTGTCAGCTCTGCTGGGGCAGACTCAGAGGTGGTTGACACCACGCCAGCTTCAGCCAGGAACGGTGGCTTGTGACAATGGCACCAACCTCCTCTCTGCCCTCCGACAGGGACACTTGACCCATGTTCCCTATTTGGCTCATGTTCTTAATTTGGTGGTGCAGCGGTTCTTGTGCAGGTACCCAGGCTTACAGGATCTCCTGAGGCAAACCAGGAAAGTCTGGGCATTTCCGCCGGTCATATAATGCCAGTGCTCAGCTGGCTGACCTTCAAAAGGAATGCAACCTGCCCAAGAACTGCCTCATTTGTGACATGCCCACCAGGTGGAACTCAACGTTGTCAATGCTGCACACGCAGCAGAGGGCCATCAATGAGTACTTGTGTGAGTATGTCACCAGGACAGGGTCAGGGGAGCTTGGCTTTTTTCTCGCCACGCCAGTGGCTACTGATCAAGTATGCATGCACTGTCCTGTCACCATTTAAGGAGGCCACGAGGATGGTGAGCAGTGACAGTGCATGCATCAGTGATACTGTCCCTCTTGTCTTCCTGTTGGAGCACATGCTTCGTTGAATAATGGACAGGGCACTTGAGGCAGAACAGAGGGAGGAAGAGGACTTCCTTACCTCTCAAGGGCCCCCTTTATCCCAGATAGTATTCCTGCAGGCCCACCGATGGAGTCTTCAAGGGATCGTTTTCAGTCCCCAGAAACCAATGGACTTGTACGTGGCTGCGGATCGTGTGACCCAGAGGACTCCGGATCAAATGCCTCAGCAAACCTTTACTGCATGGCCTCCCTGATCCTGCGAAAGGACCCTCGGATTCGTGGTATCAAGGAAAGGGATAATTACTGGCTGGCAACCCTTCTTGATCCACGTTACAAGGGTAAGGTTGTGGAATTTATCCAGCCTTCATAGAAGGCGCAGAGGACGAAATCTCTTCAGGAGGCCTTGCAGAAAGGTTTGTGCAATGCATTTCCAGAGCCTGGGAGGTTACAATTTCCCCCCCTCACCTTCCAGGACAGCTACGAGAGATGATTGGCTCCGCCCTCTACAGGAAACACAAATCCGATACAATTTAAAAGGCTCCTCCCTTTCCTCTGACCCTCAGTTGTTTTGTTTCCAGGCCCTCCAGGAGCACCAACACGTTTTTTGTTTTCTTAAGGTCTGGTAACTGTGGTTGGTGGACCCCCTTCTCTGGTTTCATTCAGGACTAGTTGTGGGCAAGTCCTGGATGATAGTCTGTATCAGAAGGGTTCCCTATTGCTAAGGGTTACTTTCCTATGAGTAGTGGCAACTCCCCTCCCTTTTTTTTTTTTTTTTCTCCCTTCGCCTTTCAGGACAGCACTTGGAGAGAGCGTAGCTCCACCTCTTAGACAGGAAACACTGCGTGACAACGCCCCTTTAAAAAGCAGCTGCTTCCACCATGCCATCAGTTTTAGTGTTTCCTCCGCCATGGTGGAAGCACTGCTTGGGGAACCAGAGGGGCTGCGCTCTCTCCAAGGAGAGGGTTTTGGCAGGACCTCCACGTTTGGAAACTCAGACCAACCCAGCTCCTTCCCTTACGTGAGGAGGGTGCTCCGGTGTCCCTTCCTTCTCCGGCTCACAGGAGTAATGGTCTGCCGGAAGTTTTCCACCCGGGGTGTTCGGGGGGCCGCGGTTGTGCTCAGTAAGAGCGTCCATGCCAGGCCTCTGCATGGCGGCGCCGAATCCCGGACAGCAGGTGATGTCAGTTCCGGTGGGCGGATACTTCCGGCGGGGCGTAGCAGCGATTGGTTCCTGCTGCTGGAACGCAGGAGGAAGGGGCGGGTCCTCTGGCCGGGACTTCCTTTTGTTTGGCACATGGAGCCTAGTACACAGTGCAGCAGCTGCGGATTGCACTATGGAGACAGCGGAATCGTCAGCAGCAATGGCGGATGCAGGCGCCCAGGTTCCCGGCCAGGCCCAGGTAGGAGAGGTGCGGTGGCACCTCTTTCCTTTTATATCACTGGGTGTTTTATCTTTGATGTGGTTATTCAAAACCTGCTGCTGTCTGCTATGGGGTAACAGTTTCCATTAGCAGTTCAGCAAAGGAGTGAGACTCTGGGCACTTAGGGTGTTGGCTGGAGGTACTACTTTTCTCTGAAGCCTTAGTTCTAAAGGACCTGGGTTTTTCTTGTTTCTCTGTTTCAGAAAGCTACTGCCAAATCAGAGAGAACAGGGAGAAAGTGCCCCTCATGCAAAAATCCTTTAAGGGACTCTTGGCCCAAACCACTGTGCAAATCCTGCATTGTGGATTTAGTAAAAGAAGAATCCTCACAAGAGTGCAAAGAGCTCTTATCTTCTGTGAGGAAGGAGTTAGCAGAGGCCCTAGGGACAGTGCGTTCCCTTGTAAAGCACGGCCAGAGTTCCAGCCAAGAGCAGAGTTCTCACTCCAGTTTCCCTCAGTCCACTTCCAGACAGGTGGAAAGTGAGTCGGAGGAGGAAAGGGAAAGCATTCCACCCTCAACCATTGATTCTGAGGAGGAGGAGGTGGAAGAAGAGTCAAGATCATCTAGATATAAGCTGTCACTTGAGGAGGTGGATGAATTACTCAAGGCAATTTATACTACCCTGGAGATCCAGGAAGAAAAGGCTCAGCTGTCCGTGCATGACACGATGTACCTGGGGCTGGAGGAAATTAAACACAGGGTGTTCCCTGTGCATAAAGTGTTAACAGACACTATTAGAAAGGAATGGAAGAATCCAGAGAGAGGACAGTTTTTTTTTCTAAAACCCTCAAAAGGAGGTTTCCTTTTGAGGAGAATGAGGAACTATTGTGGAATAAAAAACCAAAAATAGACGCTGCCTTTTCTCAAGTATCTAGGAAGACTGATTTAGCTTTTGAGGACATGGGTATTCTCAAAGATGCTATGGATAAGAGGGCAGATGGGCTACTGAAGAAAGCCTGGGACTCATCTCTAGCTAATCTTAAGCCAGCAATGGCGGCTACGGTTGTGGCTAGGAATCTGGAGTGCTGGTTAGAGCAACTTAAAAATCATGTTGTGGCAGGTACCTCCAGAAAAGACTTATTGGAGTCCTTCCCTACCCTGCTTAAGGCAGTAAAATATATGGCAGATGCCTCTGCAGAATCTATCAGGATGTCAGCCAGGTCCTCTGCGCTTGTTAACTCAGCAAGAAGAGCACTCTGGCTAAAGACCTGGTCAGGGGATTCAGCTTCTAAAGTAAAACTGTGCGGAATTCCCTTTTCAGGAGACCTGATGTTTGGGCCAGAACTAGAGACTGTCCTTGACAGGACAGCAGACAAGAAGAAAGCTTTCCCACAGAAGAAGAAAACGGTACAGCAGAGGAAAAATTTTCGTCCTTTTCGACAAACCGATAAGGAAAAGGACCACACACAGAAGAGACCCTGGTCTTCTCAGAGAGGAAGAGGTAGAGGTGGGGTACTCTTTAGAACCCCAGAACAAACCCCTAAAAAACAATGACCATCTAGTAGGGGGGAGACTACAGGACTTCTTACCAATCTGGGAAAAAACAACAAAGAGTCCTTTTGTTCTGGGGTTAATCAAAAAGGGTTATCAATTGGAATTCTCACAAAGCCCCCCAAGTCGGTTTTACATCACAAACCTGCCAAAGGATCGGGAAAAGGCTCTGGCCATGAAGTCTCTGTTACAGGAACTGATGCAACAGAAGGTCATTTCCCAGGTTCCGAAAGATCAAGAGGGGATTTCAATAGTACCCTATTTGGACGATCTGCTACTGTTTGCAGACTCAAGGGGTCAAGTAGAGGTCAACCTACAGACAGTTCAAACACATTTAAGAGGTTTGGGATGGCTTCTCAATCTTCAGAAGTCAAACTTAATTCCATCTCAAAGGGTAAGGTTTCTGGGGTACGAAATAGACTCGATAGAACAGAGAATTTTTCTACCCCAGGAGAAAATAGAGAAGATGCAGTTGACCCTGATAACACTTCAATCCAACGCAGAGATCTCTGTAAGACAAGCCATGTCTGCTCTGGGTCTATTGACAGCAGCAATTCCTTCGGTACAGTGGGCCAGGTTGCATTCCCGTCCTCTGCAATCGGATATCCTGATGAATTGGTCATACCAGGAACCTCTGGAGAAGAAATTCAACTTGGGGGCAAGAGCAAAAAGGTCTCTCTGGTGGTGGAGGAACCTAGGAAACGTTTCAAAAGGGCTTCCTTGGGTCTTTCCGGTAACCAGAAGGCTGACTACAGATGCCAGCGCCTGGGGATGGGGAGCTCATCTGGAAGAAAAAACGGTTCAGGGAGTTTGGACCAAACCAGAAGCAAGAAGATCTTCAAATTGGAGAGAGTTAAAGGCTGTTCACTTAAGCCTCCTCTCCCTCCAGGAATTTCTAGTGAATCAACATGTCCAAATATTGTCAGACAATATGACGACAGTATTATATTTAACAAAGCAAGGGGGCACAAAAAGCAAAACCCTAATGGGTCTAGCGCATCAGATTCTAAGAGGGGCAGAGAACCATGTGGCCTCTCTATCAGCAGTCCATCTAAAGGGGACGGAAAACACCTTAGCAGATCTCCTCAGCAGGAAAGAAATAAGGGAAGCAGAGTGGTCTCTCAATCAGGAATTATTCGAAAAGATTTCCAAGAGTTGGGGTCATCCCCAAGTGGACCTCTTTGCAAAACAGGAAAATGCAAAAATACCAGTCTCCTTCTCTCTTCAGATACAGGATCAAGCTCTCGGAGTAGATGCGTTAGCTCACAAATGGGACTTCCATCTGTCCTACGCTTTTCCCCCGTTCCAATTGATACCAAAGGTGTTAGCCAAATTCAGATTGGAGTCCACGGAGCTAATATTAATAGCTCCTTATTGGCCAAAAAGACCCTGGTTTTCAACCTTGATGAACCTCTCAGTGAAACCTGCTTAGAGATTACCAATCAGGACAGACCTGTTGAGTCAGTGCCGAATTCTCCATCCAGATCCAGCTTACCTCAAACTAACAGCTTGGTTTCTGAAGAACAAATCTTAAGACGGAAGGGTTTATCAGAGAGGCTTATTTCTACCCTTCTTGCAAGTAGAAAAAAAGTGACGAGAGACATTTACTTTAAAGTCTGGAAGATCTATAATTCTTGGTGTTCCAGTAAAAACTTTGATTTTCGTACCACATTTTCAGTTTTGGAATTTCTTCAAGAGGGGTTGGAGAAGGGGTTAGCAGCAAGTACGCTCAAGACGCAGGTAGCTGCTTTATCAGTTTTTTTGGAAAGAACCCTGTCAGGGGAACCTTTTAATAATCAGATTTTTTAGGGCAATGGCAAAAGTAAAGCCTAGACCTGTTGTTAGTTTTCCCAAATGGGATTTATCTTTAGTTCTTCAGGGACTAACTATGGCACCGTTTGAACCCATAGAAGAAGCATCATTACGTTTCTTGACGTTTAAAGACTATTTTATTGGTAGCAGTAACTTCCGCACGTAGAATTAGTGAGTTACAAGCCCTTTCAATTAAAGAGCCCTTCATGAGATGTCTACAGGATAGGGTAGTCTTAAGGACGGATCCAGCATTTCTACCAAAGGTGGCTTCAGTTTTTCACCGTACACAGGAAATCATTCTCCCTACTTTTTGTCCTTTACCTTCGGGAGCAGGAGAAGAAGCTTTCCATACCCTTGATGTCAGGAGGTGCCTGCTTAAATACCTGGAAAGAACTAAGGAAATCAGAAAGTCATCCTCACTCTTTGTTTTAATGGAAGGTACTCACAAAGGAGGTAAAGCTTCCAAAAGCACCCTTGGAAGATGGTTAAAGCAGGCCATCAAAGAGGCATACATATCTTTGGGTCTGGAACCTCCGGAAGGGGTATTGCCTCATTCTACTCGAGCAGTAGCGGCTTCATGGGCAGAAAGGGCTGGGGCATCTCCTGAGCAAATCTGCAAGGCTGCCACATGGTCCAGTTTTTCGACCTTCATAAGGCACTACCGCTTGGATCTACTATCAGCCTCGGACCAATCATTTGGTAGGAAGGTTTTGCAGGCAGTAGTCCCACCCTGAAGTAAGTTTCTCGGTTATCCTCTCCAAGTGCTGTCCTGAAAGGCGAAGGGAGAAAACCTTAGTTAGACTTACCGGTGACGGTATTTCTACGAGCCTTTCAGGACAGCAGCCTACTTCCCTCCCTTGGTTATCATATGTAAAGTATAATTATAGGACCTGGTAATTGTCTGATTATATTTTCCAGCATGTCGGAGGATTTCTCGGTAACAACTGATGGCATGGTGGAAGCAGCTGCTTTTTAAAGGGGCGTTGTCACGCAGTGTTTCCTGTCTAAGAGGTGGAGCTACGCTCTCTCCAAGTGCTGTCCTGAAAGGCTCGTAGAAATACCGTCACCGGTAAGTCTAACTAAGGTTTTTTTTCCCCCAGCTCTGCTGTGTGAAACTGTGTCCTCCCTAAGTGCTTCATTTCGGTGTACCAAGATGGCGTCAAGAGGACTTCCGGTGACGCAGCAAGATTGCGCCAGAACCAGAAGTCACATGACACACTTCCGGACACCTTTTTTTTTTTTTTTTCTTCTAAAGAAGCATGGCGTGGAGACACTGAGGACACGCTGCAGGGCATAGTCTGCTAAAAACGCCAAGCTAAGTGCAGTTTTGCGGTACAGCAGCAGTCTTCTCTACGGCCGATCTCTGCTTGCTTCATGGAGCTTGAGGACAGGTCTGAGGATGGAGCATTCGCTCGTATTGAACCAGCGGCAGCATCCAGGTCCCATACTGCCCCCAAGGTAAGCCCTTGTCTGTGGGTAGCTCTACAGCAAGGGACCTTTTTGTGTGGAACCTCTTTCGGCTTTCGTATGGTCATAAATTTAAGCGTCCTGAACAAATACATAGTTTACAGACATTTCCGAATGGAGAACATTTATTTGGTAAGGAATCTGTTGCCAAAGGTCTTCATGGTGACCCTGGGCCTTCAGGACGCTTATCTTCATGTACCAATCTGCCAGAGCCACTGAAGGTTCCTCAGGTTTGCAGTTCTCGTGGGAAACGAGCCATCTCACTGGCATTTCCATGCCCTTCCTTTTGGTATCTCGGCAGCACCGAGGGTTTTTACAAAAATCATGGCCGACGTCATGGCCTTTTTTTCGGATTCAAAGTGTTTTGATCGTCCCATATCTAGACTATTTTTTGATTTTTACTCGGGACAAGGAGTCCCTTGTTCAAGACCTACAGTTGGTTTTGCGGACCTTTCAAAAATTAGGATGGAAGGTCAACCAGCAGAAGTCTTGCCTGGTACCCTCACTGAGTATACTTTTCCTGGGTTATCTAAAAGACTGTTGCCCTAAAGATTTTTCTTATCTAAGAGAAGATTTTGAAAATTCTTCTCTGTGCAGGCCTTCAAGCTGCTCCCTTGGGTCTGATGACTGCAGCCATTCCAGGGGTTCCTTGGTCCTAATTGCACTCCAGACCCCTTCAGGCTTTTCTTTTACTCCATTGGATCCCAGGAAGGATTCTCTGGATCAGCTGGTAAAACTACCAGAAGGGAATTTTCTCGCTCTCGCCTGGTGAGAGCAGCAAGAACATCTGCAGAGGGAAGGATTGGACCCAACATTCCCCGGTCAAAATTACCACAGACGCCAGTCTGTGGGGTTGGGGTGCTTACTCACAGGACTGGTAAGCACAGGGAGCCTGGTTGCCAGAGGAAGCAGGTCGCTCCTCAAATTTCAGAACTTCTGGCTGTGAGGAAAGCACTTGTATCTCTGGAAGAGAGGGTCTATTCAAAAGACCTATGAATATTTTCAGACAATGCCACAACAGTGGCGTACCTGAACAAGCAAGGGGGCACTCGCTCAGAATCGCTTCTGTCATTAACACAGCAGATTCTGTCCTGGGCGGAGATCTATATCACTTCAGTAAGGGCAGTCCACATCAAGGGGTCAGAAAATGTGCTGGCGGACTATTTGAGCACGGTGAGCATGAGTTCCAGCAGTTGGGAACTAAATCAAGGCACGTTCCAGGAGGTGGTGCTAAGATGGGGTCTCCCCACAGTGGATCTTTTTGCCTCCAGTCTCAACAGGAAACTGCCAGCGTTCTTCTTCTCTGGAGAGAGAGAGTCCTTGGTGATTGGATGCTGTCTTTCCTGTTGGACTTCACTCTGGCTTATGCCTTCCCTCCTTTTCCCCTCTTACCCCTTGTGGTTCGGAAAATTATTCAGGACTGGGCAGAAGTTGTTCTGATTGCCCCCTGGTGGCCCAGGAGGAGTTGGTTCTCCTCTCTGAAGGCCCTATCTGTGTATCCTCCCTGGCCCCTACCAGTTCGGAAGGATCTGCTCCATCAGGGAACCCGTGTTACATCCAAACCCTCAGACCTTCCATTTGACGGCCTGGAGGCTGAGCGGTGCATCCTAGAGGTAAAGGGGTGTTCAGAGAGGGTTATTCAAACTATCCTGGATAGCCGTAAGTTGGTCATGAGAAGAATCTATGGGAAAGTTTGGAAAACTTTTATTTTCTGGCAAAGGAAAGCTGGTTTAGATTCTTTTTCCACTCCATGTATATTGGATTTTTTGCAGGGGGAGTGGAAAAGGGGCTCTGTCAGCACCCTTAGGGTTCAGATTGCTGCCCTATCTTTACAGAGAGATTAGCGGAAGATCCCTTAGTCAAGAGGTTCCTTTCAGCCAGATCTAGACATGCTCCCAGGGTCATCAAACATGTTCCTCCCTGGGATCTGTCGTTGGTATTAAATTCACTAACAAGGGCTCCTTTTTGAGCCTTTGCATGAGGCTTCCCTGAAAATGATTTCTTTGAAGTTGTCCTTCCTTTTGGCTATTACGTCAGGGAGAAGGATTTCTGATCTCTAGTCTTTCCTGTAAAGACCCCTTCCTGAGGATTCTAGAGGACAGGGTAGTGATTAGACCTGATCCTTTCTATTTACCCAAAGTTTCTTCCAACTTACATAGGTCCCAGGAGATAATCCATCCTAGTTTATGCACATCTCCCAAAAATGCGGAAGAGGAAAAGTTTGTTCTTTTAGACATAAATAGGTCTATCTAGAAAAGACAAGTGGGTTTAGGAGTTCCTCCCAACTGTTGGTTTTGTTCAATGGCCCCAAGAAAGGGTCCAAAGCATCTAAAAGTTCTATTGCTAGGTGGATTAGGGGAGCTATCTGTGAGGCATATAAAGCGTCAGGTCGCACCCCTCCTTCTAGAATTGGGGCCCATTCAACAAGATCCATGGCCACATCATGGGCAGAAAGAGCGGGGGCTTCATGGGAAGAAATCTCTAAAGCTGCCTTCTGGTCCTCCTCATGCATTTGTCAAGCATTAGAGTTCAGATGCTTTCCAGCCAGGACCTTTCCTTTGGTAGGAAAGTGCTTCAGGATGTTGTCCCTCCTTAAGGTATAGAATCTTGTTTATCCTCTCGAGTAGCTGTCCTGGAAGGTGGGGGGGAAACCCCCATTAGACTTACCGGTAACGTTATTTCCCCAGTTGTCTAGGACAGCCCTTGAGAGATGGGGTCCCTCCCATTGACCCAGGAAACACATTGCCACAGTTCAAAAGGCGGTCCCTCAGGTCCCTGGTCAGTTATTTGTTTCCTTCGTCGGAGGAACATGTTGCCAGGAACCAGGAGAAGGACTCTATCTTTCAGGGGCTGCCTGAAGGGAGCAGAGCCGCACAGGGGGACTGGGTCCTATCCAGCGGTCTCCAGGTTAGTCCTGCCTTATTTTTTGGGCTTGGGTACTGTCCAGCTGACAGGCGCAGACCTGTTACCCCCCCCCCCCCTTTCCAGTGCTGAGGTGTGCCAGTGGCAGGTGCAGACCTGTTACCCCCCCCCCCCCTAGGAGCAGTGCAGATGGATTCTTCCATCCCAGCTCCTTACTGTAATGGCTGTGGGGGTCGGAGACGCGAGCATCATTTCCGGCGGAACCGTGTCATCGCTGTGTGCCGAGACTTCCAGTTCTGGGTCTCTAGAGGCACAAGGAGCAAGAGGAAAGCCCACGCTGGGCCTACAAATCCCGACAAGCGTCCAGCTATACCAGACTAGCGGCGGCATCCGGAGCTTGAGAGGGGGACCATGGAGGCTAATCCCCAGGACACTCAGGTGGATGCAGCCACCAGCCAAACCCAGGTAGGCTGCTGGGTAAGCCCTTTCTGTGGGTTTTTTTTTTTTTTTTTTTCTGGGGTTTTGTTGTAAGGCTGGGATTTGTAGTACTCCATGGTGGTGGTTACCTCGCAGTCCTGGGTATATGCAGCGGTGGTTGCAGCATGGGTGTTTTTAATGAGAGTTAAAAGGATTTCTGATGCTAAGATCGTTTTGTTCTTTATTTCAGGCTAAGGGAAGACAAGTCAGGTCGCAAAAAATGCCCTAACTGTGGAAATTGTCCTCCGGCTTTAACAAAGCCTTATGCAGATAGTGTATTGCAGGCTTACTTAAGACAGAGGCAGACTCTCCCTTGGCAAAATTCCTTGGCTCCTTTTAAAGATGAGATGGCATCAACCTTTAAATCTCTCCGGGAGTTAAACACGTCTGCTTCCACCAGTAAAGCAGCTGCGATTCCCTCTTCACCATGCCTTACAACACCCAGGTCTGGGGAGCCCCGTACAGTCAGGGTGCATAGTCACGTGTTAGTTAGCCCTGAATCCTCTGACGCAGACTCAGACCAGGATGAGGATCAGGTTCTAGCTAACAAAGCAGCAAAATGCAAGCTATCTCTTGAAGTAGACAAGCTGTTGAGCGCTATTTATGATATGCTGGAAACTGATGACGAAGAAACTCAATTGAGGCTCTGGGGGAAAAATAAAGCTGAGGTATTCCCTATACATAAAGTGCTTTCTGACCTTGTCCGCAAGGAGTGGGCCAAGCCAGATCTTCGTCTTTCCTAATTCCCTTTAAAAGAAGATTCCCCTTTGAGAGCCTAGAGGCGGTCTGAAATAAAAATCCTAAACCAGACGCCCCTCTGTCCAAAGTCTCAAAACGGTCTGACCTTGCTTTTGAGGATATGGGTCATTTAAAGGACCCAATGGACAGGAAAACAGACATTAGTCTTAAAGAGGGCCTGGGATGATTCTATGGCAGGCTTAAAACCAGCTCTAGCCACTTCTTGTGTTGCTAGGAATCTGGAGTTCTGGTTATCTCAACTAGAAGAACACTTAAAAGCAGACACGCCTAGGGGGAGCTCTTGAAAACCTTTCCTATGCTTTTCAAGGCGACAAGTTTCATCTGACGCTTCCACTGATTCCGTAAAATTTACGGCTAAAACTGTGGTGCTTTCTGTCACAGCCAGGAGGTCAGTATGGATGAAAACTTGGGGGGGGGGGGGGGGTTTGGGCGTCCAAAACACGCCTGTGCAGTGTCCCTTTTACAGGAGACTTAGTCTTCGGGCCTGAATTAGATACCGCCTTAGAAATAACGGAGGATAAAAAGAACCTTTCCCACTAAAGAAAAATTTAAAAAGAATTTTTTCGTCCCTCAAAGGAGTTCTAACCCAAAAAACCCTGGTCAGGACAAAAAGGGAAAGGAAAAGGGGGCATACTTTTTAACCGCCCCAATCCAAACCCAAAACCCCAGTGACATCAGGGTTCCTGTGGGAGGAAGGTTGGTGAATTTTCTCCCACAGTGGGAAAAGAGAACCTCAAACGAGTTTGTCTTAAACACTATAAAAAGAGGGTATGCACTGGAATTTCACAGCGATCCACCCTCAAAGTTTCTTGTGATAGCTTTCAAGACACTCAGAAAAGGCCAAGGCCTTACCTTTGCTAATAGGAGAAACGGTGGATGAAGAGGTGTTGACACCAGTCCCTATTCAGCAACAGGGGGACTGTTTTTACTCGCACATTTTTGTTGTAAAAAAGCCGTCTGGAAACATCAGACTAATCATGAACCTCCGACCTCTGAACCTTTCCATCCGATACAAAAAAATTTCAGATGGAGTCCATTTACTCGATAAATCTTCTCCAAAAAGAGGTGTTTAGGGCTACCCTGGATTTAAGGGATGCCTATCTACATATCCCAATAAGGAAGGAATGCTAGAAATTTCTTCGGCTGGCGATTCAGACACCAAAATTTATCATTTTCAGTGCAGAGCACTTCCCTTTTGGACTGTCGTCCTCCCCGAGAATCTTTACCAAAGTTCTCGGAGGCACTAGTTCCGTTTAAGACTACAGTTGGCCTCGATCATTCTGTATCTAGACCACTTACTCCTCACAGCCCACTCGGAGAAACTACATTGTCAGGACTCAGTTAACACAGCTCGGCCTGAGTTAATTGGGGTGGATAATCAGTCTGGAAAAGTCCAAAACTACCCCAACACAGGAAATTCTGTTCTTTTGGGTACAAGATCCTGTCGGTAGAGCAGAGAATGGTCCTACTAGAAGAAGAAATATTGAATCTGTGGTAGAGTTTTTTTTTTTTTTTTTTTTTTTTTTCAAAGCAGCACCAAATGTACAGTGAGGGAGGTGATGTCGGTCTTAGGACTTCTGACGGCAGCCATTCCGGCCATACAATGGGCCAGGTTCCACTAAAGACCTTCAGAGGTTCTTGTTGGAACAGTTAAGACCGGGATCTGGAAGAAGAGATTTCAATCCCCACCAGAGTAAAACTCTCCCTCTGGTGGTGGAAGAACACAGAATTTAAACAAAGGGGTTTTCTGGATCTCTCCTATCACATCCATACTAACTACGGATGTGAGCAGCTGGGGTTGGGGAGCCCATCTCAACTCTGGCTGGGCCCAGGGCAGGTGGATGTCAGAGGAGAAACTTTTCTCGTCCAATTGGAAGGAGCCAATAGCTATCCTCAGAGCTCTACTAGCTTTTCAGAACACAATACAGGGTCACCATCTACAAGTCCGTTCAGACAATATGACGGCTGTAGCTTATATAAACAAGCAAGGAGGCACCAGAAGTCCTCGACTAAAGTTGGTGGCCAGTCGCATATTTCAATGGGCAGAATCCAATCTAGCATCCGTCTCTGCAATACACCTGAAAGGGGAGCTGAACAACACTGCAGACTTCTTGAGTTGACGACAAGTTTTGAATCAAGAATGGTCTCTACACCCGGAAGTGTTCGACTACATAGCAGCTTACTGGGGAAAACCAGTAGTGGACCTATTTGCAAACAAAGAGAATGCAAAAGTTCCCAATTTTTGCTCGCTATACCCAGATCAGCTTTTGGCAGTAGATGCCTTACAGACTCCATGGACCTTCAGTTTAGCGTATGCGTTTCCTCCGCTTCACCTCATCTTGAGGGTTCTAGCGGAAGAAACATGTTTTCATCTTAGTAGCACCGTTTTGGCCCAAGACTGTGGTTCACAACATTGCTGCGGTTGACAGACCAACCCCTCTGAGACTTCCCTGTACACAAGACCTTCTGTCTCAGGGACCTCTTTCATCCGCAAGTAACCATGCTGAACCTCTCAGCGTGGTTACTGAGGAAGAAATATTGAGGAGCAAGGGCCTGACTGATTCAGGCCTTGCTACAGAGTAGAAAATCTGTCGCTCGAGCTATTTACAGGAAAGTCTGGAGAAAATTTAACAGCTGGCTGAATAGCTGAGGTGAGGTAAACGTGGATACAGAAAGTATCCTACAGTTTCTCCTGGGAGGAGATGGACAAGGGTCTAACTCCTAGTACTATTAAGGTTCAGATAGCTGCCTTAAAGCTGAGTTCCACCCTAAAGTGGAACTTCCGCTCATCGAATTCCAGCCCCCCCCTCCGGTGTCACAATTGGCACCTTTCAGGGGGAGGGGGGTGCAGATACCTGTATAATACAGGTATCTGCACCCACTTCCGAGAATAGCTAGCCGCAAACCCCCTGCCCACCCCCATTGTGTTGTGGGAAATACACGGTTCCCACAACACAACGGGGACCAGTGTAGACTAGACCAGGAGAGATCTAGGGTCTAATAGACCCCAATTTTTTCAAAAGAGTACCTGTCACTACCTATTGCTATTATAGGGGATATTTACATTCCCTGAGAACAATAAAAATGATTAAAAAAAAAATGAAAGGAACAGTTTAAAAATAAGATAAAAAAGCACCCCTGTCCCCCCCCCCCCTGCTCTCGCGCAAAGGTGAACGTAAGCGTGGGTCTGGCGTCAAATGTAAACAGCAATTGCACCATGCATGAGAGGTGTCACCGCGAACGTTAGATCGAGGGCAGTAGACCTCCTTTGTAAATCTAAAGTGGTAACCTGTAAAGGCTTTTAAAAATGTATTTAGTTTGTTGCCACTGCACGTTTGTGCACAATTTTAAAGCATGTCATGTTTGGTATCCATGCACTCGGCCTAAGATCATCTTTTTTTATTTCATCAAACATTTGGGCAATATAGTGTGTTTTAGTGCATTAAAATTTAAAGTGTTTTTTTTCCCAAAAAAATGCATTTTAAAAATCGCTGCGCAAATACTGTGTGAAAAAAAAAATAACACCCACCATTTTAACCACTTCAGCCCCGGAAGGATTTACCCCCTTCCTGACCAGAGCACTTTTTACAATTCGGCACTGCGTCGCTTTAACTGCTAATTGCGCGGTCATGCAATGCTGTACCCAAACGAAATTTGCGTCCTTTTCTTCCCACAAATAGAGCTTTCTTTTGATGGTATTTGATCACCTCTGCCGTTTTTATTTTTTGCGCTATACACGGAAAAAGACCGAAAATTTTGAAAAAAAATGATATTTTCTACTTTTTGTTCTAAAAAAAATCCAATAAACTCAATTTTAGTCATACATTTAGGCCAAAATGTATTCGGCCACATGTCTTTGGTAAAAAAAATGTCAATAAGTGTATATTTATTGGTTTGCGCAAAAGTTATAGCGTCTACAAACTAGGGTACATTTTCTGGAATTTACACAGCCTTTAATTTATGACTGCCTATGTCGATTCTTGAGGTGCTAAAATGGCAGGGCAGTACAAAACCCCCACAAATGACCCCATTTTGGAAAGTAGACACCCCAAGGAATTTGCTGAGAGGCATGTTGAGCCCATTGAATATTCATTTTTTTTGTCCCAAGTGATTGAATAATGACAAAAAAAAAAAAAAAAAAAAAAAATTACAAAAAGTTGTCACTAAATGATATATTGCTCACACAGGCCATGGGCATATGTGGAATTGCACCCCAAAATACATTTAGCTGCTTCTCCTGAGTACGGGGATACCACATGTGTGGGACTTTTTGGGAGCCTAGCCGCGTACGGGGCCCCGAAAACCAAGCACCGCCTTCAGGATTTCTAAGGGCGTACATTTTTGATTTTACTCCTCACTACCTATCACGGTTTTGAAGGCCATAAAATGCCCAGATGACATAAACCCCCCCCAAATGACCCCATTTTGGAAAGTAGACACCCCAAGCTATTTGCTTTGAGGCATGTTGAGTCCATGGAATGTTTTATATTTTGACACAAGTTGCGGGAAAGTGACAATTTTTTTTTTTTTTTTTTTTTTTTGCACAAAGTTGTCACTAAATGATATATTGCTCACACAGGCCATGGGCATATGTGGAATTGCACCCCAAAATACATTTAGCTGCTTCTCCTGAGTACGGGGATACCACATGTGTGGGACTTTTTGGGAGCCTAGCCGCGTACGGGACCCCGAAAACCAAGCACCGCCTTCAGGATTTCTAAGGGCGTACATTTTTGATTTTACTCCTCACTGCCTATCACAGTTTCGGAGGCCATGGAATGCCCAGGTGGCACAAACCCCCCCCCAAATGACCCCATTTTGGAAAGTAGACACCCCAAGCTATTTGCTGAGAGGCATGGTGAGTATTTTGCAGCTCTCATTTGTTTTTGAAAATAAAGAAAGACGAGAAAAAAAAATTTTTTTTTTCTTTTTTCAATTTTCAAAACTTTGTGACAAAAAGTGAGGTCTGCAAAATACTCACTATACCTCTCAGCAAATAGCTTGGGGTGTCTACTTTCCAAAATGGGGTCATTTGGGGGTTTTTTTTGCTACCTGGGCATTCCATGGCCCCCGAAACTGTGATAGGCGGTGAAGAGTGAAATCAAAAATTTACGGCCTTAGAAAGCCTGAAGGCGGTGCTTGGTTTTCGGGGTCCCGTACGCGGCTAGGCTCCCAAAAAGTCTCACACATGTGGTATCCCCGTACTCAGGAGAAGCAGCAGAATGTATTTTGGGGTGTAATTTCACATATTCCCATGGCATGTTTGAGCAATATATCATTTAGTGACAACTTTGCGCAAAAAAAAATAAAAAAAATAAAAAATTGTCTCTTTCCCGCAACTTGTGTCACAATATAAATTATTCCATGGACTCAACATGACTCTCAGCAAATAGCTTGGGGTGTCTACTTTCCAAAATGGGGTCATTTGGGGGGGGTTTGAACTGTCCTGGCATTTTATGCACAACATCTAGAAGCTTATGTCACACATCACCCACTCTTCTAACCACTTGAAGACAAAGCCCTTTCTGACACTTATTGTTTACATAAAAAAATAATTTTTTTTTGCAAGAAAATTACTTTGAACCCCCAAACATTATATATTTTTTTTAAAGCAAATGCCCTACAGATTAAAATGGTGGGTGTTTCATTTTTTTTTTTCACACAGTATTTGCGCAGCGATTTTTCAAACGCATTTTTTGGGGAAAAAACACACTTTTTTACATTTTAATGCACTAAAACACACTATATTGCCCAAATGTTTGATGAGATAAAAAAGATGATCTTAGGCCGAGTACATAGATACCAAACATGACATGCTTTAAAATTGCGCACAAACGTGCAGTGGCGACAAACTAAATACATTTTTAAAAGCCTTTAAAAGCCTTTACAGGTTACCACTTTAGATTTACAGAGGAGGTCTACTGCTAAAATTACTGCCCTCGATCTGACCTTCGCGGCGATACCTCACATGCATGGTGCAATTGCTGTTTACATTTGACGCCAGACCAACGCTTGCGTTCACCTTAGCGCGAGAGCAGGGGGGACAGGGGTGCTTTTTTTTTTTTTTTTTTTTTTTTTTTTTTCTTATTATTATTTTTTTATCTTATTTTTAAACTGTTCCTTTCATTTTTTTTTTTTTTAAATCATTTTTATTGTTATCTCAGGGAATGTAAATATCCCTTATGATAGCAATAGGTAGTGACAGGTACTCTTTTTTGCAAAAATTGGGGTCTATTAGACCCTAGATTTCTCCTCTGCCCTCAAAGCATCTGACCACGCCAAGATCGGTGTGATAAAATGCTTCCCCAATTTCCCAATGGCGCTGTTTACATCCGGCGAAATCTAAGTCATGAAATGCTCGTAGCTTCCGGTTTCTTAGGCCATAGAGATGTTTGGAGCCACTCTGGTCTCTGATCAGCTCTATGGTCATCTGGCTGAATCACCGGCTGCATTCTCAGGTTCCCTGTTGAGACAGGAGAGCCAGAGAAAAACACGGAAGACGTTGGGGGGGGGGGGGCATTCCCTCCGACTGCTTGTAAAAGCAGTCTAGAGGCTAATTAGCCACTAGGATTGCTTTTACATGAAAGCTGACCGCTGGCTGAAAAGAATGATACCAAGATGATACCTAAACCTGCAGGCATCATTCTGGTATAACCACTCAAAGTCGTGAATGGCGTACCTGAAGACAAAAAAATGGTTAACAATAAAGCACAGTAAACGGTAAGGTATAAAAAATTGCATACCTGAAAAGCAAACATGATAAAACATAATAACAATAAAACATTGCAGAATAGAATACAGTAAAAAAGAGCAGAACAATAGAGAGAGAATAGAGAGAGAGAGAACAATAAAACGCCAACTATTTTTTTTTTATTTTATATTTTTGTTTGTGTTTTTTTTTTTTTTTCACTTTTTTTTGTAACTAACTTTTATAACTGTAACCGGTTCCAGGTTCGGGTCTCTCAAAATGCGATGGCATCTTGGGAGACCCTGTGAAAGTGTGCCTAGTCTGTGCAATGCTGTACCCTACGCTAATAGTCAACTAGTGAATGGTAGCATTCAAAACATTCACCAATGCAAAGACCAGGATTGTCAGGACAGGAGGGACAATAATAGCGGGTGTCACGTCTATATCCGCGCTTGCTGCAGACACAACATCTTTTTTGGGGGGGTTTGTTGGGTAGGGGTACTCGGGAGGACCTAAAGAAAATGCCTCTCATGCAGCCGACTGCATTTGGTTGGGGATGTGAATGGGGGAAGTACGGGCGCTGCAGAAGTGGTGGGTTCCCAATTAGGATTGGCGAATGCAGCAGGAAGGGCACTATGGGCACGACGGTCCTGTGTTTGTCTTTTTGGTGGCAGCGGGACACTACTTGTGCTTGCCACCTCACCAGCTTGAACTGCACTTATGGGACTCGCCACGTCACCACGTGTTACTGCAGTGCTGGTTTGACTACGACCGGGGTGTACTAGGCCGCTGGCGCTTGCCAGTTCACCAAAACGCTACCAAAAAAACTGTTAGCGATCGCAGGGATCAGGCCTGACTCTGCGAACGCTGCAGTTATGCGTTTAGTGTTTTGTAAGTGTCAGTGATCGATCGATACTGCACTTGGGTGGGCTGGGCTGGGCGGAGGGGCAAAACGCAGGTGCTAGCAGGTATCTGGGCTGATCCCGCTAACACTGCGTTTGTGGGAACCCTAAACTGCTGGGGACGCTAGTATAGATCTGATCGGATCAGATATTGATGCGATCAGATACTATACCACTAAGGGAGGTGTATGCTGCGTGCGTGGGTGTCAGCGGTACTGGCGCTAATCTGACGCTGCCTGGGGCTGGTGCTTGCCAGTTCACCAAAACGCTACCAAAAAAACTGTTAGCGATCGCAGGGATCAGGCCTGACTCTGCGAACGCTGCAGTTATGCGTTTAGTGTTTTGTAAGTGACAGTGATCGATCGATACTGCACTTGGGTGGGCTGGGCTGGGCCGGGCGGAGGGGCAAAACGCAGGTGCTAGCAGGTATCTGGGCTGATCCCGCTAACACTGCGTTTTTGGGAACCCTAAACTGCTGGGGACGCTAGTATAGATCTGATCGGATCAGATATTGATGCGTTCAGATACTATACCACTAAGGGAGGTGTATGCTGCGTGCGTGGGTGTTAGCGGTACTGGCGCTAATCTGACGCTGCCTGGGGCTGGTGCTTGCCAGCTCACCAAAACGCTACCAAGAAAACTGTTAGCGATCGCAGGGATCAGGCCTGACTCTGCGAACGCTGCAGTTATGCGTTTAGTGCCTTGTAAGTGACAGTGATCGATCGATACTGCACTTGGGTGGGCTGGGCTGGGCCGGGCGGAGGGGCAAAACGCAGGTGCTAGCAGGTATCTGGGCTGATCCCGCTAACACTGCATTTTTGGAAACCCTAAACTGCTGGGGACGCTAGTATAGATCTGATCGGATCAGATATTGATCCATACAGATACTATACCACTAAGGGAGGCGTATGCTGCGTGCGTGGGTGTTAGCGGTACTGGCGCTAATCTGACGCTGCCTGGGGCGACGCATATCACCGCCGGGCGATCGGGGGGCTAAACCTTTATTCGGTAATAAACGGCGGGTGCCCTGACACTATAAAAAATAAACGAACTAACCAGCGTCACCCGTAACAGTTATACGGTGATCAGTGGTGAAAGGGTTAACTAGGGGGCAATCAAGGGGTTAAAACATTTATTAGGTAGTATAGGGGGATCCCTGTCGCTATAAAACGCTGACGGCGAACCTAAATATTTACCTCACTAACTAGCGTCACCAGCGACACTAATACAGCGATCAGAAAAATGATCGCTTAGCAACACTGGTGACAGGGGGTGATCAAGGGGTTAAAACTTTATTAGGGGGGTTAGGGGGGTACCCTAGACCTAAAGGGGGCCTAAGACTCACTGCCCTAACACACTAACTGACACAAACTGACACCAATACAGTAATCAGAAAAAAAAAAAAAAAAAAAAAAAAAAAACCTGCTTGGTGTCAGTTTGTGACAGGGGGGGGGGTGATCGGGGGGGGATCGGGGGGTGATCGGGGGGGGGATCGGGGTGAAATGTATGCCTGGCATGTTCTACTGTGTGTGTGTGTTTGTGTAACTCACAGTTCAGTCTTCTCTCCTCGGCCCGGAACGGAAAATACCGAGCCGAGGAGAGATGACATCATTTCCTCTGCCTCTGTTTACAATACAGAGGCAGGGAAATGATTCCATTGGCTGGGAGCGATCGCGAGGGGGGGCCACGAATGGATGGCCTCCCCCTCACCACCGATCGCCGGGGGACATTTGCCGACCGTCGCAGGCACCGGGGGGGGGTCCGATCGGACCCCCCACCCGCGGGCAGGCAGGGACGTACAGGTAAGCCCTTTTGCCTGCCCGTGCCGCTTTGCCGACGTACATCGTCGTGCGGCGGTCGGCAAGTGGTTAATCTGTAGGGCATTTGCTTTAAAAAAATGTTTGGGGGTTCAAAGTAATTTTCCTGCAAAAAAAATAATTTTTTCATGTAAACAAAGTGTCAGAAAGGGCTTTGTCTTCAAGTGGTTAGAGTGGGTGATGTGTGACATGAGCTTCTAAATGTTGTGCATAAAATGCCAGGACAGTTCAAAACCCCTCCAAATGATCCCATTTTGGAAAGTAGACACCCAAAGCTATTTGCTGAGAGTCATGTCAAGTCCATTGAATATTATATTGTGACACAAGTTGTGGGAAAGAGACAATTTTTTTTTTTTTTTTTTTGCACAAAGTTGTCACTAAATGATATATTGCTCAAACATGCCATGGGAATATGTGAAATTGCACCCCAAAATACATTCTGTTGCTTCTCCTGAGTACGGGGATACCATGTGTGAGACTTTTTGGGAGCCTTGCCGCGTACGGGACCCCGAAAACCAAGCACCGCCTTCAGGCTTTCTAAGGGTGTAAATTTTTGATTTCACTCTTCGCTGCCTATCACAGTTTCGGAGGCCATGGATTGCCCAGGTGGCACAAAACTCTCACAAATGACCCCATTTTGCTAAGTAGACACCCCAAGCTATTTGCTGAGAGGTATAGTGAGTATTTTGCAGACCTCACTTTTTGTCACAAAGTTTTGAAAATTGAAAAAAGAAAAAAAATTTTTCTTGTCTGTCTTCATTTTCAAAAACAAATGAGCTGCAAAATACTCACCATGCCTCAGCAAATAGCTTGGGGTGTCTTTCCAAAATGGGGTCATTTGGGGGGGGTTTTGTGCCACCTGAGCATTCCATGGCCTCAAACTGTGATGGGCAGTGAAGAGTGAAATCAAAAATTTACACCCTTAGAAATCCTGAAGGCGGTGATTGGTTTTTGGGGCCCTGTACGCAGCTAGGCTCCCAAAAAGTCCCACACATGTGGTATCCCCATACTCAGGAGAAGCAGCTAAATGTATTTTGGGGTGCAATTACACATATGCCCATGGCCTGTGTGAGCAATATATCATTTAGTGACAACTTTTTGTATTTTTTTTCTTCATTATTCAATCACTTGGGACAAAAATAAATATTCAATGGGCTCAACATGCCTCTCAGCAATTTCCTTGGGTGTCTGCTTTCCAAAATGGGGTCATTTGGGGGGGGTTTGGCCGAAGACATGTGGCCGAATATATTTTGGCCTAAATGTATGACTAAAATTGAGTTTATTGGATTTTTTTTTTTTTTTTTCAAAATTTTCGTTTTTCAAAAAATAACCGCAGAGGTGATCAAATACCATCAAAAGAAAGCTCTATTTGTGGGAAGAAAAGGACGCAAATTTAGTTTGGGTACAGCATTGCATGACCGCGCAATTGGCAGTAAAAGCGACGCAGTGCCAAATTGGGAAAAGTCCTCTGGTCTTTAGGCAGCCAAATGGTCCGGGGCTGAAGTGGTTAATGCATCCTATGCATTAAGGTGAAAATTCTGTCACTGACCAGCCCCTCGTTTTACTCACCTGAGCCCATTCGTTCCCACACAGCCATTGGCTCCCACTGCTGTTCATCAAATCCGATGATGTGGGTGCCAGGGGGGGCAGGGCAGAGTCCGTTGTGTCTATGGACGCAAATGTTTGATTCAGCCTGCCCAGTAACCGTTTAGTAGGAAGTGGATGGAAGGCGCGTGATCAGACGCTTACATCAAGAAATGTATGGTTTATTTATGTAAAAGAATAGACATATAGTCATATAGATATAAAATCATACAAATACTACATATATAAAAAAAAGGAAAAACAGGTAACAAAATAAGTACTAGGAAGTTAAAATTGGGGTGTGCCCATATTGAGGCAGGTATTTAAGAAAGGCTGACGCGTTTCGAGGAAAACCTCTTCATCAGAGCCAGGAGAACTGGAGCACAGTCTGTATGGGCCGGTAGGCTGACATGTGTACATAGGGAGAGGTGGTGTTGCTAGTAGGAGGATGTGTCCTGTGATGGACAATTGATTATTCCAAGTTCCATACCCTGAGTGGACGTATTGTGCGCCCAACATACAGAAGACCGCATGGACAGATAAAACCATAGACTACATAGGAGGTACCGCAATTGATGAACTGTTTGATTTTGTGGTACTGGCCGTCGGACCCCATGATTTCTTTTTTGCGGTGTGCCATGAAGGCACAGGCTCCACAGTTTTTGGTTCCACATTTGTAGTTGCCTTTCTGGTCGAAGATGGATGCCCAATTGCCAGTGGGGGTCTTGGTTTGGTTCTGAGGTTTTCGTACTCTACTCGGAGCTATTAGGCTTCTAAGATCTTTGGATTTTCGAAACACAACTACTGGTTTGGGTAGTAGAACTGAATTGAGGATGGGATTCTGCTTGAGAATGTTCCAATTTTTCTCAATGGCTCTCTGTATGTCGAATGCTTTGGTGTTATATTGTGTACTGAATCTGATGGGGTTGGAGATATTGCTGTCGGTGGTCCTTTTTATTGCCGCTTGTTTTGTTAGCCTCCATTGCCATAGTGACAGAGGGATGTTCGTCATACTGGGTCCAATATTTGTAAAAGGCCTGTTTGACAAAAGCACAGCCGGTTTTACCATGCGGAGAGACAATATCTCTCAATGTGTCTCAGTGCACTTTTTACTTCATTTACCATCGCGCCCCCCCCCCCCCCCCTCATATGCATATGTTTTTTTTGTTTTTTTGTTTTTTTTTTTTATGCATTTACATGCGTTTGTATTATGCATGTGTATGTATGTGTACACGAGTGTGTGTGTGTGTGTGTACACTTATGTATGCGTAGATTTTTTCATTTGTATGTATTTAGACTACAATCTCATGTTCTGTTCTTCAAAATCCCACTACCTATCATTAATTTTTTGTACTGATATGGTAATTTTTATTTCTAATATATTTATATTATATACTTTTTATCATTTTATGAATGCATTTTTCAATGTAAACTTATCTTGCGTCTCCAGTCTGTAGTGTACGGTATATATTGTTCTTATTTATACCCCATCTAGAACACCTGGGTATGGAACTTGGAATAATCAATTGTCCATCACAGGACACATCCTCCTACTAGCAACACCACCTCTCCCCATGTACACATGTCGGCCTACCGGCCCATACAGACTGTGCTCCAGTTCTCCTGGCTCTGATGAAGAGGTTTTCCTCAACACGTCAGCCTTTCTTAAATACCTGCCTCAATATGGGCACACCCCAATTTTAACTTCCTAGTACTTATTTTGTTACCTGTTGTGTTTTTTTTTTTTTTTTTCTTTTTTTTTTTTTTTTTCTAATATTATGTAGTATTTGTATGATTTTATATCTATATGACTATGTCTGTATTCTTTTACATAAATAAACCATACATTTCTTGATGTAAGTGTCTGATCACGCGCCTTCCATCCACTTCCTACTAAACAGTCCTTTCCAGACCACCCCTGGTCAGCTAAGGCAGCAGGACACGCTCCATCTCCCCCAGTCCTATCTCTGACTACAATACTACCTTTGTTTTACAGCAAACGATCTCACAAGCGCAGGAGTATTTTTCACCATATCTTGTTCACACTTTTGCATTAGTGCCCAGTAACCACCAGGGAGAGCGCTTCTCCTGGGGGTTTACTGATGCGTGGAGGAGCCGTGAGCGCCGTTGGAGGAAACCCAGAAGACAATCGGGGCCACTCTGTGCAAAATGAACTGCACAGTGGAGGTAAGTATGATATGTAGGTTTATATATAATAAAAAAAAAAACAAAAAACGTTTGCAATCACTTTAAGTCTTCGTCAATTTTAACTTATGGGGGGGGTGTGACTTTTGACAAATGTTAAAACTTACATGTTAAGGTGAATTGTGTTTCTAGTGCTCTATTTAAGAGTCAGTGATAACTCAAAGTTAATTTACTAAAACTGAATAGTGCAAAATCTGGTTCAGCTCTGCTTAGAAACAAATTGGCTACCAGTTTTTTTTTTTTTTTTTGCCCATTTATACTTGGATGCTGCATCTGTCCCCTAAGGCGGCTGACTGCTATAGTAAAACCTGCATATGCCTTATCATTATAAGGCACACGTGAGTGGATTGAAGTTTGCCTGTGTACCTTGGTATCCTAACTATTGCACAATGATTGGTTTTTTCTCTTATCTGCCTGTTTATGATTCTCACATTGGTTGTGAATAGAAGCAAAAAACACATTGGTACTATCAATGAGCACCTTAATTAAGCAAGTGTTTTTAAACAGCTTTGCTAGTGATCAAAAGCTCTATACCAATCAGGATTCTACACCTGTATAATTGAACCTTCTGAATACATCCCTATCTATTTATTTTTATGTGGATTTTTTTATGTGAATTTTTTACACATTTGGTGTCACTAATTTTTTATTTTTTTATAATTTTACACTATTTTGATTGCTGGATTCAATTATACAGGTGTAGAATCCTGATTGGTATAGAGCTTTTGATCACTAGCAAAGCTGTTTAAAAACACTTGCTTAATTAGGAATTTTTACTCACCGCTGGATTTATTTGACTATTTATATTTATTCTTTATATATTCATTTTCATGCACATTGTGAAGCGCTTCAAATATCATTTATTGCATCTGTCCCCTGCCGCCTCTGCACTGAAAACTGAGCGAACATCGCTGATGGCTCAGTTCTCACAGATCCCCGAGAAAAGAACTGTCAATCAGCAGCTCTCCTCTCTGCTCCTCCACGCTCATTGGAGCGCTGAGCTGTGGAGGGGTGGGGAGCGGCCATCTAATGCTCTGAGACGGGCATAAGTCCAGGCACCTGGCGGATCCAGGCTTTATTGTCGTGATGACACGGTGCCTGGACTGATTCCAGTGACGTCAGCAGAGTGGACTTCAGACCACTCTCTGCTGAAAATGGGTGACAGGAGTGCAAAACAAATTACACTCCTGTGACTCATAGGAAAAGCCCAGCTAAATGAGCTCAGGCTGGACTTCTCCTTTTTAACAAGCTAAAGTTAGAAGCTGGCTACCATGCAGAGCTGCACCAGATTTGGTGGCAGAGGCAGTCCCCACCCTGTAGCCGCATGTAGGCAAAGGGCATGCTGCGGGAATGCCTTTGCCAGCTAGGATTAGCTATTGCACGTCTCCTCCGCTTTGCGCAGCTCTGCCAGTTTTGGGTCGGCAATGCAAAAACTAAATCAGTTTGCTTGTCACTGCCTGCAGTCAGCTGGTAGATCACGATCAAGGGTTTCTCACCCCGATGTGAACAGTGTTAATTTTGGCAGCTAATTTCCATTTAGTTTGTCGTACTCTTGACTAAAATGCCATTTTAGTTTGTTGTTATTTTAGTCGACTAAAATGGTATTATATCTTAGTCAACCAAATGAACGCTGCATGTGAAGAATCAAACCACTTTTGTGTATGGAGTTCCTCCGTAAGCTGTTTCGTCCCAAGTACATTTGTACTGTTGCATTTGGAGAGACATGCAGAGCTATTGCCCACTTCACCAATCCATCTTGCCTCTGTTGCCTCACTCCCAGTAACTGATTAAAACCCTGCTGTACACACAGCATGGGTCTCATGCATGTCCTGAGTTAATGCTTTCCTTTCCATACCTAGTGATCAGGCCTTAGCTCTCAAACACTAGTCTGCTCCTGGTGACTGAAGGAGACTGACAGTCAGAGCACCTATTGCCCCCTCCCTACTGAAGGACCGGTCGCCTAACCAGGTAATAAGCCAACTGGCTGCTATAGCTATTCTTCTTAGCAGTTGCCCAAGGCGACTACCTTCCTCTTCTTAGCTTTGCAGGTTAACCTTTTTTAGTGGTGGTACACATGCTATTTGGTCCCTAGGAGAAGCTCAGCCAAACAAGCTTTAGCTGGACTTCTCCTTTAAAGAACTTGGGTCTAAGGAGTGCAATTCATTTTGCACTACTGTGACCCATTTTTCAGCAGAGCGGGATGAAGTCCAGGCAGATATCGGTCCAGGCACCATGTCATTGGGACAGTCTGGATCCGCCAGGTGCCTGGATTGACACCTGTCTGTCTCTCAGCATACCACTGAGAAGGCCGCTGCCCACCCCTTCACAGCCCAGCGATCCAATGAGCGCAGAGGACTGCTGATTTGGGAGTTAGCAGCTCTATGCTCGGAGCTGTGAGAACCGAGCCATCGCGATGTTTGATCGCTAGGTTCTCAGTGCAGAGGCATTGGGAGACAGATGCAGCATCGGACCAATGCTGCATCCACCTAGTTAAGTATGATGGAGGAAACCCCAAACCCATACTACTCTTAAGAATATGCCAAGACCCAACATGCACCCCTTGACTTCACACCAGGTTCATGGTAGTTGAACTTAGGTTTATACATGTTATTCTGAACTTTATCTGTGGCTGCCTCTGTGTACCTGCACAGGAGTTGTGGGAAAAGTCCATAAATGGCAAAAATTTTAAATTAAGATGTCCATGACTATGGCTGTGCTAGTGATTTGGCACGTCGATGGTGGACCTCTTCAAGCCTTTTTTTCTGCCCCCCCCCCCCCCGACATCTACCCTTTCTATAATACATGGGAGGGAGGCTGGGCCCTGGAAAGGCAGCAAAATGTTAACCCCTTCCCCCTGACCTGGGCAGGCAAGTAACTAACATACAACACAGAAGGCCACCTGCCTACACTCGGATCGACCAATTAACTTCTTGACCTAGTCATAGGAATGTAACTTTAAATGAGGGGTGTCTGTATATGATGACTTTACTGCATGCTCTACTAACAGAAATTTTTATGCAAGTCGAATTGCTGAGTTTCTGAAAGCTTCCTCCTAATAGTTTATCAACAAACCTCAATATTTTAACTGTTAAATGTGGAAGTTTAAAGTTTTAAAAAAAAATTAACTCCTAAAAAGAAACAGTGCATTTAATTTTATATTTTCATTGCAGATTTTCACAAGATTAAAGTGAGCACTTAAGCATTTCTCTGCAAAGATGCCAACCACGAATGAAACAGATGACCGTATGAAAAAGTTCAAGAATAAAGGCAAAGATGCAACAGTAAGTTCACATGTTCATTGTACTTTTAAATCCTATTTTAAACTCGAAACCAAAATGTACCGTATAAGCTGAGCCCCCCTCGGCTTATACTCGAGTCAAGCACTTTTCTGCAGTAGAGAGACATTTTCTAAACTGACTTTGGGGCTCCGTATCTCAGGGCCACTTGGTGCTAGGAACCCCAGTGAAACTAGCACTATAACATATCCAAAGCTGGGGTTCCCAGCACCAAGTGGCCCCGAGATATGGGGCCCCAAAGTCAGTTTTCAAAATGCCATTCTCTGCTGCAGAAAAGTGCTTGACCTTTTCTGAACCAACTTTGGGCCCCGTATCTCGGGGCCACTTGGTGCTAGAAACCCCAGCTTTGGATATGTTATAGTGCTCCCACTGGGTTTGCAAATTTGGGGTTCCTAGCACCAAGTGGCCCCGAGATACGGGGCCCCAAAATCTGTCAACTGTGTCAAACTGCAGCAATGTCATTTCGGGACCCTTTGGGTCCAGAGACCCGAAATTTTGGCTGCAGCTAGGGGGCATCTAGGAACCCTTAACTACCGAGTTTGAAGTTTGGGGGACCTATGGCTGCAAATGGGAACAGTGAGGCTGCAAATGGGCATTTAAATATAAATATAGTGCTTGCAAACACAATAAGTGAAAATGAGAATATATAAATCGTAAAACAAAGTCCAAAGTAAGTGACTGACTAAAGGTGCTCCAATCCAAAGTGAATGGAAAATTCAGGTGCAAAACACTCCCTCATGTATCCCTACTCGCCAGTTCAAAACGACCCCCAGCTTTTTCAGTCTGGTGGGTCACTTACGGCTTGGTATGGATGTCTTAGAGTGGCTGTTAAGAAATCAGGTCATCGGATCCAGGATTCCTTGATGAAGGTACCCAGAAGTAAAAAAGAATGGAACTGATGGTGAAGTACCATTTCTAAAGATTTATTTGAACAAAAGGATGGGTACTTACAAAAGGTAAGATCAAACATGGAGCTGTTAGTATAAAAACGCCATTCCTGGCATGCGTTCCACTAGACCAGAAGTGACGTCAGTGATACCGGACGCTAGTTCCGGTATCACTGACATGCTCAGAGGCACCAGTTTGCTATGGTGGGTCAAGTGGTCACACTTTTTTTTTCTTAAGTAGTCTTCCAGGATGGCACCGTGAGAGATGACTGACGGGAAACACAATCAAGATGGGTTAAAAACCCTGCCCCTCCCTGTGCGCTTTTTTTTTTTTTTTTTCTTCTTCTAATGACCTAAGGCTGAGGGCTGGAGGTCTCCTCCCAGGAGCCAGGCCTTTAGGTCAAGTAAGGCTTGCCCTCCCTGGGGGTCTTCCCTATTTCTCGGGGGGGCAGGAAGACCCCCCCCCCCCCGCCCCTCGAACTGAAGGACCCTGGGCATAGTGGAGGCTCCCAGAGCTTCAGGGACCATATCTCCTGCTCTCCTTTCTTACCTGACAGGAGTGTTAGTTTACAGATGGATCCTATGTCGGAGCCGGAGACTTCTCCTGGGCGCCGGAAGTGAGTTACACCACGCGCCTCACTAGAGGTATTTCCGTTTACCGGCGGCTTGTGCAGAATGACGCAGCGTTCAGACGGCGCTGCAGAGGACACACACACACACACACACACACACACACACACACACACACACACACACACACACACACACACACACACACACACGAGATTGATTGGCAGGGAGCAGGTATCCTACTCTTGCCAGAGAGGGTGAAACCCCGATTGTGGCATGAGAGTAAGGGTTGGCAACGGCCACAGCTATTCCAGACCACAGGGGGTGAGTCTACCTAGCTGGTGGGGGTAATGGAGGGGAGTGTCCCCTAGCCCTTACCCTCGCAGGGTACCATGGTGTTTTTCTGTCTGACTAATTGAGGCTCTTCTCTTACAGAAATGGAAGCTACTGCCCAGGGAGTCGCCAGTAGACCTAGGTCGTCTTCCTGGTCCAAGAGGTGTGGATATTGCAACGAGAAATTGGCACCAGACCACACCAAGTCATTTTGTTACAAATGTATACACAAATTATCCGGGAAGCGGACTTCTCAGGTCATGAGAGTTCCTTTTTGGTGCAGACAGAAATGTTGACTACCCTCAAGGCCTTCCAGGCAACCCTAAAGACTAGGCAGGACGAGTCCCACCCTAGTAGTGTTCATGCACACACGGGCAGTAGATACACTCATCCTGAACCCCGAAATACCCCAACCTCTCAGGATTCTGAAGAGGACAAGGAGGCAGAGGACGCCAATCGGAGCCTCCCTGAGGAGGGGGAGGATGTAGAGAATAGCCAGGAGGAGGGGCACTCCAGACCAGTCAGACACATTTTCTTGGCAGATGATATGGAGGGTCTCCTGGGGGCGATATATGCTTTTGAGGAGCCTGCAGCCCAGGATAGAATGTATAGCGGCCTGGTGAGATGTCAGTCCAAGGTCCCCCTATTCACCAGTCCCTCAAAGATATTTTGAGGGAGTGGAAGGGGCTGGAGAGGAAACTCTTGAAATTGAAAACCTGTAAATGTAGGTGCCCCTTCAGGGACAGGAGGAGAAGTTCTTTAAGACACCCAGACTTGATACGTCTCTGGCACAGGTGTCCAAACAGTTGGACCTCTCCTTTGAGGATGCAGGTAATATATGGGACCTGATGGACCGCTGGTCCAAGACCCTCCTGCACAGGGCCTGGAGGGGGTGCAATGCTGCAGCCGTGAGCCCGGCACTGGCATCTACATGTGTAGCCAGAAATGCGGATTTATGGGTAACCAAGTTAATGGACCATGTAGCGCATACTTCCAAGTCCAAGCAACTCTTGGATTCCCTGGAAGTGATTTGGAAAAGCAGTAGCCTACCTTGCGGATGCAGCAGTTGAAACCTTGGTGACCACACATCAAAAACACAACTGTGTGGTTTGCCATTCGAAGGGCTTCTTCTATTTGGTACAAGTTTGGAATAGATCCTATCCAGATCCCCAGAGAAGGGGGAAGTTTCCTGTAAGGCCTAAGAGATGAGAGTAAAGTCCCCCGGGTCAACAACTCTTTCAGAAATTGCAAGGAAGGCAAGAAGTTGGGCATCGGCAGGGGCAAGTAGAAGAGAGGTCTCCTTTTCTCAGGCTCAAAACCTGCCAACAAGGATCCCAAGTGACGCCAGGGTAGGGGGAGGCTCTGTTTATCACACAGTGGAAACAGATCTGAGTCCTCGTATCCTTCAGTGGATAAGAGGGCTACAAACTGGAATTTAATTCCAAACCCACCGAACCTTTCTTCTAACCAATCTACCCAGGGACCAGCGGAAAGCATTAGGGCTCTTAAAGTGTCAGGCAGTTTGCAGATCAGGGGGTCATCTTGCCAGTGCAAGCAAAACAATGCGGGTGGGGGTTTTATTACCACATTTTTGTGGTCCCACAGCCCTCTGGGAAATGCCACCTGATTTATAAAGCTAAAAAGACTAAACGCCTTCCTACAATACAAGAGCTTTTGTATGGAATCGGTGTACATGGACAGGAAGCATATGTTGGAGGTCTTTATGGTCACCATAGACCTAAAAGATGCATATCTGCACGTCCCCATTTTCCTGGAGCCTCAGGTCTTTCTACGCTTTGCAATTTGCACAGACCAGGGTACACAGCACTGGCAGTTCCTTGTCCTGCCCTTTGGACTGGCAGCCAGCCCGAGGGTCTTTACAAAGATTCTCAGAGGTCATCTCTCACCTACACCTCCAGGGGATCACGCTGATCCCCATATCTAGACAACCTTTTGGTCTACAACCTATCCAGTGATGCTCTACTCTGATTTGGACAAGGTGATAAGCACCTTGGAATCCCTGGGGTGGTTGATCAGTCAGAAGTCCTCACTGACTCCATCCCAGACCAAGGTCTACCTAGGTTTCCCCAGTCTTCCAGGACAGCTCTTGAGAGATGGAGTCCCTCCCATTGCCATAGGAAACACATTGCCACAGTTCAAAAGGCGGTCCCTGGTCAGTCATGTTTCCTCCGTCGGAACGTGTTGCTGAGGAACCAGGAGAGGGACTTCATCTCTCAGGGGATGCCTGAAGGGAGTAGGGACCACACAGGGGGACTGGGTCCTATTCATCAGCTCCAGTGAAGTCTTACCGTTTTTTCTTTGGGCTCGGGTACCGTTCAGCACAGCAGGAGAAAGACCTGTTACACCCCCCTCCCCCCTTTCCAGTGCCAAGGTGTGCCAGTGGCAGGGTGATGCAGGTTCCCCCCAGGAGCTGTGCAGGTGGATTCATCCATCTCCACTCCTTGCTGTGATCATGGTGGGGGCTGTGCACCGATATTTCTGGTTCCTGGTCTCCAGTGTTCAAGGATGAGGGGAGTAGCCCAGGCTGGGCCTACTAACCCAGACTAGCATCCAGCAATACTGGACTAGCGGCGGTATCCGGAGCATGGAGGCAAATCCCCAGGACACTCCAGCGGATGCATGCACCAGCCAAACCCAGGTAGGCTGCTGGGTAGGACCTGTACTGTGGTATTTACATGTTGGTAGTTGTAGGGCAGGGACTAGTATACTCCATGGTGGTGGATACCTCACTGTCCCGGGAATATGCAGTAGTGGAAGAGTGGAAGTTGCAGCACGGGTGTTTAAAGAGGGTAAAGGTTTGATGCTAAGATCATCTATTTTTATTTACGGGTTAAGGAGGCTCCAAGGGAAGACAAGTCAGGCTGCAAAAAGTGCCCTAACTGTGGGAGCAAGTTATCCTCGGGCTCTAACAAAGCCTTATGCAGGCAGTGTATTGCAGGCTTACTAAAATCGGAGGCAGACTTCTTCTTCTTCTTAATCCAGAGCAGCAGCATTCCACCAGGCCCGCTGGTCCCTCTGGTAGCAGAGGGCTGCCAGTGAGGATTTACCTGAGAGCGTGGCATCAGAGGGGGTGGATGGGAAAGCCACCAGAGTCTTGCGGTATACACTTTACTTGGAGGATCTCCTGGGAGCCATCCATGCCACTTGGGGATCCAGGAAAAGAAAAAGGCATGGTCTCTCCATGACCAGATGTACCAGGGCTTGGAGGAGCACAAGTGGGTGTTTTTGGTCCAGTGTTCTGGATGAAGCAGTTAAAGGGGAATGGCGAGACCTGGAAAGGAAACCTTTCTTTTTCCAGAGCTCTGAAATGTAGGTTTCCGTTCTGTGAGGATGAGCAAGTCTGGAAAGTCCCCAAGGCTAGTTGTGGTCTTTTCATAGGTTTCCAGGCATAAGGATCTGGTTTTTGAGGACATTAAAGTGCTGGCGGACCCCATGGACAAGAGGATGGATTTGCTCCTAAAGAACCTTGGACTCGTCCTTTAAGAAACTTCAAGCCCCCCATGGCGGTCAGTGGTGGCCCGCAACATGGAGTATAGGTTGACACAGATCAAGACACGCATCGAGGCTGGCACTGTGAGGGAGACTAGATTTTCTCACCTCGTCTTTTGTTACGGCACCTGGAAAAAGCGCAGCTCCACCCATTTTCCCAGAAAACACTGCAGTCAGTTTAAAGACCGGTCATTTCCACCATGGCCTCAGTTGTAGTGTTTTTTTTTTTTTTCCTCTGCCATGGTGGAAGTGCTGCAGGGAATCAGGGGTGTGTTGCGCTCTCTCCAAGTGGGATTAGTACGGGGTATACCTGTGTAAGTCTGGTTTGTTGCAGGTCAGCCCAGTATCCTCCTTCCCCGATGGAAGGAGGGTGCTCCAGTGTTTTGTTTCCTCCTTCATGCCTGGTGAGGGTTAAGGCTGTTGGAGGTCCCCGCTTTCTTGACTGGTGGCTGGGAAAGGGATGGCGAGCAGCGTCCCTATTACTCCTGTGCCTCCATGCTTTCTGGGTCCCAGGTGGCGAGTGCGGCTAAAAGACCAGGCTCGGTAAGATGGATCCAGAGGACCAGGCGGTGGTGGCGGGAGCAAGTGCTACTAACACCAGCCAGACCCAGGTAAGCGGGGGCAGAGGTCCCTGTGTTTATCCTGTGTGGGTCATGAGTTTGTTTCCCTTAGTCCCCTGGGAGGGAGGGAGCCTGCATCACTCTCCTTGGGTTACAACACGAACAGTGGTTTGTTAGCATAGTGACTTGGATGCTTTTGTGGGTCACTATTTTGATGTATTAGAGCTGTGGTGGCAGCACAGTAGCTAAAGTGGCCTCTTCTGCTTGGCAGCAAGGGCATCCCAAAAGGTGTAGTTTCTTTTCCCATGTAAATGATGTCTGTATTTGGTGAGGGGGGTTTTGGTGTATTTCAGGCAAAAAGCCAAGGGGAAAAACAAGCTTTCTTCCCCTCCCCCTAAAAGAAAGCATAGCAGAGTTAGTCAAAGGGGAGATGTCCCCAGACACCCACTTCCCAGCCTGAGCAGTTGCTCAGCTCCTTCCGGAAAGGACTATCAAACACTTTTTAATTGTTCCTATCTTTTCTGGACAAACATCTAGTTGCCCAGCAGCAGGGGTAGTTCACCCTGTTCTTGTCCATCTATTTTGGCACCCAGAGAGGCCAGTGATTCTGAGGATGAAGGGGGAAGTGATTCCCCAGGTTCAGAGGAAAAAGAAGCCTCTTCATGCTACAGGCTGTTTCTAGAAGAGCTGACTATCGGACAATCCATACAACTTTGAACATTAAAGAGGACAAAGCCCAATTATCTTTACATGATAAAATGTTTCAGGGCTTGGGAAGTTAAACACTGTTTCCGGGGGGGGCGTGGCTTGGACTTCCATGTGAGAGGACGTGTCTCACAGAGGCTCCAGCATCCTGAACATAAAACATCCTGAAGTGAGCCCGATCCACCGCTACCATAGACCGGACACTTCGCTCCCGGCGTGGGGCTACACCTACAGCGACACCCGGTCGCTTTACATCCAAAACGGGGGGGTGTCTGGGAGGATGGAGGAGAGCCGTTCGGCCGGCATGGCCAAGATGGGGGATCCCCGCTCCCACAGCGTGCGGGGAAGGAATCACAGCTATCAGCAGCTGCACGCCTGGAGAGGTATGCTCATGACACTGGCACTCACAAAACACAGCCACATACCTCATATGCAAAGGCAGCAGCCAAGGGTATCCCACAGCAAACAGCACAGCATGGCATAGAGAAGATGGCCCCTGGAGCAGCAGAGCACACAGTGAGGAATTCCCCATTCCCCCCCCCCCCCCCTCCTTCCTCTGAAGCAGCCAAAGCTCCAGACACTGAGCACTCTGAGCCTTCCTTACAAGATATACTGACTGCATTTCACACTTATGGCTCCTCACTAACTGAACTCTCTATTGAAGTAAAGCATGAAAGAAGGCATATTACACATAAGGCAAGACATGCAGAAAATAAGAGAGCCACTGCTCTGGAGGGAAGAGTGAGCACACTAGAAGATGATATACCCCCTATTGCTCAGGAGATTCACATAACTTCAGCTAAAGCCACAGAAACAGCGAATAGAGTGGAGGATATGGAGAACAGATTGAGAAGGTCAAATATTCGCATTGTCGGTATACCTGAAAAATCTAAAGGGGGGGGGGGAACCCCACTGATTTTATTGAAACCTGGCTAGCTGACACATTTGGGAGAAATAACCCTACACCATTCTTTTCTGTTGAAAGAGCCCATAGAGTGCCACTCCGTCCACCGCCACCAGGGGGCAACAAACCATTTTTGCTGAAGTTACTACATTACAAGGACAGGGATATTATACTTCATTTGGCCAGACAGAAACCCAATATGGAAATTCAGGGTGCCAGAGTGTCAATATACCCTGATTTCTCAGCAGCTGTGCAGAAACAAAGCGCAAAATATACGGAGGTCAAAAAGAGACTGCGTGCCCTCTCGGTGATATATTCTATGCTATACCCTGCCAAGTTGAGTGGTTGCTGAGGGCACGGTGCACTTTTTTGAAAATCCTATGATGGCTACCAATTGGCTGGACAGACACGAGAGGCATTTGCAGGCAGCCGTGCGTGGCAATGAACCAGGATAAAACAGCGCATGAACACCGTACACTGATTCTTTATGCTCACCTTAGAAAAAATGGAGCCCGCAGAGAGTCACAACTGACTTTTTTTTGGTTTATTTTACCAGTGACCCCTATCGTTTATGGGCACAAGGTCCCAGCCCTCTTTAATACCCCACCAAACGCCCTGTGGGGCACCAATGGAAGGCTTTCCAATGGAAGTTACTTCATTTCAGTTTGTTTTTTTTCTTTTTTCCGTTTTTTAAGCCCTGGTTGAACGGGCGCTATATATTTTGGTCGCAAGGCAAGTTTGCTTTGTCGCTGGTTGCAAATCTGCAGAGTGGGACACATGATACAAGTCACGCAATACACTTTCTACACTTTAGAACTTATACTGCATCTGAGTTCATCTACCACAGACCTCCAATACTGGGGGTTGGATCACAACTAGCAACTACACCAAATGACTAAGCGAACAGTCAATTCTCTCATGGAATGTGAGAGGCTTACATAACCCTAAAAAGAGAACTGCCATTTTCCCTTATCGTCTTTCAGGACAGCACTTGAGAGAGTGACTCCTCCCCTTGCCAACAGGAAACACCTCTTCCACCAAACTTTAAAAGGAGGCTCCTTTCCACACATTGTCAGTTTTTGTGTTTCCTCCGGAGGGAACACTTCGTGGGGAAGTCAGGGCTCTCAGGTGCTGTCCTGGGAGCTCAGGTTTCCTGGTTTTTTTCATCAAACACTTTTTACCTCATGAGAGCTGTTCCTCCCATTCCACAGCTGAGGTGAAGTGCTGCTGGCTGGGCTCCCTCTCCCTCTTCATATGGGCTCAGGGTGAGTCCGACTGTCGTGGGCATCGCTCCTAGGCGGCGGCAAGACAGGCGGTGGCCGTTTACTGTGTTTTTTTTTTTTTTTTTTTGTTTTTTTTTTCTCTGGTCCACCGCCTGTTGCTTATTGCACCGCCGCCATCTTGGGTATGGCAGCGGGGCTCCATCCGCCGGAAGTGAGGCATCCGGAGGGGGCGGAGCCCACGGAACAGGCTTGCGGCGTCATTTCCGCCGGAAATCGCAGAGGGAAAGGGGAGGAACGGGGTTGGTGCTTATTTAGCGGTTCCGGTCCGGCGCACAGGCGCTATTGGAGTCCGGAACCGCCGTTTAGCCATACAAACACAGCAAGCGCTCCTCGATGGAATCGATGGCGGCAGCAAGTGGGACAGGCACAGGCACCAGCAAGGCCCAGGTAAGGGGCAGTTGTATACTGTCCTCCTTGTACTGTGGGGTCTCTCTCTCTCTATCTCTCCCCCCAGTGGCAGGGGCCTGTCTGGGCACATAAGGCAGTTTAGTTCTTACTGTGCACCTGTGGTGAGCATCCTTGGGTATAGGACAGGTTGTCTCATTGGGATGGTTTCTTCTTTTGTCTCATGGCAGGCCAAGAGCTCTGATCCAGTGGCAAAAAGAAAATGTCCTTCATGTAAATCCAAGCTACCTGAAGGATGGAAGAAGACGTTATGTCAAGCTTGTATTGATTTGCTAGTTAAAGAAGCTTCTTCCGCTTGCAGCGACTTGATTGCATCTGTTGAACTTGATGCGACTATTCAATATTTTCGCTCTTCCCTAGCAAACCCATCCCTGAGTCAGCCTACTACCTCAAAGTCCTCCCAAGGCTCACTTATAGTCCCGGCGGTGGAGACTGAGGCATCTCCTACCCCAGAGGGACATTTCCCCTCTCAATCTGAGGATTCTGATGAGGGTGAGGAAGGAGAAAATTTACCTTCAAGATTTAAATTGTCTTTAGAACAGGTAGATGGCCTGTTAAAAGCAATCTATACCACACTGGGTCTGGAGGAGGAAAGAAAGGAGTTATCTCTGCATGATAAAATTGGGCATCGCAGAAGGGAAAGGGAAAAGGAAATGTCCTTTTCCATCCTCCTGCAGCCTCCGGTAAAACGCAATGACTTGTGCGTACCGGTGGGGGGAAGGCTTCAAAGTTTCCTTCCCCTTTGGGCCAGCATGACAGAAAGTCTATATATTTTGGACATGCTGTCCCAAGGTTACAGGATAGTTTTCGGATCGCCCGCCAGAAAGATTCTTTGTAACAAACCTACCAAGGGATCAAACAAAGGCTCTGGCCATGAAGAACCTTTTTAAGGGATCTGAGGCACCAGAGGGTAGTGATACCAGTATCCCCAGAACAGGGTCAGGGTTTCTATTCACACATCTTTCTGATAAGAAAACCATCCGGAAACTTCCGTCTTATCCTCAACCTAAAACCCCTGAACATGTCAGTCCTATACAAAAAGTCAATTTTCACGGTCAGAAACATTCTGACAAAAGTGTTTTATGGCATCAATCGATCTGAGGGATGCTTATCTTCATATTCCTGTAGCACCTCAGTCCCAGAAGTTCCTGAGGTTTGCGGTGAATATGGGCAAGGAGATTATACATCTTCAGTTCAGGGCCCTTCCCTTTGGCCTGTCAGCTCCTCGTATTTTTACGAAGATAATGGCGGAAGCTCTCGCCCCTCTTCGACTCCAGGGGATTGCGGTAATTCCATATCTGGATGACCTCCTCTTTTTTGCCCCATCCAGGGAAAAGTTGCAGGAGGATTTGAGCAAATCCCGCAGTCATTTGGAGTCAATAGGGTGGATAGTGAATGTTCAAAAATCAAATTTCATCCCAGCTCAGCAAGTACTGTTTCTAGGTTATTTGATAGATTCAGTGGAGCAAAAGATTTTTCTCCCAGAAGAGAAAAAGATCAAGGTCCAAAGGGTAATAACGGCACTACAAACAAATCAACTGATTTCAGCCCGAAAGGTTATGTCGGCTCTGGGGACATTAACCTCTTCAATGCCAGCCATCCAATGGGCAAGGCTGCATTTCAGGACTCTCCAGAGGTTCCTTCTAAGGACATGGAATCACAGGACGGAGAGTTTGGATACAAAAATAAAGATTCCCACCAGAGTCAAACGTTCACTTTGATGGTGGAAAAGTCAGGTGGTACTGCCAAGAGGTCTTCTGTGGTCTTTTCCGACCGGGAAAGTGGTCACAACAGACGCCAGTTTGCAGGGATGGGGGGCCCACATGGGTCAGGCCTTAGCGCAGGGAACATGGTCCCAGTTTGAGGCCCAAAAATTCTCAAATTGGAGAGAGCTGAAGGCAGTTGCCCTAGCATTAGTTTTCTTCTCTCAAAACCTCATAGGTTGCCATGTCCAGATTTTGTCGGACAATGCCACGGCCATAGCCTACCTGAACAAATGGAGGCACAAGAAGCAAGGCTCTTCACTTACTGTCAGTAGAGATTCTTGAGTGGGCGGAGAACCACTTACTATCTCTATCCGCAGTCCATCTAAAAGGCACATTGAACGAAGTAGCGGATTATCTGAGCCGACAGAAAGTCCAGGAATCAGAGTGGAGTCTGAACAGGAAGGTGTTTGCATTAATCACCAGTGTTTGGGGCCTTCCGCAGGTAGATCTGTTTGCTTCAAAACAAAACATGCAGCTCCCGAATTTTTTCTCCCTTCAGAGAGACATTTGCTCTCGGGATAGATGCTCTGGCACATCCGTGGGATTTTCACCTGGGGTATGCTTTTCCTCCATTCAGGTTATTCCCTCTAGTGTTGAGGAAAATACTGGAAGAGAGAATCAATAATTTTGATTACTCCATATTGGCCAAAGAGGGCTTGGTTTTCCACGATTCTTCAGTTGGCAATCAAACCATGTTGGCATCTTCCGCTCAGTCAGGATCTGTTGACTCGGGGGCCAGTGCATCATCCAGATGCAGGCAGGTTAAAACTCACTGCCTGGTATCTGAGGAGCAGTTATTGAGAAGCAAAGGCTTTTCTGAGCGTTTAACTACGATGTTGCTTTCCAGTAGGAAAAAGGTAACCAGGGATATTTACGCCAAAGTATGGAAAGTCTGTTTCTTTCTGTCATTCTGAACATAGGGAGGTTAAAGATCTAGTTTCAGTGCTGGAGTTCTTGCAAAACGGTGCAGACAAGAATTTGGCGGTCAGCACTCTTAAGGTGCAGGTGGCCGCCTTGGGAGTTTATCTGGAGAGATCCTTATCTTCAGAAACTCTGATCATGAGATTTTTCAAAGCACTTTCCAGGTCTAGACCGGTACCGGTGAAGCATTTCCCAAATTGGGATCTCTCTGTGGTTCTGCAGGCTCTGGCAAAAGAACCATTTGAGCCTTTACAGGCCATATCCCTAAAGAATTTAACGTTGAAGACTATTTTTCTGGTCGCAATTACTTCAGCAAGAAGGATTAGTGAACTGCACGCCCTATCAGTAAAAGCCTTTTTCCAAAACGTCTTTCAGGACAGCACCCGAGATCATGGCTCCTCCTCCCACAGGAAACACCTCATCAATTAAGTCTTTAAATTGGAATCCTCCACGTTGCCTCATCAGTTTTTTTGTGTTTCCTCCAGCTGGAGGAACACCTCTGGTGGGAGCCATGATCTCTCAGGTTTATCCTGGGAGACACAGGTTCTCACCTGTTAGGTCTTTTTTAGGCCAGGAGAGTGAGCCTCCCACTTGCCTCTTACATGGACGGTCCCGTGGGCTCCCTCTCCCTCTTCCGTGCTCGGGGAGAGCCTGTACGCCGGGGGTGCTGCCTCAATTTTTTGGCCTGACGGGCGGCCGTCCTCTGTTCCCTTTTGGGAGCGAGCGGTGGCGGCCGCCATGTTGCTGGTGGCAGAAGAGCGCTTCAGCCACGTCCAGGCAGCACTTCCGGGTCGGCGCGTGCGTCATTTCCGGCGCAAAGCGCAGTGGGAGAGGGCAGGGTCACCTGGCGCCTTATTTCCGGTTCCAGGTCAGCGCGGCGGCGTTTTTGAATCTGGAACCGGTCGTTTCACCACGCACCGCAGACAGCTATGGATAGCGATGCAGCGGATAAGGGGGCAAGCCAAGGCGCCAGCAAGGCTAAGGTAAGGGACTGTGTCCTCTATTACCCTGGGCCGTTTTCTCCTGTGGGGGGGTTACTCACCCTTTCCCCCCCTTTCCCCACCACCCCCCCCCCCCCTCCCCTCTCAGAAGGTATGTTGCAGTGGCTAGATTTAGTATATCTGCCCTGCAACAGGGGATTAGGTGGTGGTGGCTTGCATGGGCACATGGAAAATGAGATGTTTCTTCCTTAGTGCACCTGGGTGTATTGTTTACGCTGTATTACAGCCTTTTAAGCGTGGTTCCATGCCTCTTTTCTGTTTGTCCAGGCCAAAGGTTCTGCCCAACCAGTCAAGAAAAGGTGCCCTGTCTGCAAAGAGAAATTAAGCGATGCTTGGACCAAAACGCTTTGTGCAGAGTGCATTACAACTTTGGTCAGAGAGGAGACTCCATCCGTTTGTGGCGACTTAGTATCAACAATAAAGGATGAGCTCCGGGCCACCTTTCAGGCTTTTAGGTCAAACCTAAGAGAGGAGCCAGGTCCCTCTAGGGATCCTCTGGTTCCGCAGCCATCTTCAGAACCCCAGAGAACAATTTTTGGGGGTCCGATATCCCAGGACGCTTCTCAAGGGTCCGTTTCCCTCGCTCCAGATGATACAGATTCTGAGGAGGAGGAAAATGAATCAGATACCACTTCTAAATACAAATTGTCACTAGAAGAGGTGGGAGGACTCCTGAAGGTAATCCATGCCACTTTGGGGATAGAAGAGGAAAAGAAGGAACTCTCACTGCATGACCGCATGTATGCTGGTTTAGAAGATTCAAAAGGCCGTTCTTTTCCAGTCCATTCAGTTATCACTGATATGATTAAAAAAGAGTGGCTGGAACCTGAGAAAAAGCCTTTCTTTTCCCGGGCTCACAAGAAAAGATTTCCATTTGAAGAAAATCCAGATTCTGTATGGAATAAGGTTCCAAAATTGGACTCTGCCTTTTCTCAGGTCTCTAAGTCTACGGACCTAGCCTTTGAGGATATGGGCACTCTGAAGGAGCCCATGGACAAAAGGATGGACCTGCTTCTTAAAAGAACCTGGCAATCAGTAATGCACAATCTGAAACCAGCAATGGCAACAACCTGTGTTGCAAGGAACTTAGATCACTGGGTTAACCAGTTGAAAGCCCATGTCATAGCAGATTCCTCAAAACAGGAGATTCTAGACTCTTATTCAACCCTGTCGGCAGCAATATCATATATTGCGGATGCGTCTGCGGAGTCTATCCGCATGTCAGCAAGGTCAGCAGCTTTAACAAATTCTGCCAGAAGGGCCTTATGGCTGAAGACGTGGCCAGGGGATGCTGCATCTAAAAATAGATTGTGGTATTCCGTTCGCAGGTGATCTGCTATTCGGTTCAGAGCTAGAGTCCATTCTTGACCGCACGGCAGACAAGAAAAAGTAGTTTCCGGTTAGGAAGAAACAGGTGCAAACCCGTAAGCGTTTCTTTCGGCCCCAAAAAGGTCAGCAGGAAGCAAAAACGCAGGGCTAGAGGAAGGCATGGTCTTCTCAGAAGCCCAAAGGTAGGGGTGGAGTGCTCTTCAATCCTCCTGCGGCCACCACAAAACCACAATGACTCTGTCAAGGTTGGGGGAAGACTTCAGGAGTTTCTTCCTCAGTGGAGAGCCATTTCCTCGAATCAATTCGTTGTAAAGATGCTCTCCCAAGGGTATGTGATAGAATTTACGGAAGAACCTCCAAGGAGATTCCTAGTGACAAACGTCCCAAGGGACGCAGTCAAGGCTCTCGCCATGAAGTCCCTAATTCAGGAACTGAAAAATCAGAGAGTCATTGTTCCGGTCCCAGCAGGGGAGTTCTTCCAGGGGTTCTACTCACATGTCTTTCTGGTTCAGAAACCTTCAGGAAAGTTCCGTCTTATCCTGAATCTCAAAATGCTAAACAAATCAGTGGAATACAGAAGGTTTCGGATGGATTCAATATTTTCAGTAAGAAACCTCCTGTATCAAGGGTGCTATATGGCATCAATAGATTTACAAGATGCCTACCTCCACATTCCTATTGCCACCAGGTCGCAGAAATATCTGAGGTTAGCACTGAAAGAAGGGAAGCAGGTGGTACATCTGCAATTCAGGGCACTCCCGTTTGGTCTGTCATCATCCCCAAGGGTCTTCACAAAAATAATGGCCGAAGCTCTGGCGCCTCTGCGTCTAGAGGGGATCTCAGTTATTCCTTATCTGGACGACCTGCTGTTTTTTGCCAAGACCAGAGAAGGTCTTCAAGAAAACTTGCTCAGAGCCCGGGTTCATCTAGAATCCATGGGGTGGATTTTAAACCTTCAAAAATCAAATCTGATTCCCTCACAGGAAGTGTTATTCCTGGGTTTCCGTATAAACTCTTTAGAACAAAAAATTTTTCTTCCAGAGGAAAAACAGAAAAAGTTGGTACAAGTGGTGTCATTGCTACAGTCCAATCAAGTTCTGTCCATCAGGAAGATTATGTCAGCATTGGGAACCCTGACCTCTTCCATTCCGGCCATCCAGTGGGCAAAGCTCCATTTCAGACCTCTGCAAAGTTTTCTGTTAAAAACCTGGAATCACCAGCAGGATTCACTAGATTCATTAGTGAAGATCCCTACTTCAGTAAAAAGAAGTCTGTGGTGGTGGAAGAACCAGACAAGGTACTCAGAGGGGCTGTTATGGTCCTTCCCAACTCAGGTGAGGTTGACAACAGATGCCAGTTCCTGGGGTTGGGGGGCTCATATGAGCGGCCGGTGGGCCCAGGGCTCGTGGGACACAAGAGATACCCTAAGGTCCTCAAATTGGAGGGAACTAAAAGCTATAGAAATGGCCTTACTGACCTTTGCGAAAGAAGTCCAGGGGCAACATACTCAGATCCTGTCAGACAACGCCACGGCGGTGGCTTACATAAACAGACAAGGGGGAACCAGAAGCAAAGTTCTGCAGAGCTTGGCAAAAGGCATTCTGAGTTGGGCAGAGCTCCATACTCTATCCTTATCCGCGGTCCATTTAAAAGGGACCTTAAACAGAGTAGCGGACTTCCTAAGCAGGAACCAGATTTTAGAGGCAGAGTGGCAATTGAATCCAGAAGTCTTCCAGTTAATAGTGCAGAAATGGGGGCGTCCAAGAGTGGATCTCTTCGCCACCCAGGAAAACTCGCAGATGTCTCGCTTCTTCTCCCTGAACAGGAACGAGGCATCACTGGGAGTGGATGCTCTGGCACAAGATTGGAAGTTTCACCTCTGTTACGCATTCCCTCCGTTTCAGCTTATCCCTCGGGTTATAGCAAAAATCAGGAAGGAGGAGACAATAGTGATCCTCATCACTCCTTTCTGGCCAAAAAGGCCTTGGTTTTCATCCCTTCTTCAGATGCAACAAGAACCTTACTGGCACCTTCCGTTAAGAAAAGACCTTCTGTTACAAGGTCCTCTGTTTCACCAGGAAGTAGCAAAACTAAAGCTCACGGCCTGGCTACTGAGGAGCAGCTCTTGAAGAGGAAAGGTTTCTCGGATAGGTTGGTAGCTACCCTCCTATCCAGTAGAAAGAAGGTTACAAGAGCAATCTATTCCAAGGTCTGGAAAATCTTCAACTCCTGGTGCACAGCATCTGACAGATCTACAAAACAAATTTCTTCTGTGCTTGAGTTTCTCCAAGAAGGGGCGGACAAGGGCTTAGCGGTCAGCACCCTCAAAGTTCAAGTTGCTGCGCTGGGGGTATTCCTGGAAAAATCCATTTCATCAGAACCTCTAGTAATAAGATTCTTCAAAGCTCTTACCCGGTCTAGACCAGTGGTAATCAAAAGCTGTCCAGCATGGAACTTATCGGTTGTTCTACAGGCCCTGACCAAGGAACCTTTTGAACCCATTAATTTAGCCTCCCTGAAATTGATTACTTTGAAAACAGTGTTTTTAGTGGCTGTTACAACAGCCCGAAGAGTCAGCGAGCTGCAAGCCTTATCAATCAGGGAGCCTTTCTTTTCCATTTTTTCAGACCGAATTGTTCTGAAGACGGATCCTAATTTTTTGCCGAAGGTCGCTTCGATCCAGAATCGAACTCAGGAAATAATACTTCCTACCTTCTGTTCTAATCCATCGGGTAAGAAGGAAGAAGAATTCCATACCCTGGATGTTAAAAGAGCAGTCTTGAGTTACTTGGAAAACACTAAAGACTTTAGATGTTCAGATGCCCTGTTTGTTTTATTTTCCGGTAATAAAAAAGGAAGACAAGCTTCTAGAGGAACCATTGCCAGATGGTTGAGAATGGCTATCTCAGAAGCCTATTCCCTTTACAGGTCTGGAGAGTCCATTAAATGTCCGGGCTCATTCTACAAGAGCTTCCGCGGTGAGTTGGGCAGAAAAAGCTGGCGCCACCCCCGAACAAATCTGTAAGGCAGCTACTTGGACAAGTCTGACAACCTTTGCCCGTCATTATAGGTTAGACCTCATGACGGCTGGGGACCAGGCTTTTGGAAGGAAAGTCTTACAGGCTGTTGTCCCACCCTAAATGGAGTAAGTCTCGATTATCCTCTCGGGTGCTGTCCTGAAAGACGTTTTGGAAAATTGCAAGTTAGACTTACCGGTAACTTGTTTTCCAATAGGCTTTCAGGACAGCAGTAACCCGCCCTTTGTTTATGCTAATGCTGTAATACTATGATATAACTGTCGCTTATGTGTTGCAGCTGGGGCTGGAGTTCTCTACAAACAACTGATGAGGCAACGTGGAGGATTCCAATTTAAAGACTTAATTGATGAGGTGTTTCCTGTGTTGAGGAGGAGCCATGATCTCGGGTGCTGTCCTGAAAGCCTATTGGAAAACAAGTTACCGGTAAGTCTAACTTGCAATTTTTGTCAGTTTTTCCTGATAGAGTTGTACTTAAAGTAGATCCGGGGTTTTTGCCAAAAGTGGCAAGTTTTAGTAACGGGTCTCAGGAGATTACTTTACCAACCTTTTCTGCTAACCCTTCGGGTGCAAAGGAAGAGCAGTTTCACAATTTAGACGTAAGACTTATCCTATTACAGTATTTGGAAATAACAGGAGGGTTTAGAGTTTCAGATTCATTATTTGTTCTTTTTTCTGGAAATAAGAAAGGCCAACAAGCATCAAAAGCATCATTGGCTAGATGGCTTAAGACAGCTATTTCTGTAGCCTATTCTCAAATGGGTTTATCTTCTCCGCTGGGAATTGGGGCTCATTCAACAAGAGCCCAGGCCACTACATGGGCAGAAAGATCTGGTGCCACCCCAGATCAGATTTGTAAGGCGGCTACGTGGTCAATCTGCTTAACGTTTGTCCGTCATTACAGACTGGATCTCCTATCAGCAGGTGATCAGGCTTTTGGCAGAAAGGTTCTGCAGGCTATGGTCCCTCCCTAGGGGGGTAAGTCTCTATTATCCTCTCAAGTGCTGTCCTGAAAGACGATAAGGGAAAATTCAAGTTAGACTTACCGGTAACTTGTTTTCCTTGAGTCTTTCAGGACAGCAGCATCCCGCCCTATTGTATATGTGTATGTGTGTATATATATATATATATATATATATATATATATATATATATATATATATATATATATATATATATATATATATATATATATATATATATATATATATATATATATATATATATATATATATTTATTTATATATTGTGACTAATCATATCTCGATTATGTGTTCCAGTTTGGGGCCGGAGGTTCTCTACTACTACTGACAAGGTGTGGAAAGGAGCCTCCTTTTAAAGTTTGGTGGAAGAGGTGTTTCCTGTTGGCAAGGGGAGGAGTCACTCTCTCAAGTGCTGTCCTGAAAGACTCAAGGAAAACAAGTTACCGGTAAGTCTAACTTGAATTTTCACCTCTATCTCACATCGGAACCCCACTGTAATATGTCTGCAAGAGACGCATCTCACTAGGGACACCACCAACCTGTTACACTTATCGAAATATCCTACTCAATACCATTCCACACATACCCGGTATTCAAGGGGTGTGAGTATACTGTTTTCCAGGACTACCTCATGCACAAATTGATGTAGAAGGCAGGTTTATTTTTCTTATGGGAACTTGGGAATCGCACACCTGTGTGATCATAAATGTATATATACCTCCACCATTTAATTTAACAATAATGCAATGTCTTTCTAGATTTCTGGCAAAATATCCTCAGGTACCGGTATATGTCATGGGAGATTTTAACAGTACTCTGGACATGTATTTAGCTGTGCACAGGAAGTACTGCCCTCAGGGCCCCAGGACATATACAGCTCTTGCAAATTTTTTGATGGAGATTGGGCTTTTTGATTTATGGCGGTGTAAGTTTCCTTTTTAAGGCACAATTTTCATGTCATTCCCTAACGCACTCTACTTTGTCGCACATTGATTTAGTTTTGGGTAATACATTAACGCACTGCTATGATCCAGAGGTTACTTATCTTGCTAGAGGCCTATCCGACCATTCCCTGGTACAGCTCAGTTTAAGCTTTCCTACTGTAAAGTTACCAATACACTGGAAGATGACTCCTTTTTGGATTCCTCTGTTTAGAGATACTAAACATATGCAAATACAAATTCAACACTTCTTACTAGACAATAAACATTCTGCCCCACCAGGTATAGTTTGGGACACTCTGAAGGCTTTTATCAGGGGAATGTGTATTAAGGAAATAGCCGCAATTAAACAAATGACAGACAATGGGCAGCTGAGGCCAGCATAGCGGTAGACAAAGCTGAGGAGGAATTCCTACAGACACCCACACCTGATGGTGAACGAAAATGGAAAGACGCACAAAAAATGTATCACACCATACATACCCAACAAGCAGAAAACGTTTCTTTACCACACAAACATACTTTGAAGAGGGAGAAAAAACAGGACATATGTTATCAGTAATGGCCAAATCGCAGCAGGTATCACCAACACAAGTAGCTATGGACACCCCTTCAATTATGCAGGGATTCTGTACCTTTTTCCAAGATGTGTATTCCTCGAAGGTGAGTTGCCCTGAAGAAGACTTAACTGAGTTTTTAGATGGAATCTCACTTCCGAAAATACAGGGGGAAGGCAAAAAACTACTTAATGCACCTATATCTCTAGAAGAATTGCAACTTGCATTAGCAACATTCCCCAATTCTAAGGCCCGGTAAATGCTGGTCTCCCAGTAGAGATGTATAAAAAATTTGGTGGCATACTCTTACCGGAATTGCTACACACAATTAAGGAAGCACATGCCAATGATTCATTACCAGACTCAATGTACGAGGCAGTGGTAGTGGTCCTGTTGAAACCCGGGAAGGATCCGATCCAACCTGAGTCGTACAGGCCCATATCACTTTTGAATAATGATTTGAAATTGATCACTAAAGTCCTTGCTATGTGGTTGTCTAAGGTGGTAACAAAAATAGTGCACCCGGATTAATGGGGATTTACACCGAACAGATCCACAGCACACAATCTTTGCAGATTATATTTAAATATGCAAATCCCAACAGATAATACAGGTCAAAGAGCTATCCTGTCCCTAGATGCCGCTAAGGCATTTGATAGCGTAGAATGGAATTATCTTTGGAAGGTGCTAGAGAAGTTCAACTTGGGGGAGACATTCATATCCTGGATCAAACTACTATACAGAAAACCAAAAGCATGTATTAGAATTAACACACTGTCCTCCTTTTTTTGATTTACACAGGGGAACAAGACAAGGCTGCCCATTATCCCCATTGCTCTTTGCTTTGGCCATAGAGCCTCTGGCTGCTGCTATCAGAGAGAACCTGGCTATATGCGGTTTTAAAAGAGGAAATTTGAAAGATAAAATAGCCTTGTATGCTGACGATGCGCTCATCTTTTTGGGCGACACGTCTGCCTCCTTAACAAATCTTATGATGTTAATTGGTAAATTTGGATCCTATTCAGGGTTCAAGATAAACTGGGACAAATCCACACTGTTACCACTAGACCCCCTTGCGACGCCACTTCCCTCAGCAGCAGACCAGATAAAGGTGGTAGACACTTTCCGATATTTAGGCATAGTCATCCACCCCAATTTAGAACTATGTTAAACTTAATAAAAATCCCTTGATCAAAAAATTCCAGGAAAAAGCAGCTAGTTGGATAAAACTTCCCCTTTCAGTAGTTGGCCGATGTAACCTGATAAATGGTCTGTGGTCCACAACTTTTGTATGCGCTCCACAACGCCCCTATATGGATCCCTAATACATGTCTTCAAAAAATGTAACACCATATTTCGATCTTTGATCTGGAGGAAACAGGTGCCGTGTATTAAATTGGAAACACTACAGGAGGCAAAGGACTCGGGCGGGCTGGCAGTCCAGAACCCATATTTTATAGCGGCCCAATTGCAACACCTGACGGGTTGGCAGGACTCTGAGTTATCTGACCCTGCGAGCAATATTATACGTACATTACTTTCGAGTGGGGGCCTTGTGGAGTGCTTGGAAGCAGAGTTCCGTAGGGTACCTGAATACAAAACTTTGGTGCTTTATAGATAAGATATGGAACAAGGCCAAGCAACATTTTCACTATGAAGGGTACTCCGAATGGTCTCGTATATGGAACAATAGCAATTTTCCTGAACTGTGTAAATTAAAGGGCTTCTCTGGGTGGTCTAGGAGTGGGGTGGTGTATATTAAGCAGTTATACCAAGGAGGACTTTTACGGGACTTTCAATCCCTAAGAAGAATATGGCATACCAAATGTTGTGTTCTTTCAATATTTACAACTTAGACACACCATCTCAGCACAAACTACACTTTCTAAGTGGGAATTAACTAGACCAACGGTGCTCATACAGCTGGTAAATTCAATGTCTAGGAAAGGGCAGATATCATCCATATATGAATCATTAATAATGCAGATATCCAAGACTGTCACTAAAATGCAGGACAAGTTGGGGGGAGGATATAGGTCACATTACAGATGAGGAATGGTCTGCTATAATGGAGACTGTGCCAAAGGTGTCTCTTTCCTCTTCCCAAAAACTCACACAACTATTCATTATACACACAACCTACCGTACCCCCTATAAATTATATAAATGGAACAGAAGAGATGAACCTTTTTGCCCCTGTTGTAAGGTAGATAATGGCACCCTTATACACATGCTCTGAAAGTGCCCAAAATTGCTAAGATACTGGTCTGAAATAATCAGCTCTATAAATATAATATGTAATCTTACATTTGTGGTTGACCCCAAGCTGTGTCTGTTGGGATGGTTGGACGAAGAACTATATACACCACATACGTATATAGCCATCACCAGAATATTGTTTATTGCTAGAAAACTTATAGCTAAGAAATGACTTTGGGTAACACCCACGCATGCAGGATGGGTGAATACCATAAATGAAACTCTATTGAGGGAAAAGCTGACATACCAACACAGGGGTAGCCCAGCAAAATTTGAACGTATATGGGACCCTTGGTTGGAGGTACCTGGTTTAGCCCCCTTCCGATTGGTCAAATAAAATACTAGGTGGCAGAACGCAGACGCCTACCCCCCTTTGTTTGAGGAGGGAGGCTGTCTACATTGGATACAGAATATGATGTTATAGGGACTCAGAATATAGATCAAACTGACATAATAATTTTGAAGAGAAGTTGTCTTACTCTACGGTGACGAGTTATATGGTTTTAATTATATATTAAAGAAAGAAAGCAGATACTATTCCCCCCCCCCCCCCCATTGTTTAGGGGGGAGGGGTACCTCTACACCGACCGATTTGTCCGTTGAAGGACCGGGGTAGGGGTACAAAGTACTAAAAGGACACACTAATCATAGAAAATACGAGATAAAGCTGAAATTGGTATAGATACGTAAAGATTTGTCTTCATAGATTGATTGTAACCCTATATATACCATAATATTGCAGGAAACATAAGCTGATTGTATGTTTGGATAATATGTCCTTGGCAATGCAATTTGATGTACGGTTTTTGTTGTAAGGAAGAGTTTCTTTTTTTTTTTTTTCTCTTATGATTTAAAAATCAACAAATCTGATTTAAAAAAAAAAAACACTGTTTCCAGTATAGTTTCCGACAGGAATTTATGAAGAGGGAGTGGAAAGATCCTGAAAGGGCACCTTCTCCAGATCACTCAAGCGGAGATTTCCTTTTTAAAAGGATAGCGCTCAAACTTAACCTTGATGCAGCTTTTTCGCAGGTCACCAATACAGACCTGGCATTTGAGGATATGGGTGTCCTAAAAGACGCCATGGATAAAAGGGCAGATTCCCTGTTGAAAGCCTGGGACTCAACCTTGGCTAACGTAAAGCCAGCTATGGCTTCAACGGTGGTGGCCAGGAACCTAAAGCACTGGCTTGAACAGTTGAAAAGCCATATTGAAGCTGAAACTTCCCGCAAGGATCTGGACACTCTGCCAGTATTACAGAAGGCGGTAGGATTCATGGCAGAATCCATAAGGCTGTCTGCAAGATCCTTGGCCCTGGTAAACGCGACACGCCGAGCACTATGGGTTAAAACATGGTCAGGAGATGCTGCCTCAAAGGCGAAGCGATGTGGTCTTCTGTTTGAGGGAGATTTAGTGTTTGGCCTGGAACTAAAGGCCATTCTCCTGGGACTGTGGGCATTTGAGGATCAAGTCAAGGGCCATCACATTCAATGGTTGTCTGACAATGCCACGGCAGTGCCCTACAAAACAGGGAGGCACAAGAAGCAGAGTATTGCTGTCCTCTGCTCTTCAGATTCTGTCTTGGGAAGAAGGCAACTTTGCATCCCTGACAGCGGTACACCTGAAGGGCAAACTAAATCTAGTAGCAGACTCCTTAAGTGGGGAAAGTGTGCTAGAATTAGAGTGGAGTCTGAATACAGAAGTATTCCAGATGCTAATGGGAAGATGGCGAACACCCCAGATCGACCTATGCACGTCACAGGCCAACGCAAAGGTGGTAGTTTATTTCTCCCTGAACAGGCAGGATCAAGCAAAATGGCCTGTATGCGGTGGACATTCTGCCTGTGCTATGCTCTCCCCCCCCCCCCCCTTTCAGATCTTGTTGGTACCCAAACTGCAAAAAGTGTACAAGCATGATTTTAGTAGCACCATTTTGGCCCCAGAGGGCATGGTTTTCAACCCTGCAGAAGATGGCAGTAGAACCTCTCTGGTTCCTTCTGTTACAAGACCTCAGGGGCCCATTCAGCTACCCAATGTGGAGCATCTCAGGTTGACAGCCTGGTTACTGAGGAACAAATCTTGAAAGGAAAGTGGTTTGTCCAACAAACTAGTTTCAGCCCTACATAAGCAAATTTTGGTTGCTAGAGTTGGCATTATTAGTGGCGGTTACATCAGCTAGGAAGGTTGGTGAACTGCAAGCCCTGTCTATTGTTGAACCATTTTTATTTCTTTCCAGAATGGGTAGAGCTAAGAACTGACCCGGGTTTTCTACCAAAGGTTTCTTTAGTGTTTCATAGGTTGTAAGAAATGGTTCTTCCTACTTTCCTGGTTCTTTCCTACTGTCATAAGGAAAGGATATTTCATAGTGCAGTAAACATCTCACATCCAGGCTATCTCGAGGTCGCAAAAGAATTCAGAAGATCAAATTCTCTGTATGTGTTCAGGGCCTGCTAAAGGATACGGTGCTTCTAAAAACACCATAAAGATGGCTGTGAATGGCCAGCCGATTTTAAAAAGGCCTTTCGAGTCGAATTTGGAGAGAAGTCTTGGAGAAAGGCTCAACGTCAGAAAGGTTGTCTCTGGGGAGATTTTTTTTTTTTTCCCCCCCTCCCCTCCAGAACAGCCCCAATTATGGGTTGACCATGGTGGGAGCAAGAACCAATCCATTTTAAGTACCTGTTGGACAGGTTAGGCTATGTTGAAAGGAAAATGCCATGTCGGCTCTGGGCTTGACAGCCATGCTCTTGGCGGTGCAGTGAGCAGGCTTGCACTTCCGCCTGTTGCACTGTTCATCCTGGGGGTATGGGACCACAGCCAGAGGCCTTTTGGATTCCCTGGTTCAAGTGCCAAATCGGGTGGTGGAGGAAGGCGTCAAATCTGTCTCCAGGACTAGGTTGGGTGTTGCCTGTGTCGAGGACCATCGCGACAGATGCAAGCGGCACAGGCTGAGGGGTGCACCTGAGTCCACGGCTGGTGCAGGGCTCCTGGAGAGTAGGTGAAGATGTCATCCTCCAATTGGAGAGAATTGAGAGCCATTGCGCTAGCACTGAGCCTTTCAGAGGAAGCTCCAGGGCCAGCACCTACAGGTCCGTTAGGCAACCATGAAGGAATTTTCCTATGTCAACAGTAGATGCACGTGCTCAGAACTGGTGGTGTGCCTTCCCCCTCCAGCTCTTACCAGCAGTTCTGAGGAAAATCCAAACAGAAGATACAACACTTGTTCTAATCGCACCTCACTGGCCCAGGAGGCTGTTCCTTTTCATCCTGAAGGATCTGGCTGTGGAGCCTCCTTGGATGGATTCTATTATCTCTCATTTTATTTATTTTTTTCTTCGTAAGTAAAACCTTGGACAGAGGGGTGGACGTGGTTATGCTTGGATTTTGCAAAAGTGTTTCATAGTTCCCCACACATGGCTCATGTGTAAGGTAAAGTCTACAGGCTTGGAAAGATTCATTTTGCAAATTGATAGAAAACTGGTTAAGACAGGATTTGGAGAGTAGTAGTTAATAACCTTAGACCATTCAGAGTAAGTCATCGGTGGTGTATCCAAAGTTTCTGTGTTTGGACCCTTACTTTTTTAATATCTTTATAAATGATATAGGGTCTAGGATTAAAAGTACAGTTTCTGTCTTTGCAGATGACACCAAGCTATGCAGTGGATTAACATCCTTACCAGGATGTCTCCAATTTACAAGCCAACCTTAATGCATTGTTTAATTGGGCAACTAAGTGGCAAATGAGGTTTAATGTTGATCAATGTAAAGTTATGCACTTGGGGGCTAAGAATATGCATGCATCATACATACTAGGGGGAATCGATGGTGAAGGATCTGGGAGTTTTGGTAGATTATAGGCTCAGTGCTGGCATGCAATGCCAAGCTGCGGTTTCCAAAGTGAGCAAAGTAATTTATTGTATTAAGAGGTATGGACTCCAGAGATCTTTTTGCCCCTGTGCAAATCATTAGTAATAACTCCATCTGGAATATGCAGTTCAGTTTTGGGCACCAGGTCTCAAAGGATATCGGAACTGGGGAGAGTGCAGAGAAGGGCAACCAAACTGAGAGGCATGGAGGAGCTCAGCTATGAGGAACTGAATTTATTCCCTCTTGAGAGGAAATTAAGGGGGGATATGATCAACATAAGTGGTTCATATAGTGAACTTGGTGTTGAGTTATTCACTTTAACCACTTGCCGACCAGCAGACGCCCGCTGCGGACTCTGTCCGCTGGGTGCCCGCGATCGTGTCACGGAGGAGAGGAATGGGGAGATGCTTTTGTAAACAAAGCATTTCCCCGTTCTGCCTAGTGACAGGACAGATCACAGCTCTGTCATCGAGAGCAGCAATCACTGTCCTGTCTGTTCAAGCCCAGCCCCCTAACAGAATCACTCCCTAGGACACACTTAACCCCTTCACTGCCAGTGTCATTTACACAGTAATCAATGCATTTTTACAGCATCGATCGCTGTGTCAAATGTCCGCCATAATGTCGCAGTCCCGATTAAAATAGCAGATCGCTGCCATTACTGTGTGTGTGTGTATATATATGTGTATATATATATGTATGTATGTATGTATATATATATATATATATATATATATATATATATATATATATGTATATGTGTGTATATATGTGTGTATATATATATATATATATATATATATATATATATATATATATGTGTGTGTGTATATATATATATATATATATATATATATATATATATATATATATATATATATATATATATATATATATATATATATACTGGATGAGTGCTGCATAACATCACCTTACCAGCCTCTGGAGTTTTACCCTTGCATCACTGGATTTTCCTTCCGGAAATGAGCTCCACACACTGCGATTGAGGATCGTCCAAATTGTCTGAGAGGTTTGCAACATCCCTTAAGGATATATGCGTTTTTGACCTTCTGTGGCAGGGAGGTCCATCCATTCTGGTAAGCGTATCTGGGCTCATTTGGTGAAGGATATTGTCGCTTTATATCAGGACTTCCCCCTTTTTTACACGAGGGATCCTGCCATTCCTTCTGTTAGGTGATTGGATTTTCCACCTATACTGGACTATTTCTTTAATGTAGTTTTTTTGCGCTGCACTTACCTTTTTGCTTTTATGTACTAGGTATATGTGATTGCCTATAGTGTTCAGCTTGCAGTTTTCCAGTCATTTTATTGTTTGCGCTGATTATTCTGCTGTTTTTGTATTACCATTATTTTGCACAGGTGATTTGATCAGTTTCACTGCCTTAGTAATTACCACAGCAGTTTCATCTGAGGGAAATCCTGAAAACCTGACCTGTTGGGGCGCCTTGAGGACTGGAGTTGAGAAACACTGGCCTATTTGCTCGAATGGGCTACCCTATGAGCAACAATTGCCCCAAAAAAGCTCGAACTTTAGAGTGGAGCGTGGTGTTTTACCATGCTTTTTGGTGCATTGGCAGCATGGTTTTTCTACTGCATGGCAAAGCATGCATTCACAGACCAGCCTCCTGGCCGCCCAACTCTGCAGGAGAAACCAGCTCATTGGGACCTGTCCACACATCGATATGCTTACTGTTTCCTGATACAGCAGTGAGTGCATAATTTTACATTTTTATCCTGTCCCATTTACAGCCTACATTTAAATGGGTGTGCCCCTTCTGTCTAATTTTTGTATTTCCTTACACAAATTTATTTATTTTTCTTGTGCTACATGTAACTTGGGGGGGCCTTATCATAGGGAGCAGCACTAATAGCTGCCAAGTTACCTGTAGCACAGTGAGCGCTGCTCCCTTATGATGGGTCCCAAGTTACCTGTAGGACAAATACAAAATAGCTTGTAATCGGGATGGGTTAAAATGTGAAATTATGCACTCACTGCTGTATCAGGAAAAAGTAGGCATATCTATGGGGGGACAGCTCCCGATGAGCTGGCTTCTCCTGCAGAGTTGGGCAGGCAGGTGGCTGGTCTGTGCTACAGAGATTGGCAGGCAAGCAGCTGTTTGCACAGCAGGGCTGAGATTCTGAGCTAAGCAGGAGAACTGTCAAAGCTGTGGCCCCAATAAGCTGGCTTCTCTTGTAGAGTGCATGGGATGCGACTTGTTCTCCCACACAAGCCCATCAACATCAGGGCTCCGCTCTGCAGACACAGCTGCTTTTGCAGATCCCTGCTACACAGACTAGCTGCCAACCTGTCAAACTCTGCAAAAGGAGCCAGCTCATTGGGACCACAGCTTTGACAGTTTGACAATTCTCTTGCCATGGTGAAAATCTCCAATATCTATGGCTCTACTTAACTTACAAATACAGCACACTCACTACCTGCATGTGGTGGTTTTTGAAACCCTAACATGCGCATTTTCTTGACATTGAAACCCAAGTGCAAGAATAAATTGCATTTACCAGTCCTCATCCACCATATCTAAAGGCTGTTAGGCTGTGATATCTTGCAATCCTTTTTATAAAAAAGGGAAAAAAAAAGGCGTCTCTAAGTGCAGTATGCAAAATGGTGCACAAAGGGTTAAAAGCACTTGCAAGATTGAGCGTTAAACATGATAAAATCAGGAGTCCTCATCTGTGGCATGTGTCCATCCTCAGCATGGTGGTAGAGAGCAGTGTAGAGCCGTTCCAGCAGCTGTAAAGCGTTCTCATGCGTGTTTGAAAGAGTAGGTAGCAGGGAAGCCTGTAGTCACTGCAGGACACAAGGCTGATGGTGTCAGTGTAGAGGGGGTGGTAATGCGTTTCGGAGCATGTGCGGCTATTTCGTCAGACCTACGCCCATACTCCTCAAGCTGGCTTATGAATGGTGAGTATGGGCGTAGGTCTGACGGAGGGGGGGGGGATGGTGAGGGGGAGGAGTAAGGGGAGGAGTATGGACAGATGTTGAATACACAATAAGGGAAGTGACAGATGTATTACGAGGACGGCCAAGATGACCGTGCACCCTCAAAATGGATCATTAACGTCAGTGCTATATACAATGAAGTCCTGAAGGAATTTGACACGGTTACAGGGCACAGATGGCAGTGGTTAAATTAACAAATATACAAACACATGTAACACACCTGTATACACATGTAACACACCTGTATATTGATTCAATATCAACCTTAAGTTTGTATATTTAACCACTGCCATCTGTGCCCTGAACCTCTGTGTCAAATGCCATCAGGGCGCACCATTCATAAGCCAGCTTGAGGTGTGTGTGTGTGTGTGTGTGTGTGTGTGTTTTTTTTTTCCTAACACTCCACAATCTTGTAAGTGCTTTTAACACTTTGTGCACTTTATTACATTTTGCATACTGCACTTAGAGGCGCCTTTCTTTTTTCTTTTCATTTTTTTATATCTTCAGTTGCTTCTCCTCCTAACCAAAGTGCTGCCAGAAGTGCCTCATCACTGTCATCCCTCTGACCAGCTACCCACCTCCACCAGAGCGCCCTTATCTCCTCTCTTTTACAATATTTTTATTTATTTTTTTTGTTTGGGGTTAGATACTGTTAAGTATTGGTAAAATATTTTGCTACATTTTTCCCCACTCCTCTATTTTTTAGAAAGATGAAAGTACAGAAATACCTGTTCCTGACAGTATTCCAGTGAGCATGAAACTTGACCAGGTGCATCTCCTGTACAGAAATCCTAAGCATTGTTATTAATCTTGCTCATTTCAGCTCTTTGAAGTTGCGGAACACACCTATGCTAGATTAGTGGGGGTGTTCTGTAGTCCCAATACGCTTGACACGTTCTTGAGATACAATAAGTTGCATCAGCACTTGTGGCCAAGCTCCCATGGGATGGGGATGGCAGAATTGCACTTTTTAAAATTATTTATATTTATTTATTTTTTTCTATCCTGCATACATAACTGTTTGCACTGGATAGAACCTTTTTCACTAGTTTTATTTTGGTAAATTGGCAATCGCCTGGGTACATTTTAAAGGTCAGTTGACTTGTCATCCAGGGGGTCTAAAGATGGCTATTTTCAGACTCGGCCTAGTATTTTAGAGACCATTACTGGATCAGATTGTTTTTTACATGCGATAACTGTTATCTTGTAACTTAATCTTGCAACACTGCACTCTCGTTTAAGAATGTGTTGCATTTAGGATGGAAGCAGGTTTTGTAGTTGCATATTTTGGGTCTTGTGTCGGGAGGGGGTTGTTTGGGGGCCATTATATTTGTGACGTTTGATTGTCCTATTTAATTCTCTAGGAACTAAGGCGACGAAGAGCTGAGGTCAGTGTGGAGCTTAGAAAAGCCAGGAAAGATGAGCAGATTCTAAAAAGGAGAAATGTGTCCCCGTTTCCACAAGAGTTGCTTAACTCTCCTGAACAGCAAAAGCGTCAACAGGTACCTATTCATTATAGTATAGCTATGCTGTTGCTAAAGTAAACTCATCTGAGATGTTAACCCATAGTTTTGGGTGCTTGACTTTTTTAACTGACTTTCTGCCTGTAATTGTGTGCATTAAAAAAAGCTATATTTATAAAAATTATGCTTTGCAGTGATTATTTATTCTGGAAGGACACAAGTATTAATCCTATTTGGATTATACTGCCACCTACAGGAGGCTAGTAATTAAAAACAAAAGAGACTTCTGTATAACCCTGCCTCCAACAGTAGTCAGGGCTGTCCTTTTAATGTGGGCAAACGGGACAGCTGTCCTGTGCCCAGTCATTATTGGGGGGGCCAAAGTAGCTGCCCCTTGAGCCCAGGCTGCCCTCCAGTAGGGCTCCAGAGGAAGTAGGAGCCGTGGCACTTTGTATCCATTATAGGAGGTTGAAGCAGTCGGTGCTGTATTTCCTGACAATAAGCCTAGGGGCAGTTTTTTTTTTTTTTTTTGTTTTTTTTTGTTTTTTTTGTTTTTAACGCTCACTTTGACGCATTAATTAACTCCAACTAGTTCTAAGGCAGACTCCCCAGCTAGGAACGGTTGCTCGTTGTGTTGTAAACGCTTCCTATCCCATCCTGTCACTACCTTTCTCCCCGCCCCCCCCTCACTTAATCTCGTCTACCTGTCCAATCCCACACTCTGCTGCCATTTGGGTCTGCCCAACCCCACCCCACTCAAACTCCCTGCCTTGCTAGCAGTGTGCTGTGAAGGGGGATATGCGAGCAGCTGGGTGGCAGATTTTAACAAAAGTATAGCTGCCTATGCTGCCCAGGGGGAAGCAGCCTGAGTGAGGGAGGCCAAATTGGTGTTTGAACAAGCCTTTTGCACACAGACCCCCCCCCCCCCCCCCCGACAATGTTTTTCCTCTGCCCACTTCTCCCTCCCTACTTTCTCCTGGTTACCCCCCCCCCCCCCCCAACACTCTCCCTTCACCCCCTTTTTTTTGCTCCACCCTCTCTGCCCTTTTCTCTTACCTCCCGTTTCTTCTTTTTTTTTTTTTTTTTCCCCCTTCAGAGCAAAATTGCATGGTGGGGGATGATATTTGCCCATGGCCCTGACTGTAGGAACTCAGTTTTTGGAAGTGTCCTAAAATGAAGTGCTCTTTAGTGACCTTTCCCCATGTTGTGCAATGTGTGCATTTGTTTTAAACCAGAAATAATTATACACCAGACATTTCGCCTTTCAGGGTCCTTCACTATCTATGGAAGAAATAATTGAAGGTATTCATTCTGGCGATTCAGATCTTGAGCTGAAATGCACACAGGCTGCCAGGTAAACGTTTGAAAGGGTTCCTGCTAATGCTAAACCTTTTATCGGGAAAGATGACATGGGTGACGGTAGATGACATCTTTTGGTCTTCATAAAATAAAAGGAATTGTTTTGTCATGGCTAGTAGTAGGTCACATCATTAAACTAAACTGGTTTTGTGATTGTTTAGCAGCTTATTCAAGCCACTTTGGTTTCGTATAGCAGGTTTTATTTTCTTGACAGCATTTTTATGCCTACTGAAGAAATGGCACGTGGTGTGTGTGTGGTTTTTTTTTTTTTTTTTTTTTGTGGTAATCCTAAGGGAGAAGAGTACCGGTAGAAGTGTTCAACTTTTTTATATTCCTTCTTGCAGGAAAATGTTGTCGCGTGAGAGGAATCCTCCCTTAAATGATATCATTGAGGCTGGACTTATACCAAGACTGGTGGAGTTCCTGAGTTACCATGATAACAGCGTTTTACAGTTTGAAGCAGCTTGGGCCCTTACTAACATTGCATCTGGCACCTCAGACCAGACCAAAGCTGTGGTAGAGGCGAATGCTATTCCATCCTTTATATCTCTGCTCTCCTCCCCACATGCACAAATAAGTGAACAAGCAGTTTGGGCACTGGGGAACATTGCTGGTAAGTTTATCACTCCTTGTCTTATTACAAGGCTGTAAACTTTTCGTGTGGTGTTTTTATTTTTTTTATTTTTTTTTTTCCCCCTAGCTTTGAGTTTAAAAAAATATATTTTGGGTTCTACATTCTGAACTCGGTTTACAAAGCATGATGTGAACCGAAAATACCCCAATGAATTGCAACAGAGCTATATTCCTGTGAGGTGGTGATGGAAATTAAGACAAACCTTGCCTAAAAACTGCATTAGACTAATGGTGTCCTCAAATTTACATCAGTTGCGCTTACACGATTTCAGTAAAGTATGTTGACAGCCAAAGAGTGTATAGTTTAAAAAAAAAAAAAAAAAAATTTGAACATGGTATCAGAAGACCAAGTTGTCAAGAGAGGGGAAAAGGAAACTAGCAATGAGGGGGATTGGAGGGGAAGAGGAAAGCCTCACTCCCTGTAGTGAACAATCAACAATTCCTTCAAGCAGGTAAAGGGGGTCCAATAGAACCATTTATGGCTGAATTTCTCCCCCTTGCCTTGAAACAAGGTTTTGTTTTCCATAGAGAATTTTGGCAATGGTATACCATGTGAAATGCAATGGGGAGATTTCCTGTTTCCACAATAACAGTTTGCAGGCTCAAGCAGCATTCAACAGGTGGACCCACAGCATTTCCTATAGGTCACAGTGGTGCAGTAGGTATCTGGCTTAGTTCTCGCCCAAGTCAAAATCTGTCGGGTGTTTTGATAGTCTCTGACTTGAGACCAATAGTTGGGCTAGCTTTCTTCAAGACCTGAAAATGTGGATGATAGTGCTCCTCCTTGCAATGTCGGCAAATGTTTTTTACTACTTCTAGGTAGAGCTTCCTCAACAGGGCCAGGACCCAATGCCAATGGGTGAGCATTTTGTAGCCCAACTCTTGGTATTTGCTTGCAATGGAGGAATAGTGAGCAAATTCTATAATGGTCTTGTTCTGCTGAGAATGCCCTACCCAGATCTCCCATTTAAGTAGATGCAGAGCCAAAGATTCAGCAGGTCGGCTTAGTAATTTTTAGGTAGCTGGGACCAGACTGAAATCCTCAATGGGACTATTGGTCTGGATGTTAATCACTCAATGGGACAAGGTAGTGAGAAATTGTATAAGCCGTTGTAGCCACCTTTTTGTCTCTGCACCAGGGGAGTGCTCAGTTAAAGTGAACTGCAAAAAAAGCGAAGGTCTGTGAAGGCTATTCCTCCATAGATCTTTGGCATGGATAGGTATGTATGAGAAAGACGTCGGTGGGATTTTTGCCCACACAAAGGATTAAAGCACTACGTACTCTTAGGAAAGACCAAGGAATTGCAACAGGAAGTGTCTGAAACAGATATAGGTGCCAAGACATAAGATACAGATATTTTTACTGTCCCTGCAACAGAACTCTGGTGTCATTTTGTCTGGTTCCTAGACTGTTGCATGTTTGAAAGCACTTCTTGCATAAACATACCATGCAAAGGTTTGCTTAGAAAAACCTTGTAATGTCTTTATTGGTACAATAAATTGGTGTCTTTGTAATGAGGGAGTTTCATTTTAAGCAGCACACGCTGCCATTTAAAGCAAACCGGCAAGTGAGTTTTTAATGCTGTACTAAATTAACCCTGAGATGTTAAAGATGTAAACCTAATTATTTCCTATAATGTACACATTGAAATCACTTTACATATATAAAATCATAAAATCATGACTAAAATGTAAATTGCTCTAGCCTATAAGTGGTATACAGGTGTGGCAACTGAAGTGGTTAAATACACTTGTTACTACAGGCCTGTCCATGGCTGTCTCAGTACTGGACTGTTTTGATGGACATCCTTTCTTTACAGCTTTAGCAGTCTGCTAGTCTTTTTACACTAGAGATGTAGTCACTCCATAAATACATGTATCTGGTTAATATCTGTATTTTACCTTTCACAAAATGTATCAAACTGGAGTAACAAGTGTGTTATGTATGTTGCACTTGTTACACCCAGTTTTTTTTTTTGTTTTTTTTTTGTTTTTTTTTTGTTTTTTTTACACCTTTGCACTAATTGTTGCCTAAAAATTTTGGCTTTTTTTTTTTTTTTTTTCCTTTCAGTCTCCTAAATTAAGTGTTAATTGAGATTTGGCTCAAAAGGGGACTGGCTTGGATACAGTGTGTGTGTGTGTGTGTGTGTGTGTGTGTATGTGTGTGTGTGTATTTGCTCCCCTGCTGATTTTGTACGTTTTGTCCACTAACAAAAATGGGCAGTCTATAATTTTAATGGTTGGTTTAAACAGTGAGACAAATGACAAATATCCAGAAACTCATTTTTAAATTTGCATTTTAATTTTTGAAATGAGCATTTGATCCCCTATCGGCAAGATTTCTGTCTCCCAGGTGTCTATACAAGTAACGAGCTGAGATTGGGAGCATTCTCTTAAAGGAATGCTTATCTCAGCTTGTTATCTGTATAAAAGATATCTGTCCACAGAAGCAATCGATTCCAATCTCCACTATGGTCAAGACCAAAGAGCTGTCAAAGGATGTCAGGGACAAGATTGTAAACCTACACAAGACTGGAATGGGCTACAAGACAATCGCCAAGCAGCTTGGTGAGAGGGTGACAACACTTGGTGTGATTATTCGCAGATTGACAGTTCTTTTGCATTAGTTCACACGGGGGGGCGGGATCTGGGGGTCCCCTTGTTAAAGCAAGCTTCCAGATTCCGATAAGCCCCCCTCCCGCAGACCCCCACAACCACCTGGCAAGGGTTGTGGGGATGAGGCCCTTGTCCTCATCATGGGGATAAGGTGCTTTGGGGGTGACCCCCCAAAGTACCCTCCCACTGTTGAGGGCATATGGCCTGGTACGGTTCAGAAGGGTGGGGGGGGGGGGGGGCTCTCGTCCCGTCTCCCTTTTTCTGCGGCCTGCCAGGTTGTGTGCTTGGATAAGGGTCTGGTGTGGATTTTTGGGGGGGACCCATGACCACATGCCGTTTTTATCAATTAACTTTTATGTGTATTGTCGGACCGACAATTCATATAGCCGCGAGTACTTTTAAATGACTTTTTTTTTCCTTTTTGAAATGTCATTTTACTGTCAGACTGTTCTAAATACGGGAAACATACGCCCCTTTACAGGCATATTATAGACACCCCCCAGGTACGAAATTTAAAGGAATATTACACTTTTATTTCACTTTAAGCATTATTAAAATCGCTGCTCCCGACAAAACAGGCGTTTTAAAAACTTTTTTTGCATTGATCCATGTCCCCTGGGGCAGGACCCAGGTCCCCAAACACTTTTTATGACAATAACTTGCATATAAGGCTTTAAAATTAGCACTTTTGATTATTCATGTTCGATTCCCATAGACTTTAATGGTGTTCGAACAAATTTTTTTGCCTGTTCGCATTTTCTGGTGCAAACCGAGCCAGGGGGTGTTCGGCTCATCCCTGGTGGCCAACTGCAAGAAACAGTCAGTGTTTAGTGCTCCAGATGGAGTAATCCTTAGGGGTGTCGTCTGTGGCTGTAATAGCTGGATGGATGCTTCTGAGGCAAATAGAAGGAGCAGTCGGCTCCGAACGCGTAGCCTTTCATCACTGCAGCCCTGATTGACAAGATTCCAGCCCTATCTAGGTCCAATCAGATGCCGATGACATCACTTTCTGTTCCATGGTCCATGCTGGTCTGTGTGGAGCTGCTTGGTTCCTCTGCTCCTGGAGAAACACTGATCCATTCAAGCCAGCTTCTCAATCCTTTCCAGCTATCCAGAACAGTGGTGGGACCCACAGAGCCATGTGGAATGCCAGGACTGTACTTTACTTTGACAAGCATGCTCTATCTTGTAATTGTTTTTAATCTTATCCTATTAAAATCATCATTTTAATACCACTCAGGTCGGCGCCTCCCCCCCCCCCCCCCTCCCTGTTTTTTTCTTAACTGCAAGAAACGTCTGACATCTCTGATTGCCAACAAGGGTTTTGCCACCAAGTACGAAGTCCTGTTTTGCGAAGGGGTCAAATACTTCACTCATTTGAAATGCATATCAATTTTTTTTTTTTTTTCCCTTACTGTAGGTCTTAACTTGCTGGACATTCCATGCCTCTGAGAATGTCAACCAGGCAAAGTGTCAGTTACTTTAACTGTATACGATAAATCTTTTTCACTGTGTTTTGACTTCATTCCTCAGTGTATACAATTTTTTTTTCTCTTGTCAACCTTTGCAAGTAGAAGTTTAGCCAAACTATCTAACCCTGTAAAGCAAAAATCACTGCTTTTTTTTTTTTTTTTGTTGCCAGTCTAGTCTCCAGCGGCAGATGCTGTGTGCAGGAGAGAACAATGGCTGTGAAATACAGTAAAAAATAGTGCAGCGCTGAAGGGAAATTTAAATGACTAAAAATGATGTCCATATAAATTCATGTGCGGAAAATTAAATGTAGTAATGAAGCTGGAAGCATCAACGGTGGTAAAGGGTGCTTCATGCAAAATCTGAAGTGCTCCTTAATCCCTGCTCACACCACTTGCTAATCAAACCGCTCACCTTGTTAAATGGACCCCTGAGCTAACAGGAAGGTCTCACAGGCATTCACCGCTTGTTAGTGGTCAGGGTTAACTCTTGAATGGAAAGCCGGAAACCTCTTCCATACAATGGCTTAAACATTTTCATCCACAATCACATGTAATATATAAAAAATAATATAGTGCTCTCTGTATAGCTAAAATTCTGTTTACTTTATTAAAAGACAGGTACTCGCATAAGAAGTGCTATACCCAGTGGTAGGATAATAGGTGCATGTACATTAAAGGTGACAGTGAATAATAAGGTGGCTGCAGTGACGTCTTAAGGGATAAATCCGCACGCGTATCGTCCAGCAGGACTTCCTCAGCGGTCATAAGATCCCATACGTCTGGTTAGTCTTTTATATGAAGCCCCTTATTTCACACATCTGTTGCCAATGGAGTCCCATAGTCTCATTTGAACAATACCTCACTGCTAAGCTGATTCCTAGGAGACTCAGATGGGAGGTACCTCCCAATGATGGTCTCATGGACGATCATTCAATGAAGGAATTGGGAGATTTTTTTTACCGGTAAAGGTCTTGAATTGATTGCGTTTTTACTATCACGCAAACGGTGTAAAATGACCCTTCTAGAAACCCAGATTGCCGAACTTAAGAGTTCTATTGAGTCTCATAAAGAGTCTGAAGAATTTCTCTGACTCTCAGCTGAGTTGAAAAATAAGCTCGCCAAATGGGACTACGAGACCCAAAATAAAAAAGAAAAAAATAGAGATTTGGAGGATTTTGGGAAAGGAAGCATATAAATGGCAGAGTAAACCAGGGGATGCAGTAACTGTTCAACCATTACTAGTACCCACCAATAGAGAACCCCTTATACTCCCTTACCCATCCAACAAGGGGATTTTGGCGTTTTAATCATGATCAGTTTGATTACAGCAACCCAGATACTCTTTTTCTAATAGTAATCAGTATAAAGTTGTACATAATAAGAGGGAAGAAAAAGAAAGGAAGGGTGACAAGGAGGGATGTCTGAGTCACCGTATAGGCAATACCCTTGGAACCCCCCCTCATACAAATGAGGAATCATATTATCATGAAACTTATTGCCCTGAAAGTGAGCACAATTGGAGTTATAACAATGGCTGTACTAATGATAACCAATATCTTTCTAAACCTCACAGTATCCCCTATAATAGAGGGAGAGGGTCTCAACCCTATAGAAACCCTATACCTATCCAGAATAGGTTTTCACCATTCAAAAATCCCGGACCCAGGAGGGGAGGGGATTTTTACAGGACCCCAAGAGGGATGGGCGTTCCGTTCATTCCACCCAACCCGGGGGGGAGGCTGAATGCGGCCCCACCCTCTGTGAATATAGACAGTGGGCTAAGAAAAAAAAATCGGAGAGGAAGGTGAGGAGGTAGGCGAACTCAAGAGTCAAACACCAGTAGGGGCTGGTAGCTATAACCTTAGCGGCTCGTCTTTGAGTGAAGATGAGATTAAGGTTCTGGATAAGGGCCTCAAATATGCCCCCACTCGTAACTTAAATAAATTTCAAACCTATATTAGTTTACAAAAGTTTATTAGAAGTTTAAACATCAAGAAATATCATCTTTCCAATACTACAATACGTAACCTACCTAGTAACCAGAAACCATTGACTATGCACTCAACCCTCCGTAATAAATCGTTTTTTAACCCCCCCAATCGAGATGTCAAACATGTTGAAGTGTTTAGGAATATGGTCAGTAAAGATCTGGATACACTTAAAATCCGGATGGTTAATGACCCAGCATTTATCAAAAGGGGTATCGAGTCTTTGACAGAGCGGAAAGATCTGGTAATACGCCCAGCTGACAAGGGCAGTGGCTTGGTTGTCCTGAGCAAAACGTATTATAATAATGAAATGGAGAATGTTGGGTGACTACAATACGTATGTCTTACTTACTAGGGACCCGATGCTTCAGTTCAAAGAAGAGTTACACTATCTTATTGAAAGAGGAAAACACATTGGAGTCCTTGGTGTAAAAGAAGCCTCATAGTTAGACCCATTTTTCTGTCGAACTCCAATTATATATTTTTTGCCCAAAATTCACAAATGGTACCAATCCTCCTGGCCGCCCAATAGTCAATGGGATTGACTCAGTCTCTTCTAGACTGGGTCAATACATTGATTTTTCTTCAGCCTTTGGTCATGAAAACTCGTTCCTTTTTTAAAAGACACTAAACACATTATTCATCTTCTAGAGTCTCCCCCTCATCTTCGTGTGTGCTAATAACGGCGGACGTTAGTTCCTTGTATACGATCATTAGCCACGAAGATGCATTAACTTCCGTTCAGTGGGCCTTTGGATCATCAGACCTGACCAGAAGACATAAAAATTATATCTAGACTGTTTGAGGTTTTGTTTAGCTAGAAACTACTTTTGGTATAACAGACGTTTTTTTCCTCCAAACAAGGGGTGTTGCGATGGGGGCCCGCTTTGCTCCCAGTGTTGCCAACCTGTTTATGGCACACTGGGAGGAAGAGGTGATTTATAAGAACACACCCCCTGAACTCATCTGTTACCAACGGTACATCGATGATATTATGATCTGGAAGGGTGACAGATCTAACCTCTATGTTTTCATGCAGAAATTGGAGAACAATAGAAACATTGTCCTCTCTTGGAATGTGGGCAATGATCACGTCGCCTTCCTAGATCTAGATATCTCCATAAAAGATAACCAGTTAGAGTTAAAAAATCACTTCAAACCCACTGACCGCAATGCGTACATTCCCCTTGGAAGCTGCCACCATTTACAATGGTTGTGCAACATTCCAAAGGGACAATTTGTACGCATCAGGTGGAATTGCACATACGAGCATGAATACCTTGCACAGTCTGAAGTTTTATCAGCCTGGTTTGTGCAAAAGGGATATAATAAATCTGACATTACCAAACACATCGAGACGGTTCGAACAATGGATAGACTTACACTTGTCTCTAATGGGCCCAGGGTCAAACAAGATCAATCGGGGAATATAAGAACTATCTTGGACTATAATGTCCAATATAAAAAATTTGAAAAGATCATTCGCAAGCATTGGCCTATTCTGAAACAGGATAAAACACTAGGCCCGGTTCTCCCCGAACACCCTTAGTTTGTGTACAAAAGGGCACCGTCCCTAAGAGATAAGTTGGCCCCAGGAGTCATCGACCCACCTCTCGCATTTGAAAATAGGATATCCAATATCCTGACAGGCTTCTATGCTTGTGGGCATTGCCCACCATGCAAACAAGCTAAGGGTAATATCAAAAAACGCAAAGAGTTTACCGCTACAGCCACAAAGGTTTATCAAATCAAAGATTTCATCACATGTTCCACGTCAGGGGTGGTACACATTATGGAATGCGAATGTGGCTTACACTATGTGGGGAGAACGTCCCGACCCTTGCACATTCGCGTTGGATAACATATCACAAATATCATAAAGGGGCTAGACTCACATAATGTCTCCAAACATTTTAAATTATGTCACAAACTTAGTCCTGCTAAATTAAAGTTTTGGGGAGTGGAAAAAGTCATACCCCACTGGAGAGGTGGAAACTTCATAAAACAATTGAGCCGCCGTGAGTCTTTCTGGGTTTGAGACACATGGAGTATCCACGGGGCTCAATGTTGAGTTCGACTTGAACTGTTTTATTTCCGATCGATAATTGGTAGTTTTCTTATTACATTTTAGGATATATAGTCTGTAGGCTATAGTAGTGTAAACATTTAATAATGGGTGAATATTGCGTTGTGAAAGGTGGCTGCAGTGAATGGGCTTTAATTCTTACGAATTGTAGTTTTATTTGATAGCTTCAATATTTTTAATTTTTGGCCGTTTTTTGGTGGGAAAGTTTCCCCCCCCCCCCCCCCCATGTTGAGATCCCCTCCTGTTTAAAACTTTGTTCTCTGATCAATAAGGCATAGTACTGCCACTTTATAAGCACGCTTGCTATGTGAGGCTAGCCAATTACTGTGTTTTTAGCCTGCAATTAACTGTACGAGTGTGATTCCAACTAGCATCCCATCTCTTAGCAACCAGAGTTGCACCGAGGGCTTGGAGTGATATAACTTCCTTCCCCCTCTGTTTGCGTTCCATCACACAGCTGATGAGATGCTAGTTGTATCATGTGACTGAACGTCATCCTATTGCAGCGGTCCACGCCCTACCTTTTTCTCGGGAGGGAGGCACCCTCTGACATGGCTCGTCCGGTGATCCAACGTCGCGTCATCACGACGGTGTGATCACTATGGTAACCATAGTAAATATGCTTCTTTTACTTCCTATTCCTGAACGATGCGTTCTGATTGGACGGTTACCGCTCGGGACTCCATTGGCAACAGATGTGTGAAATAAGGGGCTTCCTATAAAAGACTAACCAGACGTATGGGATCTTATGACCGCTGAGGAAGTCCTGCTGGACGATACACGTGCAGATTTATCCCTTTAGACGTCACTGCAGCCGCCCCATTACATGTGATTGTGGATGAAAACGTTTAAGCCATTATATGGAAGAGGTTTCCGGCTTTCCATTCAAGAGTTAACCCTTTCCACTAACAAGTGGTGAATGCCTGTGAGACCTTCCTGTTAGCTCAGGGGTCCATTTAACAAGGTGAGTGGTTTGACTAGCAAGTGGTGTGAGCACGGATTAAGGAGCACTTCAGATTTTGCATGAAGCACCCTTTACAACCGTTGATGCTTCCAGCTTCTTTACTACATTTAATTTTCCGCACATGAATTTATATGGACATTTATCATTTTTACTCAATTAAATTTCCCTTCAGCGCTGCACTATTTTTTACTGTATTACATGAAAGGACTTGTATATTTGCCTTAAGTGTTCAGCAGCTTTATTTTTTGTGATGGTTTTTGCGCTGACTGTCTCTGATTATCTAATGCCTGGGAAGTGACATCACCCATAGTTACTATGGGGTTTCTTGTCTGCTGCCTTTCCTATTGTACACACAAGCCGCTGACTGCTCGGTATAGGATCAGACTTTAGAGTTTTTGGCAGAACTTCTATTTTTTTTTTTTTTTTAACTTCATTTTGCAACCTGACAATGGCAGCCCAACAGCTAGCTGAAGGAAGCATTAAGAAACTTGACAATCGATTTTCCAAACTTTGTATAAGTGTAAGCTCTGAAACATGCCAGAACTAAGGTTGCACCGATTTTTTTTATTTTTTTTTATTTTTTTTTTTCCCCCCATTAGTCGGTTTTAACAATGTTAAAACCTGCAGTACATATCTAGCAGCAAATCGAGACCGACCCAAATTTTAACAAGGGTCTGCTCATGGACCGTGTCCATATTCCCAGCTCTTCCTCGGGTAGGTGACCCCAGTTCAGTTTTCACACCTGGCTTTAAGGCCACAGGCATGTCTTTTGAGTGGTCTCTTTGCCCCTTGCTGGAACATGTTTGTTTAATGTGTGGCTGAGCTAGAACTAGTACCCTTGCAAACCGTGCCTGGGGAGACTGGAAACAGGCTGCTAGCCAGAAGGCTAATTCTGAGACTTGTACTCTGGGAACAATGTTTTGTTTGAAATTGAATATAGACCAGAAACCCTTAAATTAAGGACAAATGCTATTGTCTGGCCTAGTGCTCAATGAGCTGAAAGCTGTGCTGTCTGAAATCTGGTGTGTATGTATATCTCATGGTCCCAATGGAAGAACAGACATATCCAAGTGTTTAATGAGTGAACCCTCCTTGTCCTGGACATTCGGTCTGTGGGCAAACCTCACTTCTGTGTAGGGAGATCCCAATCACAAAGTCAAAAGGTGGTGCATGTATGGCTCAGTACATTAATAACCTAAATCTTGAGATACCATGAATTGTCAGGCAATGGGTGACCGCTCAGGTAGCATTAACAAAATGAAAACGTTGTACCAAAGGTACTAACGTTCTCACCGGGTTCATTGGCTGATTGGAAGCATCCTATGTAGAGCTATTAATCGTCTGAGTTGTTTGTGGTGTGGGTTTTTTTTTTTTTTTTTTTTTTTTTTTTTTTTTTTTGACAAGCCTGTTAAAAGGGGAATCTGCTAAGGCCAAAGCAATGTCTAGGCTAGATGAAACAGGAGTCGTGTCATGGACATGGTCTTTCCAGGCTGCCCAGGTAAGTTCAAATCTTTCTCTGGTGCCTTTACAATTAGTGAGACAGTCTTTTGCATCCATGATCTCCCTCACCTTCCCAACCCAGTCAAGCTCGCTTTCAATGTGTGGGCTTTTTCCATTGTACTGGTGTGGGGCATTTAGCGGCATTGAGGAGGTGGAGGAGAGAAATGGGCATGGGGGGGGGGGACGTGGAGCAAAATGTGTTTTGGCGAGGCTGGGAGGTCTATACCTAGGCCATCTGATATGTGTTTGCTAACCATGGACCAAAACTGTTGGTAGCGGGCACTCCCACCATAAATCAAGTGTTCCCTTCATTCCAGATCCCCTCCAGCACTGGTCAGAGGTGGAGGGAAAAATTCTAGCCAGGGATGAGGGCACTGTGTACCACCTCTAGCAGCTTGTAATTTATTCTCTTGGGCCTTGCAGAACTCGAGTGAGTTAGGTGATGCAACTGTTTGTCAGTGAATTCACACTGGAGGTCCCACTCCCATTCTTTCACGAAAAAGGGGCTTGGGGTTAAGTGTGGCTGTCTCGAGCATCTTGTAGAGGACTGAAATCATGTAGGGTAGAGGGTCGCTAGCCGCCCATATGCGTTCAATTTTGGTGAGATTGGTCCTAATCTGTGAGTTTGTCGCATGGCTACAAAACCTGCTAATTGATGGTGCTTACAGAAATCAAAGGGGCATCTATAATATAGTTCCCTAAGGGTGTTAAGTGGAACCAGTGTATGTCCCTCCACAAATCGTGCCAGGCCAACAACCCCATCACTTGCCCAAGTTCCGAGGAAGGACAACAGTTCAGAAACCATGGATAACCACCCACGGGTGCTAGCGGGGACGCCTGGTGCCAAGTGGCCATTTACTCTATCCCATACCCTCAGAACAGCGTTAATGGGGACACCCAGTCGGAGAGACTACTGTCCCCTGGGGGGACCCAGGGTGCATATGAACAATCATGACCCACCATAGTCTTTTTTTTCCAGGGGAACCCAGAGCTTAAGGGCTGAGTGGAACCTCCAGTAGAGAATACGCTGCAGTGCAATCGCCTGGTAGTATTGAATATATTGAGTATACCTAGGCCCCCTGTTTGCTTAGATTTTTGTAGCAAGGCCATGGCAAGGTGAGGTCTCTTACCGCCCCACACAAACTTGATGAAAAGGCCTCAGAGCTCCATGAAGAAGCGCCATGGTAAATGCACAGGTACCATCTGCAGGAGAGAGTATGTGAGGCAGTATCGTCATTTTAATGATATTTGTGCGGCCAACCCATATGAATGAAGCTCTGCCCCATGACTGCAAATCTTGGTGGATCTTCCTGAGTAGAGGGACATTGTTATGTGTGTATCAGAAGTCAAGAGAGCTGAACACCCAGGTATCTCTCAGGGGGAAGCCCATGTGAAGGGGAAAGATCCCTTCAGGGAGGAGGCCAGGGCAACAGTAATTGGCAGAATCTCAGATTTGGCATAGTTAATCTGGAAGTTGGACACCTCACCATAAGTGGACATCTCTCCCATCAGGTTCGGCAACGAGACAAGGGGATCCGCTACATCCTATTCTCTGCATAGGCAGAAAGCTTGTGTTCCAAAGAACCTACATGCACCCCATTTGGACTTTCTGCAACAATGGCTCCGAGACCAGTGCGACTAGGAGGGTTGAAAGTGAACATCCCCATCATGTCATTCCGGATAGGAAACACCGAGGAGAGACCGCCGTACATAAGCAGTAGGGGGATGCGTATAGCGCTGAGGTCCAGCGTAGCATATGAGGACCCAAACCCAGTCGCACCAGGACTGTTAAGGAAATCCACAGACTACGCGATCAATACCTTCTCTGCGTTGGTAGATAGGATCAAATAGGGAGGCAGATGATTGTATGTGCGGGCCCAGTGAATGGTTTGAAGAGCCCTGATGGAGTTATCCCTAGCCTCCCATCCCACGATTTAGGGTTTCCTTTTTGACTCCATTGGAAACTAATCCCCCTGCAATGTGCTGACATGCTCTGCTTTTAGTGATCTTTACTTGGATCATAGTTGCATAGTTAGTAAGGTTGAATAAAGACACAAGTCCATCCAGTTCAACCTGAGTGGGTGTGTCTACAATTGTCCCCATCTCTGTACATTGTGTCTCATTAAGATGCTCATCTATTTTATTTAAGGTACCCATATAGTGCCGTCAATGTTGACAGCGAAATTTGGCTGCACGCATCCAAATCTCCTGTTTCTAATAATAATTTCGTCTAATGATATACATGCATCTCACCTTTTGATCATGTCTTTCCTTCTGCCATAGCCCATCCTCTGATGTGTGCCCCGTCCTCACAAATGGACACAACAGATGCTTACGGTACTAGCCCCAACATTGCTCTGCCAGCCAGCCTCCTCTCAGCTGCGAGTGAGCCACTTTATTAGCATATCAAAAGGAAGTCCCAAAGCTCGAGGGTTGGGCTTCCAAAAGCCAAACACCTCTTACAAAGCTTGTGACCTCACAAGAAATGGACACAGGATATGACCTCACAGGATGTGAATGACCATATAAGGATTTCACAACAACCACCAATTACTACAGGGCATGATACAATATACAATAACCAAATACAATGACTAGAGTTCCTCGTGGATGGGAGATTATCTGCAGGTGTACGTCATGGCACCCCAAACATGTTGATCATGCATACCGGGGTGACAAGAGGAAACAACCGCTAAACCGATGATGTCTTTGCAGAGCGAACGCACCCCCACCAGACGATTATTCTCTGCATTGCACAGGGGCCCTTTGCTGGCGCACATGTCTTCTCTCCGCAAACGTCTCTCTCCAAACACCAGGAAGTTTTCCACTACCTAACAGGTCTCAACCAGCGTCTGCCCCAGTCAGCTCTTCAGAGCGGGCTGCGAGAGAGCAGACACTGGGAGACTCTTAAGACAATACATTAAGATAAAATTTTCCACAACAATGTACACAGCGCTCCACACATACATTGCACACTCACATCGGTCCCTACCCTCAAGGAGCCCACAATTCAAGGTCCCCAACTCATTCATATACTAGGGCCAATTTTTGGACAGAAGCCAATTAACCTGCCAGCATGGAGTGTGGGAGGAAACCCACGCAGACACAGGGAGAACATGCAAACGCCAGGTAGTGACATGGTTGGGATTTGAACCAGCGACCCTTTTTACTGCTAGGCAAGAGTGCTACCTACTACACCACTGTGCCTCCCTAAATGGAATCCATTTTCCTGTTGGGTGTGAAGACTATTAAGCCCTGTTGAAAAAGTTATGAGTAAATCCCATAGTGTAAATTATTTATTTTTTTGTTCTCATTGACATTTTAGAATGTGTGATGTTCTTTGGGATAAAAGCCACTTATTGGGTTTACATATTGGTATAATGTCAGTATTTAAATGGCTGAGCTAGTCTGTGTGTCATGACTTAGGTTATCTATAGTGGGGTGCAGTGAGTGGCTCTCCGCTACTGTAAAATTACAAATCCCATAATCTCTAGGCCTGGCAAGGCATAGTTTGAGTAGAAGTTGTCTGACATAGTATAATCCTGACAAACTTTCTTTCATTTAAAATGTATTTCTTCCCCTTTTTTTTTTAGTCATTTTAGTAATGTGTAATTGTTCTTTCCAGGTGATGGTCCGATCTACAGAGACATATTGATCAGCTGCAATGTGGTTTCAGCACTTTTAGTCTTGGTGACACCACAGACACCGGTACATAATTTTCTGCGTATGTTTTTTCAAGCCTTTTGAAAGCCTTTATTGTATTGCAGCTGGTGTGCTCTAGCAGTTGGTGAATGTTTGCCTTGGTAGCCACACTAACTTGGCATGCTTACTAACTAAAAACAAATGTAATCTTTTGAACTAATCACATTGGCTGCCAAAACTACCTTGCTTTCTGAACACCATAGATGAAACTGTCAAACTTGAGAACTTTACATAAATGACAAATGTGTATAATCCTAGAGTTTGCTCACTTGAAAGGGACAAATATTGCTGCTACCTTACTAGCAGTTGAAAATACTTGTTAAATCGCTAAATTTCTCATGGGTATTGTTGCTGCTAATAGAACTGCACAGGTACTTTCCTGTAAAAGCAAATTTGCTAACTGCAGGTGTCATTGTGAGTTCTCAAACGCATACAAAGATTAATTGCCACATAAGCCATTTGTATTCTCTTGGTAAATCACAGCTGCAACAGATTCTCATGCATTTCACTATGTACACAGCAGGCCCATATCACATTTGTGATTCACATAGTTCTGTAGCCTCTATCAACTAACTTCTCAGGTTAAGGGCTGATTCCACAAGAAGCTAAATTCACTTAATTTTTAGACGTGTCTAGAGATTTTAGGATCGACAAATTCAAAAACTTCTGTAATTTTATATTATGTCGAGACTTGGACTGTTAATCAGTTTTCCTCACTTTATGCCATGACATCCACTGTTAATGGAGAGATTTAATGCAGCATGCAGCCCTTTTCTTGCTTCATGCCGTTTAATATTTAATAAATGCTTAATTTTTGTTTTAAACATGGAACTTTTTTTTTTTTTTTTTTTTTCCCCTTTCATTGTAGGTTGGGTTTCTCCGGAACATTACATGGACCCTGTCTAACCTTTGTCGCAATAAAAACCCATACCCGCCCATTCAGGCTGTTAAGCAAATATTGCCAGTGCTAACACAGCTTCTCTACCATGAGGACAAAGACATCTTGTCTGATACATGTTGGGCAATGTCCTATCTCTCGGATGGTGCCAATGATAGAATTGATGTTGTTGTGTCAGCAGGAGTTGTAGACCAAATAGTGAAACTGATGCACAGTCAAGAACTTAACATACTGGTAAGTAGTAAATGGACTGCATTTACATATGCCATTTAGTACTCGAGGTCACAAATGGTGAGACAGATTTTTAGGACCATGTAGTGAACTCCAGATGTCATGGCAGGTGACTGATTAAAGCTTAGTTCTTTAGTATTGAATTTGAGACTTCAGACACCAATGTTAAATTGGAAATAAAGGCACTAGGTGGTGCTAGACCAATGCTGTACCGTCTAGCTGTAAAACAGTACCCTAAAAATCTGCCATAAGGTTAATTTTTTTGGCTGAAAAGCTTAACTGCTGCAATAACATTCAAACACTAAGATTAAGTATAAATCTTTTGGTATCATTTATGTATCTTGTAAGTGCTCTGAACTACTAGATGGTATCCCATCATTTTTCTGTAGATGCAGTGAAACAGAGCCAAGTCCTGCCAGGTCTGGTCAACTCGATCGCCTAACTAGTGCAGTTTTCAGCAGTAGTGGCTTAGATGGCTGCATGTTCCCTGTTCGTTCTATTTTAATTTTGTGTGGCTCAACCTGGCTTGTGACTTTTTTTTTTTTTTTTTTTGCCTTTGTGGCATGCCTTTCCTTTTTGGAAGATAAAAACTGGGTTGTCCTAATTGAATGCACAAAGATTAGCGGATGAATTGTTTTTCCTCAGAATGTTTTTAATACAGGTAATGTTGAGAAACCGTTTCCCAAGTCCAATTCTGATTCTGTCCTCTGTTAGCCATGAGGGTGCTTCCTGTGATGTGTCACGAGGATAAACACTGCAGTTTTGGTTACTGAAGCCCCCTGATTCCCTCATGAAGACTGAGGAGAATAAATCTAATACCTTCGCCATCTCCCCATCCTTTGTAATCAGATGTCCTTCCTCATTCTTTATGGGGCCAATATGGTCTGTCCTCCCCCCTTCTAATTTTTTTTTTTTTTTTTTTACTATTTATATACTTAAAGAATTTCTTTGGATTTTTTTTGCTCTCCTCCGCTATGTCTTTCGTGTTCTTAGCCGCCCTAATTGCACCGTTACATTTCTTGATGCATTCTTTATAAAGTTTAAATGCGGATGATCCCTCAATCCTAGATTTTTGAAGGCCTTTTGCTTTTTTTTATATGCATTTTTACATTGGCGTTAAGCCATCCAGGACTTTTGTTCGCTCTTAAATTACCCAAAAGGATGCACTGGCTAATGGCCTTATTTAATATGCTCTTAAAGCAAACCCATCTCTCCTGTGTTTGTTCCTAATATTTTATCCCAATTTATATCTTCTAGCAAGGTTCGTCATTTAGGGAAGTTGGCTTTTAAAATTCAGTGTCTGTTCCTTGTTTCCTATTTGTGTTATTTATACTGAAGCCAATTGACCTGTGATCGCTGTTTCCTAAATTTCCCTGTATTTCCACATCCATGATCAGGTCTGTTTTGTTAGCAACACTTTTTTTTTTTTTTTTTTTTTTCTAGTTAGTGCGTCTACCATTTGACCCATGAAATTGCAAGCTATTTAGGAACTGTGGAGCCTTGGATGACTGCGTGGGTCCCTCTGCCCAGTCTAAGTCTGGATTATTAAAAATCCCCAATTATAACACTTCGCATCCTTGCCACTAATACAAATTGTGATAGGAGGTCCGCCTCCCCCTCCTCCCTCAGGTTAGGGGGCCTATAGCATACTCCCAGTTCTTTCCACTTGGCTTCATCCCTTTGGAGCTCTACCCATAAGGATTCCACATCTTCCCTAGCTCCCTTAGTGATGTCATCTTGCATTCACTTGTACGTTATTCTTGATATACAGGCATGCCCTGCCCCCCTTTTTTGCCCTCTATTCCCTGCAATAAAGGGTATACCCTTGAATGGTTGCCAGCCAATTGAGAGCTGTTGAACCAAGTCTCTGAAATTCCCACAAAATCTAACTTCTCCTTGTAAAACAGTATCTCTGGTTCACCCATCGTGTGTGTGGTGGGTTTTTATTTTTTTTTTTAATTCCCTGTCTTCTATTCGCCCACACACGACCGTCCAAATTTACATGGCATCTGGTGTAGTTGACATGCCTCTGTGTGCAGGACTAATCTTTTTTTATATGGGAGTGCACTTCAATGACCAAATGATGAAACTGTATTTAGTTGACTGCAGAGATAGACACTGGGTATAAAGTGTTATATTTTTGTATATTTAACGCCACTAAAGAACTGGATCTTTCCTAAAATTTGAGGAAATAATCATCACAGCCCTGTGTTCAGAAGGCACTGTGGCCCAAATCCAGAAAGTTGGCCAGCTGAGGCAATTTCTTTTCAGGTACCTTAATGTAAAGGTCACTCAAAAGAAATATGACTGTGGGAGACTAAACTATGGTGTGTTTTTTTTTTTTTTTTTTTTTTTTTTTTTTTCTTCCCCCTGGCCTGCTTCTCTCACTTACACGCAGTAGTGGAGTATACATCTACGGCACGCAATTCTGCGCTAGAAGGGTCTCAAAAGATGTTAGTCAGGGAAACTCTCTCAGATTTGGTGAGACCCTAAAATCAGAGGCTGGAAATGTTATAATGCTAAAGTTGTTACCAAAAATTTAAGGTGTAAAAAGTCGTGGTTTGTTTGTTTTGTTTGTTTTTTGTTTTGTTTGTTTTTTGTTTAACTTCCTTGTATGATTTTTACCTAATAAGGTTTGCCTATAGATGCACTAAAGTGTAACATTTAGGAGATATTCACATTGGATGCAGCCAGTGACGTCATGGGTGAATGCGCTCTGAAGGAATGCCATACCCGTGCTGTTTCAGAGCCGCGCTGTAAACTGTGATTCCTGCATGCATGCCGATACCTGAAAGATGGATGAAGATGGAAGCACCTTCAGTGGTGACCGTGAATGCCACTGGAGGGCTTTATTTTCAGGTGAATCAGTCATAATGTTGGTACGCAATGCATACTAGCACATTATGTCTTAACCAGTTCCGGACAAGCCTCCGCAGTCTTACTGCAGCATGTTGGTCCAGCTGCGCGAAATCGCGTTGGTATACGTGATGTGCGTGGACGGCTGGGGCGCATGCACGTGCCCCCCTCTGGCCGTGATTATCAGATTAGTTCTGGAACTGATCAATCCATGGCCAATGAAATCTGGCCTGGACCTGGTGATCGCTCCCGGCGAATTAGATCCTTCACCTGTCGTGTAACTGTAAACAATGACAGGGGAAGTGATGTCATCTCTCCTCGTGTCAGTCTTTTTGTTCCAGACCGAGAGGAGAGCGCATCGAAATGGTGAGTTGCACCAACACTACCCTGACACCAGGTCACATAGGCACACAATTCACTCCCCGATCACCCCCCCCCCCCCCAGTTAACACCTTCACCACCTGTCACTGTCACCCAGTACAGCAATCAGATCCTTTTTTTTTTTTTTTTTTTTTTTCTGGTGTCATTAGTGATTAGGTGTCATTATTGTTGGGGTAATTAGTCTTGGGCCCAGATAGGTCTAGGAACCCCCCCAATAAAAGTTTAACCCCTTGATTACCCCCTGTCACCTGTGATCACAGTACAAGTGTCTCAAGTGATGTAGTTTAGCTAGTTTATTTTTTATAACGTCAGGGCACCTGCTGTATTTTACCCAATAAAGGTTTAACCCCCTGATCACCCGGCGGGTGATCAAAGTTAGGTTTTAGTGTCAGGGTCTGCGTCGCCCCAGGCAGCGTCAGATTAGTGCCAGTACTGCAAACACCCACCCACGCACGCACCATATGCCTCCCTTAGCAGTTTAGTGTCTGAACGGATCGATATCTGATCTATACTAGGGTTTCCAAAAATGCAGTGTTAGTGGAATCCGCCCAGATACCTGCTAGCACCTGCATTTAGCGCCTCTGCCAAGCCCACCTAAGCGCAGTATCAATCGATTACTGTCACTTACAAAACACAACTGCAGAGTTTGTAGAGACAGGCCTGATCCCTGCGAAAGCTACGTTTTTTTTCGTTAGCGTTTGAATCAGTCGCTAACAGTCAGGAGATTATACCTGTGAGTCTCCACTAATGTAACAGTAAATTTAGTGACCAAAATGTCAAATCGAAGGTACACTAGTGAAGAGGCCTACACCTTTCTGAGCATGACAGATGGTGAAGAGGAAATCTCTCATCTGTCAGATTCAGGCTCAGAATACGAACCTGTAGATAGCGGTACCCTGACAGATATCTCTGACGACGGAGTTGTGGTTCCTGCCAAGGTCAGGTGTACCAGACCCCGATCTTCTGCTGTCATTGAGGTGTAAGAATCGCAGGTCTCTCGTATGGAGCAGAGAGCCAGTACTAGTGCCGCTATTCCTTATGGTGAACTGGCAATCACCAGCGGCCTAGTACATCCAACACTGCAGTAACATGGCATGTCCCATAAGTGCAGTTCAAGCTGGCAAGCACGAGTAGTGTCCCGCTGCCACCAAGAAGACAAACACAGGCCTGTCCCGCCCATAGTGCCCTTCCTGCTGCATTCGCCAATCCTAATTGGGAACCCACCACTTCTGTAGCACGCGTACTGCCCCCCCAATTCACTGACCAACCCAGAATTCAGGTGGAAACAGTTGATTTTACGTCACTTGATTTTTATTCGCTGTTTTTCACCGAAGATCTCTATAGATCTATTGTGGACCAAAGCAATTTGTATGCTGGTCAATTCATCGCCACTAATCCCCAACTGACCCTTGCCAGAGATTGGAAACCAATTACGGTTTCCGGATTTACGAATTTAGGACCTTTCTGGGCCTATCCCTCACGGGCATAACTAAAAAGAGTGAGTTGCATTCATATTGGTCCACTGAGCCAATTCACCATATGCCCGTGTTCTCTGCCTCCATGGCCAGGACACGATACGAGCAGATTTTGCGGTTCGTGCACTTCAATGACCATGAACCATGACCATCGTCCTCGGGGGTGACCCTGGATTTGATCGGCTCTACAAAATTCGGCCCCTCATAAACCACTTGAACCAACGTTTTGCAGCCTTGTTTACTCCCGATCAAGTTGTCTGCATTGACGAGTCCCTCGCCGCCTGTCTATCAAACAGTATCTTTCCAGCAACCGTGTCATATACGGGGTCAAGATGTATGAGCTTTGTGACGGGGCCACAGGCTATACATATAATTTTATGGTTTGCATGGGAAGAGATGGTCAAGTAGAGCCAGAGAACTGCCCAGACTACATAGGGAGCACTGGTAAGATAGTGTGGGACTTGGTGTCGCCCTTATTTGGAAAGGGGTACCACTTGTATGTGGACAATTATTACACCAGCATGACACTTTAGTCCCCTTTTTTGATTATGGAATTGGTGCATGTGGCACCATGTGATCGCCGGGGCTTCCCCCAACAGCTTGTAGAATCCCGACTTAGACGGGGGGAAAGAGCCTGCTTGAAGTGTAATTTGTTAGCAGTGAAGTGGAGGGATTCATGGAATGTTTTCATTCTGTCCTCTCTTCACGCAGACACGGCAGTCAAAATTCCTACGGCGAATGGTGTTGTGGAGAAACCCCTGTGTCCCCGAATACAACTTTAACATGGGAGGGGTGGACCTCAAGGACCAGTTGGCGCCGTACCTAATTGCCCGTAAGGCCAGACGCTGGTACAAAAGTGTTTATTTGAATTGGCTTTGAACACTTTTGTTCTATACAAAGCTTCAGGACGGTCTGGATCCTTCCTTAAATTCCAGGAAGAGATCGGCAGAGCCCTTCTGTTTCCAGACGGTGCTCTTGCCTAACTTCACAATCCAAATGCAGTTAGCCGGCTGCATGAGAGGCATTTTCCTCTTGTCCTCCCTGGTACCCCTACCTAAAGAAACCCCCAAAAAAATGCAAACGCTGACACCTGCTTTTATTGTCCCTCCTGTCCTGACCAACCTGGTCTCTGCATTGGTGAATGTTTCTTTTACAATATTTTTTATTGAGATATGAAAAAGGGGAAAACCAGATAACAAATTCTCACGCAGGGGATATGGACATAAAACATAAGGAAAAAGGTTCACGTAAAAGTACATAAGACCTATATTATAAGGGTGTAGATGATCAACTGACACCGACCTGCCAGCCAGGGGTCAGTGTGCTATTCCCGAGCCTTGAGACCCAGGGGCTAAGGCAGACAAGGGGGAGCAGAGTTGTCTGCAGAACGGGGAAAAGGAAGACCAACAAACACGAGAAAAGGGAAAAAAAACCACACCCACTGGGGGGGTGGTAAGTGTAGAACAGTGTGGCGGGTAAGATGTCCAGAAACAGGAAGTGGGAGGGAGAAAAGGGGGGTTCCCCAGGCTGGAAACTAGTTCAAATTTGAATTTGGTCCTAGATTAGTCAGATTTAGATTAGGGAGTGCGTAGGACTACCACGGGGCCCACACCTTAAGGAATTTTGCATGGGAGTCGTGGAGGATGCTGGACACTTTTTCGTGGATCATAAGGGTCGTCAAGGTATTCTTTACCTCTGCGACCGAGAGGTTTTTTTTTTCCAAGCCCTCGCTATTGTTCGTTTGGCAGCTATAAGTATGTAGCTAGTTTCTGCTGGTGAGAGAAAAGGCCCGGGAGCGGGCAATGGAGTAATGCAAATTTTGTTGTCTTTGTGGAAGGGGACTTGGAATAGAGAGGCTAGTAGGCCAAAGACCCTTGACCAGAGCCCTACAAGACGGGGGCAAGACCACCACGTGTGCAGTTCATCTCCTCATTGACCACACCCCCAAAAGCATCTATCATTGCATGATGGGTTTGACTTGGACTCAGTACCAGCACAGGAGGACCTTATAGGCCGCCTCCAACGTGGCAGTGTTAAAGGAGCATTTTGCTATGCTGGACCAGGCCTTACGCCAATCTGCTAGATCTATGCGGGACAGGTCATGTTTCCATTTAAGCACATAAAGGGTAGTGAAAGTGCTGCCGCGAGCACCTGGACAATGCTGGCAGAAGTGCTCAAAGGCAGTCATTTGATATGGAAAGGAGCCAAGGCGCCGGAGGGAAGATATCCAGTGTCGCAGCTGGATGTAACGAAGAGTTCGGCAGGCGGAGCTTCGTGGGTCACTTGAAACGAGGACCACGCGGGTAAGGCACGGGTATGAAGAAAGTGACGATAGATACGGCCGATCCAGGATGAAGTGGGGAATCTCCAAGACGCCATGAGAGCCGTGGTGGAGAAAAGGGAAGCGTAAGAGGGGGTCAACTTGACGCCTAAGTAGTCCAGTGAGGAGCTTGCCCAACGGTAGGGAAAGGAAGATTGGAGATGTGAGGCCGGGAGAGTAACATTCAGGACAGTAGTTTTGTGTGGGTTGATATGGAGGCCCAAGATGGTTGAAAAGCGGAGGAGATTTGGTAGAGACGATAGGGTTGGTGAGGGTCAGGAGGGCATCGTCAGCGAACATGTTCAGGCTGGGGAGAGAGGTGGAAGATTAAGATTGCGGAAGAAATCGTCCGGGATTAAGAGGGAAGGTTTGCTATAAAGCGAAGCTAGAAAGTCTGCCGGGGCCGCAGTGACTTTGGATCCGAGGTGAGGTCCCCCGTTGGCAGAACGAAGACAGATAGGTTTATGGCTACGACGTGTGGCATTGAGTTTCTTAGCCAGCATTTCGCCCGGTTTATTTGCGCAGGAATAACATTTATGATTTGTCCACCGTAGGGCCCTCGGCTCGGTCTGAGGCCAACAAGTCTAAGAGTCGGCTGCAAAAGTGTCTCTAGCTTTCTTGTTTGCTAGAGGGGTGGGATTTCCACTCTGCATCAGCGGATGCCAGAAGATCTGCAAGTTCCTGGGTCCGCTTTTCCCTATGGCGTTTTCGGGAGGATGCCAATTTTATACAGTGGCCTCTCATGGTAGCCTTTATGGGCCTCCCAGACAGGTGGGCAAAGACACGGAGCCTACATTTTCCTTTAAAGTTTGGATTTGTGTATGGATCTCAAGAAGGGCGTCTTGTGATGTAAGGAGTGCGTCATTTCTTATGGATATTGGAGATGAAGCGTAAAGGAATGAAAACGTGGTCGATTCTACAAAAGCTATTGTGTGGTCTGGAGTAGTAGGTGAAGTCGTGTTCGCGGGGATGGAGCTCCCGCCAGGCATCCACCAAGCTGTGGGATTGCACAAGGGATCTCATCTGTTCCTTCACAACCGGGTCATGGGAGGCGGAGGATCCAGATGAGTATTTCCTGTCCACCGAGGAGTCCAGAGCTACATTTGAGTCACCCATCAGGATAAGGGTCCAGGAGCTATGTTGGGACACTACTTTATGAAGTTAGGAGAAAAACTTATGTTTGAAGCGGTTGGGGGCATAGTACCCAACCAGGGCTACATTCTGGCCATTTAACGTGCCTTGGAGTAGTAGGTATCTACCAGTTGGGTCTGCTATTTCTTTGGAGCATGAGAATAGGAGATTGCATTTAAAGGCAATTAGAACCCCCTCTACTTCTCAGGGACGGATGCCAAATAAAAAGTAGGGAAGTGAGAGGAAACAAATTTTGGGGCAGAAGAGGAAGAAAACCAGGTCTCTTGCAAGCACACTATGTCAACGCAGCTAAATTTTAGGTGATGAAACACCTTGGACCGTTTTTACTGGTGAATTAAAACCATGGATATTATGAGAATAAAACTTCAATGAAGATTGGGTCATAGCGAGGAGATGATGGTTAGCTCACGTGATGGTGTCCGGCAGCTAAGTTCAGTAGGGAGCACGGTCAATTACTTTTGTGGATTTGCAGCCTGAGGGAAGAAGAAAAGGGGGGAGGGTGCAAGACAAGAGACAGGACGGGGGAAGGACAAAAACCATGCAAATGTCCTAAGTACGCCACGCTGAGCGTGGACCACATCTTCGGTAAGACGGGGGGGCTCGACCACCGGACACATGGCCATTCTATGCATTGGTGAATGTTTCAAGTGCTACCACACACTAGTGGGGTTTTAGCGTAGGGTACAGCACCACAGTTCTAGGCACACTAACACAGGGTCTCTGTCTCGAAAGATGTGATGGCCATCACATTTTGAGAGACTCTAATCTGCAACATTCAGTTTAGTTTTTTTTTTTTTTTTGTTTTTATAAAAGTGAAAAAAGTGGGGAGCAACCAAAACACTAAAAAAATCCAAAAATGGTTGTGGTTGTATTTTTCTCCCCTCTATTCTCTTGTTCGCTCACTAAAAAAAGTGCATGTATGCCCATCATTAGAAGTGGGTGGATGAAGGGTTGTATTCTAATGGTGGGCATACCCACCGATCCCCTTTTTTTTTTTTTTTTTTTTTTTTTTTTATGCAGCCCATAGGCTGCATGAAAAAAACATTACAATTTATGCCCAACAAGGACCAGCAACATACTGGTATGTTGCTAGACTTAGAGTGGTTATACCAGAATGATGCCTGCAGGTTTAGGTATCATCTTTGTATCATTCTTTTAAGCCAGTGGTCGGCTTTCATATAAAAGCAATCCTAGCGGCTAATTGGCCTCTAGACTGCTTTTATAAGCAGTGGGAGGAAACGTTCCCCCCCCCCCCCAGTCTTCCATGGTTTTCTCTGGCTCTCCTGTCCCAACAGGGAACCCGAGAATGCAGCCGGTGGTTTAGCCAGCTGACCATAGAGCTGATAAGAGACCAAAATGGCTCCAATCATCTCTCTGGCCTAAAACCGAAAGCTGCAAGCATTTCATGACTTCGCTTTTGCCGGATATAAACAGTGCCTTTGGGAAATTGGCAAAGCATTTTATCACACCAATCTTGGTGTGGTCAGATGTTTTGAGGGCAGAGTAGAGATTTAGGGTCTAATAGACCCCAATTTTTTTCAAGAGTACCTGTCACTACCTATTGCTATCATAGGGGATATTTGCATTCCCTGAGAACAAAAATGATGAACAATTTAAAAATGTAATAAAGCAATAAATAAAAAAAAAAAGCACCCCCCCCCCGTGCTCACGCAAGGCGAACGGAAGCGTCGGTCTGGTGTCATATGTAAACAGAAATTGCACCATGCATGTGAGGTATCACCGCGAGGGTCAGATCGAGGGCAGTAATTTTAGCAGTAGACCTCCACTTTAGATCTAAAATGGTAACTTGTAAAGGCTTTTAAAAATGTATGTAGTTTGTCGCCGCTGCACGTTTGTGCACAATTTTAAAGCGTGTCGTGATTGGTATACATATACTCGGCATAAGATCATCTCTTTTATTTCATCAAACATTTGGGCAAATATAGTCTGTGTTAGTGCATTAATTTATATTTTTTTTTTTTCCAAAATTGCTTTTGAAAAATCGCTGTGCAAATACTGTGTGTGTGGGGGGGGGGGGGGGGGAGAATTGCAACACCCACCATTTTTAATCTGTAGGGCCTTTGCTTTAAAAAAATGTTTGGGGGTTCAAAGTAATTTTCTTGCCAAAAATTTTTTTTTCATGTAAACAGTGACAGGGCTTTGTCTTCAAGTGGTTAGAAGAGTGGGTGATGTGTGACATAAGCTTCTAAATGTTGTGCATAAAATGCCAGGACAGTTCAACACCCCCCTCCATGACCCCTTTTTTTTGAAAGACACCCCAAGCTATTTGCTGATAGGCATGTTTGAGTCCATGCAATATTTTATATTTTGTCAAGTTTCGGGAAAATTACACTGTGCAAAAAGTAATTTTCCCGAAACTTGTGACAAAATATAAAATTTTTCATGGACTCAACATGCCTATCAGCAAATAGCTTGGGGTGTGTACTTTCCAGAATTGGGTCATTTGGGGGGGGGGGGGGGTTTGTGCTAACTGGGAATTTCATGGCCTCCGAAACTGATAAGCAGTGAGGAGTGAAATCAAAAATGTACTCCCTTAGAAAGCCTGAAGGTCGGTGATTGGTTTTCGGGGTCCTGTACGTGGTTAGACTGCCAAAAAGTTCCACACGTGGTATCCCCGTACTCAGGAGAAGCAGCAGAATGTATTTTGGGGTGTAATTCCACATAACCATGCCATGTTTGAACAATATATCCATTTAGCGACAACTTTGTGTAAATTTTTATTTTTTGTCATGTTTCAATCACTTGCGTCAAAAAATATAAAATATTCAATGGGCTCAATGTGCCTCTCAGCAATTTTCTTGGTGTCTACTTTCCAAAATGGGGTCATTTTGGGCAGTCATAAACTAAAAGCTGCGTAAATTCCAGAAAATGTGCCCTAGTTTGTAAACGCTATAACTTTTGCGCAAACCAATAAAAATTTATATATATATATATATATATATATATATATCTATCTCTATCTCTATCTCTCAAAGACATGTGGCTAAATACATTTTGGCCTAAATGTATGACTAAAATTGTGTGTTTTTTTTTTTTTTTTTTTTTTCAAAATTTTCGGTCTCTATCCGTTTATCGCAAAAAAAAATCGCAGAGGCAACCGATACCATCAAAAGAAAGCTCTATTTGTGGGAAAAAGACGCAACTTTCATTTTGGATACAACATTGCATGACCGCACAATTACCAGTTAAAGCCGTGCAGTGTCAAATTGTAAAGTCCTCCAGTCATTGAGCTACCAAATCCTCTGGGACTGAAGTGGTTAAACTGCCCGTGGCCAAATATTTTATTTTTTTTACTACCACTTTTAATGTTTGTTACTGTGTGCTAACGGTTTGCTTTGCAGGAATGCCGGTTTCAAAACCTTGTGACAGTTACATCTGCAAAATGCTCATCAAATACCTTGGAGTGTTTACTTTCCAAAAAGGGATTGTTTGGAGTGGGGGGTATTGGTGTTTGTACTATCCTGACAGTTCAGGGCCTCAAACAGATAGGTAGGAAAAGAAATTAGGTAATTATGCTTTTTTGAAGGCCTGAAGGTGGGCATTGGTTTTGCGCCCCTGTATGAGGCTAGGCTCCCAAAAAGTCTCATGTGGTATTCCCACAGAATAGTGTTTTTGGGTGTAATGCCACATATACCCTTGGCATGTGTGAGAAATATCGCAAGTTAAAAATAGCAATTTTTGAAAAACTTGTGGCAAACTAAAATCTTCATGAACTAAACATGCCTCTCGGCAAATACCTTGGGCTGTCTACTTTACAAAAAGGGGTCATTTTGGGGCAGCACATTCTCGCACCTCAAATGGGTAGTCAGAAAGGGAAAAGCATGAATTTGTGTTTAAAAAAAATAAATTAAATAAAAATCCATGTTTGTAGATGCTATAATTTTTACACAAATTAACACTTTTTTTTTTTTTTTTTTTTATACCAAAGACATGTAGCAGAATATATTTTTGGACTAAAATTTATTAAGAAATTTGATTTTATTGGATATGTTATATAAGTAGAGGGTGGTTTGTTTTTCTGCAAAAAAAAACCAAAACCCAGTGGTAATCAAATTCCACCAAAAAATCTGCGTGGTGGGAGGAAAATTCATTTTGCATAGTCTTGCATGACTGAGCAATTGCTAAAGTAGAACCGTGCTGAATGGCAAAAATGCTCTAGTCATGACGGGGTAAAACCTTCCAGAGGTCAAGTTAATGTTTGTTTTACGAATAATTTTATATGGTGAATTTATCCCTTTTTGGATTTAGTTTTTAGGAATATAAAAGTTTGCTTTTACTGTAATTGCCAACACATTGGATATTAAAACCAATATACTTATTTTGCTTTAATAATAGAAGGCTTAGGACTTGGTTTTTATGTTTTGGAATAACCAAACTACAGTATAGCCCATGTTTGCTTTCACCTATTGCCCAAGATGGCTGTGAACATGAGAGATTCTGCCTTTGCGTATGTGCTACCATGTCTGGAACAAAATATTTAAAATTATGTTAGTTGCTGTTGCAGCTATACTAACATTCTGATAAAAATATATATAAATTTTACACTGGAGACATTATAGCTACATTTCGCTACATGACATCACACGATAGCTGGAACTGGGGTATGTTTTTAAAATTGATATTATGCCACAGATATCTCTTAAGGGGGGTGGAACTTTAACTAGTCCTGCTAATCTTCTTCCTACCACTGTTTTATGTTATCCATTAAATGTTATAGAACTTGACAATATGTACCTCAAACTGTAACACGTTCTCTTGAAAATAAAATAAAATAAAGGAATTTAAAAAAAAAAAAAAAAAAAACTAGTCCTGCTAGATCACTTCAGGCTGGCCCTTTAAGCACTTATAGCTATGAAATTTTTTTTAAAAAAGTCTATACTGTTTGCCTTACAGTAATACCCTGTTCTTCGCATGCTCAGCTGCTGTCTATTCGGCACTGTGCCAAAAATGTAGAGGCCAATCTGCTGACAGCCTAAAGATTTGGTACTGCTCAAGAGCTCTGTGCTTCAGCAAACTGACCGCCTCAAACAAGAAACCGGAACAATGCTGGAGGAAATTATTCTGTAATCTATAGGTACATTTCATAAAACTAGAATATCATCAAAAACTTGAATTGATGAAATAAAATTAATTTAAAAAAACTCATAGATTCATTACACAGTGATATATTTTAAAGCGTTTCTTTTCATTTTGATTATGGCTTACATCTAGTAAAAACCCCAAATCTCAGAATATTACATAAGACCAATACATTTTTTAATACTGAAAATATTATATATAAATATTTAGTATGCACTCAATACTTGGTCAGGGCTTCTTTTGCATGAATTACTGCATCAATGCGGTGTGACATGGAGGCGAACAGCCTGTGGCACTTCTGAGGTGTTATGGAAGCCCAGGTTGCGTTGATGGTCGCCTTCAGCTCCTCTGCATTGTTGGGTCTGGTCTCATCTTCTGCTTGACAATACCCCACAGAATCTCTATGGAGTTTAGGTCAGGAGAGTTTGATGGCCAATCAAGCACAGTGATACCATGATCATTACACCAGGTATTGGTATGTTTGGCAGTGTGGGCAGGTGCCAAGTCCTGCTGGAAAATGAAATTTTGGGCTTTCACTAGCTATAAGCCATAATCAAAAATTAAATTGCTTGAAATATCACTCCATGACGCTTTGATATCAAATCTATCAAAACTTCGATTTTTCAAATTTAGAGATGCATTTGTGTGCATTGCTAAACTTTTTTTTTTTTTTTTTTTTTTCCCCCCAGTGCATAGAACTTTGCACTTCAATTGTCAATGTATTTCCAATTGAATAATATGTGGGCCCTTACTCAAAGAGTAAATGTTATAAACCTTCAAACACAGTATATAGTGCAAATATACAAAAAGTGACAGTGCACAAATATAACTTTTCTTCACACACAGTAAAAAGGTGTGTGTGGGTAGATATAGACTTATTGTGAGTTAAAAAAAAGTGCAAGTTTCAAAGTGATAATGTGAATAAATGTGATAAACGTGCCCAGTCCAAAAGTTCATATAAAGTGCTTGTGCAGGATAAGTAGAAGCCAATAAATCCAAATGCTTCCACCATCCGTAGTGCACCAATGGTTTGCCCCAGCCTCTCACCTCCAAGACCCCTACAGGTCTAGTTAAGCCTTTGTTTCTGCGTGACTCCAAGCTCCAAAGCAATGAAATCCTCCTGGGACACCCAGCTAGATTTAGAATAAAGCTTCCACTGGTGCTGCTATTCTCCTCCCCCTTTTTTTTTTTTTTTTTTTCTTTTTTTTTTTATATAGATCCTCACTCCCTTCCTTCCATATACGATTCACATGTAACAAAGTCTTCAGGGTGCAGTAATCCAATAAAGTGTTTTAACACAGCAATAAACTTGGTTAAAATAGCGTTGATCAGCTTCACAAACAGGACTTCTGGTCTCGGCAGCAACCTGAAGTGATGTCACCTGGCTCCTTCCGACGCGTTGTCACAGATCACTTTATCAAGGGTATGAAGTCAGGTGAACAATGCTGGACTTTTATACACAGCTCCATCGTCATGGTAACGCCAGCGGCCTCAACTTTTTTCTTCAACACTTCTTCCTATTCTAGTCTCAATATAGTCAAGGGACACATGCGCTCTACATCTCCTGTAGAAATCCCATTTTATAACTGATGTAAACATTCCATATGTAATGCAGTTATATAAGACCACACAGCGCCATCTGATTAATCCTAAAAACACCTAGAAGTTTAAAATTGTCAAAGTAAATGGCAACATCTAGTGGCTAAATGTATAAAAGCAATAAATATATCAAATGCATTCCTGAATGTTAAAAATTGGCTATAAAACAGGATCAGATTCCACATTGTGCCCCAAAATGTACCGATGTAAGTAGGTCATGGATCCACCTTGATTCTGACTTTTTCTATGCCACATACAAGGAAGGATCCTGATATTGGGCATAATGCCAAGAAACTTTCAGAAAGCCCTTTTTAATATTTTGTGTATGCTTGGTCTCTTCCATAGTGGTCTTTTTTGTTCTTCCCACATATTGACTGTGACAAGGACATTCCAAAAGACCCCCTCAGTCCTACATGATATAAAATCCTCAATTTTGTACTCCTTTTCAGTTACTACAGATTTCAATGCTACCTTTTTATTATTTTCTTTTGTATGTCTGCAAGTATAGCAACTTTTGTGTGGATAATGGCCTTTTCCCTCAAAGAGAAATTATTTTTCAACGGAGGGTCAAGTACATTTTTAGCAATGCGATCTGAGTGGGTGAATTTTGATATATCAGGTAAAATTGTTCCCAGGTGTTGCTCTGCCCACTGAGGATTCAATGGCTTGTCTTGTTCGTCTTTCAGTTTAGCCTGTTCTCCAAACTCTTCATCTTCTGTACAATTCCTTCGCAGTTTAATTAGTTGACCTTTCGGTATGTTGGTAAGCCAAGGTGCATAGTGGTAGCTATTTATTGGTAGATGGCTATTTCTGTCTACCGGTTTGAAATAAGTCTTTTATTAGTTTTCCTCCCTCTTTACTTATCTCTAGATCGAGAATTACATTTTTTTTCGTCTCTTATTTCCCAGGATAATTTTTTTTTAATTATTCAAATCATAACCAAAATACTTTACTATCCCCAGACCATATAACAATTAAGTAATCAATGAATCTTTTGAATAAGTTATGCTTTTTTTTATACAGGGCATCCTCCTCCCATTCTGCCATATACAGGTTCGCCACACTGGATGCTTATTTAGCACCCATTGCTATTCCCTGTTTCTGCTTAAAATAAGTTTTATCGTACCAGAAGTTGTGTTACAAGCTATATTTACGACAGTTTAACAGTCTTTTGTACACTTTTTTTTTTTTTTTTTTTTTTAATTCACTGAATTCTCTCGGAGCCAATTTTTGTTTTGGCTTTTGGATGCGTCTGTTGCCAAATTCACAGAGCCATTATTCAACTTGATGGTATCTAGAAGCTCAATTAAATGTGTCCCTAAGATAAGATTTTTGTTTGGTTCTTACAGCCTGTAGTAAGGAAATCTATGTACTCTCCAATTCCTGCTCGTTCATCCTATTCACAATGGGTCTCCCCGGTGGGTTTATGTCTTTATGCATCTTGGGGGGTGTGTATCTAACTGGAATCCTACACGTATCAGATCGAAGATATCTTCCATCCCCTATTTTAATACGCCTTTTGAGACCTTTTTTCAATTACATTACTCAGTTCCTATTTGTATCTTAACATCAGATTGCTCAGTAACTTTTATGATGGGTGTTTTTCATCCTGCAATGGCCGGTTTAATTCCTTTTTTATTTGCTTCTTTTGACTGTACCATTATTGTACCTCCCTTGTCCGCTGGTCTTATCACAACGTCCTTTTCAAACTCTTGTTCTAGAGATAAGGAAAGAGTGAGGAAAACTAAAGACTTATTTCAAACTGGTAGACAAATGGCTATCTACCAATGGATAGCTGCCACTATGCACCTTGGCTTAACAACCTACCGAAAGGTCAACTAATTGGACTGAGAAGGAATTGTACGGAGGATGAGTTTAGAGAACAGGCTAAATTGACTTCCTTTTTGTATAAATCTGTCTCCCATCAGATTTTATTAAACAGATACAAGAAGTAGCAGGAATAGAGGAAGACTAGTCCAGGATTCTATAAAAAAATGTAGAACAAATATTCCCCTAGTGATGGATTATAATGACATAAACTGAGTATTTTTAAGAAATATTAAATTATAAGAGCAGATCGACACCTGGGAACAATTTTACCCGATATACCAAAATTCAAATATCGGAGCACCCACTCAGATCGCATTGCTAAAAAAGTACTTGACCCTCCATTGAAAAATGTCGTTTTTTTGTTTTTTTGGTTTTTTTTGAGGGAAAAGGCCGTTATCCACGTAAGAGTTGCTATACTTGCAAATGTACAAAAGAAAATGGTAACATTTTAAATCTGTAGTAACTGGAAAGGAGTACAAAATTGAGCATTTTATATTGTGTAGGACTGAGGGTCTTTTGGAATGTCCTTGTCACATTCAATATGTCGGAAGAACAAAAGACCACTATGGAAGAGACCAAGCATATACAAAATATTAAAAAGGGCTTTCGAAACAGTTTCTTGGCATTATGCATTTATGGTTGAACTGGATGGACTTGTGTCTTTTTTCAACCTGACTAACTATGTAACAATAAATCTCTCATCCCGGTAGCCCCTTATTGGCCCAGAAGGGTATGGTTCTCAGTCTTGAACAGCCTGGCAGTGGACCCATCCTGCTTTCCTCCATCCTAAAGGGATTTGTAACCCAGGGCCTGGTTTGGCATCCACACAGGCTTAAGCTGGCAGCATCTTATGAGTAATAGCTTCTGGGGCATATGGTTTTCTGTTTAGTTGCTACACTTTTGGCTATTGGGTCATTTGGCTCCATGTATATACAAATATCTGCCTACTTCGATACTATTAATCTACCAGCGCTCTCACTGACCGATCAGGAATTTCTTAATGCTCCAATTCTACATGTTTTAGCCATTGCTGTAGCCAGTTAATCCAATTCTAAGGCTCCAGGGGTAGATGGTCTCCCAATAGAGATTTACAAAAGATAGTGAAGTGGTGCTTCCGGCCCTTTGGTATATTTGACAAGGCTTTTTCTGTGGACCGGGTCCCAGATTCTATAGGTGAGGCAGGTATAATAGTTATACCTATCTACAGATGTTAAATTATTGGCCAACAGATACAAGATCATTACGCATATCCACCCCGATCAGGCTGGATTCAAGCTCAATATGTCAATGGCGAATAATATCAGGCGGCCTATTTTATATATGCAGGTTTCAGTTTTGGACCAACCAAACCAGGCCTTTCTGGCATTGGATGCCATTAAGGCCTTTGATCGTGTTGAGTGGCCATATCTGGGCTGTTTTTGAAAAATTTGGTCTTGGCTCTACCTGTTGTGGTAAGTGGTCAGGGTTGGTGGCCTTCAGTCTTCATCCTTTAGACTCCTTTAGAGTCGTGCCACTAGGCAGGGGTGCCCTTTGCCGCCCCCCCCCCCCCCCCGCTTTTTGCCATGGCTATAGGGCCTGTCTTCTGCGAACTTCCAGAGGTCATCAGTATGGTAAGATGGGGTATCAAGCAGAAGATTGCGCTATATGCGGATGACGTCCTCCTGTTAACTAATATCCATTCATCTCTGCCAGCAGTAATTGTTGAACTTGGCAGGTATTCAGGACTGGGTAGAAATTGGGAAAAATCTATGCTCTTGCCACTGCACCCTTTGCTGGATTCGCTACCTACATTGTCCCATCTTAATGTAGTGTCATCTATAAAATACTTGGGCATATCTATATCTGCTCTCCCTCAGGTGTTTTTCAGACAATATAGCTCAACTACTTTCTAGATTCCAAAGTCAAAGCAAAATCTGGTGTAAGCTACCCCTCTCCTTGGGTTGTATAAACTTAAAGATTTTTATGCCTCAGTTACTATACTATTTTGCAGAACTCTCCTGGTTTGGATAACCCCCTGGATTTTTGCAAAGATTAATAGTAGTCGGACATCTAATTTTGGTGAATGAGCCCCTTGTATAAAATAGCAAGTACTGCAGTACCCCAAGGTTGCTGGAGGACTAGCAGTACCTAACCTGAAGATATACTTTTAGCGGCCCAACTACAGCATTTTGCAGGATGGGACTCTGTGACATCAGCCTGTGCTGCCTTTTTGTTTTCCCAGGTGTTTGGGGGACAGTTACCACTGCACGTAATGAAGGACAATATGGGGGTGGATTTGGGTTGATCTCATTTGGACAGCTATGCCTACCTTGGTGTTAATGTACAAAATATGGAATGCAGCTAAATTGTTGAAAGTCTTCTACCCTGCCAGATATACCCTTATCTGGGGTAATCGCAGGCTGTGTGAGGCATTTAATCTTCAGGGTTTTCAAAGATGGGAGAAAGTAGGGGTAACCACCCTAGTTCAACTATGAGAATGGCCATCTTAAAAATTATAAGCAGTTGAAGTCAGAGTACCCCTACAGCCCAGGTGGTTTTACCAGTTTCTTCAGTTGCGTCATGCATTGTGTGCCCAGTTTTCTTCAGCTGAGCCATTCTCACCCTGGATAGAATAGTTTGTTACATAGTAGATGAGGTTAAAAAGACACAAGTCCAACCTATGTGTGTGATTAGGTCAGTATTACATTGTATATCCCTGTATGTTCCGGTAGTTTTTGTTTTAAACTATTGATGCCCCCCGCTGAGACCACTGCCTGTGGAAGGGAGTACCACATCCTTGCTGCTCTTACAGTAAAGAACCCTCTACGTAGTTTAAGGTTAAAATTCTTCTTTTCTTTAATGAGTGCCCACGTGTCTTGTTAACCCCTTCTGCAAAAAAGTTATCCCTATTGTGGGGTCATCAGTATGGCATTTGTAAATTGAAATTGTATCCCCTCTCAAGCATCTCTTCTCCAGAGAATAAGTTCAGTGCTTGCAACCTTAACTAATGTCATCCAGACCCTTTATTAGCTGCTTTGCCCTTTTGTACTTCATTTCTAGTACATCCTTCCTGAGGACTGGTGCCCAGAACTGGACAGCATACTCTAGGTGCGGCCGGACCAGAGTCTTGTAGAGTGGGAGAATTATCGCTTTTATCCCTGGAGTTGATCCCCTTTTAATGCATGCCAATATTCTGTTTGCTTTGTTAGGCTTAGCAATGGCATGCCATGCCAAGCTGCTGCTATCATCTACTAGGACCCCAGGTCCTTTTCCAGCCTAGATTCCCCCTAATGTATGATTGCATTCATATTTTTGCCACCCAAATGCATTATTTTACATTTTTCTACATTAAACCTCATTTGCCATGTAGTTGCCCACCCCATTAATTTGTTCAGATCTTCTTGCAAGGTTTTCCACATCCTGCGGAGAAGTTATTGCCCTGCTTAGCTTAGTATCCGCAAATACAAAGATTGAACTGTTTACCCCATCCTCCAGGTTGTTCATGAACAAATTTGAATAGAATTGGTCCCAGCACAGAACCCTGTGGGACCCCACTACCCCACCCCTGACCATTCAAAGTATTCCCCATTTATCACCACCCTCTGAACCCTTCCTTGTTAGCCCGTTTTCAATCCGTGTACTTACCCTATGGTCCATGCCAACAGACCTTATTTTGTACAGTAAAAGTTTATGGGGAACTGTGTCAAATGCTTTTGCAAAATCCAGATACACCACGTCTAACGGGCCTTCCTTTATCTAGATAGCAACTCTCCTCCTCCAAAAAAGGTTAATTGGATACTGCAAGCAAAGTCATCTAAGGCAGTTATCAAACCTGTCCTCAGGGCCCACTAACAGGCCAGATTTTAAGTATTACCTTGGGGAGATGCAGATTAGAATACTGCAATCACTGAGCAGCAAATGATATCACCTGTGATGTATTTCAGTTATCTTGCAAGCCTGGCCTGTTAGTGGGTCCTGAGGACAGGGTTGATGACCACTGATCTAAGGGACTTCATTTCTGTAACATATATGGTCATTTTTGAAAAAATTTTATTGGTTTCCTGTTCGTTCCAGGGAGAGATGGGAACAAGACTATGGGGGTTATTTACGAAAGGCAAATCCACTTTGCACTTGGAAGGTCAGTCGCTGTAGATCTTAGGGAGACATGCAAGGAAATAAAAAAAAAAAACAGCATTTTAGCTTGCACATGATTTGGATGATAAAATCGGCAGAGCTTCCCCTCATTTCAGATCTTCCCCTCAGATCTACAGTGACTGCACTTCCAAGTGCACTAAAAGTGCACTTGTTGTGCAAAGTGGATTTGCCTTTCGTAAATGACCCCCATTGGCTCTATCTCTGAGGTTTGAGAAGAGATTCTTTGGTCTCTTCCTCCCACCATCTCATAGATGGACTCCGATAATAATTTTACACAGGGTATACAGAACCCTGGAATTTCTGTCTTCTATTGGCCTGAGATCAGATCCAGCATGTGCCAGATATAGTAATTCTGGTACTCCTTGTACATTTATTGTGGAGATGTCCCAAACTCCAGAGATACTGAGAGGAGGTGGTTGATGCGCTTAAAGTGATTGTAAGGGTTCATGTGGTGTGTGTGGGTTTTTTTTTTTTCTTCTTTACCTGCCTCAGCTGTGCAGCTTGATTTGCAGTGGCCCCGAACCTGCTCTTGGGTCCTTCGGCGGCTCTCTGCTCCTACCCCCCCCCTTAGGAGAAGCGCTTTCCTGAATTGGGGGTTACCTTGCAGGTGCGCTCCGAGTCCAGCATTCGTCATCCATAGCCGCCGAATGTATGACTCAGTCCTGGCGCCCACGGATTTGATTGACAGTAGTGGGACTCAATGGCTATGCTGCTATCAATCTATCCAATCAAGCCGAGAACCCCCTTCAGAGACAGTGCTTCCCTGTCGGGTCAAGTTCCAGGGCTCAGGTAAGTAAAGAGGAGTGATCACTGCTCCAGGAAAAGTTCAAACACACCAAAATAATTCCTTCTTGATTCGGAGGTTATAGGTGCTGGCTATTGCTAGTAGCAATAAACAGCAATGAATTCTGGACAGCCGCACTCCTTTATTAGCCTTGTTTTTTAAGAAGATGCACATCAATTACAGGGTGACAGCAGACAGGAATAGAGCTGACGTTTCGCACTAACGTTAGTGCTTACTCATAGCTGGGGGGGCGGTCACTGTCAGTTGTTTTTCACCTTGATGCATAGAATGCATTAAGATGAAAAAGCACGAAGGTTTACAACCCCTTTTTTTTTTAATGTGCTTTTTGAACTAAATATTCCAGTTCAACCATTTGCATGCCTATTTGGGCAATCTTGATCCCACTCTTTATACTCCTATTTCTAATACTATCCTGTGCACTTTTTTTTTTTTTTTTTTTCTTCATGGCCCACAGACAAATTGCCCTTAGGTGGACCTCTCCATATCCTCCCACTCTCTGATATGGATTTTTGATCTCAATAGGCTTAGGTCTTTTGAAAAACATACATCTTTTCAGAAACTCAATGAGTAAGTTTGACTCTATCCATTGTGTCCAAATGGTATGTCCCCGTTAGTGCAGTAGGCAAATTAGAACTACAAACTATAAATATCTGTTTTGCATAATGTGTTTATAGGTGAGATGTAAATTGTTTTTTTGGTTTCTTGGAGTTTTATGTGACGTGTTTATTGTGCTATGTCTGTATTTCAAGGTTTTGAGAAAAAATGGAAAAATGTAACTAAAATCTGATTGAAAATGTCTTCAATACTTGTCACTCAAATATCTGTACATCAAGAATTTAAAAAAATATTTTTTTTTTCCTTCCTCCCCTGACCCCCCCCCAAAAAAAAAAATCAAGACACCAGCCCTCCGAACTATTGGAAACATAGTCACCGGAACAGACAAGCAGACCCAGGTAGCTATTGATGCAGGAGTCCTGTCTAGCCTGTCTAGGCTTCTTAGTCATCCTAAGCCTAGTGTCCAGAGGGAGGCAGCATGGGCTCTTAGTAATATTGCTGCAGGACCCGCTCCACAGATTCAGCAGCTGATAACTTGTGGTCTCCTTCCTCCACTGATTGATGTTCTGAAAAAGGTAAATACTTTAACGCCTTTAGACAGAATGTGTGTATACAATTTTAATCAATGCTTATTTGGTTAAATGTGTGTTCTACATTGTAGACAATTTGTTTCATTTCGTGTGTGTTATTATATGAGAGCAATACCCTTTTCACATAGTGCTACTGTTAAGTGAAAAGTGTTTTTTTTTTTTTTTAAATAGTCTTAAATGTTAAGCACTTTGTGTTCTGAGGTCCGTGTCCTTGATTTGAAATCAAGTACTAGGCACTACTGTAGTAATTGCTTATTTGCAGTTTTTGTGCAGTGCAGCGAAAGCCATAATCTTAGTTTTGATAGAAAAACGAAAGGCTGCACATTTTTCCAGAAGCTAAAAAAAGTTAACTTTTTCTGAGTTGATGCCAGTACTTGACATTTGCTTCCTAGCCTTGGTTCAGCAATGAGAACTTAAAATTCTTAACAGTCCTATGATGCAGACATTATGAAAGCGAATTTTACTATACCGTGATTTAGTGGGTATAACAAAATTCAGAAGTTTGCGACTTGGCCATTACCACTGCAATCTGAAGCCTTTGGTGAACCCTTTACCATCTTTCCATCTGGTGTTTTTTTGAAAGGTTAATTTTGCTTTGTTACAGTGGTCTGTTATTTTCTGTATGTTCTAAATTTATGCCATGTTCACTTCTCCCCAAAATCTTGTAATGGCGAAAAATTACATCTCTTAGTCTTCAACAGTCATGGTTTTGATTTATTGACCCTTTGTAGCACCTCTGCAATAATAGGTGCACAATATTCAAAAGATGAGTATTTTGTTGCCTTATACTGAATGGTATAACTTTTAGCGCAGCACAAACATGAAAAATACTCCCAAGCTTTGGCTACTATGGAATGTTTGTCCTCTCTGAAGGACTAGCTATGTTTGGGTCATAAACACCATAAACTAGGCTAACTGTCTTGTCGTTCCTTTCTACTACCCCAGGATCCATACGACCATAATGACCCCCTTTTGCTTCTGGTCTTTTCCAATCTCTATTTTCTTGCCTTTAATCATTTATTACTATGTAAATGGAAAAGGATGCATGCAGATTTTTATTTCACACTTGGTTAATTTCCTAGATGTTAGAATATAATGCTACGTACTACTGAAATGCGTTCTGATGACTTTTTCTGAACTTCAGGATTGTACTAGGCTTTTAACAAAGCCATTCCGCCTTCCAAGGGGAAGAGGGGATTTAAAAATGCATCACGACTTTGAGAGGTCAAACTGTCCAAATTTCAGGATGGTGGCAACTTTAGATGAGTTATTCTGCCATTGAATTTTACAGTATTCCCCATTTTTAAAGGGAATTTTTTGGCCTCTGCATTGGTGACTGCCCTGCTGGATCACCTGATAAACCTTTTATTTGGACTCCTTTTAACATCAGTTTGGCTCTTCTCTGATTTTCTATTTTAGCAGCCTCTGGTTGAGTTCTCCAAATCACTCACCAGAGCAGGTGAGCTCTGAATTTCTTGACCAAGTTTAGATCAGAGTCTTTTTCTTATTTCTTGGACATTTTTGTGTTTTTTAAACTAAAACATTTTAGTATGTTATTTTCAAGGTACTGTTGGTAAACTTGGTCTAAGCATCTAAAGTTTGCCATACACTGGTAGATTTTGAATCAAGGTTTAAATATATGTATGAATTTGGTCAAGTCTTCAAATATACCGATGTTGCTCAAAATTACTTCCAACACTTTGTTAGCTTTTAACATTTGAGTGAAAACCCATATACACTGTTGGAAATGTGTTTGAGAAACTTCTTTCGCCATAGAATTTTTTTGGTAAATCTTGCTGAACGCCTCAAATTACTTTACCCAAAGGCAGCTGCAAGTACACAAACAACCTGTGTAAAATGCTTAGATACACATGTGATTGTCATGCATCAATCTCATTAAGTCTGTTCCTGCCATGCATCGGTCCCGGTAAGTGAATGTATTTTGCCTTTTTATATTCTAGGATTCAATATGTAGTGTTCAATTGTGTTTTCATAATTTGCTATATGTAGATACACAAACTTTTTTTTATCTTCCACTTAGGGTGAATTTAAAGCTCAGAAAGAAGCCGCTTGGGCAGTGACAAACTACACAAGTGGAGGTACTGTAGAGCAAATAGTACAGCTGGTACATTGTGGGGTGCTGGAACCACTGCTTAACCTCCTAACTGTCAAGGACAGTAAAATGATACTGGTTATCCTAGATGGCATTTCAAATATATTCATGGTAAGTGCCTTTTTTTTTTATTTTTTTTTTTTTATTGTACTCCTTTTTGCAAAGAGCCATTTTCAAAGGAAATGGGTGACCAATACTAATGAGGCAGCTAGTCTCAATAACATGGATTGGCACGTAAGCTAAATTTCTTTTTTTTTTTTTTTTTTTTTTTAAGCTGAATGGGCAGACTAAACTTAAATGAATAGGGTAGCATACAGCTGTAAAGTAGTGACCATAGCGTCCATCTCGACTTAGACTTTAAATGTGGAAAAAGTCAGTAGCAATAGCTTTGACCCTCGACGACAAAGAAAATGGATGCATGAAAGAGTGGGTGGGGAGGACTAAGGAAAAGGTGAAAGAGTAAGTTCCCATAATCTCCCCATAGAACCGGACCCACAGTGAGTATATGAAAGCATAGCTTTGTAGCAAATTTGGAGAAGGTAAAGCCAAAATGTACATTTTTGGATTAAAATGGATTGGGGTGTCAAATACCCGATGCTCAAGTCTATGCAGATTTCTGGAACCGTGTAATAGTATGAAAATACGTTGAAGGGTTTCTAACTTGAGTTTTGCATTGCCAGTATCTATTAACCTCGTGATGGTGTGCAACAGTTCTGGGGTTTGCTATTTAGTGAGTTGTTTTTTTTTGTTTTTGTACAATGTACAGCTAGAGCTTTTAGAAGCTTGGGACCATATGGTTTGCCAAGACTCACTCCAAAGGCAATTCCTCACCCAGAATCAGTTCCCACTTTTTCATATAGGAGTGGTTCTGATTTGAGGCCAAGGGAAGAGCTTTCAGATTTTTGTACATAGAGCAGTGGTTCTCAATCTGGCTATGGAATAGAAGTATAGGTAACCAGGGGCAGAGGTCCCTTTGTCTTATCCTCTATGGGTCTTTATGGGTCTTGAGTTTTAACCTCGCTTACTCCTTGGGGGGGGGGGGGGGGAGCCTGCATCACTCTCAATCTCACTCTCCTTGGATCATAGCACTAAGGAGAGTGTTTGTTTTCTATAGCATGGTGGCTTAGTGGGGGAGTCGCTAGGTAAAGCTGCGGTAACAACAAAGGGGCTAAAGGGTTAGTTCTGCTTGGCAGCTTGGGTATTCCCCTGGAGTAAAAGGGCTTTGTTTGACCTCCTTTATTTGTTAATAAGGTATATATTTATTGGGGGGCTTTTGGTGCATTTCAGGCAAAAGCCAATGAGAAAGTGAAGCGTTCCTCCCCGCTCCCTGAGAGAAAATGCCCATCTTGCAAAAACACTTGGAGTCTTGAACCAAAGTGTACATGCAGGACATGTATAGTGGATTTAGTTAGAGGGGATGTCCTCAGCTGCTACCCAGCCTAGAGAACTACTCCGCTCCTTCCAGAAAGAACTTTCAGACATGTTTGAAACGTTCCGTTCTTATCTGGACAAAAGCCCGGCTTTACAGTAGAGGCAGTTCGCCATCCTGTTCATGTCCAAGTATTTCTGCACCCAGACAGTCATTGATTCACAGGACGAAGGGGGACGTTTTTCCCCAGGTTCTGAGGAAAAAAGCTTCATGGTACAGATTATCTCTAGAAGAGGTTGATTATCTAAAGACCATCCATCCGACTTTGAACATAAAAGAGGACAGAGCCCAGTTATCTTTACATGACAAAAATGTTTCAGGACCGGGGGGGGGGGGGGGGGGATTTAAACATTGTGTATTCCCAGTTCATAAGTTCCTGTCAAACAGTAAAAAGTGTAAGGACCCGGAAAGGGCCCTTTTTTTCCCAAACCACTCAAATGGAGATTCCCTTTTGAAGAGGGCACTCAAGTATGGCATAAAAAAACAAAACTTGATGCAGCATTTTCACAAGTGTCACGGAATACAGACCTGGCATTTTAAGGATATGGGCGTTCTGGGACTCTACCTTAGCCAATTTTTAAAACCAGGAATGGCTTCAAGTGTGGTTGCCAGGAGCTTAGAGCACTGGCTTGAACAGTTGAAAAGCCATATTGAAGCAGGAACCTCCCATAAAGATCTGTTGGACAGTCTACCAGTATTACAGAAAACAATAGGGTACATGGCAGACTCCTTGACAAACTATAAAAGATGCCTGCAAGATCCTCGGCTCTGGTAAACGCAACGCGTAGAGCAGATAAAGGCTTTCCCAGTAAAAAAAATAAGGTAACCCCTTCAGGTTAAGAAATTTTCCTACTTTTGGCCAAACCCAGGACATGGAGATGGGATATAAGACCCTGGATGTCCCAGGGAGGGCGGGGCAGTTCGGGGGGCTATTCTGACCTCCTAACCAAACCACTAAAAATCAGTGACCGTCCTCCGACTGGAAGACTGGAGTCCTTTTTCCCACAGTGGAAGACTGCAACAACCAATCCGTTCCTCCTCAAGAAAATATCAAAGGACTACAAACGTGATTTCTTACAGTCCCCACCAAGTCATTTTAACATAATTCAGACTCCCTGAGACCAAGAGACGTCCCTAGCAATGTCCTCTCTCCTGCAAGAACTTATTCAGCAGAGTGATCATCCATGTGCCCCGAGAAGAGGGATGAGTGTGCTATTTGCACGTGTTCCTAATCAAGAAGCCATCAAAAATTATGACAGAAGCCTTAGCACCCCTCAGATTAAGGGGAATATTGATCATACCATACCTGGACGACATCCTGCTATTTGCCACATCAGGTGTTCTTTTGGAGAAAGATCTGAAGGAGACACACTTGGAGAGCCTCAGTTGGATCATAAACAGAGGAAAAGTCAAGCATGATCCCATCCCAAACAATAGGGTATACCATCAATTCCATACAGGAAAGAATTTATCTCCCAGAGAAGAGTCCAAGACGCAGTAAAAAAGCCCAAACAAATCTGACAATCTCAATCAGGACAGCCATGTCAGTACTAGGACTCCTCACAGCATCAATCCCAGCAGTGCAATGGGCACGTCTCCATTCAAGAGATCTCCAGCAGGCAATTCTGAGGAATTTTGCCCTACTGGGGTCATTGGGGAAGTTCAAGATCAAGATTCCCTCTCGAGTTCAGAGGAAGTTATGGTAGTGGAGTCAGTCAAACTTGGACAGGGGTCTGCTCTGGACATTTCCAGTAGTAAAGAGGTTAAAGCGGGAGTCCCGCAAAAAATTTTTTTTTAGATGTCAGCAGCTGCAAATACTGCAGCTGCTTACTTTTAAAATGAGGTCACTCGCCTGTCCCGGGGTCCAGCTATGTCGGCACCCCGGACCGAACTGTCCCTCGATCCTCGGGTGCTGCCGCCGCCATTCTCAGTGAGGAAATCAGGAAGTGAAGCGTTGCGGCTTCACTTCCCAATTCCCTACTGCGCATGCGCGAGTTGCGCTGCGCTTTCTCAATGGTCCCCGCTTTCTCCTGGGACCTGTGTCTTTCCCAGGAGACAGCGGGGTAGTGCGAGAGGGGGCGTGACTCCCATGGGAGTCTATTCCCGGAAGTTGGTGTAGATACCTGTCTTAGACAGGTATCTGCACCCCCCTGAAAGGTGCCAACTGTGACACCGGAGGGGGGGAGGAATCCGATGAGCGGAAGTTCCACTTTTGGGTGGAACTCCGCTTTAACAGATGCTGGTTCTTGGGGTGCCCATCTGGAAGGGCAGATAGCCCAAGGAGCTTGGACAAACAGAGGCCAAGAGACTCTTCATTTGGCCATTTTTCTGGGGCAGTGGGCCTTTAAGGATCGGGTCAAGGGCCACCACATTCAAGTGTTGTCCGACAATGCGACGGCAGTGGCCTACATAACAGAACCGGTACGAGAAGCAGAGTGTTGCTGTCCTCGGCTCTTCAGATTCTATCTTGGGCAGAAGGCAACTTGGTACACCTGAAGGGCAACTGACACTAGTACTCTTTCACTGCTTAGGAAGTCTGCTACTAGATTCAGGAGTGGAGTCTGAATACAGAGGTATTCCAGATGCAAATGGGGAATTGGGGAGCTCCCAGATCGACATATTTGCATCTCAGGCCAATGCGAAGGTGGCGGTTTATCTCTCCTTGAACAGGTGAGATCAAGCAGACAGCCTGGATGCACTAGCTCAGCCGTGGACTTTCCGCTTGTGCTGCACCTTTCCCCCTTTTTAGATGCCATTGGTACTCAAACTGCAAAAGGAGGTTACAAGCATGATCTTAGTGGCTCGGTTTAGGCCAAAGAGGACATGGTTTTCAACCTTGCAGAAGATGGCAGTGGAACCCCATAGGTCTTTTTGTAATGGAAGGAACCAAACTCAGGGGCCCATTCAACATCCGAATGTTGAGGCCCCTACCCTAAGCGAAACCTATAACTTGGCCACTCACATGGCCTCAATCCTTAACCAAACAAAAGAATGGTTGCGACCTGCCCCCCCCCTCCACATGGTGGGGGCAGATTGAAGCCACGACATCCCCCGGAAACGCACTATCTTCATGGCTATTTTCTATAAATCTAGGAGCAAAAATTCCCTATGGAATCTCCCAAACGATAGTAGCGACACGGAGAACCTGGAAAAGATTTGTATCTGACAGCCTGAACCACCCTCAATTCAGTGGTACAAATCCCCTTCGAAACATTTACAGAACCTAATGCAATTTACATCCTATTCGCAATGGAAGGAAAGGGGCGCTGCATACATATCAGATTTGCTCCACATGGACAAAATCAAACCATTCCCCACATTACAGAAAGAATTTCATCTTCCAAATTCTGACATTTTTTTTTATACATACATACCAAACATTGTATTACCTCGCTCAAAAGTTGGTCATGCAAAATCCCCCAAGTGGCCTGTAACTATCTTGGAACCCCCGCACTACACCAAAAAGGATATCGTTGTTCTACAACCTGCTGCAGAACAAACACATTTTTATCAAATCTGCTCCACTACTTAGATGGGAATCAGACTTGGGTCAATCGTACATGGTAGACACCTGGGAAAAGGCCTTGCAAATCCACATACAAAGCCACTTTCTGCTCAACTCTTTGGGAGCTAGCAATTAAACTGACATACCATTGGTATTTCACTCCTGATAGAATAGCCAAATTCAACATGAATTGTGACAATTCCTGCTGGAGACGATGTGGACTGAAGGGAGACGTTGCACATTTTCTGGAACTGCCCCAAAATGACACAATTTTTTGGACCTTGATATTCAGCTTATTATCTGATATAACACGACTCGCAATACCCATGAGACCCTCCCTAGCATTGTTGTTCCTAGAAATGGTGCCCTAACCCAATGAGAAATATAATACTCCATATCCTACTATCAGCAAGACTCAGTATTACTAGAAAATGGAAAAACCTCGAACCAGGCACAATAAGTGAAGTGGTACAAACTACCCATATTCACTTCTCACATGAAAGCATATTAGCACTACGAAACAAAAGCAACTGACACTAGATATGACAACCATGGATTAAGTGTACTAGTTCCCCGGGAATTATCGAGACCCTCAACCCTGATGGATAACTCCTACATAGTGTTTTCATTTACAGTTCCATGTTCTTTTCTGTTAATTACTGCTCAAAATGATTAAGCTGTATTAGAAACATTCCTAGGGTGTTTAACCCCAGAGGGGGAGGGGGTGTGCCTGCTCGGGCAGTTTAGCGCCGGTCAGGGTGCGCGGGTGGGTATACCCCACCTCTTTCCGCGTTACTCCCCATTTGGTCGGCTGACCACCAATAGCTTCCAATACCTACGGAAAGTGATTCTCTTCTACTGGTTAATGCACTATAACTATAGTTGTACATGTTTGATACGTAAAACAATTAACTATCGTCCACAATGCTTGTTTATGTGTTAAATACATACTTCTAATATGACTATGCATACTTGAAATTTTTCAATAAAAATCTATACAATACAATTGAGAAAAAACACATCCCAATGTTGAGCATCTCAGATTGACAGCCTGGTTACTGAGGAGCAAATCCTAAAGAGAAAGGGTTTGTCCAACAAACTAGTCTCAAACCCTACTAAATGGCAGGAAAAGTCACTAGGGCCATTTACTTTTAAAACGTGTTTCAATTCCTGGTGTACGACTAAAGTTTTTTTTTTTATTTTTACCACAGTAAGTTATTCCTGTTCTAGAATTCCTCCATGAGGGAATGGAGAAAGGGTTGGCGGCTAGTACTCTTAAAGGTCCAAGTGGCCACTTTTATTGGTATTCCTAGAGTTATCTCAGGTTCCGCTGATCATAAAATAATTTTTTTTTAAGGCATTAGCCAAAGCTAGGCCAGTACCTTTTTTTTTTTTTATCTTTCCCCAAGTGGGATTTATCGGTGGTATTACAGGGTTTGACGAAAAACTCTGGAGGTAGCAACAATTACGTTTTGGTCGCTAAAATTAGCATTATTAGTGGCGATTACATCAGCTAAGAGGGTGAGCTAACTGCAAGCCCTGTCTATCATTGAACAGTTTTTTTATTTTTTTTTATTTTTTTTTTTTTTTCTTGTGCGGGTAGTGCTAAGAACTGACCTGGGTTTTCTACCAAAGGTTTCATCAGTATGTCACAGGAAATGGTTCTTCCAACCTTTTTTGCCCTACACCATCCAGCACTAAGGAAAGATCTTTTCATAGCCTGGATGTAAGAAGATGGTCACAAGTGAATTTAAAAGATCAAATTCTTTGTTCATATTATTCTCAGGTCCGCGTAAAGGGTACAGTGCCTTTAAGAACACATAAGATAGCTGTGAATGGCACTCAATGAAGCCTTATAAGGCTTCAGGGGTAGTGACTCATTCAACCCGGGCAGTGGCAACGTCCTGGGTGGGACAAGCGGGGGGGCTTCACCAGGACGAATCTGCAAGGCGGCTACTTGGACGAGTTTTTCAACCTTGAACCGCCACTACAGGGTGGACTTGCTCTCAGCATCAGAGCAATTGCTTGGCAGGAAAGTCCTGCAGGCAGTGATCCCACCCTAGAGTAAGTACTCCTCTCCAGGTGCTGTCCTGAAAGATGAGGTGAGAAAACCTTAGACTTACCGGTAACAGTATTTCTACAAGTCTAAGGACAGCACTGATGATCCGCCCTAATTGTGATATAAAATGTGGTGTTATTGCTATGCTCTGCTTATCTAATTCCAGCACGGCTGGAGGTACTCTATAAACAACGGAGGCCATGATGGCAGTGACCAGTCTTTAAGCAAACTGACTGCAGTGTTTTCTGGGAAACTGGGTGCAGTTACCCCCCCTCCAGGTGCTGTCCTGAGACTGGTAGAAAGGTTTTTCAGATCCTCAGTTCTTTGCCATGAGGTGCCATGTTGAACTTCCAGTGACCAGTATGAGAGTGATGACACCATTTTTAACACACCTGCTCCCCATTTGCACCTTGGACCTTGTAACATCAACGAGTCACATGACACCAAGGGGGGGAAATGGCTAATTGGGCCCAGTTTGGACATTTTCACTTAGGGGTGTACTCACTTTTGTTGCCAATGGTTTAGACAATGGTTTAGACAATAATGGCTGTTTTGAGGGGACAGCAAATATACACTTTTACTTATAAAAAAATTGTCTATCCTTGGCTAATGGTTTAACCATATACAGTAACATTGGAGGAAGTTTTTATAGTAGGATAGTGTAAGCCAGGGTCTTTGTTGGTATGGGGAGTTTTTTGAGCATGGTTACTAATTCACTGTCAGAGTTCTGAGGTTGGAACTGTAGGCATATGGCTGTCTAAAATTGGGAGGGGGGGGGAGCCAAGAAAATGTGAAAAGGAAAACCTCACTGATGTTTATATAGCAAAAGTCTATAAATTGTGACGCAAACTTTAACCACGGCCTCACAATTGTTCACCCTGTAAGCAATTTTTACATTTCTATGGACCTAAGGTGAGGTATTTTTTTAGGCTTTTTGATGGTCTTGCAACGTGTTTGTTTTTTTTGTTTTTTTTTTTTTGCAATCCACACATGCTGTCGTTTTGAATGGACACTTAAATTGACTGGGGGTGTGGCCACACTTCTGTAGTGCTCCAGAGTGTTGTGTTTAACAAGGTGGCTCAAAGCATCAGAGGGCAGTGTAACTCCAGCCCACAGCTTCCTAAAACAGTGGTGACCTGGCCAAGGAGCAAGGAGAAGCGCAAAAAAAGCTTTGGCCCTGCAGACATGGAAGGGGTAAGATAGCGCCAGCTCAAGCAGCTCTCCATCCACTGCAGCCTGTTCCTCCCTGGGTACAGGCACTGCACACCTTCCTATTGGCTCTGTCTGCACCCTTGCTGATCTCTCATCCACAAATAGCCCAGCCAAAGGACAAAGATGGCAGCAGAGGACTTACAAATAAGTGAATGCAGGCTTGGTGGCCTTTATGATACTGATTATGTGGAGCAGCTGGATGATTTCCCCACTACAAGCCAAATGGTACTAGACACCACACTGTTTTTTTTGAGGGATCTCCTCACCATGATCTGTTTATGCAACAATAGGTTAGAGCAGATCATTTAAACACAAAATGGGGTGGTTTGCGCAGGCACACAATGAACTTGTGGATGCCAATACTGATATGAATGATGATCAGAATCCTAAGCTGAAGTTGGCAGACTTGTACAGGTCCCATTGAATCAACTGTACATAGCATATGGTTCTCCCCAAGAAATGGTGGTTGACAGAGCTCAGATTGTGTATTTGTGTGGGAATCTGTGTGTATGTATGCATGTCTCTATCCTTCTGCTCAATTCACATTGGGTAGGTTATTCACTAGCTTTGATATTTCAAATGGCATGTGCCAGGGGTGTCCTCTGGCCCTTTTTAATTTTTTTCATTGGTGATTGAACCCTTTGCAGAAACTAAGGCCCAACCCAATGATTACAGGTATATAGGTAGGGGGCTATGAACATAAAATAGGCTTATGTGCAGACTATATTCTCTTAGTAGCTAACGCGGCTTCCTCTATACGAAAAATACAAAACCCCCATTAGGCAGTTCAACGTTCACACATCCAACATATTGCCACTAGGGTTATCAAAATCCTCTAAAGACTTTGAAACAAGACTTTTGCTATAATTGGAATGCTCCCTTTATTCCGTATTTAGGGGTGCAACTTGCCAAGCCTGTAAATTCTATTTGGTTAACCATCTCAAACTACTGTGGCTCAAGATCTGACATATGCCAGTTTAAACTATCATGGGTAGACAGCATAGCCACGTTAGATGAGAACACTCCTGAAGCTTCTATACCAGACTCTTCCAATACCAATTAATCAAACTCTTTTTTTCACTATATATTCAGAATTTAATGTAAAAAAAAAAGCAAGATTATCTTTTTCTTGATAAGACCTAAAGCGTGGCATAGAATGGGACTTTCAAATATTCAAGCTTATTATTGGGCTGCCTAGACCAAAGGACATGGTTCTAGCCATCTGGGGAGAGGCTTTGGACTGAAATGAAATCAGTTGTGCCAGGCCGTGACCTCACAGCCCTCGCTATAGCTTTTATCTTCTCAGTTCTTTGTTCCAGACTTCCCTACAACCAGCTATGTCGGCACTGCATGTCGGGTGCTACCATATCCGTTGCGACTAAGGGAACTTGGCAGTGAAGCTTTACGGCTTCACGCCGGGAACCCTATTGTGCATGCACGAGGCTCTGCTCCCCTCTCCTACTGGACCGGTAGAGGAGGGAGCCTGGGCGGTGACGTCAATACCCGCAGCTGAGGCTCCCGGAAGTGGGAACAGGATACCTGTGAAAGACATGTATCCTGCCCCCTGAAAGATGCGGAACGCTGCTTTAACTTGATAGTATGTTGGCTTTTGTTTGGCTATGTTTGTGTTCTTGTGTACAGTCTGTATTGTTGGGGTAATCTGATCAGGAGGTGAATATCCTCCTGTGGGGTAAAAACTGTGTCCTGAGTTTCAATAAACAGTCATTACTCTTGGATTTTAGCTCGCATCTGGTCTGTGTACGATGATTGGGGTAAAAAGGGCTGGTCTTGGCTCTGTCTGCTCAGAATGGTTTGGGGGGCAGGAGGCACTCTTTGGCTGAAGGAAACACCCAATCGGGGTGCCAAGCATTTGTCACATTTGATGGCAAGTAGTGGGTGGGATGCTTACTGCAGTCTGGGACATCCAAACCTCCACCGGGATCTAAGGTCCAGATAGCAGAAGAGAGGTACAGAAACAAGCCGCCATGAAAGAAATTCTGAAGGAGGTTGCGAGAGATGTGGATACAGCACAGGGGACCAGTGTCAATGCAGTTCCTGCTGGGATGGTAGGACACTGTCCACTGGGAACTCGGGAAGGTAGCGTTAGCCTGTGAGCACCACTAGGGAAAAATTCTCTCCTCCATCCAGGAAAGGTACTGGTCGCAGTACGAAGTGTGACTGCTATTGGGTAAACTGCGCAAGGAGTGGACAGCTGAGTTAAATAGGCTGGTCCAGGCAGAGATGAGGTTGGACGAGAGCTACAGAGCCCTCTGCTGGTATGTAGCCCAAGAGTGCCCATGGGCAGCAGACACCAGGCTTTAGCCTACAGCGGCCTGGGACTGTTATTTGAGAGGCTGTCCAAGGACCCTAACTTTGGGAGCGATTTTTGAGTGGTATTTGGAGGGAATCTTGGCGTACAGAGACTCTAGTCTGTCTCGAAGGGCTCTGGGCACAGGAAGATTAGGAGTTTCTAGCTGTTCAGGAATGGGTGCTCGAGATCGCCTACAGACAGCTGCTAGACTCTGCTCAGCAGCATGTCTGGGCCCCCTTTGCCTCAGACTATCAGGAAGTACCAGCCAACAGCTCTAAAATCCTGGCTGAAGTATCGGCAATGGGGCAGAGTAAGTGTGCTTTGCCCACCACCTGCAGCTATGGAAGCGGAGCTATTATGGTGGAAGCAGCAAGTGTTGACTCACCTTGACAAACCTTTTTCTGCACAGGATGAGCTAGGATGGAGGAGTGCAGCTGTCCAACAGCCAGAAGAGGGTATGGGCGCAGTCAGCTCATCTCACCAGCGGCAGTTCAAGGATCAGGGAGGAGAAGAAGCGGTCCTGAATCCCCAGCCACAAAGCATGGATTTAATTGATTTTTATCGGAGGATGTTATGGATTGAGTCACCTGCCCAAGTGCTGGCACTGGGCCCAACTGCCGCCAGCCTGTGCCCTGGTTTTTCAGCATTTCCAGAGACTGGGGTTTTAATAGACTTTTTTTTTTTTTTTCTGCTGAGGAACAACCTGGTGAGCCACCAGCAGAAGAGCTGACATTGGGGCTGGACATCAGAGCTCTGTCCCGCACCAACAGCAGCTTCAGCCTTACTGAGAGGGGCAGCCGCCATTTCTCCCACACCACTGACAGGGACATGGGATTTCCTGCCAGCAACATCTGTGGAGTTGCAACAAACTTCTCCAGCTGATGAGTTGGCAACCAGACAGAGGGTCCAAGACCTCTGCCCCACACCTGTGGCAGTTCCGGAGGCCCAGGATGAGAAGATGGCATTCACTTCCCAGCAAGGATCCGTGCACCTGGGAGACAGTACCAGAGAAATGTCTTCCCAGCAGCCAGATGAGGGTACAGGAGATGAAACGGCTGGTGGGAAGGGGGTCTTCCCCCCCCCCCCCCAGTGGCAGATCCAGTCTGGGAGTGGAGGAAGCCGGCCTCCCTCCCCAACAGTTCACCGGAGTGGATGATGTGTGGTCTCCAGCTGAAGTGCTGGAAACTGGGCAGAGCACCACTGGCCTCTGCCTAGCACCTCGTGTCTTCACAGCTTCAGGGAGCTGGAGCAGTTGGCCCCTCTCCCCAGCAGCGGACCGCGCCCCAGAATGGTAATGACCACTAATGTGCTGGCAGAATTCCAAGACCTCTGTCCCACACCTACTGATGACTATACCCCACGTCCCAGAATAGAACATGAAGACCACCCATGTGGGTTCACTCTGCCCGACAAACGCAGGTTCAGACCAAGTGGCGGTCTGCAACATTGTAAGTTCACTTTTGAAATGGAAGACATGTGACACTCACCCTGGACAAAGGCTTTTGGAGGGGGCTGCAGGCTAGTTTATTGTAAGGTCTCTTCCACTGTGTAACTAAGTGTCTTTCACCCATTGGTAATTGTGCTAATTGTCTTGCAGAGGTGATTGATATTCCACTGTACCGTGTTATGCAACCATTGTGGGATGCTTAATGTACTTTGTATCAGGATGGTTGGGCTTGGTGCCAAATGGTCTGAGTGGGCACTGAGTCACCCAGGTGTGTAGTTTTTAATTTAATGTTTATAGTATGTTGGCTTTTTTTTTTTTTTTTGCTATGGTTGTTCCTGTGTAGTGTTTTGTATTGATGGTAGGATCAGGAGGAAACTATCCTGTGGGGTATAAAGTATGTGTCTGAGTTTCAATGGTCATTCCTTTTGGAAAAAGGGCTGGTATTGGCTCTGTGTGCTCGGAATGGTATGGAGAGCAGGTGGCACGCTTTGGCGGAAGGAAGCACCTAATCTTGATGCAAAGTGGTTCTGTCACACTGGTGTTGTAAGGATAGGTTTTTGGCGGTCTCTGCCTTCATTTCAACCACAATGGATAAGTTTGCTCCTTTCTCCAGTTCTGGTGCTGTGAGTATTGCCTTAGAAGTGTGTCCCCCCCCGGATCTCAGAATTATTATCTGTTCTGTTTGCTGCTAGACTAGCTGTAACAAATAAAAAAATGGAGGAGCTCTGATGCTTCAAATCTTTCTAATATTTATTTGAATACACAATGCCAATATGAAAAACCTGTTGGCTTAACCACTTCAATACCAGGCACTTGGACACCTTCCCGCCCAGACCAATTTTCAGCTTTCAGCGCTGTCGCAATTTGAATGACCATTGCACGGTCATTAAACACTGTAGCCAAACAATTTTTTTTTTTAATCATTTTGTTCCCACAAATAGAGCTTTCTTTTGGTGGTTTTTGATCACCTCTGCGGTTTTTATTTTTTGCGCAACAAATAAAAAAACCGAACTTTTTGAAAAGTTTTTTTCTTTGTTTCTGTTAATGTTTTAAAATGAGTTTTCTTCTTCAGTGACTTCTGCACTGATACAGCGGCACTGATGAGGTGGCACTGAGGTGGCACCAATGAGGTGGCACTGATGGGCACTGATAGGTGGCACTGATGAGCACTCCTCATAGGTGGCATCTGGTATGCGGCACCAATGGGCATTTGTAGGTGGCATTGATGGGTACTTATAGGTGGGCACGGATGGGCACTGACAGGTGGCACTGATGGACACTGATGGGTGGCACGGATGCGATCAACGGCTCTTCCTATTGACATCGTGATCAGCTGTGATTGGACACAGCTGATCACGTGGTAAAGAGCCTCTGCCGGAGGCTCTTTACCAAGATCGGTGTAGTGGTGTGTCAGACTGACACATCGATCCACCGATCGCCGCGATGCGCGCGGCGGCATGGTATCCTGCTGGACGTCATATGACGCCCAGTCAGGATAACTGAACCACTGCCCAGCCGTCATCTGCTATGGGCCAGGCGGGAAGTGGTTAAAAGGAGCTCAGGGTAGACCACTTTTGCAAAACATTGAATGTTGGGTTATCTAACCCAAAGGCTTCTGGTGTGTCCAATTATTTTCTGTAATGTCGCAATTGACAAGTTTGGATAGTAAAGCATCAGACAATGATTGCAACATAATTCAAAACATTTTAAAATTGATGTTTTAACCCAATAGTGTGCAGACAAGCTAGCCTGTGTTTTGAGAATACTTATGTGATTGCTTCCCATTTCTCTCTGAACCTCACTGAAACCCATAAAACGAAAATCATTCATTGTGTGGTGTGTGTGTGTGTGTGTGTTCCCATGTTCTCACACATGATGAATACTATCATGTATGGGTGTGACCTGAAAATTCATTATTTTTAGCGCAAACTTTTTTTTTTTTTTTTTTTTTCTCTGCTTCTAGGCTGCAGAAAAACTGGGTGAGCTGGATAAACTATGTCTAGTTGTGGAAGAATTCGGAGGCCTAGAGAAAATGGAGGCTCTGCAAACCCATGACAATCATATGGTTTACCATGCAGCCTTGGCTCTTATAGAAAAATACTTCTCTGGCGAGGTATGCTGTAATCTTTGAAATTTTTTGCAATCTGTCACTGTTGGGTGTAGGAGTCAGCACACCAGAAAGTTAAATGTAACATCTCATTTTCAACAGGAGTTAGTATAAAGCTATACAAAGATACTAGACATGCTACAAGTATAGTGAAATGGCAATTGTACACATCTGGTAGCAGAAAGATGGGGCTTGCAGGTGACTTTTTGGGGCAAAAAACCTTTATGAAATCAAATTGCCATCTGTATATGCACACATTTCTGCTCTTTAGAGCTGCCTGTTTACTTCCACGTATGGTGACATGCTGCGTATTTGAACTCTTTATGCAATTATCTTGATCAGTGCATCATCAAATGAACCCCACTGGACTGATGACTGCATGGTCTGCTTGCCTGGAGCGTGACCTTGAGACACTGGGCTCTGCTTGTGGTGTGTTCCAGTCTTTTTGCACTGTTAATTGGAGAGTGCTTTACAGGTCCAGAGCTAGTTTTGACTGTCTCTAAGCTTCATAATGAATATGCAATGTGGGTTGAGCATTGGGATCCATTACACTTTATTAAACTGCTGGGTGCCATCCTCTCTCCCTCCCCCATATTCCACAGAAAGGATTACAACGCTGGAAAACTAAAGTGCTGTGCCATCAACTGTAGTGTCCCATGAACCCCATGCTTGCTGTTTTTTTTTTTTTTTTGTTTTTTTTTCTTCTTCTGTGAGGTAGCATTGTCCAGTATTCTCCTAGACCGCGTTCACATAAGACGTTTCAATGGCTTGTGCAGAGACATGGCCACTGGCACAGCGATGCACAGGTGTTGCATGCATTACTATGCCAGTAGTCCCATAATTCTGTGGGATGCGGCATCTGCAAGGGTACAGCTGCTGCCCCCAATGTGCCATCAGTGTAGGCACATGGCTCTGAATGCACCTGCATGAATAGCCACTGCTCTCCATCTGTGCAGCCCTGAACCCCAATAGACAATAGGACTGCCAGCACAGGGATGAAAATAACAATTGTGCATCACTGTGCTGGTAAACATGGCCTTGCACAGGACAAAAGCTTTACTTGAAAAAAGACAAATGCTTTCACCTTTTTGTTAGCCTTTGCTGCCTTCTGCAGTGACCTGGATACAGTTGGCTAAAAGCCTGTCCCTTAGGCATTTAGGTTGCGTACACAATGGATTTTAACTGGTGTACTCAAAACCTCACAATCGGGATACATGTTGCACCACTTGACAACTTAAGAACAAGTGGGTTTGGCCCACTGCGTCGGGCCTCTCCAGCTTACAATCCACAAATGGTTCCAAGGCAGCCTGCAATTCTCTTCCTCAGGGACCTGACACAACATGTATTGACTCAAGCAGAGGACAATGACCAGGCTGTCTTCGTCTTCTAATGAAGGTGGCCCCCCTCTGCCTTATCCAGGTAAGAGTTCTTAGCAGATCTGCTAATTTTTATGGGCCAAATTGGCAAATATCACTGACTTAGAATGCAGAAGCTGTAAACTTCTGTGCCTTCCCCTGCATAATCATGCGACATACTTGCAGCTTTGCAGCTCCTGAACCTGCTGCAAAAGCGCTATCTAAATCTTGACAGAGGACTTGTATTAAGGAGCTGTGCAACAGCCACCATATCTTCCAGGCTTAGACCAGATTAACACTAGAACATTCCATTGGCCTTTAGCTTCTACTAGTGCTGTTTACCAGTCAGGGATTTTTGAATGCTTCATTGTTTGATTCAATTGTGGTTTTTGGCTAGCAGGCCATGAATTGCAGCCTGCCAAATCTTTATGCCACCCTGGGGGGGGGGGGGGGGGGGGAAGGAGAAGAGAGTAACAGTCTGCAACTCCAGTCTACTGCAGCACATCACTTGCTTGCAAAGTGTACATAGAAGTTCCTATTGATCATTGATCCAACCATTGATCTTTGGGCATCCCATAAACCCCTTACCCATCCAAGTTCAATTCCCTTCAATAAAATAACAAAACAAGCACAGGACTGTTCGTTGTTTCAAGAGGGACTGAGAGGTGAATGCTGGGCTGGGCAGGGGTGACAGACTGACTACAACTTTCAGCAGCCCCTACGTGGGTATCGCTATATAGGTGTAGCACTAAAAGGAAATCAAGCTATTAAATCATGTGACGTTGCATTTCATACTACTGTAAAGTGCTAATGTGCCATTTTGTGTAAGTGTTTATAGAAGTGCAAAAAAATCTGTCCATTTATCCGGTGCATATGCTTGTTGTGAAATGATGCTTTTTCTTCAGCGTGTTTCACTTCCAGCGCTTGTGCATACTCACACTCAAGAATAGATAACCCCTTATGAATGAAGGTCTCAAGTGTACAAGCTGCTTCTCATTCAGGTCTCCATCTCCACCTCCTTTCTAATATACTTCTAACTTTATTTTTCCATTATCACCAGGTTCCAGATCATAGAGGGTGCGATACTGCCATGTGTTTTTAAATTAAAAAAAAAAAAAAAAGAAATTGCTCACATGTGACACACAGATGTATGATGGAGCTATGCATACTTGACAGGATTTGGACAGATGCTTGTAATGGTCAACATATTGGTTTTTAATCCTTCAACATCCCCCCCCCCCAAAAAAAATACTTTTAACAGACCCACATACCCCCCTTCTATTTCTGCTACAACTATGTATATGTGACGTGTAGGTGCACTGAGTTTTCCCTTTAGGCAACAATGGCAAAGAGTTCCATATACGAACACCAAATGGAATATTGCAGCATCCACCATAAACATTAGGCTTCTGCATGGTCAAAATTTGTTAAAAGGTTCTTGGTCCATGGGGAACTGTTTCTAGGGAAGGTTCAAACTCCACGCCCTTACTTTCTTTGCCATATATGCTGCATACTCTAGTTAAGACCCCCTACCTAGAACTGGGTGTGACTATACACTCCTGGCCCGAAATTTACTCATAACGTTCACTATAGGAGCTAGACTTGGACTACCCTTGGAACTGCCCAAATAGAGAATCTTCTTCCCAAAGCAAGTTTCTGCTTTCACCTGGCAAAATACTACAAATATTATCCAGCAGTATAGCGCGTTTCTGCACCACTACATTTTTGGCCACACCCACCCCCTCCTGGAAGCAGCTATCCAAAATAAATGTCAGCTCATTATTTATTTTTTTTAATGTCAGGAATTAGAAATGGTTCAATGAAGATACAAGTTTTCTCACCAGTTTGTATATCTTTTTATTTTTAGGATGCGGGTGACATTGCTGTCCTCGAACCAGAAGCCACTAAAGAAAAATATGCATTTCAAGCACCAAATGTACCAAAGGAGGCTTTCAATTTCTGATGCAGGAGGGTCTGGGAAAAGGTCGAAAGCTGGGAATTGTAACTTTAAAGTCAAAATAAAAGCAATATTTGTATATCTGTCTATGTTCATTTCTTATTTACGATGTCAGATTGTGGACTTTTTAAACTATTTAGTTTATTTTGTATAGAAATAGGACACTTGGTGTATGTGCTTAATGCTTAACATGCCAACCAGTGCACGGCGATATACGTCGGCACAATGGCACGGCTGTGCAAATGGGCGTACAGGTACATCCCCTTTAAGAAGCAGCATTGTGGGCACGCGGCGTGTGTTCCGTCACCGTGGGTCCCTCAGACTCTGTCTGCTGGGTGCCCGCGATTGTGTCACGGAGCAGAAGAACGGGGAGATGTCTTTGTAAACAAGGCATTTCCCTGTTATGCCTTGTGATATGATAGATCACTGCTCCCCGTCATCAGGAGCAGTGATTGCTGTCATGTGAGTAGTACCCCATCACTCCTTAGGAAAAACTGAACCCTTGATTGCCCCCTAGTGTTTAACCCCTTCCTGCCAGTGTCATTTACACAGTAATTTGTGCATTTTTATAGCACGGATTTTTGTATAAATGACAATGGTCCCAAAATGGTGTCAAAATTGTCCGATGTGTCAGCCATAATGTCGCAGTCACAATAAAAATCAGCAGATCGCTGCCATTACTAATTAAAAAAAAAAATTATAATAAAATGCCATAAAACATCTCCTATTTTGTAGATGCGATAACTTTTGCTCATACCAATCAATATACGCTTATTGCGATTGTTTTTGCTTTTTTTTTTATTTTTTTTTTTACCAGAAATATGTAGAATACATATCGGCCTAAACTGAGAATTTTTTTTTTTTTATAAATTTTTGGGGGATATTTTGTTATAGCAAAAAGTAAAAAATATTGCTTTTTTTTTTCAAAATTGTCGCTCTTTGTTTATAGGGCAAAAAATTAAACGCAGAGGTGATCAAATACCACCAAAAGAAAGCTGTTTGTAGGGGAAAAAAGGACGTCAATTTTGTTTGGGTGCAATGTCGCACGACTGCGTAACTGTCCGTTAAAGTGACGCAGTGCCAAATTGCAAAAAGTGCTCTGGTCAGGAAAGGGGTAAATCCTTCCCGGGGCTGAAGTGGTTAAAGTGTAAGTAAACTCCCCTATCGTTTTCAGCCAAGGAAGATTCCATCTGTCTCCGGTTTATTCTACCAGCCATTGGATGGTTTGGTTGAGAGCACAACCAATGGGAATATTTTTTTTTTTTTTTTATGGATGGTTTTACTTCTGCTTTAAAGTGATACTAAAGTCGTGTGCTTTTTTTTTTGTTTTTTTTTTTTCCCCCTTAACCACTTCAATACCATACTTATTGCTAAACAAAAAGACCAACATTTTTGAAAGTTTTTCCATTGTTATAAAATTTTGTAAGTAAATTAAGTTTGTTTTTTTGTTTTTTTTTTTCTTTTTTTTCCTCCACTGATGGACATTGATAGGCGGCACTGATGGTGCCAGTGCCATTGGTTATGCCTGACAGGCATTGCTGATGTGCACTGATGGCTGATTGGCATACCCCTGGTTGTTCGGGGTGGCATAACCCTGGTGGGTGTCCCTTGTAGACAACTTTGGTGGTCATCCGGGTGGGGGGGGGGGGGCTGCGCTGATAAACAATCAGCACAGACCCCCCTAGTCAGAGGCGCCGATTGGCTCTCCTATACTCGCGTCTGTCAGACACGAGTGAGGAAAAGCCGATAAGCGGCTCTTCCTGTTTAAACCGTTTAGCTGTGATTGGATACGGCTGATCACGTGGTAAAGGGCCTCTGTTAGAGCCTAGTTATGAAGGGTCTGTGACTTCATTATCCCAATTTGCTATTGGGAGTCAATTGAACAAATTTTGGTTTAGGACATCAGCTTGTGTATATTGCACATATGCGTCTGCCATTAGGAAATGTACTACCATGTGAGAGTAATGGCGGGCAGCACAAGGTGGTCTTTATCAATTTGGCTGTGAAGAAATGTTAACAGCTCATAGGGGTGGAAATTTTTATTTATATTTTGGAGAAAATTAGAATGTTACAAGCCTTTGTTGCTAAACCCACAACAGTAAAATGAGCCTGTATAATCAGTAAAGCATGCTTGCTATACTTACTGTGGAACCTAAGGGTGTTAATCTACTTTTTTTTCTCACAAAAACCTGTTTGATCTTAACTTTTCTGATCCTTTCCTGCTTCCACTGCTCATGCTCACTTATCAGAAGGATTGTGGACAGAGTGACTGACTCCAAAGGCTCAGTTTTCTATGTATTTGCGTATTTTTATTTTTTATTTTCTCTAGTCATCTTCCAGGACGGCACACCTGAGAGATGAGGCTCCTCCCTACAGGAAACACAATCAATCGACAGCTGTTTTAAGTCACCCTTCCCCTTGATCCACAGTTTTTGATTGTGTTTCTCCCTACACAGCGAAACCGTTTGTTTTTTTCCAAATGACCCGAAGCCTGGGGCTGGTGGTCCCCCCCCCCTGGGAGCCGGACCAAATGCCTGGGGAAGGCCTACGGCCACATCACCCTGAAAGTGAAAGAGGGCGCCGCCTGCCCGATCTCGTATGATCTCGGAGGCAAAGCAGGGTCAGGCCTGGTTAGTACCTGATGGGCCTCTGGGTCTGGCCGGATATCTTTATCCTTCCTGGGGGGTTCCCCTATCCTTTCCTCAGGGGTGCAGCAGAAACTGGAAGAGCCCCCCTGAGAGCTGAAGGCCCCTGGGTACAGTGGTGTCCCCAGAACTTCAGGGGCCTTTTTCTTGTCTCCCCCCCCCCCCCCTTACCTGTCCGGGCGTCCGTTCAGACAGGGGTGCTGGCTGTCGGTTCTTTCCAGGGCCCCCGACTCCTGGGCCCCTGGTAGCTCGCGTGGGCTGCTGGGGAGGGCGCTGCCTGAACGACCCGCGTTCTTACCCAGGAGGGAAGGCTGAGAGTCAGCAGTAGCAGGCGCCCACATCCTCCTTTCGAGGAGGCACCAGTTCACTACGGTGGATGTCTGCCTAAACCACCTCAGAATGGAATGAAGAACGTACGGCATTGCCCCCCCCAGGTGTATATACTGACTGGCAGGACACAGCCTAACCTTGCAGCTCCCTACGGGGACAGCAGTTGGGGGGGCACTTTGGCGGCTATCCTCCTTGCGTGTGGACCATAAGGATGGAAAAGCAAGCCCGGTGGCTGTGGAAAAAGGGGAAGACTACAACGGTGAGTACTTTCCTTTACCTTGGGAATTTAGCTGCAAAATCCCCAATCCCAGCCAAATGGTTTCTGGGCATTTGAGATAATCTCCCCTGGGGTCTAGATTCAAATAGCCCAGAAGCTTCTGCTAAAAACACCAGCTACAGCTCCCTCTTACATCAGAGATGCTGTATGGTGGACAAGTGGTGCAGAGGAGCGAGTGTGCCTAAACCACCTCAGATGGGAAAGAGGTAGGTAAGGCATTTCTTCCCCTTCCCCCTGTATTTACTAAGTGGTGCAGTGCAGGACCTGGGGTCTGCATAACAAAATAGCCCAGAAGCTACTGCTAAAACCACCAGCCACAGCTCCCTCTTACAGCAGAGACACTGTGGTTATCACAACAGTAGGTTTCCAGACTCTCCCTACATGTCCAGTTGTGGGACATTAGTAGGGATGAATAGAGCGAAGGGGGGGGGGGGACCTGGTAGATACAAAGAGTTCCTTACAGGCCAGGTATACCACTGAACAATTTATGGATTGTGCAATGGTTGAAGGATTCAGGAGTAAGCTCTCCTGGTCAGCAGGTGCACTAGGTTATATGGCCCTATTAGCCCAGCTGCTAGGAATCTGAAGTCATAAGCTCCAACCTCCCACTCCACCTTTACATTGTGGTTATATTAAAGTGCAGGAGGTAAGAAAAACCTTTTTGTTGGTTTGGGCTACAGTCAACTCAGTGACAGATCTAAAGGCGATTTACCATAAATCGCTTCCTATATCCTTTAAGGATTTTCTGTGCAAACATATGCAAGAGCTAGATAGATACATGATTGCTTGTTTAAGGCCTGCAGGTGGCTATTTTCCTCCAGGCTAAATTGGTGATCACCTTTTCTAGAGGCTGTCCTAAATTGGTCTCTAGGGCTGGGCTCATTGAGACTTTAGTTTCTGATCAGCCCCACCTGTGTGTGAGCTGGCCAGCGTTTGCTCAGTCTACAGAGGTAAGGTAGGACAACAGCTACTATAGTAAGGTGTCTAACCATTTTTAGAATTTGTTCCTTCACTGGGGGTGAAGTGTTAGTATCTACAGCCCAGGCTATGCCTAGGGATCAAATTGCTCTGTTTGGTTATTTCATAAAGGGATACACCATGACTCCTCCTTGGTTGCACACCAGTAGACCTCAGTAGTGAAGGTTTGTCCTTGCTGGGATGTTTTGTGGCACAGCAGAAATACACATTGAGATTTGTGACATTTCTGCTCATAAGGGGTATAGTGCTGTACATCAGAAATGCACTGCACTGAAGCTTGGTTGTTGTCTGTTATATCCTAAAGGTACTGTCTTATTTGGCTACAGATCAGAAAAATACAACAGGGAAGGTGGTCTGTACTTTCTGGTCTTGTGACGCATGGCGGAAATGCGCATCATTGAGTCTTGTGACATCTCTGCTCATATTTGTTATATTGCTGCACATCAGACATACTCAAAATTGAGTTCTGTCTGGGGTTTTTTTTGTGTCCTGTATTACTGCCTTATTGGTTGCTTATTAGAAAGGCAGTAGTGAAGATTGATGGTCCTGAATTGTTGGCAAATACAAATTGAACCTGTGCCAGCGGTAGTACTGGTACTGCCTTTGGTAATCGGTGCAGCCCCGCAAAGTGGCGTCAGGCTGACAGTGCTATTAATGGCAAAGGTTGCCTATTTTAGGCATGCGATTTGACATGTTGAGTCGCATGCCAAATCCCTTCAATATGGATGTGCTATCTCTATTCAGATTGTTATATTGTTGCACATCAGATATATACAAGATTGAAGGTTGTCTGTCCTTTTATGTCTTACATTTACTGCCTTATTGGCTGCATATCAGAAGGGACACAGCAGTGAGGTTGCTTGTCCTTTTCTGATTTAAAAAAATATATAGAGAGGTAGCGGGACTTTTGATATAGACACTCGGGAGCGGGAATAAAAATAATAAATAGCTTTTATTGGAATCAAATGGTTATAAAGTTTCTGTATTCGAATAATTCAATGCATGATGCTATATATAAAATCATTCGTACAACTATTACAATTCATTGAAACCAAAAGAGATATAAATACATACATGTTCCAACAAGGAATCAATACATAATACATAATGTAAAAACATTTAGAGCAAGGTTACATCATTAAATGGAAAAATTGAAGAACAAAGAGAAAAGAAAAGGTTTCAAATCATAGGGGGCAACAGACAAGTTATTATGGAACGGCCTGGTAAGATGCATCAAAATGTACACTAGGTTGTTGTTGGCTCTACGCGTTTCAAGGTATTTGACCTATCATCAGGAGCAAGGAACCATAGTGATAATCTAAAAATTTGAAGGAAAAATATTTAATTAAAAGTATAAGGGAAAGAAGAAAAAAGAAAAAAGAAGAAGGGGAGAAAAAGGGGAAAAAAAAAAAAAAAAAAAAAAAAAAAAAAAAAGAGAAGAAAAGCTCAGAACAGGCAGGAAGGGTCCTGACCAATGGACCCGAACTGTCTGTACACTTACATGTGTGGTCCACACAGTGGCGGTGCGGCCACGGAACGCACAGGCCAAACCAACCATGCCATGCACGGGAGCTGAGGGGACATGTTGCAGCGGGCAAAACACAGGAACGGACGACGTCCCGCAGGAGTGTCATTTTAGATAGTGGTGAAACGAGGGACCAAATCTGTAAGGGAAAGATAATTATGTGACTGTGAAATAAATGTGGGGCAAGTGTGAGGGAAATGGGTGGAGAGAGAGAGAGATGTAGAGCAAGGGAAGGAGTGGAAGGGATTGAAAAGGGATTAGTGTGAATGGAAAAAAAGGTGTGAGGACATGAGAAGGGTGGATAGAATAGGAGAGAGAAAAGGGAAAAAAGAGGGGGTAGAATAAGCGGGGTGGTGCAAAAGGGGCAAAGAGTGAGGAACTGAATAGAGGGGGAAGGGCGAGGAAAGTGATGAAGGGAAAGTGGAATACGGTACTTTGTTTTCACTTATCACCCATGCATTAATGCATCCTCGGCTGGACACCCTGTCTATCAGGTACACATTTTTTCTCTCATCATTCTTGACCTTCAAACCGTATTCCACTTTCCCTTCATCACTTTCCTGGCCTTGTAAATTTCCCCTTCCTCTTTTTCACTCCTGCTCTTTCTTTCTCTCGCCCTTCCCCCTCTATTCAGTTCCTCACTCTTTGCCCCTTTTGCACCACCCCGCTTATTCTACCCCCTCTTTTTTCCCTTTTCTCTCTCCTATTCTATCCACCCTTCTCATGTCCTCACACCTTTTTTTCCCATTCACACTAATCCCTTTTCAATCCCTTCCACTCCTTCCCTTGCTCTACATCTCTCTCTCTCTCCACCCATTTCCCTCACACTTGCCCCACATTTATTTCACAGTCACATAATTATCTTTCCCTTACAGATTTGGTCCCTCGTTTCACCACTATCTAAAATGACACTCCTGCGGGACGTCGTCCGTTCCTGTGTTTTGCCCGCTGCAACATGTCCCCTCAGCTCCCGTGCATGGCATGGTTGGTTTGGCCTGTGCGTTCCGTGGCCGCACCGCCACTGTGTGGACCACACATGTAAGTGTACAGACAGTTCGGGTCCATTGGTCAGGACCCTTCCTGCCTGTTCTGAGCTTTTCTTCTCTTTTTTTTTTTTTTTTTTTTTTTTTTTTTTTTTTTTTTTTTTTTTTTTTCCCCCTTTTTCTCCCCTTCTTCTTTTTTCTTTTTTCTTCTTTCCCTTATACTTTTAATTAAATATTTTTCCTTCAAATTTTTAGATTATCACTATGGTTCCTTGCTCCTGATGATAGGTCAAATACCTTGAAACGCGTAGAGCCAACAACAACCTAGTGTACATTTTGATGCATCTTACCAGGCCGTTCCATAATAACTTGTCTGTTGCCCCCTATGATTTGAAACCTTTTCTTTTCTCTTTGTTCTTCAATTTTTCCATTTAATGATGTAACCTTGCTCTAAATGTTTTTACATTATGTATTATGTATTGATTCCTTGTTGGAACATGTATGTATTTATATCTCTTTTGGTTTCAATGAATTGTAATAGTTGTACGAATGATTTTATATATAGCATCATGCATTGAATTATTCGAATACAGAAACTTTATAACCATTTGATTCCAATAAAAGCTATTTATTATTTTTATTCCCGCTCCCGAGTGTCTATATCAAAAGTCCCGCTACCTCTCTATATATTTTTTTCTTCATTTAACCGGGATGGAGGGGGGGACCTGAACGGCACCCCTATACCTCATATAAAGTCCCACTAATTCCCCCAATTTTCTTCCCCATTATTATTAACCAATTAGGGATGATAGGCACCTGGCGGCGTTAACCATTAATTTACATTGAAATATTACTCTGACTCCCACTTCTATCTGCCAGAGGCCTCATTGCTTCTAAAATCATTTACATCATTTTTCAATCCCATACCAATCTTTATTGGCTTTGATAATTTTAGTTTTGTTCTTCTTTATTTTTCTTTTTCGTTTTCTATTTTTAACCTTATTTCCAATTTTCAGTATTTACTTTTACCTTGTTTTTTCTTACATGCACGCAGTGGTGCGTGCGTCTGTTGGTTTGCCGGGCCTGCCTCTCTGTCTTGTTCGGGAGCTGCGACGCGCACTGCGGACCCCCCCTCCACCCTGTTGTGACGGAGGGTGGGCGGGGCTGTGCTCACTGCGCGTCGACGTCACACATCCCGGCCGGACACGCTGGCGCCATATAGCGCGGCGTGCCGTCCGAGTGATCACTATCCCCTGGCCCATTGGGGGGTGGTTTGGTCGCCGCCGCCGCCGTTGGGACCATCAGTCGCTTGGGTCCTGGGCTGTCGGCGTTCTTCCCTTCCCTCCCCATCTGTGGGCCAGCGTCTGACGTTGGGGACATGGTTGCGGGGGCTTGACGGCTATGGACCCCATCCCCGCATGGATTCTGCACTTCGGTTGACACATACTTTGTTTTCACTTATCACCCATGCATTAATGCATCCTCGGCTGGACACCCTGTCTATCAGGTACACATTTTTTCTCTCATCATTCTTGACCTTCAAACCGTATTCCACTTTCCCTTCATCACTTTCCTGGCCTTGTAAATTTCCCCTTCCTCTTTTTCACTCCTGCTCTTTCTTTCTCTCGCCCTTCCCCCTCTATTCAGTTCCTCACTCTTTGCCCCTTTTGCACCACCCCGCTTATTCTACCCCCTCTTTTTTCCCTTTTCTCTCTCCTATTCTATCCACCCTTCTCATGTCCTCACACCTTTTTTTCCATTCACACTAATCCCTTTTCAATCCCTTCCACTCCTTCCCTTGCTCTACATCTCTCTCTCTCTCCACCCATTTCCCTCACACTTGCCCCACATTTATTTCACAGTCACATAATTATCTTTCCCTTACAGATTTGGTCCCTCGTTTCACCACTATCTAAAATGACACTCCTGCGGGACGTCGTCCGTTCCTGTGTTTTGCCCGCTGCAACATGTCCCCTCAGCTCCCGTGCATGGCATGGTTGGTTTGGCCTGTGCGTTCCGTGGCCGCACCGCCACTGTGTGGACCACACATGTAAGTGTACAGACAGTTCGGGTCCATTGGTCAGGACCCTTCCTGCCTGTTCTGAGCTTTTCTTCTCTTTTTTTTTTTTTTTTTTTTTTTTTTTTTTTTCCCCCTTTTTCTCCCCTTCTTCTTTTTTCTTTTTTCTTCTTTCCCTTATACTTTTAATTAAATATTTTTCCTTCAAATTTTTAGATTATCACTATGGTTCCTTGCTCCTGATGATAGGTCAAATACCTTGAAACGCGTAGAGCCAACAACAACCTAGTGTACATTTTGATGCATCTTACCAGGCCGTTCCATAATAACTTGTCTGTTGCCCCCTATGATTTGAAACCTTTTCTTTTCTCTTTGTTCTTCAATTTTTCCATTTAATGATGTAACCTTGCTCTAAATGTTTTTACATTATGTATTATGTATTGATTCCTTGTTGGAACATGTATGTATTTATATCTCTTTTGGTTTCAATGAATTGTAATAGTTGTACGAATGATTTTATATATAGCATCATGCATTGAATTATTCGAATACAGAAACTTTATAACCATTTGATTCCAATAAAAGCTATTTATTATTTTTATTCCCGCTCCCGAGTGTCTATATCAAAAGTCCCGCTACCTCTCTATATATTTTTTTCTTCATTTAACCGGGATGGAGGGGGGGACCTGAACGGCACCCCTATACCTCATACAAAGTCCCACTAATTCCCCCAATTTTCTTCCCCTTTTCTGATTTGTTTTTGCTGCCTCAGCAGGGAGACCCATTGAGGATGGTGGCGTATCTGCTCAGTATTGGTATATTACTACACATCAGACATGCACAAAGATTGAAGATTGTGTCCTGTATGTTCTATATTTACTGCCTTATCGGCTGCATATCAGAAAGGCACAGCAGTGAGGGGTGTCTTTTCTGTTTCTCATTGTTCTACCTTGCTGCTTCTTAGGGATACACAGCAGGGGGTTGTTGGCTGCACGCCTCCAGGGAGATACAGCATTGGGGACCCCTCGCTTGTTCAACCTGAAAATTGCAAGTTACCTGCGACCTGTGTAATCTTGAGGTCTGTGGATCCAGAAAGGAGGGTCTATTTGGTGGCGCCGCGACCTGGAGTTGCACAGACACAAATGGTTCCCATTGGAAGCCATAGTGTGACTTTTCTCTTGCGTTTTTGTGGTTGCAGGTTGGGTCGCACAGGTGTGGGAGCCCTAAGTTTCCCTTCTGGTTGAGGTTTTGCTACACACAAGAATAGACATCATGGAGTTTATTGCCTTACTTTGCAATACACCAGAAAGATCGCAGCTAGGAAGGCTGTCTGTTTTTATGTGGCTGCACAGCAGAAATACTCAACATTGAAGCTTATTGGTGCTTTCTGTTTCAGATTCCCTTACCTTACTGCACTTCAGAAAAACACAATGCTGCAGGTTGCTTGGGTCCTTTCCGTGTTGGTTCTATGTGACTGCACTACAGAACTGCATAACAGAAAAGATATTGTCTTGTTATGTTGGTTTAGCTAGCCAGTGCCATATTGATCTTATAACTTTATTTGGTGGTTCATCAGAAATACGCAACATAGAAGTTTGGGTCTTTCTGTCTTATATTTATGGCCCTGTTTTGCTGTACATCAGTAAAACTCCACCGTAAACAGGACTCCCGTCCTTTATGTATATATATATCAGTTATGACCTAGCTAGCTGCACTTCAGAAACACGCAGCATTTAGGGTCTGTTCACACTGAGGCAGCACGACTTGCAGCGCGACTGCCTCAGGCGACCCAGGACACGACTCAGCGGCGACTTGCGAAACGGCTTCTGTATAGAAGTCAATGCAAGTCGCCCCCAAAGTCGTACAGGAACCTTTTTCTAAGTCGGAGCGACTTGCATCGCGACGATTTAGAACGGCTCCATTGCACAGAACAGGACGCTACTTGTCAGGTGACTAGGTCGCCTGACAAGTCGTCCCAGTGTGAACCAAGGCTGAGGGTTTGCGTGTGTCTTAATGTTTTTACAGATTGGCTGCATATCAGAAAACCAGACTGTGAGGATTGTTTGTCTACATTGAAGTTCAGATTTGGGTCTCTCCCATATTTGATATGTTGGTTTAGCTAGCCAAACTCAGATACACATTGTCTAATGCTTGTGTCCTGTCTAAATCTATTGTGCTGGGTCCACAATCTATGATCTTTTTTAATTTGTGATATTAATAATGCATGTATCACCTTTTGTATTTCAGCCCTCTTTTCCATGGAGGGGCCTGGAGTTCTGGCTGCAGATGTCACATGTCAGAAAGCCTCAGCCCCTTACATTCAGGGATGCTGGAACCATTTCCTAGGGTTGAAGCCCAGTAGGGTTATAGGACACTGGAGGAAGGCGATAAAGAATCACCCTGCTTAGTAAGAACTTGGGAAGTTCTGGTCAGAGGAGTATTATGACATGAAGTATAAAGATGTCCACCCGACCGAATAGGTTACGGCTCGTTGCATGGCCTTCATCTCACCCTTCTAGCAGAACTAGATGTAGCAGTATAAGTGTTATACTCCTGCTATGAACTTTATTCTCCTGAAGTAGGCACTCAGGCGTAAGTAAAGCCACAGAGTGGGCATGCCTTAAACCCAGGGATCAAGCCTCGGTTAATCTATTACCCTTAAGTAGGCTTACCTTTAGTCTTTGCAGATGTAAAGACAAAAATGAACAAAAAAGGTTGTCTGTTAGGGGCCCACCGTTTTTTGCAGTTTTAATTCCCTGAACAGGGTAGTGTTAAGACAGGCCCTCTTAGTGATCAATTAGTGTCCTTGTCTTACAACACAGGTCTCTGATTAATCTTTAAGGGTTCTAAGTAGCACCTACAGGCACAATAGGCCATGGTTGTTAGATGTGTGAGACGGGCAACATTGATAACCTACAAGTTTAACATGTTTTCTGATTCCATCTTTAAGAGCCCACTCCACCTAGGTCCTGCATCCGAAGCAGAGAAGGCAGGAACATCGGTGGAGTAGACCTGCAGACCAGCCGCATGATCCAGCTATAATACCTTCATCAAGCATATGGAGTGGAGGTAAAACTCACTACAGAACCAAGGTTCGCCAAGAGGGTCTTGCAGTGGTCCCACCCTAAGGTAAGCCTGAGGTACTTGATTATCCTCTCAGGTGTGCCGTCCTGGAAGATGACTAAAGAAAATTGACAGTTACTTACCGATAACTGTTTTTCTAGGATATCTTCCAGGACGGCAGGCCTACTTCCCGCCCGTTGGAGGAGGGAAAATGGTAGAACACTAGAAGGTGAGAGTACCTATGAGGAATGATTTCCCTTGTGAACCAGGTTCAGGAGTTACTTCTCTACAAACTGAGGATCAAGGGGAAGGGTGGGGACTTAAAACAGCTGTCGATTGATTGTATTTCCTGTAGGGAGGAGCCTTTCATCTCTCAGGTGTGCCGTCCTGGAAGATATCCTAGAAAAACAGTTATCGGTAAGTAACTGTCAATTTTTTTATTTTTTTCTCTTTTGGAGGGTGCATGTGATCAGCAGAGGGTCGGGTCATGCAGCCTCATAGAACAGTTAAAGTAGAATGAACTCCAAGTTTTAACCAGACACTCATAGAAGTCACAACTGCTGTATACTGCTGATGAGCAGGTATTTAGCAGTTTAAATTTACTAAAATAACCATTTCCATGTTCTGTGGGAGACCAGATGGTGAATGCAGGGTCCTGTGGGTATGGTGAATGCAGGGTCCTGGGTTTAGTAACACTCCAATGGCATTGTAAACTCCATTAACACCCATCATACCATAAGAACATACCTAAAATAAACACCACAAGGATTGTGGAAAAGTTTAGGCCATGGCCCCTTTATTGGGTTTAAAACCATTTTAATTATGAAATTAACTTTAACCTTTTAAATACCATATTGAATCACTGTTGACCATTAACAGACTGACATGCTTAGTCACTAAGACTGGAGCAGCAATATCTTATACCAACCAAATAACAGTTAACCAACAAAGTGGGCGACCTTGCCCAAAATCCAGGTCACCAACCTGGGCCCCATCCCATCACCGTGGCCTAAACAATTGCTCTTTACAGTCCAGCATTGAAAATGCCCTAACCAATGGCTGAGGAAATGTACCAAACACACAGCTCCCAAATTTCTGAAATTATAAGGCAGGACACCCTTTTACACAGTAAGTAGTAAAGGACATGTCCCGGGTTACAGGGACCTCAAAGATCTAGTAATCAGAAAATGATTGGCTAAACACAAATGCTTTTTATTCTTTCTGCTCCTTTTTTAAAATGGCTTTTCAAAATGACAAATACAGTAATAGAGGCTGGATAAAAAGTTTAGTGCTGCATAACACTATTTGCAGTAAAAAAAAGTAAATTTTGTATAGAACTGTACATGGCCTCTGTTTTTAGTCTGATAACTGAAACTTCATGAGGGACAGAGGGATTTGGTCCCAAAGGAGGGACAATTGGGCACTATGCCAAACATTGCTAGACCTCTAACTTCAGATTCCAATAGAGAAAAATGACGGCACGAATGAGTATACCGTAAATCAGCATATCAATCCACATTTTATGGTAACTGTACCATAAACAGAAGCCTAGGCAGGGCGCCCATCTCTGTCTGTGATGCGAGGAGCAGGGCGCCCATCTCTGTCTGTGATGCGAGGAGCAGGGCGCCCATCTCTGTCATGCGAGGAGCAGGGCGCCCATCTGTCTGTGATGCGAGGAGCAGGGCGCCCATCTCTGTCTGTGATGCGAGGAGCAGGGCGCCCATCTCTGTCTGTGATGCGAGGAGCAGAGCGCCCATCTCTGTCTGTGATGCGAGGAGCAGGGCGCCCATCTCTGTCTGTGATGCGAGGAGCAGGGCGCCCATCTCCGATGCACTCCCTATGTAGCATCTCCATCTCCAATGCACTCCCTATGTAGCATCTCAATCTCCATCTCCAATGCAAAGAGCAGGGCGCCCATCTCCGATGCACTTCCTATGTAGCATCTCAATCTCCATCTCCAATGCAAAGAGCAGGGCGCCCATCTCCGATGCACTCCCTATGTAGCATCTCCATCTCCGATGCAAAGAGCAGGGCGCCCGTCTCGATCTGTATGCGTGATGCAAAGAGCAGGGCCCCCATCTCCATCTGTAATGCAAAGAGCAGTGCCCCCATCTCCATCTCCATGCCTAATGCAAAGAGCAGGGCCCTCATCTCCATCTGTAATGCAAAGAGCAGGGCGCCCATCTCCATCTGTAATGCAAAGAGCAGGGTGCTCTTCTCCATCTCCATTGCAAAGAGCAGGGCGCCCATTTCCATCTGTACTGCAAAGAGCAGGTTGCCCATCTCCATCTGTAATGCAAAATTGTCATTGTAATAGGTTATTTCTCTCACATGGCATGTGTATACCACAAATGACACACTAAAATACATTCTGCTACTCCTGAGTATTACGATACCAGATGTGTAGACTTTTTCAACCTGATGCACTCCCTATGTAGCAGCTCCATCTTCATCTGTAATGCAAAGAGCAGGGCGCCCATCTCCATCTCCATGCATAATGCAAAGAGCAGGGCGCCCATCTCTATCTCCATGCGTAATGCAAAGAGCAGGGCCCCCATCTCCATCTCCATGCCTAATGCAAAGAGCAGGGCCCCCATCTCCATCTCCATGCCTAATGCAAAGAGCAGGGCCCCCATCTCCATCTCCATGCCTAATGCAAAGAGCAGGGCCCCCATCTCCATCTCCATGCCCAATGCAAAGAGCAGGGCCCCCATCTCCATCTCCATGCCCAATGCAAAGAGCAGGGCCCCCATCTCCATCTCCATGCCTAATGCAAAGAGCAGGGCGCCCATCTCCATCTCCATCTCCATACGTAATGCAAAGAGCAGGGCGCCCATCTATGTCCTGATGCACTCCCTAATATAGCATCTCCATCTGTAATGCAAAGAGCAGGGCATCAGTCTCCATCTGTAATGCAAAGAGCAGGGCGCCCATCTCCATCTGTAATGCAAAGAGCAGGGCGCCCATCTCCATCTGTAATGCAAAGAGCAGGGCGCCCATCTCCATCTGTAATGCAAAGAGCAGGGCGCCCATCTCCATCTGTAATGCAAAGAGCAGGGCGCCCATCTCCATCTGTAATGCAAAGAGCAGGGTGCTCTTCTCCATCTCCATTGCAAAGAGCAGGGCGCCCATTTCCATCTGTACTGCAAAGAGCAGGTTGCCCATCTCCATCTGTAATGCAAAATTGTCATTGTAATAGGTTATTTCTCTCACATGGCATGTGTATACCACAAATGACACACTAAAATACATTCTGCTACTCCTGAGTATTACGATACCAGATGTGTAGACTTTTTCAACCTGATGCACTCCCTATGTAGCAGCTCCATCTTCATCTGTAATGCAAAGAGCAGGGCGCCCATTTCCATCTCCATGCATAATGCAAAGAGCAGGGCGCCCATCTCTATCTCCATGCGTAATGCAAAGAGCAGGGCCCCATCTCTATCTCCATGCGTAATGCAAAGAGCAGGGCCCCCATCTCTATCTCCATGCGTAATGCAAAGAGCAGGGCCCCCATCTCTATCTCCATGCGTAATGCAAAGAGCAGGGCCCCCATCTCTATCTCCATGCGTAATGCAAAGAGCTGGGCCCCCATCTCTATCTCCATGCGTAATGCAAAGAGCAGGGCCCCCATCTCTATCTCCATGCGTAATGCAAAGAGCAGGGCCCCCATCTCTATCTCCATGCGTAATGCAAAGAGCAGGGCCCCCATCTCTATCTCCATGCGTAATGCAAAGAGCAGGGCCCCCATCTCTATCTCCATGCGTAATGCAAAGAGCAGGGCCCCCATCTCTATGCGTAATGCAAAGAGCAGGGCCCCCATCTCTATCTCCATGCGTAATGCAAAGAGCAGGGCCCCCATCTCTATCTCCATGCGTAATGCAAAGAGCAGGGCCCCCATCTCTATCTCCATGCGTAATGCAAAGAGCAGGGCCCCCATCTCTATCTCCATGCGTAATGCAAAGAGCAGGGCCCCCATCTCTATCTCCATGCGTAATGCAAAGAGCAGGGCCCCCATCTCTATCTCCATGCGTAATGCAAAGAGCAGGGCCCCCATCTCTATCTCCATGCGTAATGCAAAGAGCAGGGCCCCCATCTCTATCTCCATGCGTAATGCAAAGAGCAGGGCCCCCATCTCTATCTCCATGCGTAATGCAAAGAGCAGGGCCCCCATCTCTATCTCCATGCGTAATGCAAAGAGCAGGGCCCCCATCTCTATCTCCATGCGTAATGCAAAGAGCAGGGCCCCCATCTCTATCTCCATGCGTAATGCAAAGAGCAGGGCCCCCATCTCTATCTCCATGCGTAATGCAAAGAGCAGGGCCCCCATCTCTATCTCCATGCGTAATGCAAAGAGCAGGGCCCCCATCTCTATCTCCATGCGTAATGCAAAGAGCAGGGCCCCCATCTCTATCTCCATGCGTAATGCAAAGAGCAGGGCCCCCATCTCTATCTCCATGCGTAATGCAAAGAGCAGGGCCCCCATCTCTATCTCCATGCGTAATGCAAAGAGCAGGGCCCCCATCTCTATCTCCATGCGTAATGCAAAGAGCAGGGCCCCCATCTCTATCTCCATGCGTAATGCAAAGAGCAGGGCCCCCATCTCTATCTCCATGCGTAATGCAAAGAGCAGGGCCCCCATCTCTATCTCCATGCGTAATGCAAAGAGCAGGGCCCCCATCTCTATCTCCATGCGTAATGCAAAGAGCAGGGCCCCCATCTCTATCTCCATGCGTAATGCAAAGAGCAGGGCCCCCATCTCTATCTCCATGCGTAATGCAAAGAGCAGGGCCCCCATCTCTATCTCCATGCGTAATGCAAAGAGCAGGGCCCCCATCTCTATCTCCATGCGTAATGCAAAGAGCAGGGCCCCCATCTCTATCTCCATGCGTAATGCAAAGAGCAGGGCCCCCATCTCTATCTCCATGCGTAATGCAAAGAGCAGGGCCCCCATCTCTATCTCCATGCGTAATGCAAAGAGCAGGGCCCCCATCTCTATCTCCATGCGTAATGCAAAGAGCAGGGCCCCCATCTCTATCTCCATGCGTAATGCAAAGAGCAGGGCCCCCATCTCTATCTCCATGGGTAATGCAAAGAGCAGGGCCCCCATCTCTATCTCCATGCGTAATGCAAAGAGCAGGGCCCCCATCTCTATCTCCATGCGTAATGCAAAGAGCAGGGCCCCCATCTCTATCTCCATGCGTAATGCAAAGAGCAGGGCCCCCATCTCCATCTGTAATGCAAAGAGCAGGGCGCCCATCTCCATCTGTAGTGCAAAGAGCAGGGCGCCCATCTCCATCTGTAGTGCAAAGAGCAGGGCGCCCATCTCCATCTGTAGTGCAAAGAGCAGGGCGCCCATCTCCATCTGTAGTGCAAAGAGCAGGGCGCCCATCTCCATCTGTAGTGCAAAGAGCAGGGCGCCCATCTCCATCTGTAGTGCAAAGAGCAGGGCGCCCATCTCCATCTGTAGTGCAAAGAGCAGGGCGCCCATCTCCATCTGTAGTGCAAAGAGCAGGGCGCCCATCTCCATCTGTAGTGCAAAGAGCAGGGCGCCCATCTCCATCTGTAGTGCAAAGAGCAGGGCGCCCATCTCCATCTGTAGTGCAAAGAGCAGGGCGCCCATCTCCATCTGTAGTGCAAAGAGCAGGGCGCCCATCTCCATCTGTAATGCAAAATTGTCATTGTAATAGGTTATTTCTCACATGGCATGTGTATACCACAAATTACACACTAAAATACATTCTGCTACTCCTGAGTATTAGGATACCATATGTGTGGGACTTTTTCAACCTGATGCACTCCCTATGTAGCAGCTCCATCTTCATCTGTAATGCAAAGAGCAGGACGCCTATCTCCATCTCCATGCAATCTGATGCACTCCCTATGTAACAGCTCCATCTATAATGCAAAGAGCAGGGCGCCCATCCAATCTCTATTTTTAATGTCAATCATCTCATGTTGACTTTTCCACAGCCTAGCCACATAGAGGCCCAACATGCAGGGAGCACCATCACGTGTTCTAGGAGCATAATTTAAACATCTAACTTGTTGACTACCTATTACACTTTTGAAGGCCCTAGAGCACCAGGACAATGACACGTGACACTGACTTGACACTGACAGATGGCACTGATGACACGTGACACTGATAACAGATGGCAGGTGACACTGACAGGCGGCACTGATACGTGGCAATGACAGATGGCACTAATATGTGGCACTGATGGCAGTGGGGACAGATTGCACTGGGGACAGATGGCAGTGTGGTCACTACATTTTCCTTTTTGTGTTTTTTTTTTTTTTGGACACTCACAGCTGCAGCCGTTCGCTCTCCCTCCTCACACGCTGCCTCTGTGTGAGGAGGGAGAGCTGGCGATGAGAGACTATCTCATATGTTTACATATAAGATTATCTCTCATTGGAAGCTCCGATCGCGCTGTAAACGGCCGCTGTGATTGGCCATTTACAGCGATCTGTGACTGGCTGTGTCCAAGGGACATGGCCAGCACAGAATTTCCCTTATGCGCGCATCATCGGAAGTAAACAGGAGGACATCCAGGGACGCCCTCCCGGCAATTGGCGTCCGCACTGTAGCCGTCTTTCGGATTTACCCCCTTCTTTACCAGAGCACTTTTTGCAATTTGGCACTGCGTCGCTTTAACTGCTAATTACGCGGTCATGCAATGCTGTACCCAAACGAAATTTGTGTCCTTTTCTTCCCACAAATATAGCTTTCTTTTGATGGTATTTGATCACCTCTGCAGTTTTTTATTTTTTGCGCTATAAACGAAAAAAGACAGACAATTTTGAAAAAGATGATATTTTCTACTTTTTGTTATAAAAAAAAATCCAATAAACTCAATTTTACTCATACATTTAGGCCAAAATGTATTCGGCCACATGTTTTTGGTAAAAAAAAGTCAATAAGCGTATATTTATTGGTTTGCACAAATGTAATAGCATCTACAAACTAGGGTATATTTTCTGGAATTTACGCAGCTTTTAGTTTGACTGCCTAGGTCATTTCTTGAGGTGCTAAAATGTCAAGGCAGTACAACCCCCCCTTCCCTATTTTAGAAAGACACCCCAAGGAAATTGCTTAGAGGCATGTTGAGCCCATTAAGTATTACATTTTTTTTTTTTTGTCCCAAGTGATTGAATGATAAAAAAAAAAAAAAAAAAATACCAAAAGTTGTCACTAAATGATATATTGCTCACACATACCATGGTAATATGTGAAATTGCACCCCAAAATACATTTAGCTGCTTCTCCTGAGTACGGGGATACCACATGTGTGGGACTTTTTGGGAGCCTAGCTGCGTACGGGGCCCCGAAAACCAAGCACCGCCTTCAGGATTTCTAAGGGCGTAAAGTTTTTTGATTTCACTCCTCACTACCTATCACAGTTTCGAAGGCCATAAAATGCCAAGATGGCACAACCCCCCCCCCCCCCAAAATGACCCCATTTTGGAAAGTAAACACCCCAAGCTATTAGCTGAGAGGCATGGTGAGTATTTTGCAGCTCTCATTTGTTTTTGAAAATGAAGAAAGACAAGAAAAATGTATTTTTTTTTTTTTTTCTTTTTTCAATTTCCAAAACTTTGTGACAAAAAGTGAGGTCTGTAAAATACTCACTATACCTCTCAGCAAATAGCTTGGGGTGTCTACTTTGCAAAATAGGGTCATTGGGGGGGGGGGGGGTGCCACCTTGGCATTCCATGGCCTCCGAAACTGTGATAGGCAGTGAAGAGTGAAATCAAAAATGTACGCCCTTAGAAAGCCTGAAGGCGGTGCTTGGTTTTCGGGGTCCCGTACGCTGCTAGGCTCCCAAAAAGTATCACACATGTGGTTTCCCCGTACTCAGGAGAAGCAACAGAATGTATTTTGGGGTGTAATTTCACATATTCCCATGGCATGTTTGAGCAATGAATCATTTAGTGACAACTTTGTGCAAAAAAAAAAAAAAAATTGGTCTTTTTCCCGCAACTTGTGTCACAATATAAAATATTCCATGGACTCAACATGCCTCTCAGCAAATAGCTTGGGGTGTCTACTTTCCAAAATGGGGTCATTTTGGGGGGTTTTGAACTGTCCTGGCATTTTATGCACAACATTTAGAAGCTTATGTCACACATCCCCCACTCTTCTAACCACTTGAAGACAAAGCCCTTTCTGACACTTTTTGTTTACGTGAATTTTTTTTTTTGCAAGAAAATTACTTTGAACCCCCAAACATATATTTTTTAAAGCAAATGCCCTACAGATTAAAATGGTAAAAAAATAAAAAAAATAAAAAAAATAAAAAAGATATTAGGCAGAGTACATGGATACCAAACACGACATGCTTTAAAATTGCACACAAATGTGCAGTGGCGACAAACTAAATACATTTTTAAAAGCCTTTAAAAGCCTTTACAGGTTACCACTTTATATTTACAGAGGAGGTCTACTGCTAAAATTACTGCCCTCGATCTGACCTTCGCGGTGATACCTCACATGCATGGTTCAATTGCTGTTTACATTTGACGCTTGCGTTCGCCTTTGCACGAGAGCAGGGGGGGACGGGTGTTTTTTTTTTTTTTTTTTTATCTTATTTTTAACCACTTCAATACAGGGCTTTTATACACCCTTCCTTCCCAGACCAAATTTTAGCTTTCAGCGCTCTCACACTTTGAATGACAATTACTCAGTCATGCTACACTGTACCCAAACCAAATTTTTATCATTTTTTTCTCACAAACATAGCTTTCTTTTAGTGGTATTTAATCACTGCTGTTTTTATTTTTTGCAATATAAGCGAAAAAAGAGAGAAATTTTTGAAAAAAAAACACTTTTTTTTTTTTTGCAAATAAGTAATTTTTCTTCATAAATTTGGGCCAAAATGTATACTGCTACATATCTTTAGTAAAAATAACCCAAATTAGTGTATATTATTTGGTCTCTGTGAAAGTTATAGAGTCTACAAGCTATGGTGCAAATCATTGAAAAATGATCACATCTGATCACACCTGATGTACTGAAGGCCTATCTCATTTCTTGAGGCCCTAACAAGCCAGGAAAGTACAAATACCCCCCAAATTACCCCTTTTTGGAAAGCAGACATTCCAAGGTATTTAGCAAGAGGCATGGTGAGCTTTTTGAAGTTGTAATTTTTTCCCACAATTCTTGGACATTTTTTTTTTTTTTTTTTTGCACAAAATTGTCATAATAACAAGTTATTTCTCTCACACAGCACATGCATACTTGCAATGACACCCCAAAATACATTCTGCTACTCCTCCTGAGTATAGTGATACCACATGTGTGAGACTTTTACACAGCCTGGCCACATACAGAGGTCTAAAATCCAACTAGCACCGTCAGGCATTTTACGAGCATAAATTGCACATCTCATATGATGACAACCTATCACACTTTTGAAGGCCCTGGAGCACCAGGACAACGGAAACGCCCACAAAATGACCCCATTTTGGAAAGCTAACACCCCAACGTATAATCTATGAGGCATAATTAGTCTTTTGAATGGTTCATTTTTTTCCCGAAGTTTTTGGAAACTGTGGAAAAAAAATGAAAACGCATTTTTTTTTACACAAAGTTGTCCATTCATAAGATATTTCCAACACATAGCATGTACATAGCAAAAATGACACCCCAAAATACATTCTGCTACTCCTCCTGAGTGTAGCGATACCAAATGTGTGAGACTTTTACACAGCCTGGCCACATACAGAGGCCCAACATTGAAGTAGCAGCTCCAGGCATTCTAGGAGCATAAATTACACATCTCATTTCTCAACCACCTATTACATGTTTGAAGGCCCTAGAGCACCAGGACAACGGAAACGCCCACAAAATGACCCCATTTTGGAAAGCTAACACCCCAACGTATAATCTATGAGGCATAATTAGTCTTTTGAATGGTTCATTTTTTTCCTGAAGTTTTTGGAAACTGTGGAAAAAAAATGAAAACGCATTTTTTTTACACAAAGTTGTCCATTCATAAGATATTTCCAACACATAGCATGTACATAGCAAAAATGACACCCCAAAATACATTCTGCTACTCCTCCTGAGTGTGGCGATACCAAATGTGTGAGACTTTTACATAGTCTGGCCACATACAGAGGCCCAACATCCAAGTAGCACTGTCAGTTGTTCTAGGAGCATACATTACACATAAATTCCTGCCAACCTATCACATTGTTGAAGGCCCTTCATATTTCTAACACATAGCATGTACTGTAGAAACCAATTACAAACCAAAATACATTCTGCTGAGTAAAGGGTAAAGAAAAGATTACCTGCAGTTTTAGTAGTGCAGTGGTCCACAGAGAAGAGCATCGGTCCAGGCAGCAGGCAGGAACGTGGACAGCGACAGCAAAACAGGCAGCAGGTAAGAATAGTCAGTACAGGTAGAGATGTCAGCACAGCCAAAGCATTAGTCCAGATAGCAGGCAGGGATGTGGTCAGCAGCAGCAAAAGGATCAAAGGATCATCCATGCAGCAGGCAGGAATACTGTCCATAGTTAGTACATGCAGCAGGCAGAGGTATGGTCAGCACAGCCAGAGTATTTGTCCAGGGAGCAGGCAGTACCATCAAGCTTAGGGCATTGGTCAGGAAAGAATGGGGACAGGGGTAGAGGCTTCTCCCACCCAAATCGCTTTGAAGCCTCCGGGCAACCAGACCCTGTTATGGGAACACAGAAAACCAAAAACTGGTTTTCTGAACTCCGAACACTATTCTGGAGCCCCTCACATATGTGAGACCCCTGTGTAGGAGGGTGAAAGATCAATCCAAGGGGCAGGCAAAAACATGGTCAACAGGCCGAGGTCAGTGCAGGTAAAAGGCAGAAATAGACAGTAGACAGAGGCATAGTCGATACAGTCCAGGGTCAGTTCACGTGAAAGGCAAAAACATGGCGGAAAAACAATGCAGACGGTAGGCAGAGGCATAGTCGAGAAACAGGCCAGGGTCGGTTCACATGGAAGGCAATAATATGGTTGGTTGAGGAAGGTAAATATTCAGGACAGAAATTAAAAACGGGGAAATGGCAGTATTAGAAATATGGACTAATAATTTTCCAGAGTGTGATATCGCCTGAAGCATTCTCCGATGCAAAGGCCAGGTTGGGAGGGACAGTCGGTACAATGGAAGCTCGTATCTTTCCTAATTCCTCTTTTGGTGCACACCCGACATTTTTTTTGGCGTCGTCTTCCGGATCCTGTTGGTGGAATATGGTCTGGGAAATGGCGCTCATGTAGTCTGCTGACAGAATCGGAGCGAATGCTTTCTGGGGGGGATACTTGCTGATAAATCAGGGCAGTGACAATGTCTTCAATAAACTTTATTAAGGTGGTGGGTGTTTCTGTGGATTTTTGGTATATTATGAAAGAATTTAAAAGGGCCAAATGAAAAAAGTAAATTGCGACTTTTTTGTACCAGAATAATGATTTTCTTGTTGAAAGATAGGGCTGCAACAACTGATCGTTTAAATCCACCCCCCCCATGTATTTATTGTACTCAGTGATACAGGTAGGCTTGCGAACGGTACCGCGTCTTCTGTGAAGTTCCACCGAGGTGTCATCGTGGATGGTGGACATGATGTACACGTCTTTTCTATCCCTCCACTTCACAGCCAACACTTCTTCGTTCCTCAAGCTTCTCGATTCCCCCCTTGGAATGTTTGTGGTGACAAGACACTGTGGGAAGCCCTTTCGGTTTTTTCTAGTTGTACCACAGGCCAAAGTTTGTTTGAGATGTAGGTGGCGGAGAAGGGGCAAACTCGTATAATAATTATCCATATAAATATGGTACCCCTTTTGGAGGAGTGGGAATGCCAACTCCCAAACAATTTTCCCACTTATTCCCATATACGAGGGACACTCAGGGGGCTGGAGCTGGGAATCTTTCCCTTCGTACACGCGGAATGCGTACACATAACCGGTGGCACTTTCACAAAGCTTGTTAAGCTTCAAGCCATACCTCGCCCTCTTACTGGGTATATATTGTTTGATTCCCAGCCGGCCTGTGAAATGCACCAGGGATTCGTCCACAGATATATTTTTTTCAGGGACATAAACTTCGGCAAACTTCTGGGAAAAAAAATTAATTAGGGGGCGAACTTTATATAAGTTGTCAAAGTTTGGGTGATTTCGGGGGGGGGCACTGTGAGTTGTCATTGAAATGCAAGAAGCGCATTATGATTTCGTATCGGGACCTGGACATGGCTGCTGAAAAAATTGGCATATGGTGGATGGGTCTGGTCGACCAATACTTATGAATTTCATTTTTTTTTGTAAGCCCCATGTTCAGGGTTAGGCCTAAAAACAATTTTAGCTCCACTACTGTTAGCGGTCTCCACTCAAAAGGGCGGGCATAGCTGGAGCTGGGGTTGGCTGCAATAAATTGTTGGGCAAACAGATTAGTTTGGTCCACGATGCCTTGAATCCAATCGTTTGGGAAAAATAAATTAAAAAAATCCATTTGTGTAAATCCTGCAGTGTTGACCTGCACACCCGACTGTGCTGTAAAAGGGGGGATCGTGGCTGACCCTGTGGTAGAAGGCAGCCACAATGGGTTTGCCAAGGAATCTGGAAGATGGGTTTGGGCCCTACTTCTTTGGCGTCCACTTGTGCTGGGTCTTTCCTCCTGGGGTCTACCGCCGCTGGCACTGCTGGTAGCTGCCTGGTTTTCAGATCGTCTTTTTGGACGGACTACTTCCTCCTCTAAATCTGATCCAGATGTGCTGCCTTCGGGGGGCTCATATTCCGAATCAGAACCAGAATCTGAACTGAGCGGTGAGAGCTCCCCGTTGCTCTCATCGGTCAGACTCAGGATCTGGTATGCCTCTTCTGGGGTGTACATCTTTCTGGACATAGTGGCTGACTGGCTGTATGTACTCTGGTGGCAAGTGATGAGGTGGCGGGTACTCTGGTGGCAGATGATGAGGTGGCGGGTACTCTGGTGGCAGGTGATGAGGTGGCGGGTACTCTGGTGGCAGGTGATGAGGTGGCGGGTACTCTGGTGGCAGGTGATGAGGTGGCAGGTACTCTGGTGGCAGGTGATGAGGTGGCAGGTACTCTGGTGGCAGGTGATGAGGTGGCGGGTACTCTGGTGGCAGGTACTCTGGTGGTGAGGTGGCGGGTACTCTGGTGGCAGGTGATGAGGTGGCAAGTACTCTGGTGGCAGGTGATGAGGTGGCGGGTACTCTGGTGGCAGGTGATGAGGTGGCGGGTACTCTGGTGGCAGGTGATGAGGTGGCGGGTACTCTGGTGGCAGGTGATGAGGTGGCGGGTACTCTGGTGGCAGGTGATGGACAGGTACTCTGAGATGACAGGTACTTTGAGGTGACAGGTACTGAGGTGACAGGTACTGAGGTGACAGGTACTGAGGTGACAGGTACTGAGGTGACAGGTACTCTTTATTTAGGAGGGGCGATCTGGGCACAGTAGTACATGTAATTAGTAACTCACTGTTAGCTGATCTCTTCTCCTCACACTGGATCGGTGTGTGAGGAGAAGAGCCCAGCAACAGCAGTTACTGTGTGACTGTGTGTTTATTTACATTAGTGACCGGCTGTGATTGGACACAGCCGGTCATGTGATGCAGAGCCATGTCATTGGCTACAGTGATCGGGGCTGAGCTGTATCCAGGGGAAAAGCCTCAGCCCCGATCACCGCTCTGATCACTCCTCTTCCGCCGGAACCCGCCTCATACACGCTTCCCAATGCCGCTCTGCATCCGCCGTTACCGACGCTCCGCCGCCCCCGCCGCTTCAATACCCCCATCGGGGAACGACTGTGTCCTGAGGGACACAACGGTACCCCGATCGCCGCTCTGCGGGCCCCCAGGGGCCCGCAGTAGCGGCGGAAAGCCGAGGCCGTCATATGACGCCCACCCAGGATGGGAGATCCCATCTGTGGACGTCATTTGACTATGGCCGGGTATTGAAGCGGTTAAACTGTTCCCTTTTTTTTTTTTTTTTTTTTTTTTTTAATCATTTTTATTGTTATCTCAGGGAATGTAAATATCCCCTATGATAGCAATAGGTAGTGACAGGTACTCTTTTTTTATGAAAAAATTGGGGTCTATTAGACCCTAGATCTCTCCTCTGCCCTCAAAGCATCTGACCACACCAAGATCAGTGTGATAAAATGCTTTCCCAATTTCCCACTGGTGCTATTTACATCCGGCGAAATCTATTGGGACAGGAGAGCCAGAGAAAAACATGGAAGATGGTGGGGGGGGGGGGGGCATTCCCTCCCACTGCTTGTAAAAGCAGTCTAGAGGTTAATTAGCCGCTAAGATTGCTTTGGCATGAAAGCTGACCGCTGGCTGAAAAGAATGATACCAAGATGATACCTAAACCTGCAGACATCATTCTGGTATAACCACTCAAAGTCCAGCAACATACCAGTATGTTGCTGGTCCTTGTTGGGCATATATTGTAAACTTTTTTTTCATGCAGCCCACAGGCTGAAAAAAAGAGATTGATCGGTGGGTATGCCCACCATTAGAATACCTCCCTTCATCCACCCACTTCTAATGATGGGCATACATGCACCGATTATATATGCCGAAGCATGGGGGTATCCATCCCAAAAGGTAAGATCAAATCGCTCCTCCGCCCCTGCTGCCCCCATGCTTCGGCATATATGCTCTTTTTTTTTTTTTTTTAACTGTGGTGGTAAAATCACCTCCGACAGCGCTGGAGTCGCGGCATTATGTATCGTGGGAGCAAACGCTGTTGCTGTCAAGATAAATAAATCCGCTCTGTAGCTGAATGGCGTACCTGAGAACAAAAAATGGTTAACAATAAAACACAGTAAACAGTAAAGTATAAAAAAAAATTGCATACCTATAAAGCAAACATGATAAAAAATAACAATAAAATAGAATACAGTAAAAAAGAGCAGAACAATAGAGAGAGAACAATAAAACGACAACTATTTTTGTTTTTTTATTTTATATATTTTTTTTATTTACTTTTTTTTTTTTATTCTTTCTTTGTATATTTATAATATGAAAATTTAAACAACCCCTCTTTCGAGGGGGTAAAACAATCCCTCCTGTATACAAATCTTGTACAAACATATAAATCCCAAAATACCCCCCTTTTACCCACCTACCTCTCACACCCCCCCACCTCCCGCAGACTGGTCTCGTTCCTTAACCCCAATGGAGAAAGAATTTGTGTCTACATATATTAGTACAAAATGGCTTCCGCAAAACTCTCTGATCTTTTAAAGGCTTCCCAACTGGCCCATCTGCCTCCCCTGTCTACTTGATCCCTATCTAAGGAACCAACTGCTTCAGAATTTTCCATAGTGTATATTTCATTGATTCTTGAAATCCAATCCCTAATCCCAGGCCCCTCCACTTCGTGCCATTTTTTTGGAATTACACTCTTTGCGGAATTTAGAAGCACTGGAATCAGCGAGGTTTTATACCGTCTAAAGCATCCCTCCGACCCATGAAACAGACCCATGGGTCCAACTTGATGGCCCTACCCGCTATCACTTCAATCAACTTGATCACCTCCTGCCAGAAGATTTTAATTTTTGGGCAATCCCACCACAAATGCGCCATTGTTCCCGGGGCCTTACAACCTCTCCAGCATTCCGGCGATCTATCAGGGTTAAATTTATTTATTTTAGTGGGGGTCATATACCACCTAGTCAGGCATTTATAGTTGGTCTCAATCGTTTTCATATCTATTGCTGTGCTATGCGTTGCCCCCAAGATGCTCCCCACCCATCTTTTCTCACATCTAACCCCCAAATCTTCTTCCCATTTTTTAATAAAAGGCGGTACTATTTCCCCCCCTAAATTTATCAGTATTTTATATACCGCAGAGATGTTCCTCTTTACTGAAACCCTACAGAATAGCTTTTCAAACGGTCTATAGTCTCCTCCTTCCCTCAAGGGACCCGGTAAACTTTTGACAATGTTTGAGTTGACCATACCGCCACCTGTTTACTCTCAATAAATCCCTTTTTATTACTAAGTCCTGATATGTGCAAATTTTACCCCTATTGATGTCATTTAATTGTGCTTCACTATTCAAAATCCAGTTTCCTCCCACTTCCTCCATCCCCGGGGGAAAATATGTGTTATCCTTTAAATAAATTAAGGGGGAATTATACTCCCACTTTCTAGTGCGGTGGATCTGATCCCATATTTTCAACGTAAGGTGAGTTAAAACGTGTGTGTCTACTCCTAAATGCCTGTGCTGCGGGGGGGTTCCAGATTATGTGATTTAATCTAACATTACTTAAACTCATTTCTAAATTAACCCATCTTTTATTGACACTTCCCTTTGCCCAATGCAGTGCCCGTGCTAAAACAATAGCTTTGTGATAGTTTCTAAAATCCGGAATACCCAACCCTCCCTGTGCTTTATCCCTACTCAACACTGTGTATGCTATCCTGGGTCTCTTGTTCCTCCAAACGTACTTATTAAACCTATTAGTGTTCTAAAATAAGATTGGGGTAGTGGAATCGGAAGCATTTGTATTTTGTAGAACACTTTAGGGGCCAGCACCATTTTAACTATGTTAATTCACCCGATCCAAGAGACAGGGCGATGTGAGATTCTATTTATTTCTGCTCTGATTTCATCTAGGAAGGGTATGAAGTTGAGCTGAAAAATCTTCCCAATAGAACCCGCCAGTCTAACTCCAAGATACTTAATTTTATCCCTCCAGGGAAAACGAAAAACCTCACTGAGTCTACCAACTTCCTGCTTGTCAATATTGATTTTTAAAGCTTCAGCATTCTCTATATATATTTTATAGTTTGACAACTCACTAAATTTCTTCATTGTGGCTAGAAGATTGGGTATCGTGGTTCTAGGTTTGGTGATGTAAAAAAGAACATCATCGGCATAAGCAGCCAGTTTGTGCTCCTCCTTTCCTACTAAACATCCACTGATATCCGAGTTTTTCAGTGCTAATAAAGGCTCCAAGGTTAGGATGAATAGGAGCGGAGACAGCGGGCATCCTTGTCTGGTCCCGTTTTTCCTAGTGAATGGCGCAGAGGCTACATTATTGACTTTCACAAATGCTGTTGGTTGATTATATAATATTTTAATCCATTTTAACATAGTAGGCCCTATACCCAATACTGCTAGCGTTTTAAACATGAATCCCCAGTCTACTCTGTCAAACGCCTTCTCGGCATCTATCGACAGAAGTAGACCTTGGGAACCCTTTAATCTAATGGCCTCCATTATGAGAAGAGACCGGGTGGACCAGTTGGGACATTAATCCCTTAAGCCTAAGCTCCAATACCTTCGTGTATAATTTAGTGTCTGCATTTAACAGCGCGATTGGCCTAAAGCTTGAGCACAAGGTGCGGTCCTTCCCCTCCTTAGGAATCAACGTCACTGAAGCTGTTAACGCATCCCTACACATTTTGCCTTGTTTCCCAAGGTCGTTCCAGACCGTACAAAGCCTCGGAAGCAGTGAATCTTTAAATTTTTTATAAAAGCTGGTTGTGTAACCATCCGGTCCCGGGCTCTTACCCGGGGGAGACTATTTCAGGGCCGAGCTTAACTCTTCTACTGTTAAGTCTTTATAACTACATTGTGTCGTAGTCTGACAATTTAGGTAGGCCTGCCCCCTCTAAAAAAAAATCTCTCACCTTCTCCATCTCTACCCCGTGTTGTTCCCTCTGGCCTACCGAGTAGAGGGTTGTAAAGCATTGTCTGAATTCTTCGCTTATCTCCTTAGAAGTATACCTCAAATTGCCATTTTTAATCTTATCAATAAAATTTTCTTTTTTTTTTCCTTACAATTGCTGCCAACTGCTTCCCAACCTTAGTTCCCCTCTGGTATCTTTCTTTTAGGAACTTATTCATAACCTTATATGCTTTTTTCCAGTAAGTCTTTTAAATCTTCCCTTTTAATTATCAATTGATGTGATATGGGCCTATTATTGCCCAAAGAGGCTTTATGAGATTGTTCAAGTTGGTGAATTAGCGCAATTAGGCTTTCTTTCTTTTTGGTTCTCTCTCTCTTTACCCACACTCCTATGGATATTAATACCCCCCTTTATATAGGCTTTAAAGGCCTCCCATATAACCGCACCCGGGGTCTCTTCGTTATCGTTATTTAAAAAGAACTCTATTTTCTGTTGGCGGTTAAATGAAAAACTTCTTGGAGGAGGACAAGATAGTGGAGAAAATCCAAGTATATGGCACTCGCTGGAGCCCCTCTAACCTTACCTTCATCGAGACGGGTGCATGATCTGACAAAGTCATAATCTCTATCTTCGACTCCTTAATAGAGCCCAATAAACTGTGATCAACCAACAAGTAGTCCAGCCTTGAATAGGTCCCATGCACTGCAGAGAAAAAAGAATAATTCCTCCCTTGGGTGTTGGACCCTCCATACATCCATCAGTTGACAATCATGTAGCTTTTTTCCAAGGCTCAGCTACAGATTTTTACTTGCCTCTCTAGTTCTAGATGACCTATCCAAGGCTGGATCAAGACAAAAATTCAAATCCCCTGCCAGAATCACATCCCCCCTCTCTGAATTCCATCAATCTACTCAGGGTCTGGGAGAGAAGTTATCTGATCTCTATTCGGGCAGTACAAGTTAGCCAATGTATATGTCCTTACCCCTAGTTTTACCTTTTAAAAATAGAAACCGACCCTCCGGGACCACCCTCCTTTCCACTAATGTAAATTTCATCCGATTCGAGAATCCGATACTCACTCCCTTCGCCCGCTTTATGGGTGAATCACCATAAATCCAACTTGAGTAATGTCTTGAGTCGAGCTTAATGCCCTCCTCTAACACTAGATGCGTCTCCTGCAAGAAGACTATATCTGCTCCATAGGACTGTAACTCCTTTAACGCTTTACGCCTCTTCCCAGGGGAGTTTATCCCTTTTACATTATATGACACAAATTTAATTTCCATCATGTCTTCCTTTTAAATCTTTTTCTTATATGCAGCCTCTTCGCCTCTAATTCACCCCCTATTTTGAAGAGAAAAGAATCTACCGAAAAAAAAGAAAAATCTGCGGGAACACCCATCCAACCCCTCTCCAACGCCTCCCCTCTCCCTCCCTCCCCCCTGTCCATACCTGACTACGGGGACGCCGCGCCCCAGACTTCACCATCTCCGCCTACGTCCCCACGTGCCATGGGGTGAGACTCTCACGGCGGGCCATGGTGTTCCACCCCCCACCCCCAAAAAGGGGGCAGGGGGTGGAAGATCGCAGAGAGCACTATCTCATCCCATCCTCATCCTCCCCCGCTCCCCCCAACCCCCACCCCCCATCACCACTCCCCCTCACCCATGGCCTCTCCCCCCTGCCCCAGCATTATTTTCAGTTAAATAGACACCCCGCCTGGAAAGATAGGTACTGCAATATTTAGATCTCTACAAAAGTCTTGTAAGTCCTCTATCTGCATCAATCTAAAATTTCTACCCTCTTTTCTCACATTTAATGCAAATGGGAAGCCCCAGCTATCCTTTAAGTTGGCCCCCCTTAAAGTGTCCAACAGAGGTCTCAATTGGCATCTCCTTGCAAGCATTTTGGCTGACAGATCCAAGTATATTTGGATTTCCCCGTTGTTGTACTTCACAGGTTGTACCCCCCTTAGTTTACTCCAAATCTTTGCCTTATCCTCGTATTGGGGAAACCTTACTATAACGTCTCTGGGAACTTCCTCCCTAACTCCCGGGGGTTTTCTTATCCTGTGGACACGGTTTAGTTTAAGTTCTTCCTCAAGACTTCTACCTAAGAGAGGGTTAAAAAGTTTTTTCATCATGAGGGACAAGTCCTCCCCTCTCTGTTGTGGGATAGCCCTTATCCTCAGGTTTTGCCTCCCTATTATGGTTTTCCTGTTCCTCTAATTTGTAGAACATCTCACGCTGGTCAGACTGTAATTTTTTTAACCTGATTTTTTAAAGCAGTAATCTCAGCTGCTTGTTGTTCTGAAATCTCTTCCACTGCTTCCACACGCTTCAAGAGGTATCCCATATCTGTCCTTACATTATGGATAGCTTCTTTCATGACAGTCTCTAGTTTGGCAAACATATCTTGTATCTTGGATATTGTTGGGGGTGCATCCGCGTCTACATCTACGCTTTGATCCCAGTCAGCACCCAGGGTCGTCTCTCCTCTGGGGGTTCCCCCTAGGGTTCCTTTGTGTTTAGAGAGATCTTTCTTTTTATCTTTCATATTTTGCTGCCTATTTTCCATAACCGGGCTTTTAAGTTGCACTTCCTTTAGAAATTTTTGAATGGAGCTTGAGTTAAGACTGTCTCTAGGCTTTTTCAGTTCATTTGTTTTGTGTAACCGACCTTTCATGGTCTTCGCCCCTCCCCCCACCAAGACTGTTTCCTTGTTTCGTTTGTACAGTCCCTGTGTAATTATTTTCTCTTGAGTGCAATTCTCCAAGCTTAGTAAACTTCCTTATCACTTAGGATAAACTAATCAGTCAGTCCTGCCAAGCCATCAGAATTGTTCAATGATACTGCATTATAGCATCCACCAGCTGGGTGTGAGTGTTACAGCGACAGCTGATCTTGCCTAGTTCCTCCAGACTCCGGAAACAACGGTCAGCTTCTCCTCTCCTGCTCAGTGGGGGGGCTGGGGTAAGCTTTCTAAATATCCAGCCTTTCAGGGAGTTTGCGAGTCAGTCTCCTTTCACTTTTTATGCTGGCACCAGCAGGGAGCCAAGGACTGAGCTGTCTCCTTCCCTCGATAGCCGTGGGGGTGGGAGCGGGACCCGGGCAACAGGCAGGGTCAGGGACCTGGGTATCAGATGCTGATGTAAAGGCGGGCTGATTGCTTCTGCCACACAGACCAGGAACTCTCGCTGCTCTTCACTTCTGTGGTATCCGTGATACCGTCGCCAGGTTAAGCTCCCTGGCTTACTGTGCAGCTCCTCCCGCTATGCTACGCTTTCAATGGGAACGGCATGAGCTCTCACCTCTTGCCATCCCAGCCGCCCTCGTCTTCAGCTCCTCCACGCTCCTCCACCACCCCACTATCAGGCCCCTTCCCCGGAACAGGCACGTCACATCTCCTCAAGCGTCCTCGTCACTTTACACTTTTTTTTTTGTAACTAACTTTTGTAACTGTAACCGGTTCCAGGTTCGGGTCTCTCAAAATGCAATGGCATTTTGGGAGACCCTGTGAAACTGTGCCTAGTCTGTGCAGTGCTGTACCCTACGCTAATACTCAACTAGTGTATGGTAGCGTTCAAAACATTCACCAATGCAAAGACCAGGATTGTCAGGACAGGAGGGACAATAATAGCGGGTGTCACGCCTATATCTGCGCTTGCTGCAGACACAACATCTTTTTTGGGGGGCTCGTTGGGTAGGGGTACTCGGGAGGACATAAAGAAAATGCCTCTCATGCAGCCGGCTTACTGCATTTGGTTGGGGAAGGTGAGGTGGAGCACCGTCTGGAAACAGAAGGGCTCTGACGATCTCTTCCTGGAATTTAAGGAAGGATCCAGTCCGTCCTGAAGCTCTGTATAGTACATAAGCGTTCAGCAAAGCCAATTGAAATAAATAAACAGACACTTTCTTGTACCAGCGTCTGGCCTTATGGGCAACTAGGTACGGCGCCAACAACCGGTTATATTCGTGGACACAGAGGCGTTTCTCCAACACCAGTCACCGTAGTAATTTGGACCGTTGTGTCTGCATGAAGGGAGGTAAGAACGAAAACATTCTTATTATCCCTCCACTTCATAGCGAGCAAGTTATTACACTGCAAGCAGGCTCTCTCCCCCAGCCTAAGACGGGAATCTACAAGCCACTGGGGAAAGCCCCGGCGATTAGGTCGCACGGTGCCACATCCTCCAATCTGCTGATCAAACAAGTGACTAAAAAGTGGCACGCTCGTGTAATAATTGTCCACATATAAGTGGTACCCCTTTCTGAATAACGGTGACACCAAGTCCCACACAATCTTGCCAGCGCTTCCTATGTAGTCAGGGCAGTTTGTCGGCTCTACGTGACTATCTTTTCTCTCCTAAACCATAAAACTACATGTATAGCCTGTGGCCCTGTCACAGAGCTTATACATCTTGACCCCGTATCTGGCACGCTTGCTGGGAAGGTACAATGACAAGTGGACAGAAAACTTAATCAGGGACTCATCAACGCAGACAACTTGATGGGGAAAAAATAAGTCTGCAAAACATTGGTTGAAGTGGTTTACGAGGGGCCGAATTTTGTAGAGCTGATCGTATCTAGGGTCTCCATGAGGACGACAGAGTTCATTGTCGTTGAAGTACATGAACCGCAAGATCTGCTCGTATTGTGCCCTGGTCATGGAGGCAGAGGACGAGGGCATATGGTGAATTGGGTCAGTGGACCAATATGACCGCAACTCATTTTTTTTAGTTATGCCACTTGTTGAAGGAAAGGCCCATAAAGAGTTTAAATTCGGGGACCGTAATTGTTCTCCAATCTCTGGCAAGGGAGGACTGGGGAATAGTCGCGATGTGTTGACCAGCGTACAAATTGCTTTGGTCCGCAGTAGATCTATAAAGATCTTCGGTGAAAAACGGCGAATAAAAAATCAAGTGACCTAAAATCAACTGTTTCCACCTGAATGCCGGGCTGGCCAGTGAATGGGGGAAGTACGGGTGCTGCAGAAGTGGTGGGTTCCCAATTAGGATTGGCGAATGCAGCACTTTGGGCACGACGGGCCTGTGTTTGTCTTCTTGGTGGCAGCGGGACAATACTTGTGCTTGCCACCTAACCAGCTTGAACTGCACTTATGGGACTCGCCACGTCACCACGTGATACTGCAGTGCTGGATGTACGACCAGGGTGTACTAGGCAGCTGGTGCTTGCCAGTTCACCAGAAGGAATAGCGGCGCTAGTACTGCTCTGCTCCATACGAGGGACCTGCGGTTCTTACACATCAACTACAGAAGAAGTTCAGGGTCTGGTACGCCTGACCTTGACAGGGACCACAACTCCGTCGTCAGAGCTATCTGTCATGGAGCCGCTGTCGTCTACAGGATCGTATTCTGAGCCTGAGTGACTTCCTCTTCACTATCTGTCATGCTGAGAAACGTGTAGGCCTCTTCACTAGTGTACCTTCGATTTTGCCATTTTGGGCTCTAAATTTAGTGGTACACTAGTGAGACTTACAGGTAAAAAAAGCTCCTGACTGTTAGCGACTGTAGCAAAACGCTACCAAAAAAACTGTTCGCAGAGTCAGGCCTGATCCCTGCGATTGCTAACGCTGCAGTTATGTGTGTTTAGTGTTTTGTAAGTGACAGTGATCGATCGATACTGCACTTGGGTGGGCTGGGCAGGGCTGGGCCGAAGGGCAAAGAGCAGGTGCTAGCAGGTATCTGGGCTGATCCCGCTAACATTGCGTTTTTGGGAACCCAAAACTGCTGGGGACGCTAGTACAGATATTGATCCGTTCAGATACTATACCACTAAGGGAGGTGTATGCTGCGTGCGTTGGTGTTAGCGGTATTGGCGCTATCCTGACGCTGCTTGGGGCGAAGCAGACCCTATCTGACCCTAAAGCCTAACATATCACCACTGGGCGATCAGGGGGTTAAACCTTTATTAGGTAATAAACATCAGGTGCCCTGAAACTATAAAAAAAACTAACTAACTAACCATGTCACCCGTAACAGTTATATGGTGATCACTGGTGAAAGGGTTAACTAGGGGGCAATCAGGGGGTTAAAACCTTTATTAGGTAGTATATGGGGGTCCCTGACGCTATAAAACGCTGATGGCGAACCTAAATACCTCCCTAACTAGCGTCACCTGTGACACTAATACAGCGATCAGAAAAAATGATCGCTTAGTGACACTGGCGACGGGGGGTGATCAAGGGGTTAAAACTTGGTTAGGGGGGTATCCTAGACTTAAAGACCTCAAACTTTAACAGAACTTTGGAATATCTTAGTCAAAACCATTGTCAAGTTTAGGTTGTATCATCAATTGGCAGAAGAGTCAACCAATACCCACATGGGGAATGTTATTCCTGGGAGCCATTCTGGATACCGAGAAGAACACGGTGGAACTCCCTCCAGAGGAAACGGCATTAATCTCCCGACTAGAAAGAATAACAACCCGGTCATACCTCTCGGCATCTCACTGCCCCAGGCTATTGGGATTATTAGTGGCCACAATCCCAATGGTAAAATGGGTCCATTGGCGAATGAGGACGTTTCAGATGGAATTCTTAAAACCGTGGAGGAGCCGATCCACTCATCAGCAGATCAAGTTATCACCAATAATAAAACATTCCCTGAATTGGTGGCGGAAGCCGACCAATCTAGCGCACTGTCACCAACTCAATCCACCGATACCAATAGTGGTCACGTCAGATGCATCAGCAGTGGGCTGGGGAGCACACTGCAAGAGACACCTAGCTCAGGGCTC